>CAOLHI010000032.1:0-1375868 GCA_948474755.1 Ctenosaura bakeri | reverse complement strand
TATTTTATATTATATAAAATATTATATTATATTATATTATATTATATTTTTTCCCATGCTCAAGAGAAACTATCAGCATAATGATCATCTCAAAGGTATTAAGGTGAGCAAAGACCAATATAAATATAAGGCTTTTGCAGACGACATTGTGCTATATTTAGAAAGCCCCATTCACCAAATTGCTCGGTTAATGGAAATATTGAATAGTTATGGGAGAATAGCGGGGTTTAGAATTAACAAGCAAAAAACTAAGATACTTACCAAAAATATGAAAGCAGAACAGGTCAAAAAGTTAGAAATCATATCGGGGATTCAATCGGCTACTAAAGTGAAATACTTGGGGATTTGGATCACTACTAATAATATTCAATTATTTCAAAATAATTACCAACTGACATGGAAAATAATTTAAAAAAAACTTGAAAATTGGGGAAAACTAGATCTGTCCTTATTGGGTAGGATATCTCTAATTAAAATGGGTGTGTTGCCAAGGCTTTTGTTTTTATTCCAAATGATACCAATTAATAGTTCAACCAAATGTTTTAAAGAATGTGAAAAAGGTATATCTCAATTTCTATGGCAAAAGAAACTATCGAGAATCAAAACAAGACCCATGACAGACAAGAGAGAGAAAGGAGGGCTGGCGCTGCCTAACATCAGATGATATTATAAAGCCAGTTGTCTGGCATGGATTAAACCTTGGATTTTGTTGGACAACCCCAGATTATTGAGTTTAGAAGGTCATGATCTACCGCTAGGTTGGCATTATTACTTATGGTATCAATGAAAAGAAACACAAAAACTATTTAGAAATCATGTTATTTGCAGATCCTTATTCGACATTTGGATTAATATTAGAAGCCATTTAGGTCTGGGAATCCCAATGGTGGTATCACCGCTAGAAGCCTTTTCTATTCAAACTTTGCGGAGAGATACGAAATGGATCAATTACAAGGACTTGACTTATAAACAGAATGACCAGATTTGTTTGAAGGAATGTTCACAACTGGAACAGGAAGGAATTATCTTACAATGGTTCCCCTATTTATAGTTAAAAGAGAGATTCAAAAAGGATCTTGTAGAAGGGGTTTTTGTTACCAAATCCTCTCAAATTGAATTGATTATGAGAAGTGGGAAACGTGGTCTTTTGTCAAAATTTTATCAATATCTACTTCAGCTGGAGTTAGAAAATGAGGCGGTTAAGTACTATATGATTAGGTGGGCTTGAGATGTTGGCCATACTATAGATTTAGATAACTGGACCGGCGCATGGAAAAATGTGTCTAGGTTTACTAGGTCCTATTATCTTCAAGAGAATGTCATCAAGTTATGGTTTCGATGGTATCTCCCACCAGTTAGGATAGCCAAAATTTCAAAGAATAACAAGGATCTTTATTGGAAGTGTGATAAAGAAAGGGGAACGTTCTTTCATCAGTGGCGGGGGTGTGAAAAGATCAAAAAGTTTTGGTCCAAAATTCGAATTAAAATGCAAAGGGTTCTGAGAATTAACATAAATCTAACTCCAGAACTTTTTCTATTGGGTATGGTAAATTTATGTACCTTAAATAATCATATTCAACAGCTAGCGTGGCATATGATTGTATCAGCCAGAATAGTTTTGGCTAGACACTGGCGGAAGAAAACTATTCCCCATGAGGAGGAATGGTGGGATAAACTTCTGGAGATAGCAGTATTGGATAAGCTTACTTTTATGCTTCAATATAAAACTACAAAGCAATTTTATGAAGTATGGAACCCCTTATTCAAGTTTGTTCATGATAATTCATAAAGGAAGTGTTTATTGTGTATTCTTGTCACTGATGTATTTGTATTCTTGTAGTTGTGCTAGTTGGTAAAGGCTCCCCGTATAAACATTAAGAGAAAGTTATTTGTGGGAGTACATGGATAAGGTTTTTCTTTTTCCTTTCTAACAAAGGTTAAGAAAGGAACACAACCAATGTTTATGTTAAGGTTACGATTGGAGGTTGAAATTAATTATTTTTGGGGAAATTTCCCAATCATTGTAACAAACTGTCTTTCGCTTGGGGGAGGATAAAAAAAAATTCTTTCTTATTTTTTGTTCATTGTTTATTGTCAATTACTTATTAAATATTTATTATTCATTAGATCATCATTACAAAAATTACAGACACAACTTGTATAGAATATATGTCTATTGTATATAATATGAATTATGAATATATTGTAATGGGGGGAGGGAAAATGGAAATAAGTTAATTTGGGAATGTAAATTTTCTTTTCTTCTATTATGGACAACAAAATTTAATAAAATATGGTTAAAAAAAAAAGAGAAACTATCCTTCCACTTAGAACCTTACAAATACTGCCATTATTGAGGATATGTAGTAGGTTTGCTGCTGTTGTTTACCATCATCAAGTTGATCTTGATCTATGGAGAATGAGAGACTTCCAATCACCCTGTCATCAGCTCAGGTCTTACAGATTCAGGATGTGGCTTCCTTGGCTGCATCTATCCACTTGTAATGTAGTCTTCCTTTTTTCCTACTACCTTCTATCTTGCCAAAGCATTATTGCCTTTTCTAGTGAGTCATATCTTCACGTCTTAGTTTAGTCATCTTGGCTTCTAGGGAGAGTTCAGGCTTGATTTGCTCCAGGACCCATCTATTTGTCTTTTTGGCAGTCCAGGGTATCTGCAGAACTCTTTTCCAACACCACATTTCAAATGAATTGATTTTCTTCCTATCTTCAAATTCTGGAATTTGTGATACTCGCTGTTATACCAAAATGGCATCAAGATGTTAAGAAGTTTCTTCACTGTCCAGCTTTCACAAGCATACATAGAAAGTGGAAATATTGTTGCAGGAAAACTGAGACACAGAGACCTCAGGGTTAGGAAAAAGAGTATATTTATTACGCGCGGGCTGTTGGTGGGATCTCTCCCTAAAAACCAAGAGTCCTGAAGAAAGGTTACACAGTGATTTTATAGACTCAGCATAAGTTTCACTTTCCTCAAACACAACATATAAGTTTCACTTTCCGGTCGATTACATCAATCAGGTACATCAAAAGGCTAGGCACAGGAAAACAACACTCCAAGATGATGTATTTCAGGATGATGTATTCGGTACCAGGTAGAATCAGGGAGGAACTATTCCCTGGTCAAGTTGACTCCTAAACTTTTTCATTAACTAAGCATGACAACATCGCATTCCTCAGATAGGCACATTTGCAGCTAATTTATTTTCATCTATTTTTCTACTAAAAGCAAAGGCTATATATGTTAACCCTTTCAATATAATGGCATGGACAATCCTTTCTTCAGTATTCAATGATATATTTTTACACTTGAGGATCTTGCCTGGTTCCTTCATAGCTGTCCTCCCAAGTCCTAATCTTCTGATTTCATGTCTAAAGTCTCCATTTTGATTAATGACTGCACTAAGGTATATGAAATCTTTGACTGTCTCAGTGTCTTCATTGTCTGCTTTGTTAAGATTGTATAAATCATCTGTGGTTGTTATCTTTGTTTTCTCATCTTCAGCTGTAAATGCAATAGGTAGTGCTGTGCAAATGCATCTGGGGAACATCAAGCTGTGAGACTGAATCCAGCCTTCCTGGAGACTTAATCCATTCTTCTAGGCTTCCTCAGCTAGTCCTTCTAATAATACTGTCATTTAGCAAGGATTTCATATTTTTGGTAGGTTTTCCCCATTCTAAAAGACTGAAATCCCTCTCCTAAGGCCTAGTTTTAATCGCAGTAAGAACTTTAAGCTTTACACAGAACTTTTGTCCAAACTATTGACTTTATTTATTTATTTATTTATTTATTTATTTATTTATTTATTGAATTTGTAAGCTGCCTTTTCTTCCAAGATGGGACCCTAGCCCTGCCCACCACTGGAATGTGGTCTCCAAGAAGTTTTATGAAATTGAAACTGAGCTTGAAGTTCTAAGATTTTCCCCACCCTTGTGCTAATCAGTTCAAAGAGAGGCAAGAAACTGACTAAAAGCAAAGGTGAACAATATAGCAAGTACACTGCTACTTCCTATAACGGCAGGTTGGTGTTTCCTCCTCAGTGAAACCCAGTCCTCTCCATACATGATGGACTACAACCCCTGTCATCTCAAGCCAGCATAGATTAATGAAACAAGGGACATGATGCAATGTCATTACATCAAGGTTTTCCAGGCCTTTGCTAGGAGCAGCTAATAAAATGTAACAGGGTCAAGGATAGACTCATGTGACAGTGTCATATAACACACTTTGTTTTACTGGATGTGACTGGGGGAAGAGGCAGGGGGCAGGGAGAAGATGTGGAACTGCTGCTTTTAGCAGCTCCCGTATACTCTCTGTTTTGTTTAATCCTATCCTGATAAAGCTCTATTTCATTCCCATTCTCCCAGCATAATATGGCCTCCTTCATGATAAAGAACAGACTACCCAACAAGTTGGCAACATACAACTTGCAGGTGTTAAAGTTCCTCTTTTAGCTTCTGTGCCCAAGCTATTGCACAGGATTTCATCAGCAAGCCATAGAAATTTTTACAATTAGCTGTGGAGAAATTGTTTCCTGTAATCAGCTGTAATCGTGAAATGAGCTGAGATCATCACCCCAAAGTTAATTCAACTTACATGTTGGAACAAAGTGTATAAATCTTCTGCAAGTCTGTCCATGTCAGATAAATAGGTGTAATTAGGATGCCTTTGCCTAAATGTTAATATACTGATTCTTTTTCAGAAGTGAGGAGATATATGTCTAATATCTAGATGTGATTTTATGGTACTATGTTTATTCTTCATCTTGAGGAACTAAGAAACATTATGGGGAAAGATTACTTAACTTTCAGTTCCTCAGTCTACTTCCTCATAACAAAGAATTGGCCTAACACCATGAAATTAGAATATCCTGTTGTTGTTACTGTTGTTGTTATTGTTGTTGTGTGCCTTTGAGTTGTTTCTGACTTATGATAACCCTAAGGCAACCCTATCATGTTTTTGTTTTTGTTTTTTGGAAAGATTTGTTCAGAAAGGTGGCCTTTGCCTTCCTGAGGCTGAGAGAGTGTGACCTGCTTAAAGTTCCTCAGTGAGTTCCCATGGCTGAGTGAGGGTTTGAACCTTGGTCCCCACCATGATAGTCCAATGGTTAAGCCACTCTTGCAGTAACATTAAATAATGAACCCAAATTCAGCTATATTGTTACACATAATGTAGTAAACATACCAAAGCTGAGCCAGAGCTCCTAAAAATTATTTTTCTGCAGTACATTTCTTATAACCGTGCCAGCCAGCACGGCCACTGAATTAGATACCATCTGGGTGTGGGCAGGCTTGGATTTGAGATTCCCTAGGAATGCACATGAATGTACAAAAGATAGGGTAGGAATGTGATAAAGAAATAAAATTCACCTGTACAAGCGTTCCCTTAACCACTGTAGCTCAAGCAATGGCATATGACCAGGAAATTTCTAAGCCTGCCCTGTCATATCTCGTTAATGAACTATTTTGTTTTCACTGATCCACTATTCTGTTTCAAATCTTTGTCTAAATGTATTTGGAGAAAGAAGGTTTTTTTCTGGTTTGCTTATTTCTGATGGTTTCCAATGAATGGGGGGAGCCTGTTCCAGTTTGTTAACAGCTTTTATCTTGTTCTGCTTCAAAGAGTACAAAATGTTCAGGTTTTTCAGTATCAAAGAGATACACTGCTTTTTCTCGGTGACCTAAACTCAAGGGAAATTGAATCTTTCTATGATCTGTGGTTATACATGCTTTTCTTTATAAATAGCTTGATCTAGATATGAAACCGGGTTATAATCAGTGGGTTTACTTGCCAGATCTAGACTTCAAGGGTGAGTAATTGATTTCTTTGTGATTGTCTGCAGTGTCTGCTGTAAAATCAAATTCACTGAAAGATGTTTTTGATGTTAACAAAGCCAGAATTTCAGGAGCAAAGGCCTAAGTAGCTTTCTCTACCCTGGTGACATGGAAATGGCTGTGCTGATGAGGGATGACGGTTCAAAATATCAGGAAGGTACTTGGTGGGGGAAGGATTAATCATGATGTGGTCTGTTGAAATTGATTATGTATTCAAGTTCCACAGGCTATAAGACATTTATTTAAATAGGAATAGATATTTTCCTGGTAAGGCTATGAACACAGGCCTGCAGCAGGCTTTTCTTTAATTCCAGAGTTCAAAGATTTAACTCTAAGAAGTAGTAAGGACACTTATTACCTGGAAGGGGTATCATCTTCTTTGCATCCATCTTGTCCTCCTGTGCTCTATACTGGACACCAAAATATATCCTAAGAAATAGAATTTTTGAAGTTCTTAATCCTAGGGCTTTTGTTGGGATGTGAATAGGAATTAGTAAAGTGAAGAAATAAGGAAGGGGAAAGGGAAAACAAGAGAAGAGTTTTTGGTGAAGTGAGTGAGAAATTCCATTTTCAAAAATTAATGGAGCAGTTTCTTTCTCTCCAGAACTCAAAACAGGGACAGGGAAAGGAGATAAAATAACACGTAGGATTTTTCAGCTTCATTCCGAAAAGGCTTTTAGTATGGTAATATAATGTACATTTTAAATTGATTTAATTTGTCCCCTTTCTAACATAAACAATGGATGTTTTAGCACTTCAACCATAAATAAAGCATGCTAACATCCTAACCCTTTCCTACCAACATTCGCAACTCTGGTTTGTGTGTATGTTGCGGAGGGAAGGTGGATGATGGGACTTAGGCACACCGCACTAAATCCTCCCTCACGCCACTGCTCTCTGACCAAACGTGGCTCAGAGGCAAGCAAAACAAAACATCCAGCAGAGTTGAAAACACAGCAACAAGAAACATGTGCAGCAGAGTATGTCCCCAAAAGCTGCCCACTAAGAACACTAGCACACAGTGTTGTCATCCAAAATATACCTGGAGGCTTTTTATTCTTCAGTTCCAATATATACATCTGTACAGGTTTGCAGACTTTTCAACACAGGTTCAGCATTCCATCACCATATCAGGTAGAGATATGCTCCAGCAAAGCCTCCAGCCAGAATCAGGGAGACCGAGAGAAAAGCTTAGCAGAGCCTACCTCTTTTATATACACAGAGACTAGCTGATGTAACCCCAGCCTGGATTACATGTCACCATGGCTGATGAAACCCCTTGCCCAGGTTTCAAATCACTATGACCCAGCCTTATTGTCACATGGGGATTACCTCATTCTTGCACAGTCAATCCCAGGTGCTTTCCACATGCACATTATAGTATTTTTAATTGGAACAAGGGTCACTACAATCCTTTTCCAACATATGTGCCTTCAAGTTACCTGTTGACTTACAGCAATCCCATGAATTTCATGGGGTTTTCTTAGGCAAGGAATACTCTAATATGGTTTTGCTAGTTCCTTCTTCCAAAATATAGTGTACAGTACCTCCCATCCAAGTTCTAACCAAAGCTAAGCCTGCTTAGCTCCCAAGATCAGATGAGATTGGGTGCCTATGTGGTATTTAGGCTCTCATCTGTGATACTGGACAGTAAAAAATAACAACAACATGAAGTTGAGAGGGCAAGATCCTCCCAATGTTGAGAGCTGCCAAGGGTGTCAGTCACTGCCACCAACCTTGCCAAAGACTCAGAAAATATCTATATCTATATCTATATATCTCAAAGCTATAACATACTATACCAAATATTTAAATAGAATCCCATATTTAACTCATCTCACCCTACTTTCTTTTTTTTTCAATTTGTAAGATTTAATCAACCTATCTCGGCTTTGTAATTTTTTGCTATTTTGCAGACTGAAACCGACTTTGTTCTGTTGTAATTCTGAAATTTGTTAATGAGGATTAACATAGTTATTTTAAGTATTATTTATCTCTGTGTGTGTGTGTGTGTGTGTGTGTGTAAGCAAATAATGATGGAATGGCTTACTTTACAGTAGATTTTTTTTTTAATGAGAGTTGTTTTGTATGGTGCAGGCAAAAAACAGAACAGGAAACAAGGAAAGGTCCAAACCTAGACCAGACGGTTATCATGACTAAAGGTCATGAAAGAACAGAAGCAGAAGCATGTAAAATATGAACAAATCAGCAAATAACACTGTCATCCTTGCTTAGGAAAGCAAATTGAAACTTTCATGCTGTGTTGTCTATTCACTGTTACACTGCTTTGGTAGTTTACTGTGCTTCAAGCAGTTAGCTTTGAACATGAAATAGATCAGGGATGGGAAATGACTGACCCCCAAATGTATTGGATTTCAGCTTCTAGCAGCTCTAGGCAACATAGCCAATGGAGAATAATGCTCCAATTATAAATATTATTATCATTATTTTATTCATTTATATCCTACTTTTCTCCAAATAATGGGACTCCAGTCAGCTAACAATATATTTAAACCATTACAAATAAAAATTATACATGAACATTAATAACAGTATAAATATAAGATGTAAGGAACAATTAAATCATTTATAAAATTAAAACATGAAACATTAAAATATTAACATTCATTAAAAGGCTGTACACAACCCTTAAAAACAGCACTGCATAGCATTAAAACCCTAGACAGTCTGTAAAAGCTAGACATCACAGAAATGTTTTGACTGGTCAATGGATGGAGACGGAGAGCAAGAACGGGGCCATTACTGGCCTCTCTAGGGAGGGAGTTCTAAGAATTTAAAGGTGCCACTAAAAAAGCCCTCCTCTTAATTCTCACCAAACAAGCTTGAGCAACTGCACTCAAAATTCTTTATGATGGGAGATGGCTTGTTGTTATTGTTGTTGTTGTTGTTGTTATTGTTGTGTGCCTTCAAATTATTTTCAACTTATGGTGATCCTTAGATGACCCTATCATGGAGTTTTCTTTGCAAGATTTGTTCAGAAATGATTTATCATTGCCTTCCCCTGAGGCTAAGAGAATGTGACTTGCCCAAGGTCACCCAGTGACTTTCCATTGCTGAGTGGGGATTTGAACCCTATCTCCAGAGTCATAATCCAGTGCTTAGACCACTACACTACTGTGGCTCTCTAAAGAAGGATCTAAACTTCAGTGTTTCATTTGGTCTCATCCAAGGTGTAGAATGCTACAGCCTTGTTACACAGCCACAGATAGTTCCTAATAGCAAACCCAATATCTTTGTATCTACAGGTATAATTCAACTAACAAAGTAGATATGTTTCATGGCACTATCTCTTTAACAGAAAATTTGTACTAGAAGCAGAAATACTATAGGGATAGATTCCCACACTGCACACACGCACACACAAAGGCAGTTCAACATGCTTTAGCAAACTTTTTATCCAAAAGTAAAAATATACACATGTGAAATTAATAATAATAATAATTATTATTATTATTTGTATCCCACCTCTCCACACGGATTGAGGCGGCGAACAACATAAAATACATTATACATTAAAATACATTAAAAGACATTAAAAACATACCCAATCCTCCCCACCCACCAACCCACCTAAATCAACCCCTTAAAATACACAGCAATTAACAATCCATCAATTACTGTTAGCAAAGCAGCAAGACAATAGATGGGAGGCGATGGAAATGCTAGTCTGGGAAGGCCTGTCAGAAGAGATCAGTCTTGACTGCTCTTTTAAAGCAGTCAAGACTGGTAATATGCCGGGTCTCCTCCGGCAGGCCATTCCATAGCTTGGGAGCGATAGAAGAAAAGGTCCTCTGGGTAACCGCAGCCAACCTAGTTCTGACTGGCTGCAGTAAGTTCTTCCCACAGGACCTTAATGTGCGGGGTGGATTATATGGGAGAAGGTGATCCCACAGATAGGCTGGCCCCAAGCTATGAAGGGCTTTAAAGGTAAGAACCAACACCTTGTACTGTGCCCGGAAACTAATAGGCAGCCAATGTAAAGACTTCAGAATTGGTGTTATATGGTCAGTTTTAGATCTTCTGGTGACCAACCTGGCTGCCATATTGTGAACTAATTGAAGTTTCTGGACTAAGCACATGGGTAGCCCTATGTAGAGCGCATTGCAGAAGTCAAGCCGTGAAGTTACCAGTGCATGCACCACTGTTTTTAGGTGTTCCAGCTCCAGGAAGGGGTGCAGCTGGCGTATCAGCCGAAGCTGATAGCAGGCACTCCTGGCCGCCGCATTAATTTGAGCTGTCATCTGAAGCAGCAAGTCCAGGAGCACCCCCAAGCTGCAGACACAGTCTTTCAGGGGAAGTGTGACCCCGTCTAGGACTGGTTGACAAACCTCCATACCTGGGCTAGGGCCCTTAACAGCGAGTACCTCCATCTTATCTGGATTCAGCTTCAGTCTGTTTTTCCTCATCCAGTCCATTACTGCTTCAAGACACTCGTTCAGAGGTGAGATGCCACCCTCAGTTGATGCCATTATCCAAGGCATGGAGAGATATATCTGGGTGTCATCAGCGTACTGATAGCACCTTGCTCCATGTCTTCTGATGATCTCTCCCAGCGGTTTCATGTAGATGTTAAATAGCATTGGGGACAGGACAGCGCCCTGAGGGATGCCAGATTTAAGCTCCTTTTTCGAGGAGCAGCTGTCCCCAAGCTGAATGAAACATCCATGTCAGTTAAGCCATGCATAAGAGACCACTAGAGACCACTTGAAAGCTTCCTTCAAAGGACATATAGGGCTGATTTTTTTTCTTTCACCAGCATCCATCTACGGTATCTATCTGGGGGAGCCCTGGTGGCAAAATGGTTAAATGCTGGTACTGCAGCCACAAGGTTGTGAATTCAATCCTGCCAGCTCCAGGTTGACTCAGCCTTCTATCCTTCCACAGGTCAGTAAAATGAGTACCCAGCTTGTTGGGGGCAATTAGCTAAAACACATTGTAAACCGCTTAGAGAGCACTTAGCTGACAATATAGAAATACACATGCTATTGCTATTTGTGGCCAAACTTATCAATCAATGGTTTCTTAACATGCTGGGGGTGGGGGAAGTGGAGTGGCAGGCTTATGTATGTTCTTCTTCTCTGTTTTGCTATTCATCCTTGCTCAATAATGGATTCTGGTGGCAGCTGCTGTTTAACTTGCCTGTTACAGTTAGGTATGGCACTACATTAGGATGGGCTAGAGTAGAATCCCATTTTCTCCCAGTGCAAGCTTTACTGCATCATTTACTGCAGTTGCAGTGCTGGAATCCAACACCAAAAGTCTGTGCCTTTCCAATCCTCCTCCACTCTCTTCTCAGCATTGAAACTGCTAAAAAAAAAAATTGCAGCTAGTCAGAAGACAATGAGGAAAAGGAGAATAGGGCAGGTTGAAAAAGCCTTTGTAAAAAGAAGCCTCTCTTTGTATCTTTGAACAACATCATGGAGGCATTAATGATTTGGCAGAACTATATGTCTGTGTGGAAATACTTTCCTAATGTTGCTCCTTTTTCTTTAGTTAATAGATATTATTTAAATATGTCAATTGAAGAGATGACATAATATTTTTGTTCCCCGAAACCTTTTGCAAGTGAGAAGGCTGTTAAAAAGAAGCACAACCATAGAAGGATGCCTGCATGTTATGTTCAGTGTTTAAGTCAGCTTCCAACACTGTGTTTAATGTAAGTCCATATGTGAAAACTGTGCACATGGTTTTGAGAAATGGTTTTTTTTTTTTTCTAAAAAGAAGAGGAAGCGGGCATCAATAGCTCATTCAGTGTGCCAGGAAGTGGCCAGTGGTGACAGCTACCGTCAGAGTGTAAAAGAGAACCAGATCTTTGCAGAGTGATTTTTAGAAAGGGAAATCAAAATTTTAAAAAAGGGAAACTTTTTTGGTTGGGAGGATTTGGGGTATAACATTTCCATCAGTCAGGCTGAGAGAAATAATGTATTTTAGATAGATATATTCTAGCACATATTTTAGCATATTCTATACATTTTTAGCTTCTGCACTTGTGGTATACAATATTAGTAACATATATCTTAGTGTATTTCAGCATATTTTATATGTATTTTAGCTCCTGCAATATACGACGTCTAATTAAGTTGCTTTGAAAGAAAAAATAATGAATTCCAGAAAATGCAAGAGAGCAAAGGGCCCCTAGACCTTGAATCTTCAAAACTACTGATATGGCAAGGACCAGGAGACCCTTGTCTAAAACCTTGTTAAGACATACTGAAGGGGGCAAGGATGGGTTGCTGTGAGGAGTGAGTTACAACTGTTGATGAGCCATACCAAAGAAGGCAGAGATGGGGCATGGTATAGGGGCTTTAGAAACTGTTAAGATATTATACCAAGGGGCTTTTAGAAACTGCTAATGAGGTAGCTACATGAGGGAAATGCGTGATAAGTGTGTGATCATTCAAACTGTAAATAAGGGGAAGGGGCTATGGAAATGTGGGCAACGGGAGATGTAAACTAAGGTGGAACTTCCTAGGCGAAACGGATAGGCTGTAACTCCTGGGGTCCTATCCAATGGGATCCCAGGGGAGGGAAAACTTGTGTTGGGGATAGGTAATAAAAACTAGTTGTATTCAACACTGGGGGGTCTTCTTTGTGAGCATCCTGTTTCTGCAGAAACGTGTATTCAAAATAAATATGCTTCACTCAATCCTATGCTTAATTCTTTTGTGAATTTTTCCAGCTATTTCTCACAAGGCCTTCTGATCTGCCATCTGTATTCAAAGAGAAATATTTGGAGAAACAGATTCATAAATACATTATTTTGGTCCGTTCAACCACGTCATCTCTAATTTTCCTTTATTTCTTCATTATATATGGTCCTGTTGTTGGCAATGATAGATATATATATATATATATATATATATATATATATATTACCAACAGGCTTTTGACTTTCCAACTGTTAGGTAAAGCAAATTTCACCTGATGGCCATTGTTTATTCCTTGTGTATTGGTCTGTTTTAACTTGCGAGCCCTTCACACTACACAATTATAGCATTGTGATTCTACTTTAAGTACCATGATTGAGAGAGTGGTTTTTAGAATTCTCAGTCAGAATATTCCAGTGCCTCACTAGCAGCAAATCCCAGGATTCAATATCCTTCAACTGTCTCATTTCGGCAGATGCTTTCAGCTGCTTTTAAAATGTCTCAGCTTCTCTTTCCTCTTCCCACTTTCCACCTTTGTCCTCAGCTTGCTTCAGCTGCTGCAGACTGAGTTCAAAGTACAAAAGTAGTTTGTACACTATTAACTCAGCAAGGGAGAGAGGAGAGGGCAGAATCATACCCTTCCCAGTAGGATCAGGCAACAGCAAACTGCTGCAGCCTCTCCCATCTTGTGTTTTCTTGATCATTAACATGTTTTGCCATCTTGATCACACTCTGATTTTGCATGGCCACATGTGTCCTGGTTTTCACCCGTGAAATAACAGAAGGTCTAGGATTCCACAAGATAATCGTGCAGTGTGAAAGAATTTTTAGTGCTACTCAGAGTGGTGGTATGTGGAGTGGAGCTACTTTATAAGCCATTGTTTGCCAGGCCTTGGCAAGTTTCCATGAAAGAAAGAACCAGGAAAAATATTTGCCCACACCCCATGTCGGACAGATTGGGAAGCACTGGTTTAATAGATATGCTTCTAGTTTGAATTGTCATTTTGTATTTTATCATATTGGAATTGTGAGCAGCCTGGAGGGCTATTTGTAGTGATAAGGCGGCATATGTGTAGAGGAAATAATAAATATTTAACTAATACATAAATTTGTTTAGAAGTACCATTATCTGAGTGAAATGTAATATTTTATATTACATGATGGAACTTCCTAGTAAGTTTGTTAGGAATGCAGTCTTATGTGGTTAACTGTTCAGTTCTTTGTTTACTCAAACATTTGACAGAGGTTTACAGCCTGACCCTGTTGTTACCACATGAATTTAGACCACAAGTGGATTAGCAGCAACATTAAACATTTTACTTTTGTTTAATTTCTATTTTTAGCCCATGGGAACACTGGAACTTAAATGGAACAGGAAACAAAAGAGAAACTCCAGCATCCACTCACCTGTCAGATAAACTTAGAATAAAAGTGCAACAAAAAGAGCCAGAAAAGGATCATAAATCACAAGACTAAAGGGAGATCAAGTTCTGCCAAAAAGTAAGAGGGCAGAGGGGATTGGGCTAGGCATGCATGCTGGAACGTGTATTTGTAGCTGCATTCAGGCTGAAAATATAAATATACCTGTAATTTTAAGTAAATCTTCCATTTGAGTCACTAACAGAAATTAATATGCCAGCAAGAGAACTGGCTGACATGGCAACTTGTTGAAAAGCCAGGTAGTAGGCGACACAATTAAGTTATCAGACATGCAGAAATGAAAGAAAAAAAAATTTATTTTTCTCTTGTACAAGAGGGGAACAGTTGTGCATGAGGCACTAAAAATATACTACTCCAAAGAAAATGGCTGTGGACAGCTCATAAACGCAGGTAGCTTTATACCTTGCTAAGCATCTATTACAGAAGCAAGAAATGCTAATTGTTGGCTAATCTGAATACATACGTATAGGAACTCTGTCATGAATACATTATTATGACACCATGCAAGCACTACTCATGTCCATATGGGTGGTCCCAAATTATAATACCAGATCTCACCCTAGGGGTGTGATTTTTAATATTAAATGAAGCTTTATGAGGCTCTCGGTCACCATCCCCCCTTGGCCTAGTTTGGCCTGCTCCAGACGCTGCAACCCACAAAATCTACCTCTCTTTCACACCTGTCAAGACTACTCAGTTAGTTATCTCTTTTTTCTATCTATCGTTACCCTACTTAGCTTCCTGTTATTCTAAGTTCTACAAGCTGATTTTCCTGTTATCTGCACCAGCTGCAAGCATAAGCATTTTTCTTGTTTTCCCTGGCCCCATTGCTCTTTTTCCTAATTCAGTGTGCCTGCTATTAAGCTATTGATTAATTACTTCCTAATTATTATGCCCCTACACTATGACTGGACAGAGGGTTCTTTCTGGGCTCAGATTCACTTCCCATGACTGCTGAGTTGTTTTTCCAAAGGAACCAGGAACTGTGATTTAAAAATGTTAGTTTACTAACAATCCAAAGCTTATTGTTGGTTTCTTTAGCAATTGACTAGAATTTATTTTGGTTCCTACATTACAAGAAAAAAAAAGGAATTAGGGAAAATGAAACTGAAGGTTAGCTTATTTATCCTCCTCACCGAATACAACTTTGTACAGGCTTGCAGGAGTTCATATATATAAGTTCAGTCCCAGATGACTAAAATCAAAGTACATTCTTGGACATTGCAGATTGCATCTTGCATTCTTCTGACAAATTTGCTTAGGGTTTTAATGCACAGCAGGATTATGAAGCATCCTTTATTGTCAAAAATGTCCCTTATTTGAGGGTGAGGAGCTTTATCACTTATAGGACAGGCAGATCTCCCTTATTACAAAGGATGTCCCTTAACTGAGAGTTGGAAAGTTTTTCCTTTATACAGACTGAATGAGATCCGATCCCCTGCCGAAAAAACAAAACAAAAAAACCCTGTATTTTTGGATGTGGGCCTTTCTTACGTAAAGAAATATGTGCATTGTATAATCTATTTAACTGATCAAATATGTTAATTTTACCATAAAATTACATGGCTGAGTTAACCGAAATCAATACTTTCACTTGGTATTTTAAGAAGAACGCAAAGTTGTTAACAGTTACTTCCTGATTGTCAACCCTGCATGTCATGAAGTTCATCTGTCCTTTATTGCTGTTTTTGAAAACTTGGCAATACTAATATGATCCCAACTTTCCCAGGTACATTGTGCCTGATTCCTACCTGGCTATGATTTGATTTGCGTTTGGTGATTTTAAGCATAATAGTTATAGGGGAAAAAACTTTTCCTTTCTCCGATAACTTGGAAGTGGTGTGGAAGCAAGGAGGTAGGAGAATGAACTGTCCCATTAACTTGGGAAAGCATCTTATCTCTGGAAGGAATGATTTGAGGCAGGATGAAGAGTTCAGCAGCATAACCACATGTTCTGATCATTCTGTATATAGTCATATATGGTAAGATCTCATAGCATCTGTGGACAGCTCATAAACCTATGCCATCTTCTTCCATTGGTATGACTACCACACCCACCCACATCATTCATATTAAAGACTGTTATTGATGAAGAGATTTTTGCTTGTTGAACAAGAGTAATGAAATGTGCAGTGTGTTTAAGTACACAATCATTGGTAAAATGTCAACCTGTCTATCAGTGTGTTACCCTGATTTCTGGGGTTCCTTTGGGGATACCTCAATGTGCTCCAAATAATGGAGAATGGGAATTAGCCAGAGCACAAGCTGTAGCACTATGAGAGGTAGGGTAACCTAGCAAAATCTTTAAACCCAATTTTTACAGGGTCAGGCCAAGCCAAAAACCAAGCAAAATTGTCTAATAAAATGATTTTATTGAGGGGAATTCACTCATGCATGCACACAAGATACACACAATCACACATTCACACAAGAGCTAGCTGAAAGAGAAAGGGAGGAAAAATTATAGAGAGGCTGAGGGATTTGGAGGGATTTATAATTACCAGTCCAAAAGAGTAGTGAAGAGTGGAAATGTATTTTGGCTTAGGTAGGACCTAAGGGCAGCTCTCATTCAGGAGCCAGACGGACAGAGTGACAGGTAGATCTTCAAGAGACTGCACTGCGCATCCTCAAACCAGGGGTACTTGTACCCTGAAAATGGCTTGTGGCTGTGAAGGTTCCAGATGCAAGACAAAGGGAACCTGTTGTGGACAATGGGTCTTTTGCCTGTTGATGGGCTCAGTGCTTTGATTGATAAAGATGATTGATAAGGATGTTGCAATAGCTGTCTATTGTGGGTGCTGTGAGGACAGAGAAAAGAATCCAGGTGTACAAGGGATGAATATCTTTCAATCAGTGTCCTGGTGGGCTCCTCACAGTTGGATTCCCTGGAAAATTCCAGCTTCTCTTTAAGCCTATTATCCACAGGAATGATGTGTATTTGCCTGACAAATGACTCAATCTTACCTGGAGGAATTTTGAAGTTGACCTATGCTTCTCACATTTACAGTCAAATTCTTTCCTTCACTCAGTTTGACCTCTCTGTCACCTTTCAGGCTTGAATTTGATATCAGAGCCAATAAAATGTGTTGCCAATTACATATGATGCCAATTAGGTATGGTTCCCATCCAAACCATACTGGTATTGGGGACCCCCAACGTGGGGCCTTACAAGTGGAAATAGCTAGACACCAACAAACCACAAGCAACTCCTTTATCATTTGATCTACATTAGAGAAATTGTTAGGCCATTTGTAGGTTCTAGAGTCATTTAAGCAGCTTAAATTCTGTAAAGAGTTTAGAGTAGTTAAGATCTGAAAGCTCCTTAGCTTACAACGCTTCAGGTGGCTGGCATGTCAAACAGAGACTGGACATTTAGCATGACATAGTCTATGTACCAGTCAGGATATCTTTTTTTGTAAACAGACTTAATGGGAAACTATCTTAATGGGAAAGCTGCTATGGGGTATTGGGTTGCTATCACGGATTAGTAGATTTTTGCATCCCTTGTTATACGACCAAAATTCCCTTTAAGATCATATAAAATTCACATTTTTAATATCCTTTAAGACTGCAGATCTCTGTTCACATTAAAATGTATTCTAGAGAGCTGGAGCATTATTGTTTAAAAGTACCTTGCTCTATGCCTTGTTGCTTGTAATAAATAACTCGGAGAAAAAGAAAACTCACAAAGAAATTAGGCATAGGATCAAATGAATCACATTTATTATAAATTCTCCTTCTGCAGAAGAGGGTACTCATAAAAGAGACCCCAATGTTGAATACCTTACATTTTATTCCCTATCCCGACGCAAGTTTTCCCTCCGCTGGGATCCAATTGGACAGGACCCCAAAGGTTACAACCCTATCAGAATCGCCTAAGAAGTTACATTCCCCCTTCCCCATATTTACAGTATGAGTGATCACACACTTAATCATGGGATTCCCTTGTGCTTCCTTAATTCTCATTAGCAATTTCGAAATGCCCATCAACAGTTTCTAATTGCCCCTTTGCAAAACAATGCCAACTTTCTGTCTTGTATTTCTTTATCAACTTACTTTACTCCTTTCACCCTTGTTGACCTTCAGACTTATCTGCAGAAGCGGGACTTGTCTGCCTCCCAAGAGAGGAGGACACCCACCACTATTGAATACCTCATCTTTATCTGTCTAGTTCTCTACACCTGACAATTCAAGGCCTTCGCTCAGCTGCCAGTTTTCTTAGACTTTATTGTGTTACAGAAGCTCAAATACAAAATATAATATATAATATACACATAAAATATATGTGTAAATACCAGTATGCCTAAAATGTGTTATACTTTATAAGCTAATACATATATGTGAGTAATACATGTTAATAGTACTTGCAAAAACTAAAATGTAATTTATTTCTCTCATTGCTGTATCATTAAAAGAAACCATTATTATTGACGTTTCAAAAGTAAGCTTGTTACCCCTCATTCTTTAAAAAAGTAAAGAACTGTGGGCAGCAGTGTTATTTCTAATGCATTTTCTCCAAGCTGTGATATTATGTATGCCATCAACATAGAAGGTGCACAAGAAAAAATCCCTGTCATGAACAGCTTGCAAACTAAAATTCAGCATGGGGAACTCAACAGAGGAGAAGGGAGATAGAGGAAAATAGGGGAAGGTTACATATTTATTTCAGTTACATATAGTTATAGTGGTGTGGAAGTTCTAAAGGCTGTACTAAAGATTATTTCCCCCCCTCAAAAAAAATAAAAAATAAACATGATGTGCTTTATTTGTGATATATTTCCTACATAACATCATTTTGCTTTCAGTGTTTGTCACCTAAATATCACTGAAACAGAGAACAACGTAGTGTAAAATGTCTTTAGCTTTGCTAACAAGCTTTTGAATACAGTAGTATTTACATCATTTGCTTCTGTACTCGGGGCACACAACATAGTCCTTTGAAGAAATAAGCAGGAATAATGACTTGCATAGGGTCCTTTGGTCCATTTATCAGTCCAGAATTCAAAAACTGTGCAACCATTTTTCAGTGTCTCATTTAATAAGGAAATTTCCGACAAATGGAACAAAGCAGGATATATCAACCTCACTGCAAAATATAGGCCACTGCTTTATCTCCTATGGCATAAGCTACTTTTGTGCTGTGGTAGCCAAATCTGATGCATAGGGTCAGGCTCTAAGTCTCTGTCAAATGTCCATGTAAACAAGGACAGAACAATTAAACACCTAGGCTGAAGTCCTAATACAGTTAGTAAGAAGTGTAATTTCATTCACACCTCTCCTATTTTTTTACTACAAATAGCTCTCCAGGCTAACGGTTCTAGAATATGATATAATATAAAATGACAATTCAAACATAAAAGCAAATATGTTAAAATAGTGTTTCCTAAGCTATCCGATATGGGGAACTAACAATTATTTTTTCCTATGTGCCAGATACTGCTACCATATTTGTTCCCATTGGCTACAATAGTCTCTTTCTTTCCTGGAAGCTCATCAAGACCTGTCAAACAATGGATGGTAGATCTCCCCCAGGCCAGGAACTAGCACTTTGAGTAGCACCGAGTTCAAACACCAATACACAAGGAATAAATAACACCCACCTGGTAAAACCTGCTTTCACTAACTGTTTAAAAACTAAATGCCTGACTGAATAGAAACATCATTTCTAGGAGCAGGGGCCCTTTCACACTACACAGTTATAAAATGCTATGATTCTGCTTTAACTGCCATGGTTTCATCCTCACTGAACATGTCCAGTTTTGGCTGAAGAGAGCCATCACTGTATGGCAGTTGTACTCCCTGTTGATTTTGGAATCTTGTGGGCCAAGACCACACAATTCTTGCACTAATTCCCATGCCTGCAATACATGGAACCATGGGTTTGTAGTTTAGTCTGGCTGAGAATTTTAAATATTCCTCACTAAACTCCAAATCTCAGGATTCCATAGGAGGTTGCAATGAAAGGTGAAGTGAAATGATAGAATGTTCTAGAAACCCACAGATCTCCCTTGTATCTCTCCCTCAAGGAAAAAAGCAATCCCCAATATGGAAAAGCATATGTCCAAAAACCTCTAAAGAGTACCATTTGCCCTCTAAGCATAACTTGGTTAGGCTTTCTTTGGCCAAAAGAGACCTTGGGAATTACGTTAAGAGGGCAAATGGCACCAGACCAAATGTATCTGACAGTTCAGTTTGCCATTTGGGGTAGTAAAAATGGGTATAGGAAGTCAGCTCACAAAAAGTGAGAAGCAAAATGGCCCCTAAACCCTCAGCTGTCACTTTACCGTCTAAACAATATTGGGAAAACATAGCTAGTTCTAAGACTACTCCCAGAATCCTCAACCGCAGGGCCACGGAGCTGGCTGGGAGATTCTGGAAACTGTATTATTTCCAACGGTCCACACCAGAGGAATATTATGCTAGCATATCTGCAACATTTACAACATTGTATTTCCAACACCACCTGGTAATAGAGGGGCTTAGCATAAATCTAAAGATCTCCAGACAGTGCAGTTTCAGCACATGACTTTCCCCTAGACCACAGTCTTCTAGGCAACACCAAAATTCTGCTTTGATTACAACATGGCTACCACCTATGGAATTTGGTGCTAACCATCCAATAAAGATCTTATGCAACCTACATTGCATCAAAAGAGCATGGTTAAAAATTAACATTCTTTGCTTTTATCTCTATCTGCTTTGACAGCTTGTTGCCCAATATTTCCCTAAAGTGGCCTTGAACTTATCTTTTACTGGAATTCAAGGATTTCTCTTTTGCTACAGATGTATATACTCTTCACATTCCAGTGTGTGAGTAAAACAAAAATAATGGTGGACAATATTTTGAAAAATGTTGTGGTCTTCTTTAACAAAAAACAAAAACAAAAAACCTCATAAAGCATAAGTCTTGAGATGTTTCGCCTCAGCTCTGAAAACTACTGTTGCACGTGTGCATATGTATGCAATACAGTCCTTAATAGATCACACTACTCCAAACAGCCATACTCTCTAGAAGCCAAATTATATGCCCATATTAAAACAGTTTTTAAGAAGTATGTTTAAGTTTCCTTACCCCCATTTAAAGGATAACCACCTATACAGGATACAAATCTTGTGTGTTACACTTAGGAGAAACTAGCCTGGGTAACCAGCCTGAACTGGGACACCAGACAGCTATATTTTCTTCAAAATAAAAATGGACACTTGAAGCATGCTCTTAAAAGAAAAAACACCTTTCTGTGGAATAAGAACTTGGAGGCAACAAATTACAAACAAGGTAGTTGTTGGGTGACTAGCTATTTTTTAGAAGCAACAAGAGTGGAATGGAACAAAGCCGTATTTCAAAATCACCACAGTGAGTAGCTGCAGAAGCTGTAACTACAGGGATGTAATTACAGGGGACCAAAATGGGGGGATTGGCCCCTCAGATATGAATTCTGCCTCCCCAGTGAAATTGTCCTTCAGTCCCCAAATTTCTAGCACTGCAGAGAGTGAGACACTGAAAAAGCCTACACATTTACAACTCTTACATTTGCTGTATTCACTTTGGCTACAGCTTTGCCTGCTCCTTTTCTTTCAGTGCCTAAATTCTGAAGGCTGGACTTACTGCAGTGCTAGGAATTTGATGATCGAAGGACAATTTCAGAGAGAGGGAGAATTCTTATGTGGGGGGAGAGGTCTCCATTTTTCCTCCCTTGCAGCCTGTTGTTGTTGCATGCCTTCAAGTTGTTTCTGACTTATAGCAACCCTAAGGATAACCAGGGGGTTCTGGGGCTGAGAGTGTGTGATGCACCCAAGGTCATCCAGTAGGTTTCCATGGCTGAGTAAGGAATTGAACTCTGGTCTCCAGGGTCATAGTCCAATGCTCAGATCACTACACCACACTGGCTCTCCAGCTACACCCATAGTAAGAACAAGGTTACTTTCCTGGTGTCATGAATAAGGGTTTCTAGTTACTTTCAAGGGACATTTGGGCAGGAATTTTTCAGGTTTCAGTCCATTCTCTTATTAAGGTCCACTTCACACACACACACACACACACACACACACAAGTGGAAAAAATGGAAAAGCAACAAACTATGCAACAAACACTGTGATGAGATACCTTTTAAATATTGTAATAAGTAATAGCAATATGTGTTACTTTCCGAACACCGCTATCAAGCTTCAGCGTCACATGAAACAGACAGGCCCTGGGTTGCCTGGTTAGGTGCCCTCCGGTTTCATTTTGTGCAGTTCATGTGTCCTCTTTTCTTCTTCAGCTAGCTGAAAAGAAAAGCTTATTGATCTTTAAGAACTGGAATCTGTAACCTTTTACTGAGCTAAGAGGAACATATGAAGAGGTTGGAGAGGGAAATGTGTAACCATAATAAAAATGCCAGAAGGCATCCATATAAAACTGTTCAACCACTGAATAAAATTGTACAGTCATTCTTCCCTGCTCATATTGTGTCAAAACCACCTTGCATGCTTCAACTAGTTTTTAGCTTGAAAGGAGTGCCAATAAAAATAATTTTTAATAGTGCAATCTTATGCCTTGTCTATTCAGAAATAAGTCCAATATTTAAACCTTGGCACTGGTCCTTGTGAAGGTACAGACCATGCACCTACGAGTGGAAATCCAGCCCAAAAAGAGAAAAGGTACAATTTAGTTGTATTGAATCCAGTTATCCACTGTCACACAAAACTATGTGTCCTTTCACATGGCATATTTAGCACTATGATTCCACTTTAGCTGCCATTAACACCCTCTGGAGTCCTAGGATTTACAGTTTATGGGGGGGTACTTAGAATGCTCAACCAGGGAACTCTAGTGCCTTAGCAAACTGCAAACCTCAGGGTTCCATAGGGTGGAACCATGGCAGTTAAAGTAGTATCATTGTGCAAGAAACATACAGTATTGGCCCACAAGGCTACATACTCAGCAGAAAGTATAACTACCCTACAATAATTGCTCTCTTCAACCAAACTGGATAGATTCAGCATGGAAGATGTCCAGTCCTTTGATCTTCAAGTGAGTGCAAACTTGAATTCTTATCCGAAAGGATCTTGTAGCACCTTTGAGACCAGGGGCTGAGGAAGACCCTGGTGAGGGCAACAGCAGTGGGCCAGGTCTGGGCGGAGGGGCTGCCTCTCCTGCTGCTGCTGCCCCAGGCCAAGAAAGACCCTGGCAAGGGCAGTGGTGGCGGGCCAGGCTCAGGTGGAGGGGCTGCCTCCACTTACTCAATTATTTATTGAATTACTGTGTCACAAAAAGACACATGTCTAAAAAATGTGTCACTCACATGAAAAGTTTGGAAAATTCTGTATTAAACTATCCATTACTTGTTCAGTTGCTCAGCTGATCAGATGCTGTTACATATATGCAAGGCTCATTGTAGGAAGGAGGAGTAGCCTTAATGTACGAACCTTTATACTTATTTACATTGAATATGCCATTTAAATGCCCACTCTCTCAGTTTGAGGAGATCCTGTTGAGGATCTTAGTAATAATTTTTTGTTCTGACTAAATTATTTAGAATTATAAACAAACTTGCCTCCTTCACTAATACTTCTAACTCCAGATCACCCCGCTACTCAGACCTGCTCTCACATTGCAAAAGCTGTCTATTATTTCTGTTCTTCACTTCCTCTTTTTAAACCAGTTTCCCAATCATCCTATTGTATGATTCCTAAATTCACTCAATAGTTCTCCAAATAGGACATCATGCATAATTTGCCTCCATTTATCATATTTATATGGTGGAAAAATGGGATAAAATTTTAACTTTTTAAAATAATTTTTTTAAAAAACCTAAAACATAAAGTTCATAGAGCTGAAAGTAACCTAAAGATCCCTACCACTACAAGGACACACACTACAGAATCCTTAAGAGATGGTAATCCAATCTTTGTTTAAAACTTTTAATGACGTGCTAATGAAGTTTTATCTATTCCACTGTGAAACCTCTTATTTTTTAATGTTTAGTCAAAATTTCCTTTCTTATGGTAACTAAACATTAGTTCTTACTAATGTTTTGGTGAGTTCTCCCTTCATATAATTTGAGAACATTAGCTCCCTCTGAAGGAGCAGAAAACAAGCTTGCTCCATCTTCCACTTGACAGTCCTTTAGATATTTAAAGACAGGTATCATCCAGGTCTCAGTCTTCTCTTCTCCATAAGCAACACCCCCCACCCCCATTTCTCACTGAGTTTGATTTCTTGTCCCTTTACCATCTTGGTCACACTTCATTCAACACATTACAAAGTGTTGATATTTTGCTAATCTACTAAGATTCCTAGATTCTTCTCATATGCTGTCAAATCAGGTACCACTCAACCTATATTTGTGTATTTTGTGTGTCCTAACTAAGTAATATTTAACTTTTATCCCTGTTGAAATTCAGTTTGTTGGTTTTCATTCAGCTTGCCAACCTACTATGATCATTTTTCCTTTGGGTTATTAGCTACTCCTCCTAATTTTGTTTCATCTGCCAACATTTATCAAGATGCTGAATAACAGCGTGCCCAGGTCAGGATGCTGTGGCACCCTATCTTCCAGGATGAAGAGAAATCATTGGTGAGTGCTCTTTGGCTTCAAGCCATCAATCAATTAAAAATCCAGCAGCAGTGGAAGCAGCTAGCTCACGTTTTAGCAGCTCCTCTGTAGGAATATCATGGGGGAACTTGTTAAAAGTCTTACTGACTCGAGATAATCTGTCATCTAGATATACTACATTCCTATCAGTTCCCTGATTATTAAGTTTGTATATCAAAGAAGAAAAATGAAAAAATGTGATTAGTCTGGCATGCCTTGTTTCTGAGAAATCTGTGCTTGTACTTAATAGTCATAGCATTCTTTTTAAATCCTCACAAACTGCAATGATCTCTTCTAGAACCTTTTCTGGTACTGAAACTGACTTATGTGTAATTAGTGGGATAGTCTTTTTTCCGTTTTTGAATACGAGGGCAACATCTGCCCTCCTCCAATCTTCTGGGACCTTTCCCATTCTCCAAGAATTCTCAAAGACAATTGTCAGTGGCTCAGAGGTTTACATTTACAAGTTCCTTTAGTACCCTTGGATGCAATTCATCCAGCCCTGGAGACCTGAATTCATTTAGAGTAGCCAGGTACTCCTGCACTATCTCATTATCAGTTCTAGGTTATAGTCCCCTTACTGTATCATTTGTTCTATTTTCACCAGAATGAGCTTCTTTTTCCTTTGAGGAGAAAACCAAGGCAAAGGTGTTGAGCTGTTCCATCTTTCCTCTGTCCCATGTCAGCACTTCATCATATTTTCCATGCCGTGACCCTACCATTTCCTTGTTCCTGCTCTTGTTTCAAACTATTTTTAACCTCCTGAGCAAGCCTGAGCTTTAGCATTTCTAGCATTATAGCACTGTAGTAATTTAAAACTTCAATCGAGCATTTAGAAATCCAGTTTAGGCATCCAAAGAAAAAGGGCAGGAAAATAGACCAAGGGAATAACACAGCAAATATGAGACTTCTGAGTGTGAATGATCTCACTGCCTCACTCTCTGCAAAGCTAAAAATGTGGGGACTGAAGGAACACACTATCGGGGGGCAGAATTATTTGGGGAGGAGCCCTCATTTTGCCCTCCCTGCATAAATGCACTCCTGGCAACTATCCAAACAGTGGTTTTTTAAGTAATGGATCCCTGGGAGCTGCAGGAGACAATTCAGAGCCTGGCACATGCCTTGGCCAGAGCTAAGACTCCTTAGTTGAGTTGTTAGCATTGATGTATTTAAGTCTTTTACTCTAAGTCTCAAGTTGAGTCTCAAGTCCTTGCAAGTTACTTTCAAGTCAAGTCTCAAGTATGAGAGCCAACTTTAACCGAGGTGGTGGTGGGGTGTATGGTGGGGTCAATGGGCTTATAAGGATCTGCAACTTCAGAAGTGGGGAATAGGCTCCATCTTATTCCCCATTCCTCATGCTTTTGTGTCAATGAGCATAAAAGAGTTTGCAGCTTCTGAAGCGGGAACAGGATCCTTCTTACACCCCTTTTTCAAAACTGGAGGCTTTTTTAGAAGTGGAGAACAGGATTCTTCTTACCCCCCATTACTGAAGCTTCAAAAGGTTTAGAAGGAAGGATCCTTCCTCCTCAAGCCTGTTGCCTAACACATTTGCTGTTCCCTTCTGAGAAATGCTCCCTGCACTATCGGGGAGAGTCTTGCCTTCTGATATTAGGAAAAGTTTTAGAAGGCTCCTCCAATATGCAGTGGAGACAGGCTGCCAAGCAGACTTCAACCCCTCCTCAAGTCTGTTGCCTAACACGTTTGCTGTTTCCCTCCAAGAAATGTGTCCATGCTTTGGGCTTGAGACAGATTGTCACATGACCAGTAGGCAAAAAGTGATAGAAGTGTTGTTCAAAATCATAAAGTTTCTGGATGAATGGGTTACATTACTGAACCAAGGGCAGAAAGTCAGTCACTAAAAATACACAAGTCATGAGTCAAGTCAAATTAGTGTGTCATAGTGTGTCAACTTGGAAGTGATTTGAGTCCAACTGAATCAACTCGAGTCTACATCACTGGTTGTTAGTGTGTGTTAAAGTTCTTCCTCCTTGTTTTTACACCAAATTGTTTTATCATCTTCTTGGTTAGAAAATAAATTTTAGTAATTGGGGTCACTTTTATTATGTTTCAAGTTCTTTAACCATTTTTCTAACCACATTATTAAACAGCAAAAACCAGAACATAGAATCATAGAAATCTAGAGTTGGAAGAGACCACATAGTATTATAAACACACAAACTTGTACTCAAGTAAAGCTCATTGTGTTTAAAGATCATTACTCACTTGCAGCTCTGTACAGAATTTCAGTTTTGGTGTTCAATTTAATATTCTGTAAGCAGAACTTTCCCCTCTCCTCTGTACCCTGTAATGTCTGACAACCAGTTCTGAAGAGTTTCCTAACCCCTCCAGATCCAGTTTGGGAACACATAAGGGGCTGCTGTGGGATGGGGGATTAGCCCATCCCACTTCTTCTGGATTCTGCGCTTTCATAAGAAGAATCCTACTGTTGAATCTTTGGCCATTTCCACACATCACTATAATGCTATAGCAGCAGGTAGTTACTGTCCAGGATCTGTACTTCTGTATGACATTGTTATCCAGCTGCTATCCCATCCCCGAGCGTTGCAAAACTGCCTTATATCATTTCCACAAAAAATATGTTAAGAGCCTCCTTTAGCGCTTCAATTCTGTCAGCCATTATAGCGCTTCATAGCGCTTTCTGTTATGGCGGATCCAGCAGTGGGCAGGCTGTGGGCGTGCCCAGCTCATCCTTCCCTCAGTGTCTCTGATAACTTTGTATCACCTCTCCAGGTTTATTTTAATTCTTTCTTTTGAGTTAAAACTTTTTATTTTTTTCAATACCTTTTTTAAACAGCTCCTGACATTACCTTATCACGTGTACCAGCATACTTGTGCTAGCATGGAATACAGTCATAATCTTGGCCTCTTATTCTGGACTATGAACACATGAAGTATCCAACACAGTATCAGTCATTCAGGCCATTGCACAGCCAACTGGAAAACCAACTTTATACCTGATTGCCTAATTGTTGTGCAACAAGTTGTGTAACCTGCTGCCCAACCATTTGCACAACCTTTATATAACCAGTTGCATAATAATTAATGTGCCTACAGACCACAGGAACAAACACACTAACACTTGTACAACTGGGAAAACTAATGGAACTCTGATAACAGACTTTTTTCCCCTCTGCCAATATTATATTGGCTTTAGGCTGTGAATTTATACATTATAGTTGGCATGTCTAGATAAAGATTGTGGAAATGTTACCTTTCCATCATTTTCATAGGCAATCTTGAAGTATTTTTATTTAAGTGTCACTAGCAGTTTATAATCTACAGCTAATGCTTGCAATTTTCAGGTTACTAAATAAGATTAAAATTAATTTTTCAGCCTTATTAATTTTAACACCTTTCTCTTTATACAATATTATTTCTTTCCTTCTTACACACTATCTTTCCTATGTATTGAACATACTTATCTAAGATAAAGATCTTATACTGTTGACAGCAAGAGAGCTACAGCAAAAGGCCAAATTGAAACAGAGTTGTATTTCCTGTCAATATAGTTGACAGATAAAGGAGAGAATTTATACCACCTTCTAGTTCCTGGTTCAGAGCTGATTTAAGCTGCAGTCCTATGTATGTTTATCATGGAGCAGCCTTCTTTCAGTGGGACTTTGGACTTCCTTTCTAGTTGTACTCTGACCTTTTTATGTGTCCTGTGTTGAAGCTAAATGGGCTGCAAGAGATAGGGCCCTTCCTCATTACAACTATGGAGGACCTACTGCAGGAAAGACAGAGGGTTTTGACAAATATGGACTTAAATATGGTGGCCTTTTTGTTTGTTTGTTTGCAGGGTGTACCTTTTCTGTGCTTATCTACAAGATGCTTATCCAAGGAGAGATGGCCCTAAAGTATACCTCCTTCTCTTCCTTCTCAGCTGCTCTTCTACAAGCAGAGATTATTTATTTTCTTACTTATTAGTGATTAGAATACAGTGTTATACTTCTGTCCTGTCCTAGGGCTTTCTTTCACTAGACTAGCAATTCTGTTCCACCAACTAGCCTCCTCCCCATGCATTAAAAACTTGTGCTGGAGAGGTAGGAAATCCTCCAGGCTACCATGCCATCATGGATGGTGAGAGAGAGGGGAAGAAAGTCCCAGTTTTGTTGGTATTGAATAGGAAAAGATCTCCTTTGATTTTAGGTAACAGTTATAAACCACTTTATCTAAAGACTTCAATGTGGTATACAACAGTAATAAAGGAAACCATGCCCTATGAGAAGCAGCTTAGGGAGCTGGATATGCTTAGCTTGGAGAGAGAAGGTTAAGAGCTGACATGATAGCTATGTTTAAATATTTGAAGATATGTCATGTGAAGGATGGAGCAGGCCTGTTTTCTGCTGCTCCAGAGACTAGGGCCCTTTTCGAACGGCATTTTCCATGTGAAAGGGCGCCTGGAGCGTCACACAATTGTGAGGAGTGATCTGCACGACGCACTCACAGTCGCGCAATGCTCCAGGTGCCGATTCTGCATCTTTTCATTTTTGGCTGGAAGCCGAAAATGGTGCACGATTGAGCATTGCTCCCGGGCCCCACGTGCACTTACCTGGTGTACGGAGCCTCTGGAGCCGCGCCGGTCATGCTTCCTGCCTCAGTGCAGCCTGGGAAACTCCCAGGCTGCACTGTGGAAGGAAGAGGTGGGGCTCTCGCATAAGCAGGCAGCTCGTGCGGAGCTGAAGCAGCAGGGACACAAAAGCCTCTCACCGGAGGCTGCTTGTGCGATCCCCGCACCCCAGCGCTGGAAAGAGGTAAGGTGCGGAAAGGGCATCAGGCACAAAGCAATGGCTTCAAACTATAGGAAAAGAGGTTCCATGTAAACATTAGGAAGAGCTTCTTGATGGCATAAGCAGTTCAACAGTGGAATACGCTTCCTTGGAATATGATGGAATCCCCTTTTTGGAGGTTTTTAAGCAGAGAGTGGATGGCCATCTGTTGGGAATGTGTTGACAGTGTATTCCTGCATGGCAGGATGTTGGACTCAATGGCTTTTGTGGTCTCTTTCAACTCTAGGATTCTGTGAAGTAATAACAACAATAATAACAGGATAAAATACTTACATTACCTGTAAAATGGTAGGCTGGATCATGCTTGGAAGGCTTGCAAAATAGGCAAATTTCAACATGTTTCTAAAAGTTGTCAGAAAACATCTGATATCAGCCTGAACAGTATTCCATACAGAGGATGCCAGCATGGTAAATTGCCTTGAGGTGAGTATGGTTCCTTGTCCCCTATATCTTTATATCAGAGATTGACAGGTCCATCTCTATTTACGGGTTAGTCTGCATCTGTCATAATCATCATCATATGTACCACTTTATGATTAAAACAGTAACAAAAAGCAGCCAGCCTGCCAAAGGCATACAATCCAAACACATAGACACAGGGGAGGAAAAGAGTAATGGAAATATAAAATAATACAATTGGAAAACAAATTATCCAGATAGAATACAAAAAAATAAAATAAAAAAAAATAATCAACAATAATATAAAATAAAGCAAACTGACAAATACCGGTACATATTATCAAAATATACAAGAGGATAAAACAATATTAAACTAAAATTCTGAAAGCTTTGAAAATCTGAAGTTCCCTGAGGTATACTGCTTTTCTCACATGAGCTTCAAATTTGTGAATGGCAGTATTGTCCAAGTAGACAGGGTAACATGAACATTCTCCTTAAATAATCTTAAGCATTGGGATTCCAGAATAATAAATATGGGAGAATAAATCTCTGAGGCCAGAGATGGACAAAGTGTAGACTGCAGGCCCCCAGGGATTTTTTAAAAAAAGACTTGTGGCTCACTTCCTGTTGTAAAAAAAGTCCTCTATGTACATATGTGCCCCCAAGTCATCTGTCAATTTATGGAGACCCCATGAATTTCATAGAGTTTTCTTAGGCAAGGAATACTCAGAGGTGGCTTTGCTAGTTCCTTCCTCCAAAATACAGCCTACAACATTTGGTATACATTGGCAAGTACTAACCAAAGGACAACCTTGCTTTGCTTCCAAGGTCAGATGGGATTTGGTGCCTTTAGGGTATTTAAACCACTATCTGGAACTAAAATGGCACAGGCATGCCCACTACACCCTCTAGAGGGCATTTGAGTACAAAAAGATTGAGGGTTTTTTTTTTTTGGTTTGGTTGGCTTTTTACAAGTGGTGTAGTTGTGGTGGTGGTAGTCCTTCATGGTCTCTCAGGGAGCTAATGTGGCTCACTAGCCTCCAACAGTTACCTGTCCTGTTTTAGGTTAATTATTTACATTATCAAATCAGTAAAACACATTTCCTTTCTCTTTGAGGAGGATCATGGACATCTTGGTCTAATAACAAACTTATCTGTAAGGAATCAAACATCTTACTTTCGAACATATATTCATCTTAGGAAACACCACAAAAGAGCAGTCACAGAGACATTGAGAAGGAATTACATCATATTATAACATACTTATCTATCAGGGAATTCTATACATTTCAAACAGGCATTTATCTATCAAATAAGAAATATATTTAATGTAGCCCATATAATAAACTGAGAGGAGGAGGAGATCATCTTTCTTCCTCCCTCTCCTTTGTTACCAACAATTTGACAGTATGGTACAAGGAACAGTATTTTAAGACTAGCTGTTCAGGAACACCCATACATGCAGTCTACTCTAAATAACCACAGTGTGGGCTTCAGAAGAATGTAGTACCACCAAGAGATCATCTCTAGGGGATCCCAAGGACCAAAATGGTAAATAAGGGAGTAAACATGCACAGGTGAGCAGGCCCCAATTTGTTTAGGGCTTTGAATGCCTGACTTTTACCTTACTTTTATGCTATGCAAATGCACCGGCATTATCATAGAAGTACCACATTTGGCAGGTTGTCTAATGGGAACAAAGGCAGACCATAGTAAAGCTTGAGATCCAGTCTATCAACTACTTTATACTTTAGGTATTTCCTGAACAAACTCTTAACTGGCATCTGTTAAATTATGACTCTAGGCAGGCTAAGCTAGTGGTATGTTTGGTTACCAGATTAGATCTTGGACAGGGCTATGGCAGCTTTAAAGTTTAACAGGTCTTAAGCCAGACAAAGGTTCCTGCACTTCTTTACCTTCCAAACTCCAACTTTTAGCTGCAGCTGTCCACTCCTAACAGAGCTGTTGCCTCTCTGATAGAGAGCAAGGAGAAGGAACCCGGATGAGCACATATCTCTGCTCTTAGCTTTGGATACTTCTCCATGCTCCCCTGCGCCTGCTCTCCTCCAAGGAGGCAATAGCCATGTGATGGAGCTTTATGGTACCTCATCCTGTTTGAAGATCTGTTAAAGTTGCAGTGGCTGTTCCAGATCCTATCTGTCAACTCTAGTGGTATACAAACTCTGTGCATTCCTGCTGAGATCAGACTTGTGATACCTGCTTTATGTAAATAGGATAATTTGCCTACATTTTGCCTGGATCACTACATTATCTTCTCAATAGTTTAAAATCTAATTCATTGTATATTTTATACTACAAAATGATATCAAAGTAAAATCACCATGATCAACCCAGGGAATCCCAGTAAAATTTCCTCCTCTGTAATAGATAAAGCTATCCCCAGGATATACAGTTGGCCTTCCACATTTGCTAGGGTTATCAGCACAGGACCCTCCAAAAGTGGGAAAATCACAAATATCAAAATGTGTATGTATGTGTGAGTGTGGGAAGGGGGCTGAGGCATGGTGGACGAAGGGGGCACCCAGGGTCTAAACTGGGTCAGGTAAAGAAGAGGAAAAGGACGTGAACCAACATGGCAGCCTATACTTTCTCTGTTTTGTCCATCTCCTTCCTTGGGTGCATGTGGGGCATTGGGAAAGGGTTTGTGGTGCTGAGAAATTGCACTGCAATCCATCCCTAGGTGGCCAGGCAGTGGCTGATAGGAGGAAGAGGAGGACCTTAGGTGGGTTTTTGAAAGGTTGTGTGGCCTGATCATTGCTGCCAAGAGGGAAGGTTTCCCCAGAAAAGAGGCACCTGAGGTGGGAGAGCAGGGGTTGGAAAAAACTGCAAATAAGCAAATCCCTGAAAGTGAAACTGCAAATGTGGCAGGCTGACTGTAAAATGAAAAAAAAACCTGAAGAAATCATAGATTTTTCTGTCACAAGCTTCATTCAGAGTTAATGGAAATGAAGTGAAATGCAATGCAATGAAAGACATTTTCTACAACTGATGAGGGAGGACATGCTGCAGCATGCCTTTCTCATATCCTTTTCCTTTTTAGAGTAGTAAAAAGCAAAACTACTAAAGTAAAACTACTAAAAGTAGTTAAGAAAGGATTAGGCTATTGCTATCTATGAATGTATTTCCTTAATATAAGCTTCTTCCACTTGTCTGACAGGTTAGGAATCCGAGCACTGTCAGAAAACAGAACTGGCTGAAAAGTAGAACCCATGTACTGTACTACAGGGAACATGAAGGACTTATGGAGACTCACTTGGGACTTACTGTGCTCAAGCTATTTGCAAAGTCTTTCATCCAGCTTGGCACCTTTTGCCCCCTTTGAGCTCACTTTGCAAGCAGTGCGCACATGCGAGTGGTTCCAAGTGAACCTCTGTAGGCCAAAAGAACTGGTGAAAGAGCAGAACCTCCTCAAATGAATTGAACTTGTCCTTAATTTGGAAGCATCAAAATTGCAAAACATCAGATAATGGGAGGTCAAAAGGTGGAGGCTTCCTGTAAATGTTCTTCCTGTTGAGAGTTCTAATTTTTCTACCTGCAATTTAGTTCTTTCAGAGTCACCATCCTATAATGGGCACCTCTGCCATGAATGGAATAAAATCTCTAACCGGACTTTCATTACAAAGGTAATCTCTCATGGCCCATCCTCTCTAAGAGCTACATTATTCTAGAAGAACCAAAGCTTGCAGAGCTTGTAACTTTTTCATTACAAGGGTAATGGCATCATCTGCCACTTCTCTACAGGCTTCCTCTTTCAGCTGAGTTTAGCTTCAATCCTCATAGTAGCTGCAGAGCAAAGTGGCAGTGATCGAGTTTCCCAGCAGCAATATATTATTGTGAGCTATATCTGTCCTAACCTAACCTGGTGGCGCAGTGGTTAAATGCTAGTATTGCAACCACAAGGTTGTGAGTTCGATCCTGCCCGGCTCCAAGGTTGACTCAGCCTTCCATCCTTCCGCAGGTCGGTAAAATGAGTACCCAGCTTGTTGGGGGCAATTAGCTAAAATACATTGTAAACCGCTTAGATAACACTCAGTTGATAAGCGGTATAGAAGTAAATGCTATATTGCTATTGCTAATGCAAACAGAAGTGATTTGGGCTTGAATAGGCAATTGTGACCTATTTGCTTCACAAAAGTCCAGTTCCTTTTCAAGAACATACCATTTTTTCAATGTTTTTAATATGAAGCTGAAATCAGAAGAGACCCAATGTTAAACATACGTCCATGCAACTTAGTTCCATACTATCTGAAAGTCTGTATCTCTTCATACACGCCTTCCTGAGTCTTATGATCTTTGGCAGAAGGACTTTCTCTTCATCCTATTATCTGCCCAGGCTCAGCTGATCAGGTGTGATGTGGCAGCTAACGGTTCAATGCAGCAGCTAGAAAAGCCAATGCAATTCTAGGTTGCATCAATAGGAGAACAATGTTGAGATAAGGGAAGTAATAATACCAGTCTATTCTGCTTTGGTTAGATCTCACCTGGAATGCTATGTCCACTTCTGGGCACCACAATTCAAGAAGGATATGGACAAGCTGGAATGTGTCCAGGGAAGGGTGACCAAAATGGTAAAGGGTCTGGAAACCATGCCCTATGAGGAGCGACTTAGGGAGAGAGGTATGTTTAGCCTGGAAAAGAGACGGTTAAAAGGTGACATGATAGCTATGTTTAAATATTTGAAGGGATGTCATGTTGAAAATGGAACAAACTTGTTTTCAGAGACTAGAGCCGAGAACAATGGATTCAAACTACAGGAGAAGAGATTTCACCTAAACATCAGGAAGAACTTCCTGACAGTAAGAGCTGTTTGACAGTGGAATATGCTGCCTCAGAGTGTAGTGGAATCTCCTTTTTTGGAGGTTTTTAAACAGAGACTGGATGCTACTTGCACAGTGTCCTTGGAGCATGTGTTCCTGCATGGCAGGGGACTGGACTCAATGGCCATCGTGGTCTCTTCCAGCTCTATGATTCTGTGACATTGAACACAGCCTTGTTGGTGGCTGCTCCTAGGCTTTGGAATTCCTCTTCAAGGGAGGTTTGATTTACTCCTCTCTGCTGCCTTTTTTATCACCAGGCAAAGGCCATTTCCACACTAGCCTGTTATAGCGCTATGATTCCACTTTCAACATCCTATGGAATCCTGGGGTTTGCAGTTTCGGGAGGGGCCGCCTGGCCCCTCCCGAAACTGCAAACCCCAGGATTCCATAGGATGTTGAAAGTGGAATCATAGCGCTATAACAGGCTAGTGCGGAAATGGCCTTAAAGACTGTTTAAACAGGCCTTCAGGCTTAACTGACCAAAGTAGAGGGACATGCAATTAATTCAGGTGTCCATTATTATTATTATTATGCAATGCATATTTCAAGTGTTTTAACTGTTTTTAAATTAATGTCTTAAAAGCAATGTTTTAATTGGATGTATAGTTTAATGCTTTTTAAATTTTAGTACTCCATAATGTCTTGTCTATTCTTTTTTCATTTATAGTTGAGAAATACTAAATAAAACAAATATATCCTGCCAATACAAGTTTCAACAGTAGAATTGCAAATGAAGCCAAATAAAAAAATAATTGATTTCAGGTTCATATATAAGAAGAGACACATTCCAGAACATGTAGCATTGCTCCTTGAAAAGCCACCAGATTTCACTGAAAGTTTGCTTGCTACAATGGATCTGTTCCCATTTGCTTTTGCAGCTGTAAATGGGCTACAAATTGCTTATTAGGACTTAACAATAGCAATTAGGTTTCCCCCTTAGGTGATTTTTCTTTCCCTTTGTCTTTCAAATTACAAAGATATAATTTTAAAAAAAAAGAACTAGGAGCAAGGCACTAGGAGAAAAACAAGGGCTTTAAAACAAGCTGGATCCAGAATACCATGCATGAGTCATATTTAGCATCATTTGAATTCATTGAGATATATGTCAAGTCATGACAAATCTTTATCACTGATTTCAAGAGACTTTGGTTCAATGAACAGTACAATCCTATACAGGCCTCCTCAGAAGTTCGACTACTGCATTCAGTGGCACTTGAATAACTAGGTAATGAAGTACTATCTTATTTAAGATTTAAGCCAGTGTTACCAGCCTGAAGGGCAGGTTGGCAAAGGCTATCACCTCACCTCTGAGCCTTCACCCTAAGCCAAAAAAGCGCAAATGCTCAGGGGCAGTGCCATATAGTGGAGAGCCAAAAGTGCCTTTAACAACTGTAAGATGGATTTTAGAGAGTGTAGATTCTTATGTAAGCTACACCTTGAAATTTCCTCTTATAAACAACTATATTTGCTATCCTGTAGAGAGGATATTGGATGTCAGCCAGAGAGATGTGCCAGGGGCCCACTCACTCTACACTATTAAAGTATTACATTCCATCTTAACTGCCTTGGCAGCATCCTATGAAATCCTGGGATTGTAGTTTGGTGAAGCACTAAAGCAATCTGGCTGAGAATTCCAAATATCCCATCTTAAACCACAGATCCTAGGATTTCTTAGGATGTTGCCATGGTAGGTGAATTGGCATGTACTGTAGTCTACATTGTATTGTGTAGTGTGCATGAATGAACCCCTAGATTCAAATTCCTCCTCATCAGTTAACAACAGGGAAACTATTATCCAGACACCTCACATGAATGCAATAAGAACGAACTGAGAAACTTGAATATGTCTGCTATCCTGAAATCCTCTGAGGTAAAATGGGATGTCAGACTGCTTGAATGGTGCTTGAATGCAAATCTGAAGCATGATAGTGCACTTCATCCAACTTCTAGCAGACTCTTTGAACTTAGAATGTTTCCAGCAATTTTAGTGAGAACTTGTATTTTCTCCAGAAAAAAACAACACAAAACATATTAATTAAAACCTTCAGGAGACAGCCACTTAAAAGAAAATGAGGAACTTTGTACTTTTATTTTTCCAAATCCTTATTTATCCCAATTTTAATTTTTTTTATTTAGAACGACCGTAATTCTGCAGGAGGTGGGGAGATGATTATGGGGACCTGCCTTCAAGTCAACTTTGACTTATGAATGGCACATTTCCAAGTCAACCTATCATCCACAGCCCTACTCAGATCTTGCAGACTTAGGGCCTTAGCTTCCTTGATTGAGTTTATCCATCTGTAAAACAGTCTGCCACATTTCCTACTGCCCTCTAACTAATCAACATTATCCTGTTTTCTAGTGAGGTGTATCTTCTTTCAAGCAGAGGCTTGATGGCCATCTGTCGGGATTGATTTGAGGGTGTTCCTGCATGGCAGGGGGTTGGACTGGATGGCCCGTGTGGTCTCTTCCAACTCTGCATTTCTATGTGTACTTGCCTGGAGGTCTCCTGAAGCTGCGGGCCGGAAAATTACTGGCCTGATTTAGGATTTTTCTTGTATTTTTCAGCCATTTGGCCATGTCCGTGTGCATGCTTATCCGGGGGCCTCCCAAGCACATGGAGGGAAACAGTTTGAATGTTCTTGAAGTAGCCCACCTGGGAATGAAAAGCCATCAGAGTTCTGAAGCAGAAACGTTTATTGAACTGCGCAGGGTCTCAGTCAAAAGAGAAACTGAGGACCCCTTGCTCACATCAGAACAGGCATTTATACCTTCCCAAAAGGGTCAGTTACAGGTCGATTACATCAATTAGGTACAGCCGAAAGCCAGGCACAGAAAAACAACACTTCAAGATGATGTATTTGGTACCAGGTAGAATCAGGGAGGAATTCTTCTCCGGTCACCTTAACTCCCAAACTTTCTCATCAACTAAGCGTGACAGGACCCATACCTGAGATAAGCACATCTGCAGCTAATTTATTTTCACCTATTTGTCTACTAAAAGCAAAGCCTATATATGTTAACCCTTTCATTCTCATGGTATGTCCAAAGCAGGGTAGCCTCAGTTCAGCCATCTTGGCTTCTAGGAAGAGTCCAGTCTTGATTTGCTCTAAAACCCATTTATTTGGCTTTTTTTTAGCAGTCCACAGTTTCCATAGAACTCTTCTCCAACACATTTCACACAAATTCGATTTTCTTATCAGCTTTCTCCACTGTTGAGCAATTAGAACAGAGACCAATATATTAGGGAGAAAGGGCGGGGTCAAGTGGGAGGAGGGGCCAACGTTCATCAAGTGAGAAACCGTTAAGCTGCCCAGGGGCGGGGTTAATAGCTCTGTGCCAAATAGCGAAAGGGGCGTGGCTGCTTGGACTCCCCACAGATTTGTCCTTTGGAAAAGGCCGCGCGGGAGACACTAACACCCGGACTTGACTACGTCTCCGTTTACGCCGCCCGTGTGGGACTGAGAAAGGAACGCGGGAAGGCTATATATCTCTGCGGAGAAAAGGGGCGGAGCTTTCCCTGGACGATGAAAGGGGCGGAGGGTGTGGCTGCGAGTCTTACTGGAGAAGGAAGAGCGAAGGGGGCGGGCCCTGGGTGGCCGTTGGTCGCGCGGCTGTGTGCGTTCGCGACCTCCTCTCGGCGTTCGGGCAGGGAGTGAGGACGGTCTCGCCACGGAGGGGGCCTGAGGCGCCCGCGGGAAAACCGTTGAGGGGCGGGGGCTCCTCGGCGCTCGCGGAGGGAGAAAGAAGGAGGCTGCCTACTGTGGGGAGAGGCGTTTCGCGCCCGGTGCTGCCGCCGCCGCCGCCAAACAATGGACGAGTCTCCGGCAGGAACGGGGCCCTGCCTTGCCGGTCCGGTCGCCATGGGTGGGGAAAACGAGGCGGAGAGCCGGCAAGGCCCCGCCGACCGCGCCAACGGAGAGTCTCGCCTCAACCTGTTGGACACTTGCGGGGTGTGCGGGCAACACATCCAGAGCCGGCGGCCCAAGCTGCTGCCGTGCCTCCACTCGCTGTGCCAGCGCTGCCTGCCCCCGCCTCACCGCTACCTCATGCTGCCGCCTCCTGCGGCTCCTTCGCCCGGCGGCGGCGGCGGCGGCGGCCCCAAAGACCTGCCGCTGCCGCCGCCGCCGCCGCTGCTTCAGCCGTCCCCGGCCCCCTCGTCGCCCGTCTCCGCGCCGCCCTCGCCGCTGCACTGCAACCCGGGTAAGCGAGCCCGCCGTCGGCGCGCCTTGTCAGTCCGCCGCCGCCCAGAACGGAGAGCGGAGGGAAGGGCGAGGGGCGGCTGCCGCGGTTCTCCTCAGCAGGCTGGCGGCCGGCGCTCCGGGAGAAGCTTGTCTGGATGTCGCCCTTTGTTGTGGAAGCCCATCCCCCAGCCCCCAGTGTGTGGGGAGCGGGAGATGAGGGGAAAGATTATTCCACCCCCCTCCGTAAATCCCTTTCGGAAGGCCCGGAGTTGACAATAGGTGTCCTGGCCTAAGCCTCAGTTCCAGTTAACCTCTGGTTCCGTGGTAGTATTTTAAGTTATTGTTGTGTGAGCCTTTGGTAACCAGGTTCCCACTTCGTCGGATGCAGAACGCGTGAGTTGAGAGGAGACCCCAAAGCAGTGCAGGGGCTGCATCCCGAGAGGTGGGGTGTAAAAAAACAAACAATAGTGTGTGGTTGTGGCGGTTTTGAAGTGGAGGGCTGTGGATATAGACGCGTTTCTGCTTCTCAGGGTTGACGGTGCCCTGCAGGAAACGTGGGATGTTGAGATGCAGTTTAAAACTCTGCCTTTAGGAAGGGAAACCATAATTGACTGCAACTTCCTATTGTTTATGCCCAGCATCCTGTGTTTAGTATAGGTGTGAGCCAGGAAATCCCTGCTAGATCTGAGCTCCCTGAAATGGCCTCCTCCTTATCCTTGGTGGCGTCAGGTATTTGCGATGAGAAATGGAACGATCCAAAAACATAATCATTTGGTAAATTAAAGTTTATTCGGAGATGTTGGGAACAACACTTTATATCTATTCCCCCCCTTTTTTTTTTTTACATTTGAGGACTTTCAGTGAGGGACATCTGGCAATTGCTTGCTGAGAAACTGATATTTCTGTGCTTGTGTTGCCTTATTGTTGAGGGACAGGTATGTTGTACTTTAGGATATTTGGCTGTTAGTGGAGATAAAAAACAAAGTAAGCACCGGTATGTGTTGCATGTTCTTGGGGAAAACCGAAGTGCAAGTTTTTGCTGTTCGTATTAACAGGACAAATGTGTCTGATAAAATTGTCTGTATATTATATACTTTTTTCTCTATACTTGTATACTTCTTGAATCTATCATTATCATTAACCTGAATTTATTTTTTCTAGATGTCACATAGTTTTAGACATAATGCTCATGGGTGTCATCTCATTCTTGCTGTAGAAGTTGGGTGTAAAATTCCCCTAGTGACATATCCTTCAATTTTATATACCCTTAAAACAATAGATTCTTGGTGGCTTGGCTACTTCTTACTTTTACCAGTTCTTTCTACAGTATTGTTATTCTTTGGACAACTCATATGTATGACCTGTGAGGGTATTATGGCACTATCAGTGTACATTGAATTGTTTAGAGTTCTGTGAGTAAAATTACAATATCCTAAGGAGGTTATAGACTATAATATGCAATGTGCAAGGATGGACAGGGATAGAAGGAGTGTGAGCAAATGCACTGCAGTGTGCAGTTGAAGGAGTTCTCAGTACAAATCTGCATATTGTAGGCATTGAGTGCATAAAACAGTTTAAGATTTTTCTAGCCTTGGATATAAAAACTAGAGAGTCCCAATATCCTAATTGCTTAAGATTGTATAGAGTTTTTTTGTTTGATACTAAATTCAGTGGTGTTGTGAGTGACTGTAAGCTGTGTAAGAGCACACATAACACACTGTCTGTGTACGCTCTTTGTAATTTAAACTAGATATTATATACAGACTTTCTGTTTGGCTGTATTCCTTTATTAACATTGAGCATCTTTCTGTTGCCTGCAGTATACATGTGCACCCTGAAGACCATTGTATCATAACTCACATGATGGTATTCAGCTGTGGTGCTGTCATACTGACTCACATGAAACAAAGTGCATATACAATTATTTGAAACTTCAACTCAGTACAGCTACAGAATTTGATAACTGAATCAGAGAGTTTTGTTTCAATGCCTCTAACTTTTTTCTGCAAAGGCTATTTTCATCACTTTGTGTTACATCCTTAATTTTGTTTTTATAATCTAATTGACATAATATTTCATTGCCAGTGAACTGCCCTGAAAAGGAAGACTTATTCTGCAAAAGTAAATGTATATAAACCCCTTTATGAATAATATTCAGCACATAGTATCAGTTTTTATTGAAGATTGACCGACATACACATATTCATATTATAAATCCCACTTGCCCAGTCTTAGAAACAGGAGCAAATACCTTGCAATGAGATACCAGAATGTGAGGCAATTAGTTCAGGAGGGGCTAATTAGGCTGCAGTATTGCGAGTCAGTACACAACACAGCAGACATCCTCACAAAACCATTGCCAGTGGCCAAGCACGAGCAGATGGTGCGGGAATTGGGGCTGGAAAAGTATGGTGGTATAGAATAAGTACTGCAAATGGACATTATAATATTTTGGAGGGGAGGTTGGACATAACCTGAAGGCCAAATAAAATACATATGATGCACATTGAGGTTTGCACCTGAGAATGACAGTGGATGATGTAATCCCTTGTAACACTTGCTGAGACAGTGTAATATGTAACCAGGGAAGAAGGTTGCATCATACATGGGAACTAGCAATATTGGCTAGAGTTGCATCAGAAATGTATGTATATAAGGTGGTTTGTTCTAGGCAACTGTGCCCTTTTGATGTCTGAAGGAGCAGCCGGAGGCTGTCTTCGCATGCTGTTGAATGCTGAAACTCTGTTGGAGCCTTGTATATACTGTATGTATTGTAACTCAAGAGTAAAGGCCTCTAGTTGGAAGATAACACCGCGTGGGAGTATTTTTTTCCTGGCTTCAGGGCTTTGCTGCTAATGTTTATACTCTGCTGGCACGTTTCTAAGCTGTGTGAGTAAACTCTGCTATATGGCGATTTTTCAAACACTTGACTCTGGTAAGCTGTTTTGCCAGAGCTCAGTGCTGGAGGGAAATGCTACTGAGGTTTTTGTGTAGCTCCCATCATCCACCATCCCTCTGACAAGATCTTACATCCAGAAAAATAACAAATCATAAATACAATAAGAACATCCCAATTTGAACAGATGAATCATAAATGGTAACACAGAAGTCAGAATATAACTAAATTTTTGCCCAAAATCTTTCAAACCACCTGTATTTTACACTCTTTGAAAATAATGGAGAATGGGAAGGGACCATCCTCAAACCTTTTCAGGAAGTGTTGGGGCGATTACAATAAAAGTTTTGCCCCTCACTAGAAGTGTGCTTTTCCAACAAAAGTGCTTATAGAGGGACCTGGTTTCTCATCTTCAGGGCAATATTTCTCCAGTGGTCACTGCATAGTTGTGAGAATCAAATTATTTTATCTTATTTTATATTTATTTATGGAATTTATACCCTCTCTTTCTTTGCTTGGGGCCCAAGGTGGCTTACAGTGATTAAAACAATATTAAATCAATCTTATTTTACAAAGATTAAAGCAGATTTAAACACTAGTATTAAAAAACCCCTCATGGTTAAATGCAATAAAAACTAATTTGAAAACATAATTATTATATGTCTGTGTAATCAATTCATAGCTCACAGTTATTCCAGTCAGCTCATCTAAGCTGTACCAGAAATCTTTGCCTGCTGAACATCATGAGAACAGACTCTTATATAATATGCTGAAATTTGTTATGTGAAAAACACATGGTATTGAACTCTTTTACTAATTGGTAAATCTTGTTCTCTCAGTTCTTGGGAAGTGGGATATATAGCTTGATTTTAATTCTGTATGGCATCATATATAATGGAGAAAGAAATGAGCAGGCTCGGTAGAAATCATTCAGATGATAGATTGCTGTGGTGAAGAGATAATGGTGCAGTTGCCTTCCATGTTAAGCAGATTTCTCAGTCTTATGGGTTGGGAGGGCACTAATGAGTCTTTAAAATGGGCTTCAGTGTTACCTCTTCTGCCTGCTGTTCAGCTTTTTGGGTGGATTAATGCCAGTAGCAGTTGTTCCCTGCACATATGCATTGCATAGATGTGTGGGAGTTGCTTAAAAAGCAAGGCTGCAACATGCAGAGTTGGAGAGAGGAAAAAAAATAAAGTGGTAACAGTCATTCTAACCAAGGTGAGGGAAGGAGGTGGAGGAACAGCAAGAAAGATTTGAAAAGGCTAGATGGACTCAAGGAAAAGCACTGGGAGCTATTACTCAGTCTTCTGACTGTGGCAATGGCCACTTCGTCCACCTCAGGAGAAGAGTTTGGCATTGGACAGTAGCAACAGGAAATAGAAAGCATGTGGATGTGTGCATATTTACCTACCTGCTGGAGCATAGCAACAAGGTAGATCTGAATTAAAGTAGCTGAGAGAGAGAAGCATTTTGCAGAGGGAGCTCTTGCTTCCCTGAGGGAAAAGTGCTAAGGCCATTTCCGCACGGGCTTAAACGGTGCAGAGCGTCCTCCAGAGAGGATGTCTACACCTGGGAGCCGACTGGGTCGGACCTGCTTACTGTAGATCTGCACCTCAGCATGCTCCCAAATGATCCAAAGTGGTCCAGCGTGGTTTTGAAAGACCGCTTGAAAGAGGTCTTTCAAAAGCACAGAGCGCACCACTCCTTTCCCGCGCTCTGGTGCAGATTTGCAGGCTTGCACCAATGCGAACCTGCGATCTGCTGGGGGCGGGCTTTAGGCTGGTGAGCTTCAGTGGTTGGTGGAGAGCCTCCACCAACCGGAAGCCGCCATTTTCGTCCCCGGAGCAGTGCGGAGCGGCGGCTACACACTGCTCCAGACCAGCCTGGACCCAAGCGTCGAGCCCAAAGGTCCGGTAAGTACCGGCACAGGATGATTCCCTCGCCCCGTGCGGAAATGGCCAATGAGGATGCTTTGCAAGAAAATAGAAAAGGAGATAAAAGGTTAATACTTCTAGTAATTACAGTTATAATAATGATAATTAGTAATTGCTAGCCGATTATACCAAACTCTACAGCCATTTGCTACTGCTCTATGACTTGTGGGCCTAAGTGATTTTAAGTGAACCATATAAGTACAAAGTTCAGAAATCCTTGATGTAAGTATATTAAGATGAGACTCTTTATCTAAGAGTAGAACATAATGAATGATAGTGCCAATGAGAAATGGAAGAACATTTTGAGGAAGGCATTGCTGTAGCAAGGGAAGAATGTCCAAATGTTCAATAATTGGGCCTAATTCAGTCCATGGAAGTTTCCCATCAAGAAAACAGCACCTTCTGCTATTTTCTTTGAAACCTGTTGAGGAATATTAATCCACAAAAAGATGTTTCTCATATGATTCTGTACACCAAATAAACTGATTACTGAAATAATTGGATCCGCATAGACAGATATATTTGATTTTTTGGAGAAAAATGAATATGCTCAAGACATATTTGTTGGATAAAAAATGCAATGTCATTCACTCCATTGGAAAATACCTTTGATGAACATATGAAACACCTGGGGAATGACTAAGCAAGTGATGACACATTTCCTAGGGGATATGCAGTAAGGGCTGAGTCATGATACTGCAAACATAGCAAGGTGCTGCATCATGCTAATGGCCCAGACTGATGACTTGTAAGCAGGAGTGCATAAAAGGAAACGTGAATGCTTGCTCGCTCTCTGCTTGCTTGAATCTATGTCTGCCAGTATCTCTGCCTGTGTATCTGCTATTGATCTGCGTATCCTGTATATAGTTGTACGTATTGCAACTGAGAAGATTAAAGCCTCCAGGTATTTTGGATGAAACACTCTGTGTCTGTGAGTAACTAACCTGAAGGTAGAGTGGTCAGAACAATAATATATCTTTTGTTGTAGTTGTACTCTGCTGTACATGCTTTTGCTGTTTTTGAAACTCTGCTATATAAGATTGCCTCTGAGGCAATGTATCCAGAGATCATCAGTTTTGGAGATAATTTTGTCTTGGTGCTTTAAATCATCTCCCAACAATATTAAACCTTGATTAATATATATTCACAGTCCTTCACAAAGGATTATTTTCTTTATACCCTGCAAATATTTTTTAAAAATTAGTATGTGTTTTGGTACTTTATGCAGGATCCTAATAACCATGGATTTATTTGAGAGGGCTACCGCTTCCATTAAATAAATGTGTTTTTTTCTTACATGGGTTGTGTGCATTTGTACCTCCACAGAGCATTCTCACATGGAGGATTTTTGAATTGAGTGGTTTTGGTGGAAAACTCGTGCTTTTGTTCCTGATTCACTTGCACTACTTTGCCATAACTGCTACTGCACAGTTCTTTTTCATCCACCAAGAGGGTGGATGTTTCATTCTTGTCACAGTTGAGGAGATCTTTTCTCCAACTGAAGCCTTCCCCAGATGATTCTTTTGTTTTCAGTTATTCATTTTGTTTAGTCTCTAAAAAAAATTCCCTTAGCTCACCCCAGCATAGGTTCCTGTTTTTCCTTTTGTATGGCCTCTTAAGACTTTCATTGCAGAATGGAACCTTGTGGGGGCAAAATTTCTCCTTCAGGTGGACAAGCTCAGTGTTTGTTCTACTCAGGCATAGGCACTTGTTCAGTCTTCAGATTTATTTCAGTAGGTTTCAAAAACAGACTGTTTAGATTCCATCTTTATCTTTGGGAAGGGTCATTGAAGGTTCCTGATGAAGTGGGAGAAAACTAACCACTATATACTATTTCTTGTTCTGTCTATAAAGCTTCACAGTCTCAAATGTTCTGACACATAAAATGCACTCCGTAGTATCAAAGTGGTTACATAATTTGCATCAAATGCCCTCCCATAGGGATGAAAGGCTTCTAAAAGAAAATTGGTTCCAATGCTTCTGGTTCTGAGATATTCCATTCTGGAACAGGGCATGTCTTTGTCTGTAACCAGCCATGCTTTTGAAGGCTACAGCTTGGGGCAAGATCTCTTTGTCATCCTCGATTCTGGGTAAATTGTGCTTAATAGAATTTCAGTCCAAATTGACCCATAGGAGAACATCTTCTAATGCTTATATTGTCCATAAAAATGAAAGATAAGAAAACAATGACAAGCACAAGAGACAGTTTGTCAATGTCATGATGCTGAAGCACAACCAGCTTCTCTTCAGTCCCTCTCATTGCTACCAAAGACCCACCTCAAGTATGGTGGAATCATCCATCTCAATATGAGCTCCAGAGGCATCCCTACCTTAGTGCCACTCAGGGTGATTGTCAGAACTGACAACTGTGCAGTTATACAGGAGTCCATGCCAAAAGAAGACTCCTGTAAGAAAAGCCCTTGCTGTTGAACAGGATCTCTGAAAAAGTTGCTCATTTTATTTCAGGCTGTGAAAAGGCAATAAGACAATAGAGGAATCCTCCAGCTTTACACTCCCCATCAGAACTGACAATGCTGTCAGTGTTAATTGTTTTCCAACTGCCCTTCAATATCTTCTGTTCACACTACACTCATGCTTCTCAGACTGATGTGGAAGACTGACAGGGTTTTTCCTCCCAATATATCAGTGACTGGTATCATATTGGTGCCATGTTATTTGAACATTTGTAGTTGTGGATATTCCATTCACCTTCAGGCATACTAGTGACTGAAAGCTCAGGTGCTAAGTAAGCCAGTAAGGAAGTAATACAAGAGGATTAAGAGACAGGAATTGACAGGGTGGTTGTGGAAATAAGATCAGAACATCCAGACAGACAAGAAGCTGGGGTCGTTTGGATAAAGAATGGATGCAAGAGACATGATGCTGAGGAGGAAAGTTATGAAAGCGTATAAATTAAAATGGCTGGGTGCTTGACATATTCACAGGGAGCAGAGGCACTATCTTCTGTCACATAACTAGAGTACTGAAACTACTGTATGGGCAAAGAGTTGGCTTACGGATTGCCAGTCCCCTTCACTTCTGGTTCTAAGATCCTCTGTTCTGGAGCAGGGCATGTCTTGGTGAATCCATCCAGATTCACATCTGTTTACCCCAATGAGTCAGTTTTAACTCAGCATCTACTAAAATTAAGCCTGTTTATTCCCAATTGGACCTATTGTCAAGTAAGTACAGGAATGTCTGTGATCCAGAGCTTATAAAATTAATACTTTTGGAACCATAGTTTACAAAATCTTCCATCCAGCATGGCCTGTGGACATATTGTCTGTGGAATACTGATAGATGAGGTCCTAAAATTTACCCTCATTGGAGCAGTGAGTCAGGAAGTTGCAGGAATGCTTTGTTCTCAGTAAGCTTAAAGTCTGACAGGCATGTTATTTACTACAGTTTGTTTGAAAAAGATTGCAGTGACCCTTGTTCCAATTAAAAATACTATGATGTGCATGTGGAAAGCACCTGGGGATGACTGTGCGAGTATGAGATAATCCCCATGTGACAACAAGGCTGAGTCACAGTGATATGAAACCTGGGCAAGGGGTTTAATCAGCCGTGGTGACATGTAACCGAGGCTGGGGTTACATCAGCTAGTCTCTGTGTATACGTAAGAAGTAGGCTCGGCTAAGCCTTTCTGTCGGTCTTCCCTGATTCTGGCCAGAGGTTTTGCTGGAGCATATCTCTACCTGATATGGTGATGGAATGCTGAACATGTGTTGAAGGATCTGCTAACTTGTACAGATGTATATATTGGAACGGAAGAATAAAAAGCCTCCAGGTATATTTTTGGATGACAACACTGAGTACTAGCGTTATTAGTGGGCAGCTTTTGGGATCAGAGCAGTGCTGCATAATATATTGTGCTGCGCACGCTTCTTGTTGCTGTGTTTTCAACTCTGCTGGATGTTTTGTTTTGCTTGCCTCTGAGCCACGTTTGGTCAGAGAGCAGCTGCATGAGGGAGGATTTAGTGCAGTGTCCCATCATTCACCTTCCCTCCACATAGTTTTCTGTGAGGATACTCTCTAGTATTTATTTCCATCTCTTTCCACACGCTTTAAAAAAAAATTCAGAACAAATAAAGTATTGACTTTTCACAATGTGGATCACCTCTAGACAAGAACAAGTGTGATCAGTGTGATCCGTGCTCTTCTGGTAGACTTGTTAAATTACAAACTTGGAGAGGGTGAAAGAGGCATGATTTCCCACCCCTGTCTCTTTAGACTGAGGGATTGAGCGTCCTTACTGCTTCTCAGCTGATCTGGATTCTGTTTGGAGTTCCATTCTGTCTTCTGGCCACCTGAGGTGCCCAATTCATGATAGTGGTTAAAGCCAGACAGAGTTAACATCAAAACTCCAGTTAAACATTCTTAGGTCTTGGAATCTCAAGATATTTACATAAGATAATGAACAGAATCTTTGGTAATCTTATAGGCCATTTGTTATATGCATTCAAAGATATACAAACATGCATTCCACTAAGAGAGAAAAATGGATGGGTCAGCTTCGGAGCGCTGAGCTTGCATTACATCACATTACGTGGAAGACATCATACATTCATTATATTACACCATATAACAATTAAGTTACACTTTTATAAGGACTGAACCTTTATCTCTCTTTAACAGGCTTTTTGGTAGTCAACATATGTAGGAACATTGCTGTTTTAAACAGTATAACAAAGCTATATACTCATCATCATTGGATATTTCATACTTTTCATAGTCTGTTAAGGCATTAATCAGACACTTCATAAAGGCTTTCACGTGTACAGAATTATGTGCCTTGTTTCAGATACATAACCATATATTCATAAAGGAATACAGTCTCATCTGTTGAAGCACTAGAGATCTCTAAAAAGGCATCTGCAAACAAAGAGGGATTCAAGGGTTATTCTTCTGGAGCAATGTTAAATGTTAAGCACACCCATCACATCTTTTAGCATCTTAATGGGCATCCATTACACTCATATCTATTTCAGCATATCCGGGATGAGAGTAAAGATTTTCTCTCCTACCAGCATGCCGTATTTTTCACCTTATCTTTTAACATGTTTGGGCAGTTTATTCATCTATCACAAACAGCACAGTTGCCAGGGTCTTGCAGACTTTTGAAAGGCAGTTTAATCTGCTGGCTCTATCATGGTTTCTTTTATTCTCTTTCTAACTTTGCTCTTGCTAACAGATGCCCAGTCAAAACAGAGATCCTTAACTATGAGACAATTACAGTATTCTAAGAGTCTCATCTTTAAGATCTTGGCATACTTACAATCTTTGGCAGCTTGCCATCCTAATAACATCAGCTAGGAGGTAATTCGTGGTCACATCTCTTAGTGCTGTTGGAAGCGCTGGTTTCTGATCCCTGATCTTATTTACATTCTAGTAGGCATTTTTCCAAGCCTTAAGGTAACTACTAGGTTGCAGTAATACATACGCACATATTTTAATGAATCTAAGCCTTCTGTCTTATACATGCTGTACTCTATAGATTATAGCAAGTTACACTTTGTACTTCTTAGGTTTATGCCCAGGCCACAAAGTTGGCAACTGAATAAGGATAGCCTGTAACAAGGGGTGTTTGTTGCACTGAGCAGAGACGGGTGGGAGGGGTAATGGCTCTCATTCCATCTCTCTTCTGGTGGTAGTATGTCTGAGAGAGTGAGGGCAGCAGTAACACTTGCACTGCTACTGTTATTATAGAAGAGGCTATGAGTAGATGTTCTGGAACTTGACAGATTGACAAGCAAAGGCTTCCAGATGAGCACCAGTTTTTGGACAACGACTTTTCGTAGAACTGTATCACACCATATCATCTTCAGGATCATCAGTAGCTTTTTGTTCAGTGTCAGTCACCATCTGCAGATTGCACATACTCATCTCACATAGTGCATTGGTATAGAAGTGGGAAAGAATGGGATTTTGCTCTATCAAACGCTACTACAGCTATGTGCACCTCCCTGCAACAGGCAAGGAAAGCAGCAACTGCCTCCAGAATCCATTACTGAGCAAGTGTGAACAGCAAAACAGAGAGAAAGGGGAGAGCAGATGGCAGACAAACCATCTGATACCCCACCCCCGCATGTTAAAAAAGCATAGATCTGTAAGTTCAGCCACCAAACTGGAAATCGTAAGAAAAGTGGAGGCTTTTGTAAGAAAAATTCGTCTTTGGATGCATTTTGAAAGAAGCCTTCAAATAATCTCTAGTTAGCTTTAAATGGTTTTCATTACACTTGTAAGGTTTACCTGAGCTCATTGTTTCATTTTACATGTGCGTATAGTTAGTCTGGAACAAAAAGTTTGCTGAAACATATAGAACTGCTCTCCTCAATTTTGATTATAAAGAAGAGAAACATAAAAATGGGAAAGAGAAAAAAAAGGGGAGGAGAGAGCTACATAGGATATAAACAAGGGCAAGACATACATGTTGCTACAGACTGACCACGTTTCCAAAATGCAAACTTGAATTTGATATCTGTAATGTATGCTTTCACAGATAACTATAGTAAGAGCCCCTGGCCATTGAACAATAGATAGTGAATATTTAGTTTTCTACCCTTGAAATCTGCAAGTTCTCACACAATAAAAGCACAGGGCTCTAGTATCAGTGACCCTGAGTTAAATTCTACATCATAGGAATGTAAGTTAAAAGAATATGTGCCAAAGATTTTTGTAAGACAAGTAAATGCCTCATCCCAACCCAAAAGTAATAACTGAACGTCCACATTATATGCCACAAGGAAGCATTATCAGCATTGTATTGGTGATATTTAGTTGAAGCAGATATTTTCTGAAAAGGTGTAATGGTGTCCAGTACAACTGAAACATAAATATTTGCTGGACCAAACATAACTCTGGGTGATATTCCATTGATTAATGTGTACGAGATGGTCTTACTTTCTGTTCCACTCAACTCTGAAGTCATTAACATCAAATTTAGTGCTTTACAACAAACCCATTTAAATTATACTTTTTAGTTACAGTTTCTCCAAGGATATGATTAATGTTTCCAGCATGGCAGGATTGACTGAGGTGCTTAATGTTCCATATATAGACGCAAAAGGTGCTGCAGTTGTAAATGTAACTGAGTATAGCTGCAGTTAACTCACAAACAGATTGTATTATTGAAGAGGCAAAAATTCATCATCTGAACCAGACCAAATTCTAAATTCTGTTGTGAATCAGCATAATGTGCTGGTTTCAGTGTTGGATTAGGACACTTAGAAGTCACAGTTCAAAACCCTGCTCAGCTATGGAAACCCACAGAACTCAAGAGGGCTTTAAACTGAGTTATGCCAGAGAAGGAAACTATTCTTGAGGGCAGAGTTCATCAAGTGCTAGAGGTAATAGCCCAAATCTTATTGAGGGAACTGGGTGAATAGTACACGAACACAAGGATGGGAGGAAAATAAGACTTAAATAAGCAGCTGGGATGAATGACCCATGGTCTTAGATGTCTCTACACTAATGCACAGAACATGGGAAATAAACAAGTTAAACTTGAACTCTTAATGCAACAAAGCAAATTTGATATAATAGGCATCACTGAAACCTGGTGGGATGAGTCTATTTATTGGAATTTAGCAATAGAGGGTTATAGGTAGAGAAATAGACCAAACAGGAGAAGAGGAGGGGTAGAACTGTATTTCAAGGGTGTTTACACTTGTGAAGAGATCCATGACTTAAATCCTGGAAGCCAGGTTGAGAGCATCTAGGTAAAAGAGGAGAAAGAAAGTGATGTCATTGTGGAAGTCTATTACAGACCCCCAAACCAGACTGAGGATTTGCATGATGTCTTCCTAGAACAGATGACATAACTTTGAGAAGGGAGCTAAGATTTTAAAAGGTCATGTATACACGATGGAAAAAGAGGGAAATCACCCAAGAGGAATTCAGGCAAATAGCCAGCATATGTAGGGAGAAAGTCAGAAAAGCTAAAGTGCAGAACAAGCTCAGGCTTACTAGAGGGATTAAAAATAAGGTAAAGGACTTTTTTGGTTAAGCCTGTAGCAAAAGGAAGAACAAGGAAATTGTAGGGCCACTGTGTGGTGAAGATGGCAAAATGCTAACAGGACAGAGGAAAAAGTAGAACTACACACCTTTGTCTTGGCCTTCTCCCAAAAGGAAAACAGTACTCGAACTGGGGGAAATGGAGCAGACGATGCAGTAGCGAAGTATAGCACAGAATAAGTATAGAGGTAATACAGGAATACCTGGCTACTCTAAATGAATTCAGCTCTATGGGGCCAGATGAACTACATCAAAGGCTATAAAAGAACTGGCAGAAGTAATCTCAGAAACATTGGCAATAATCTTTGAGAACTGCTGAAGAGTGGGAGAAGTCCCAGCAGACTAGAGGAGGGCAGATGTTGCCCCATCTTCATAAAGGGGGGAAAGGCACCCCAACAATTACTGCCTGGTGACCCTGACATTGATATGAAGAAAGATTCTAGAGGAAGTAATTAAACTAACAAATACTTAAAAAGCAGTGTTATGTCATAAAAGTCAACATTGGTTTCTCAAAAACAAATCATGCCAGACCAATCTTACCTTTTTTTTGATAGAGTTACAAGTTTCCTCTACCATTCCCTTGCCTTTTGCCATGGCTGGAGAAGGAAGGCATGAATGCATGCCTAGGCAAAAGGTAAGGGACTGGAACAAGAAGGAGAAGGCATATGTGCTCCTTGCAAATTATCAAATTCACAAAGATCAAGCCTGTGAATGTGGAGGGAGGATTGTATTGACAGCACCCCACAGAAGAGAAAAGCACGTGCATGCCTCTCTTCCCATTTCCTTGCATTTTGCCTCTCTGCATATTCCCAACTTCCTCTCTTAAACCTTCAGTTGTCCATAGGACCTGCTTAAACCCTGGGAAGATTGTCCACTGAAATAAGCTTTCATTTGTGTATTCAAAAGGTCTCACATGGCACATGATCTTTTGTTTACAGTTTGGCAAGTTTTTGCTTGTGTAAAAGCTGTTGCACAGAGGCATATTGGAGAGATTTAAATTTGCCTGTCATTTTTTTTTCTTTTTTCTTTTATGGAATTCAGCCCCTTCCTTCCCTAAAAAAAAAAAAAAAAATCCTCCCTATACTGCAGTTTGGCCTCTCAGCTAGAAAGGTTTTCCCTGCTCCTATGCTTTAGAAAGATACTCTATAATTTTTCTGTTAATTTTTCTAATTAGGTATCTTTGCAGAAGCATGCAGAGTAGTTTTTTACAAAATGCAGTGTTTATAATATGCTGTCCAAATTTAAAGCAGCGTTAAAGACCAGTCTCTTCCGGTAGGCCTGTCCAGATGATTTTAAATGGTGTATTTTAACTATGAATTTTAAATATATGTTGACTGTTTTAATTAGGTATTTGTATTATTTGTCCTTTTAAACTGATATTATGCATTTTAACTGTTGTTTTTTTTAATTCTGTTTTCAAATTATATATGTCATATGTTAATCTGTTGTTTCCTGCCTTGATCCATGGGGAGAAGCAGGTGAAAATAATAATAATAATAATAATAATAATAATAATAATAATAATAATAATAATAATAATAATAATAATAGTCGTTGTAGGAAACAAGTTGTATAAACAAAAATTAGTTTGTATTTGGATGTTTTCACATGTTTACTATTTACTGTTTACCATTTATTTAGAGACCAAAAAGATAAAATAGACTCCCAGAGGTAGCAAAGACAGTGAGGTGTCACTCTTGAAAATATCTAGGAAATGCTGTGAAAGAAAATCATTACTGTTTTAAGAGTTTGTAAAAATCTTGGATGCTGTGCCAAAGGATGTTGACATTTCCATTATTATACTCTATTCTGCAGAGAATTAACATGCAAGCAATGAAAGATTGACTAAACAATACTAAACTGCCTAGACAAAATTTGTTTTTGACGCTGAAGGGCTCTGTGCTTTTTAAACACACATACATATTGTCTACTTTTGGTTATATTCTCTCAGTGAGAGGGTTTGCACATAACAAGTGCCCAAGAAGCAAGGGGAACGCTTACCTATCAGCTCACACAGTAGGGCTGTTTAATCATTCCCTCATGGTTTCTACAAATGTTGACAAATGGGGGACCTTCCATCCTCTCAGTGTTGTTTTTCTTTATTGTTACTTATGTACTTAAGTTGCTTATGTTCAGTGCACTATTCTTTTTTTACTTTGCCAGACTCAGGTTATAATTAAATTTCCTATCCACCCACACTTTTTTCTATGCAAAGTCAATCTTTTTACAATATCAGAAGCTGTAGTTTTGTCATACCTTTTGACTGTTTAAGCATGGGACCCAGATCCAGTTTGGATGGGATTGGAGACAGTGTGCCCATCAGGTGCAGTTGGGAGTCCCTTCAGGGAATCTTAAGGCATAGGACATGCCCAGCTTGGGAGCAGATGGCTCTTACCCAGGTAGTATCTTCTGCCTTTGTGGTCCCATAGCTCTTATATCAGTGGTATCCAGCAAACAAACCTCTTCATCTGTAACCAATAAAGTTAGGACGTTTTCTTGCCAAAATGGAAAATTGATCCATGTGCTAATTTATCGCAAGTGAAGCAATGTTCACTACTGATCCCACAGCTCAATTTCTTCTTTTGGTCCTGGTTGTGGAATAAAATGTATGCATTATCATCATTCTTTCAGTTACTTTGATACTTTTCCACTTAGTTTATTGTTGTGTTTTTTTTAATATGAACAAGTTGAACTGCCTCAGTCTTCTTGCATGGAGTGAGTTTTAATATGACTGTCAATATACAGTTTTCTTTAGTCTCATTTGGAAATGTCTGTTCCTTTCCCTCTTTTTGTTTGATTGTTACATACTTTTTTACTGTTCTCCTTTAACAGAAGCAAATGACTTTGCTTATTCTTTGTGGTCCACATATAGATTTCTCTCATTTAATAATAATGGTCTATGTTTCTATAATAATGGTCTATGTTTCTTCATAGTTAGTATATTTGTTCTAAGCACTCATTAGCATTCCTCACCTGGTCTCAGTTTTCTTTTTTCACTTACATTTAATATCAGCCTCTGTTGGACAAATATCTGTTCCTAGTAATTAAACCTTTGGGCAGGGTGAACACTCCTGTGATTTTTTAAAGTTCTTATTACTCCCTTTTTCTGAGTTTATGCTGTTCTTTAAAGTAGTCATTACCATTTTCTCCTCATGAATTTTTTTTTTAAACTTCAGTCATATCTCTTGGTTCTCAAATTTCTACCATTTTTTATTTGATTTTAAACTTTATTTGATTTAACAACTGTTGGTCTTTGAACTTGGATGTAGTGAGTTTTATCCAGTAGAACCCTTCAGCTCATGTAAGGTTCTTTGATTCCAACAGTGAAATGAAAAGAAATAACTTTTTGCTCCTCTACCAAACATCTCCATAAGATTGAGAGATCCTTGTGAACAGTTGAGCAGGTTGGGCAAAGGGGTACAAAGGGTAGATGGCATCAGTAGAAACATCAGTATCACCTCCTTCCCAATTATGCTGACAAAACTTTCTGTTGGATCAAAATGCATTCCATTATTGAAGAGGAACACTGTTGGATATAACATCATACCTGTGGTTTTCTAACTGGCTTGTTTTCTTCTCTTCTTTCCTTAAATGTGCAACATTTTTATCTTCTAACTCTCTTCATTCTTGCTATTAGCTTGTTGTCAGTGGTTCTCAGCATTTGGTCCTTTAGACTTTATGTTCAGAATCTGTCATCATTGGCCATGCTGAGGGCAGCTTCTGAGAGTTGAAGTACAAAAATGACTGAAAGATCAAAAGTTGAGGAGCCCAGCTTTTTGTGATCTCCCCGTCCCCGAAATTTGTTGCCTCTTCTATCACTTAATTCAGTACATGTGCTAATTTAGAATGCCTGCATTGAGCATATTGTGAGAAGTTGCATTTGTACTGTTATGTTGAATAAAGGTATTGTGTATTTGTGTACACAAAAATTGAAGAACACCTACTTTGTACAATAATTACTATATTTTTGTACCTATATTTATATTTAACTTAGCAGTAGGCTGAACAGAGCACAGAACATGTTAGTAGATCCTTCAGTGATCTGCTATATGTTGGCAAGGTTTTCTGCTTCTGATTGTTTAGCATTGGCAAAAACAAAATGATTCCCACCCCATCAGTTATGCTGATCAAATGAAGAAAAGGTAGAGATGATCAAAAGTTGATTTTTGTAATTTTATTACAAAATTACAAAACTGTAATTCAGTTCTGATGTTCAAAACTTATTTTTCTATGTGGAATTCTCCCCTCTCTCTCTCTCTTTCTCTTTCTGTCTGTCTGTCTTTAAATAGCTGGCCGTGGTTGGTGCATCTTGGGGTTCTAGTAAATTACACAATGGATCCCATATGTTTGAGGTTTGCCCACTTTTATTCTAATACAGTTGTAAGTTTACTGAGTGGAAAGATGTACTCAGATATATCTTGAATATAGAACTTTCAAAGTACAAGAAATGCTAAGTGATTAAATATATGACATATATTACTACTCCATACTTATGTCACAAGTCTGATTCGACTTCCCACTTGCTTGTTACTGATAGAACTAACTAATGAAGAAATTGAAAACAAGTTGATTGACAGATACCCGGCAGAAATGAAGCTTTCAGTAAACAATTAACAAAACTTGAGCTGGGAAAGAGTGGGATTTTACTGTATCTGATAATCCCACTGTAACCATGTACCTGACTACAGCAGGCAGTGTAAACAGCAGCTGCTTCCAGAATCCCTTACTGTATATGTGTACAGCAAAACAGAGGAAGAAAAAGGAAAAGCAGATCAACTTTCTTCACCAGTTCCCCCATGATACCACCTGGCATCTTAAAAAGCATAGCTCTACACATTCAGCTCCCAAAAATGGAGATCATAACAAAACTGAAGGCTGGTGAAAGAAAATATCACCTCTCATTGCATTTTGGATAAAGACTTTAAGTTTCTCTAGAAAGTTCAAAATGTTTTTATTTATGCAAGGCTTACCTGACCTGGTTTCATTTCACATACACATTGTTCATTTTGAATGAAAAATTTATTGAAGCGTGTTGAATTACTCTGTGTGTGTGTGTGTGTGTGTATAGGAGCCAATCCGTATTCTTTCTGTGTGATTTCCTTCTCTGATACTAAATATTCTGTTGAAGAAGTAATGCCCAGGAACACATCTACATCTACAAGTGGTCCTCCATTTTCACAGGTTTTCCTTTTGCAAATTGGATTATTTGTGAGTTTTTAGCTCTCATCCTCCTTCCTTCTCTCTCTCATTTCAGTATGCTTCACAAGATTGTCAGAGCCAGCAAACTAACCCAGTTTTAGAAGCAGCAGCTGGCCGCAATCTAGCTCCTTGCCCCACTTCTTCTCCCCCTGTCTCCTGACCTCCCAACAGCACGAGACCCTCTCTTCTTTTACTTCACATTTTGGAACCACCAGGCCTCACCCAGATTGTCAGAGCCAGCAAACTCAACCCAGCTTTAGAAGGAGCAGCAGCTCCTTGCTCTGCTTCTTCTCCCCCTACCTACCATCCTCCCAACAGCAGTTACTGTACCTCTTGGCACCACTGCACCTTGCCCTTGTTGTCAGAACTGGCAAAGTCAACCTGATTTTAGAAGCACCACCAGCAGCCAGCTGCAATCCAGCTTCTTGCTTCACTTCTCCTCCCCCCTCCTCCCCTTGTCTACCATTCTTCCAACAGCAGCCACTCTTATTCTCTTTTACTGCACGTCTTGGTACCACCACACCTCATCCAGATATAGCATTGGCAGCAACCAGCCACAATCCAGCTCCTTGCCCCCCTTCTTCTGAGTTTGCTGGAAGGGATGAGATGAGCCTTTGAAAATCTGGGTAACACGTGATGGAGCCAGGGTGTGCCGGAATAGGAGGTACGGGCTGGTGTTGTTGGGAGAATGAAAGATGGGAGAATGAAGAGCTGGATTGGTTACCGCCATGGCTGGCAGCTGCTGCTGGCTTCAGTAGTCCTAGGGAGCAGATATGCTTTGAAAATCTTATTTGCAATTTTCCCTCTTTTAGCGAGATCCTGTGCCCCTAACCCTCATTAACATGATGGGCCAACTGTATTTCATTAACTAGGCTTACCTGTATCTGGTTCATAAGGGAAAATACAGACTCAAGACAAAGGTGTTTTATTAACCTTTGAGATAATCAAGGATAATGATCATAGAAAAGCATTAGGCATGTGGCTTAAGAATCTTGTCTTAACACATGAATTGGTACGCTGTTGACTTGGTACAGTGAAAATAAAGCTGTCAATTGGTACAGTGTTTTGTGTTTAAACAGATATACGGAAGGACAAATAGTTTCAGAGAGAAGTGATATATGCTTAATCTGAATTTCTTTATAGCCATCTCCGTAGATTTTATGGTTGCTTGGTTACTGGAACAAGAAACACAGCTATGTCTTCAAATTAATTTATTTTGGTTTTCTTGAGATGTGCTGAAATGGTTTCTGTTCTGTTCAGCTGATTGGATTCAGGAAGGTGACTGTCGGACATGTGAACTCAGTTCTGTGATAGTAAGCATTTAGTGATCCACCTGATTCAGTACTTCACCAGTGTTACTTATTCATGAGAACCATCAAGGGATCAACTAGATCAGATTGGACAACTCTGGTGCATTTGATTGGTATAGTAAAAGATATTTGTCTGGAACTATTCACAGCAGTTACAGCAGATTAAATTGTACAATGGAGTCTGACAGCTGAAAACAAAAATAGGCTCAGTTATCAAAAGGGTTTAGTGAAAATGCTAAGATTACATTACAGGAAAAAAAAACCCTAGATCTTCAGATGGAGATGTTTTTATTAATCTTTTCTGAAGAAAAACTTTCAAAAAATCGAGGAGTGAAAATAGTAAATTTTGACTTGATTAGCAAACTTAAACTTTATTTACACTTGAAATGCATTGTTTATTGCTTAATAATGGATGCTGTTACACTAGAGTAAAATATTTAAAAAATGGTTCAGTTTATTTGGATAATACTGTAAATATATCCAGGTGTTACAAATTCAGAAGCACTGCATTATTAGGTACAGTCAGCCCTCCATGAGTTTTACGTTCACAGATTTGATTGTTCACAGGTTATTTGCTTCCATCTCTGCTGCTGCCCCATATCATTTTTAATACGGACTTGTAAGTCTCACCATGCATTTCCAAGGTCTCTTGCCTCTCTGCAAACCTCATGAGACTGAGAGAGACTGGCTCATAAGTGCCTATTAGAAATGGTGTAGGACAGGTGTCACCAAGCCTTGCAAAGGAACCCTGCCACCTTGAAGGCAGAACCAAATGGCTGGCATGCTTTCCACAACAAAATCAAATGCATTGTATACTGCACAGTTGAATCTGTGGATCATACCTTTTTGTGTGTGTTAAATACGGTTTGGAAGGCCTATAGATATTCACAGTTTTTCCACTTTCATGACAGTCCTCTGCCCCTAACTCCTGCAAATGTGGAGGAATGTATATAGGTATATCCTTACTATTTGCCCAGTTCAGAATTGAATTCAGATTTGAATAAACTTAAGTTTGTTCAAGGTCCTTGACAGTATTATGTCTACCGTATATGTGCTTGATCTTCATCTTTCCTGGCTGATAAAGGCACCCAGGCAAGGATTTATCAGGTGGTTTCTTCTTGTTATTTGCTATTATGTTAACCTTGACTTAATGGTGACCCTGTGAAGGAGAAAGTGCCCCTGTAATTACATCTTGCAGACTCAGGACTGTATCAATCCACCCTCTTTTCCTGCTACCTTCTACTTTACCAAGCATTTCTGTCTTTTCTAAAGAGTCACATTGTCTTATCATATGTCCAAAGTATGACAGCCTCAGTTTAGTCATCTTTGCTACTAGTGAGAGTTCTGGCTTGACTTGCTCTGACCCCTTGTCATTATAGTAGTTCATGGGATCTGTAGAACTCCAGCACCACATTTCAAATATGTTGTTCTACTTCCTTTTCCATCTCAGCAGGATTGTTGGGAAGTCTTGGTGTTTAGGCATTCTCTGCTTCATCACTTCTTCCCCTTCTGGGGATTATGGCCCTGAAGGGTTTATATTAAAAGTGTTTAGTCTGTGGGGTGAAGATCCTGCATTCTGGCAGTCACGCGTATTGTTTCCTCTTTTCCGGAGTGAGGACCACGCAGTTTATTTGTGCCTGGGTTGTCAGACCTTTACTCAGAGAGTGAGATGTAATAGAGCTTCCCATCTTGAAGGTCTTCAGTGAGAAGGAGCCCTCTGGACTGTGGCCTTTGCAGCTCATAGTAAGCCACTTTGTATTGCCTCAGTGGTTATGTGCTCCTTTTCATCTTGGGCAATGGAGCACCATCCAGGTTGATCATTAAGCCACGTTCCTATAACTGCCTTTCAAGCTTCTTTGGCAGAAAAGTTGGCACTTTTGGCCCCAATGCCCTGAGAAGCCTCTGTTTCCAGGGCACAAAAAAATCACTCCTGCAAAGTCCCTAGAGAAACAATTCCTGAAAGAAAAGTGTCCTTCTTTTATGACTACTATGGAGCCAAAAGAAGAGAAAAGATGAAGACCAGCCTTAGTTCCTCATCCTTCCCAAGACTCAGCTACGTGTATTTCAGACCTGCCAAGGATCTAACCTTATGCCTACATCCTTAGCAGGTGCAGTCTCTTAAGGTATCGTGTGTGGCTTAGCTCTTTCTTGTCCATGCTAGAATTAAACCCACTGAAATCAAGAGACATATTAGTTTATACTTCAAACATTTAGGAACACCATTCTATAAATTTGCTTATTAGTACTGTTAAATTCTGGACATAGTTTGTGAGCATTTTCAGGCCCAAACTGGTGAGTGCTTAGCACATGATCATGATCATAAATGGTTGACGAGATTTGCCCTCACTTATACTGAAACATAAAATCTTATCTGCAACCTTGCTATAGTCCTTGCTTTTTCTTTGTGGCAGAGAATAAATCAGGTGATGTGAGTCATTCTGTGTTGGCGTTCATTCAGGCTGCATGCTGATTTTAATGTATATAGAATTACATTATTTGAAAAGGGATTTTAACTACAGCATTCCACCCTGGTCTGGAACCAGGCATTATGGTAGACAGAGATCCATTACCACAGTTAGCAGCTCCCACACCTCTTTTTCTCCTCTCTCTCTTATATGACCTATGTAGTCTTTATGTCATCCACCTAGCCTTTATCAAGACATCTGTCACTTTTGCAGCTCCCGCATCTCTTCTTCTCTTTTCTCTTCTGTGACCTGTGTAGTCTTGTCATTCGTCTGACCTGTATCAAGACATCTGTTGGCTTTAGGCAGTTGTACATTTTCAGTGTTAAGGTAGCGTCCAGTATGAGGGGATGGGGTTGTAGTTCTGTTGTTTTGGATTGGCTTTTTTGCACAAGTATCTGGGAAAAGAGGATGCAGAACTGGTTTTCACAACTGTTTATGCAACATTGTAATCCAGCATGGATTTAGCATGGATTTTTACTCCACTATCATTAAATTGGATTTAGGCTTCCGTATGAAGGTACTAAAGAATATATAGCAGAAAAACCTAAATATTGTGATCCACATTTAGTAATCAAAATGCTTTCAGAGAGAAAATCATTTTGATACATTGATAGACCTTAATTATATAAAATAGATACAAAGTAATTATCATTATACAATAACAGTGGAATAAAACTTTGCTTATAGTTTTTGCCTATTTCCAACTTTAAAGTTCTTCCACCAACTTTAGGTGTATTCCCATAGCAGTGATCACAAAGGTCTAATATTATAAATATTAATATAATGACCTCATATCTGTCCTGAGGTTTAAAGTTCTTACTTTATGCATGATGTGTACATCAGCATCTCTGTTTTTTCATGAAAACTCAGAATTCCATAATGTATTAGAACAGTTTGAGTAATTGTGGCTTTGGATAGTTAACAGAAGAATAACTCAGTTAAAAAAGCCTCTGACAAAGGAGCTCATTTTCATAGAGTCTTTTTGTGTGCCCTAGATCCCCTACCCTAGCTAGAAGCTGGGAATGAATGAAATTCTAACTCTAGCTGACCATACCCTACTAATCTAGTTGAAGCAGATTAGCCTGGCTCTCAGACTAACCACATCATGTTAAAATAGCATAGATGTGTAAATTTGACCATCAAAATGGAAATCATAAGACTAGTGAAGTCTGGATACGTTTTGGATGCAGTCCCTGGATACATTTTGGAGGAAGGTTTCAAGTGGCCTCAAGAAAGTTCAAAAGTTTGGGTTTACTTATACAAGGTTTCACTGACCTAGTTATTTTGATTTCTTATGCTCATATTAGTTTTGGGTAAAATGTTTGCTGAAACATGTTGAACTGCTCTTCTTTTTTGTAATGTAGAAACCTACTCTCATTCTTTGTTGTTTTTCTCTCTCCTTATTAAATTTTCTGTTAATAAAGTAATACCCAAGAGCATACTTCATTAATTGAGATACACATGTGTTTGCTATAGTTGGCTAAAGAGATTGAAAGGTATACTGTAAATACAATAGGTTAGTTTAATTCTAATTCAGGAGAACTGTGGTTGTCTACCACTGTCTTGGATATTTTCCATTTGGCTATAATTTTTAAATCAGCAATCTTCAATAATAATCCAAGTTCCATTTATACTTTGGGCCCCAGCTTAGAGTAGCAGTGAGGTGAGTAAGGAGAAGGATGTATTATCATTGCTACAACACAGGGAAAGAATGATGAAGGGGTCTTTGAAATATTATTGAATAAACCTTAATTTGCAACTCTGTTAATGTATTTTGTTCTTTCTTTCTTACCAGTTGGTGTTGTTCGTTGCCCAATTTGTGGCCAGGAATGTGCAGAAAGACACATTATTGACAACATCTTTGTGAAAGATACTACTGAAGTTCCCAGTAGCACAGTGGAGAAGTCAAATCAGGTATGTATTGGGCTGATGATTAATTTATGACAAGGATACAGAATAAATGTTCTCAGGTACACAGGAACTTGCCTTACTGAGTTAAACCATTGGTCTTTCTATAAACTAGTATTGATAGTTCTGGCTGGCAGCAGATCTTTGAACTTTAGCAGGATTCTTTTCTAGTCCTACTTAGAAATCCCTGGTATTACATGTTGATCTCCTGCCCAAATATTAACGAAGTCTCACTCTGCTTCATGTCCTGAACTAGATGGGATGAGGTGCATTCATGGTGATGCGATGGTTCATGCAATTATATGTTGTTTTAGTTGTCATCCAGAAAATAAAATATGGTGTGATGGAAAGAGATTTGTTTTGTAGTTTGAAATTGTGGAGAGTTGCAGTTTACAAGGACAGGTTATTCATAAATCATATAAATAGAATCATAGAAATGTCGAGTTGGAAGAGACCACACAGGCCATCCAGTCCAACCCCCTGCCATGCAGGAACACCCTCAAAGCACTCCCAACAGATGGCCATCAAGCCTCTGCTTAAAAACCTCCAAGGAAGGAGACTCCACTACACTCCAAGGCAGCACATTCCATTGCTGGACAGCCCTGACTGTCAGGAAGTTCTTCCTGAGGTTCAGGTGGAATCTCCTTTCCTGCAGCTTGAATCCATTGCTCCTTGTCCTGGTCTCTGGAGCAGCGGAAAACAAGCCCTCTCCTTCCTCTACATGGCATCCCTTCAAATATTTAAACATGGCTATCATGGCCCCTCTTAACCTTCTCTTCTGCAGACTAAACATACCCAGCTCTCTAAGTCTATCCTCATAGGGCATGGCTTCCAGGCCTCAAATTATGTAAGTACATATTCATTGAGTAAAATCAACTTTTATGACATATTGGTGAACTGAATCTAGCAATGGAAAGCAGTAGCAGATTATCTCTTCTAACAATCCCCTTCCTTTTTATCTATTAATTTATATACATTCTGTTTCAATAGGAAATACAGAATCTTTGCACAGCTGTGAACATGAAAGAAACAAAAAGTTCATTGACTGAGTTCACACAACAGTCAATAAATGCATTAAATAACACACAGGCATAACGTTTAAGAACATGAATCAGATGTTTGTCAAGTTAAAAAAAACATTGCATTTAGTTGGGTAAAACCTTAGCCTGTATTGTCAACCTTTTAGCATTTTGTTACTGTTTTCCTGATAAACATTTATATCAAAAAGAGAAAAGACAGTATTCCAGAACAGAAAATGGGCAATGATTGTTTCTGAAAATCTCAGTAAAGACTTCAAAAAAAGTAAAACATGACTATCTTGATTTCCTCATGATTAAAAGCATAGTATGCCCTAAATTCTGCCTCCCAGAGACCTAAAGGTATTAGGTTGAGCCATGTAAGAATGAATGCTTCCTGTACTTTGAAATGCTTAAATTTGTGTGTTTATTAAAGATATTAATCATTATGACAGACTCTTTATGAGCTCTTTGAAGAGTGTTTTTATTTTGGCTGTGGGTGGTTTGTTAGTATGTTTTACATATTTTAATGTAATAGCTGTCAGGTATTTGTTTTAGTGGTTTTTATTGTTGTATATTATTTATTTATATATCTCACCTTTTCACAGCTCTGGGATGCAAGCAGCTTACAAAAGTTTTTCATAGAGACTGTTCTGTTTATTCTGTATCGAGGGTAAATGGGCATTGCTGGCATAGGATGGCATATATCCAAGAGTGTTGAGTCTGTCTTGTGGGTCTGAGCAGATACAGTTGTGTCAAAAGGTTTGGCTGTAAATAATAAACTGGAGGCATGCAAACATATATGGCAGTCCATTTTTGATAGGGTGTAGTGTTTAGAAATCCATTGTGCAGTTGCAGAGTAGTGTCAAGCAAGTGAATTTGTTGTGTGGATTATTCCAGGTTCAGGTTTGGATAGAAGGTATTGAAATCCTAGTGGAACTTCTCTATTGGTTGCTTTCCATGTAGCCCAGCTACAAAGATGTCATCAAGAAATCATAGGCAGAGATGTTTTTGGGTGTGTATGCTGAGGAGCCATTGTTTCAGGCCAGTCTTGAAGATGTTTACATGCTGTATGCCATGTAGATACCCATGGAAGTGACACTCACTTAGAGATACATATTATTCCCAAAAGTAAAGTAATAATAAGTAAGTAAAAAGTGCCAGAGTTTGTTGGGTAGATGTGCTGTAGACTCATTCAGGATGGTATTCTTGATGCCTTGCAGTCCATCCTGAAGTAGGATGTTGCTGTATAGAGGATTCCGGATCCATAGTGGCTAGGACCGTGTTCTCTGGGAGGTTCTGGATGGACTGTGTTTCCTCAGGAAATCATTTGTATCCTTCGCATGGCATATGGTTTGAGAATGAGTCCATATACAGTAGCAGTAAATGAATAGATATGGATGTGGGAGATAGCAGGAATAAGAAAAAAGTGTGATGGTTTGGACTGCTCTGGTCCCTCCTTTTTGCCAGAAATTTAAAAGGCTGGTTGTACCACCAAGAACTTATATTCTAAATTAGAATGGTAATCTTTTTGTCAAGCAAGTAAGGATGTTTAGATATGTGGAACTGGAACTAAATGTATGTCTGCTGAAATAGAAACAAGGGAGGAGCAATGTGGGCAAGAGTGTAGTCTTTTTTTAACAGTTGAGTAATAGGCTTCTTAATGAGACCTTATTTAGCACAATTCACAGTGCAATCCCAATCTTTTGGAATGTAGCTGGATTCTCAGTGCATCCATTTTGTTGTTTACCATAATTTTGTTACTGCTGTTTATAATTTAGTATCTGATCATCAGATTTAGTGGAATTTATATCCATGTATCTACAGGTTTTAGCATTAAAGTATTACAAGAAAAGAAACGTAAGAGAATGGGTAAAAGGAAGGAAGGATCTATATGATATGAAAAAGTCATATACATTGATACAAGCTGACCATATTTCCAAAAATGTATTTTTTAGAAATTGACATCTGAAAAATAACATTCATGTATAGCTAAAGCAGTAACTTCTAAATATTGAATGATAGATGATGAATATTTTTCTTTCTAATCTTGGAATCTTTTTGCAACAGTAAAACTTTTTGCAACAATAAAAGCACTAAGGATTCAACAACATTAAATTTTACATCAATAAAGTTTGATTTAAAAGAGAACGTGTATTTACAAATGCAAAAAACAAACTAAAATCAAATAAAAAATTAATACATTCTAACATATTCAGCCAAAAACGGGTAACCATTAAACACGCCCACATCATATGCCACAATTGTTAGCTGTGTTGCATCACCAACATTTACTTGAGACAAACAGTTTTTTTTAAAGAGACATAATCATGTCCAGTACACCCAAAACAGTTGTTGCACCAAACATAACTAGGTCTAATGCAGTTTTAGGTTTTGAAACTAGGGTAGCTGAGGTCATGCTAAACTAGCTAAGGATGATCCTAATTTGAACATTGCAGAACAACTTTTTTAATAGAGGAAACGGGTCCGTGGGATTTATATTTTGGATAAGACCAAGAACTATTGTTATCCTTAATTTTGCAGTCTACTTATTGGTTACTTCTAGGTACACTCTGGCAGTATTTAATGTTGCAAAACTTTTCCGTTGCAGTGTATGGACCATCAGTTTTGAGTCTCTCAGCCATTCTTGCTGTGCTGGAATCATTAAATATGTTCTCAGAGAAATTGAAACCATTTACTCTATAAATGTTTGTTCAAAAGCACTTAATTTTATGTTAATATAGTTAGAGCTGAGTGAATAGATGGTATTAATGGTAAATTTTTGTTTTTCTTACGTTTGTCTGACTAACATTAACTTTAGGCTGAAAAGTAGTATTACGTTTTTTAATTCTATTTCAGAGGAACTATTTCAAGTGATTTTCAATTAATAACCATATTCAAGTAAGGATGCTGTGTAATCCCTTAATAGCACCTGAGATCAACTATGTGTGTTTTGATTTGGTTCCGAGTTAAAATATTTTATACTCCTGTGGTAGCATCAGTTTTAAGTAAGAAAATTGCTGTGTAAATGTCTGTAAGAAGAAAAAATGAATTACTGACTGGCATGCATAATTCTGTTCTTTGACTTCCTTTGTTACTTCCAGTGATGTCACTGAAAGTGAAAATGCTGATTTAATTCAAGGTCTTCCTAATTTTGCTAGGTTTGTACAAGCTGTGAAGACAATGCAGAAGCCAATGGTTTTTGTGTGGAGTGTGTTGAGTGGTTATGTAAAACCTGCATACGTGCTCATCAGAGGGTGAAATTCACAAAAGATCATACAGTCAGACAGAAAGAGGAGGTGTCTCCAGGTAAAAGTTCTTCCACTTACTGCTCAAATCCGTTTGAGATTTCTTTTCGGTCAGACTTGGTTCTCCATGTGAACATATGTCCTTGTTTGATTTCTTTCTGTTATCTGAATTCACCTCGGAAATTAAGTATTGGAATCAGCTGAATTAGACTTTTGGTATGCTCACAACAAAAAAAACCACTAGTATTTTTTTAGCCCATCCTGTAGTCCATATGCCACCCACTCCTGTGCATGTTAGCTAAGAGTAAATTGACTTAACTGTGGCTTGCTTTCATGTTATTAACCATAGGATCACTGTCTTAGTTACTTGTGAAGTACTGTTAAGGACTTAATTGACCTGTTAGAATAAAATAAACAAACTTATATTGGAGATGGTTTTCCGAGAGTATTAATCATGAAAGCTAAATGGAACATCCCAGTTGGGACCTGAGATTTCTGTGAATATTAGACAGGGAGCAGTGAGAAAGTTTATGTCTTGCTTGCATTCCCGAAAGCATTTTTGTAATGAGTGTTTATAAAAGACAACCTGAGTGGACCAACCCTGGATGTGCTCTAAAAGGACTTTCCTACAGTCTTACATTGTTAAAATAATATTACCAATGTGCACAACTTGATTATTGATTCCATTCTTATATTTTAAACATCGCAAAGAAGAGCTAGTGTGGAAGAATGGAGTAATAGTTTTTGAAATGTTTATTCTCTTTTTAGAATTTTGCTTTGTTAAACTCAAAGAGTAAACAAATATTCCTAGTCAACTGAAAACCCTGATGCTTTCCAGCATTGCTTCAGAGACTTTGATTACAGCTCATTCAGCAAGTCTGCTCTTGTCAGATGAGTCAAATCAACTCAGAATCAGGGTCTGCCAAGTGTTTAGGCTTTACTGTGAGGCTATATGATGAGGCTGCTGCCCAATTAGACCAAAGATAGTTTTCAGAATAGCAGAAGATTCCTCTAGTAAATCTGTTCACGTCTGCCTTTAAGGGGTTGGTTCCTTTCTGTATTGGATGCGGGTTTTTTTGTTCAAATATAGGATGTCGTATTAGGCACAGAATTCAGTTTCCCAAGTACCAGGCCTTTAATCTTTTACATAAAGAGCAGATTTCTAGCTTATTGTCAAAGAGCTCTAATTAGAAGTGTGTGAGCATGATCATAAAAGAGCAGAAAAGCCCTGTGGTATTAATCAATTTGCCAGTTTAGTCCAGCATTCTGTTCACATAGTAGTCAACAGTTCCTTATGAGAAGCCCAGAGTGGCCATTGATGCTAGCTGTGGTAGTACATTCTACATTTTAACTGTGCATTTAGTAAAAAAGTACTTCCCTTTGTCTGCCACTTCTCACCATTCCAGTTCAGTATATGACCCTAGGTTCTAGTATTATAAAACTGAGAAAAGCTCTTCCAAATCACTTTTTCTACACAATGCATAATTTTATACCCTCTCTTGGCATTTTGATTAACCTTAAAAAAAAAAAAGCTAATCAGCTCAAAATGTTGTAGCCTTTCAACATAAAGGAGTAGTTCCTTTTTAATCACTTTGCTTGCCTTTTTCTCAGTCTTCTTCAGCTCTGCAGTATTGTTGTGTTAGATGCAGGGACCAGAACTGTACCTAGTGTTCCAAATGTGGCTGCACCATAGAGTTCTATAACGGCAGTACAGTATAATCCTGGCCACTCTGATGTTAGGTTCTTCTTTCTTATTAAGTCCAACATGGTGTTTCTTGTCTTTCAAACCATTTGGACGCTAGCTTAACATTTCAAGGTACCCACTGCAGACTAAAGATCTTCCAGCAGTCTCTTTTCCCTTTCTACCAGATCACCAGAAAGAGAAAAAAACATATGGATTTTTTTCATAGCTTACATAGATTGATTGGACATAAGATTACATTAACACACTTACTTGTAATGTATGCTATTTTTTTTAAAAAAGCGCAGTTTGTATGGGCATTGTTATTACTGCTTTTCTGTGCTTGAGAAAAGAGAGAGAACTGCGCAAAATAGTCCATTTCCCTCTTCCCATTGAGTAATAAAAGAACAACTAGGAGTGCGTTGCTAAAGAAAAAATATTGTGGTCCAGTGAGATAAATTCATCTACCTTTTTTTCCTTCTTGAATGTGTTGAAATAGATTTAGTTTACAGAAATTTATACTACCAACTTCTGTCTCTCTGTTAATCTCAAAGGGGCTACACGGTGCCTTTGTATACTGATCCAGACTAACACAGCTATGTCTTTGAATTTCTACTCTTTACTGTTACCTTTGAAGTTATGCTGTGGGTCAGGCCTAGCTATTTTTTTTCTTTTTGAGTTCATGTTTCCTCAGTGTAGTCTGCTGGGCCATGTACTGTGCAAGGCTGAAGCCAGCAATAGGCAGGTCCAGAGGCTAAAGTGGGTCTCTTTCTTTCTCATCCAAAACAGTGGGGAGATGAATTCTGCATTTTGAAAATGAGGTCAGTTGTAAATATAATTGATCTCTGAGTATCTGGCCCATTAAAGAACAAAATGTTATGTCAACATTGATGTCAATTGAGTTTATCCTTATTTGAATTAGTGTTCTGCTTAAAAGCTCTGGGGGATGAATACGCAGTGTGTGTGTGACTGATGATGCAGATTTTTAGAACCAGCAGAGACTTTGGTTTCTTGACTTTATTGGAATAGTGTAGAATAGGTCCAATCCACACTATCATTAAAGTAGAAGCATTGGAAGTTCTTATGCATATTTACTTTTATTGAACTGTCCTTTTGATGCTATAAAGCAAAAGTGTGTCTTACCTTTGTATTTCTGTTTGGTCTCCTTAAAGTAGGGTACTATTTCTCTGGTGAAACAGTTGGATTCTTTGAAAGAGAATGAGAAAATAGTTTTATATATGGTACCTGTTCTTAATTTGAGAAACAGGTATTCTGATTAGAAACTAGCTTTTCATAATTAGAAATTTATTCAGTTGTTTTTAACTGAAGAACAGATGTCAAATTTCCATTAAAAACTTGTGACACATCTGTTATTCAGTATGATATAAAGAAGTAGTGCAAAATCATACTAGTCCCAGTCAGAGTGCCCATTGAAACCTAGCAGTTCAGTGAGTAATTTCATTTCAGTGAATATACTCTAGTTGAGATTAATATAGACTTTAGCCAGAAAGAAATGATTGTGTGAAATCAAACCTTCATATCACTTTACAAGTTCAGAGCACAGGAAACCTAAGTCTGAAATTAGCTGTCATACAATAGGTTCTTGAACCATGGGGGCACATTTAAGTATTGAGTACACATTAAATTGTTTTCTAAATGTTTGGACATGTCACTTCCTCTTGGATTTTCATTGCTAGAATCTTAGGAGACTGAGACTTTATTCATGCAGTCCTGGACTCAGTATAAAATCTTGTCTCTTTTATTCATTTTTTTCCTCTCCTAATTTGGCTAGGTGCTGGGGTACAGTGCCAGCATGCCTGTATAAATGAGGCAGATTGCACTGGAAGTGATGATGGTGTGGGTGGGAAGGAGGAAGAAAAACCTTCTCCTTATTTGCAGACAATAATAATCACATATTCCAAGAATGTAGGAAATCTTCTCTAAAGCCAAACGCTTGGGTGAATGTAGTACTAATTACCTCAATTCTAGTCTATCCAATAAAAGCTGAATTTTCCTATTTTATAGAGGCTGTTGGTGTAAGTAGTCAGAGACCTGTGTTCTGCCCTTACCACAAAAAGGAGCAGCTGAAGCTCTATTGTGAAACTTGCGACAAGCTGACATGCCGAGACTGCCAGTTGCTGGAACACAAAGAACATAGGTATTAAAATAAACTGTATGTAACTAAAATAAAAGGGACACTAGTAGTTAGGCAGACAGTAATTTATTTCAAAAAATGTAAGTATCTCAATGGCCTCACATTGAATTTTCAAGTGATAGCCTACCTGGTTAATGATGTCAACACATTACACTTTCTCAGAATAGCTTTATCTTTTCTTTTTTTTTCTTCTTGTTCTTTGGGAATACAAGCGTCATTTAACATAATCTTGCTTCCTATAACACTGTTACAGTTGTCTCTGTACCATTTTAGTTTTACTTCTTTACCAATAAACAAATGAATAAATAACTGTTCTTTGGGGCATGATTAATCCAAAAGCCAAAAAGTCATATATATGAACTGTGACTGATGATGTGCATTGCATGCCCTGTAAATGTAAGATGAAAAGCATTTTTGGCCTGCTTTGAGCTTAAGATAAGAACCAGTTTGGTGTAATCTTTGAGTGTTGGACGAGGACACTGGGAGATCCCCACTCAGTCATGGAATCTTACTGGGTGAACTTGGGCAAGTGACACTTTCTCAGCCTCAGAGGAAGACAAGGACAAAACTCCTCTGATTAAATTCTGCCAAGAAAACCCCATGATAGGTTCGCCCAAGGATTGTCATAAGTTAGAAATGACTTCAGGGCACATAACAAGAAGCTGAAAAAGATGAGTAATAATACAGTCCCTGTATGTACTTATGCAATACCAGTGCAGCATCTAAACCATTGTTAAGTGTTGTACAGCTGTTGAACACCCTGTCTGCAAGCTCACTGTATAAACAAAAGCAAAGGAGTAAGAAGAGGCAAGTAGGTGCAGGAATAGCAGCTCCTTTTCAAAATGATGAGTGGGCCCATGTTGGTTTCAGTTCTCATGCACGTTCTTTGCGGGGGGAGGGTTTAAATAAACTCCCTAAAGCTGTTTCTTCTTTGCTTGATATGGGGTGAGGCTGGACTACTTATTGCCATCATGGTTTATCTGAGAGAAGAAAACTTTTTCTGTAGTCATTGTTGCCCTGATTACTTTAATAAAGCTAGTTGTTTCTATTTCTACTGTTTATATGGCATTTTTTTTCTCTTACTGTAGGTACCAGTTCATAGAAGAAGCGTTTCAGAATCAAAAAGTGATAATTGATACACTCGTTACAAAGCTGATGGAGAAAAGTAAATATATAAAATATACAGGGGAGCAGATTCAAAATAGGTATTTGTCTAATTCTACAATGTTGAAATATGTTGTGTTATGTGAAATCTAGACTTAGGCCCTTTTCACACGTGGGGAGCCGAAACAGGGCAGCGCACACAGGGGCGGAGATTACCTGCGTACGTTTTGCTCCGTCCCTGTGGGGAGCACGGCTCCGCCGCTCCACACGCCGCTGAATTTCGGCGGCGTTCGGCAGCGCCCAAAATGGCGGCTGGCAGCTTCCAGCGGCGCTCCGCCAATCAGGGCAGCGCGCCAGCTGGAAGCCCGCCCCCGGGCAGATCTGCAGAGACGCACTAATGTGTCTCTGCAGATTCACACCGGGAGCAGCCGCAGATTAGTGCGGGCGAGTTTCATAAAAACCACCTGGGAAGGTGGTTTTTAAAAAACTCGCAGCGCCACCCTTGCGGCTGCACTAGAGTGGTTGGAGGTGTGGAGCCTCACCTTTTCCAACCGCACTAGATCGCCCCGCGGTGTGAACGACCTCCGTCTCCGATCGTCTGGAGGCGGAGTTTTACCCCCGTGTGGAAATGACCTTAGTTTTCTATGTTGTAGATTTCAGAAAGTGAGACTTTTCCTCCAAAAATGTTTTGCACAGTGTGTTTCATTTTGTTCTATGATAAAAAGTATTCTGTGAGAACATCATAAAATAGAGGTTTAATATATGGCCATAAATATGCTGAAGTGTAAGCTTAGCAAAATCAGTGTAAGATGATTTGGAGACTTTTCAGTGCAAGTCTAAACTGGTGGGTCTATATTTACATTATCTTCCCTAAAACCTCCCTAAGAACACAAGAAGTGCTGTGCCTATCTAGCTTAGCATTCTGTTCCCACAGTGGCCAGCCAAATGCCCACAAGCAGGATCTGAGTACAATAACATATCTCTGTTCTTTGTGGTCTCACATACGGGTCCTTCTGCACAAAGTAGTCTTTGAACTTTCTAGAAGCAAATTACTTGTTTGAGCAGGAACCCCACTCACACCTTCATGCCTTCTCATTTTCTCAGTTACAATGTATATTGCACAGCAGCAACTGGAACATGTTTGACAGAGTATAGGGAGTTCAGTACTATCATAGCTTTTTCTTCTAAAAAAATATGTTTTGTGTTTTTGTTTTGTGTTATCTTTTTAGTTGTTCTATCAGAAGTCTTGGGTGTACAGCCTCAGTGACTTACTGTTAAAAGGGCAATGTCTGTACAGAAAGATCCAGTAATATATAATGCTTTCTTTGCCTTGAGAAGACCCGTGTTGTTGGCTCATGCTGCCATTGTGAGACTTTTGGTGCCCTGGCTCACTTGAAAGCATTTTGAAAGGACATGATTAGAGCTTTGGCCTGTGGCCTGAAACTATGTCCTCCATGTTCTCTGCCAACTTTCTGTGGTATGATTGTCATTTGCAAAACACATGGCATCTGCATTTGAGACAGCCTTTGCCTATAGGAGTACAGTGAGTGCCAGGCCAGGAGTGTTTTTTAACCTGTGGCTCTCCACATTAGAGTAAGAGGGAATGCAGGATTGGGTAGGCTGTCTTGTCATCACAGGTGATACGGCATCCCATCTTCCTTGGTTAATTTGGTTTATTAATTTCTCATATATGTGAATCAGAGAGACCATGAAGAAAGAGGATATTTTGCTTACCTGTAACTGGTTTTTCAAGCAGTCATCTGTGAAATTCTCCCACCTCCTCAAAGAGTATCTTGCTTGTTTTCACATTCTGAGTGTTTTGTTGAGGCAAACTTAGAACTGAGGGAATCAGCAACAGCCAAGGTTCCCAGCCAATCCACTCAACTCTAGAAGCTTCCAGGGTTGATCTGCACAGGTGCAGGATACTCCATGCCTGAGTTTGCAGATGACCACTCAAAGAACTTGTTAGGGTAAGCTGCTTACCCTTCACTTTCCCATTTACTAGTATTAAGAAGCACAATTAGTACTGGAGGTAATCTTTAGCTGTCTTAACTAGCTGCTATGATGGTCTTTTTCTGCTTTGAAAAAGGATAGAAATTAGACATTCCTAGCCTAAAGCATATTATCTAAAAATAGATGAGCAAGAAAATGAATGGGAAGTGGAGCAGGAAATACAAATAATGGTGTACTCAAATTTGGAATGATAAAAACATACTTTGTATTACAATACAAAGCATTTTTTGAGATTCAGCAAGCAATTACCAGTTTTAAACTAAAATGGAATAGGAGGGGAGAGAGGCTAGGTTTTGAGATGTTTATTAAAGGAAAAAGAGTGGCAGGTATGTTCAGAGAGGAGATTCTAAACATAAGGAAAAAGACAAGAAGTAACAAGTATGTTTTTATTCTTTGGCTGTTTGGTTACCCCAAGAAATAAGCTGTGGGGGTTTGTCACATTCATCAGTAAATTAGTAGTCAGTATCTTCCCTCTGTTGACAATTGGGCTGTGCTGAACTCTGATAACAGTGAAGAAAATCACTAAACCTTTATGTTGTTCTTCCAAGATGCTACATCTGAGCGTTCCTCACCAATGATACAGTGTGGGCTTCAATCTTGCTGTTAGTCCTGAGTGGAATAGAGCCATTGAATCAGTTAGATCTAAGTATGTGCTGACTCAACATACATAATATTTCATTCAGTGAGTCTGCTACAGTTAAGGCTAACCAACAGGATAGGAATTAACATGTCATGAATTACACATTAATTACCATGTGTTTTTTTTCAAATTCCTCTCTCCTTAATTAAGGCAAATATTCTTTTTATTCAGATAGACTGATTGCATCAGAAGAGTATTTTAATGGGGAGGATTGTACTTTTTTTCCATTTCTTGTTACATTTTCAAAATAACTTTAAGCTGTTTTAATCCATTCGTTCATTTTATTATGATAATTTCTTTTTCTAACTGCTCTTTAATGTTACAGCTTACTGGTTTTAGCTGACTTTTGGTTTAATTCATGCTGTACAATTTCATGGGTGCTACACTGGGAGGAAGATCAAGATATAAAAGAAACCTTGCACATTCACAATAATCAAGATATGGTTTTTCATATACTCAGGCAGTTAATAGGCATTTTTCATGAAAGACTAGGCATAACAAAATCCCTTTGAAGTTGGGATGCAGGGCCAGCCCTTCCATAAGATTGGGTGATTATTTTAACAATTCCCACAATGAATATAATAGCATTTCTACATTTTTTTACATTTTATAGGATCCAAGAAGTTAATCGGAATCAAAAGCTGGTGGAACAGGATATTAAAGTTGCAATTTTCACATTGATGGTAGAAATAAACAAAAAGGGGAAAGCTCTATTACATCAGCTTGAGGTAAACTTTACACAGGCGTATGGGGCAGTATTAAGCTCCTCACTGATAATATGTGGATACTTTTCCTAATATTTTTGTGGAGCTTGTACTGCTAAAACGTTTGCATGTTTAAACTGTGAAAGTTTTCAGAACATTGATGTAAACGTCTAGAAATGAAAATAACATCTTAATTTAATATAATTGTTTTGACTAACATCAACTCAAACATTTTTATGGAAGGCACTTTGTTCCAAAAGTATTACCTGATTGTTTATTTCCTTTTTTCTGCCTTTAGGTTTTAGCTGTGTAGGCACAATGCAAGACTGATAAAAAGATTGCAGCCTTTTATATTATCATATGATCATTTTTGATAACTTGAAATTCAAAGTAAAAAAACAGGTATTTGCAACAAAATGTTGCAGTATGGAATGCTTGTGTTCAACATTCCAGCCATCCGTGAACTTTTTCCTGGTTACTTTTATTCCATTCTGGTCTCCTTTAAAAAAAAAACTTTACCACCACTGCTCCCCAACACATACTTAGTATTTTGTGGCTGTGGTTTGCTAAGTGTTTGGAGGAGATTTTAAAAAAACTATTGTAAACCTTGAATTTTCTCCAACCCCAGTAACGTCTCTCTCATATGTCTGGATGATGCTCTTGGGTGCATGTTTTTTTTTCTGTATATGGCCCTCATAATCTAAGAATTTGATTTCTGGGGCAATCTGGTGTCAGATATTAGTCTGCGACCACTACATAGCAGTTATTTCATCTTTTAAGAATCTCCCCTGAGAATCTCCCTGAACAAATACCAATTGCCATAGTACTTACTACCAAGAATCTTCTGCAGGCAAGTTTCTGTTTGCATCTTCCCCACTCTGTTTCTTAAGCCAGTGCTGCTGTTAAAGGCAATCACTGAAACTTCAGATACAATAAATAAAAAAATAGGTTCCTTCTCCTTGGAGAATGATATTCATCTTGCCTACCCATTTCTGATCCTACCTAAGGTTGAAACCAAGATAATGGAAGAAACATTTTAACAGGCCCAATACAGTCACCGCTCCACTTTTGTAGGTTAAGCATTCACAGATTTCATTATTCATGGGTGATTTAATTTAATTACTTTTTTTTTAAAAAAAGCTTACTGTATTTGCCCCTGTCATGGAAAAAATATGGCCTCTCTAGGAATCTGTAGGTCCTCTAGTGCAATTTTATTATCTTCTTCTTCTGGAAGTAAACCATAGAGTTATGCAGGAAGGCCTAGAGATTCCTAGAGAGAATACTCCTCTTGGCGTTGCTGGGTCCTCCAATGTGACTGGAAGAATCGTGCTGTAGACCTAGAGATTCCTAGAGAAGTGTTCTCAGATTAAAAAAGGCAGTGTTTGCTATTTTTGTTTTTTTCACTTTCACAGGAGTTTTGTTCACCTAACCCATGCAAAAGTAGAGGGCTGAGTGTATTGTAATATAATATGTCATCATCAGAAGTATTTCAAGATTCCTTAAAACTGCTTTGTAATCTGCTCTTTCAAAGTCAGATAGTCTTTTCTGGTATATCTCCCCTTGCTCGTTAATCATTGTTTTGTTTTTGTTTTTAAATTATGTTATTCTTTGACTGTAATGTGTGTATGTGTGATAGTCAGCATTATACAAACAACATAATTTCAATCATGGTAAATGCTCATTAGAAGTTGAACTTAATTAGGGAGGGGAAAATGTCACAGTTCAAATTTCTATTATACTTGATTGCTTCCAGCATAATTTTCATCATGCATTTTGTGTAATTGAGGTTACATAAGGTGGTCATTTAAATTTTATTACAAAGCAGAAAAAGGATACTTTTTGACTTAAAAGTTGAATAAGTATTGACAAGGTGGAGGAAGCAGGGGGTTTGGATATTAATGAAGTATAAATGGAACAAAATTCTCTTGTATTTGATTACCTGAAGAGCTTGTCTTAATGTACACAAGCAGAGTAGTAGTCTATTGCCTCTTCATGAACCTTCTGTAAAAAAATGAAGCAAAGCTGCTTGATCTGCTACAAGAAGTCTGCAAAAAAATCTCACGCCTTTTTATCTGTTTGTTCTTCCCTGCAGTGTCTAGCCAAAGAACACCGGGCAAAGCTTTTGCAACAACAACAGGAGGTGGCAGGTCTTTCTAAGCAACTAGAACATGTCATGAATTTTTCTAAATGGGCGGTCTCCAGTGGTAGCAGCACGGCATTACTGTACAGCAAACGCCTGGTATGAATAGAGAAGTATTGCACTTTTGTCTAGGAAGGCCATAGTCACAGCAGGTTGGTTACAATGTCATTGCTATAAGAAGGCCAAAGAGAGCTGGTTGAACACTCTTTTCTAACCTTGCTACTCTTTCTGATATTTCTATAATGACAGAGGGCTAAAAGCCACAGAGTGATAACCAATCATCTGTGAGCAGAGATTACCAGAAATTTGAGTTCAGTGCAGTCCTCATAAGTTGTCAGTGCTTCCTTGTCTTTTAAGACTGCCAGCCAATTCAAATTCAAATTTTGCTGCAATATGGACTTGTGGAAGAGCTTGTCAGTACATGTGGTGTATTATGTAGTCTTAGATGGCAGAGTAGATAAATGAACTAAGGAAATGAGATTTTCATCTCTGTTAGAGATGCTTATATTAAAAATATTTTAAAGAAAACTAAGTTTCAATAAAGGTTAAATACATTTAAAACTCCAAGTTTGGAGAAGAAATTGATTTCTAGAAAACAATATAGAAATTCTTTACTCTTTGAGAAAGAGAAAGTCTTTACTCTTTGAATTCACAAACCTGATCAAGCTACCTTGGTAAGTGTTGAAGAGTCTAGCTTTCCTTCTGCTTTTCCTAATATCCCCTAGTGAAGCACACTGGGATTTCATATTTTCTCTTTTTAAAAAATGAAATTTGAACACACACATACCCAGCAGTGGAGGGAAAAACTTGAAGCAATTGAGCAGATTTCCCATAGCTGAAATGAGTCCGTTGTCATGTGCGTTGCTTTTTCCTGCACCTTAAAACTAGCCTAGAACAAATCATGCTAAGTAAGTAAATATACATCTTCATGATGTCCTATGCGGGTTGCAGCTTTTATGCACGCGCACTCACACACACACAGAGTAATGACTGAACATTTCAAAAATATTTACCATTAATAAATTGTGTATACATGCTCAAAATATTACATAGATGTGAAAAACACCTATTTGTAATTTTTTTTTTTACTAGTACAGTCACAGCAGAGTTGAGGTTGGTGTTTACTCCTTATTTTTGTATATACTTTATGGATAGTTTGCTGCTATGTAACATGAGAGGGAGTTGTTCTAAACGTAGTTCAAAATACCGTGTCTCTCAACTCAAAGTGTCATCTTCCAGACAAACCTTCTGCTATTAAGCTTTTCTGGGGAGGGGAAGAGTTCCATTTCTGTAGTTAAGTTTTTGTAATCTGTTATGTCGGCACCCTGGAACGTGCAACGCCTGCACTGCCCGCTGCTCTCTCTCGGCCTCTTCCTCTCCTCTCGCTCCCTCAGCCCTCCTCGCAGGGGGGGTGCTTCTCAGGCGGGCAGCCCTCCTTGGAAAAGGGGCCCCCTCTCCGTGCCCCTCGGCTCTTCCTCCGCTCCGCGCTTGTCTTTCCCACCTTTCCGACGCACCCTCTTTTTAGTTGCCTTCTGCTTCGCACTCCCTTTCTCCTGAGGAGACCATGCAGAAAGGGTTGAAGAAATACTTCGGCCAGAAGTCCCTCAGCGAGGTGACCATGGACGAGTACCTGGGCAGCCTGGGGCTCTACCGCAAGCTCACCGCCAAAGACGCCACGTGCCTTTTTCGGGCCATTTCTGAGCAGGTGTATGCTTGTCAGATTCATCATATGGCAGTCAGAAATGCCTGTGTGGCATTCCTGAGGAAAAACCAGCGGAGTTTTGAGTCTTATATGGAAGGATCGTTTGAAAAATACTTGGAGCGGCTTGGAGACCCCAAGGAAAGTGCGGGACAACTAGAAATCAGTGCCTTCTCATAGATCTATAACCGAGACTTCATTCTCTATCAGCACCCTGGAAAGCCTCCTTCCTATGCTACAGACAATGGCTTTGAAGAAAAAATACTACTGTGTTGTTCCAGTAATGGCCATTATGATTCTGTGTACAGCAAACAGTTCCAGGCAAATGCTGTCATTTGCCAAGCTGAATTGTATGAGATCTTGTACAGAAATGTCTTCAACGTGGATGAAGAAGAATTGAGGACTGCTATTGAGATGTTTTGAAGTGGGTCTAAGAAAAACAGGAACAGTGCCTCTGTGGGGAGCGAAGATGCTAATTTCGATTGCCTTCCTGAAAGAGGGTCCAGAAATTCTCCAGAAAAGAGGCTGGACGATTGGGAAAGCTTTGAGTCGGCCAACCAGCCAGAGGAAAAGTTCAAACAAGGCATGGAAGAGGCAAAGCCTCCAGACAACCCAAAGATGCCCTTTCCTTACAAAGTACTGTAATCTGTTATGCTGGCATAAAGATTTGAAAATTTGTACTGGATTACTGGGAATGCTATATCTTGAATTTTAAATAACAGGTGGAATTACAGGTATATAATAGACTGTGAATATGTCATGACAATTCATAAAATACTGGCAGTAATAAAACTTTGCTAGAAAATTTTCATTAATAACTGAAAAACTTATTTTTGTTAATACATTTTAGAAAATGGCTTTATAGGCAAAATTAACCTTTATGTATTTAGCACTAAGGAATAACTCTTACTGGCCTGCAGAAAAAAAATGTATAAATTTTAATTTAATATGACATTTTAAACTTGTTCTAGATCACATATCGTCTACGCTACCTCCTTAGAGCAAGGTGTGATGCCTTACCAGTGTCTAATACCACTATTCAGTTTCACTGTGATCCTAGTTTCTGGGCACAAAATATCTTCAATTTAGGTATGTTACATTTCCCATTTAGACCTTCTTAGTGATTGAGATTATTAACGTTACTAAATGTGTTTGCCTTCTGAATTAGCTGTTGTCTCTGATATAGTTTAAGAATGGTTAGAGGTTGTGTTTTTTTCTGAACTTTCTACCTTAAAATGATGATATTTGCCTTCTAGTTTTGTTCCAGTATCCTTTTTTAGTGCTGCCTGTGACGCTTGTGCATAGTATAGCCACTGCTCATTATGAATTTCTTCATGGAGATACTATTTTTGTTTATGGCAGTGTGCATTTTTTGTGTTAGTAGACATGCATCTGCTTTTCTTTCTGTGCATGTGACAAGAGCCCCAGTTGATTGATTTGGAAAATGGCATTAGGCAAGTGTGTTGGTCACATGAGACTATGTATTGGAAGAGTATATGGAACTTCATACATAATAGTAACACTATATAGGAGATGTTTCATGGTGAATTTGTCATTAGTTTATTGTAATGACAGATTAATAGGGTATTACATACTTGTCAGTTTCTAAATTTAGTAGGCATTACATTACTTGTCAGTTTCTAGCCATTATCTGACTATTTCTGTTTTAGTTGAGACAACTGAGTGAAAATATATCTAAACAACTTAGCTCTCAAGTAGCAGAAGTGTTTAATAATTGACATTTGTCAATGGCATTGATTCTAGTAGTTTATCAAAAGACATTACCTAGTGGAAGATAGAGGTATACATAGTAAAACTTTAACTTGTAAATACAATTATTTTTATCCAGGTTCTTTGGTAATTGAAGATAATGAGATCCCACCACACATGCCTAAAAGCCCTGTGATGGAACCAAACATACAGCCACAAAGTGGCCTACCTTCAAATCAACTATCCAAGTTCCCAACACAGATCAGTTTAGCTCAACTGCGACTTCAGCACATGCAGCAGCAGGTCCTTGCTCAGAGGCAGCAGGCTCAACGGAGGGCAGGTCCTGTGGGGCTACCAAATCCTAGAATTGCAGGGCCCATGCACCAGAGTCCTCCACCTCCACCACCTCCTCTTCCTCCTCAGGTAAATTAGGGCAAGTCCAGAGTAGAAAACACTTAGCTCCTTGTACTTTGTTCAAAAGTGAAAACTAAAGCCAGCAAGATAGCAGCTAAAGAAAATGTTACACTTATGAACAGTTTGTGTTTTTTAAGGAATTATAGTGATTCCATATTGTCTGACTGCCAGTATTCATTTTTTTTTTAATTTTTTTAAATTTTTATTAATTATATAACTAAATCACAAATACAAAACAAGAAAAAAAAGTTAAACACCATGTGATATACATAATAGTGAATTAAAAAAAAATAATTTTTTTTTCTTTTTCTTTTTTTCTCTTCTCTTAAGCAATACTAACTTTCATTGTTATTTTGCACCTTTATCCTTAAATTTATAAATCTGTTCAACTATTATAATTTCACATTTAATTCAATATTTTTCACATCCCCTTTAATCTATTTCTATTGTTAATTCTTTTAACTTTTTTTTTAAAAAAACATTGACATCACTTATCCTTTTAAATCTATAAATCACAAGTTTAACACACACACCTACTAAGAGTTACAAAATATACAACATAAAAGAAAAACAAAACTAAAACTAAAAAATACCCACCCCCAGAGCCAACTTTTTATTTAATCCACTTTCCAAAATTGCCATTCTTCTTTTGACAGGGTAGTATTACTATCTCTTTTCAGAACTTTATCCAAAAATATTTTCCAAATTTCTTCAAAATCATTCCCTTTAACCAAACCTTTCATAAATCTAATTCTACATGTTAGTTTATCATTAATTGCGATTTTCCACACTTCGTTATACCATTCCTCTATTTGAAATTTTTCATTTGCTTTCCATTTTTTTGCTATTATTAATCTCGCTGCAGTTAACAAATTTGTTATTAATTCTTTCTTTACTTGAGTACACTCAACCTTATCATATATAGATAACAATGCAATATTTGGACATACTGGTATATCTGCTCCTATAATCTCTTTTATCTCTTTAAAAACCTTTTGCCAAAACTCCATTATCTTATTGCAATTCCACCACATATGCATATATGTACCAATTTCTTGACATCCTCTCCAACATAATCTTGAATATTTCTCATCTATTTGATTTAATTTCACTGGAGTCAAGTACCATTTCCACACTAATTTATAATAATTCTCTTTTATTCTTATTGATAATTTTTTTAAATGACGTTGTTTCCAAATTTTTCTCCATTCTTGTATATCTATATTTTGTACTATCTCTTCCTCCCATATTTTTCTAAGAAAATCCTCTTCTTGTTCTTTTACTAATATTTTATATATTTCACTTGTAATACCTTTTAGTATTTCATTTTCTTGCATATTTTCTCTTTGAATAATAATTTGTTCAAATTTAGTATATTCTTTAAAATCCTTAACATATCTTTTCATACTCTTTGTCCATTGCTCTAATTGTATATAATTAAACCAGGATATTTTAGTTTCCTGCAATCTCTCTTTCATTCTATCTTTATTTATCATTATTTTCATCCATTCTTTTAATCTATAAATTTTTTGTTTTTTTATTTCTTTCTCTATTATTTCTCTTAAATTTATTGGAAATTTTTCCATCATCACTATCGGAGTTAATATTGATATATTCGGTATTAATTTTCTTTTATTTTTTTTCCATATTTCTATTATATTTTTTATAAAAGGATTTTCTATCTTCTCCATTTCTTTCTTTGAAAAATTCCTAAAAAATATATTTTCTAATTTTGTCTCAATATTCATATCTTCTATCTCTAACCAATCTAAATCACCCTTTCCTGAAACCCCCTCTATGATATATCTCAATTGATTTGCATAATAATACCATTTTAAATTTGGAAGTCCCAGGCCACCTTCTTTTTGACTTTTATACCAATATTTCTTGTTAATCCTCGATTTTTTATTTCCATTACAAAAATTATTTAATATCTTTTGCCACTCCTTTAATTCTTCCTCTGATATTTTTATTGGTAGCATTCTAAACAAAAAGTTAATTTTAGGTAAAATTTTCATTTTTACCACTGCTATTCTACCAAACCACGATAGCTTTATATTTTTGTAGTCCTCTAATTTCCTTTTTGTTTCTAATCTTAATTTCTTGAAATTTTTTTCCTGTAATTCTTGTAAATTTTTTGTAATCTCTATTCCTAAATATTTAATTGATTCTTTTATTTTAAGTAATCCTCTTTTACTACTTATAAATTTTTGTACTTCTTCTTTAGTATAATTAAATAACATTATTTCTGATTTGGCCCAATTTATTTCTAATCCCGTCTTCTCCCCAAACTCTATTAAATGTTTATCTATCCTATCTATCTTTTCAATTGGATCCTTAATTGTCAACAATGTGTCATCTGCAAATAAGCTTATTTTATTTTTTTCCTTAACTCCAATTCCTTCCAAATTCTCATCATTTCTTATCACATTCGCTAACATTTCTATAACTATTGCAAATAAAACTGGAGATAATGGACATCCTTGTCTCGTTCCTCTTGTTATTTGAATCTGTTCTGTAAATCCATCATTTACCATCACTACAGATGTATTATGTGAATACAATTGATTTATTAACCCTTTGCCAGTATTCATTTTACCAAACCAAAGATTTAGTTCCCTGTGTGCAGTGCCTATAAATTTAATAAACTTTTTAAAGAAAATATCATTTCCTACCACTGTGCAGATTTTCTTGTTTAAACAGACTGAGAAACTGTTAGATAACAGATTATATTAGTTTTTGTTCTGGATGAATCCTAGCTCTAAACTGTTATCACTCGTTAATTTTCCTTGAAAATCTAGGAAGAATTTAAGTCAGAGACAAGTAGCTAAGAAGGTTGCTTTGTCTTTCCAGCAGCCACCTCCACGCCTGGTTAACTTCCAGAACAGCAGCCTCAAATCCAATGGCTCAGTCCCTCTGGCTCAGCCAATAAGGTTTCCTCAAAACCAGAATATACCACACTCCACTGCAAGGCCCAATCCATTGCAGATGGCATTTTTGGCACAGCAAGCTATTAAACAGGTACTTTTTTGGTCATCATTTGTAATCCTCTCCCTTCAAACATTTTGGGGTATAAGAACTTAAAAGGAGCTATGAAGAAGTTATTTTTCTGTCCTTAATAATCTTAAGTCTATACAATTTCAATGAGAAGCACTTCAATCTGTATCAGTGCACCTGTTTTAAATGTATTCTCTGAGGAGGAGAAAAACTATTTTGTTCAGAATTATTATTATTATTATTATTATTATTGGAAACAAAGAACAAACTTATATGCAGTGTTTATCTTTTGACATAAAATAAAAACTGGAGAGAAGGCACACTGTTGACAAGCAGCAATTTTAAAATATGTATTGCCACATAATTTCAGTTGAAGTGCATATTTTACTAATGTGAAACAGTTAGTTTTGACCACTATAACTTTGCTCACAGAACATTTCCACAGTTTTGGATTCAACTGATTTTTTCAAAGGCCAATGTCCATTAGAGAAATATTAAAGCACGATTAGCCTGAGAACTAGGTTGTTCATTGTGACTCAACAGCTGACAATTTCATTCTTGATATTAGTTTGGAGGATTTTTTCCCCATAAAACATCTCAGAATTACTTCACTGTCTTATGCTACCTGTAGTATTACAAATAGTATAGCAAAATAATATAAAAATTTAGATCCACACTATGCTTACTGCACTATTAATATCTGATTACTCAGTAGTACTTAACCTTTTCTTTACTAGGGATCCCCTTTAAGAATCTTTTGTTGCCATAGACCCCCAGAACTTAACTCAAGATTTAACACCCTAAAATACATCAAATATTTATTTAAAATGGATTGTCTGGAGTCTTCAAATTGGGAGAGAAGGGAGAAATAAGTAATTGCACACTTCTCTGAGAAGCACTGGAGGGGACTTTTCTCTTGCTTCTTTTGGCTAGTTTCTCCTGCTTCTTCTGGCTAGTTGTCTCATTTTTGCCTTCCTCACCAGCAGGAGAAGAGACCCAAGACAGGTAGGAGGGTGGACAAAAAAGGGGAAGAGGTGTTTGAATGTTTCTGACTGCTGGGAAGGAGGGAGAGAGAAAAGAAGGGTAAACTCTGACTGGCTGTCAGGTCTGGGGTCACTCAGCTGCTGAGCTCATGTTCACCCTGCACCCAGAGCAGCCATGTGACAAGCAATGCATAGGGCCTGCCTGCCTGCCCGCCCCCTTTTGCCTTGGTTGCTGTCGTGTCACCACTCCGTTGTGAGGGAGGAGGCAGGCTGATCAGCCTTTGAGCCTTTCACAGACCCTACTGTGAGGACATCATGGACCCGGGGGGGTGGGGGGGTGGATCCCAGGTTAAGAACCATTGTGATTACTGATATATGTCATAAACTGTTTTTCTCTAACATTGTTGTCATACTCTTGCAGTGGCAAATCAACAGTGGACATGTTGCTGCTGTTCCTTCAAATGCCAGTAGTACAACATCAACTCCTTCCAGTCCCACTATTAATAGTGCTTCTGGATATGATGGGAAGACATTTGCCCCACCCATGATCGATCTGACATCAACAATGAGTGGTTCCTATACACTGCCTTCTCTTCCTGATGTATGATATATTATATATTATATCACATCTATTTATTAGGTTTGTTACTTTGTGTGAAATGTGTGTTATCTTGATTTATCTGGAATATGACAGCTTTGCTATGAAACATACCAGTCCAGAGAGTAAATGAAGGTAATTACTCCCCATCATCCCCCTTTAGTGGCTATCTAGCTGATGGAGGACATGCATCTAAGCAGCCCTTTGTCTTTCCATTTTCTGAGCTATTCCTTTTAAACATTTTAAATCAATACTTTTCTGCATTCTGTCTCAGTTCCATAGCGTCCTTACTTGGGTCCATCTATTTGATAGAATTAGTTGTACACATAAAAATACACATATACTGCATTGCCATCAGTTAGATACTTCTTGCGTTTTACTTGTTGAAGTCTGAAAATTAAGATTAATGGGAAATTTTTCTGTAAACTTAGGGAGCTGCTGGCTGGAATTCCGTGGTCAGGAATAGTGAAAGGGAAAGGAGTTCAGGGCATGGGATTTCCCTTTAAAAAGGAGAAACCCACGGCACAGTCTAAAACTGTGCCAATAAGGAGGAAAAATGGAAGGCATCTGAAGAAACCAGAATGGTTGACTAAAACTCTAGCTGAGCTAAGAGTTAAGAGAAACACGTATAGGAAATGGAAGAAGGGGGAAACCACCAAAGAAGAATTTAAGCAAGTAGCCAGGAGATGTAGGGAGGAGGTCAGAAAGGCTAAAGCACAGAACGAACTTAGGCTGGCCAGAGACATTAAAAACAATAAAAAGGGTTTTTTTAAATATGTCCGCAGCAAAAGGAAAAAGAAGGAGACAGTAGGGTCGCTACGCAGAGAAGATGGCGAATTACTCACAGGGGGGAGAGAAAAGGCAGAGCTACTTAACACCTTCTTTGCCTCCGTATTTTCCCAGAAGGATACAAGCACTCAACCTGGCGGTAGGGGAGCGGGGGAGGAAGCAGAGGAAATGAGGCACTTAATAAGTAGAGAGGTGGTACGGGGAATACCTGGCCGCATTGGATGAATTCAAGTCTCCAGGGCCAGATGAATTGATCCTAGGATATTAAAAGAGCTGGCAGAGGTCATTTCGGAACCGCTTGCTATAATTTTTGAGAAATCTTGGAGGACAGGAGAAGTTCCAGCAGATTGGAAGAGAGCAAATGTTATCCCCATCTTCAAGAAGGGAAAAAAAGAGGACCCAAATAATTATCGCCCAGTCAGCCTGACATCGGTACCCGGAAAGATCCTGGAGAATTTTATTAAGCGTTCAGTTTCTAATCATTTAGAAAACAACGCAATAATCACGAGAAGTCAACATGGATTTCTCAAAAATAAGTCATGCCAGACTAATCTGATCTCTTTTTATGATAGAGTTACTAGCTTGATAGATGAAGGGAATGCTGTGGATGTAGCATATCTCGATTTCAGTAAGGCCTTTGACAAAGTTCCCCATGACATTCTTGCATCGAAGCTAGTAAAATGTGGGCTAGACAGGGCTACTGTTAATTGGATATGTAATTGGTTGACCGACCGAACCCAAAGGGTGATCACGGATGGCTGCTTTCATCCTGGAGAGAAGTGACTAGTGGGGTGCCACAAGGTTCTGTCCTGGGCCCAGTGCTGTTCAATATTTTTATCAATGACTTAGATGAAGGAATAGAGGGCATGCTCATCAAATTTGCAGATGACACCAAATTGGGAGGGGTTGCTAATACGCCAGAGGACAGGATCAAAATTCAAAATGACCTGGATAGATTGGAGAGCTGGGCCAGGGCGAACAAAATGAAATTCAACAGAGAAAATGTAAGGTCCTACACTTAGGCAGAAATAATGGAATACAGAAATATAGGATGGGGGACACGTGGCTGGATAGCAGTACGTGTGAAAGGGATCTAGGAGTCTTCATAGACCACAAGCTGAACATGAGTCAGCAGTGTGATGCGGCAGCCAAGAAACCCAATGCAAGGGCTCGGCCCTGCCTGCAACAGGGTTTGGTGTCACCATGGGGAGGGAGGAGGCCAGGCTATCTCCCTTTGGTTTAAGACCCCTGAGGCTCAATACTGGGTGTCCAGTTAACCATTGTGATTACTGATATATGTCAAAAGTTTTTCTCTAACATTGTTGTCATACTCTGCAGTGGCAATCAACAGTGGAATGTGCTGCTGTCCTCAAATGCCAGTAGCCTGAAACATCAACTCCTTCCAGTCCCACTAATAGTGCTTCTGGATATGATGGAAGCATTTGCCACCATGATCGATCTGACATCAACAAGATGGTTCCTATACACTGCCTTCTCTTCTGGACTATGATACTTATTTTATATATTATTTATTAGGTTGCTACTTTGTGTGAAATGTGTGTTATCTTGATTTTCTGGAGAAACAGCTTTGCTATGAAACATGGATCAAGTCAGGAAAGAGTAATTCCCCATCATCCCCCAGTGGCTATCTAGCTGATGGAGGCATGCATCAGCAGCCTTGTCTTTCCATTTTCTGAGCTATTCCTTTTAAACATTGTTAAATCAATACTTTTTGCATTCTGTTCAGTTCCATAGCGCCTTACTTGGGTCCATCTATTTGATAGAATTAAGTTGTACACATAAAATACACATATACTGCATTGCCATCGTTAGATACTTCTTGCGATTTACTTGTTGAAGTTCTAAAATTAAGATTAATGGGAAATGATGGCATGATTCTCCTCTCCCTAACTGCCTTACCTCCTCTTCTTATCTTAAGATTGACTGTGCAGCAAATATTTCATTGGAAAGCATGGGGAGGAGAGAGAGTGTTATGGAGCAGAGCCAACCCAAACCTCCTTCACGCAAAACTGTGCAGTCTCCAAATTCATCAGTGCCATCACCAGGCCTTTCAGGTATGACTGCTGCTATATATTATTATAAAGTTGTTAATACTGTAAACAACAATCTCTGTCAGTATCTTATAATGTAACAAAATAAGTGACAGAAAGGGTAGGAAATGGAAGGGGAACATTAGTTAAAACATGTAATAGAATGGAAAGAGCAAGCATTCTTGCTGCTTTCTAGATGACTGTAAGGAGGAATAGGGAAGATACATTTCAAGAAGTTATATAAAAGTGAAAAATATAATGGTCAGACCTAGGTGAGAGTATAAAGAATTCTGATCATACAGAGGAGCAGATTTAAATGAGAAAATAAAGTATAAATTTGTAGATCACTTAACCAGTAAACTCAAGTTAGAAGCACAAAGAATGAGTTGGAGGATAATGAAAAATGAGGGGACATAGAAGGAATCAAGAGCATGAAAGAAGTAAAAACAAATAGTAGTTTATATTAAATGTGGATGAAACTGACAGCTATTGCAAAAACAGTAAATAAGAGAACAGTGGTAATGAGAAGCAAAAGCTATGCAGCCAGAAGGAGGGGAAACAGTAGAGTGATGCCAGAGAAATAATGAGTATTTATCAACAGTCAACATTTAAAATAAACAGACTCTGAATCAGAGATGTAGGTGAAGATCAAATTAAGGATTTAGTCTCTTTGGAACAGGTATACAGGGGGCTGCAGGAGGGAAGAGGATTGCTTTTAGCAGATGCCGCAGAATCCAGCATTGGGATCTTGGTGATAGTGTTATCTGTAGACAATATTAACATTATGCAACTAAAATAGCTTAAAGCACCTCAACAAACCCTTGTTCAAACTTTTCTTACAAGCTTCAGAGGCAAGATTTCCTCTGTAGATGTTTTCTTGTTGAGACTAGCCCTTGCATTCAGTAGCCCTTTTGATTACATTGGAACCCCAGTCAAGATATTGAAGTAATCCTTCATCTTGACCACTGGAAACTTTGGAGTGATCTGCTGTCATGAAGTTTGGAATTTTAAGGGGGAAAGTGTTGGGGATTCTTTCGGTTTTAATGAGTTAGCACTACATTCAAGATCAGAAACTGTTGTATAATTTGTAACATGAATGGGAGTGAGAAGTTCCCATTTACCATCTTATCTGTACAACAGGGGATAAATAATACTATCTTGAGCTTCATGATTTCTCCTTTTGCAGAACTATATGCTAGTGGGGACAAAGGAATCAAAATATAAGATGTCACTTTAGATTTTAAGAAAATAGATGTTATGGTAAGAACTTTTTTTCTTTCTTTTCTCCACCCTCCCCCCTCCATTGATGGTTTAGGCCGGTTACCGTTTCTAGTATCCATCCTCCAGTTCGTTCACCCAGTGCCTCTAGTGTTGGAAGCAGAGGCAGGTAAGACTTTGTAATTAAAAAAAATAGATCCTGGAAAAAGGATTTTATGTAGATTAGCCAATTAAAAAGTTTGCTGCTGTGGGAAGGATCTGTGCTACCTGTCATAGTGTAATAAGATTGATAAGCTAAAATTGTCAATATTAAGTTTTTTTGTTTGGTAGAACCATAGTTGTATTAATAGAAGTAATATTTACATGCATCTGATATTGTGTGCTTTTTCTCCTGAAATTATGTTTGCTTTTTATTCCATTATAAGCACTGAATCTGCACCTAAAAATTATCTCAGTAACTTTGATTCAGTCTTGAAGGGTAGGGGTGTGCCTAAGTTGAGATTGGCAAGTGACACTATAAAAAGTAGCATTATAATAAAACATTTCCAGTAATGGAAGAAACATTCTAAGACAGTGGTCAGGAAAATGAATAAATGATATGTCTGTGAACAGTGAAAAATTTTGTATCACTGTAATACAGGGATGAGCAACCTGTGGCCCCCAACCTGATTGCATATGGCTCTTGGCCTAAGTTCAAAAGTTCTCTGCAACACTGTGGCCCCCAGCCTGATTGCCTGTGGCTCTTGGCCTAAGTTCAAAAGTTCTCTGCAACAGATTGATTCCAGCCACATCAAGAGCAAACTGTCCCTTCCCCAGCACTCTGCAGGTGGGAAGGAAGAGAAGGAAAGAGGTGGCAGAGAGAGAAAAGAACATACTTGCCTAGTTTTAGCTCTTACCCTGTTCACTGCTGGTTTCTGCTCTACCCACTGCCAGCAGATTGCTCCCAAGGGCATACATTGCTCAGTAGAAAAAGATCGACCACCACAGATTTTTTAAGTGGCAACATTTCATGTAAGAAAGTCAAGAGGTTTTCTAAATGAGGGGGAAAAATAGATGATGAGGCAACATTATAGCTGGAGAGATATGAAAATGGGCAAGCATGGGTTTCTTTAAATCTCAAGTGACTTTAGAACTGGGGATTGGCTTTGTAAAAAAAAGAAGAAGAAGATGTAGCAGTTCTTCTAATACAGAATCAGTTAAGTGAGAGATTGAGAGAGGGAGAAAGAGAGACAAGAAGGCCTCCAGGAAAAGTCTCAGGAATACTGGTGTATTAGTGAGGACCCAGAGTGTATTGACTGAAATGATCTATAAATAATGATCTTTGATCTATAAAACAGCAGCACATACAAATACCTTCATACTGAGGGGTAAAAAACAGAAAACATGATTTATCTAAGCAAAATTAAAAAAAAAAAGGTAATTACAGACTAAGCCTAATAGCTTTTTTTAATTCTTCTAAGATGTTGGAAGCAACTTGAAATTTCGATGTATACATAATTTCATTGAAGGATGGCCACTCCCGCTTCCTGAACTTGATTAGAAATATATTAAATCAGGGTTGAAATTGTGCAACCCTTCTGATATTGATCTCCAGCTCCCAGCATTCTTCCCCATTGGCTGGAAGCTGCATTTCAGTAACATCTGTAGAGCCGCACACAACTCCTGCACACCTTGCCATGTGTATAGGGCTTCCCATTTCTAGTCCATTGCTTTAAAAACTGTCAGCTTGTGCTATTGAAGATAGCACTGATTAAGGCTCTGTGGTCCCCAACTTTCTCTGCAGCCTGCTTTTGATAAAAATAAATACTGATCTGGTACTTGAAATGTGTGGCGATCTTTATTTTTGTATTTTCCTGCTTGAAGTGTTGTGTGTCATCATGGCTGAAACATAAACTTTGAACAATGAGAAATGAGAAGAAATATGGCACATCTAATTCTCACAAACGCCATCAAAACAATAGTATGTGACAGAATTATTGATTAAAATGATCCAGAACATATCATGACAATCTTGTTTTTATTTTGCTTGATTTTCCTCCCTTTCCCCACTATTTTTCTTTTACAGCTCTGGCTCCTCTAGCAGACCATCAGGTGCTGATTCAACCCAGAAAGTCCCTGTGGTCATGTTAGAGCCTATCAGAATAAAACAAGAGTCTGGCATGCCAAGTGAGAACTATGATTTCCCAGTTGTAATAGTGAAGCAAGAAACAGATGAAGAATCCCGGAATCGAAATGTAATCAAATCAGTTATAAAAAATAGTCTGGATATGAGGGAGTGGGATAACTATTACTTTCTTGGGAAATTAGCTGTTTTGCTGAGGGTTTATTTTATGTTGGACAACAAAGTAATAGTACAACCTGGTACCATCTGGATTTTTAGGTTACAACTCCTACTTACCTTGACCATTAACTGTGCTGGCTGTGGTTAAAAGGATTCATAGCTGTAAAACAGCTGGAGGGTACCAGGTAGCCTGCCCCAACAAGGATTAATATCTTCAAGTTGTTCTCTGGAAAACTGCATAGGATTCATACTGTCTGCTTTTCTGCAGTCAGATGCTGGAAGTTTTGTATGGTAAAGCCTTTCTAAAACTTTCTGTCCCTTCATTTGTAGTGGTTAATTTCCCTTACTGTTTAAGAGGCACGATATTACATATATATATTTTAAAAAGTTGATGAAAATATCCTGTTTTTATCAGACTTGGGGTTTTTCCCTTTTTCCTGCAGTCCAGATTTCCCAGAACCATGCTTACCTCAATGTTGTTGAATAGCAACCGCTCCTCTGAAGCAACAGCCTTGAGAACTGAAGCACCAGACAGTACAGGTGACCAGCCATCCAGTGGCAAAGCAGGATGGATAGGGGCTGCTCATGCTGGTGACAGCAGGAAGGATGATGACCCCAATGAAGATTGGTGTGCGGTGTGTCAGAATGGAGGAGAGCTTTTGTGTTGTGATAAATGTCCTAAAGTGTTCCATCTTTCTTGCCATGTTCCCACACTCAGGAATTTTCCAAGGTATTCATACTACCCTAGGGTACAGATTTTATTTGAAAGAGTCATTTTCTGGTTTAAAGGCTAAAGAGAAGACTTCAGTGTAAGATTCAGTCTGTGCATGAATGAAACAAAGTCTGTTTTGTGGTTATAATGTTGAAGAATGTGTTTTACAGGAAGGGTTTTCATAGTCTGCCAGATCTTGTATATTTCTGAGGGGGGAATTTTTTGTTGGCATTTTAGTTTTATGCATACAATTTATGTTTTAGTGCTATAGAATATAAATTCATCTCAGCCTTATCTTCTAATGCATATGGTAGAACATGGATGGAAGAATTTGCCTCCAGGGATTTAGAACTCATGTTGATACATATATGCCATCTTCTTTGTTCAGCGGAGAATGGATTTGTACATTTTGCCGTGACTTGTCTAATCCAGAAGTGGAATATGATTGTGATGGCCCAAGTAATGTGTATGAAGAAAAAAGAAAACTGGAAGGCAATACGGAATTGTCACCTACAGATCGGAGGGTGAGAACACTGATTTAATAGCATTGCTCTCACTTTGCAAGTATTACTTGAGAAACTGCATGCTGGTAATGAAAGTATTTAGCTTTACGCGGTACCTTCTTAAGAATTGATAATATGTCAGCAAGACACTGACAACTGAAAAGCATTTGTACCATATTCATTTTATTATTTACTCAAGTTGTTGTTGTAAACAGTAAGGAGTGGATAAAACTAGCTTTTATTAGTTATATTTTACTCTGCAGATAGTGTTGAAGTCTTTCCCAAGGTTCATTTATTTCAAAGATAGTTTCCAAATAGCTAATAAAAGTGTGTCAGGTATTCCAGTTGCTCTGTCCATGTTTTCTTCACAAATTGAGAATATGCTAATTAATCATAGCAGCTCCACTCTCAGAAGTGCAGCCACTGAATCTTTTAAGTCTATTTTGTCAGTACTACTAGAAAATTATACTCTGGCAGCAAAAACACAGAAAGGTGTGTGTACTGTGGAAAAGAGACAAATAAAACATTATTGTAATTTTGGCAGAATCTCTGACATTATAAAGAGTACACTTCTTAGCGGCTACAATGCTGTTGTAGTTCCTCAAGATGATGTTTCAAATAAATGTGTTTATCTTATATTGTGCAGAAGTGTGAAAGACTACTGCTGTACCTTTACTGCCATGAAATGAGCCTTGCTTTTCAAGATCCAGTTCCTCCCACGGTATGGTTGTCACTTTAATATTTGCTATTAATGTTTTGAAAAGCTTATGTTAGTATCTGTCACTGGTCAAATAAGCTGTTCTTGCTCTTTAGTGCAGTATATCGTTTCTTCCTTGACAGAAAGAGAGTGTTAATATCAAGAAGCATATCATTCAAATCTCATATTTGAACACCAAAAAGTTATTGATGCAACCATTAATTTTCTGGTCTTAGCATCTTTATACTAGCAACATATCATTGAAATAAATGCTACCTCTTTTTGGTTTGAGAAAGCATATTCCTCATGTGAGTTATATTTTCTCATTGCCAAGGAAAGGAGAGTTCACAATGTTCAGATCTTTGAGGGTCCTCTTTCCAGTTTCCTTCCCTGGCTTACCCAGGGTAGGTATTTGCTGTTATTTGTTCCTCCTACTCCTGCTTCTTTGTCTTTTATAATTCCATTCGTTCTTTGCTTTCTCTGTTGCATTCCCATTCTTACCAAAGAAAGAGAGGGGGAAAACTTTCTGATCTTCAATCTTTTCTTAAAGCAAGTGCCCTCTTGCTTCAGGCCTAAATCTGGAAATGTCATCAGGAAGTTTAGACTAATGTTTATCTCTTTTATTCAGCCAGTTCCTCTTGGAATATAAGGAATAGCAGTAAGAGCCCACTCTAATCATTGCATGAAGTGCCTATTGAGGATCAGGGTAGTGGTCTAATTTCCACCATATAAAGGACTCACTGAAGGAGAGACTCTTAAGAGTTTCTTATCATGCTGTCTAAAGCAAAGCAGTAGCCACTCAAGTAACTGCACAGCAGCCTTTTGCTCAGTCTGCTGAGGCTGCATGCAGGTGTACTTCCTGAAATCTAATGCACCAAACAGAAAAATCAATTTCCATAAGACTCCACTTGCAGATACTGTTGTTACCAGTTCTCAAGGAAATGACAGCTTTCCTCAGATACTTCATTGAAAAACAGTCTGATATTCTTGTCAAACAAATCTCATGCAGGACCTGCCTTCTTGGTACGAGTCTGTTATGTTCTTTACTTGAGGTTCACTTTTATTTGTTTCAGTAAGGGATTTTCCAGAGCAACAAGCTACAGATTGTTTAAGCAAGTTTTGGTCCTTCTCTCACTTTACGTCCAAGATCCACCCTTCCATCTGCTCAATGTCAATACCTACTCATCCTCTAAAGAAGGTCATCAACAATTCTGATGGAACATTTTCCAGGGTGGGTGGCAAGACCTATTCTGCCAGTCAGCCTGGGAGAAATCCACCAAATACCAAGTGGTCTCCAAACAATCAGAGAAGGCAACTGTATAGAATTCATGATAGATTTCTGCCATTCCATCTCAGAATTTCTGTCCAAGGTTCAAGAGGGCTGTCATATATCACAGATGAAGAACATTTGCATAATGAGGTCATGACAAGGTTTGTCCACAGAATAAATGCTCAGGGATTTACTGTTACCTTTGTTATAGTCTCAAAGAAGAGAGGAAACTGAAGAGTCATCCTAGATTTTAAATACATTAGCTGATTCGTGGCATCTGCAAATTCAAGATTAAAATTACCCAGACCACTTCCAACTCTACATTTCTATGATTCTATGATTCAGGAAAATCTATTTCATCTATTGCACCAGTATGCAGGAGATTCTAAAGTGATTCTGATTCACATTAGAAACTTAGAGTCAGCACAGAGGCCCTATCACCTTCCCTGGCATTAACCCCCAGAGACTTTATCAATCTGATCATGTTAGCAGTGGCCTTCCCCATCCGAAGGGGATAGGTGTATATCCATTCTGCTCAGAGTATCTTCCCTCTCCAAGGCCAGGAACAGCCTCTGTTACAGTTGGTTTGCAGAACTGTGGCTTCCCTGAAAGCTATAAGAAAAGCATTGAGTTTCATTGTCTGTAGGGATAAATCCAAAGATTATTCAAACAAAATTGAGATGTGTTGTTCCTAGCCCATTACCTTATGATTTTGTGTATACAGATAGTGTCATTATTTAGTTTCACTCCATCCTCATATGGTGGCTGCTCTTGACACATCATCTTGACATATAGGGCTCTTGCCCTACGTAGATCCTTCTGGAGGTGAAGTGAAGTGTTCCCAGTTATGGTGATGGAATGTCAGCAAACTCAGAAATGGAATTTTCCTCTACAGTCAACTCAGAGTGGTGGTGTATGGGCTGCTCTGTACAAGTGGCTTGTTTTCTTAATTTGATTAGTCTTTTCTGCACACTGCCAAGCATTTCCCATTTTTTCTTGAGAGTTACATATTCTTTTCCTTTGCTTGCTCCACTGTTCTGTCTTCTTGAAGCTTTCTTCTGTAGCATTATATTCAGCTTGGCCAAGTATACAAACTGGGAAGAAGGGCCAGAGGACCCTGCCTTTCTTCAAAAATCATTGATTTTCTGGTTGCCTCCTGGACACCAACCCAGAAAGATTTTTATATTGAATATGCAGTGTTCTGTTTTGCTAGCTGTCTTGGAGATACACAGCTTTACTTCAAGAGGTGTAAATTAAAAAAAAGAAAAGATAATCCTCTTCTTCAAAAGCCAAGATTACAGTTTCCTAGTTTAGGTTGCTCAAAACCCAAGAACAGCTACAGCCATTTTGAAATAGATCGGGATTGAGTACAATTCCTCATCTCCAAGAAGTGAAGCTACCAGTAGAGACCTAGCATACCACTTTGGAATAGTAAGAACTAGTTCTTACCCTTCATTCCCCTATTGATTTTATGTTAATCTTTTTGAGGACATGTGAAGGAACATACAGTGGAAAATCCTTTTTTTTTCAGAAGGAAAAGACCAGCTGAACAGTTTGTGATGAAAAATTATATTGTTCGTTAGACCTATGTTCTCAGTACATGAATTTAATATGGAGTAACTTATTTTCATAGAAGGTCCTATTTTATATTTCAACCACGTAATGTAAAGAGATTTCCTATGCCTTAAGGTTCCTGTGCTGTATAAACTAGATCAGGATGTCCATGTAAGCACTGTTATGTAGTAATCGTTCTGTAGGTATCATTAACTCATTTGCAACAACAGATGGTCCAGAATACAAGAAACTGTGTCTTGTCTGACACATACAAGTTACACCAATATGTAGCATTATACATGCCTAGTAGAGGGAAGGGATGTGTTACTTTTACAATATAGATGCAACAAGTTCAAGATACAAATCGCTAATAATATATTTTCCCTGTGGACAGATGAGTGGGCACACCCTCTCATTGGAGATTGTTACTGATGTTGATTGCAGAGTATTGACAAAAGAGCTGTGAGAAACTTCTCACTGACATATTTGTACTCTGCAGTCTTCCTGTGCTTTCTGTGTTTCCTTTAGTAAGGCATAAGACAGTGTAACAGCATGAACGAAAGTGTGAGACACTGCTGGGTTGCACGCTCTTTTGCTGTACTTCAAGTAAAGCATGGGAAGATTACAACAGCACATAAACCATGAGAGTATTTTGTTGGGACAAGTACCCATGTAGACTACATGGGACAAGTAGCTATGTAGACTAATGGCACCATCCTTTGCAGTGATTTAAATCTAAGAAAAATGCAATTTAGCTAAATAAGTCTTCCAAGTTATTTCAATTTCACTGGTGATTTGTATCTCCTTCCATTTACTGTAATTAATAAAACAGGGTGCATACCAGGTCTCTGTTGCTTATGATCTGCATTGAGATAATCTCTTCATACTACCTTCAGCATCAAAAATGAAACTGAAGTTAATTTCTGAGAATACTAATCAGTTTCTTTTTAGGTGCCTGACTACTACAAGATAATTAAGAAGCCAATGGACTTATCAACTATCAAAAATAGATTACAAATGCATCACCCATTATACACAAAACTAGAAGATGTTGTGGCTGATTTCAGACTGATCTTTCAGAACTGTGCAGAATTTAATGAGGTTAGAAAATTCTTTAATGTATTATTTTTATTTTGAGCTATCTGCTTAGAGTTCAGTGCTCTAGGAGCCTTTTACTGCCTGTTCATTCCCCATAGCAGGTGAAAAGCACTCTTAGATTATACACCTAAGATCATTTGGTCGATTCCAGTGGATGTTTTGAACCAATGGTAATTGCAGTATGGGAATCTTTGAATCATTCCTTTCCTTCGTTGATACAGATTTTTTCCCAATAAAGTGCAAGTATTTAAAAGTAATTGAGGTAACATTTTATAAGCACTGTCTTGTTTTCTCAAGGGAGAGCATTGCTGAGTCTTTGCTCTTACTTTGATCTCTATTCAACTGCAGCTGTCTTATCATAGACAAGAGCTTCAACCCCAGAGATGCTGCCTGCTTCCAGTATAAGCCAATATTTATACAGTTTCTAACAGTGTCAATATTTACAGTCTTGGCTCCTAAAGAAATCTGTATGAAATTTAAACATACAAAACAGGTTAAAAACATATATTTTTCAGACTAGATAATTATAAGTATCTGTTAGAAAAAGCAACCGCTAAGTCAAAATTTACTACCTACATGTATACTTTTCTAAGCATCTTTTTATAAGGCTTTTTAATTCTCAGAGTTTGTACATTATTTCTTGGATATTAAATATCAACCATTAACTGGTAAGCATAAGAATACATACATATACTGTGACCTTGACTAATTGGTAAAAGCTTGCTTTTATTCAAAGAGTGGTAGGAAATCATAGATTACTGAGTAAGGTGTCAATGTACTCTTGCATGCTAATTGTCACTACATATTTTGAATTACTAACAGAGATACTGACAGAATCATTGAACTTTTTTATTTTGTATATGTAGAAAGGGAGAGGGATATGTTTTTATTCAGCTAAAATCTCTAGTAGTATTGTGGAATGCTGTGCATTAATATTACTGCATTTTAGTGATGTTTGACTCTCACATTTTTAAATTATTTTTGGTCTTACATTGCTGCAAATATAACTTAGGACACAGTGGTATGTTTAATTTCTCCAACAGCCTGATTCAGAAGTGGCAGATGCTGGCATGAAACTGGAAGCCTACTTTGAAGAACTGTTGAAGAATCTTTTCCCAGACAGAAAATTCCCTGCTCAGCCTTACTGCCGTGCTAGTAGAGATAGTCCAACCTTATCAGATGATTCAGATGATGACTTTGTGCAGCCCCGAAAAAAACGCCTCAAATGGGAAGAGCGACACTTTTTAAAATGAACTGGTTTTATGTCCTGCTAAGGATTTTTTTTAAACTTAGATATTTATCAGCATTCATTTTCTGGACATTTTTTGAGCACAGTGACTTCTACAGATGTGGATATTTTCTGCAGGTTATACCTTCCCTAATTGGTACAAATGTACCGAGCAATGAGACATGTAGGAGACATTAGAAAATTTCTATCAATTTTACCTTTGTTTTGGAAGTTCATTATATGTTCATTCCAGAGTGACAACTGTTTGACTCTTTTATTTAGAAAGGATTTGTAAACAAAGGAAAAAAAGAAATTAAAGTTGGAGATGAATTTAATGTGTGGCTCCTGCTGTTTTAAAAAAAAAAAAGTGATCTCATTAGAAATTACTTTCACAAAGGCATGTGGCTGGCCATACTTTCAGTTCTTTGTACTGTATATAACCATTAGCCATTGAAGGGAGAAAAAAACACGTGGTTTGATATTGTCCTAGGATATTGACTGATACAATGGGATTGTAACTGCCTCCACAGAGCTACTTGTGTCCTAAAATGTAAGAAATGAGGAGATGAATTAAAATACTTTGAAAAAGGATGTTTAAGTGTGTTATTGGGGACGTATGAAGAGAAATCTTGTACTATTGGTTGTGGTTCCGTAACTTATATTACAAGCATTTCGTCAATCAATATGCCTATGGAACTGTTTTGGTCAACTTCCATCATACAAGGTCTTCCCTTGCTGTCTGTCAGACAGCTAGAAATGATCATCCATAGCATTTCTTCAGAATGGGTAACCTGCCATCTTAAATTGGGTTTGGATTTTTAACAAAAAATATTGATTTGCTCAGTGACATATACCATGCCTTCCTCACTGAATCTATAGCGTTATCTGTATTACAGTATACCTGCCTTCATGTGGTTTTTCAGTCTTCTATTCTGCACATCAAACAAATCACCCTCATACAATTCAGGGAAGGATATTTCTGAATCTTAGTACATGTAACAGGTCTTAAGCACATTGTAAAGAAGACTGTATCTTTTAAATCGATAGGAAGTTTCCACCTGTTCTAACTGTGCGTGTACTGGATATTGATTTAAAAAGGTATTTTGAGTCATGAAGACAGTGTGGTTTTTAAACAACTCTAATTTTAAAATCATTTCTGTTGAAAATAGCAGTATGAAGGCTGGTGAGACGGTCTTTCCTATTGTTTAATACATTTTATTGGCATGTGTATCAAGTTTAGCATGATGATATGCATTCAGTGGAATTCTGTGGGAGAAAGCTAATGGATTTCAATCAAATATATGCACGGAGCCGAATGTGTTGTATCCTGCATTCCAGCAGTGATGCCCACTGAAATTTATTTCTCCAGTTGGAATTCACCGTAGTACCTGTAGTCTTAAAATGTGCCCCCCAGTTCGGATAAAGGCATCAATAAGATTACATTTGGCTTCTGCTATGACATAATCTGGCATGCTTCTCCTTTAATTGTTTTTGATGTCCATGGGCGACAGAATGGACCTGTTTCTGCCTGAATTCAATATGTGTTCTGACTTGCATTGATAAAGAGCATGAAGAGATAAATTCAGTACATGTCCATGTGCAGAGTGTAGTGAGATTATTCTTTATAGAATCATTGCGTTGTAAGGGCCATCTAGTCCCAACCCTTTCTTGCCTTGCAGGAATACTCAATTAAAGCACTCTTGAATGCTAGCCTCTGTTTAAAGATCTCCATAGAAGGGAGAGTACATCTTGCGAGGCAGTCTGTTCTACTGCTGAACTGCTCTTAGTGTCAAAAAGTTCTTCTTAATGTTTCTAGGCAACTAGCTGCAGCAAAACTGTACTGATAAGAAAATGAAAGGTGTTAACAACAATTGAGCAAGCAAAACTTCATGTCTTCCACTCCTGAAATGTAGGGGGCCCACGCTCTTAATCCATGTGTGGATACTTATGTCACTAACTACTTCCTATGCCACAGATAATTTCTGAAGAACAAAAATTTCCTGTTTAACTTTTTATCTGACATAAATAGCATGTCCTGAATGGAAACCTGAATAATTAGGAGACCAGATCTTGGACTCTAGTTGCACAGGCTTCTCAAGTCTAGTTAAACATGATGCTGAGGGTGTGTGATGGTGGTGGTGGGGATTCTTACAGCTGGAATTCTGTTTATTTAAGCTGTGCAGAGGTTTTCATTTCAGGTAATGGAAATACATTGGGTTTCCAATATTTTTTTTAAAAGGCACATGGAATAAAAAACACAGTTGTTGTCCTTTCGATATACAGGCTCAATCTGGTAAGATGCAGTGATGTCTTCTATTTCTCCTTTTCCAAGTGGGCATGTTATCATTTCATTTGCTAAAACAGATTTTTAAAAAAGCTTTGAGAAATATAGGTAAGTCTCTACAATGACATTTTTGCATTGGTAAAAAAGACTTTGAGTGGCTGTCATTTTCATAGTTATGGAGTTGGAAGAGACCACAAGGACCATTCAGTCCAATCCCATACTATGCAGGAGTACAAAGTCAAAGCAATCTGGAGAGATGGCCATCCAGCTTATGTTTAAAAACTTCCAAAGAAGGAGTCTCCACCACACTGTGAGGCAACATATTCCGCAGTTGAACAGCTCTTACTGTCAGGAAGTTTTTCCTGATGTTTAGGTGGAATCTTTTTTCCTATAGTTTGTGCTATCTCAGTGGCACACCCTATCCTGGGGACTACAGTTTTTAATATTAAATGTGATCCACCATGCTAGAGAGGTTGCCCGCATGGGCACATAGGCAAAAATGGTCGAATGACCAAGAACTAGATCAGGCCAGTCACACAGCCCAAGGAGACCTCAAGCTGTGCAAGCCCATGCAAAACAAAAGGTCCCCAGCCAAAGAGGAGCCAATTTGAAGGGATTAGCATGTTTTCCCCAGGTTGAGCACCTGTGATTCTGGATAATCCTACAAGGTGAGGACTATCTACATAAATTTACACTACAGCCCATTGCAACCGAAGATCCTGAAACACTGGCAACACATCATAAAACCACCATGCAGACCAATTTGCCATTGTTGAATATCCTTTCCTTTGCCTGTGCCTATTCTCCCCGGGAAAGGATTTGCCCTCAAGGTACATTCGGCCCTTCAAGTAGTTCTAATGTTTGAGAATTTCTCTGGAGAACTCCCCGCCATGCTAGCAGACCATCACCCTGTTGAGTAATTCCCCTTAGCCATTTATTTGCTGAGTTCCATTTTCGCTTGCCATTTCCTGGACCAAGGACTTCAGAATAGGTGCAGTATCACCCCATCTACAATTCCTTAACTATTTCCCCTATCCATTTTCCACTCTTTTGCTACTTAATAGGTCTTGTGTGAGTGAGTGCGTTGGTGCATGAGAACATTTTCATTCAATAAGACCATCTATTTGATAAGTTTGTCTGGTTTTTGGCTTGGCCTGACCCCGTAAAATTGGGTAAAAGATCCTGCTAGGTTACCCTGCCTCTCGTTTCGCTACTGCTTGTGCTCTGTTAAGTTCCCCACCCATCCTGACTTGGAGGACATCGAAGTGTCCCCCAAGGGACCCCCAGAAACCAGGGTAACATTTGAACCCATTATCTTAAGTCTCTGGGGCAGCAGAAAACAAGCTTGTTCTGTCCTCCATATGGCATCCTTCCAAATTATTTAAACATGATGACTATCACGCCACCTCCTAATCTTCTTTTCTGAAGGCTAAACCTACCCAGCTTCCTAAGCCTATCGTACAGCATGGTTTCCAGGCCTTTTACCCTCCTTTGGACACATTCCAGCTTGTCAATATCCTTGAATTTTGGTGCCCAGAACTGTATTCCAGGTGATGTCTGACCAAAGCAGAAAAGGGTGATATGGTTTCTTCCCTCAATCTAGACAGTGTATTCCTTTTGGTGCAGCCAGTTAAATACTATTTGATGATTTGTGCTATTAGTCTTGTGCTAGTACAGACATACCAACTGCTGGGTGGGTAGATATTTTAAGTTCCTTCCGTGGGATCGCTGCCCTAGTGCACAACCTGTTCATCTGCAAGAGTTTGATAGTAGGTTGGATTTTTTTCCCTCCACACTTGTTTCAGTATTTTTCCCTTCATCATTCTGGATTGAAAGTAGTATATAGGGGGTCCTTCAAGATCAGGGCACTGGGAGATATATTGGCTATGGATACATCCTGAGCATTGTGTAAACATCCACATATAGAGATAAACTGCACCATCACTATGTAACCACTCCATGCAGAACAGCAGTATTGCACAACACATGCCAGTGACTAGGTGTCTTGCAGTGCACAACCACAATGTGCAATGTTGCTGCATGTGCAACTCCGCTTCCACTGCTATAAATAGAATTCATCTGTTGTGCTATGGTGAGTAATTTGCTCTGTATGTGTTGCATGATGTATTTATGTGTGTATCACTAACAGATGTCAGCCTTGGTATTGTTGGGAAAATGTTGGTTGCATGAAACACAGGCTATAAGATCAATATGTATCACTGTGGATGATGGAGTACATTTTGCTGGATTTGGGAAGAATTGTTGGCAAGAACCTCACAAAGCTGTTTACAAGGCCTTTAAACTAATGCTTGAGATAGGACTGGGAGTGAAAGCACAAGGTGAGGTATCACTGAGACTTGACAAGATGAGACTCATGGCAGGAGTGCAACAACTGAAGAGTATACCATGTCTGAAGGTAATAGACTCAAGAAGGGAAGGGGAAGTAGATACAGAATACCTCCTTCTGCAATGCCTTTTAGAGTCCTTATGCTGGAATCACAGGGATTACACCAATGCAAGTCACCAACCAGAGTCTGGCCAAAGTCAACAATGATAGGTGGGCACTTTCCATTTTGCAGATGGAAACTTAAAATTGAGAGATAACAGCTTGCTTAAAACAATTCACATGAGTAATGAGTGAGCTGGATGAAGCATATCTTTAGGATTTGCCTCAGATTCAAATATATCAGTTTTGTAATAAAAAGATAATTTATAATCTTTGTTCATCTAAGCCTGCAACTAAATGATATTTTAAAGTGGATAAACTGGAGGTAACTAATCATAGGTTAACCCAATTATTCAACCCCTTCCTGCAGCGATTCCACCTCAACATTTATTAGTTTAGGCACAAATCTGTTTCATAATGTAACTTGCCCAGCTGGGTAGAGAGATTCTGCTGTAATTGCTGGTTTCTAAATACTCTTAAGAACTCCATTTATGTAAGCTTAATCTTTCATCTGTATTGCTGCTGCATATCAGACCAACCACAGATGAATTAAAGCTTCATCGAACCTTTGTGAAAAGACAATTGACCTCAAGTGGTTTCTTAGCATAAAGTGAAGCATGGAGAGGCCCAAGGAAGCTTTAGGTACCACACAAGGACTGAATTATTTCAACAGAAAAAGGTACTTTTGATCAGCTGCATAACGTATTCAAGGTGGAGGGGGGTTAATTTTAAAGTATATCTCCTTTTTAATACCTGACTTGATTGGACCAATACCTATCAGCTGGATTGTGTAACAGGGACACTAACAGACAAAGGGCTTGTTATATACTTGCAGAACATCTTAGAAATAATAAATGTGTAAGATAATGCTAAGAACTTCTCCTCCCTTTCTCCACACATGGACCCAAGCCTCACAGAGAGCTTCTCTGAATGGCTTCCACAATGTTAAGGATGTCAGTTGAAGGGGAAGGAGAAAGAATAAGTGGGTGGGAAAGACTGATCTGCTGGACCCCCTGTGTCTTTAATAGTCCAGGAAGTAGTGGATTGTATGTTTAAAAAAAACTAAAACTACTTGTACAGAGAGATTTCACAATGAGGGTATGGAAAACAATTGTTTTACTATTTCCAACCTTCCAGAAATCCCCTGATATAGCAAGAAAGCAGTAGGGCTTGGAGCTTTCAACCAGCTTCAAAAACAACTCAATCCTAATACATTTAATTGGTGCATCACAACAGAGTAGTGAAAACTTCCAACTGCTTCCAAGGGTCTGGAAGCCATGCCCTATGAGGAGCAACTTGGGGAGCTGGATAGGTTTAGTCTGCAGAAGAGAAGATTACGAGGCGACATGATAGCCATATTTGAAAGGATGTCATATCGAAGAGGGAACGGGCTTGTTTTCCACTGCTCCAGAAACTAGAACAAGGAGCAATGGCTTCAAACTAAAGGAAAAGAGATTCCACCTGAACCTCAGGAAGAACTTTCTGATGGTCAGAGCTGTCCGGCAGTGGAGTATGCTGCCTCGGTGTGTGGTGGAATCTCCTTTGAAGGTTTTTAAACAGGCTGGATAGCCATCTGTTGGGAGTACTTTGATGTGTGTTCCTGCATGGCAGGGGGTTGGACTAGATGGCCACTGTGGTCTCTTCCAACTCTATTGTTCTATGATTCTAAGATTCTATGACCCACACAGCCAGTTTAGTGGGAGCCCTGTCTCTCTATACAGATCACTCTTGCCAGAATGGGTCTCTGGTGTTGACACTGACAAAACCATGACTGGCTTGTACACAAGCACAATGCTAACAGCTTCAGGTTCCCCCACTCCCCCAGGCTCATGTAGTTGCAATGTGGGAAGGCATACACAATCTACCAGCTCCATGAAGCCTGTTTCTCCCATGACTTACTTCTTTCATGGCTGCCATGCTTACCACCTTTGTCTTCTTATTGTCCCTGTCTACACCTGTCTCGTTACACTGGTTTGGGTCTTTATTCCAATCATTCATTACCTGCAAGTTTCCTTTAAGCAGGTAGAGGAATAAAATTTAAGCTGATCATTCCTGATATCAGGATGGCTCCTACACAATGATTTTGCCTTTAATAATAAGAAATGTGTCCCTTATCTCCACTCAGTACAGGAGCTAGCTTCTGACCTTACAATACTGAAGACAAGTTACCAACCTGGAGAGCTCTCCCTTTGGTCTCAATGGGCAGAGTGAAAGCAGAGATGGCACCCATGATGCAAACCGAAGCAAAAAGACAAAGAGCTCCCAGGAAAGAAGCGTTCATAAGCACCTGCAAATGAAAGAGGGACTAATTTAAAAGACCCACAGAGATACATACTGTATCTTCCTCAAAGTGGAGTACACTGGCATCAATCAAGTGGAAAAACTCTTTGCAGGCATTATTAAACGAACATGCATGGCAGGTTCCTCCCTCAGCCAACACACTACGGTATCCTATTCATGAGTTACACAGATGTTAACTCACTTTTTTGTTCATTTTGGAGATCAGAATCTTCTACTGACCACACAAAAACCAAACTCCACCCTCCAAAACAGAGAAACACCCAGGATGTTCTTATAGTAACATACAGGAGTCCTTTATACATGGATGGAATGGAAGAATGGATCTATAGAGTCAACACAGGATGTAGGAACATAGCTGGATGTTTCTCCATTGCCAACCCCACTCCCCAGTGTATTGCAGAGGTGGTGCAGCAGCTAAATGCTAGCCTTTGAAAGAGGCAAGGAGAGACCTGTCCTAAGTCCACCTGTGCAGAACTTTAAAATACACTTGGCAGTGTTGATCTTCAGTACAATTTTCCTTCCTTACATCATCCATGTACACAGTCACGTGCTGAAGTTATCGGTACACATCCTGACAAATGTATGTGGACTGTGGTAGGTCCCACTGTCACAGTGCTGCCCACCAACATATATACAACACACACACACATACATACACACACGCAATCCTAAGTTCTCATCATACTTCTGGAGTTTAACCATTTTGTTGCTGTAAAGGTCATCTTGCCTCTACACACTAATAGATGATTACTTCCAGAAAACAGCACCTTTCTAGTCAACTGCTATAAATGGAGAGTGTATATTTCTTGTCAGTCCATCCTGAGTGTTGTGTTACATAAGAAAGAATACTCTGCCCAGCATTCAATCCATATGTAGCTACTTTGGCAATAAACACAATGCTGCTGATATCAAACACTTCTAAACCAGGTGGATTTCAATGGAAGTGTTAAATGAATATCATGTTCATTTCAGTGCAATAGACAGGAACTACAAGCGCACAATTTTGGCTGCACTGTAAGATTTTGAAGTGCCTAGTTCTGTGAATATTTGAGGAAGATATATAATGATCTGAAATGATCTTTTTCCAGCTCTGCTGCCTGACAAATTTACAGAGAACCCACAAGATAGGAAGGATTGATTTAAATCACTAATAAAAAAGACCAGTATTCACTCACATATTCTGGATATACTCAATAAGAAGCAGAGCTGCATAAGCCAAATACTGTACCATGAAAAATTTGTCTGAACCCAATTCCATTTACACATGTAAGTATTTTATCCCCAAGTGGCTTACAATGGTAGGAGACAGATTAATAGCTTGCATCATTTGCAGATTGGATATGCACAGAACACTGTTTTGCAGAAATTTTATAGTTGTGTTATCAGCAGATTCCAAATGCAGAGTAAAGGCATAGGTGCAAATGTTATGTCTACTATTTATGCCATAATAGGAAACTAAGATGAAGTTGTCCTAGACCCTAATTCCTTTGTGCAAGGCATGTGGTTCCTCTGACAACTATTTAAATTTAAATGGAACTGATATATGTAGTTAATTGGCATTTGCCACTAAGGGGTACCAGCCACAGAACACTATTCACAGCTCCAAGTAGGCACAGAAGTTAGAAGATTCTCACACCAGTTCTATAAAGCACTCTATGCTGATGGAGTCATGAGATATGGTGATTTATTGTGTACACAGTTGGCATAATCCTTTGTGTCAACAGACAGTGACAGTCTGGCTATACTTGTGACTCCACATTCTTAGCCTCATCTCACCAAGAAGCTAGGGACACCTCCTCTTTTGCTAACTAGCTAGCCAGTAGTCATATATCAACATTCTCCTTCCCTGCTGTACTTTCCAGTGCCTTGGAGCAGCTTTTAAAATATGGGCCGGAACTGACACAGATATGTAATCCCTCCAAAAAGGCATATTCTTTGGAATTTACCTTAACACAGGAAATGTGCACATAAGCTTGGAGACTTGGTGGCTCCTACAGTATTACCAGCTTGTGGAGTCCAGCTACAATGGCATGGGGAGCTAGTCTTTCTCTGCTGTAAAGGCCTGCTGTACCCATTACTCACCCAACTTTTGCAGCTATGGCTTGTCTTATCACGATCACACTCAAATTTGTTTTAGTGTGATAGCCCTGATTGGCTTCCAGTCCGTGTCTGCATCTTAATCTGTTTGTGTGCTAATAGGATGACTCTCCTGCTCAATCAATCTGATGACAGCAGCATCTTTGCATACGGTGAAATGCTATCTAGGCAGAATTAGTTTGCAGATAGACATAACTTTCATGCAGCTGTTCTTTGTGAGTGGCTCATCAAATGTCATATCTAAATCATGGCATTGTGTGGCTTAACACATTTTGTTTGAATTTACAGCCGTTCCCCCCCCCCCAGATTTCAGATCCCCTGGGGACCAGGAAGATGTTTTAGTAGATAAGCAAGATACCTTCTCTACAGTTGCAAATGTGCTGTCCACTACTATATAAACAATGAACATCTTATTCAAGAATAGATATTTGCAGAACACACTCTTTTTATTTCTGTTCTGGAAGAGAAAGGTAAGCATAGAGCATACAATTCTATAAATGCACTAAATTTCATACAAAATACTATTATTTGCTCCCAGGAACAATAAAAAAGACATTCCTTTTATTTATTTTTTCTATATTGAACTTCCTGTTTTTAAGCATTCACATGTGCATGTTTTAAACTGTAATTCAGTGTGTTTAATAGAACTATTTGTTGTTGTTGTTTTAAAAAGTATTGTATGCATTATACTCTATTCTACTTTCTTTTCATTGCTTTAATTTGATGTAAGTCACCTTGGGTCCCATGGTGGGATGTAAAATAAATGCATATACATATACATCCATGTGTCTGTGATTAGTGGATGAAAAAGTGTCTTGTAAGATAGTGTGTATATTACACCGAGTAAGAGTAACAATTAAACTTCAAGTTCCAAAATAGTTTGGCTACAAGCAAGGCAAAATGAAGGCATTGTCCCCTAGAATAAAAATTCTGCCCTGCATGAGATTTTCATTCAATCCACAAATTTCTAGCACTGCAATAATTCAAAATGTAAGCTGGGTAGTTTAGGCATCCAAAGAAAAGGGGCAGTCAAAAGTTACCACGGGAAAGAGGACACAGCCAACATAAGAGTTCAGGATATGAACAATTTTCAGTGTCTTACTCTTTGGAATGCTAGAGATTTGGAGACAGAAGGAAAATTTCATGGATAACATAATTCTTATTTGGGGATGCAGTGTCCCCATTTTGCCTTCTCCCCATAGCCACATCTCTACTAAGCCAGTTCCTATAACAATACATGTATTATTATTTTTAAAACATCTGTGAAAGTATAAATAAGTATAAGAATGAAACTATTTAATAGAATTAAATGTTAAAGTCTTGAAATATATCCCACAATCTATACAATTTATTTAGAAATTGTAGCCTGGAGTCTGTTCTCACTGGTATAATGAATTTATTAAGAGAAAGGTGTCTTACCTGTGCTATAAAAGGTGCCACCATAGCACCAATACGACAGAGAGAACCGCTGGTCCCCAGACCCAGGGCTCTCATTGTGGTTGGATAAACCTGTAAGACAATAATCTATCTATATATTCATTACAGTATCAGTAGGTTCCCTGTTATAGTGAAGTGTAGAGTAAAACACAACACATGTGGACAAGCAACATCAAAGTGTAGTCAGGATGACAAAAGTTATTAATGAGGAAGAACAAACAAATGAAGACAGGCTGGAAAAGTTTATTTTTGCCTGAGCTTACTGGGAAAGACAGCGTTCCACCCCCTTTCTCCTCTCCTCCTTGCTGAGTTAATTAAGTGCAAACTATTTTATCAATGACTTGGATGATGGAATAGAAGGCATGCTCCTCAAATTTTCAGATGATACCAAATTAGGAGGGATAGCTAATACCCTAGAGGACAGGATCAGAATTCAAAATGACCTTGACAGATTAAAGAACTGGGCCAAAACTAACAAAATGAATTTTAATAGGGAGAAATATAGGGTACTACACTTAGGAAGAAAGAATGAAATGAACAGATGTAGGATGAGTGACACTTGGCCTGAAAACAGTACATATGAAAGGGATCTGGGAGTGGACCACAACAGTGTGATGTGGCAGCAAAAAATCAATAGGAGTATAGTGTCAGAAGTACTGGTACTGTGAGGAATTGAGTGGGTTCCTGTTGAATGTGTTAGGTCCTGAACCAGAGAAGAGCAAATAAAATGGTGTCTCGCAAGGCATTACTGTGGGAAGGATTTGGACTGTGAAGCGAGAAAAATAAGGAATGCTGACTTGGCCGGAAAAGAGATTGCCAAAACAAGGAGGAAATTGAGTGAACAAGGTGTGTTCTGAGCTCCGAGTTGTACGAAATGTCAAGACAAGATAAGAACTGGACATGATACAGATTGTTTTGACCTGAAACAGAGAAGATGTTGGCATGTTCTGGAACTATGACAACCAGCAAAACATGTTTTTCCTCGAGAAGTGAACAAGATGGGTATATAGAGGGGGAATTTTGGACCCCTTGTTGTTGGCTTTCCACTGTGGTTGCGAAGGTCATCCATTCCTTTTGACAATGCCTGATCAACGTTCAGCAAAAGGACCGTTTGTGAGTATGTTTTGTATGAATGAGTGTGTGAAAGAGAGCTCTCTTGATACTTATGTGATTTTGTATTCTATGTCTTAATAAATGTTACATGCATAGTGGTTAAAATCCAGATCTGGTTTCCCATGTGTCTCTATTGAAAATCCTATAGTCTGGGGTGGCTGAATTTCTCCCTGGATCAAAAGGACACCTCGGTGCATGACAAATTGGCGTAGTCGGCAGGATCCAGGGGAATTTCAGTTTTACCTTGGTGAAGGATGAATCGGGGGGACACTGGGAATTGAATAGGATTGTATTTGAAAAAGATTTGACTTGAATGAGAATTGCACAGGATTTGAATTGAATAGGATTGTATTTGAAAAAGATTTGACTTGAATGAGAATTGCACAGGATTTGAATTGAATAGGATTGTATTTGAAAAAGATTTGACTTGAATGGGAATTGCACAGGATTGGAATTGAATAGGATTTAAAAACCAAGCTTGGTCTCTCCTGAACCTTTTTGCTCGTCCGAGTGCGCTACTGTCCCTAACACGATACCCTAATATTGAGGGGATTTATGTGAGTCCTCATATTGAGGGGTGATCTTATGCACCTTCAATATTGAAGAGACAATTATTAATAATATTAGGGTGAGGACCATAGGAGCGCTTCGGCGAGGTTAAGGTGGGAGAGGGGAAAACAGAGGGACGCCTCTGATTAGTGGATTTTCTGAATAGGTGTTTGTGAAAAGGTCAGAAGGGAATATGGCTCTTTTTGCAAAAAGAAAGAATGGAAAGGGAAACGGGGAGGGAGATGGACTCGTTTATGGGAACCCTTTCTGTTCTGTGGAAGGAAATGTTTTGAGAGCCCCGTTAGATGAGGATTGTGGGGACAAGGCAGGAGATTGGAGAATAACTTTGCAAAGCACTATAGTAACTAACAAGAGAACTGAGGAAGCATGGAAAAAAAATCTGTACAGTATTTTAAGGAACAGTAAAATAGAGATATGGGAAAAAGTGAAGAAAAACTGTTCAAAGCTGTGGCTTTGTTTTGTTAGAAGGCAAATAATGTGGGAAGTTGGGAACAATCTTAGACAAGAAAGAGTTAAATAGAGACATAGCTTTTAACCTTCCCCTCCTGGCTTGGGAAAGCCAGTACTTTAATTCAGCAAATAAAAAGAAGGGGGAGTTTAGGAGGGACTGACTTTCTCTCCCCTTGATATGGAATTTTTTAACATTCATGTTTCTGAAATAAAAAGAAGGAAAATTGATATTATAATGATTAAGTTTGGTAGCACTACCAAACTTCATCAAAAAGGAATTGATTTTGAGACCTTAAATCAACCAGATTTAATGAAAACTATTTTGAAGGAAGGAGACTCACATGAATGTGATGGAACACATATTGATAAAAATGATAGGGCTATTTCCCTTGAAATGTTGATAGAGACACAGGACATTTTTTATAGATGTTTTTATTTTATAGATATTTTTTATAGATGTTTATAGACAGTTATAGATGTTCTTTTAATGTTAAAAGAACAAGAAGGGGAGAATGGGGAATCTATAATTGTCACGGACAGTGGATATGTATACAATGGATGTACAAGACTTATTCAATTTGGGGCCAAGGATGGTTTTAAAAATGTAGATAGTAAAGATTTAAAACATCTTAGTCAGTGGAAACAAATTTGGAATCTTATGAAAGAGTTACCGAAGGTAAAATTTGCATGGATTAAGGCCCATCAGGACAGGAAAAAAGAAAATAAATTGGAGTGGCAACAACAAGGTAATATGTAGATCAATTAGTTAAATAAAGCAAGAAAGAAATAAAAGCTTTCAAGGAAGAAAAAAAAATGCAAATAGACCAATACCAAATACTGAAAGATTTACATGAAATAGGACATGAAGGAGTTAAAAAAAATATATAATAATGAAAAGATCAGAAGCATTTGGTAACTGGGAAAATAAGAGGAAAATGATTAAGGATATCATTGATTTATGTGTACAGTGTAATATGGTTCCTACTCAAACAGAAAAGGATATGATACCAATTGGAACTCAAGTGTTGTACCTCCATTTGGGGCCAAAAGAGCATGCTCTGAGACCTAAATGGAAGGGACCATATGTTATAATGGATCACATATGGCCCACCAGCTATTTGATTGAAAAGGAAGGAAAATCAAAATGGGTTCACCGCAAGCAAATCAAATTGTATAAAGTGGATGAATAACAAATTTGTCTGGCAATATGCTTATTCTCTTTTATGTGACAAACGAATGGGAAAACCGCCACGAGGAAAATCGGATCTCGTTCCTCCAGGATCTAATCAATATGATTACATTTTACAGGCTGCTGCGTTAGCAAGATTGTAGCCTGTTTTTATACACATAATTGAAGGAAAAAATTTGAGGTGGTACATTAATTGGGAACCATGGAATTCAGGTTTGTTCAAGTTACGCTGGATCAGGGATCCCCCAGAAAGCAGAGGGAAACGGCAGGTTAGATGGAGACATCCAAGAAAATGAGGGGGTGGTGGATGTTGTTTTTTATTTTTAATCTGTTTGTTAAGGAAATCGAGTTAAGTGAAGGGACAATGACAACTTCAAGTGGGGAAAAGGTAACAGAACAAAGAAATCATTCCCTTCCACAGTGGGAAAAAAGGAAATACACACTAACAGGTTTTTATAGTATGACTAATTGTACAAATAGCACCATCACAGAGAAAAACATGTTATGGTATTATTATGGGGGACACCAAGTGGGACATGTTAGATTATCAGTTTTATGGGATAAACCTTTTGAAATATATAAAGGAACTTTTTGGATAAGTAGGACTGGAGAAATTAGAAACTTGATATACGTAACTAAGTGTTTTGGTCATTTTGAAGATACCCGTCCAGAACAATGGAGGCAATGGTTGAGAGTCGATAATCGAAGCTGTGCACACAAATGTGATACTGAATTTAATTGCTCTAAAGTACAAGTAGTAGTAGTACAGGGGTTGCTGAAGAACACGACCCGAGGAAACTGTGAAGATCCAAGGACAAATAAAACCAGACCTTTGGGGTATGTACCTTTCCAGATACCAAATGTTACAAATGAAACGGTAAAAGAAAACTTGACCACTGTAATGAAACAATGGCACACACCCACTCCTGTTGTAATTGGACCAAATTTACACCAATGGAACATTAAGTTAAATGTTTCAATGTTTAATGTAACAAAATTGAGACCAGAATGTAGAAAATATGTAAATCCCTATTTGAAATTTGCAGAAAGAAAATAAAAATTGTGGAAACGAGATAAAAGAGATTTGTTGGACACCATATTGGGTGGAATATGAACAGGAGTTGGTGTGGCAAACTCATGGGATATTGAGAAACAGGCAAACAAACTATCTACTTTAGGAGGGTTACAATGGAAAGTCATACATATGGCAGGAGATGATCTAGTATCGACTTTTAGGTTGCACGACATATCTGCTGGTTTACAATTAGTGACTTTTGAACATTTGAATAAAACTTTGTATGCCCTTAGGGGAACCAACAGTCAAACTTTGGAAGCTGTCTCCGCTGTCTTGTCATGCCTAATAATTCAGACCACTTTGCTGGGATGGAGGGATCAGATGCTATCAGCTCTATATGGGAATCATGGAAACACCTTTGTAAAGGTAGGAAAACTGGAACCTTGGATTCATACAGATTTCCCGTCATGGTATAAAGTTTTGGATTATAAAATAGAGGAATCAATGTGGCAGATAAAATTGATGACACTAGAAGAAGCTCAAAAGACGGAGGAAAATTGGATTTGTGATATTCAATCTTTACCATTTAATATGGGAGAAAATTATTGGAAACCCTATTTGCAGTCTAAACATGCAATCTGTATGAATTCAAATATAGTCAAAATAAATGAAATGGTGGATTTGGATCGATGTGAGAAGTGGGAGACTGGATATGTATGTCCACAAGAAATAAAACAAATTGAACCATGCGCTTTGGAATTATCAGAAGGAATATGTAGGCTACAAAGAATGCCCAAGAAAACATTGATTTTTGACAATGGTTTGGGATGCATGTGTGGGATATCGCCCACACCTTTGTTTTGGTCAGACGGGGAATATCAAGAAGATGGGGAAATGAGATGCAAATGTAATGTGACTTATGTACAAAGTGTAAATACAGGGAAATTAGTATATGCTCCGGAAACTAGGAATACTGAGGTTACTCTGAGTATGAATGACATTAAATACTGAATAAATATAGGGATAGACTGGGAAAAGTTGGATCAATTATTAAAATATAATGAACAAATTAGGAGGCATTTACAGGAACATGCATGGAACTCCAAGAAAGAGTTTGTAAGGATACAATTCGAAAATGGAGAATTTCAAAGGATTGCAGACAAAGAAAGCAAACTGACTGAACACCATTGGTATGACATATTTAAAGGATACTCTCCAAAAGCAACTGCTTTTTCACATGTGCTGATTCACCCTATTGTATGGTTAATGTTGATTACGGTATGTATAATCATATGGATACTATGTTTAATCAAGCGAGTGAAAAGATTTGAAAGGGACTTTGAGGTCATAAAGGAAGAAATGCATAAACTCTGAAAATCAGATTATGGAATTATGGTGATATTATTCTGCTGCTTTTTTTATTATTATTATTATTATTATTATTATTATTTTCTCTTTCTTCATGTAATCATTATGTTATTTCAATCATATGGAATCTCTATGTATCTATTTTTGGTATACCTATTCTATTGTTTTACCTATCAGATACATTATATTCAATTGTGATACTCAATTATGAATTAATTAAGTATCAAGAGGGGGTATGTGTGAGGAATTGAGTGGGTTCCTGTTGAATGTGTTAGGTCCTGAACCAGAGAAGAGCAAATAAAATGGTGTCTCGCAAGGCATTACTGTGGGAAGGATTTGGACTGTGAAGCGAGAAAAATAAGGAATGCTGACTTGGCCGGAAAAGAGATTGCCAAAACAAGGAGGAAATTGAGTGAACAAGGTGTGTTCTGAGCTCCGAGTTGTACGAAATGTCAAGACAAGATAAGAACTGGACATGATACAGATTGTTTTGACCTGAAACAGAGAAGATGTTGGCATGTTCTGGAACTATGACAACCAGCAAAACATGTTTTTCCTCGAGAAGTGAACAAGATGGGTATATAGAGGGGGAATTTTGGACCCCTTGTTGTTGGCTTTCCACTGTGGCTGCGAAGGTCATCCATTCCTTTTGACAATGCCTGATCAACGTTCAGCAAAAGGACCGTTTGTGAGTATGTTTTGTATGAATGAGTGTGTGAAAGAGAGCTCTCTTGATACTTATGTGATTTTGTATTCTATGTCTTAATAAATGTTACATGCATAGTGGTTAAAATCCAGATCTGGTTTCCCATGTGTCTCTATTGAAAATCCTATAGTCTGGGGTGGCTGAATTTCTCCCTGGATCAAAAGGACACCTCGGTGCATGACAGTACCACTTTATTGACAACCTGGAACACATCCAGAAGTGGGTGACCAAAATGGTGAAGGGTCTGGAAACCACGTACTATGAGCAGTGGCTGAAGGAGCTAAGTATGCTTAGCCTGATGAAAAAGAAGGTTAAGAAGTGACACGATAGCCATGTTTAAATATTTGAAAGGATGTCATGTTGAAAATGGAGCAAGTTTGTTTTCTGCTGCTCCAGAGACGAGGACACAGAGCAATGGATTCAAACTATAGGAAAAGGGATTTTACCTTAACATCAGGAAGTTCTTCTATGCTGCCTTGGAGTATGGTGGAGTCACCTTCTCTGGAGGTTTTTAAGCAGAGGATGGGTGGACATTTGCGGGGGTGTGTGTGTGCTTTGAATCTGTGTTCCTGCATGGCAGGAGGTTGGACTGAATAGCCCCTGTGGTCTCTTCCAACTCTATGATTCTACTTTTGCAATATGAAGTTTGTAGCAACTGAAGTAAGCTAAGGATGAAGAGGGAAAGTGGGAGGAACACACTGACACTGGGACATTTTAAAAGAGGCTGAAAAGAGGACTGTCCCTACTAAATCAGAGATCCTGGAGGATGTTTTCCTCATGTAGGGCAAACTCAGAGAGACAGGTGTTAAATACATATAGTATTCTGGGTTCAGAACACTATATTGGCGACTGTATAAAAAAAATGAAACTTGTAGCCCTCCAGGATGTTATCAAACTACAGTTCCCATCATTCTTGAACACTATGTTGGGTTTAGCCACAGGTACTCCAGCCTTGCAAAAGATGTTGCTGAAAATTTCTTAGCAAAAACTCTGAGTGCAAAGTACCCAAAGTTAATCCTTTCTTAAAGTCTCATCTATTTCCAATAGAGGACTGGGTGCTTAAAACTGCTTAACTTTTACTTTATAGGGTCAATTTACTTTAGCATGACTAATCATGAAAGATGGCAGTTAAATCCTCTCAAGCAGTTATTGAGCAAAAATACTGATGTTTGTCTGGAAATGTTACACATTATTGAATGTTTGGTATTTTTTTAGTGGGAAATCTCAATGATTTTTTAAAACATAGTTGAACATACAGGCAGGAAATCTTAAATCTTTTGTTAAATGTTTTGTTGGCTGTCTTGAGCCTCATTGCTTGGGGAAAAGCATAATATAAATAATAAAATAACAATGTTAATGACAAGAACAATAATATTCTAACTCTGAAATTGTATTTACAGTCAGTATGAATTAGTATCATCTATTAGCTTCTGGACTTCAGAAAACAATCCGCTAGAAGAGAATGCATTAATCCATAATTATTTAATATAGTGTTTATAGCATATTCCTTTGACAAACATACCATACCACTTTGAACACACTTGTACTTACCTGATTTATGAAGTTAACGAGGTCAGATCTGATTGGTATTCAGATGTGAGGCCTCCAGGGCATACCAGGATCTCTAGGTAGGCCTTGGAAAGAATACTGACTGATACCTGGTGAACTGCTACCATTCAACAGACACACTAGACTAGATGGGCTGGGACATATGGACCGATTGTTTCACACACTATAAGGCAACTTCCAATGTGTAATTCCCACTGGATCAAACAAGGATCTGCTAAAATGAACTACATGCTGTACTTCAGCTTTTATGTGCTAATGAGCACTGAATCCCATGGTCCATGGGACACCTTAGGTTCCTTAGGATGGATCATCTTCTCTGAGCCCAAAGACAAAGGTTGGACCTTCAATAGGGAAATCTGATCTTGGAAGCTACCTCCCAGGACCTGCAGAGAACATCACAGTTCTCTGATGTTAAGGGGTGTGGGGAGAATCCATGGCATGGGCATGACATCCTAAATCCCATTCCTACTAATGTCCCCACACAAAGGGATTCATACCCACTCTCCAGCTGGCACAAGCAATTTCCTCCCCATTGTGTGAAATAGGAGGAAAATGTTCTAGATTAAAAACAGGTGGAGTGGAGTGAGGAGGGAATGATGAACCGCAGATGAAATGGACATAGATACACTTCCTCCTTCACTTCTACTCTGCCAGCAAAAGAGTTTTGGATACTTTGGAGGCTCCAGCATCAGAACACTAATTATTCAGGTACCCTGCTAACAATTCCACTCATGTAAAGTCACATTTTATTTGCATCAAGCCAATCGCTGTTGCCATTTTAACAAGCACAGTACATACCAATGAATGTGATCAGCATAAAAGCATGCTGATACTGATACTAAAACCATCATCATTCGAGTCATTCAAGTCTGTATATTCAAGAGAAGCAGAGACTTCAGTGTGATCTGCTAAACAAAAAGAGACTAGTAGCATAGACAGGGTTCAGATGACTTCAGGTGTATCCATACTGCCCCCTTAGATCAGTGTGATACCAGTTTAACCATCATGGCTTCATCCTATGGAATCTTGGAACTTGTAGTTTGTTGAAAAGTACTGAGGATTCTCTGTTGAACTTTCCTGAACCACAACATGAGAAAGCATTCTGATTGAGAATTCAGAGTCCCTCCCTAAACTACAGATCCCAGGATTCCACAGGATGGAGCCACAACAGTTAAAGAGGGACCCAATGCTACAATTGTGTAGTATGGATATACCCTTAGGTGGTCCACCACTAAACCTGGATCCATTCATTGACAATTGTATTCTTTTATTAGAAGAGGAAATATCATTTGGTCTTCACAGCCAAAACTTACCAACCACACTATTTAATTCTTGGGCATGAAGTACAAATATTTTTATCACCACTTTCCCCTTCATTTGAATTAAGGCCAAAATAATATGTCCAGTTTACATGGGAAGTCTCAGTGAGGCTTACTTCTGAGCAAACATGCATAGGATTCAACAGTCAAGCCACATTTCCCATTTATGAGGGTAAGTATGAACAGAGCATGTTGTCAGTTACATCTCCCTCTCTTCTGCAGTTCACAGGTTCAAAATCATCTTACCTCTGCTGTGTAAATGTAGATAGTATTGAAATTTGCAGAGACAAAGGCACGCAGCATGAAAAGAAAACCAATGAGACCCATGCTAAATAGAAAAACAAAAACATTTGAAAATTCATTCAGTATCTGATCTGTGGAATTTGATGACACATCACACCAAAGAATCCCACTAAACCGAATTGCATGCCAGGATGTCAAGAAAGAATTCATCTAGCACAGCGAAAGTCCTTTTCTAAACTAGCAAATGTATTTATGCAACTTTATTATTTACTTATTGATATATTTATATCTCACTCTTTATTGTGGGATTTCAAGGTGGTATATGGATTAAAAAATAAACAATTTAAAACAATTCCAGATTAAAACAATAAAACAGCTTAAATAGGATAAATATGTATTAAAAACCACCATAAATTAGAACATCTTAGAAGGGTACAGCAATTAAAAACCATGTACTTGTAGAATCCAATTAAAATAAGCCCCAAAGGATTTCATTAAAAGCCATGTCTTGACTTGGCATCAAAAAGAAGCCAGCATTGGCACCAGTCAGACCTCCAAAGGGAGGACATTCAAGAGTTCAGGTGTTGCAGCCAAGAAGAGCATTCCCCATGTCCCCACACATTGCATTGCCCCCCTTGTGGGACACAGAGGAGAGCCCCTTGCTACCTCATCATACACACCCCATTCTAACAGGATGTGCTATTTTCAAAATTGAACATATTTATGGCTGAAAAACATGTTTGAAAGCATGCTGGCTAAAGCACGTTGCCAGATCAGGATGACCTCAGACATGGTCACATCATAAATTCAAAGAGTATTAGGCATGAAAACCCGATGCTAATGGATTAGTGATAATTCTTTCAAGATCTTGGTCTACAAGCACTCCCAAGAACAACAGAAGGCAAAACTGCCCAGGTGAAGCAACCAGGAACCCTATTGTGATCTTATCCTATGGAGAGCATCCCTATTTGCCCCACCTAGCCAGACATTAAGGAATTGTCATGACTCCCATCAATATTTTGTTGCTTATAGTTAAGACAGTCAGCCCATTCTGGATTCCTTTGTCAACCCCGTGAGAAAGCAATTACCGCTTCGTCCATGCACCCTACTTCAGAGTAGGAAATAGGGTATATTAACTCCAACTTTGGCCCCAGCAAATTGTAATAGGTTGGGCATATTATGCTGCATGTGATACCCTCAGGTGCTGTCTGAGAAACTCTGTTTCAACCTTCTGCATCAGGACTGATAACTATCACCCTTTTCACCCAATTGCTTTCTATCCAGCCTTTCTTGCCTCACTTTCCGATATCCTTCTATGGTTCTTAAGAGTGTCTAATTTCGTCTGTGTTTGGTAATTCCAAACAGAATACTCTGTTTAACTTTTAACTGGAGTCCTCTCTACAGCTGGTATTGTTATACACAGGTGAAAAGATCCTGCCAAATAACTGCATTATTTGTAACTCACTAATTCCAAGTTCTTTTTATAGGTGGTGCAGAGTATATGCTACATTTGATACTAAGCTGCTTTTTATAATGTTCGCAAAAGTATGGTTCAGGATACTTCACAATCAGACAAAATGTAAAAAGCTCCGTAAAACTCTTCATATATAGTTGGAGAAAGACACTGTGGAGTTACCTTTTATAGAAAAGATTTCATATAAAGTCAACAAGCCAAGACGTACACAGGCACAATCCAGATTCTGCAATATTTAGTTTCCATTCATAGACTATATTAATCATAATATTAGCACAATTCCTCAAGCACATGTAAATGTTATCACTGACTAATTTGGTTTGTTCCCCCACCCCTTAAAGTCCCATTTTTTTAATTGCAAAGGAGGTAAGGAATGAGTCCATTATTGGATCTGTATTATGTCTCATTTAAAACTGCTAACAAATTGGTTGTATTGGATGTTTTATGTCATTAAAGCATCTTCTATATTTTAAGAAAAAAATGACCAAAAATTTGGAAAATGGGCATACCTCCACAAAGCAGCTTGTCTATTAGTTCTTCCCAGTCAGGCCTTTATTCTCTCCCCACCCTTTCATTCATAATACAAATGAGGTTCCTTGCACATTTATGTAACTGGTCATGTAATCAGATAGGATTACGGATTACTTTAGCAGGCACACTTTGTTCAGAGTTGTTATCCTCAGACATCCTTTTCTGGCACCATCTCCCTTCATTGCTATGGGCTACATACAGGAGTAGAACTGGTTTGGCATTTATGCTTCTTCCCACCTACATAATTTTTGTCTTACATAAGAGGTCTGTTACTGGCTCAGTCCACAACTGAGTCTAGTTCAACCCTCTTGTCTCTGAGGGATATTCCACCTCTTATAGATGGCCAACCCAGAAATCACTTCCATGCAGGGAAGACACTGAAAAGAACCTTGCATCATCACATGTAAACAGCCACAACTTCCCAGCCTAAAGAGAAACCATCACACAGGCCCCCTAAACACAAGTTTTTTGGTGTAGGACAGAGATGGGCATGTTCCCCACAGGTCTTATTGTGGCCCACCCATCCACCCCCATGGGAGACCAAATACTTCTATTTTCCTCTGCAGTTCCTCTCAAAATGGCAACAGGAAGATGAAACTATGACCTGCACACCTAAGATAGAGGTGTTGTGAAAGGAGGTACCAGATAACTCCTTCCTCAATGGCCCAAGAAGTACATACACTAACATAAATGGAATTATGTCACCAACAGGATTCTAGCCAAGAATTTCTTTCCTATCAAAGACTATTTCACTCCATCCTACTGTTCCTGAGATGGCCAATTACAGCAATGTGATTGTAAAAATAAAATAAATTTATTCTTAGAATGACTGGCAACAATATTGAGGTCTAAATCTTCTTAGTCCCAACTAGATAGATCCACTGGATCAATAAATGTTGACTCAGCATACAAGAATCAGATCAAAGACATTCTCTAGTTGAGAGAAACCAACAGCAGCCCTCTGCAGCCTGTTTGAGGCACTGTACACATTAGAAAGAGAAGAATTTTCATCTTAATTCTGACTCTCTTCAGAAACACTTACGTTGAGGTGCATATATTCAAGAGAAGGAAGAACACTGCAGTGCATCCCATGGTTATTGTCAGGCTCAGTCGCCTTCCCAAGAAATTGATGCCCAGAATGTTTAAAGGGTTTACTGAAAACAGAGACAACAAAAAAAGAGCAAGTTACTTCTAGTTGTAAAATCAAATAGGAACCAACTAAAGCCCTTTCCAAATGCATGTGGTGTCCCAGCATGGGGACATGAGAGGAGTGGGACTGCAAAAACCTTCCACAAGATGTCATCGTGGTGTCGCCCTTCTCTTGTTGCCAGCCGGAGCAACAGCAGGGTAAACCATTGACAGATTTTCTCCCACACTTACCTGTCCCGTGGAAGGCCCAGAAGCTCAATTGAGGTGTTTCCTGCTCCAGTGCAGCATGGGAAAGAACCTAGCTGCACTGCAGAAGGAAGAGGCATGTCCCTCATGCTCCCTTCTGCAGAGAGCTGGTCTTATGTAGAGTGGGGGGGGGGTTCCTGTCATACTTCTTTCCCAGCAAAGGCACTGACGGGATCACGAACTACAGGGCAATGGGACAAGGTAAGGTGCGGAAAGAGCCTAAGATGTTCTACCATGGCTGAAGAATCTCTGGTCCTCTAGATGTTGGATTCCAATCCCCCATCACTCTCAGCCAGCCTGGCCAATGATGAAGCATGGAGGAATTGCATCTGGTGGAGTGCAGGATCCTCATCCGTGTATTACACCATTTTTTGCTTGCATTATACTGTTGGGAGTGGCAGCCTTTGCATGCTTAATTAACTGGCTAGTTTGTTTGCATGTTTATTGTAAGCATAGAGAGATAGCCTAGAGAAAACTTCCTGTTTGTTTTGGTCAAACCTCTTCCTCCAGCACGTACACCTTCTTTGTTCTTAAAAGGTTCTCTTGCCATTTACTCTTTCCTTTTGCCTTCGCCTTTTGTCCTGAAAGCATGCTCTGAGATCTCCTAACAAGGATTATTGTCAGCAAGCATGTGAGTGCTTAATTTTCTTCCTACCTTCTTCAAGAATTGAACTTGTGTAGACTATGTACAAGATTTTGTGAGTAAACTCTTTTATATTTTAACCAAACTGTTTTTGTGTTTATTTTGAGCTAGTGTGTTTGGGGTGGAGTTATAGAAGTGGGACTGGTAATCTGTTCAACTTCCGTTTTTGTGCAATTACTAAAATACTCTCTGATTGAGAGTCTCATTACCAAAGTCTCTCAATTTCCCCAACATATACGGGTACTATTAGACTGTGAAAAGCAGAAAGAGAACCTTGTCAAACTGGGAGAATGGGCCTGGCAATACACTGGCAAATAGGTGCAACATAAGCAAGTGTAACGTGATGTACATTGGGACAAAACCTCTCATCACCACATATTCTGGTGACGTGTGGTCTGGTAGTAAGTGACCGGAAAAGAGATGCTAGAGTTGCAATGGATAGCTTAATGAAAATGTCGACCAAGTGTGTCGCCTCTGTGGGAGAAATCATTAGGAAAGAAATTTTTAAAAATGTCAATATAAGTGCATACCCACCAACTTTCCCAGTTTGACAGAGACAGTGCTGATTAATCCAATGTTGTCCCATTTTTAAAAGCTGCTTTTAAAATGTCCCAGTTCCTCTCTCCTCCTCCCACTTTTCTCTTTTGTCCTCAGCTTACTTCAGTTGTTGCAAAGTTCAGACTGTAAGACTAGTTTGCTCTGAATTGACTCAGCAGCAGGGAGAGGAGAGGAGAGGAGAGGAGAGGAGGAGTCTTGCCCTTCCCAGTGGGCTCAGGCAAAAGCAAACTGCTGCAGGCTCTCCTAGCTTGTGTGGTTTTCCTCAGTAATAACTTTTGCCCTCGTCACACTCTGATGTTGCTTGGCCACACGTGTCTAGATTTTCATCTATGAAATGTTGGAGGATATATGATTGTATCTTCGTACACATCTATGGTGCAACATAATTGGAGCATTATGTTCTGGTCATTATGCCATTATATTATATTATTTATATTATGTCATTATATTATGTTCTGGTCATGACAATTGAAAAAGGTACAAGAACGGGCAAGCAGAATGACTGAGAATTTACAGTAACTCTTACAGAAGGAAAGGTCTTAGCATCTGGCCAATTTTATCTTGGAAAGTGGGGAGGGGGACATGATACAGGTGTTTAAATTTAGGCATCTGATAGATAAATAGAACAAGTGAAAGTCTCCCCCTCCCTCCTGATGATTCTAAACTCAGGGAAGCTATAGGTAGGAGATTCAGAGCAGACAAAATAAAATACTTCACCTAGTACACAGTTAAACTGTGAAATTCAATACTGCAATTTGCGATACTGGTGTCAATTTGGACAACTCTAAAAGGGGACTAGAAAAAAAGCATGAAAGATGAAGCCCTCTAAGGTTTGTAGCTGGGAAGAGGAATATATTAGCCATTTCCGTACCAGCTGATGGGGAACATGAGTGGGAGTGTACTATTACACTCATGTCCTGCAAGTAGGCTCCCTATAAGTCTTGGTTGGGCATTGTGGGAACTGAATGTGCCACAAACATATCAGCCTATTCTTTTGTGTGTGTGTGTGTGTGTGTGTGTGTCTGTCTGTCTGTCTGTCTGTCTGTCTGTCTGTCTGTCTGTCTATGTGGCTGCCTTTCCCTGTCCTTCAGAAAGCTATCCACCGTACATACAGAAAGAAACATTACATGCAATCTCTCCAACTGTACTGATGAACATGATTTGGTAATCTGATGGAGCAAACAGATGGCAGAGGCAAGGACTCCGGATCTCCTCAGAAGCGTCACCCGTCTCCTCTTTTACTGCTCCTCCTGCTTTTGAACAAACCAAGTTCTTCTCCAGTAATTCGGTGCTTGCCAAGATGACTCCGTAATAAGCAAAAGATATTGTAAGCCTGCAAAAGCGATGGGGGGGGGGTGAGTGGGTGGGAATCCAGAATTGCAAATAAAGCTTGTTGAATAACTTTGTGAGAAGTAGAGCCCTAACGTTCAGATTCAAGTAAAGCAGAAATGGGGGAAAGTGTGGGCCCCATGGGATCCCTGATACTATTTTGTATCCTCATCAAACCATCCAGAACTCCCCAATTTTAAAAACCATTAAAAATTATTTTGAAAAAGATGCCAAGGACATGGAGAGTACTTTTGCCAGTTTGCAAGATGGGGATGGATATTTTAGGCCTGGGGTGACTTTTTTTTTCCTAACAAGAAATGATCTAGGTATTGACTTTCAGATTACTTCCTGTAAGAATAAAGACCTGTCCTGTGCTCAGAACATCCCAGAGAAACAAGCATCATTACTGCTACTATTAATTTTTTATCCCACCTTTCCCTCATTAACGGGACTCAAGGCAGACAACATTTTGAAAACAATACAGATTTAATTGCTCCTATGCCTCTAAGTTGTGGGGACAAAAAAACCAAAGTTTGGAAAGCCATTAAAAAATGCAGGATGTCAGGTTGTGGTGACAACTCTTCACAATCCTGGGGGAGGGGGGGTTGCAGCCCCCTAACTCCCTTGCTACTTCCCACCCTTGAAGTTAAAGCAACAAAGATAATTATAACAACATTCCACCTGGCAAACTTTAGCATGTGGAATTTTACTACAATGGAACCCATAAATATTCCTACTTCATTAAACAGTTCAGTGCTTTCAGGGAATGCCAAAGTATGGAGAAGAGACTTGCTATTAAACTAAGCGGGTGGAACATTCCTCAATAATTTCAGTGACAACCTATTGAGTTAATGAAACATTAACTTCAATATATTCAAGACCTCTGTGAGACAACATGGTGCAGTGGTTTGAGTTTTAGGTTACGCCTCTGAGAAACCAGGAACTGAATTATTGATTGATTGATTGATTGATTGAATTTATATGCTGCCTTTTCTACCAGAATGGGACCCAAGGCAGCTTCCAAACAGTTAAAAAAACATTAAAAGCATACAAACACTTAAAACATTAAAAGACATATAAAATTAGAAAACTAACAATAGATTTTTAAAAACACCTAATAAATAAAAGTAAAAGGTCTCCAGCTCACTCATTAAAGGGCTCCTTAAAAAAATGGAAATGGAAACCCATGAGTGATCTTAGGCAAATCACACTCTCTTAACCTTGGAGGAAGGCAAAGACACACCTCCTCTGAGCCTAAGAAAACCCCATAATAGGGTCATCATAAGTGGAAATAACTTGAAGACACACAACAACATTTAAGATTGCATGCAAATTAATTTTGTAGGAAGAGAAAGAAATGGAACATCCAGAAGCAAACTGTTTCCCTTGTGCCTTGCTCACCTAACACTCCAGATGCTCTAGTGACCTATATGAGTCAGAATGTGAAAATCTAACTGAACAGAATATCCAAACTGAAATACACAGTCATATTCACAACATGCACTCACAACATTTCTGGTTTTAAGCTCTCTCACATTATGCACTTATAGTGCTTTGATAAACAGTTCAGTCATCCCTCCACATTCACTGGGATTGGGGCACAGGACCCCCAAGAAAGTGGAAAAACTGTGAATAACTCTAGGCCCTTCCAAACCATATTTAATGCACAAAAAAGTATGATCACCATATTCAATCCACCTTGGATTCCTTTGAGGCATCAAGGTTCTTTCATAAGGCAGAAGTGGGGGGCTGGTGGGGCTTACTGCCATCTCCACTGCTGCCCCACATCACTTTTAATAGGGACTTAAAAGCCTCATTTACAGTTTCTCAGTCTCACAAGACTTGCAGTCCCTATTAAAAATGGCATAGGGAGGTAGCAGAGGTGACAGCAAATAATTTGTGAATAATCAAATCCACAATGTGAAACCCGCAAATGTGGAGGGCTGACTGTACCATGGTTCCATGCTATGGAATCCCAGGATGTGCAATTTCATGAGATATTTAGAATTCCCTGCCAGAGAGCATTATTGCTTCCCCAAATGACAAACTCCAGGATTCCACAGGATGCAGCTGTGGCAGTTGAAATAGAGTTAAGGGCAATATTGCATAGTAAAAAAAAAGGCCCTATATATTTACAAGGAGACTACATAACATATCACAGCTAAAATAATTGTGTTTTCTAATCACTGAATTCAGGGCATTTGTTTTTAGCACACAGATTTGAACATGTGCCCAGATTGGCAAGACTCTGTTGGCAGCAAGTGTGGGATTGTGTGCACATATTACAGGTTTATTAAAGCCATTTCCTTCTAGCTTCCTTCACTGCTTGGTCAATGAAGCAGGTCAGAGTACAACAATGTGTGACACTGCAAGAGAAAAAACAGCCCATTGTGCCCTGATGCATAAATAGATGCAGTGTGTAATTCACAGCTATAGCAGCACAATGAACAGAATGCAGAATATGAGGGACAGTGTACTTGTCCCGTCTGTGTGTTTGAATGGTTCTAAATGACAGAGGTCCAAAAGAATATGATGGTTGGCTGAATTTCTGGCACACAGAGATTGTGTGTCAGTGCTATACAATGGAACTGTTTTAAAGGATCCAGATGTATGTAAGGGATACTTGCACAGACTTATTCTCTATTCTGTATTAATCTTTTATCCCCAAATAGGAGAGGGAACAATAGGTTTTATAAAGAATTTCATTAGCTGTGATTCTGCTTCTTCTCACTGTGATACAGAGTCAGTTGGGGCTTGCAGAGGGCCTTCCACAGGGTAAAGAAAAAAGACTTGCAAGCTGAATTAGCATAACCAATTTTCTTCCCTCCTAACTGACTAGTTTCTGAATAATAGCTCTGCTCCCTCAAAATGCATCTGAACCTGCTCCCTTGACATGTTCCATTGATTTCCATTTGCTTATTGCATTGCCATCTGAAAGAAGCAAATCAAACACATTTACCATATAATCCATATTTGCAGAGTTGTCCTTAAGTATTTGGGATCCACCAGGTCTTTCAATCTACCCCTTTTTTCCTGAAAGTAATTTAAAGTGACCAGTCAGAAATACACAAAGAAAAGAGTGGCTGAAAATGTAAAGGCACACTCCATGCTTGGAAGTTGTTTCACGGTTACACCCCATTTGCATCTAGGGCTGTGATACCTCCAGTTCTCTGGAGATTTTTTTTGGCAGGGGGTGGGAATACAGGTCTCATAATCCTTTTACCATTGCCAGTGCTGGCTGGGGCTTCTGGGAGTTGAAGTCCAAAACATCTGGAGGGGCAAGCCTGATTCAACAACAAAGTTCATGGATTAAGAGCCAGTGTCATGTACAGGTTTGAGCACTGGACTACAACTCTGAAGACCAGGGTTCAAATCTCCACTAGGTAATGAAAACCCACTGGATGACTTTGGACAACTTACACTTCCTCTCAGAGGAAGGCAAAGGCAAACTCCATGAACAAATCTTGCCTAGAAAACCCTGTGATAGGTTCACATTAGGGTCACCATAAGAGAGAAACAACTGGAAGATACACCACTACAAAAACCACTGCAAGGTTTATCATTGGCTATTAGCTATAACAACAAGATGTAGAGAGGCAGTACAGTTGGCCCTCCACATTCACTAGGGTTAGGGGCACAGAACTCTGCAAAAGTGGAAAAATCACAAATATCAAAATATGTCTGTGTGTTTGTGTCTGTGGAAAGAGGACCAAGGTACGGTGGAGAGAGCAGGCATTCAGGATCCAAACCAGGTCAGGAAAGAGGGTGAGTCAGTATGGTAGCCCTATACTTCCTCTCTCACATTCTTCTCTTTTCTTGGGTGTGTGAGGGCATCAGTAGAGGGTCTGTGATGCTGAAAAATGATTTCTTCTCCAACTTAATCATCAGTATAACAAGAATATTCTCAGCCTTACATCAACAGGTTCCACTAGCTTTCCTTCAGGCATAACAGAACGATTCATCTTAGCAATCCATTGCAGCGTAGCAAGGGCAGCTTTCTCATTTCCACACGAGACATTATACCGAGCAGACTCAGGGATAAACTGCAAAATGCAATTGGGTAGGAAAAAGCATTTTCAGCATAACCAGTTTCAGTGTAATAAAGACTAAATTGTATTCAGTAATTAATAGTAATAAAGTTTGTCACAGTCAACAGACCAGATATATATAGTCAAATCTTATTAACACAACAGCTTGTATATATTATAATTCAAAAACAAAAGACTAGAACAAGCTGCCTTGTTTGAAGACAATCTTCCAGCATCAGACAGTTGCATTCTTGCCACTCCAAAATATTCCGCCACAGCTAAAGGTAATGATGGATTTCTATCTGACAAATTTATGAATAATGGAGCAGGCCTATTTGCTAAAACGGCCAGCAAAGGAAAAACCCATAACTGCCAAGCAGAGAAATTATAAAACAGATGATCATGTTTCACAAATTCCATCATTAAAAACAAAGCAAAGAACATGTCTCACAAGCAATACTTTAAGGCAGAGATGGACAACTGTGAATCTGTGGATCAGTGGTTCACAAACGTTGAGGCTTTAATTTTGCAACCAGTACATCCAGCAATCAAGGATTCTCGAAGTTGAACTGACAGTTTAGAATCACTACTCTAGATGTTTGGGGACTGCAACACCCACAGTTTCTCTCCATTCAATGTGTGGGCTGGGACTGATGTGAGTAACAGGCTGAAGATATCTGGAGGGCCACCCTTGCCTGCCTTTAATAACAGAAGGAGAAGACAACCATCCTCATACTGTCCAACTTTGCACCAATGAAAACCAGAATACATTTGACTAAGCAACATTGTAGGGTGGTCAATATGGCAAAACTGATTATTAAGGAGAAATAATACATAAGCCACCTGCTTTTCCTGGAGCTACTGGGAAGGGCATTAGATCCAGGTTCCCAAGATCTACATTTTGTACATATGGGGCTCTGTTCACGGAAGGTGAACGTGTCTGATTTCTAGGATCCTGCCCCAGTTCTCCCACACCACAGCTCAACCTATTCAGTAGGGTCCCCCAATCCTATGTGCAGTATTTTTAAGGATTAAGAAAAACTACTATTTGGAAGAAGCAGAAACAAATGAAATCTATTAGTTTTACCATTTCTTATTTCAGTCTTTTGTTGAAAAAAAACTGAATTTTTTAAAAAACATGCCAATTATTATGTTTATTTATTTATTTTACAAACATAATTCAGTACCACAGAGGGTCTTCGGCCTCACCTTTGGAAGAGCCAAGCACTCAGCAATTCTGCTTGGATAGATCAATCTGTCTGCCTTGCTTTCTCCTGCATGAATTTTCTTAATCTCACATTCTTTCTGCATATTTTGCATTTTGCAAGTTTGCATACCTTTCAAAATTTTATTTAAAGAACAAATAAGGCAAATTAAATACTTGCCCATCCTTGAAAGGAGGAGACAAGAAAGTCTGCTTTCACAAACCACTTATACACATCTGGATCTAACCCCCTGTGAAATGCCTCATAAGCCCCATTTTGAGGAAAGTATCCTTGTTGACAAATATAATGCATAGATTCAATCCCAGCTATAGTTTTAGGTTTCTGAACTAAAAAGATTGAAATTGTGCTGCCATGATTATGGTCATAGCCACTGACTGTATCTATATTTGGTAGATTATGCGTGCTTGTTTAGATGAACGTGTAAGCATGACTAGAAGGTACATTTGACTTGTTATGTACCTTCAAGTCAACTCTCACTTGTGAAGACCCTATCATGAGATTTCCTTAGCAGGATTTATTCTGAGAAGGTTCACCATTGTCTTCCTTTGATACTGAGATACTGTTGCCTTACCCAGTGTCTCCCAGTGGGTTTACAGAGTTGATCAGGGATTCAAACCCTGGTTGTTCTAGAGTCCTAGTTCAACACTCAAACCACAACATCACACTGCTTCACAAGTGTCCTATTAATAGAGTCATAAATCTTCCACACCTTAAATGCTAGGAGGAGTATGATGCCTGGAAGAGAAGCAACTCGAATCAGCCACCGCCACCCAATGGTTGGGTTAATCACTGATGCCAACCCAATAATTAATAAGGAGCCTGCCAACCAAAACACCTGTCAAAAGGAAAAAGAGAGGTTAAAACATGGTGGGACTCTCTCAAGCTATTATTTGTTTTAGCAGCATCTCTTCTCCACAGTCACATCAGCATTCATGACTTCCTCCCAACCGCTATTGCTGCATAAAACATTATTATGAAAAGAGATTTAGTTATGCTTTCCAGCTTCCAGCTCGCAGGCTGTCAATACAGATTTTGATAAAGCAAGCACTGTGTTCATCAACTCAGCTCTGGAAGGTTGAATGTCAGCTGTCAGGCTTTCTCAGAATGGAATGTGTGGCACAGTCAATTATTGGTGAATAAATTTATTCGGTGCTTACAGGCACACACATTTAATATTGCACAGAGTAAAGAGAGAGATGAAGGTATTTCACAGATGGAACTATGAACTTCTACCATACTGGAGACTCAGGTTTATATCTTCGTTCAGCCTTTAAGTCTGCTAGGTGACCTTGAGCCAGTCACTGTTGCTCAGACTAACCTACCACAAATGGTTGCCATGAGGATAAAATAGGGAAGGAAAGTCATTACACTGCCTTCTGTTTCAGGAAGGAAAGGCAGAATTTAAATATACTACTAGCAGCAGCATTTTATTTATACATTTCCATTCTGTTTCCTCCATGATGCAGAATGGTATTGCCTTCTCAGGCAGCAAGTGTGAGAAGGGGAACATGGCATGGACAGTGATATCCATGCTCCCTATGCTCCATGCCCCTAAGGTGATGGTTTTCAACCCTATTTCTTTGAGTTGTTTTGGACTTCCATTCCCAGAAATTCAGACCATTGGTCATGCTACCTGGACCTCCTGGGAGTTGTAGTCCCAAAGCTCCAGAAGACCAAAAACTGAGAATCATTCTCCTCAGCTATCCTGCTGTTCTCAGGTAGGATTCAACTAGCAGTCCGGTCAGTTTTCCAACATGGGACTGGAGAAAAGCTATCTTGTTCTTTGCCTCAAGTGACAACTGTTGGGCCATGGCAATTCTACATTTGCTCAGGGTGAATTATAATCAATAAAAATAATTTTTAGTAGAGTAATAATTGGTTATACAAATGTAAGACTAAAAATTACAATGTATTGGATCAGGAATCCACAACTGCATCTGAAACAGCTGAATGGTGCCAAGTGGGATAGTGGACTTTCTTCTTTAATAGCAGCTACCTGTGCTGTATCGCCAACTACTCCTGAAATTCCACGGTCTTTAAAAAGTAGTTTGCCATGTGGGATAAGATTTGGAAGGGGGTATCTGAGAAATGTGAAAGTGAACCCCCTACGTATATGGGGGAATTGCATAGTCCTTGGGATCCCAGCTTTTAGTTACAGAAATAATTATAGCCCAAACTTTCTATTCTGAAGACCTTTCTAGGCAGCTTAATGACATAATACTTAACTATCACAGTTTAATTTTTAAAAATGGGGGAGGGAAAGAAAAGACAGAGAAAACATCCCAATAAAACAATCAAGCAGAACAATTCCAGTCAAATAAGCAACAACTTCAATTTACAAGGTCCCTACACTGCTTATTTTATTCTATGCTGAATTGCCATCCAAATACAGTCCTCAAATTAGTATCATCTCAGGCCCTGAGGTTTCAAGAGCAAACCCTGTGACCAAGACACAGCTCAACTCCTGGTGGTGTCACAGAGTGTGTGTGTGGCCTCAATGGTATCATTAAGCATGATACATTAAGCATCAACAGTGAGTACTCAGTGTATGTCATTCAAACTTTTTAAAAGTACAAATAGAATACACACACACATGCGCACGCATGCATGTACTTCCAGGCAGTACTCTTGCCCTAAGATTCCTCCCCCTTTTGAGAACTGGAGATAAAGAGCCAAAGCCTGAGGTCTGGTAACCCTATGTCCAAATAGATCTTTTTGTGGCAGAGTTCCAGAGCTTGGGTGCCACAACAGAGAAAGGTCTGTCCCAACACTGATTGCACTGTTCAGGGGCACAGGGCTGACTTGTGTTACACAGAACATCAGAGGTTTTAGCACTTGAGCAGCTGGAATGCATCTGAGCAAATGGACTTCAAGCTTACCTGTGATAACGGCAACATATAGCCTCGGTATTTTGTAGGCAAAAATTCTGTTTTTATTACCAGCCTAAAGGAAACAAAAGGTTAAAGAAAGGCAAATAAATTGCATAATATGGTAGATCATCAGTAATACAGCTTAAGTCCAGGCTATCTGACCAACTATATCTCCTCATATGAGACTGCCTGGAGTTTGAGAGGTCCTTCTTGAGAAGCCCTCATAGGTATGGTTGGTGGTGACCCAAGACCTTCTCAGTGGCTACCTCTAGACTTTGGAACTCTTTCTCCTGTGAGCCTAGAATAACTCCCTCCTTGCTGTCTTTCTGTGAGAAAGAAAAAAACTTAAATTCTGAGAGGCTTTTGGAATTTTAAGAGTGTGCCATAGTGTTTTAAATTGTCCTGTTATAAACTACATTTTACTGTTTTTCAGTATATGTTTTAAACTGATTTAATATTGTTATTAGTTTAATTCTGTTTTGATGTAGAATTCTTGTATGCTTTTAACTGCATTGTAATCATTTTAACTTATAACTTGCCTTAAGTCTCAATGTTGGGGGAAAAGGCAAGGTATAAATACAGATGATAATGATGAGGATGAAAATATATATCATTCTCAGCTGAGTCAAGATGTGATCCAGAGGGTGAAAGTGACTGTTTTGTCCTCAGCTGACTCATTACAGAACACAGTTGGATTGAACAGATCTGGAAGGTTCTTTCCCCCATGAGGCATTTAGTACTTCTTTCTGTATTTTAGAAATGAGGAACCTGTAGCTTAGCACATGTTGTTGGACTGCAAAGCCAATCCTTTCTCACCATTGTCTAGCCTAGAGCTAATGGGAGCTTCAATCCAACATCTTCTGGATGGTCACATGTTCCTCAGCCCTGTTTTATATTTTCTCTCCACCAACCACAATCAGCAGCCTCAAACTTCTGCAGGGTTCACAGTTCAAAAATGGGACTCAAGACCAATCATAGTTTTGGCCAATGAAGCTTGGTTGCTTATTTATTTACACTTATGTCCCCTAATCCCTACTTCAAAGGCAACCAAAGAGTATCAAAATAAGGATGAAGAATTAAATTAGATGGAGTGGAAGGGTCTGTCCTACCTCGTTTCCTTCCTTGATATTGGCTGGGATGGCTCTGAGTTTGAGGGGATTCTCAGCAATGTGTTGTCTATAAGCATTCTGATACATTAGTGAAACACCCCTCAGAGAATACAGCTCTGTGGAACCATTTTAAATGTCCACCTTGGGCATTGTGGAAAATTTAAAATGGCCAAATAGACCTCTAGTGTGATAAGCCTCTACTGATGTGCTAGCACCCTGACAACTGATCCCTCACCAGGTGAAATTTGCTGAAGGTTCTTCAATCTGCCTTGTCATACCAAGTTATCTTCCTAATCCCTCCTCCTATCATAGCCTAAATCCTATTAGTTAGTCTGCTAGTAGACATATGATTCAACATGTAGGTAGGTCACACAGATTCAGTAGTTCTATTCCAGTTGGGACTAACAATAAGATTCAGGTCAAAATCTGCAGACCTGTGTGATTTTTTAAGGTTTTTTTTTTAAAAAAAAAGGCAATTGAGAAGTAATGAATAATACAATAGATTACTTTTTTTAAAAAGCAGCAGTATTAATGGTAACAAATTACTAGGATGAGAGGTTCCAAAGCATTACATAATAAACTACTTTTAGATAACTTTCCATGCTCTGCCTGACGACAGAGCATGGCATCTTGTTCACAGTATAACATTACCCTTGTGCATGACCTGACACGCCACATCCCACCATGGTCCGGAGGAAGACAAACCAGATGTATGATGGGGAAAATGATGTCAGCAAGGAGAAATAGGCTCCCCAAATGAAAGAGATGAATAAAATCTGGAAGAGGAGATACATAAAGAAGGTAATGTGCTTCGAAAGCAGAATTCTGTGCTTGTTACTGAAACACTATTGAATAGTCCTTATCTGAAGACCATCCTCTCTTAGTGTCACTGTTGAATCAAGAGCTTGATGTCTTTATTCTAGAGAAGAGGAAATCAAGTGGGAGTGGGAGCTATGATTGCCAACTTCATATTTGCAAAGCAAATGCGGCAGACATTTTTACACAGTGGAAGGTGTTGTTGTTGTCAGAGTTTCTTCCCAACTGAAATCACTGTAGAATGGACAGTCAAGCCTACAATTTTGCTACAATTTGAGTAGAAAGTTTGTGGATCCTCACAAATGTTTAATTTGCAGGGGGTGATGTTGCATTCTTGTTCAAATATTCTGTACATACACACTGAACACATGTACCTTTGAAACAAGCCAACAGAGGGGGGCAAAGTTGTTTTTTTGTTTTAAAGATGATCCTGTTGCACATTTTAAAAACTCATGGAAATGACTTCAAAGATTTTCATTTGTTGATGGAGACATTGAAACACCCTTACTCTTTTCAACTAAGGAGGGGTGGTGTTTAAACAACACTGTGAACTTGTTAACAGGAATCAAATCCTGTTGGGCCTTGTTGGCAATAATGCAGAGCTAAGAAAAGCTGTATTTGGGGCAGGGTTGGTCATAATGTTCGGGCAATGGGGCATCTCTCACCACACCCCAATCCCCCTCTCAAATGGGGGCGGTGTACAAGGTGTATTCATTCTTCCAAGGATCCTTGTTCTTTATAGTTCTGGATGACAGGACTAGAGTCAATGGCTAGCAATTGCAAGGAAGCAAATTTTAGCTAAATCTTTAGTACAAACTTCCTATGAGTAGTTCTATAGTAGAAACAAATCATCTTCACTGGAGATATTACAACAGAGGCCTGATGGCCATCTCTCAAATAAGTTGTAATAGTATCCTGCACCACCTCTACTGAAAAGAGAGTTGGATGGATGACCTTAAATGTCCCAAGTCTATAATTTAAGGTCCCAGGTAGTGCTGAAAATTATCTTCAGAGACTGAAATAGCTATTTTGCTTAGCATTCAAAGAAACACCCACCACATCTCCTCTTTTACCTTCCAGCGTCCATATCTATCAGCTAGAACTCCAAATATGACACTGGATACCATGTAACCAAAGAACACCATCTGAAAGGAATTTAAAATATCATGTATTGGTAAATTGAAGGAAATTGTACACTTTTACAGCATACAGTGCTATGCATTAACTGCAAAACAAAGAAGCTAGAGAACCAGGAGTGCCAAATTTAGATTTTTGGAAGGCTCATTAGGAAGGTGCTCTTGGTGATCCTTCTCCTTGAATCAGTCTAACTTCTTGGCACAATTTCCATTGCCCTTTCTTTTGCCCTCTTCCTCTGGGTCCAATCTGCCTTATTGGCCAGAAAGAAAGATAGTCACAACCCGGTCCATCAAAAGAAGAAGCGCATCACCAAAAACCAAAAAAAAGAAGGCACAGGTATGGGCATACATTGACAGATGCTAAGTTATATGTATATATGAGTAGTTCTAGAGGAAAAAAATTGCTATAATTTGGATACATCCTTCCATTGTGGGAAAGGCTGTGATCAGAATTCTGATTAGGCCCATGTCCAAACCCCAAGGCCATGCTTGCTGGAGGATTCCAGAAGCTGGAGTCCAAAAAATAATATCTCCAACCTCTGCTGTTTCTGGCCCTTTCCGCACGAGGCAATTAAAAGGGGCCAACGCATCCTGGCATGGAGGTCATCCGCACCTTGGATCGGACTAGGTGCAGACTATTTAACTTAGTTCCGCACCTCAGCCCGATCCAACCCGTCCCCAAGTGGTCCTCCCCTGCGCTAAGTAAAGACCGTAAAAATCAGGTCTTTACGTTTTCTGGAACACACCATTGCATTCCTGCTTACCTGTGCAGATGCGCAGGCTCACACCAATGTAAGCCTGTAATCAGTAGAGGGCAGGCTGTGGGTGTGGCCAACCTCAGCAGTTGGTCCACTCCCATGAAGACACGAGAAGCCACCATTTCGAGCCAGAAGCCACAGGAAGCTGCCATTTTGAGCTGGAGCAGTGCAGATCTACAGACCTCACACTGCTCTGGTTTGCCCTGCACTAATGGAGGAGTCCTGTGTAAGGGCTCAAGGGAAAGTCTGTGTTACTTCAGATCCAAGAAGAGCCGGTAAGTAACGGCACGGAGCAATTCACTCGCCTCGTGCGGAAAGGGCCTCTGTCTTCAGTTTCTGGTTATCAAAGTGGTGATGACATAACAGTGCAAGTGTTTTACTCAGTCTTGGAACAAAGTTACTGGAAATTGACTGCTATTTTGGTGATATATGCTTTACCCACAGCAAAGCAGGGAATTGTGCAGCCCTCCAGGGTTGAGTGGACTGCATCTCCCAGCATTCCTCACTATAGAATATGCTGTCAAGGGCTGCTGAAAGTTTCAATTCAATAACATCCAGCATGATTCCTACTTCTGTGTGGTGGAAATTGACAGCACGCATCACTCCAGGAGACACTGCTTTCCTCATCGGTTGTCCAATCTCCAGCATTTGGATCTACCATCATCACTGGATTCTTCCAGAGAGCAACTCAGCTCTCTGTTTCTTCCAGTTTCCCTCCAAAACTTTCTCATCTTTTAATTTTGCAGACTTTGGGTTAACTACACCTACCTCATTCAGTATGTGCTGGCTATTACAAATATTTAAGAGCCATCTCTAGACTAAACTTGTCCTACCAATTATGGCATCCAAATACTCAAGATTTTATGTACATATGTATCTATCTGTCTAATCAGAAACATTAGTCTGCATGTATCTTTGCTGATGGAAAATTGAGGTATAACTTGTAGCAAGCCCCTGTGTGCGTGCGTGCGTGCATGCATGCATGCATGAATAAATAAATAAAATAAAGGATTCTGGAAAGGTCATTTTAACAAACTCTCCCACCTCATTTACAATGCTTTCAAGTTGAGGGGCTGAGCAGTTAACTCTTCATTATCTGAAGTTTTTTACTTGCTGCTCTGGTCAAAGCCAGATAACACTGCCAGTGCAAGATAAAACCTCCCCACCCAAGCTGGGTGGAACTTATATCATCAAGACAGCAAGGTCCAGCAAGTTTCTTGCTTGTCTTGCAGACAACTTCATGGTCCAGAAGGTGGAAGAGGCCACAAGGGGATCAAATATTCTAGATCTGGTCTTGACCAACAGGGATGACCTTGTTAATGAGGTAGAAGTGGTTGGATCTTTAGGGGGGAGTGACCATGCCTTGTTGGAATTCAGTGGGAAGGAGAAGATAAGTGTAGCCAGACACTCATCTTAGATTTTAAAAAAGCAGACTTCTGTAAACTTAGGGAGCTGCTGGCTGGAATTCCGTGGTCAGGAATAGTGAAAGGGAAAGGAGTTCAGGAGGCATGGGAGTTCCTTAAAAAGGAGATACTGAAGGCACAGTCTAAAACTGTGCCAATAAGGAGGAAAAATGGAAGGCATCTGAAGAAACCAGAATGGTTGACTAAAGAACTCTCAGCTGAGCTAAGAGTCAAGAGAAACATGTATAGGAAATGGAAGAAGGGGGAAACCACCAAAGAAGAATTTCAGCAAGTAGCTAGGAGATGTAGGGAGGAAGTCAGAAAGGCTAAAGCACAGAACGAACTTAGGCTGGCCAGAGACATTAAAAACAATAAAAAGGGTTTTTTTAAATATGTCCGCAGCAAAAGGAAAAAGAAGGAGACAGTAGGGTCGCTGCGCAGAGAAGATGGCGAGTTACTCACAGGGGGAAGAGAAAAGGCAGAACTACTTAACACCTTCTTTGCCTCCGTTTTTTCCCAGAAGGATACAAGCACTCAACCTGGTGGTTGGGAAGCAGGGGAGGAAGCAGGAGAAATGAGGCACATAATAGGTAGAGAGGTGGTACAGGAATACCTGGCCACATTGGATGAATTCAAGTCTCCAGGGCCAGATGAATTGCATCCTAGGATATTAAAAGAGCTGGCAGAGGTCATTTCGGAACCGCTTGCTATAATTTTTGAGAAATCTTGGAGGACAGGAGAAGTTCCAGCAGACTGGAAGAGAGCAAATGTTATCCCCATCTTCAAGAAGGGAAAAAAAGAGGACCCAAATAATTATCGCCCAGTCAGCCTGACATCAGTACCCGGCAAGATCCTGGAGCAGATCATTAAGCAGTCAATTCCTAATCATTTAGAAAGCAACAAGGTAATCATGAGAAGTCAACATGGATTTCTCAAAAATAAGTCATGCCAGACTAATCTTATCTCTTTTTATGATAGAGTTACTAGCTTGATAGATGAAGGGAATGCTGTGGATGTAGCATACCTTGATTTCAGTAAGGCCTTCGACAAAGTTCCCCATGACATTCTTGCAAAGAAGCTAGTAAAATGTGGGCCGGACAGGGCTACTGTTAGTTGGATTTGTAATTGGTTGACCGACCAAACCCAAAGGGTGATCACGAATGGCTGCTTTTCATCCTGGAGAGAAGTGACTAGTGGGGTGCCACAGGGTTCTGTCCTGGGCCAAGTGCTGTTGAACATTTTTATCAATGAGTTGGATGAAGGAATAGAGGGCATGCTCATCAAATTTGCAGATGACACCAAATTGGGAGGAGTTGCTAATACGCCAGAGGACAGGATCAAAATTCAAAATGACCTGGATAGATTGGAGAGCTGGGCCAAGGCGAACAAAATGAAATTCAACAGAGAGAAGTATAAGGTCCTACACTTAGGTAGAAAGAATGGAATACAGAAATATAGGATGGGGGACACGTGGCTGGATAGCAGTACGTGTGAAAGGGATCTAGGAGTCTTCATAGACCACAACCTGAACATGAGTCAGCAGTGTGATGTGGCAGCCAAGAAAGCCAATGCAATTCTCGGCTGCATCAATAGGAGTATGGTGTCTAGATCGAGGGAGGTACTGGTACCACTCTACTCTGCTTTGGTTAGACCCCATCTTGAATACTGTGTCCAGTTCTGGGCACCCCAATTCAAGAAGGATATTGACAAGCTGGAGCAAGTCCAGAGGAGGGTGACCAAAATGGTGAGAGGCCTGGAAGACATGCCCTATGAGGATAGACTTAGAGAGCTGGGTATGTTTAGTCTGCAGAAGAGGAGGTTAAGAGGGGCCATGATAGCCATGTTTAAATATTTGAAGGGATGCCACGTAGAGGAAGGAGAGGGCTTGTTTTCCGCTGCTCCAGAGACCAGGACAAGGAGCAATGGATTCAAGCTGCAGGAAAGGAGATTCCACCTGAACCTCAGGAAGAACTTCCTGACGGTCAGGGCTGTCCAGCAATGGAATCTGCTGCCTCGGAGTGTAGTGGAGTCTCCTTCCTTGGAGGTTTTTAAGCAGAGGCTTGATGGCCATCTGTCGGGATTGATTTGAGGGTGTTCCTGCATGGCAGGGGGTTGGACTGGATGGCCTGTGTGGTCTCTTCCAACTCTACATTTCTATGATTCTATGATTCTATGATTCTATGTTCATATCTTGGAGAAAGTACTGCTGGGTTCATCCTAGACTATCTCTACAGTAGCTCCAGGACATCTGGAGCCATTTCAAGTATCTGATGCAACAGCAATCCCAGCTTAACACATACATATCTCTAATGTCAACAATAGTCACGGTTACATTGTTTCATAGTGTGATACTATTGTTGGAGGATGCCCCAACTGGGGCTTGAAAGATTCAGATTCACATATCTACTTGAATCTCTCAGCCTCTCCGAGCAACTTCACAAGATTGTTGTGAGGAGGAGAAGAGACATGTACACAACTGTAAACTCACAGTGGAGTGTGAGTGTGTATGTGTGTAACAAACTAGCCAACCAACATAAGTAAATTATTAGGTAATATTATCAGCATGCTCTCCCAGGAAAAATCCTCTGCAATATTTCTTGAAAAAGTCCACCTTACTTCTCCTGTTTGTCTTTGGTTTGGGCTGCTGACTCTTTGCCAGTGACTTCCATGTCAGCAGGGCTGATCAGTCTGCTCCAGGTTTTAGAACAAACTTTAGAAGAAGTATCCCAAAATGCTGAATCTGTTTAGGGGATAGGGTTTAGCACTTCGGATAGCTCCTTTAAAATTTAGGTTAGTTTACAGTCTGTCACTGACATGGAAGCCACCAGAGGCTGTTTTCAAAATCCTGGCTCTCTTACATTTGTTTTTTGGGTTTCCACATCCACTCTCTAGTTTTCTTGTTGTTCTGTGGTTTATGTTAGTCTACCAAAATGTACTTTTCCACAGGTTCTGGTGGCCTCTGTTCTTTCCCTAATCCCCAGTGATTTCTTTCCTCAGTAATTTTGGAAGTACTTCAGACCCTTTATTGTTTGTTTTCCAAGATTACTGGACTGTTCTTCCTTTCCCTCTGCCTTGTCCTCATATTCCACCATTCTTTTCTCTGCCCCACGTAATAGTGACTAACTGATTCAATGCCAGTGGGGAGGTGAATCTATCCCAGGCTTTAATCTGAAGTAGTTATCTATAATGCTGAAGTCTGTCCCCAATATAAGTACCTTGTATAGCTCCCTTAGAATTCACATTAAAATCTGACATGATTCACCAGGGTCCCATGATCTGGAGAGCTTCATCCCTGCTATTCATAATGATAGATCCTTCCTCAATTTTGTGTCAACCTAGGAAAAAGTGGAGGGGAATCCAGATACCCTAACTGCTTTGATATCCATCCTGGCATAATGTCTATATTCTCATTCAGTTTTCCTTTTTTAAGAACATGCCATGAGGAAGAGACATATTTAACCGAGATCACCTTACCCTCTTTCTGCAAAGCATTTACAACCTTGCATTTTCAGACTACGAAGTCTAACTTTAGGAAAAGGAAATATAAGAACATTCCCAGAGAATGACCACTCTGCATTTGAGAAACTGAATGATTCATGACAGCGTACACAGTATGCTACACTGAAAACTACATGAAATTCCAAGGAATTAATTATTTATTAAGTTATACGCAGCCTGTAGGTGACCTGAATGACTGAAATAAAGCTATGTATTTGCTTTCTAATTCAATTATATCACTCCTGGTTCATATGTCTAAGTTTATGGCAAAAGTAGCGTGGCTAAGAATTGCCCTTGAGAATGACAGAAATTAATTATTTCTCATAAGAAATGTGGATGACAAAAATGTATTTGTAACTTGTATAATTTGTTTGTTGCATTCTTAATATTTTGATACATTCTTTAATGTGTATTGAAATCACGTATTGTAGTCACTATAGAAATACTGCCATAGAACTCTGTTAGGCTTACTGTATGCTCCAAAGTATTCAATGCTGTTTGGAGTCTGCCTGTATTACTATGAAGTATCAATTAGTTAATTGTCTTATAGTCCAGTGCTACAATGTATCCAGTGAGGGGAAAGATCAGAGCAGGGTGTGGGGGGGTGAAAGTATAAAGGCTTGTGTTTTGAGAACCTAGTGTCTCCACAATAAGAGGCAAGAAATACATTCTTGGATCAAGGATGAGAAGTGAGACCCAAACATGGGTCTGGGAATTGTCAGAGAAGCAGTGTGATATTACATTTAAGATCCTCTCCAACCACAACTTTGTGCGCCTAACTTTGAAACTGTATCTATATAAGGTGTGTGCCCCATATCTGCTTTAGTCTCAGCTGCTTCGGAAGTAGTACACTGTGTTGCCTGTATTTTCTACAAATAAAAACTACTGACTATCTCAGAGTGAAGTTTGTGGAGTGTGGTTTATCCAGCGTATCACATTAAATCTTCCCTTTTTATCTTTTACTGTACTGTTTAATCAAATATTATTAATTTCTCTTTTATCAACTAGATCTACCCAATAATAATAAAATTGGAAATTAAACAACAAAACGAGCCCCCTCCTCTGCTTTCCCACTTTCTTTTTGCTGGCAGTTAAAGACCTTTTTGTTTACACAGACTTTTAATGTGTAATCAGGGAAGCTTCTTATTGGGATGTGTGCTTTATTTATGTTTTTAACTTTTGTATTTCTTTGAAGATAGCCTACATGCTGCAGTGGTTTGAGCACTGGACTACAACCCTGGAGACCAGGATTTGATTCCCTGCTTGGCCATGGACACCCACTGGGTGATCTTGGACACATCACACACTCTCAACCCTAGAACCCCCCATGATAGGTTTGCTTTAGGGTCACCATAAATTGGAAATGTCTTGAAGGCAAACAACAACAACAACAACAACAACAACAAGAACAACAACATATTTGAGATAATTTTATACTGTTTAATATGGTGATGTTTATTTTATTTTTTTATTGTTAAGGATTTTTAAACTGATTCTCTTTGGGATCCACTTTGGGTCCCACTCTGGGAGAAAGATGGCATACAAATAAATTAAAGAAATAAAATATAAAATATGGCTGAAATAAGCTCTACTCACAGTTGTCACTAAAGCCACTTGCCAGTTTCCAAGCTGCCATTCACAGCGGATGACCGGACCCACCACAGCAATCAGCATAATTTCCATTGCTTCTGCCACCTTCAGAGATAAACATTTGTAAGCATAGTCTCCAACATTTCAAGGACAATGAAAGACTTACCCCCTGTCTCATGCTGCTCCTCCCATGATCATTCAGTGGCCATTAGAGAGCAAGCAGTGGAAGAGAAGAATCCAGCTATGTGCTGATCTCTCCTGCTCTCCATCAGCCACTAAATAGCCATGGAAGGACGGAGGTCCCTGTAGGAGCCAAGTGAAGTCCTGAGGGAGGGGAAATAGGAGCCTAGATGGAATCAGGATCTCAGCTAATTATCCCAAAATATTAAAACAGATGATAATTTTCAGAGTCACTTTATCATGTCCGCTAGGAAAAACTTACGCCAGTGCTACCCATTATCAGGAAAAGCACAATGTGAAACCTCCCAAAGCCAATGGTTTCCACAGCATCTGCTACTGTAAATGTCTTCTGTTGTACCTCATCTTCCGCAGTGCATGGCTTCTGCTCTAAAACAAGATGAACAACAAATAGGATTAGCTGTAAAGCTGCTGGTCATAGAAACCTTAAGAGGCACACCACTTAGGAGCACAGACAAGAACTTAATTGTCACTCTTTGATAAGAACAGGGTAGACACAGAAGAACATCCTGACTTGCTTCTAGTCCAGGGATGGAGAAAATAGGCCCCCTCAATCACAGGCATCTCATGGGGCCCCATTTTGCAACCAACAGAGCCCCACAAGGCCTACAGGCCTCCTTTTTCTCATGATTGGTTTTTCATTTGAACAGCTTCAAAAGTGGCTTGAATATCAAATGCATTTGATTTCACCTCAGTATTCCCCCAAATCCCTCAAGCACATGGAAAATATCACCTTCCCGTCAGCTGCAGATCGAACAAAAACAAAACTGGAGGTGATGTGTAGTCATTCTTAGCCACATTGAGGCTGCCTGTATGGCCTCTGGGGGGTTTCAGGGGTGGAAAAGCCCACCTTTGTTGCTATTTCCTCCTACTCTAGCCATTCACCACTGAGTCTGATGCCACCTTGTGACTAAATTATGCAATGGCAGTATCCACACAGCCACCAACCATGTTTCCCACCCCCTAAATATATTGTTGCAAAGTTCCATGAAAACCAAGGATGGGCAACTTGTACAACTTGTGGCCCTCTAGAAGTAACTGGATTGCAACCCCCATCATCCTTCACACTGGCTATGCAGTCCAAGACTGCTGGAAGTTACACTGCAACGACTTCAAGAGGGCCAAAAATTACCCATCCTGATCAGAAAAGCTTTGGGAGCTTTCAAAAGCATTGTATATCCTGCCAACAAAGTGGAACTGGATCTTTAGCTTCCAATGTCTTTGTAGTTTAGGAGGGGAAAAAAACAAGATAAGAACTTAATGAAAGGGTGTTTGCCTGAAAATACTGAACGCTGCATTTTCCCAGTAGCACCTCCATCTTCTGATCTCATTAATGGACACTTTGGTGCAGGAATGCTTTAACCAGTTCCACTGTTATCTCTTCCTGCACAAAATTACCTCATCTGTGCTCCTAAGAATCATGGGAAAATCTACTGGATTTAGCAGTTCTCCAAATATTGCAACAGAGTACCTAGTAATTTAAATGCTTCAGCAGTTTTCAGGGAAAATACATATTTAAACAAGTATTATGAGGGAACTTTTAAATTTTAAAATCTGCAAATTGGTGTAGAAATGTAGACATGGAATTGAACCAGGATAAAATCATGCAAAATTAGACTTAGTGGACCTTGTGGTGGGTTCCAGCTGTATGATTCTATGACAGAGACCAGGTACAGATTCTCCCATCTCTGTTTTCAAAAGAACTGGATATAGTTTGTTGACATATAACATTAGCAATTTGACATTCATGACAATAAAATCCAGGAAGTTGGATTCAAATCACAAAATGCTTAATATATGGCATAAAAATGTATATCCCACCTTCTGGGACAAAGCAGTCTATCCCAGTTCCCTACCAAAAAAAGAAGAAAAAGAAAAAAGAAAGGAAAGGTGGGGGGGGGAATCAGCAGTCCTAATAAGACAGTTTAGGTACTGAATTTGGGAAAAGAAGCTTAAGCGCAGTAACGTTGAAGTGCTTCTACTCAGATTAGCTCAGGAGTTTGGAATTCAACCTTTGCTACATCAGATAGCAGTCCTTGAAGGCACAGGTTCATAATCCGGCAGTTCTTCTAGAACCAGCTTTCCCCCGGTGGACAAGGTGGCAACTGTAGCCACGAGCACTACTGCGTCTTTGAGGCTAGCGCACCAACAATGACCATTTCTGAATAGTACAAATCTGGCCCAAGTGACAATGCCCTCATTATTTCATATCTAGGGTACTGTTATATAATTCGCCTATAAGGAGTGGCTAGAAACTGCAATTGATCCAGAAAGTGGCAGCCAGATTATTAACTTCATATAGGAAGTGTGTAAGCTTGTAATTGAAACCGCAACAGACATCCAGTTTGTTTCCAGGCCCGTTTCAAAGATCTAGTGATAACCGTTAAAGCCCTTCATACTTTGGAAATGGGATAGTTAATAGATAGCATTCTTTAAAAAAAAAACCCAGCCTCCTTTCATCAGAGACTCTCTTGCCTGGTCTAACATTTCAGAAGTATCCTTAGCTGGGACGAACGGGAGGCCCCAGAGCTGGAAACAATACTTTTTACGAATACAAATCCCAGAATTCTCCATTCAGTATAACCACTGCCTACACTGCCTGGGTTATTCTGGGAACTGTGGTCCAAAAAGCCATCATGGTCCATTTTCTAAGCTTTGTAAAGTTCTTTCAACAACTACTGGCAAGCTCTGGAAAAGCCTCCTGAAGGACCCTCATTTTACTAATCCTCAGCAGTCTTCTGCAGTATGGCTAAAAAATTCTAATTTAAGTTGGCTTTAGGAGTACAAAGAGATATAAGTTTTTTCACTAGTCTCTGCTTCAAAGTAGACAGCAAATACTTATTCCACGCTTTTTCCTCCCTAAATGAGATTGCTTAGAAATACATACTTCTTCAATGATTTGCAAATTAAGTGTGTGTTTAATTAAATGACCAACACAAAACAAAGCATGCTAAGTGGTAAATAGATAGGTGAAGACAAGGTGTCTTTCATCACTTGACCAAGTACATTTGCAAAAAAGAATGGCAAATGTATCATCCAGTCAGATGTATCATCCAGTCTGTTTTAGTTTTCCACCCACTGAATTGTTTCTGTTGCTGAAGGATGTCTAATTGTTTTTGATGGATTGTGTTGCCAAAAACTTCACTTTGATTATCTTGAACCAAATTGATGTCAAAAGCCTGGCAGAGATGTTTTTGCAAATAGACATCGACCTGAAAATGCTTAACCTCATACAAACTAAACCTGATAATGGAACAATTCAGGTATTCTGTTGGGCAAGAAAAGCTTAATCAATGTATTACGTTCTCAATAGAAAGCAAACCTGCTGGACAAATCTCTTTTGACAATTTAATTAACAAGTTCTCCAAAACTAAGACACGGAAGTAGTAATTCAAGTAGGCTACCTATTTAAGTACAGGATTATCACAAATTACTGTAATAAAGGGCTTTTTGTTTATTTGTTTGTTTATTTATTTGGGTTGTGAAAATCCACTGGTCTGACTCTTGTTTCAGTGGCATTCTCAATCTGTCCTACTTCTGCAATGAATTGTGAGACATTTTCCCTACCACACAGAAAATTTATGCATATTTTGTGAATACTACTTCAAAGTAGGGGCTTTATGCATTTTTGAAATGTATGCAATTTTGCATTGGCTGCAAAACTTAAGATGTATACCTTTAAAAAAAAAAATTCACATGGTTTCGTATGTACTGTCACGCTCCAAAATGTACTGCTGTCCTTACCAGTATACAGATTGTTGAGGTACAATATGTTCAGTTCAGTTACTAGGCTTGAGAGTTACAAAATGAGTATTTCCATACAGAAATGCCAGTTCAACACATTTCCATCCCATGTGCTTAAATACATACTGCTCTCTACAACAGCATCTGGGGAGAGGATTGCTCTGGGCCCAGGACATTAAAGGGTTTAAAGGTTCAGACCAACATTTAAAATTGTGCCAGTAAACTGACTGGAAGTCAATGCAGGTATTCCTAATATTTGCTAAGTTTTGTTTGTATAAAATACAACTTGAGATCTAGAATGAAGTATGAGCAACTCAGGTCAATAAAAGAGAAGAAAATCCAGGAGGAGAGTAGGGTGGATACTGAAACTACTCGCTGTCATGGAATCAAGAATGATGTAGGCCATCAGAAATGAAGGGCAAGGAGAGGCAAGTATTATTGAGATGGAAAAAATATCACTTCCACAACTAGATTACCTTTTGCTGGTTCCTGTATCTGAGCTTCCATTTCCTCAAGTGGGATGGCAGTGGTTCCTTCTTTCTCCTTCTCAGCCATCTTCTAGTTACATTCACTCCTTGAGTTTGTGGCTGCAGAAGGTCTTGGTTTTACTTTAAAGCTAAAGGGAAGATGATGGTAAAGCATGAGAGGCAGAGTTATGCCATAATTCACTGATACATTAAATATGTGTAGCCCTAGTGCCATTCATCATTAAATATAGTCCTGTCTTGCTTTTGAGCCAAGAAGAGGTTGGTTCACAAAGCGACTTATAATAATAAAAGAGATTGGTTTTGTGCAAATCCTTTCAGAAGATGGTTTTTAATTCTTTTAAACTATTTTAACAATTTTTAATTTGCCTTTTTAATTTGTTAACTTGTTTAATAAATTTTGAGCCTTTAAAAATATTTTTAAAACTTTCATGCTGTTTTAAATTAGTCAGGTTGGTTTAATTGTATGCCATCCTAAGATCTTTAGATAGAGAGTGAGACATAAATATTTTAAAACAAATAAATAAATGCTATAGAAAAATATAAGATAATTAAAAGTATCTTGGTGTAGGAAGGACCACAAAGTTTCCTAGCCCACCACACACACACACACACACACACACACACTTTTATTAATTGCATTAATAGGATGATAGTTTCCAAGGGACGTAATCACACTATATTCTGTGCTAATAAGGCCTCATTTGGAGTACTGTGTTTAGTTCTTGGCACCTCATTTTAAGGAGAGGATAGACAAGTTGGACCAGGTTCAGAGAAGAGCTACAAGGATGATAAGAGGTATGGAGAACAAAACATATGAGGAAAGGTTGAAGAAGCTGGGCATGTTCAGTCTGCTTGAAGAAGAGTAGGGCCAGGTGATTTTAAGTTACAGAAGGGGAAATTTCACCTGAAAATCAGACGGAACTTCTCAACAGTGAGAGCATCTCGATAATGGAACCAATCACCTAGAATGGCAGTGGGGGTCTCCTTCTCTGGATGTCTTCAAACAGGGACTAGACAGCTACCTGGTGGGCATACTCTAGCAGTAGTTCCTGTGGTGAGTAAGGGATTGGACACATTGGCCAGTGAGGCCCCTTTCAACTATAAATTCTATTATACTCCTTTTCCCCAAAACTGGGACTCAAGACAGCTTACAGAATTGAAGCAAGTACAATACACTTAAAACGTTTAAAAATCAGCATTAAAAAGGAAAAACTGTTAACCACACTAAAAGCAGTTTAAAACATACCATTAAGAATGTTAAAAAAGAGTAGGACCAAGACTCCAAGAGACCAGGGTTTAAAAACCTGTTCACCCATGGATACTCATTGGGTGGCCTTCAGCAAGCCCACAGTTTCTCAAGCTTCAGAAAAAGACAATGACAAATCTCCTCTGAATAAAACTTGCCAAGAAAACCCCATTATAACGTCACAACTTGAAGGCACACAACAACAAGGTTAAAAGACAGTACAATTAAAATAGCATGGCTCACTCTTAAATTTAGATCTCTTTCTTTAAAAACTGTCATTTCTCCATTTACTTTTTGAGTTTCTATCCTGAGTTTTGTTGAATGTCTGCCTGTTCTCCAACCCCGTTAAATCTTTTTAAGCATGAATTGCAACAGAAGTAGGGAGAAGGCAAATCAGGATGTAATGGTAGATGAAATTCACAAAAATAATTCTAATGATAATAATTTTAGTAACAACAACCACAAAAACTGGATAATCTGCAGTAGGGTAGCAAGAACTTCACACCTAATTGTTTTACAAACCAAAAAAGGCTTTTTCCTCTGAACCAGCTAAAGATTTAATTTGCTCCAGCACATCATCCCAAGGTCTGGTTAGAGGGCATCAATGAATAATCAATGCTGTTCCAGACTGTATAAAAGGATTTTTTTTTTTGTTGGACTACAAATCCCAGAATATTCCCAGCCAAAATGGACTGCCATCCATCTTCTTGCATCTATTTTCCTTTATCCCCTATTCATTATTTTACACTAGGGTCTAGTTGATTGATACTGGGATCCTCATTTCAAAACAAAACAAAATTGATCCACAAACCTGAAATTTTCCCACACCTGGTGCAAAAGATCCTTCTCTCCAGAGTTGCAAGTTGCTGCTACTTGTTGGAAGAAACTGGTCCTATGGTTTGCTGTGCTCATACCGGGTAATATTTTGTAAACTGGGCTGCTGTACTAAGAACCGTAGTGTGCCTAATAGATATTCCTCTTGTTATAGTTAATAACAATAATTAGACATCAAATAAAGGGGTTACCCATAATTATGCAAATAGGACATGATTCTGCATCAGGAGATGGGGTGTAAAGTTTCACTCAGGTGAAATTACACTTCATTTCCTCTCCAAAGCCTGTAGAAACCTAATTTTAACATGCTGTACCTCCCCACAACAGCCATTTACTGGCTGATGCAGAGAAGGGGATGGTGGCAGAGAAATGTCCAACTATGTGCCTGTAGCTGGATGCAGAGCAATAATTTTGGGGGAGATTTGGGTTGTTGTACAATGGAGGAAAAGATTTCCTGCCTCCACAATGACAAAAAAATAAATGTCATGCACAGGCCTGTCACTAGAAGGATGCCTGCCATAATTGATTTTGTAATAATAACCGCATCATTAGAAAAGCACACCATTACTGGGGGGGGAATGGAAAATTACAACATGAATATACAAAAGTGGTAGAATGTTTAGCAGAAACTTTAATGAACTAATGGCCATCAGTGGTTAAGGTGCATTGCATTCAATAGGAATTATTCCCTGGGAATAATTTCATATAAAAGTATCATTCAAGGTCAGCCCAGGAAATTCTGTTGACATGCAGCAGCAAAGGACATGCATCCCACGTCAAGCTGTGCAGTACCCAGGGCTAGTCAAGGTATTTAAACCTAAGATAAAAGATTCCCACAAGCATTTCTTTTATGTCCTAGTAGTAAAAGTAAACCAATAACAAATGAAATAATTCACACTTGATGAGCTTTCAGGACACTCACATTCACAGGCTTGAAGAAACCTCCTCACTGACTGTGCTCAATAGCACGGCCACCCAGGTAGGATTGTAGCCTTAATTGTTAGATTTTTTGTTCCATCTTCCCCCAAGAAGGTGAGAGCAATTTATATAGCTCAGACTTTCCCAGACTTTGGTCTTCCAGGTGTTTTGGACTTCAACTCCCAGAATCACCAGCCAAGGCAGCTAGGACTTCTGGAAGTTGAAGTTCAAGATACCTGGATGACTAAAGTTTTGGAATCATTGATATAGTTCCTCACTCTCTTTTTTAGTCCTCAGAACTAACTTTGAGAGATAATTACGCCACTAGTCAAGCATGCAGTTAGGCCATGCTCACCCAGTGAGTTCCACAGCCGATTCCGATTCAAGTTACCCTAGAACTTGTTTTGAGATTCTTAATGCCACATTAGCTCACTTGCTAATATGATCTCACTATGGGAGAGAACTATGCAGAAAACTAAGTTATTCTTAGAAGGAGAAGAAACTCTTACCTTTTAATCATCAAATCTTTCCCCCTTCTCTCTTGTCAAATATGGAGCTACTTGTATTCCAATATCTTGTGGCAAATTATTTGGACTTCCCTTCTATGCATTAGCTTTCTTCATGGCCAGATGTGCATACTTCTAGGTTTCAGACTTTTGCTTCTCATTGAAGTTTCAGGTTCAAGATTTTTAGAGCAATTATTTCCTTAGTTTTGGAGAGCATGTAGCCACACCTGCTGTATCTTAAGAAGGGCTTAATCATAGGCTACATGATTACCTTTCAATCTCACCAGTGCACCTGTTTTTTTTGTTAAAAGGACAACCCTTCTTGTTTCAACTGTTGGCTGAAAGAAACCAGAGAAGGGAATATAGCAGCAATAACAAACATACTGATTGGTTATTCAGATGTCCTATTCAGAATTCATCAAGCCTACTTAAAAAAAACTGGTAGGGGAGAATCAAGCAAGTCTTGCTATTGGACAAGCAGAGGTGGGGAGATTATTTCCTGTGGGTGAGGGACAGTGCTCTTGAGAGCCAAAGGAAGATGGAGGTAGAGAAATCTATTGGTTGCAGGGTTCAAGGGTGTGGATAAACAACAGTGGCTTATCTGGGCTTAGGAGTACTGAGAAGAAAAAGAGGAAGGACCTTTCCACACTACACTGTGATAGTGCTATTATGCCACTTTCAACATCCTGTAGAATTCTGGGGTTTGCCATTTCCTGTGGCCAAAGAGCTCTCTGACTAAGAATTCTAAATGCCCCTCCCTAAACTGCAAACCTCAGGATTCCATAGGATGTTGAAAGTGGAATAATAGCACTATAACAGTGTAGTGCGGAAAGGCCCAAAGTCTGGCTAGCCACACTACTAGACGATGGCTGCTAGGAGGATATAGGAGCAGCAGGAAAAAGGGAGAGAATGTATCTACCCTCATAAGCCTCTCCAGGACTTGAGATCTTTAAGAGACCTATTTCTCTCACTCCCATCACCTCCACAAGCACATGAGATAGGGCTCCCTCAGTGGCCACCCCAGGCTCTAGAACTCCCTCCTTGGGAAACTAGAATGGACCTCTCCTTGCAGGACTTCCTTTGAAAGAAAAATACTTTTAAAATATCTTTTTTAAAAAATTGCTTCCAAAGACCAACACCTTTAATAGAAAAATGCTATTCTTGGCCCTTGACAATTGCAGATTTCTAAAAGAACTGACTTGGGAGAGTGCTGTACTACCTTTATATTTAACTGTACTGTTCTTTTACACTGCTTTTTGTTATTTTTAACTGTATATCCTAAAACTGGTATTTAGCCGTATTGGTAGTTTAATTCCATTTTAATGCTGACTTTTGTATGAATGTATTTTAGTTAAATTTCTAAGCTGCCTTCAGTCCCAGTTTTGGCAGAAAGGCGGGGTATAACTAATGTAGCAGCAGCAGTAGTCGTGATAATAGCAATGGTAAAAGGCAAGGACAGAGAACACATTCCAGTGTCATTTGACAACCTGTTCAGGACACACTGACCCTTAATGTAACCCTCCTAAGTAATTAAACCCATGTTGAGCAACTGCAGTTAACCTCTGTCCAGCGATGACAGACTTTTCTGACCTGAGATGACAAGGGATTTAGCCCAACACATCTGAGTAGTGTTCAGGGAATTTTTGCCCTGTTTGGCACTTTCATCCGTTTGAAATATTTGCATGAAGGTGTGGGTATCAGGCAAGGTTTGTAGGAATATGACCACATATTCCAGACATACACATATGGCACATCAAATTATTATTTTCCCACTTCAGTTCTGATCGTGGGGTAGTAGTGGTTGCCATTGCAACTAAATCTCACACTGGAGGGGGGGAAATGGTGTACGTTTGATCAGAAAAATCCAGAACAGTTATGTCATAATAATAAAGTTCAGGGTTGCCAGGTGAAACAGAAGAAAGAATTTCATCAGATGTAGCTTAAATAACAAGCAACATCTGATGAAATTTCCTCTTTTACACAACCAATACAGGGACTGAAGTCTTGTCCTTGATTTCACCTGGCAACCATAAATTAAATAAAATGGTTTACAAAATAGGTATTATATAATAGGTTTTGGTCATCTGTTTTGAGCATGGCATATTTACTCTGTAAAATTCATACATGGCATATTGATTGAGAATGATGGAGACTCCTGGACAACAGAACATCAAATCACTAGAGATAATTTGCCACGTCGTCCTTGAAAACAGCAGCCTCACAGTGAGTTCTCCACACTCCCTTGACAATATTTATAAATGTTAATCATATGGTAACTGACAAGAGAAAATAACCATCACCTCCTCAGTTGAAAAAAGGGAAATGAAAGCTTAAGACATGAGCAGAGGGCTCTTTAATCAGCATATAATCCAGTTGTAACAAATTAAAGAACATCTGGTCCTCCAGATGTTGTTAGATCACCAATCCCTTCACCCAGGACAGTGGGCCTCATTGGCTTGGGTTGACAAGAGCTGGAGTCCAGGAGGCCCACCAGCTATCTACCACAGCTTCTGGCCAAGCTATTCAATTTGTGTAAGCCTTCCCAGCAACAAAATGATGGCTGTTTTGGTGTTCCTCCTTAGCCATGGATGCAGAGGACAGACTATATATGTATAAAGAGATAGTGGATACCTCTTCACACATATTTGGGGAAAGTATGAGAGTTAAATAGGTTTAAATCTCAATAGGATTCCAGTCACTGAGTAGATATTTTCATGGTTCTCATTTCATAGGCATGTGTTATCCTGATTTCTGGGGTCCCTTAGGGGGACCTTAATGTGCTCCACATGAGAGGGAATGGGAGCTAAGAGAGCACAAGCAATAGTAATGCAAGAGGCAGAGTAACCTAGCGGGTCCTTTTACCCAGTTTTTACGAGGTCAGGCCAAGCCAAAAACCAGACAAAGGTGTCAAATGAATTATTTTATTGAATGAAAATCTCACACATCAACACAATAACTCACACACTCACTCAAGACCTATTAAGAAGCAAAAGAGTGGAAACTGAATAGGGGAAGTAGTGAAGGGATTGTAGATGGGGTGATACTGCGTCTTTTCCTGACGTCCTTGGTCCAGGAAAACAGTACAAAGTATTGCTCAGCAAAGAAGGGCTGATGGGATTACTCGACTGACAGAGAAACAGTCTGTTGGCATGACCGGGAGTTATCCAAATGAACTCTCAAAAACTGGGAATATTTGTAGGGGAAAACGTACCCTGAGGGTAAATCCTCTCCCAGGGAGAACAACAGGCATCACAAAGGAAAGGAAGCTCCACAGTGGCAATTCATTTTGCATGAAGGGATTATGAGGTGTTGTCAATGTTTCAGGATCTTCAGTTGCATTGGGTTGTGGTGTGAATTTATTGCCTGATACGATTTTTTTGATATCGGTGCTCAACTTGGGAAAACACGCTAATCTCCTCAAGGTGGCTCCTCAGTGGCTGAGGACCCTTTGTTTACCGTGGGTTTGCACAGCTTGAGGTCTCCTGGGGCTACATGACTGGGGATTTTACTAGCCTGACTTGGTTCTCGATCGTTTGACCGTTGCTGCCTACGTGCTCATCCGGGCAACCTCCCTGGCATGTTGAATCACATTTAATATTCAAAATTATGGACCCCAGGATAGGGTGTACCAGTGGGGTAACACATGTACCTTCATGCTTATTTCATTCTCACAGAAATTGGAATGTTTTCCCTTGTTAGTGAGACAGGAAGTTTTTATAAAGTTTTGATTTGTTTGGTTTTTTTATTTCAAAATGAAAATTTCACAATATCATTTTTTTCTGCAAAAAGTTTGTGAAAAAATTCCATCTCCCCCCCTTTGTTGTTGAAGCGGGTAAGTGCTTTTGGGTCCTCCCCCCCTTACATGAAAGTGAAAAATCTGATGGCAGCTGACAATTTATTCACAAGGTGTTTCAGCTTGTTGACACATCCTCTCAGCAAGAATGAGAAAAATTATGAATATTTTTTACAGTCCTACAATCTGCTTCCATATACAATCCAAGCCTTAAGTGCTTCATAGCCATTAAATGGGTGTGCACTGAATATGCAGCATGCTCCATCTGTGTTCTTTTTGCATTCACAGCCCTGTGCACATCATACAAACTGTTAACAATGGAACTTTCCACCAAAATTGCAGAGATTGGTGGGGGTGAAAGGGTGCATGTAACCACCCACTCTCTTTTGCTTTCTCTGTCACAGCCTGGAACCTAGTGGTGGTAATGGCAGCAGCATTCTTCCATGTGACTGCCATTTTCTTTTCTCCAGTGCCTCCTCTATGGACTATCATCTGATAACATCACATTGTGAAGAAGAAGTTTCTGTGAAAAGAAGCAGTGGATGCCACAGAATGCCAAAAATTGGAAATAAACAGGTCTCAGAGCAAATGAGGTCTCAATTCTCACAAGAAGCCAAAATGACTAAACTATCATACTTTGGACATATCATGAGGTAACATGGCAGCATGCTTGGCAAAGTGGAAGGCGATACAAAAACATGAAGACTGCTTTACACACAGATTGGTTCAATCAAAGAAGGCATGGCCTTGAGTCTGCCAGACTTGAGCAGGACTGTTAATAACAGGATGGCTTGGAGGTCTTCATTCATAGGGGTCACTATTAGTTGTTATATAAGCATATAACAAAAACAAGCTGCCAAAAAGAATTACTGCTGCCATCATTTGGGAGCAAAGGGGGATATAAATAAATAAATCTGAATATTTTTTGCCCCTAAATGGCTGAAATCTCCTGGTTTTGCTACTCATGATGAAAATGATGGGGGAAGCATAGTGAGCTGTTAGGATGAGCTCTGTGACTATACACAAATACATAGGCTAGCCTTCAAAAGCAAGCTTGTACACATGATTAATTTCTCAATGTGCATGTGGGCAGACTTTTTTTTAAAGAATATCCATCAATCATTTATCCCCTTTTTGCCATGATCTCCCTTCCTTCTCAGCATGTGGTCAATATACTTGTATTCATAAATTATCTAAAATAATTCTGTTTCCTGAGACAGAAGAGTGAAAGGGGCCTCAGATCCAACTCAAGGTCTTTAGCATCCTAAACCAGAACTTCAAAATGTTAGGTTTGGGTTTTTTTTAAGAGTACAACATCTAGAATCCCTTAGCCAACATGGCCTCTGATCATGATGACTTATGGATTCTGGGAGTTGTAAATCCCAAAAGTAACTTCTCCAATATCTGTTCATAGCCATCTAATTATTTTGGCCCATGAAGGCTTCCTGGATCAGCCAATGGTTCCAGTAATTATCAGGCTATGCTGTTAACTGATTTCATGCCTTGTAACAATTGTTCTTGCTCTTGCATCATCATACCCTAAATAGACTGGCCTTTTGTCCACTCTTTTATTCTTGTTGGAGTTATAGATGGAGTTCCTTCCCCTTCATCCCTTCCATGAACACAACACCTCCTCTAATGCTGCTCCTCCATTATCCATGATCTCTGTCTTCAACATTTTTTGAAAAACTTTTTGTTATAATCATAGTGCCAAAGTATTATACCACTTGGTGTTATTCTCCACTTTAGCACTTTAACAAGGGTTGCCACAGGAAATAAGAGGTGGGGCTCTTGTCCTTTTAGTGGTTGTACATTAAAGGACAGGAGCCCTGTCCTTTATTTATCTGGCAACCCTAACTATAACTGCCAAAGAAAGGGGGTAGGGAAGAGGAAATGTTTGATCTACTAACCATAAATGTAAAGAGAGAAGCAATGCTGCAGGAAGACAAAGATCGCACCCCTATTCAGTAGATCATCAGTGGGACAGCCCAGAAGTACAGGAGGAACCAAGACAATAGATATGGAGGTAGGAATTTACCTCTGCTTGCATTGGAAACTCTAGGAGAGGGGAAAAACTCACCCCTCTCTGAGTTTTAAAAGTTGCTACTAGTCGTTATATGGATATTTTTCAAAATCCCGATTAAAAACATGTATAACTCCTTGCCAAATCCCAAGGCTTTTGGCCAGTCTGGAGGGACCATTTGACAGAAAAGCCTGTCCTGTGCCTCTTCCCTGCTGGTCATTAAAAATAAAGTAACAGGGGTTGCTTCCTTTCCACAGCATTCAAAATTGGCAGCCTGAGGCAGCTGCCTCACTCTACCCAATGGTAGGATTGGCCCTGCATATATTGAAGATCAGCAGAGAAAAGCAGTAATGAACATCTGAGGTGTATAAAAGGAGACCTTTTCCAATGCCTCTGCTTTTGAGCTCCCTGGGAAAAAGCCCTTTGCTTTGAATCCAGAGGACTGAGAAAGTGCTGATGGACTGTCAGCCTATATTCTTATGGCTCTTGTTAAACATCTGTTGCCAGGCAGAGATACAGCAATGTCCTTTTGTGTCAACCACCAAATAAAGGAATGGGGTGAAAAGCAAAGAATGATTTGTTTCCAGTCTGCAGTTAGCAGGTCTATCTTGTTGACATCTACATTTAATAATTCCGGCTCCAGATCAGCCTGTTTCAGATGATGTCATGTGAGAAAATCTCCAGCCAGTAAATGTTAAGCTGTGGAAAATCAGGGGTGCTTATAGTGAAGTATACTTATTTATTGAATGCTTCCCAATCATTGTTGAAACCTGTTTTGTCTTCTTTTCAGGTGCCAACATAAAGAAATGTGGTCTTGCAAGGGAATTAATTTGAGGACCCTTTTGACGTCTTATCAGCCATGGCAGCCTGAAGCTAAATCAGTACCTTGAGCTGTTTTCTCCAAAAAAAATTTCAAAGGGTGAGATAATAAGAGAGACAGAGAGACATAGACACACACACACACATGTTGGTTATGAATAAGTCATTTCTTTCATCAAACCAATGAACAAACTATTGATTTGGAACATTTGGAGAGCAATCTCACATAACAATGTATGTTTTACACATAAGGAATCAAAGCCACATTAGACAATGTAAGTTTGTGAGCAGAGAAGCCATGGCCCATAATCCTTTGGGTTTTGTGACTACTTAAACCCACAGGGTTCAATCAGAGGTGAGGAAACTGGCTTTTTAAGACAATGCAGTCCTCCCTCCACATTTGTGAGTTTGACCTTTGTGAATTTGATCATTCGGAAGGCAGGCGCTTACCCCTCCCCCTCATTTTTCTCTCCCATTCCCCTGTATTCTTCTCCCCTGGCTTGCAAGGTTTGTGTTTAAGATGGATTTTTTTCCCTTTTGGGTGAGCAAAGCCTCCTCCCATTGCTGGAGGCATGTCCTCTCCGCCATGTGGCTGTACATTCTGCTGTGTAATGACTGCTGATTGGTCAGGTGCTCTCTTTGCTCTACCCCATCTTTCTCAAGATGGTGACCAGAAGGAGCTAGAACTCCAGAATTCCACTCTTTTCTGTTTGAGGGGAAAGTACTGCTAAGCCTTTTACCTTGTCTCTTCCCCCTGCACCCAAATGTGGGGCCAAAAGCAAAGAAATGGGAAGAGGAAGCTTCAGAGAGAAATGAGAGGGAGATCATGGTGGGGGGGTATTCACGGGAGTTTCACAAGAGTTCTGCACCCTGAACCCTTGCAAATGTGGAGGGGCCACTGTGGTTGCAGGATCTCCCAGCCTGAGGGATTTGGGGTCTTGTAGTCTTAAAAGAGTAACTGTCCCAAGACCTGGCTTCAACATGCCTCTCTATATATGCTACATACTAGTTACTACTTGTAATATGTGGAGAGGGCTTCAGAGGGAAAATGCCCCTGCATTCCTAGCTAGTCAGTTACATAAACAGAGGCTTGAATTAACCATTGTAAGAGCAGGAAATTAAGACAGGCATCTTTTGGACTATGCATTGCCTTTTTCATGCCTTTATGGTATTGCAATATACCAGAAAATATACCAGAAACAAAGGTCCCTTTTAACTCAGCAGCATTTATTCCCAGGTGAGCCAATTATGTCAGGGCTGCAAATCTAGGATCAGTGATACTGAACACTTTAGTAGTGATAAGGAGGAGACCATGCTGTCAGGTCTGGTTTCATTTCTCCCACAAAAGTGGCCACTGGCAAGGGAAGCCACCAGTTTCAGCATTTGTTTTTCTGTTACACAGTGATAAAATCATGATAGTTAAGCAAATGTAACTCCGGGATAAGCAGCTTGTGGTTCTCTAGATATTGTTGAACTGCAGATCCCATCAGTCTCAGCCAATGATGAGAGATGATAAAGGTTCTACCCCCAACAACTTCTAAAGGGCCACAAGTGACCTTTCCCTGGCCTATCCAATAGAGCCATTTGATTGTACTTTAGAAAAGGTTTTTCAGGTCTGGCTTATTGTGGGGGCATATTGCTGTTGTGGTCATGTGCCTTCTGGTCATTTCTGACTTATGTCAACCCTAAGGCAAACCTATTACAGGGTTTTGTTGGCAAGATTTGTTCAAAGAGGGTTTGCCTTTGCCTTTCTCTGAGAGAGCGTGACTTGCCCAGTGTCAGCCAGTGGGTTTCCATGCCCAAGTGGGGATCTGAACTCTGTTCTCCAGAGTTCTAGCTCAACACCCAAACCACACCACACTGGCTCATAGTGACATCAAACAATACAGGCAAACTAATATCTGTGGTTCAGGTTTTTGTTTTTCAGTGGATGGCAGATGGAAGGGTTATGCTTAACTGTCTGTGACCCCTACTGGACTGGGTAGCTAGGGAAGGGGTATTTTTTCCTTACTACTAATTGTGTAATATATGGTCACACAAAAGCAGCTTCTTCATTCCTCTAGGTTCTTAAGTCTCAGGGAAATTCTCTGAAAGAAGAAAAGAATGGAGGCAAGCCAAGCAAGTTTCAGATTTCCATGCTCTGAATGGGTTTCATTCGTCTGTTCCTTCTATGATGGTCCTAAAGGAGAATGGTGTGAACGCATAACCGGCTCCAACATAGAATTTGTTTTGGAACTCCACCCTAAGCAGGATAGGAGAGACAGAGAGAAACATTAAACTAGGAGTTTTGCATTCCATAAAGGATTCATTTAGCTTATTATCTCTAGCCCACTTTTCTATGAAACGATAAAAGAAAGCTACAAAAGAAAAAGAAAGGAGGAAAGAAATATAGTAAGATGTAAAAAGCCCAACACACACATTTTTGTAAGCAATTTCACCTAAGCTAGTGCATTATCTGATGCCATTTTCACTAACATGTGGATTTTTCTTTCCATTTCCCTCCCTCTGCAATTTGCATTTGCATTCTTTGATCAAAGAGAGAAAAATCAGAGAAGTGTGAGTACGAAAAGATTACTGTGTTTCAGTTCATGCAGTGATTCGGGAAAGTGCAAATTAGTTGGGTTTGTATTGGAATGCAAATCAAACCAAAATGCCTCCCCCACCCCATTTCTTCTTACCAGTGAAGTCTCAGCGCATGTAAAAACGCAGAGAGGCCCTCCATGATAAGCAGAATGGCTACTGTCAGAACAGCAAAGGCAGCAAAGAGGACAAATATCACAATGAGTCCTGCCCAATCACTCGAAGTAAACCCATTGTGCAACACCATGGTCCAGAGGACTTCTGAGAGCTCTGGAAGGAAAAGGGAGGGAGGGAGAGCGAGACAGAGAGAGACAGAGAACAAAAGAAACACGGCAAGTGAGCGACAAAATATCAAAATCCATCAAAAGATTTTTCTTTCTTTAATTTTATTTTTTATTTCAAAAAAGGAGATATAAATTTTAAAAAATAAAGTACTCAAAAGTCATCACAACACATTGCATCACAAAATAGATATCATTAAATCTTGTTTGGTTGTGCTTAATTTCCTTTTATGCTATACAAGTTTCCCAAAGTAATCTAATAAAGGAAAATCAAAGATATTCCATGAAATTCAAAAATATATAAAGTTAATTCAATTGGCCACAACCTCTATGTAATAAAGAAGATTTTCTAGTCTTTTATATAAATCCATAAATATAAATGTACTTTTTAATTTTTACTTCCCTCTTAACCTTTCCTCCTTTAATCATGGCTTAATTAATGATACTTGTTTAAATTCTCTGTACATTTAAAATTTACAGTACATGTCAAATTCCAATGTATCTCAGTCACAGTTTTTGTTATAAATGGTAGATTTTTTCTTAGATCACTCTGTAATCAGATTGTTCCATTTCTGTCTGAGGAAATTTAACACTGGGGCCCATACCTCCATTATTTTCTCCGACTTTCCATTAATTTGACAGGTTAGGGAGCCTTGATCCTTTCAATTTGAGCAATTTAATTAACCATATGTCTACTTCAGGAATATCTTTACTTTTCCATAATTGCGCCAATAGGACTCCAACACAAGCTGGAGATACCCTTGTCCCGATACATGATAGCTAAAACTCTCCAGAAGGGAATCTTTGCAAATTTTCTTCTTACATGAAGGAGCAAAAATTTTCACCATTTTTTTCCTAGTTGCAAGAAAGTTTTCAAAAACAGTACAGTTTTTGAAGATTATTTGCAGTTCAGAATTTATTCTGTGCAAAAAATTGTGTGTGTTTGCAAAGAATATCATCTGTGCAAGAGCAGAAAACAGCATTTTCTGTGTATAAATATTATTTTCTGCTCATAAATATTATTTTCTGCACAGAAAATGCTTTTTTAACAGGAATTTTTTTTTTGTACAGAAAGTGCTGTTTTTGGCATAAGAAACTCACATACATTTTTCACACAGAATACATCCCAAACTGCAAAGATTCTCACTGTTTAAGAGTCTCCTCATTAGTGCTTCCTGACACTTGAGAAACCTATTTTCTGACCATTCTTGGAATATTTTCAAATACTTTCCATTCCTATTACGGTCACAAGAAGATTGGTGGGAGTTATAGGGATATTGACAGGTTAGTGTCAGCAAGGAGAGCATCAGGTAAAACACTCAGGAACAGCAGCATTATGCTATCTAGATAATTTTCAGAATAATAAAGGAGCTTGAATCCAATTGCTAGTCCCAGCTACAGTAGAGACATTGAAACGGTTGCTGAATTTTAAGTCTGTCCTGATTCTACTCATCTACTCCAGTTGAGATTTAGTCATTTGGATTTAGGCCAGTCACCCAAATTACTTAATGGCTGGTATTTGCCATGTACCATTTGTTCCCTCACTTCCTGGAATTGATGCAAAGTTTCTTTGTCACTGTATTTGCAGAACAACTTCATAATATCTACCTTTCTTTGAACTTGTTCTATCTCTCTGTTTCCTTTCTCCATTGATGGAACAACACTCTTAGAAGTAGAGCTGAAACTAGGGTTTTGTTCTCTTTCTTAAAACTGATCTCACGTAACCATGAGTGTGATGGCATCAAAACACTGCAGTTAATCACATTGGGCTGTACAATAATGTCACTTAGGACATATGCTGAATATAACAGCATATACACCAGTTATGTGGGTGAGCTCAACAAACTGGACCCCTAATTTCCCTCATTCTGGACAGGCAAAATTGTTCATCTCCTCTTGGTACAGTTTCCCAAACTGCAAAATAGGATGATCCTTTGCAGCAGGGGGTGGAGGCAAGCCAAAATGTTTGTAAAAATTGCTCCCTTGTTTTCATTTCAGCTTAAAGGTGCCTAACTAAGTCTGTATTTCTCCCCAACTCCCTGCAGTCCACTCAACTCTTCTATGTCGATGCTGCATATTAATATAATCAGCTGGAGTCACAACACCTCCTTATTGCTCATAGGGATGAGTACAGCAAAAATGAAAACTCACGTGCGTGAGCCAAACTGAGTGCCCAGAGCCGTAGGTAGGAAGCTGTGTTGGAAATGCAACCCAAGCAGTATTCAATGGTGTGGATAGCCTGGTGCACAAAGATATCTCCAAAGTTGAACTGAAATAAGATTTTTAAATGAACACACAAGATATATGATGGTTGGAGTCAAAAAACTATACAATTCAATCCATAAACCCAAAAAAGAATTGGAATTATTTTTCTTAAACAACAAGATTTCCTTCCCTCCCTTCCCCCCACTCCACTCATTCTCATGTAGTACAAGTGCCTTGAAGGGTCTGTCCCTCCCTTGTTAGGAAGGAATGAAGAAAGTGCTCCACTCCCTTGAACTGAGGTAAAGGTATGAGGCAGCAATAACCTGGTGAGTGGCTTATCGTAAGCCTGCAGGTACCTTTTTGGCAACGGCAGTTCTATAGTTTTCTACATTTCAAAACTTTTTTAAAGGAACGCCATGTTATCATAACCTGCTCATGCTTTGTCAAATTGCCAAGCAGGCCAAAAACCTATAGGTTGCATGGCCATTGTAGGATTTACCAGGGTACACACCATCCATGCCAGAAAGTGGGGAGCTATGCCAGCTTCTTTCTGACACATCTCAGCCATCACTAAGCTAAGAGGTGGAGATTCTAGAAATGTTACCAAGCAAGTTTGTAGTATTCAGGCTGCATTTGTTACTACATGCGCACAATCCTAAATGAGTGTGAGAAAGCACTGCAGTGTAGAAAGCACTGCACTATACTGTAGCTTTTCTTCAGGTGTCCTCATTCCACAATCTTACCTCTTCCTCGTGATCACCATGTCCTCCGTGGCCACCAGGCCCATGATCATGCTGGTTTGGCTTCTTAGAGTCGTTAGACTCCATCATCTCCACCTCAATATCACCAGTGGGACTCTCTGACGGTCCAGACGAAACCAGCTTAACAATGACAAGAAAAAGAATAACTATTACTAGAATATGAAGAATGTTTTCAGACTACTACTTTTTCCAAAAAGCAGCAGATCTAATACAAAGCCAGGGCTATGGCTCAATGGCAGAGTCAAAACTGAGAGGAAACATGTTAATTTGTGTGTATTGAAATTTCTAAATCTTGTTGTTTGTCCCAAATACTGTAGACTTATTACATCAATGATATTTAAATGTATGTTGATTCACTACTCAGCTATTGATTCACTGCATCTACTCTAGTTGGGACAAACCAATTCAGTCCATAGTCTCTGCAAGAGCAAGAATAGGTATTGAAAAGCATGTATAGTGAATCAGCAGAAGAAGGAGACTTGGTTCCATGTTCCATCCATAGATGGCCCAAATTTACTTTTAAAAATGTCCAGAGTGTTTTGGCCTGTACACAAACTGACTGGATTTCTTGAGAGCCATAAATCAAATCAACAGCAGAAATTTCTGGAGTTGCTAACATACTTTCTCCATAAGCTAGACTGCAAACCAATACATGACAAAAGTCAGAAAAAATATATGACATTAAAGAGGCACTATTTAAAAAATGAACAGATAATGAGTTCCTTTACAAATATTCAAAGCTTTCTGTCTTCTCAATGAGGACATGCGAGAGAGCCTTCTTTGCTATGGCACCCCAGTAATAAATACTCTCACCTTGGAGACCCAATTGCATCTATATTGCTGTTCTTGTGCCGAGTGAAAAGATGGATGTTCACAAACGTCTTTGGGCCCTAACTGGTTTTATACGGCTCTACAAATGTGTCTTGTTCTTAAGCATTTTCAAGTATTTTAACTGGTTTTAATCTGTCTTGTTTTAAAAGTTATTCAATACTGAACAATAACTCTTCATTGTGTTTTTGGTCTTTGAAAATCATATTATGGTTTATCACTGGAATCCTATCTACCCTTTTATGTAATGTAATTTTGTGTATACCTAGCTAAGTAGCAGAGGCACTAAGAAACCTGGCTACAGAATTGCAAGGACATATATAAGGACTCAGGACCACTGCGATGTGTAACAGCACCAAGGAGATGCACTCCAAGACCAAGGCACATCAGTCTCATTGAGCATCAGTCACCAAACTAATATTGGGCACTTTGGTTCTGCTGTGCAGTAATGTAACAGCAGCCCTCTACTAGATACGGACAACTGCACAATTCTAATTTCTGCAGACACAAGTCACAAGTTGCAAAGACTTAATGCCACAACAGGATTCTGGCCTGTATTATTTTAAACTGATCGTGTTAATTTTATCATACCCCATCCTGAGATCTTTAAATAGAGGGCAGAATGTAAATATTTTAACAATAAATAACCAACCAGCCAAGGAAATCCTAGAATACATGCTCTGTACACAGAAGGCCATAGATTCTATCCCTGGTATCTCCAGACCTGGCTGGGAAAGACTGTGGTCTGTAACCCTGGAGAACTGCTTCCAGTGAGCAGGGTAATACTGATGAAACAGCATTTTAACTTGCTTTCTTTGTTGCTATCATTGACATAGCACTGACCACAGAAACAGGCAAAAGTTAATTATTCTAATGTAGAGATTAAAGAAAAAGCAGCTCATGGTCTCCCCCCCCCCACATTTCTTCCCACTTTTTTCCAGCTTAAATAAGGCCAATCCTCATGCCTGGATGCTTCCAATAGCAGAAAGTAGCTGGACACCCCCCGTCCAAAGATGTCATGCAAATCTCAGAACTTGCAAGTGATTTCTAGTTGCACCTTCCACCTGAAAACTGTCTGGTGTGGCCCACTATAAGAACCAAAATTGTCCCTTGCCCCTGCTACAATTGCCTTTTTGTTGTTGTTTGTCTTCAAGCCCTTTCTGACTTACAGTGATCCTAAGGCAAACCTATCAGGGGGTTTTCTGGGGGTAAGAATGTGTGATGCACCCAAGGTCATCTAGAGGGTTTCCATAGCCAAGCAGGGAATTGAACCCTGGTCTCTGTGGTTATAGTCCAATGCTCAAACCACTATCTCTGCTAAAAAGAGATGATATATTCCCATTAGATATATATCAGTAATCACTAAAGATATTCATGTTATCCATTTTCCTATCAGCTCTGTCAAAGAATTTATTAGCTTTCACTTCCAGAACTTAACAAGCTAGGGAAAAGTCCTTATTAAGCAAGGTAAATTGACTTATTACTCCATTACTACGGGGAATGTATAAATGTCTCTCACAGTAAAACTGTGAATTATAAGCAATGAAAAACATCCTTTGTCTGAAATCACCATTCATCTAAGAAATTAATTCTTTATGCAGACATCCTTAGAAGAGAGGTGGGATATGCCAGTTACTTTCAGCATTGGAAGTGTGGATCGTTTTAGTGGAAATAATTGCATTACAATCATTTGCAATTCAAGAGTCTTTTTCTCATATTCCAGAGCCAGTGTGATGTAGCGATGAACCAGGGAGACTTAGTTCCAATCTTTTACTCTGTAATGAAACTTAGTAAATAGCCTTGGGCAAATTATAGTCTCTCTAGGCTGAAGATTACTCACACAGTTGTTGCAAGAATAAAGCTGAACAACCCCTTGCAACTGCCTTGGCTCCTTAAGAAAAGAGAGTACAAACTGAGGCTTTTATTTACAAACTTGCCTGGACCATGTTATCACCAGGCCGTACACTTCCAGACCTTGATATGGTTTAATTGGCAAAATATGATTGGCAAAATATATTAATTGGCTTTAATATAAAATGTACCCTGATGTGACTGAATGGCCATGCTAGGCAAGAGGAAGAAGCTGACTGAACATGTGCATTGTGACCTAGGTCAGAGACCCCCTCTAGAAATAGCCAGGTCATAGTCAGGAAATCACCAGATAACTCCAGAGATAATAGGCATAAACTAGCCTTAATAATTCTGCCTTTCGGGACAATAGTGACTGGGAGATTCCCACCAACTGCTGATTGTCTGAATTCTTCTCCCCTCAACCTACAAACTTTCCTATTATCCTTGAACCTGTCTGGCAAACACCAAGCTATCAGACACTCATTAACCCTTTTGTCACTTAACGCTAGGACTATTTGCTCATTCTGGACCTCATTGTCCACTTTGCAAACTCCATTGTTTACTCAGCTGGAGAGATCTTCAATTCATTTAACTTGACCACAGAGTATTGTGCCACACAGAAGCCCACTGTCACAAGCCTTTCTTCTTACCATTCTCTGCTCTTTTTGGTGGTTGGCTCGAAGGATGAAGGGCTTAATCAGGAGCATCCAAGGAATAGCAATCAAAGCAAAAATGACCAGGAAGGTTTGCACTTCTTGCTGGAATGAATATACAATTATACATTTCAAAAATACTTAAAAAGAAAATATAAGATATAATACTCCTGTAACTTTCTAATTATAATTTAATTACATTTTAAGAATAACCACTTGTATGTTTTTATTTGTATCCATTTTAATTCTTGCAAAATTCTCTCACTAACAGCATGCAAGTCAGTCTGTTCCAGGCAACCTGATAGTCTATTGGACTCTGTTGAAATGGGAATATATTCCCCAGTGGGAGCAGTGGCATGCTCCCAAATCAGAAAGGTAGTGAATCTGTAATAGATTTTAGTCAGAACTTTGAAGGATTCAAGTGTCGAAGCTATTTTGGAGATGAGCATTGGAGTTCAGCATCCTGAATAGTTCCTTTAAAGCTATCCAGAGTTGATTCACTATCCTACTGGCATAGAAGTCACCAGCCACCATTGATGCTGCCTTAGCACCAGTGTCAAAGTATGATTCAGCTGTTAGTCAGGTTGGCTTCCATCAATGGAAAGAAAGAAGGCATCACTTTCTCTCTCTCTCTGTGTAGGATTGTTCTGGGCTGTGAAATGTCTTGAACCAGCCCAGGATCAACTCAATGCAAGGTGGTACAATCTATTTCCTTAACAAAACCTGTCCTTGTAAAGTTAACCTTCTCCTTATTTACATTAAACATAGGCCCTTTCCGCACGCGGCGAGGGAAACGCTCACTGCCGCTACTCACCGGCTTTTTGGTGGGTCCCTTCGGGTCCGTCCTGATGAGGAGCAGTGCGAGCTCGTCGCTCCGCACTGCTCCGGCATCCAAAATGGTGGCTTCCGGTTGGTGGAGGCTCTCCACCAACCGGAGAAGCTCGCCAGCCTAAAGCCCACCCCCACCAGATCTGCAGGCACGCACTAGTGCGTGCCTGCAAATCTGCACCGGATCGTGGTGATGGAGCGACATGGAGTCGCGCGCTCCACACTTTTTAAAAACCACTTAAAAGAGGTTTTTAAAAAGCACGCTGCGCGACCAGTTCCGGTCATTCCGGAGAGGACTGAGGTGCAGAACTATAAAAAGTAGTCTGCCCCAGTCCACTCCACGGTGCAGAAGACCTCTGTTGGAGGTCGCTCTGCACCGTTTTAATAGGTCGGTGCAGAAAGGGCCATTATTGTGAGCTATTATTACCACACAGTGACCTTTCCCTTTAATATGTCCAGTGGATTGTTTTCAACATGTGATCAAGAGATATATTGGTTTGAACTGGGACAAAGGGTTTGCTGTTTTAAAAATAATTTCATTACTAGAGGTATGAAGTACTAGAAAAAAAATGGAAAAAATGAGGGATAAAATTTGCAAAAAAATGGATTATGGAATATTTTCTTTTAAAAAGATGAATAAAATATTTAAAACAAGGTGTTCACATGTTTCCTGCTCCAAAATAATTTCAAAAATCTATGTAAGAAGATTTTTATATGAGACTAGGAATTATCAGAACATTGCAATTCCTTGAGCTTGTTTGGAGGTTCCAGGGGGAGCACATCTATTGTACACCCTTGACCAAAGATGCATTATGTCTGCTTGATACTATAGAAAGCTCATGGAGACAAAATATCAATCTCTGTTTTGCTAATTTTGATGGTTTCTGCTGTGTTTTATTTATTTATTTAGCCTGCTTTTCAAACTGGAGAAACCAAAGAGGTTCCTTCTGATTAAAGTGTTCCTCATAGTTCAAAATCTTGTAACTCTATTTCTAAGAAAAAATCGTTTTTTTAAAAAAAAGTTCCATTTGTACTTACATTCTGAATAAACTGTATTTTTCAAACACAATTAATTTTATGTCAGGCCAAGTTATGTTTAATGCATTTTATGTTCCTAAGCTAACAAAGTGACTTCCAAATTGCAAAGAGTGCTAGCATTGCATTTTGGTGCGGTGGGGGCAGCTTCAAAATTTCAAGAATTTCACGTCTACTCTTAATACAGGCTGATCAGTTCATCTATGCAGGCTTGTCTCTGTTACTATCTAAATCTTGTAATGAAAATTTGGGGGCAATTTTCTTTACTTGTATTTTTTGTATTCCTTTCTGCCTTCCATTTGATTTTAATCTCCCACCACTTGTGTATATTCATATGGTAAACTCTTCTCCTACGTTGGGTTTGGACAAAGACTTTTCTCTTCCATAGATGTGTAAATCTATTTGTCTCTGCTTGGATGTACTTGTCACCTACCAAAGGCTTTTGAATGACTGTTAATGGCAACCATTGACACTTGTCATTATCTCACAATGGCTGGCATCCTGTTAATGAAAAATGCAAGCATAAATTTCCCTTACACCTGTCTGTGCCATTTTTGGGAGGCTATGAAGACTGGTATTCCCTCCTTTCCTTCAGAATAGCCAAAGCCCCCCCCCCCCACAATGCTACAGCCTCTAAAGACACCTCTTCTCCACCAGAGAGTGGGCAAGATGGGAGAAGAAACTAGCTATTTACCTTTAGCCAGATGTGAAATAATTATAGTAGTGCTGACACTTCCAGATGACCCTGGAAGATCACAGGACAGATGTAATCTTTTTGCATCTGACTGCACGGACACAGGCAGATGCTTCTCTGATTCTGCCCACCTCCCATGAAGCATAAAATGGCTTTGCAAGAGTATTCAGAGGCTGTACAGTACATCCAGGGGAGTTATATATGGCTCAGCTTAGCCCAGGTCCACATGCAAAACCAAGCCATGCTAAGCCATACAAGATTGAGGGAATGACTACTAAATTAACCTTAATAAAAGTTAAGACCATAACCATTGTGGAACCTTTTGGAATTCTACTACTTTTCACATTCCCATTATATTTCATATCCCCACCAATTTAACATGTGTATAAATATCTGCCAAATGAGGTTATGCTAAATGTATCAGAAAAGTGGGCTGTTGTCATGCCCTGCCTTGGAGGCCCTGGCAGTGAGGAGGAGAATTCTGAATTCGAGGCAGAAGTTTCCCTCGAGGCAGGAGTTTCCCCAGAAGCTTGCTCAGGAGAAGATAACAAACAACAGCAAGGGCCTGAGCAAAGGGGAACAAATATCAGAGGATGAGACAACACAGACACTTACTGTGCAAGAGAGATGAATTCCAAAGAGGAGCTGCACCAATCAGTGCATTTAAGTAACAAACAAGCCCTAATGAAGGAATATCTGTGGCAACAGCATCAGTAAGATAAAAGGCTTTCAGCTGGCCCTTTCCTTTCAGGATCAGCAGTTGATCTTTCTGGTTGTTGAAGCCCTGTGCTGTGTTCTCTTACATCTGGACTACCTTGAACTTCTGCCTGTTTGATGACCACTTGGATTTGCCCTTTGGATTTGTTTGCTCTGGAATCTGAACTCTGTTTGGACATTTCCCAGCTCTTGCTTTGTGAGTAAGCCCTGCTCTATTGCTTGTGGATTGTCTGCTCTGCCCTGGGCGCAACAGCTGTACTCCTTTAAAACACATGCCAAATATAATGTATTAATCTTTAAGGTGTTGTCACTGGCCAGGACTCTGCTTCGCTAGGTGAACAGCAGCCTTGAAGAGGGACAAACAGACACAAGCACACCAGGCTGGGATGAGAGCCAGCTGGCTCCAACCTTCTTAAGGAAGGCAGAGGGCAGTGGCTCAATGCCAGAAACAACGTGTGTGTTTGCCAGCTCTTGCCTTGTGAATTTTGGATCCCTTGCTCATTGCCTGCCTGGAGTTTCTGACTTCAGACTGCCTGACTTTGTTGCCCACTAGATTCCTAGACCTTAGGACTGTTCCTTGACTATGTTTCTGCTCCATCGTGAACAGGCAAGCGTTATTGTTTGTGAGCGGCCTCCTGCTAGCCCAGCCCTCCATCTCTGGTGACAGACAGCTGGTGCCTGTGGCAGGTGTTACAAGACTCTTCACTGTTTTGGCTTAAACACACTAACATGATTTCCCTTCTGGAAACAATTCAGCTATGTGCTCTGTGAACAAGAACTTCCTTTCTTAATGCCTTTAATCTTCCATCATTTATCTTCTTCAACTTTACTTTCTATATAACTTGTCAAGTAAATAACAAGATTCTTAGGAGAAGAAAAAGAGTCCATACCTGGTGCTCATAGAGGGGAGGGTTTGACGGATCACCATAACTAAACAGAAACATGTTGATGAAATGGATGAGGATGCTCGGAGCATCTTGGGCACCATAGGCATCATACTGACACCACTTGAAAATAATCATGACAACAAGGTAACCAAACAGGGAGAGGATGAAGATCATCTCTGGAATGAACTGCAAGATAATGTTGATGGTTTGCCTGAAGTAACTGGAAAGACATGAGCCAAAAGAAAGAGTAGCATCAGTGGAATCCAATAGTGGTCATTAAGAAGCAAGAGGATTATAGCTGACCCAGGGAATCTGTGGCCTTCCAGATGTGGCCAGGCTTCAGCTCTCATCAGCTTCAAGCTGGTATGGCCAATTGTTATGGAAAACGTTTTTTTTTATTCCAACAGCAGCTGGAGGGCTACAGATAACCTATCCCTGGTTAGAGGACGAAAAACTGGACCATATGAAATCACTTCTTGGGTTATTTTGGTGTGGTGATCACAGATTAACCCATGCTGAAAAAATCTTGTCCCACCATAACAGTCAGGACAATGTTGGATTGTCAGGACAATGTCAGGACAATCCAGGGATGAGCAACTGCATGGAGGCCAAGGGCCAGTTCCCGCCCCCATCCCCCTATTTCATGCAATTTCACACAAACCATACCCCCTAGCAAGCACAATACCTCTATTTTCCTCTGAAGACCCTCTCAAAATAGTAACAAGAAGTGATTTTCCATTCCTTCTTTTCCAATTGCAAGGGAAAATGGAGGTATTTGGGGGTAGTACAGGGTTCTGGGTGCTTGTAGGAGCAGGGGTACTTCTGTGTGCTTTAATGTGTTTGAGATAGTTTTATGTGGGTTTTGGAAGCAAAAACTGCCAGAAAATGACACTTTTTAAAAAAATGGAGAGAGGGAAGCTTTAGGGGACTGGTAGGGGCTACAAACTTGGGATTCAGGGATGTACTTCATTCACCCATGGGGTAATCAATATAGATCCTGCAAACTGAAGTTTAGGAAAGCCGCTGTGATGTAGTGGTTTAAGGGTTGGATTATGACTCTGGAGACCAGGTTTCAAATCCCCACTAAGCTGCAGAAACCCACTAGGTGACCTTGGGCAAGTCACACTCTCTCAGCCTCAGAAAAAGGCAAAGGCATACCCCCTCTGAACTAATTTTGCCAAGAAACACTCAGGATATGTTCACCTTAGGGTTGTCATAATTTGGAAATGACATGAAGGCAAACAATAAAACTACAGTTCCCAGAAATCTTTAGGCCAAAAGGCCAAAAGGTTTGCTGCTGGAGATAAATTTTTATGGAACAGGAGGATGATTTCCCAAAAGAAGGGAAAGGATAGCAACCAGCTGCAAGGAAGTGTCAGGAAAGTGGAAGCATTTGTAAGATGTTAATTGCAGGACAGGACAGGATAAATTTATTGATTAGTCAGTTGACCATATCAAAAGAAAGAACATCAATTGTTATAAAATACAATAAAATGAGATAACTAAAATACAGTGGAGTAAAATAAAATAAGCTAAAATAAGGTAAGATATGATAAAATATGATAAGATGAAATAAAAAGAATAATGTAAAACGTAACGTCTAAGGCTTCATGCCTGGAATCCTTTGTTTGTCTTTGTTTGGATATCACTGTGGCCTGACTATTAATTATTCCCATGATTTCAAAGAAGAAGCTCATGTTCTGAAAGAAGGGATCCCTTCCAAATGAACACAGGGGAATTCACCCACCCTTATCAGAAGATCGAGCAGGAAAAGCCAAGGATAAAACAAAGAGCAATTTCAAGAGATGCTTTATTGTGCATAGGGAAAATCAATTGTTAAAAGGAAGTTGTATAGAGACAGGAATAGGAAAGAGTCAATCAAGAAAGAGGTGAAGCAATACAAATTGCTCTTAAAAGAGTGTTTTTCATTTTCCAAAGTGATGTAGAGGACTTAAGATGCTTAGTGATTCTGACACCCTCTAGACCATAGTTGGGGAATTAGGAGAGGATGGAAATAGGAATGAAATGACAAATGTTATAATCCAGTAGGGTTAAGGTGTGCAGGTGAGAGATCCTCAAGGCAAGGACATAAAATAGGGCAGATAGATAAATAATTCGTTTCATTACACCACAACAAGCAACATATACAACTGTAAAGGGACGTGGGGTAAAATTAGATGTTAAAGGGATTTCATATTCTCAGCAATTAGCATTTTTTTCCAAATGAAAAATAGGCTTTCTTTAAGATCCATGCCTTACCAATCAGACTTGCAAAAGAAGGTTGTGGCCATTTCTGCCCTACACTGTTATAGTGCTATTATTCCACTTTCAACATCCTGTGGAATCCTGGGCCTTGCAGTTTAGGGAGGGGCATTTAGAATTCTCAGCCAGAGAGCTCTCTGGCCTCAGTAAACTACAAACTCCAGAATTCCAGAGGAGGTTGAAAGTGGAATAATAGCACTGTAATGCTGTAAGGTGGAAATGGCCTGTGTCTACCTTCCACTGACCAGTCATAACATAAAGAATTTAGGAACGCAGGACATGAGGTGAAAGAAAGCAAGTGCTGAGACAAATGCATGTCTTCCAGCATTTAAGGAAATGCTGCTTCTTAACACCTGTTAAGATAGATCCTACTACTTACACATGGTTGAAGAGACTGAGCACGACCCCAAAGACCATGTGGGCGATCCCCATGATGACAGACATCTTCATTTTGTAGGAATTCAAGAATGTCAGCTTGTTGTTAGCAATGTTCCAGATCTTGAAAAAACAGATGAACAGATGAGCGAACACAAAGACATAAAATAATCAGTGAGGAGCTTTAATAATATCATATCATTGGAACATCAGAACATCATTACCCTATACAATTTAAAAGAAATGTCATCCATCTTATCAGGGGAGAGAGGATCCTTCAAAAGGAACACCACAGCAAGAGGCCAAGACCTGAGTAAAATATATATCCATATGTATAATCAAACATATAGTGTCAATATGGTGTAAGCGGTTTAGGTGTTGGACTATGACTGGAGAACAGAGTTTGAATCTCTGCTCAGCTGTGGAAACCCCATGGCTTATATAAAGATTGTCATTCTTTTTGTACTTCTGCTTTATGTCTATTCATGAGCCTATTCGTTTCCCCCAGGCTAAAGCAGAGACCTCTGAGTTGCCAGCAGTGATGTATTTAAGTCTTTTACTCCAAGTCTCAAGTCAAGTCTCAAGTCCTGGAAGATACTTTCAAGTCAAGTCTCCAGTCTGGAAGCCAACTTTATACCCCAGCCTATATTCCAGAATTTCTGGACAGAGTCAAATAAAGTCAGTTTTAACAATTTAAGCAGAGTTTGCCCTCCAAATTTGTGATTTTGCCATCTGCAGCTTGGGAAATAGGGAAGAGGCTCCTTCTTACTCCCTTTTCCTGAAGCTGGAGGCTTTTGTGCCAATGGGCATAAAAGAGTTTGCAGCTTTGGAAGTGAGGAACAGTATCCTTTTTACTTCTTATTTCCAAAGCTGGAGGATTTTTCAGAAGTGGGAAATAGCATCCTTCTTATTCCTCATTACAGAAGCTTCAAAAGCTTTAGAAGGAAGGACCCTTCCTCTTCAAGCCTGTTGCCTAACACATTTTCTGTTCCCCTCTGAGAAATGCACCTTGCACTTTGGGGGTGAGTCTTGTCTTCTGCTCTTAGGTAAAGCTTTAGAAGGCTCCTCTAATATGCAGCAAGGACAGGCTGCTGGGAAGACCTCAAGCCTGCTTCAAGCCCATTGCCTAACCCTTTTGCTGTTCCCCTCTGAAAAATGTGCCCACACTTTGGGCTTGAGACAGATCACCATGTGACCGGTAGGCAAAAAGAGATAAGTGTTGCACAAATTGTAAGGTTCCTGGATGAATACGTTACGTTACTGAACCAAAGGCAACAAGTAAATCACTAAAACTATACATGTTTCACCGTCAAGTTGAGTCAGAGCATTATTTATTGCCAAGTCGAGTCGGTCACTGAAGCAAATTAAGTCTGACCTGAGTCTGAGTCAGTCGACTTGAGTCTACACCACTGGTTGCCAGCCAGCCTTTATATTTTCAGAGGTGTAAACAGCTTGTTGTTTATTTGTCTTCATAAGCATTGCTCAATGCAGCCTCATACCTACATACAGGCATTCTCTAATCTCCATATTGGGATTGCGTCTAAACTGCAGATCTTTTGGCAACAACATTTGGCCTAATCTGGGGACTTTTCAGATTCTTTTCCCCATTCATCACCTCCTTTTATTGTACCAACTAACCTGATGAAGACTCCTGGGAAACCTGAAGGCATGTAGGCTTTTGTAGCATTTTGATGGCCTTAAGAAATGGATTACACAACAGGCAATTTTACTGATATTCTGTAAGTCTCCCTAGTTTGGGGAGGGGGACCACAAAATTATGCCACCTAAAAAGTGTGTGTTTCTTTATGTGCCCTCAAGTTGCCTTTCATTTTAAAGTGACCCCAGTAATTTAGTGTGTGTATGTATACAAGTCAATATTCAAGTCTCCTGTTGACTTTTGGAGACCCCTTGAATTTCATAGGGTTTCCATAGGTAAAGAATGCTCAGAAGTGGCTTTGCCAGTTCCTTCCTCTGAAATACAGCCTCTAGTACCTGGTATTCATTAGTGGTTGCCCATCCAAGTAACCACTAATGGTTACTAACCTCAGCTTAGCTTTCAAGATCAGACAAGATCTGGTGCCCTTTGGGTACAAAATCATCATAACCTCCTCACTTCTCCTTCAAGAACATTACAATGCTTGGAGGGAGGTTTGCAGTCAATGCTGCCATCTAGTTGCCAGCTGCAATTGTTCAGTAATTAAGCTGAAAGTTCTTCTGCACTTCCGATAATAAATTTTTGGTAGAAGGCAACATTAGAGTGGGATGGAAAATGTTCTTGAATTTTTTTTTCCTCTGTTTTATTTTCTGTAGGGAAAAAAGGCCAATTTCTTCTTAAGAACCACTGTTTCTTAAAATTAATTGGAAACATGACAAAAGGATATTGTTGTTGTGTGCCTTCAAGTCATTTCTGACCTATAGTGTCCCTAAGGCAAACCTGTTAGGGGGTTTTCTGGGGCTGAGAGTGTGTGATACGCCCAAGGTCACCCAATGGGTTTCCACGGCTGACTGGGGAATCAAAACCTGGTCTCCAGGATCATAGTCCCTTGCTCAAACCATTACACCCTGAAGTGATATAAAGGGCTATAGTCCCAGTCAATTTCTACAGATTTAGAGTTGTATTAAAATTCATCTTTCTTTCAGGAAACATGTTTACATATTTAATCACTACAAATGCAGAGCTCTTTAGGCCTGCTTAAATTAGCATTTTCAGTTTCCGGAAGTGTCACTGTTTTCCTTAAAATCTAAATAACATAACAGAAGTGTGTGCTGTTGAGTTGCCACATCTTCAACTTGCAAAGTATTCCAATAAAAATATTTTTTTAAGTAAAGCTTACAATTTGACTTAATGCAACAAGTCAAGTGCATTACATACATTTCTTGATTTCCCACATGCCCATCTGACATTCAGTTCAAATGTCCTTTGCTGTTAGTGGAGGAAAAAGTTGAGCTTTTTGATTACCGGATCTAATCCAAAAGGATAGGGATTTCCAGAGTACACTCCAGCTACTGTGGGGTCCAACTGAAATGATTCACCTTGATGAATATAACTCTCTCTATGAAGGAAGAGAAAAAGGTTAGATGCTGAAATTGTACTGCAAAGTTGAGATGGGCATTTATCCCTATCTTTTTTTTAAAGATTATTTATTTGTTTCAAAAAAATAAAATAAAAAAAATAATGCATAGCAACAGAGTTACAATCAAAGAAATATATGTTCAAAGAAAAATAAAAAAACTAAACCTAAAACTGAATATACTAAACTAAAACACTGAACACTAGCTAACTAAAGCACTAAACCCTCTGGATGTGTCCATAGGAAGGCAACCAAAATAGAAGCCATGTCCTAAGAGGAGTGACTTAGGGAGCTGGGTATGTTTAGCCTGGATAAGAGAATGTTAAGAGGTGACATGATAGCAATGTTTAAATATTTGAAGGGATGTCACATGGAGGATGGAGCAAGCCTATTTTCTGCTGCTTCAGAGACTAGGACATGGAACAATCATTTCAAACCACAGGAAAAGAGATATCATTTAAACATTAGGAAGAACTTCCTGATGGTTAGAGTAGCTCAACAGTGGAATACGCTGTCTTGGAGTGTGGTAGTCTAATTCTTTGGAGGTGTTTAAACAGGTTGGATGGCCATCTGTTGGGAATGTGTTGATGGTATATTCCTGCATGGCAGGGGATTGAATTTGATGGTCCTTGTGGTCTCTTTCAACTCTACAGTTCTATGATTCTAACCTGTTAAAACATGAAAGGGCTCTAACCACCACCACTACCCAAGCTAGGCCTTTATCCCTGCTTGAGGTAAAAAGCTACAACACTTAGTATGAAACCCATTGCATCCTGCGGAAAGCTCAGGTCATTGACAGTATTATGCATCGTGGTGCCTATGAATGAAAGCAGAAGTGCTCCTGAGCATTACAGCTGGCATTCTCATATTGTAAGTTGCAGATTCATAAATGAGAGTTACAGTTCCACAACTGCCCTCCATTCAGTAATGTTAACTAATTACAACTGTGTCACTAATGCCATGATCATAAATGCCTCCACGCAAGCCCCCTTAACAGCCAGCAGCCACATCGAGCAAAGGAGCTCTGTTCATCTGGCAGTTAGGATACAAGGAGGATGAAACTAACAGAATTAAATCCAATGGAGACAAATGCAGAATTCCACAGAATTCCACAAAAATGACATGCACACTTATGGGATGGTTTAGCAGCCATACATGTGAAAAGGGCCATGGGGTTATTGCTGATCATAAACTGAACATGAGCCAGCAGTGTGATGCTGCAGCAGAGAAGGCAAATAAAATTTTAGCCTGCATTAACAGAACCATAGTTTCCAAGATAGGGAAAGTCACAGTCCCACTATATTCGGCACTAATTAGGCCTCATCTGGGGTACTGTGTTCAGTTCCAGACACCTAATTTCAGGAAGGACAGAGACAAGTTGGAGCAGTTTCAGGGAAGGACAACAGGGATGATATGAGGTAGGCAGAACAAAACATATGAGGAAAGGCTGAGGAGATGTTCAGTCTGGTGAAGAGAATGCTGAGGAGGTGACATGATTGTACACTTTAAATATCTAAAGGGCTGTCACAAAGAGAAGGGTGCAGGTTTGTTCTCTGTGGCCTTAGAGGGTACGAACAAATCTAATGGCTTTTAAGATACAGGAGGGTAGATTTTGACTGAACATTAGAAGGAACTTTAGGACAGTAAGAACCATTCAACAGTGAAACTAATTAGTTTTCTCTCTTTCTCTGGATGTCTTCAAAAAGGGACTAGACAGCTCTCTCGGGGTGCTCTAGCTGGATTTCCTGGATTAATTGGTGGGGGCGGTGGATTGGACTCAATGGCCTATGGTGCCCCTTCAAACTCTATAAGTCTATGACATTTTCCACCCTCTCCCACAAGTGATGCTGTGACAATCAGAAGCAGGAGCCCTGTTATAATTCCTGTATGGGGACAATGCTGGAAGAGGATTTATGGTAAAATCTGACTTAGTTTGAACTGTACCACTTACGTCCATCCACCTTTATCGAACATGGGGCGGACGTGCCAGGAAGATCCAAATATGTTGAATGACTTAGAGAAGCAATCGTTATAGATGAAGCCGGTATAGATAGAGAAGATACTCATGAGTAGGATCAGGTAGCGGCCACTGAAGAAGGTGTTCCAGATCTGCACAGGAAAATTACTGGGGTTACCCAAGAGATCAACAGGAATAAAATGATGTATTTAGCACATTTTTTGGTAGTGGTGCCCTCCAGCGGTAAAAGATGTCTGGTTCTCAAAGCACATGGTTCGCCTCACCTACGTACCTTGCATTTATCATGGGATTGCTTATTACAAGATAAATATGAGCTTTGCCTGCAGATGTGATTACTGAGGTAGGTATCTCTGAGGAAATCATGTTGCAAAAGAGAAAACAGAGCACATATACTTTTCTGTACTTCGGTACTTTTAACCTACATTGTTTCAATGTTTTACAGTACAGCTCTCCTCACCACATATTTTCTCCATTTATTACTAGTTAGGAAAGAGATTATTTCTTTCCTCAGAACAAATCTCAAAGGCTTCAGTAAGGATACAATTCCACCTGAGGTCACTCACCTCATTGTCACTCTTCTGTGCTAAAAGGGATTTCTCATTACTGACCATCCAGAGAGCAAAGCCCAGCATAACAGTGCCGTGGCCGCAATCGCCGAACATGACCGCAAACAGAAACGGGAAGGTAATGATAGTGTAGGGGGCTGTAAGAAGTAGAAAGACTTTAATTAGAGTAGTGCCTTAAAAGGAAGTATATTGCGGTAACATAAAAATCTCGAGCTATGAAAGCCAGTTGCACCTGCCATGCCTGCACTGGGCTTTCATCAGCATGTCTCGTGACGATCTTGAAATTCAGAATGGGAAGATTCAGAATAAAAACCCTCAAAAAAGACAGGGGCCATTTCTGCACTACACTGTTATAGTGCTATTATTCCACTTTCAACATCTTGTGGAATTCTGGGGTTTGTAGTTTACTGAGGACAAAGAGCTCCTTGGCTGAGAATTCTAAATGCCTCTTTCTAAACTACAAATCCCAGGATTCCATAGGATGTCGAAAGTGGAATAATAGGACGTGGACTGCATGGGTACAAGCATGGAAAATAAGCAAAAATATGCAATTTTAAAATGTGTGTTATTACAATTGCAATCAGCAGATGGTGCTGTTACATAGAGTTGGCAGAAACTCTCTGCAGATATGCTGTGAAGTAATGTAGCTCCTTGCTGGGCTGCAAGGTCACTGGATCACTTGGCAAGGAGTAGCATCATCTTTTGTCTTTTAATGGATGTTTTAAAGAGTTTTAATTCTATGGATTGTTTAAGTGCATTTTAACAATAATTTTTTCTGCGCTTCTGATTTGAGTATTTGTAAGTGCATTTCACAGAAACGGGGGTACATGTGACCAAGCAGCTTTAGAGAGTGGTCAAGATGCCAAAAGGTATGAAAGAGGATGAATACACAAGCCAGGAGAGGTTGCAGCAGTTTGCTTTTGCCTGAGCCTACTGGGAAGGGCAAGACTCTGCCTCCTCTTCTCTCCTCCTCTCTGATGAGTAAATTGAGCAGAAACTCTTTTTGTCCCTTTGGAATCAATTTGCAGCAACTGAGCTAAGCTGAGGACAAAGGGATATAGTAGGAGGGAAGAGAGAAAAATTGGGAAGTTTTAAAAGAAGCTGAGAAAGTGAGACGACAGAGGATTAATTGAGGACTGCCATTGGCAAATCAGAACAGGTGGAGAGTATGGTAGTCAACCCTATTGATTCAGTTAGTAACTGGGACTAGCAATTGAATTGAGACCACAATGAGAAATGTTTTCCTGCTCCTTGCATATTTTGTTCACTTCCTTTGTCTTACAAAAAAGAACATAGAATAAAAATATTATATCCCGAATCCACATCGCTAATTTATTTTCCTTCTATGAAACATTCAGTCTATGAAGACCCAAGTATCATGTGTGCCAGGTAAGCAGCCCTTATATAAACTAGCATAAGGAGAATCAATGGATGGTTGACCTTTGCATTTTTGTTTCAAACTCTCAGATTAAAAAAAAGAGGGAGAAATGAAACTGAACGGATCTACCTGGATTAATTTCCCTGTAATTCCCCACACCATAAGCATTTACTATGTTCTGAAAACCAGCTGTGAATTTATTGGTTCTGTTAAAGGTGGGAGGAGCCATCTTGGTCTGAACAGCAGTCAAGATAGGGTTGATTGTCGATCCACTTCGTTCCTGGAAAGAGAACAATGAGGATTTAGGGTCATATGCAAAGTTTGGGAAAGTGGTCCACTGGCCCTGTTAGCTAGGCATGTGCGGTTCAAAAAAATAATAAATCTTCCACACTTTGAGAGAGATATGGTACCAAGCTCTGGTCATAACTACTTCAGATCTTTAAAAACTGGTTTTATGCCAGTAACTGTCATAGCTCCTGCCAAAACTTTTGGTTCTCATCAATAAACTGAATGAAATGTTGGAAGTATAAGGCATCAGTTCATGCAGTGGTTCTCAACCTTCCTAATGCCGCGAACCTTTAATACAGTTCCTCATGTTGTGGTGACCCCCAACCATAAAATTATTTATTTATTATTTACAATGCCTCCCCCCCCCCGGCAAAGGCCACCTCGCCGGCCAGGAACGGGGGCGGGGCGGACAGGGAGGGAAAGAGGAGCTGCACTGCAGAAGGAAGGGGCAGGGTGGTCGCGTGACCAGGAAGCCAGCTGCGGGATGAAGGAGCAGCGAAGAGAGTGCCTCGCGCAAGAACCTGCTTGTGCGAACGGCACCCCCCACCTCTGCGATAAGGTAACGTGCAGAAAAGGCCCAGGAGTGGTGGTGCGCAAGCGCGAGCCATGCGCTTGCGTCCTCCTTCCCTCTTTGTGCACCACCACCGAGGAGGGAATGGAGCCTAAGACCATTGGAAATACGTATTTTCTGATGGCCTTAGGTGACCCCTGTGAAAGGGTTGTTCGACCCCCAAAGGGGTCGCGACCTACAGGTTGAGAACCACTGAGTTAATGCATTAAATCAGTGGGAGAGGGCAATGGGTAGATAGAAGTTCCCGGTGTTTTCTCCTTTATGTTTTCTTCTATCTACACATACCTTGCTACAGGATTCCCCTGCTTATCTGACAGGCTAGGGACTGGAGCACTGTCAGAAGGCAGAAATGGTTGAAAAATGGAACCTATATACAGTAAGGAACATGTAGGACTAACAGAGGCTTGCTTGAGACTTATTGCATGTGTGCACTGCTTGTAAAGTCTCTCAGCTGGCTTGGTGCCCTCTCCCCAGCGAACTAACTTTTCAAGGAACTTGCCCTTAATTTGGAAGCACTGAAATATAACAGGGTGTTGAAAGGCAGGGGCTTCCTATACTTAGACATTTTGCTCCTTCCTACTTTCCAATGTCACTTCCTCCCCCTGACTGGTCTATTTCATGTGGGGTGTACCTTCCTCACCCTTTCTATAGATTTTGTGTCCTCATGCAAGCAATGTATGAAAGGGCCTCAGGTACAGATATATCATGTGTATGTTAAAAACAGCACCTCATATACTGGGTGTGCTGTAATATAAATAAGAGGTGGGCAACTGTAATATGTTGGGGGTCAGATTTTGGGGGGCCTGTGCACCTTAGCCAGCTGTACAAATGGATTTTGCACAAAAGTGGCTTCCAGAGGGGTTTGTCGTTGGGATTGGGGGTTTGGAGGAGTGTGGGAAGTACATTTTGGAATGATTTTGCATTATTTTATAGCATTTTTCTGCCAAAAATTGCCCCCAAAATTAAATAATGGGGTAGACTTAGGGTATTCAGAAGTCTCTTAGAGGGGCTGTTAAAATGGGAGTGGGGCCATGTGTGGCCTGCAAGCCAACTTTTGCAAAATATGATACAAGGTTTTGCCAAATAAAAGAGTGGAAGTTAGACAACACTAAAATGATGGGGGAGGAGGGAGAAAATGAAAACAGCTGCTGTCAGCAGTGTACAGATAATTTCTTTGGTTCTCCTTGTGTTTTTAGCAGGTTTTTTTCCTCTCCTGAAGGTCTTGAATTTCTTTTATACACTTTCCAAAATTAGCTCTCACTGAGCTGACAGTAACCACTTCCATCCCCTCCTTGTATTATAATCCAGTGCTTATCAACCTTTTGGCCCTCCACATTCTTAGGAGTTCAGCTTCCAGAAGTTCCAATCTGCATTGCCTGTGATGCGGGATTTGGGTACCTAAAGTCCAAAGCACCCAAATGTGCAAAGACTGAAAACCCCTGTTATAAAAAACTTTCATCCACAGAAGATTATCTATTCCCCCCCCAAAAAAAAAAATTCCAATAATCGCCTAATTCAGATGAGTTTAGACCAAGAATTGGAAACTTCCTGCCTGCGAGCCAGCTACTGCCGACAAGGATCCTCCGTACGGCCTGAAAATTTCTTCAGCAATTATCCGTGAGTAGAGATAAGAGAAAAGGCATATTTAAAAGCTGGCTCTGCTTTGCAGCCTGCAAAATACACTAGGGCTTACTCCTAAACAGATACGCATATTGATGGCTTTATCTGCTACAAGGGAAAATGTCTACATTCATAAGAATTACATCTTACACTGTCTCTTGCCATCCACTCTGTTGACTGATTGAGCCTATGAGAGCGTTCCCAAACTGGAATTCTTTTCTCAGGCTGAAAAATGTTGTCTGCCCTTAGCTCAGAGACTGAACCTGTCCCATCTCACAATCTGGATGTACCTGTCCTGCCTCAGCACATAGGGATGCCACAGAGTCTCAGATGAGATTTGAGAAACAGCCGTGCAATTTGGATACATTCCTGTTGGAATTTAGGTCCTGGGCAAAATCTATGCCCATGTGTAGAAACCTAGTGTTTGGAAATGTTATGGCCTTGTTGGCTTGGGGATTTTGGGAACTGTGACTCCCCAAAAGCAACTCTTCCAAGTTCTGTTGATGGATCTGGAAACAGCACAACTGCATTCTTTCATTTTGCATAGCCTTCACGTTCATCCAAACTGATTCAACATCAGAATGAAATATTCACACTGATTTGGGGGGGGGGCAGGGGAGCAGCAATCTGGGAATCAGCTTTGATTACAGATGTCTTCTGAAAGTTTTTGCTGCATCCTAATATATTATGCAGTCTCTTTAAGGGAAAAATACAAAAAGGGAAAAATTAGCTGCTTTTTTCACGTGAAAGCAAATCCCAAAAAGGTAATGGGAAAACAGCACCAAACTGATGAATTTTGGATTTGATAATGATTAGAAAACAAACAAACAAACCAGCATGGTATAGTGGCCTGAATGTTAGACAAGGATTCTGGGAGACCATTTGACTTCCTGCTCAGCTATGGTAATTCACTGATTAACCTCAAACAAGTCACATTCTCTCAGCCTTAGGAGAAGGCAATGGCAAACCTCCTTTGAATAAATCTTGCCAAGAAAACCCTATGATAGGGTCAGTATAGTTCGGAGTTGATTTCAAGGCACATAACAATGCAACAACAATAATTAGGAACACAGGCAACTGCTTTCCATCAAACCAACTATCCAAATAGCTTAGTCAGATCTATGCCACCCACACCAATTTGCCCCCATGCCAATTTCCTGGACTATAATTCCCATCATGCTGGCTGAGAATGATGGGGGTGTAATCTAACAGAACTAAGGTACCAGGCTCTGAAAAGTTGGTCCTCTTCCCTGACTGACAGTGGATCTTCTGGGTTTTAGAGCAGGGCTTTTCCCTTGCGGGGATCCTTTTCCATGCAAAGCACATACATGTTTTCCCACTGGGCTACTGAGTCAATCATCCAAAACTCATAGAAATCAGGGGAATAAATCCAGACACAACATCTCACCATGCCTTGATTCAGAGCCCTTTTAATCCTGCTCGTGTCTGCCACAGGGAACCAGATCTCAGCAATAACGCACTGCTGTGTGACATCAATGTTGCAAGAGTTCAAGATGTGGTAGATGGCCTTCATTTTCTTCACCTTGATCTCCCAGCTCCACAGGTTGGCAGACGCTTCCTTCAACAGTCCCTGGCGGTGGGACTCTGTTTGGGTGATTACCTGTGAACAAAGCATCAATAAACAGAGTTCAACTATCTGTCTTTGTTCTCTTGGAATACCACCCACCTACCCATCCTTTGACCTACCACAAGGGCAGCCAAGGCCAGTAGCTGTTTTCATTCCCCCCACCATCTCCTTATTACGAAAAAGTAGTTATCAACCTTTGGATCCTCCAGATTTTTTCGCCTTCAACTCCCAAAAGGTTCAGTTAGCACAGCCAATGATCAGGGAACTGGTAGCTAAAGTGGAAAACATTTGAAGACCAAAGGCTGAGAACCCTTGCTGTAAAAGACTATGTGTCATGGAAAAATATCAACAACAACAACAAATCCTATAATAATCTGTTTAAGACTAGGAATCCCCTGCCTGTGAGCCAGATACGGCCCATGGGAGTCCCCCATCTGGTCTATAAGTTTCTTCTGCAATTATCTCCAATTCACAATTCACAATTGGAGATAAGAGAAAAAGAAGTATTTAAAAGCTGACAAGCTATTATACAGAACTAAGCTCTGTCAGAACATTGATTAGACCTTATTTGGAATACTGTGTCCAGTTCTGGGCACCTCAATTCAAGAAGGATATTGACAAGCTAGAGCATGTCCAGATGAGGGCGACCAAAATGGTGAAGGGTCTGGAAGCCATGCTCTATAAGGAGCCACTTAGGGAGCTGGGTATGTTCACTCTGAAGAGGAGAAGGTTTAGAGGAACACGATAGCCATGTTTAAATATTTGAAGGGATGTCATGTCAAGGAGGAAGCCGGCTTGTTTTCTGCTGCTCCAGAGACTAGGACAAGGAGCAAAGGATTCAAGCTGCAGGAAAGGAGATTCTACCTGAAGCTCAGGAAGAACTTCCTGACAGTCAGAGCTGTCCAGCAGTGGAATATGCTGCCTTGCAATGTGGTGGAGTCTCCTTCTTTGGAGATTTTTAAGCAGAAGCTGGATGGCCATCTGTTGGGAATGCTTTGATAGGTGTTCCTGCATTGCAGGGGGTTGGACTGGATAGCCTCTGTGGTCTCTTCCAACTCTATGATTCTATGATTCTAAGAACAATCCAATCAGTCACCAGAAACTACTATTTTAAATGTATGAAAGCACGTATATATGTGAGAGCCAGTGTGGTGTGGTGGTTTAAGCATTGGTCCATAACCAGCGCTCATGGCTCAGTAAGGACTTGAACCAGAATTGCCTAAGTTTCAGGCCAACACTCTAAACTTCACTACACTGGCTTCCATCATGCCCCTGATATACCAGAGCTTCAGAGCATTGTGGGGAATCAAGATGGTGGCCTCCAGAGCCAGCTGCATAATTCTCATTGGAACACTAGAGACAGGAGGATGGAATTAAAGAGACCCCACAACACAGCTCAACAGTGGATACTGTCAAGGAGAGAACATGCCAAAGTTATGTTTTTGGACTCCCGGAATCTTGCCAGCCAACAAGATTTAGTGGTAGGCCAGGGTTTCTAGGTGTTGTACTTTATCACGATCAACAGAAGAAACAAGAGACACATCTCAAAATGTTCAAAAGATTCACATAATACCACATCGCATAAAATCATTATTACATTTGTACATACCTTGTGTGTCTACACATCTTATATGCCTTCAACTTAACCTTGACTTATGGAGATCCTATCAGGGGATTTTCTAGGCAAGATTTATTCAGAGGAGGTTTGTCACTGCTGTCATCACAGGCTGAGAGAGTGTGACTTGTCCAAGGTCACACAGCAGGCTCCCATGGCTCAGCAGGGATTCAAACCCTGGTCTCCCAGAGTCCTAGCCCAACACCCACACCACTACACAACACTGACTCACTTGTACATACATACTTGGAAAGAAATTTCAGAAATTTCTGAACCAGGAATTCCTAAACCATTTCCTGGGTAAAATTATTTACTGTTTCTGGTTTTTGTTTTGTTTTGTTTGCAAGGTGATATTATGCATTTATGTGTTGTCCTTATATGGTTTTACATAGTCACTGGGTGACTTTTCCAAGCTCTGGTCAGGGTCATGGGGCTCCAGCAGGGACACAGAGCCAACATGACATAGTGGTTTGGGCATCGGATTGTGACCCTGAACACCAGGATTCAGTTCCTTGCCCAGCTATGGAAACCCACTGGGTGACCTTGGCAGCATCACACACTCTCAGCCCTCAGAACATGCTGTGATAGATTCACCTTAGAGTCACCATAACTTGGAAACGACTTGAAGGTACACAACAACAACTTAGTCACCAAAAGGAGACTTTGAGTGAATGCTTAGGCTAAAAAGTATTGGACATTTCTAGTAATAGACAACTTTTGAGCATCTCAAGACATATCTCTTGTTTCTCCTCTGGATTTCATTGGATAAGCCCTGTTTCCCCCCTCTCCCTTTTTTGGTAGTTCACAGTAAGTCATGCTGCTTCAGGGTTTCTGGGATATATATCTAACCAAACTGTGATCAGGGTCATGGAGTTCCATCAGGTGTCACCTGTTGTTGCTTATCACCCAATCATAAGAGCACAACCAAAGGCCACCTACTGTGTTAAGATCCTCAATCCTTGTGTTCACACCATCAGCCATTTCTCGGCGTTCTCCAGCAGACTCCGGGCAGGGGTACACTGTAGCACGGAACCTGGCAGGGGAACAAGACCAAAGGAGCTGAGCAAACAGGGACTGCTGCAGCAAAGTGTTTGTTCTACATTAAAAGATTACTTTGGCACTCAAATCAGGACTGAAATGTATGTGTAGATTAGATACGGCAGATTTTAGCCAAGAGATGCCTCTATCCAGTCAATGTGTTATCAGAGCAACTTTCAAAAATATCCTTGAAACATGACAATCATAATGACAGTCTAATGACAATCTAAACATAATGATCTAGACAATCTAAACATAATGATATGACAATCATGATGTAATCTAGTAATGTGTTATTTTTTGCAGAAAGGAATTAACTGAAAAGTTATTAATTAGTCTGTTTATAACATGTACAGTTGGCCCTTCACATTTGCAGGTCTAACTTTCACTGATTTGATTATTTGCTAGTTTTTCCAACCCTTGTACCCATTCCCCTCACCTCAAGTGCTTATTTTTCCAGTGGAACCTTCTCACTCAGTGGCTCCAATCAGGCCATGCAGCCCTTTAAAAACCTGCTTCTGGCCCTCCTCCTCCATCACCTGCTGCCTGGCCCGCTAAACACAGTTTGCAGCCAAATTTCTCAGCACCATAAACTCTCTCCCAGTTCCCACACTCACCTACATCCAGGAGGGAGACGGGTCAGAGAAAGGAAGTGTAGGGCCACCATGCTGAGCCACCTCTTTCCCTCTCCTTTTCCTGACCTGGACCTTTTCCACACTACACTCTTATAGCGCGATTATTCCACTTTCAACATCCTATGGAATCCTGGGGTTTGCCGGCCCCTCCCGAAACTGCAAACCCCAGGATTCCATAGGATGTTGAAAGTGGAATAATCGCGCTATAAGAATGTAGTGCGGAAATGGCCCTGGTTTGGACCCTGGGTACTTATTCCCTCCACCATGCCTTGGCCCCCTTCCCACAGACATAACCTATTTTGATATTTATGGTTTTTCCACTTTTGCAGGGCTCCTGTGCTCCTAACCCTAGAGAATGTGGAGAGCCAAGCGTAGTTGCAACCCTGTCTCAGTTAGCACTCAAGAATGAAAACAGCTTCAGATGCTTCAATTATGACTATATTGTAGTGTCAATATGCCCACCTTAAAACAATATGCTTTGCCTCCATTATGCATGCTGCTAAAATCTGATCAGAAGACACTCTTTGCTTATACCTTCTCCAGACTACTCGAAAGACCCTATCTCCCAATATGAACCTGCTAGAGCATTAAGAGCCACTGGGGAAGGCTTCTCTTGATGCCACTATGTCACAGGCTCACCTGGTGAGGCCATGGGAGAAAGCCTTCTCAGTGGCTGCTCCCACACCAGGGAATGCTTTTCCATGGGAGGCTAGGCTGGGCCCCTCCTGCTTTCCTTTTGTACACAGACAAAGGTCTTTTCCTCACTAGACTGTTATAGTGCTATTATTCTACTTTCAACATCCTATGGAATCCTGGGGTTTACAGTTTAGAGAGGGGCCTGGCCAGAGTTGGAAGAGACCACAGGGGCCATCCAGTCCAACCCCCTGCCATGCAAGCCAACCCCCTGTCATAATAGCACTATAACAGTCCAGTGCAGAAATGGCAAATAAATTTCTTTTCAAGCAGGTTTTTAATGGGTGAGGTAGAGAGCTTTTATTTTTTATTAAACTGTTTTTTTAAATTGTAAGTTTTATAACTGTATATATTTTTTAATGCTTTAATTGTTTTAAATGTTTTAAATGTTTATGACTTTTTTGGAAGCTGCCTTGGGTCCCACTTTGGGAGAAAAGGTGGCATATAAATACAATCAATCAATCAATAATACATGAACAAGAGCATAAGAGAAAAGTAATAGTCCAGACGGTACTGTGCCCTTTCAGTTTCAATTTCAGGCAAAAAGCACTACAAATCCATAATAATCTTCACTCCAGTTCCAACTCTGAAACAGGATCTCTGACAAAATATTCCTTCTTATAAATCCAAGGTAAGCCTCAAAGTCCCTTTTCATTATTTCTTCAGCTTCACATGCTGCAGAGTTCTTAATACACATTTTTAAATTGGACTTTATAATCATGCCAGACAGATTCTTCCTCTTTACTGCAACCTACAAACATCGCACTTTCCTCCACCACATTACCACAGCAATATGGCTTTGATCTCTTAACAGTGTCAGTTTTACCGTAATGACATATATATCTAGGAAAGCTCAAGAGAAATTGCCAGGGAGCCTTCACTTTGATAAATCTGCTGCTGTGTTCACAGCAGCACACCAGCATCTGCAAGTGAAAGCGAGGCAGACCTGGGCAGTTCTGTCATTTCTTATTTTTGTTCTATCTTCTTTTTAAATTAAACCTTATATGACAAGCTCAGAAACACTGGGGTTTGTTTTTTTAGCTCACACCTTCCAGTATCCCACATTTAGAATGGCAAGCTGGGGGACAGGCAGAACTGCAGTCCAAAAAATCACTTTTTCAAGCTTTGGGTGTATGTGAATTTTTCATCGGTGACATTGGCAAGTCACTGTAGCAAAAACTATGGGGAGCTGACCTTTATAATAGAAGGTAACTCTATTGTGAAGTACAATTGTGTCTATTATGTCTAGCTGCTGTAAAATATTAGCAGTTTGCAGTACCACAAATTATGTGTCAACATCTCCAAGGAATGACAGCACACCATGACCCCGGACCAAGCTGAGGAAGGGTACCTCACCTTCAGGTAGCAGGGTGAGAGTTATGGTTTCTCTTAACCAGGACCATTTCCGCACAAGTCTGTTATAGCGCGATGATTCCACTTTCAACCTCCTATGGAATCCTGGGGTTTGCTGGCCCCTCCCAAAACTGCAAACCCCAGGATTCCATAGAAGGTTGAAAGTAGAATCATCGCGCTATAACAGACTCGTGCGGAAATGGCCCAGGAGTGGACAACTGTGAAAGGCTAGAGGGCTGCATTAGCCCTCCAGGAGATCTTGGAGGACTGGACCTAATCCTAGGGGGGGGGACACATGTTTTTGCCCCCAAACACAATATATGGGTCATGGGGGCATGCTTGGGGACACTAGAGGGCATTTTGAGACATTTTGAGGTTAAAAAAAACACTTTTGGGAAAAATTTCACAAAATTTCCTTTTCACCCTGGAGCATCCAGAGGGCTCCAAACATGTGAAAATGTTCTCTATACACCCCTAGAAATTCATCTGGGGCAATTTGAAGCACACACAAAAAAATTGTTTTTGATGTTTGGGGGGTTCCTGGTGTCCACATGCAGCTCATGGCCCACAACCCTACTCTAAACTGATGCTTGCTGGTAGGGTAGGGGTTGCAGGGTATGTGGGTTGCTTCATATTTAGGGCTGGGTAAATTGCCTTACTGGTTAAGTCTCTCTTATCCGAAATCATTGGGACAAGAAGTGCTCCATATTTTGGATTTTTTAAAGGTTTTAGACTACCTGTATTTGGATATATGTACATAATGAGATATCTTGGAGCTGAGACTCAAGACTAATACTGAATCTTCTCCCTCTGACATTCCACCAGGATTCTCATTTTGTCTAAGTAAAGATGAAGAACAGAGCCAGAGGAGAAGGCAGGCAATGAGTAATCTTTCTAAGAGTTCCTGTTCTCTTTCTCAGCCTGCTGTCTCTCTCCAGCCTCACGCCTTGTTCATTTGCGACTTATATTATATATGAGACACAAGGCTGGAGAGCGACTGAGCATTTGTGAAATGTCCATGAGTCCCACCATTTCAGAGATCCTTGTGTCTCTCTTTGTCCAGCCTCATGTCTCTTGTCTATCTCTCCAGCCTCTCCCCTCTCCACAGGGAGCCCGCCAGCCACCCGCTTCCACCTTGGGCAGGAGTCCCACAGCTGCAGACACCACCTTGAAGGCAGAAATAGGCAGCCAGCAGCAAAAGATTTTTTTTCTTTTTGGAGGGCTTCGGATTTCTGGAGGAGGATGGCTCAACCTGTATTTAGTGATGAAAGTGTGTGTGTTTTTCCCCCAGATCAGATGGGCTTGTGAGTCAAGAAAAGGGAGGGAGGTGAGAGAATTTTGCTTTGGTTCATTTTTGATAAGAATTTACCAAACTTCATAAATTCTTTCATTTGGGGGATGGAAAGGATTTGAGACTGCAAACCTCAGGATTTTCCCTAAGCTTGTCCATGCCTTCTGCTTGCATGGATGGTGTTGTTTGGAACACAAGAATCAAAACACTTCAAGAGAATCATTTTCAGTATATGATAATATCTAAATATTACCCTATATTAATGCTGAATCCATCAACTGAAAGTATAACTGAATGGCACTTAGAAAAGTGACTTTGGGGACTATACTTCTCAGAATTCTGGGAGTTGCAGTTCTCCAAAAATTATTTTTCCAAGCTCTGGGAAGGAAGGAAGGAAGGAAGGAGGGAAGGAAGGAAGGAAGGAAGGAAGGAAGGAAGGAAGGAAGGAAGGAAGGATTATGTGGAACTTGAACTGCTGAAATGGAAGCAACAGCAAAGCTTCTAACAGCAAAGAAGAGATATAAGGACAATGCAGAGGTTTAAATCCTACAAGATAGATTGCACTCAACATAATCTTTAGACTTGCTGGACTGGATCTACAGTAATGGTAAAAGCTAGTTGATTTCAATGGAAACTAAATACAACAGAGATAAGATCCAGCCATGTGTTTACTATGTATATCTATGTATAGAGCCTGCATAGACTAGCACTGGGTGACATGCAGCTCTCCAAAAGATGCTGAACTACAATTTCCAGCATACCTTACCATACTGTTCAGTAACACCTGGATAGTCCCACTTTGTCCAAGCTTTGTGTAGACCTATCTGCATATCACAATCAGGAGATCACAAAAACAAAGTTCAAAGTCCAACCCACAAAAAAAAGATGGGGCAGGAGTGTCACAGGATATGGGGCCAGCTGCCATGATTCTTGACTCTGAGGCCATTTCCGCACTAGACTGTTAAATGGCCCCTCCCTAAACTGCAAACCCCAGGATTCCATAGGATGTTGAAAGTGGAATGATAGCACTATAACAGTCTTGTGTGGAAATGGCCTGAGTAGGAGTCTTACTTGTCCCCAGACCACATTGATCCAAACACCAAATCAGCTAGAGTTTTAAAGAAACAGCAACAGTTGTTTCTTTTTACCCATCACAGATCTTCTTGATTTTCTGTCTGAGCTGTTCTCCTTGGTAGAAGACAATGAACACGTTCTTTTTCACTTCTTCTTTCTGGAGAAAATAAACGCAACGTAAGTAGAATTTTTAAAATAATTACATAGCTAACCAAATGCTGCACAGGCAATTAAACTGCACTGTAGGCTAAATACAGCCCTAGAGATGGCAAAGCCATCTAATACTTACAGTGACAGGATCTTCCAGGGGAGAATCCATTTCACTGAACCTCAGATAGATGTTTCCCCTGCAAGCTCTCCACAGCAAACGTTCAAAGGGCACCATCCTTTCCCTCTTGATCACACCAGCTATGAATCTGTGGAACACAGAACAAAATGGATACATGACACATTAAGCACCTGAGAAATTAAGGACCTTTCTTCACTACCCTGTTACAGTGCTATTATTCCACTTTCAACATCCTATGGAATCCTGGGGTTTGCAGTTTAGGGAGGAGCATTTAGAATTCTCAGCTAGAGAGCTCTTTGGCCTCAGTAAACTACAAACCCCAGAATTCCACAGGATGTTGAAAGTGGAATAATAGCACTGTAAGTGTAGTGTGGAAAGGCCCTTTAATAACATTTCCACATATGTGTATAAAACAGATTTGTCATATTTATGTGTTTGAGCTGATTTACAGATGGATGCACATGGCTTGATGCTGCATCCCTCATGAATCTGCTGTCTTGTTTCTGAGCTGGCATCCATGACAATTCTATACTTGATAAAAGCTGCCAGATTGTGCTTTGCACAGCATTGGGAGAGTGGAATTACTCCATCCATGGAGGAATGGAAAATCAAAGTAATTGATGTTTGTTAAAAGATAAGATGATTCAACAATTCGAAAGAGAATGGAAGCCGATATCTGATTGGATAAAAAGAAAAGATGGATAAAGAGATAAAATGTAATGACATAGACTAAAGACGATGTAAGAAATTAAAATTTTTGGAATATAGATAGAATTTTTAAAACTTTTAGCAATAATAGTTAATAAGTAAGTAGATTAGAGAAGAATATTTCTGGACAATGGGTGTCAAAAACATTAATAACAAAGGAAGTGCATTTTAAATGGAAAGACGGCAAGGGGAAGTAATAATATTTGTATATACTGGACAAAAATTGGTATATTTAGTGGGTGTAAACTTAATTAAAATATAATTTTTTTAAAAAAAGAAAGCTTCACCTGCAGTGTTTCCTCTGTCTCACTTGGGTCACATTTGCAACCCCTTACTTGTTGCAGCTAAGGGCCTTTTTTCTAATCCCAACTACACTAGATCGACTGAATCAACTGATGAGAATGTTTATGTACATGTAGGAGCCAGCATGATGTGGTGATTTGAAATAGTGATGAAACAGTACTTTGTATTTTTACAATAAACTGTGTATATTGGTTTTATAACTGTCTTCATTTCCTCTCAAAAATAGCTTGGGAACTGCAGCTTGGATTAGATGAGTGGTGCAAATTCTTCAGTAGTGATTCCTAGGCTTGCACACAAAACTCTAATTCCCAGGTTGCATAGTTCAAGGGTGGGCAAGCCTTCCACCTGTACTCGGGCTGCACTTCCCATCAAGCCTAGCCAGAATAAGAAATGGTGATTAATGATAGAAACTGTAGTCCAACAACACTTGGAGGGCTACAAACTGTCCGTTGCCTCCCCTTAAAGGCATGGATGTGGAAGTAATTGGAATCTTTGGCAGAGGTACAATCTTAGAGCAAAGAGAAAGAATGTGGTTCTCAACCTTTGGTCCTCCATCTTCTTTGGACTTCATCTCCCAGAAACACCAATCAGCATGGCCCATGGTGAGGGATGCTGGGAGCTGGAATCCAAAACATCTGGAGAACCAAAGGTTAAGAAGCCCTGTGAGGGAATCAAGGGAAAGACCCTCCCAGTTAGTTCTGATCCAAGCCAGGAGGTGCCTGGAAGTGGGAAACTATGTGTTGTGTCTCTAAGGCAGGGTTACTATACAACCTCTTTTCTCAAGACATGTCCTCTTTCTTAGAGCTAAAATTTCTGTCCAGGTGGATTTTTAAAATGTCCTCTGCTTCTTCATCTCCTGCTTTCTCATGCTGACAGAAAATCATCATAGTGATCGGTGGTTTGAAGTAGTCAGTCAGTAATGTGTGCTCTTTTTTACTCTTCACAGTATGGTAACCCTGGCTAAGGGGGGAAATGTCTTTGTGGAAATAAATCATCAGTAACAAGACTAACCCCAGTTTTGCAGCAACTGCTGCTGGAGTACTTCTTAGCTCCAACAGCCCCGAGGTGTCTTCATTGAAGAAATCATCAGGCAAATTAGTTTCAGTCTGAAAGCAAGAATAATATTAATCTTAAAGAGCTGTCTCAAAAATCAGCAGAGTAGGAAATGTCTGTTATTTCCCATTATTGCTAATGCTATTCTTCTTTATATTTTTTTAGGTCATATCTGTACCAAAATCTTTAGTTTAGCTGACGTTTGTTGTTCCCAGATACCTTGAGGAGTGTTGTGTGAGGTACTGGGTGGAGAAGGGCAAGAATGGAGAATATATGGTCTTCCAGAGTTATATCTTAATAAAGCATTATGAAGATTGCCTTTTGAAACATCTGGAGGGCCAAAAGTCCTCTACTCCTGGATTAGGGATTTTGAGATGTCTGATTCAGCCATTAGACCCATACATAAGGCTGCCTCATGAACAGGCAAAGTGATAATTAATTAATTAATTAAATTAAAACTGCACTAATCAAAGGCACTAAGATTCCATTAAAAATGGGAAGCTCTGCTAATAGGATTTATAGGCCCTGGAATATGTGTGAGTAGAAGAGTTAGTCCCCTTTATTCCATGTTTGTATCCTGTTAAGGAAAATTATGCTGAGCCACTCAACACATACATGTTGGTATCCTTTTAGAGATTTACACTACAGTATTTAATTTTTGAGAATCAGAATGGAGTACTGGTTTGAGCATTGGACCACGACCCTGGAGACCACGGTTCGATTCCCACTTGGCCATGGAAACCCATTGAGTAACTTTGGGCACATCACACACTCTCAGCCCCAGAAAACCCCTGATAAGTTTGCCTCAGGGTCACCATAAGTCATAAATGACTTGAAGGCACACATCAGCAACAACATCCTAATTCTTCTACTGTTGTGTTAAGGAGATATTCTATGCAACAGTTTTGAAAGGCTGTGTAACAAGTGGTAGACGGCACCCAGGTGGAGCTCTACCCCTGGCCAAAATGGCCACTGGTTGGTTGCAGAGATACACCAGGAACGCTCACTCATCCACACAACCACTTGCTTTGCCATTCCTCTTTAGCACCTGGACTTCCGTTTAAGTGTGTTGTCAGAATTTTATATTCTATCAGCTTCAATTAGAATCTTGGATACAGTGTGAACATGAACTGTATGGGATGCCAATATATAACAAAAGGAGATAAGTCTCAATCTAAATCATATTCACCAATTCCAACCACATATTTAAACTCTACATCACCTCAAAAAAGTCCTGAGTTTTCTTTAGGAGATGCTTTAGTTCAGTGAGTTCTAGAAAGTTCTGCTTCAATGCTTGCAGGTTTTTGTTGGCTTCTTGCAGCTCTCCTTCCAGCTTCTCCAAAACTGCCTATTTAGGTAGAGAAAAAACAAAAGCAGATCCAATTATTCCTTCACACACCTTGCTACTGACAAAACAGATTACTACAAAGATGGATGATGATATGGCAAACTTTTCAAAATATGTCTCTCGGCAGGTTAGGCAATCTTGCAGCAAATATTAAAATCTGTTTCTGAGCATGAATGATTCATGGACGACTCAAATTATGTACAGACACTAAAATAAGCAACAGAACACAACGAATCTTCAGGTTGCAGTAAATGAAATGATGAATGACAACAATGGGTTGCTTTCCACTTTAGTAGCAATTGCTTCTTTAGGATACAAAGTGCTCCTACATTTCCCAGAGGCTATAATAGTGAACATATTCATTAGGGCAGAGTGGGTAAAGGGTGGTCCTAGGGATGCATACAGTGCTGAGGCTGTTTTTGTGCCCCATGGTGTTTCCAGATGTTGGAAGAATTCCACCATTCTCTCTCTGCCCCATCTTGTTCTTAGAGCAAATGGGCATGGTTAGCATAGGGCCTCTTCTTTTGAATGTTAAAGCTTCATCATTTGTCTTTGTGTCATTTAAATGCACAATCACAAATACCTTTGGTGTTCAGATCATATGACCCAGGATTGTTGCTTATGTCATCAGTCTTATAAAAAGTGCCTCCTTCTTAGATCTCTCTTCTTCTCCTCCATTTTTGCTTCCTCTTTCTCCTCTCCAACCATGCTTCGCATCTCCATCAGAAGATGGTGAGTTAAGAATGAAGCTACTACTGATCTATTCATTGGCTAGTTAGGATGTAGATTCCCTGATGCACATGCATTAGTAAACTTTTCTAAGTTTATAACCTGAAACTGCCTGTGTTTGCTTTGTTTTCTTAGTCAGTTTCAGATCAGAAAAGCCACACAGAAATTTGGGCATGCTTTTTCTGCTACTTTGCTAAAAGAAGGCTAATTCCTTACAGTTTTAGTTTTCATAGAATTTCCCCATAGGGCTAACATCCTGGGAAACTCTAATTCCCAACAAAACTTTCTAGACCACCCTTCTTCTAGCCAAAAAGAAAGGGTGAATTGCCTTCCCTGAAATCCTTTAGGTGTGGTCCTTGCCTCATTAACTACCGGTACAAGTGATTATTTTCAACCTATGTGGAAACAGGCAGTGACAACTATATTAAATCTCATCTCTGGGCTTTTCCCCAGGTCATTTTCTCAGCATGGAATACGACCAGACCAAAGCAGTCATTAAATAGCATGTAGTAAGCAGAGAGTGTCAATTGGATCTGGCCAGGACCCCAACCTTTGTTCCTAGTGAATCTAACAGATACTTTGCCTCCCCTAACTAAACTTGAAGTAACTAAACACTGGAGGGTCTTCACTTCACATGATGTCATGTCTTATACAGGAAGATTCCTTACTCAGAGAGACAATGGCCCTGTGACTCTGGACACAGCAAAACAATAGAGCACGTGCTACTACAGAGCTTATATTATAGAAAAATGTGTACTAGCCTCATTCCACCCTTACTGTATCAATATCCAGAGTGCACAGGACAATTCTACACTTTTCTGCTACTACTAACTCTAACACAACATATGTTAACAGCTTCTATGCAGCAACACTTAAAATTTGTTGGATGATGTCCTATGTCACAGATTAGACCAAATGAACATCTGTTTTGTTTGACTGGAATGTTCTGTAAATTGATAGATATGGTGTTTCACATATGATCCTCAATGCTTCCCTATATTCACCTATTGTTCCTACCCTTCACACACACACACACACGTGTGTGTGTGTGTGCACGCGCGCGCATGCACACACACGGTGGGGGCATTTCCACACTACACTGTTATAGTGCCATCATTCTACTTCAACACACTGTAGAATCCTGGGGTTTGCAGTTTAGGGAAAGGCATTTAGAATTGTCAGCCAGAGAGCTCTTTGGTCTCAGGGAACTACAAACCCCAGAATTCCACAAGATATTGAAAGTGAAATAATAATACTATAACAGTGTAGTGTGGAAATGGTGAATGATCAGCATAAAGTCACCTACTGAATTTCACAATTCAGTGAAGACTTGAACATGGATCTCCAAAGTCCCAGTTCAGCATTTTCACCCCTGCACCCCACATTGACAAAGAAGTAGGGCCTGAACTCATCCCAATCCTTCATCAGATTAGCTTGTTTATCACTGGTTCTAGCAAAGGCATTATCAGCGGATGGGTACAGTGGATTTGGATTTATTGTTTGAAATGTGTCTGCACCTGAATGCATGTTTAATGAAGTGCTTATAGTTTTCCTAAGGCAGCCTTTCCCATCTTGATGCCCTCCAGGAGGGGTGGACCAGAATACCATCACCGTTTTCACTTGGTATGAGTTGTAGTCCACTGTGTCTGGAGTGCATTAGGATGGGAAAGGCCATCCTAAGATATAAAATCAGTCAACAGGCAACACCGTACAGAAGGTCTCCAGACAGTCACAAGTTTAGTAAGAAAGCAACAGCTCCTGCTGTTTCTCTTCAGGCCGTGACGGATACATGCATGTAGCTATCAGAAATACCTTACCTCTAAATCAATCATTTCTCGTGGTAGTGGAGTCTCAGGATATTTCCCAGGCTTATGAAGCAGTATCTCATCTCCCATCTCAACTTCTAGGAAGCCTAAGAGCAAACGAAGCAGAAGAGTTATGGCATCTAATTTTCTCCATGACATACAGCAGTACTAGAGGTAAGGCAGCCCTCTCTTTCTAGGTACTAGTTTGCCCAGTAGCTGACAGCAAATAGTACTGTATTCCCTCAACTGGGACTAATATTCCACCAGGATCATATTCAATAAAACAAAATGAGGGGAAATTGTGAAAGGATGTGAAACCATACCTATCAGCAGGAAATAGAAGTGTGCATTATTCCAGGGAAAAAGAAAACTTGGGATTTAGTCAAGCCAGTTAGGTAAGGTTGATATTGTGAGCCTGGACTCTGCCACCAAGTAAATGGGTTTAGTTTTGGTGAACATCATGGCCAGCCATTAACAGCTACCCAGTGGCACAAAAGGATTAACTTGCATTAGTGACTTTACTAGATGCATTTTGTACCCATAAAACTTTTGCTATACCAGGAAGGTATATCAATGTTCAACATTGCAAGAACTCTCACAGCAGCCTGGAACCACAAAAGTCCCAGAACAAAACAGCCAGTAAGAGGTTCTGCCTGTTAGTTACTTAGGCAGTTTATTTTTTAAATGTTGGGCTACTGGATTGGTTACCTTGGGGCTAGCACATTTTGCTACTTTTCCTACTGGTTTCTCTCCTGTTTGTGCTGTAGATATCTATATATGAATGGCATATTTTCTAGATTAGACTGTTATTGTAGGATCATCCTGCTTCATTCACAGAATTTTACAGGAGATCTAGAGATTGTCACTTTCCATTTGTAACCCTTCCCACATTTTCCCACTGCATCTTCTTTTTTCTTACTACAGAAGAATCCAGAGAAAAGCAAAATAGTTCCACAACTATTAGTAGTCCTAAAAGAACTGTAGGAGAGTGTGCATACACATGCGCACACATATTAATGAGTCTGGCATTGATCTGCATGATCTCTCAAGATTCCTTCCAACCCTCTGATTCTGTGACTGTGACCAGGAAAGGGTTAGCTGAAACCTGCTGGACTGGTCTGGCCCAGCCAATCTACTGTTAAGCAAAAGCCTGAATTGAGTTCCCCCCTCTCTCTTCTCCTAAGGAATGTGCTGAGTGATTGGAGTGAAGTATTTAGACTTCTTGGCCAGTGCTATAGTGTCTCACCAAACTACAAATCCTAGGATTCCATGGGATGCAGCCATGGTGGTTGAAGTGATATCAAAGTTCTACATGTGAAAGAGGCCATATACTCAAGTAGCTCTTACCCTGAACCCACAAGAAATTGCCTTACACCAGCTCAAACTATTAGTCCATATATAGCCCTGTGCTGCCCATTGTGATAGTCAATAGCTCTCCAGAGTGTCAGGTAGAGGTCTCCTAATCTACATCATCTGCTACCTGGTTTATTTTATTAGCTGGAGATGAATGGAACCTGGGACTATATGCATTCTATGCTACCTTCTCTAACAGTGACAAAGACCTCCTCACACTAACATTTAGAAAGCATTTTGCAGGTGTTTTCTCTCCCCCCCCTTTTCTTAAAGTTTTTCTTTGAGAAGAAAAAATGACGAAAGAAGCAACAGAAAAGCAAAGGAGGGTTCCAACTGGAGGACATCATCACTTGAAGCCTCATAAAATGTCAAAAGGGTCTCATAGAACCATTCACTGTCTGCCATGCCAATTTACACTCAATTTCTAGAAGTCTACACTGTTATAGTACTGTTATTCCACTTTCAACATCCTGTGGAATTCTGGGGCTCGTAGTTTATTGAGGCCAAAGAACTCTCTGGCTGAGAATTCTAAAGGCCCCTCTCTAAACTCCAAACCCAGGATTCCATAGGATGCTGGAACTGGAATAATAGCACTATAACAGTGTAGTGCGGAAAAAAGTCAGCAATCTGGTGTTTTATAAGAGAAATCCACTCTATAGTTTGCTTCACTAAATACAGCTATGTGAAATGAAATAAAATCTACTTACGAAGGATCCTTTCCAAGGATTCACATCTTCTGACCTCATTCACAAACTTTCTTTGGAAGCTGTTGACATTCATATTCAACTAGACAAGATTTAAACAATAACAATGATAAACAGATTACACAAATGAATACAATGTTTTCTTTCTTTCTTTCTTTCTTTCTTTCTTTCTTTCTTTCTTTCTTTCTTTCTTCCTTCCTTCTTCCTTCCTTCCTTCCTTCCTTCCTTCCTTCCTTCCTTCCTTCCTTCCTTTCTCCTTCTATCGAGGTACACAGATATAGTACCAAATACTTTTGTTGCTTACTACAAAAAGGTGGTGGCTATGTATGGATGAGAGCTTCATTTCAGTATGTTTTTTTTAAATCAATATTTACTAACATTTGCAGGATTCAAAGACCAACCCTAAAATTCTTACCCACCCAAAGGTTTCCAACGACCTACTCACATCTCTGAACTGAACCAGGCCCAGCTCGCCAAGTTCTGCCACACAGCAATAGGCCGACTCCACCTGGAGGAAAAGTTGGGACAGACACATCTCTTCGCTCCGAAATACGGATGCCATCTTGTGTGTTCCTCTGTGGAGACATTGAGAGAAATGTCAAAAATTACAGCTTCATCTCAGGAGGACAAGGCATTATGCTAATGTGCACCAGGTGCATTTTGTGCAGTAGGAAAATAAAATGCAGAGTAATAAATAGGCTTTTGTGCAACACAGGCTTTAATCAGAAACAAGGCAAACCTATCAGAAGGTTTTCTTGGCAAGATTTTTTCAGAGGGGGTTGCTGTTGCTTTCCTCTGAGGATAAGAGAGTGTGACCAAGGTCACCCACTAGGCTTCTATGCCCAAGTGGGAATTCAAACCCTGTCTGTCTGAATCCTAGGCCATTTCTGCACTAGCCTGTTATAGCATGATGGTTCCACTTTCAACATCCTCTGGAATTCTGGGGTTTGCAGTTTCGGGAGGGGCCCAGGATTCCAGAGGATGTTGAAAGTGGAACCATCGCGCTATAACAGCCTAGTGCGGAAAAGGCCCTAGTCCAGCATTCAAACCACTACACCATCCTAACTCAAATAATTTAGACAGAGGAGATGTATCATGGGCTTTTCCTAAGGCATAAAGAGTATCACTTGCCCAAGGTCATCCAAAGGTTTCCACAGCCAACCAGGGAGTTGAATGAACTCTTGTCTCCTAGCCCATCAACCAAATCACTCCACCACACTGACTCTTCAGGAGTGGCATGCGAATGTTTATTTTGACAGAAATAAATGGAGTGGGAACATCACATTCCTAATATCTTGTTACAGTCCCTAGCAAGCCTTTTGACACAAAAAGTAAATGAGATTTTATCTGTGAAGTTGTAAGCAGTAAAAGAGTACAGACAAATTAGACAGTGTTTCCTAGCTTTTCCCTGGTCTACTGTGCAGGGCTGTTAAGAGATTCAGCATCCTGGACAGTTCAATTCACAAAGGGCATTACTTGCTTAAATGTCTAAGCTGAAGAAATTCTCTGTCTCTTTGTATTTAGGTAACTAAAGTTCCTCCATTTTGAATTCCAATCAACTTTAAAGGTTGTTCCTGTTGTCTTACTTAAAATTATGCTGACGTTAAATTGGCAAAGTCAATTCCTAGGTTTGCAGCATTAGTTCCCAGCACTCTCTGTAACAATATTTCTTACACTTCACTGCTAAGTGAATGCATGTGTGATGCAGGGTTCACTGTTGATTGTTAACGATACGTTACTGTATTATGAGCCATTTATCCGAATTTTAGTCCTGGGAAAGCAAATATTCTTGCACATGCACCATATGTTTTATGACATCATTGTCATCCAATTTATAACTCTCCTTTTCACAATAATGCTTTCTTCTCTTTGCTCATGATTGTGCCTCTTGGAGATGGGAAAAGGACAAGCATTATCATGGTCTCGTCCTTCTCCCATTCCTATTGCAGGATGGGGGGTGCTGCAGAAAGGGCCTAAAGTAAATCTTTGTAGGACTGCAGCCTAAAAATTATTTAACCCACTGCCTGCCTGCTTTTAATGGATTCTCAGTGATATTAACATGAACACTGAGCATGTGTGGGAAAATACTCCAAGATTTTTCAGGGCCTCCCTACCTTAACATTCTTATGAACCAAAAGATAAGTCATTATCTCATTACAGGAGGGCACCAGCATTCAATACTGAAATGTGCTGGTAAGCCAGACTTTGGAAAATACTTGTTTTTGGATAATAAACCTAAGAATCTGTGCCCATCCCAACATGGTGGATAGATTTTGAGATCTGACATCCAAAACAGTAATTTTTCTAAGCTCTGTGGCAATCACGAGGTATGGAATATGTCCAGGCCTGATGGCTAAATGGCTTCTTTCCTTCCATACTGCAAACTTCTCAGCTGGGGAGGGGATCCAAATGATACTGCAGATTCTGAAAGAATGCAGAAATGGAAAGGATGCTTTCTCTGTAGCACTTTCCTATACAGTTCCAAAACCTTTTCCCCCTGCTGTTGTCCCATTCCTGCTGCAAAACAGGACAAGGGTAAGCTGGGACAGGAAATGGTCTATGAAACTAGCACTATGCACTCTTCAGGAGGGGAGGGAGATCCATGGCACTGAATCACCTCTACAACAGTTCCGTATCTATCCTGTAAAGGGGAGCAAGAGAAGAGAAGCTGCCTGCCAAAAAGTGTATAATACACGTGCTGTTTTCATACTTGCTGCCTGTAGTTGAACATCATCTAACTCAATTGGGCTGTTGCACAAACATAGAAGTTAGCAAGTGGGGTCTGCAACAAAATGTTGCAGTGTGAGGTGAGTTGTTAGGACAAGACTGTATCAAACTCTGAGGTTTCAGGACCAAAATCAGAGACCTAGGCATGTTACTGGAAGCAGATCCTAATGACGTTATGACAGACGGCCCTTGGTAGTATCATTAAGCAGGACACATTAAGCATCAACCACAGTTGCACAGCAAGAGTACCTCATTCAAATAAAACACAGCAAGTCTAAAAAACTGAGGAACATGATAACCCTGCTTGTTGAATTCCCTCCCTCTGGAAGTCTGATTGGCAACAATGTTAGAAACATTTTGGTGCCAACTTAAAATCTGGCTTTTTATTGAAGCCTTCAGGCCAAAGTGATTTTTTACAGGCTGCATATGTTTTATAGTTGCATTATTCAACCAGTTGCATTATTTAACCAGTTTTAAATTTAAAAACTATTTAATATACTGTTAATTTTTTAAGCTATTGTAATTAGTTATTGTTTTAAATTGATTTTACTGTAAGCCGGCCTGAGATGTTTGGATAGAGGCCACACAAATTATGGATAAATTTGGATAAATTATGAAGCACACCCTGACATCAAAACTTCAAACTTTATCTCAAGTTGTTGATTTAAATTCATGACGGTGCCTCTTTGAGAGGGTTTGTCCTGATAAAATTTGTCAAAAAAAAAGAGAATAACATCTTAGTACTCCCAAGGACTAGAAACTTTAAACACAAGAATTGGGATCCATTGGACACTAAGATCATAATCCACAGGCTGGTTACTCAAGAAAATCCTCCAGGAACATAAACAGTTGCCTTATACCTGGTTAGACATTCTAACAAAAGTATCATAAGCCCAGAAACTCTGATAGTGATTTTACAGGCAAACCACAAACCAAGTTTTTCCCATCACCAGCTACATGATCTTTTTAAATGAGGTAATAGTGATTCAGCCTGGGACTTCTGAAATACACCCTCACTGTTCAAGCACTGAGCTATGGCTCTCTCTCCCAACACAAGAAATGGACGTAGTTCAGTGTAAATGTACATATTCCTCCCCGCAACATTTCACAGATGAAAACTGGCACATGTGTGACCAAGTAGCATCAGAGCAACCATGATGGCAAAAATTACTAAGGAGGAAGAACACACAAACTAAGAGAGGCTGCAGCAGCTTGCTTTTGCCTAAGTCTACAAGGAAGGGCAAGATCCTGCCCCCTCTCCCCCTGCCCTTGCTGCATTAATTGAGTGGAAACTACTTCTGCACTTTGAACTCAACTAGCAGCAATTAAACCAAGATGAGCACAAAGAGGGAAGGGAGGAGGAAGAGAGAAAAAAAGTATTTTTAAAGCAGCTGACAAAGTGGGGTGACAGAAGATTGGTTAATTGAGATGTCTTTACCAAATCAGAGCAGCAGCAGGGTATGTGTACATTGTCCTTTCCCATCACCACAGAGCTCACAAGACTTACAATGCAAATATGCTGCAGTGTAAAAGTTGCTAGACTGTCTCCCTCTGTCTTACCCCAGTTCTTCGTAATATGACTACTCTCATCTCCTGTCCATCATCACCTCCACTGTAACATATCATCCACATCTCTCAGCCATATGAATAATTATTTGCATTCAGTTTTTCCTAGGCTCTTGTTGGCTTTTCCATACCAAAGTTATAATTATCTCAAACACACCCACAATCAGAGAACGTACAGATCTAGTGCTGTTAAATGTTAAGTGCTGGTTTCAGAATACCTATTTAGCTGTTTAATCAAGCCCTACATTATTTTCCCCCCAGAGGAGTAGGCAGGTTAGGGGAAAACATTCAGCATCCATAGAAGAAAGTAATTTCCCCCTTCAGGATAAATGAATGAGCACCAAAAGAGCCAAGAAGGGTCTCTGTGTACTCTAGAGAAGGTTGTAGTCACTCATTTCCAGATCTCACCTCAGTGATCCACTCTGGTTGGTTTCTTTTCCTCTGTGCAGCCTGAACAAATTTTGCAGCTCCTCCTGGCTTAGCTGAACAGTAAATGAAACGGTGGGAGAGCCTACAGGTTCTTTCTTAGATATGCATAGTGAGAATAGCCAAACTGGTCCTGACTGGTCCCAGCCAAAGAGAACTTACTTGTCCCCTGGTCACCGGGTAGAAAGGACCAGAAGCCACCTTGCTTTGCCTAACCCTTTCTCATCAAATCTGTGTGATAAGAACTAACAGTGTTGTGTCAGCAGTGGGATGTTGTCAGTAACAACAAATTCAGGCATTCCTTCTTGTGACAGTCTCTTTCTATGTGCATGTAGGAGATTCTACACCTTGCTCTGTGAAAAGGGAGCTAATGGTTTTTCTCATTAGAAGTGGTAGCTAGAGAATTCCATGTCAGTGGGGAAAAGACTCTGCACCAGGTTTTGGTCTCAACTTTAAAAAAGCCATCCAAGATGCTGAACCTGTTTAGGGAGAAGGGTTGAGCACCTTGGATAGATCCTTTAAAGTTCAGACCAAAGTCCAGAACAAGAATCAATGCCTTATAGATGTGGAAAGCACCAACTATCACTGGCTTCTAAGCCAGATACAGTAAAACGGAAGTCAGATGCCCTTGCCTATCATCTTGCACTTGGTTGCACAACTACATTTTTTGAACCTGCTCAAATATGTTTGCCTTTTTAAGCAGTTTCTCAGTGTGTCCACGAGGCTTCGGAAAAATTATAAGGTAAATCCAAGATTGGGTTGAAAGCAACAGTGATACTAAAACACCACACATTGCAAGATTTAAATTAAATTAAGATGAAAACTTAATGAATTTTTTTAAAATGAAGATTAAGAAAATGAACTGCTGTTTGTGTTGATCAAATAGAATGAGGGGAATAAGTTAACCACATCTCACCTCTGAGAAAACATAAAGGTTAATTAATTTAAAGTCAATTAATCTTGCTTGTACTTCTTGGTTTTTTTAGTATCTGGGAGATTCAATCAGAGTTCTCCAGTATAAGGTATAATTTGGCAGAAAAGACCAGACAATATGTGTGTGGTTGTGTGTGTGTGAGAGAGAGAGATTTAGGAAAAGTTGGTGAGGTTTTTTTGGATGACATTGCCCCGAATCCCCTAGCCTGCATGGCTGGAGAATGTTGGGAGTTACAGTCCAAAAATGTAAAGTTTGCAAACTCTGTTGTGGGGAAAACAGATGTTTATTAAGTTTATTAAGTGATGTAATATTTCTGGAAACTGTGAAGCCATAAGAAAAGAAAAAAGAAAAAAAAGAAAGAAACATTGTTTCCCAGGCTGGGTTCCTGGAAAACAATAGAAATTTTTGGAAAAACAGGAAAATGTAACTTTAGACCTTTTTATAGAATGAAAGTCACATCATCATCATCATCATCATCATCATCATCACCTTTGTTGCAAACAAAACTAAGATAAAGAATAAACAAAAATAAACAAACACACAAAAAAAATCACAAACATTACAAACATTACAAAAAATATTCTAACATTCTCATTCTCATCCCTTATCACTTTTGTACACTCCATTCCTTAACTTTCCTCCAGGCTTAATTTTGGATTCATATTTTCTTCTAATATACAAATCCGATTATCTCTATTTTACAACATATAATCATCCTAATTCTATACAGCCTATATTTAAGTGCTCAAGGTGCATTTTTTATATCTTCTACTGTTATAGCCAATTTTTAATCCTAAACAATACACTTATTTATTTTACTCCAATCAATAGTACAGAGAACTTCATCATTTAAATCATTATTATTCCTTAAAGTTTAATCTCTTAATCTAAGAAGCTTGCTACCGCTAAATTTCCCCATCTGCCCTTCAGGTAGATGATTAGCAGGTCCCAGTTTTTTATTTCAGGAATATAAAATGTATTACTTCTAATGTGGTTTGGCATAAAATTATATTTTTAATTCAGACAATAATTACAAATGGTTGTTACAAAAAATTACCACAAATGCTAATTTAAAAAAATATTTTTGTTACAAATGGAGCTACAAAGTCCTGAACTCTTTGGTTTTGCCAGTTTACAAGAAGCCAAGAAAAAAAAAAGTAAATTCCATTGGCTTTAGCAAAATAAAGGGAAAAAAATTTTTTTTCTCCACTAGTTCTCCAGAGTATTAAGCCAACATAAAGTTCTCATTCCATAAAAAGAAATGAGAAAAAGAAACCAAGACCAGGAATTTCAATAATTTGATTTTATACATAATCTTATGAAATAATTTTGGGGAGAATGAACACATGGACATCTTGACTTAAATGTTTTATTTCTCATTCTAAAAGAAAATATTCCATAATTCATTTTTTTCCAAATTTTTCAGAAAAATAATTCCTTGAAAAAGAATGGAAAGGGTTCCCCCTGCCAAATTTTTCAAATCTCCCCCCCCCAGGCCTTCACATCCTTATTAAGCACACACACATCCATTTGGCTACAAAGTAGGGACAAAGTTAACTTATTCTATTAAAAGCGTGATACACGGGAGAATGGAACAGCTCTGCCTTCTCCACATCTTAACTTGGCAGCCCTTCGCTGCTTTTAACCCATTTTCTCCCTAGTGGCTTATTCTGTATAGTAGAGCTGGGAAAGGGAAAACTTAGAGAAAGAAACCAGGGGTGGAGAGGAAGGTCTGTGTTTTTTTCCACTCCCCATCCTGCCCTCATTTCAGCATATAAAGTTACCTCTCTAGACCTCCCTTGCAGCCAAATGGTATGTGTGTTGAATAAACACATACACAAATATTTGATCTCATAGAAGAGTCTGAGTAGGAAAACGGAGCATACTACAGAGTCATTGTTATGTGTTTCCCCGTTTTACAGCTGTTGTTGCCCCAACCAACAAAGCTATGTTGCACAAAGCAGAGGCTGTTCCCAGTCTGTTTAGTCAACAACTCATAGAATGGGTTCAGTGTAAAGGGCAGCTGATCTGCCTGGGCCACAGTTATCTGTTGTAAGACTGAAAAACAATCATGAAGGATCAGGAGAGCTAGGGAAGCTGCCATCCTCCACATTGTCAGGTTGTGGGTCAATTGGGAGCAATATTGTCTGATCAGACAGGAAGCAGCTTTCCAGAACTTCAGATTGAAGCCTTTCCCACTTGTATCTGGAGAAGCCAGGGACTGGACCTAGGACCTTCTTCTTCTGGTCAGACCCCAACTGGAAAAAATGTGTCCAGTCCTGGGCACTACAGCTCAGGAAGGATATTGACAAGCTGGAATGTGTCCAGAGGAGGGCATCCAAAATCGTAAAAGGCCTGGAAACCATGTCCTATGAGGAACAGCTTAGGGAGCTGGATATGTTTAGATTGGAGAAGAGAAGGCTAAGAGGCAACATGATAGCTATATTTAAATAGCTGTCAAATGGAAGATGGAGCAAACTTGTTTTATGTTGCTCCAGACTAGGACGCAGAGCAATGACTTCAAACTTCAAGAAAAGAGATTCCATCTAAACATTAGGAAGAACTTCCTGATGGTCAGAGCAGTTTGAAAGTGGAATACAGTGCCTCAGAGTATGGTGGAGCCTTCTTTAGGTTTTTTTAACTAGAGGCTGGATGGCCAGCTGTTGGGAATGCTATGATTGTGTATTCCTGCATGGCAGGAGATTGGACTGCATAGTCTGTGTGGTCTCTTCCTGTTCTATGATTCTGACTGTATGATTCTTGAAAAGCAAGTTCTCTATGCCTGAGCTGTGGTCCCTTGGTCAGATCTCACTTGGAATATTGTGTCCAGTCCTGGGCACCACAACTCAAGAGGGAATTTGCACTAAAATTCCCAACTCCGTGAAATGGAAACCACCAGGCATCCCTGCCTAATCAACTTTCTCCAGCTTCAAATTCCTTGGAAACAGCCCTCCGAAAATTGTAAGGCTCTGAGCTAAAGATTCCAGACTGATAATCCAGCATCGCTTAGATTACCATCTATTAACCAATGCACGCTGTTAACATTATGGCGACTCTATCCCAAATTTGTATCTATACATATAAATTAGCATATGCATGTGTTAAACAGATCTGTGTCCTATTTTGCCCTTACTTTTGGTGAAGCAGAAGTGGCCATGCCATATTCAACACCCACAAAGAGGCCAAAAGATAATCAGTGCAAAGAAGAAGAACAACACATAATTTTTCCAGTCATGTATTTCTGGTTTGTGGAAATCAAGAGCCTTCCATGTTACACAGTTATAGAACTAACACCCCGAAGGCACCAGATAACTTCTGATCTTGGAAACTACAGAAAGTCAGACCTGGTTAGTACTTGGGAGACTGCCAATGGATACCAGGTGCTGTAGACTATATTTCAGAGGAAGGAACTAGCAAAACCACCTTTGAGTATTCCTTGCCTAAGAAAACCCTATGAAATTAATGTGGTTGCCATAAGTTGACAGGTGACTTGAAAGCACATATACACACACAATTGACATTGTAATATCCTATGGAATCTGGAGGCATGTAGTTTTGTGAGATAGTAGAGTACTCCGGCTGGCACTAAAATCTGCTCCCTAAACTACAAACCTCAGGACTGTATAGAATGCTACCATGGCATTTAAAGTAGAATACAGACATACCTCAGTTAACAAAGCCTCTAACAAAGAAAGTCCTTTTTACAAAGTCTTTTTATGCCCACCAGACTCCCTTTTTTCTCCTCACCCTCTGTTCAATTGGAAGTTTTAAAAGCAGCATTTGTATTGGGAAGCTGAAGAAACATAGATTTTTGGAGTCAGACTGCAGCAGTATGTCTGCAGCAAACAATGCGGTAAAATTTGAGCTCAGAAAGAATGAAATTCTGCTACAGCTGAACCTACTGTAGCTGTATACACCTGCCTAAAAGAGACAAAGTAAACAGCAGCTGCCTCCAAAATCCCTCACTGAGAATATGTGAATAGCAAAAAGAGAGAGACAGGGGAGAGCAGTTAAGCCTGTCTCACTAGCTCCCTCAAGTATATTAAACAACAACAACAACAACAACAAATTGTATGAGGATGATGAAAGAAGTCGTCCCTGGATGCATTTTGGAAGAAGCTCTCAAATGATGTCTAGAAGCTTCCAAATATTTGTGTGTACTTTGCAAGGCCATTTCCACATTCCACTGTTATAGCGTTATTATTCCACTTTCAACATCCTATGGAATCTTGGGGTTTGCCATTTAGGGAGGGGCATGTAGAATTCTCAGCCAGAGAGCTCTTGGGCCTCAGTAAACGACAAACCCCAGAATTCCACAGGATGTTGAAAGTGGAATAATAGTACTATAACAGTGTAGTGTGGAAAGACCCTAAAAAACATTTCCACATATGTGTATAAAACAGTTCAGGGCGGAAATGGCCTCGGTTGACCTGTGCATCTCATTTCCCATGCACATATTATTAGATCTGAATAAAAAGTTTGCTGGAACACCTTGAATGCCTCTTTTTTGTGCTGTAGGAACCTATCCCTGTTCTTTCCACATTAGTTCTGCCTCTGGCACCAAATTTTCTGTTAAAGAAGTAATGCTCAGGAACACTTCTCACTTCCTTGAGGCATGCCTGTATTGGTGCTATAAAGATGTAGTGTCATCTTAAGCCAGGATTGTAACACTAGGGCCACCTTGTGCCCCCAAGACTGGTTTTGTAGCACTCAGCACCTCAGGGCTTTCCTTTTTCTGGCCATTGGAATTGTGTACAGTACTCCCCCCACTTTCATGAGAGTTAGGGTCAGAGGACCCCCATAAAAGTGAAAATATCGCAAATAAACTGAAGCAGTTTTAGAAGCAGCCAGCACCAACAGCAGTAGCCATTTCAGCTCCTCACCACATTTCTTGTACTCCCCTTCCCTGTTCCCGGCAGCTTCCCCTAATCCAGTGTTTCCCCCACTTCTCTTCCCCACCTCCTCATGCCTCTGAGAGAGCCCTGAGGAAATGGGGAAGAGAAGTGCGGGGAGAGGCACTGGAAAATTGGAGGCTACTGGTGGTGTCTCTGAAAGCAGTGAAGTTTTCCTGGTTTGAGAATCTGGGAAAGGAGTGGTGGTCCCAGATGAAGGGGGGAGGCATGGACTTGGTGGTGGAGCTTGGAGTATGTGGGGGGGCAGGAGAGGGCAGGGCTATGGGGGCACTGTGCATGGACCATTGCTGCGATGCATGCCATAGCCAGGGGACATGCGGGTATGGCCAGGGCATGCGGGGGCATGGCTGTGGGCCAGGATGCCCCAAAAACATTGCCGCCCGGGGCAAACTGCCTCCACCGCCCTCTGTCACTATGCGACTGCATGGACCTTTAAACTCATGAATAATCAAATTTGCAGATATGGAGGTCTGATGGTAGTGTGAAAGAGTGCTTTGCTTAAGCCATCAAATTTTGAAAATCTAAGGCCATTTCTGCACTAGACTATAATAGTGCTATTATTCCACTTTCAACATCCTATGGAATCCTATGGATTCCTGGAATCCTTAGAGGCCCCTCCCTAAACTGCAAACCCCCGGATTCCATAGGATGTTGAAAGTAGAATAATAGTACTATAACAGTCTAGTGCAGAAATGGCTTAAATTAAGAAGAGCTAGATTGCTTTCTAATGGGAGGAATTGTTACAAGCCTAACACATTCATTTTACATCTGGACTTGGGGTGACTGTAATGGCAATTTCTTTCCTTGTGTCCCATGAGCAGTCAGGCTCCTGAGCTGTGTAAACATGACTACTGTGCCCTTTACACAAAGGAGAAGAAGTAAAGCCATCCTGATCTGGTTTGAATAGCAACAGACAGAATGGCAACAGACCCAACAATTATGGCCCACTGAAAGTACGGCCGGAGGCTGCGGCAACTTCCTTAGAAGCTGTAACTGAAAACAAAACTGTTCTTGCATCCAGAACTTCACAGACAAATACTGGCTTGTGGGACATAACCTTCAATAAAACTGGGTTCAAATCATTCTTTTTAGAAAAATATTAACCTTTGCATTCGCCCTTTGGCTAGGCTATTGAACTGAACAGTATTTTTCCTCTGCACTGAAAAATCCATCTGTCAGTTATTTTCCTCAAGTGCCAAAATAATTTGGTTAGACTTGAGCAGCATGCATCTTGAATTAGGGGTGGGTAGATGGGCAGCTGGCCCCATTTGCTGCTCTGCCTCAGGCAGCCGACTGTCTTGGGCTGACTCTACTGCAACAGACCAATGCAAGTAAAACTCTTCAAGTATGCCTGGAGAAGTGTGTGTGTGTGTGTGTGTGTGTGTTTGAAAAAATAAAAACCACATAAATAAAAACCACTTGCTGTCCACAGGGTGTATCCCCATACACAATTACAGCTGTTACATAGCTCTTTAACTGCCATGACAGCATCCTATGGGATCCTGGAATTGTGGTTTTGTGAGAGCCTTTGAATTCTCTGTTAGCCAGCTCTAGTGCGATAGTTTAGGAGGGTGGAGGAAGACAGAACTTTTTAAGCTATCATTTGATGTGCAGAACCAGCAAGTTTTCCTCCCAATTCATCAGGAACTGGTGCTATATTAGTGCCCAAAGGCTACAGTTATTTCTTTCTTTCCTGAAAACTCTCCAGTCACTGAGAGTAGATGGCTAGGGAACTGGTACCCATCCGTGGACCACTACTTTGAGAAGCCCTGGACTATGACTATCACTAGACTACAAATCCCAGGACTCCATGGGATGGAGTCACAGCAAGCAAAGTACTATCCAATTGCTGTCATTGTGTAGTATAGACAAAGACCATGTCAGAATCCCAGAAATGTATGTTTATTGCTTCACCAGAATTTTAAAACTTAACGTGTCTTTGAACTCTTGGTTTTCATCAGGGGTTTAGAATTCACCACTTTTTTACAGGCTTAGGAGATATCATCCAATTTATGCTAGGAACATCATGTGTTCAACTGCTCGAAAGAGCAATGTCAAGGCAGAATCACAGCAAAGTGTGAGGAAATATGTGCACTTCATTCTGTTTGCTATTAACTTTCCTCGAAGCAGCGAGCATCACACAGCTTGGGAGGAGGGCTTGCCTGGTGGTGTCGTTTTTCCCCTTGGGTTAAACTCAGCTGGCAATAGGTCAATTCAAGGTGTCCCAGCACAGCAGGAAGCGAATTTTCTCCACCCACTAGCCTGGATACAAGATTTGACTTTGCTTTGTACTGCTGCATTCACCTCTCTGGTAGCTGCTGGTGACTTTGGTCCTGAACACCTCGCTATTTGCGGCTGGGGTTCAATATTTATCAATGGATCTTCTGGCCTGTATTGCTGTCATTGTCCTCTTGCTGTCCTCTGTTTCCCGGAATTCTTTTTCACAAGGTGATGCATCTTTTTTTTTCTCTACCTCATTCTCCTGATTTCTCTTAATTAGAGCTGTAGCAAAGATCAACACTGTGGTTGTACTCAAAGCTTGGAAAAATTAATCTGGGGGACTGAGCCTCCCAGAATCCCCTAGCATGCCATGTATAGGAGACTGCAGGATTTTGGGAGGCTGTTTCCCAGATTATTTTTTCCTTCTCCAAGCTCTAAATGGGTGTAGATAAGTTTGGAAAATTGCAATTGGAGGGGTGGAGGGAGGGAGATTTGGGAGACATCTATGCTTGAATTTAAAAATCTGTATGTTTTCTAACAGTCATCAGGACATTTGTTTTAAAGTTATAGCATTTATGGGGCTGTTCAATGCAGCAAATACTATTTTGAAAAAGGTTCTTCTGCTACCCATGTATTGCATTTCCATTGAAAAAGGGAACATCTGGGCTATGTATACTAAAAATCAGGCAATTACTTGGAGAGCGGGGGACCTTGCTTTTGGCTCAGAGTAGATAGTGAACAGGCCATGTATGCTTGGTATCTTCTTAAGAACAACAAAATGAATGCTGCAGAATGCTGGAGAAGGGCATGCCTTAAGAATGTTTCCTAGAAGGGTTGCTTATTTGCTTCTGTGGCCAATTCAAGGTAATGATGTGTCTGTCTATGTGTATATGTGCCTTCAAGTACGCTGTTGACTTATGACAACCACATGAATTTCATAGGTTTTTCTTAGGCAAAGAATACTCAAGAGATGAATTTGCCAGCTCCTTCCTCTGAAATATATCCTACAGCACCTGATATTTGTTGGTGGTCTCCCATCCAAGCACTAACCAGGGCTGACCTTGCTTAGCTTCCAAGATCAGATGGGCTCTGGTGCCTTTGGCTATTTAGGCAACAGAAGAAATACTTACCCTCTGCCATTTCATAAATGAAAATCAGGACACGTGTGGCCAATCAACATCAGAGTGTGCTCAAGACGGCAAAACTTGTTAAAGGAAAAACAGACATGTTAAGAGAAGCTGAAAAAAATTGCTTTTGGCTGAGCCTACCTGAAAGAGGAAGATTTTCCTCCTCCTCTCCTTTCCCCACTGCTGAGTTTAATTGAGTGCAAACTACTTTTGCCCTTTGGAATCAGTTCACAGCAACTGACATAAGCTGAGATCAAAGGGGGAAAGTGGGAGGAGGAGAGAGAAACTGGGATATTTTAAAGCAAGTGAAAAAGTGGAAAACAGGTGATTAATTGGGAATGTACTTGACTGGAGAGGGTGGGGATCGGAATCATGAAGCCTGCCAGCTGTTGCTGACCTGCAAATACCAGCAGCCCCAGCCAATATAGCCAATGATGAGGAATGCTGTAAATTCAATCCAACAATATCTGGAGGTTCTTTTGCCTATACTTGCTTTAAACCCCTAACAGCTTGAGACTCTTCCCTTACCAATACTAGACTGCCTACTATCAAGGGAGATTCTTCTCTGAGTATCGCACATTCATTATATGGCCAAGAACCTCTATCGAAGAAATGTAATGTAACTTTACACCCATGGAGTTATGCTTCAGTTGCACTATGCCATCTTGTTGCAGAACTGTGATGTTGCACACAAAAGGCACATCATGCATTGATGCACATTGTGCAACCATGTGGAACCATGCAATCAATGCACAATGTGCAAGGATGTGCAGTGTACAACATGCAATACACAATGATGTGCAATGGCACCACATGCCTAACTCCACTTTCATAACCTTTCAGCTCAATGCAGACTTTCCATATTGGCAAAAAAAAAAAAAAAAAATTGCAACCACATGTGTGAGGGAACTTAGACATATGCGGGGTGCCAGCTGTATGTCAACAAGAATGAGAGGCTTTGCAACTCCTTAAGTATGAAATACCATCTCCCTGGAGGTGTGACCAGTGCTAAAGCCACAACTCTTTCAGTGCCAGCTCACAACCACTCCTGTTTACCCACCATTTGGACAAGCTGAATCTATCTGTTTGTGTTATTGTAATTCCTGCCCGTATTTTGTAATTTTGAGTGTTTTCTGTGTTTTAATAATATTTCTCTACTGCTCTGGAAAGGATGAAGAGCAGTTTTAAAATATTTTAATAAATAAATACCATCAATCATTCAGTTGTAGGAGGATGGCATTTTGGCAGCCTTCCCAAAATATTAATCTGAGTCTGCTCTGCAGTTTCTCATTCTAAAACATAACTTGCTTATTCTCTTGTGTTCTAGAAACTGATGTTCATTACAGCAATGACTCATGTCCTCGTAAGTATACTTACATTCTCCTGTACAGCCAAGGTTTCATTTTTCAAAAAATTATTTTTAATTGTTTGTTTGTTTTTTGCTTCTCAGCCCACCAGGGACTTCTGAGGTGAAATACAGCAAATAAGAACAGATAGAATAAGTAAAATACCGTTTGAAACAGACTAAGGGTCCTTCCAGACTGATTGAAAAGTCCCAGATTTGGTTCCTGTTCTTTCCAATGTTATATTGGATTAAATTAAATTTAGCTAGAGAGTTGGAATAAACTGTAGCAACTGTTACAGTTGCTACTTCTAATAGTAAACCTCAGTAATATCAGGTACAGAATTTGAAGACGTTACTTTTTTGGACTATAACATCAAGACTTTTTGGACCTATCTGAAAAAGTCACTTTTCCAAGTTTTGCTCAGCTCTCATGCATATCAATAGACATTTTGTGGTTTTTCAAACTTGGACTATATTATATACTCCAACATTTCATAGATGAAAACTGGGACCCATGTGGCTAAGCAACTTTGGAACATGGGCAAGATGGCAAAACTTATTAGGGCTGCAGCATTTAGCTTTTGCTTAAGCCTACTGGGAAGGCTGAGATTCTGCTCCTGCCTCCTAGTTTGAACTCATTTTGCAGCAATTGAAGTAAGCTGAGGACAGACGGGGAAAGAAGAAATAGGAGAGAGAAGCTGGGACATTTTAAGAGCAATTGAAAAAATGGGAGAACAGGGGATTAATTGGGATCATCCCTGCCAAATTCAGACAGTAGAGAATGTATGCTGTATCCCTAACACAGGCTAAGGTAAAGTAATTAAATATCACCCTGCATGGATCTCTCCTCTTTCTCTCCCATCAGATCCTGAATTCTGCACAGAAGCAGCCAAATGCTGTCAATTTGGGGTGGATGACTATGGCTGGATTGCCGCAGCAGTGGGCTGGAGTCTCTGGTTTCTCACCCTTATCCTTCTCTGCATTGAAAAGCTCATGAAACTCAGGCCTGATGAACCCAAGTATTTGGAAGCGTGACACACCAGTCAAAGCTGACACTTGCTTGTGACTACTGATGCAGTGGAGGGGGGAGAGAGAAGCACATGAAGAAATTAATTTCTCCTGCTCTGGGAGTGTTGGGGGAGGTGGAAGGACATTTAGACATGGTGCATAATTTTTTTAAAAGGTTCAAGAGCAGCTGCACACTGACAAATTATGTTTCATGGTTTTTATACATCTCTGTGTCTTCCCAAGCATCTGGAAGAGAATCTCAGATCTTCATCCTTGCTTGTATTCATTTGCAGTCCCTTTGGGTTGTAGCAATGGGGAGGAAGTGGCAAATGAGGACATTCTTTCTAAATAAGAATCCTTCCCCCCAGTGAAATTTTTCTATGGTGTCTAAGTTTCTTGCATTTCAGTTGAGCATTCAGAAATGCAGTTTAAGCATCCAAAGAAAAGAATATGGTAAAATCCTGCAAAACAAACAAACAAACAAACAAAAAACAGAGAAAAGCAGATATTGGTAATCTTGGCTTTTGAAAGTTATCTATTTGAAGGAATTTGAGGTGGATATTGTCTGCAAGCTTGCAGACAATATTCTTCCTATTAGATTTTAGTAACAGTTCAGATCATTACAGCAGGATGACTTATGCAATATGGATTAACTAGTCACCGGTATTTAGTTTATTTACTTAATTTTGTTGGTGTGTGGAAAATATTGATTTGCTTTTTTGGAAGCTTCACATCTCAATTAAAATGTATTAACTGGGAATTATTTTTGGGATTACCTCTGAAAACTCTTTTTCCACACCTCTTTTATAGTGACCAATGCCCAACCTCTTTTATTCCCCAATTTTTTCTCTGCCCCTCCCTTGCCCAGTGAAAATTGTCTCACTATATCCCTGAGTCCCTTCAAATCATTGTGTCTGGATTCTCTTGGTCCAACTTGTAAAATGAACAGCTGCAGTTAAAATATAACTGCAGTCATCCCTGCACATTTGCTAGGGTTCGGGGCACAGGACCCCTGTGAAAGTGAAAAAAATATGAATAGCTCTAGGCCCTCCTAAACCATATTCAACACACAAAAAAGTATAATCACCATATTCATCCCACCGTGGATTCCTTTGAGTCATAAGGGTTCCTTCACAAGGCAGGAGTCGGTGGCTGGTGGGGTTTACTGCCACCTCCACTGCTGCCCCACATTCTTTTTAATAGGGACTTACAAGCCTCGATCGCAGTTTCTCAGACTCATGGGGCTTGCAGTGCCTATTAAATATGGCATAGTGAGGCAGCAAAGATGACAGCAAATAATCTGTGAATAATCAAATCCACAAAAGTGAAACCTGCAAATGTGGAGGACTGACTGTATAACATAACTGTAATAGTTCCTTCTGAAAGTCAGAGGGATAACATGCAGCTAGTTGACATTGTCTATGAGATTTTTCAGGATCGGTGGCTTGAATCAAAATCTGTTTCTTTGCCTACTTTTTCTCTTTCTCTTTTCTATGAATCCAAGGCCATTTCTGCACTATACTGTGCTATTGTTCCACTTTCAACATCCTATGGAATCCTGGGGTTTGCAGTTTAGGGAGGGACATTTAGAATTCTCAGCCAGAGAGCTCTTTCTCCTCAGTAAACTACAAGCCCCAGAATTCCACAGGATGTTGAAAGTGGAATAATAGCACTATAACGGTGTAGTGCGGAAATGTTCCAAGATAGGCCCAGTGAGAACTAATAAAATGGTAGAGCTTCTCTTTTAGAAGTTGCAATGCTTTTGCTTCCGTGTAGGGCTGCACAGGCAGATGCTTACACAATTAAATTTTGTTTACAACTCCTCCAGCTCACTGCTCAACGGCCTTAATATAATTGCAGTCCAACAACTGCTGGTCTTTCCAAAATGTTATAGAAGCTGTAGCATTCACTAGGAAATTTCAAAGGACTGGGAAAGATGTGGGAAGCATTTGAAAGAGCTGCTGAATATAATAAATAATGGTACTACTACTATTACTACTACTAAAGACAAGTCATTTGTTATCAAAATGTTTGGCATGATTCTTAAATGGCACACTGTTGTGTAGCATCTCCTACATGCATGCTCATGCTCCTATATGAATGCATGTAATTAACAGTCCTGTTCAGATCTTGCCAACTCAGGGTAGTTGTGGCTTCCATGGTTGGTTCAATCCACCTGACATGCTGTCTAACCAGTATGGGTTTGCTGGGTGGGTTTGCCAGGTGGGTTTGCCAAGGAAGTTGGCTTCATAAGTCCAGAGTGCCAATGCTTGCACACAAGGTGTAATTGTTCCATTGTTGTTGTGTGCCTTCAAGCCATTTCTGATTTATGGTGATGTTAAGGCAAACCTATCATGGGGTTTTCTGGGGCTGAGTATGTTACCCTAAGACGTGGTGGACATTGGGGTTCACTCGCAATTCCAAAGTCTCCTTAGGATTTGGGGGAATTATAGCTTAAAAGAGCTATAGCAAGAGGAGCGTAATGGCAGGATCTTTTCACCTGTGTATACCAGTACTAACTGTAGAGAGGACTCCAGTTAAAATTAAACAAATAACTGTATTTGAATTGACAAACACATGAGAAATCAGACATTCTTAAGAACCACTACAGGAAAATGAGGCAAGAAAGGTTGGATAGAGAGAGACTAGGTGGAAAGGGTGATAAGTTACCAGTTCTGAAGAAGCAGAGTGGGTCAGGCAGCATCTGAGCATAGCATGGGGTAACCATATTCTAGGGTGTCATGTATAAATACTATGTACAACGTACTACAAATGGCTGGAGTCGAAGCTAGGGTTTTTATACTCTATTTCACACCCTGAAGGGGTGTGTTGACAAAGCTGTAATGGCTTTCCCACCAGATTGACAAGGGGTCTGGAATGGGCTGATTGCTTAACTCCAGAGTTACAAAACATTGTGCGACAATCTCTTAATGCTCAGTCAGGTAGGGTGTACATGGAAGAACTCTGTAGGATAAGATCGAGGGATGGTCTCTGAGTGTTCACCAGTCTGGGCTGTTTGTCTTTCATTGTATCTGGAAATGCAAAGAATCTGGAGTGGTAAAAAGATTAGCACAAACCCATCAGTGTTGCATTTTCTCACCTAATCCTCTCTTACTTATGACCCTGAACACATCTCAGGTCACCTTGTCTCCAAAATGCATTCTCCAGTCAGCATGACTTTAATCATGTTCTCCAGTCATTAATACATCCAATTTATGAATACTGCATATCTCATAGGAGGGGTGGTAGGATATGGTAACAAGAGTGTATGATGTGCCCAAGGTCACCCAGTGGGATTCCATGGCTCTGTGGGGAATCAAACTCTGGTCTTCAACATCATAGTCCAGTGCTCAAACCACTACACTACATTGCCTCTCAATTGCCCTGCTACTCCTTTTCTAACCTACACTATATAAGTGATCATCTTCAAATACAATTAACCTGGAATGTAACACCATTAGTTAGTTTTTTTTTAATTTGCAAGAAATAATTACTTTATGAAACAACTATGGAAAATACTAACAAATTTTCTTGCTCAGTGTGTCTTTATTATTTTTTCATCATGTAACTGCTTTGTGCTCTTATTACACATGCAGAAATACAGAAAATAATGGTAATAATAAAAGTAATCATTAATCAAGACATATTATGAAATATACAACATCAATTGTACATTGGTGTCAAATGGCACCAGCTTTTTAGTCAACCAAATCTAAATCATTTCTGTTCACAAATCTGCAGCAACTGGAAAAGTTGAGTGACAGAACAGTGAAGAAGTGAAAGCAAAATTGAACTTAATGGATGGTGTATAACATAAACAACTATTTATTGGTAGAAAATATACATCAGTTTGACAACTGACTGGTGCATTAGCTATGAAAATTACACCCCTCACTGTTACCGTTTTACAGAAGTGGTTCTCTGAGTTCAAAGTCTTGCTTCCACCCACTGATCCCAAGAAGGGTGTCAAAACCCTGACCAACTGTCTGCAAACAGTCTTGTGATGAGTGGGAAGACCTACGTATCTGGGTGCAGATGCAAGAACCATGTTAGATGAGACTGTACTTGCCACCAGGAGAAAGTGTATGGCTTAGGGGTTTTCTGTCATGTCTATCCATCTAACAGATCTTTCTGGTGAGCTCATGTTACCCCACAACTGATGACAGGGCTGTATGTTTGCAGGATTTAGTGGTATCTTTCAAGGTGGTATCAGGTACCTGGAGAGCTTCTTACCAATTCTGTTTGATTTACAGCTACACACTTACTTGCAGAAAGCAGATCTTAGAGACCTTCCTGCTTTGAGATCCAGACTCAAGTATAGTAACGCATTCAACATGGGGTTGCTTTTAAAGATGGTTTTTAATTTTCAGTTGACACAAAAAAACAGTGAAAAAGTTACAAATAGGGGCTATCACTCCCAGACTATGAACCTGATCTTTCAGAGAAAGAACAACCTGTCCAGCACAGGATGTGATTGCAATCCCAGACTGGATTTCCCAGTGACCAGCAGCATTTCTGTCTTGTCTGTATTAAGCCTCAATCTATTCACCTGCATCTAGTGTTTTACTTCATCCAGACAACAACTTAGTACTAGCACATTTTCCTTGGCATCAGTTCTAGAGGAGAAATAGAGCTGGGTATCATCAGCATACGCCAAAGCTCCAGATGACATTTTTCAATGGCTTCATGTAGACGTTAAAAAGCATAGGGGACAGTATTGACCCCTGTGGAACCCAATAAGCTAATGACCCAAAGGCTGAAAAACAGTTCCCCAGCACCACTCTCTGCATGGTTCAGCCAAGAAAGACCAGAACTACTGCAAAACAATGCCCACAAGTCCCATATCAGCTTGACAACGCAGGAGGATACTATGGTAGATGGTATCAAATATTACTGAAAAATCCAGGAAGACCAATAGGGACTCACTACCCCTCTCCAGCTCCCTGTTTAGGTCATCCACACACCTAGGTTATCTAGATTCAAGCCATATGGAGCTTTGTAAGTCATAATTAGCACTTTGAATTGTATATAGAAACAGAATCACAGCAAATGGAGCTGTTGCTGTAAGGGAGTTGTGTTAACAAGCTGGCTGGTCTTTGGGTTAGATGAAGTTTCTGAACACTTCAAAGACAGGCCCACACAGAACACCTTCCAGTAATTCAAACAGAATGTAACTAAGTCATCTATCACTGGGGCCATATCCAATATCTCTAGGATCAAGCACAGCTGGTGCACAAGTCTTAATGTTGTAATTAAAACATTTCTGGCCAAAGCTGAAAGCTGAGCTTCCAGGCTGAGGGTTGAATCCAGGGGCTCTTATAAGCTGCAAACTGGCATCTTCAGATGGAATGTAAAAGCATCCAGCACAAGCTGAGTCCTGATTCCCTGACCTGCCTTTTGAGTGGTGAGGAGCGCCTCTGTCTTGTCTGGATCGAGTTGTAATTTGTTTCCAGTCCATTAGAATCAACACAGCTTCCTTGGATTGAGGTAGAAAGCAGTAAAAAGAGCTGGGTGTAATCCACATAGTGATGGCACCGGAGTCCAAAGCTCTGGAAGACCTCTGTGAGTGATTTCATGTATATGTTAAATAGCATTGGGGACAAAACTGAACTCTGAGTGCCCCAGCGCCACTTCCTGAGTTCACCACTTTGGGAAGGAACAGAACCACCAAGTGCCTCCAAGTCCCATCCCAGCAAAGTGGCCCGGGAGGATAACATGGCTTCTAGTATTAAAAGTCACCAGAAGGTCCAACAGAATCAATAGGAACATGCCGCCACCCCTTGTCCAGTCATAGTGTAGGTCATCCACCAAGGCAGCCAAAGCTGACTTTGTCCCATAACCAGGCTTGAAACCAGACTGCAATGGGTGTAGATAATCCATTTCATCCAAAAACCCATAAGGTGGGTGGCTACCACACATTCCAGTACCTTCCCCAAAAATGGACCATTGGAAACTAGTCCATAATTGCTGAATGTGGTGGGATCCAGAGAAGGCTTTTTCATCAATGCTTTTATTATGTCTTTAGGCACAATGGAACTCTGCCTTGTTTTAGTGAGGCATTTGCCATTCCTTGTACCTACTCAGCCAGGCCTCCTTTGGTTTTGGTTTTTTTTTTTAATAGGAAGGGCAGGGGTCTAATATTCACATTTAGGATTGTTCTGTACATTTCTGATATATAAAATTATATTTCCATGATACAGCTACACTTTGCAGTGAATATGTCAATACCTGTCAGAGATATGAACCATGGGCCAGTTATATCAACTAGTACCCTACCCCAGGTCAGTTGTCGTTGTGTGCCTTCAAGTTGTTTCTGACTTATGGTGACCTACCACAAAGTCTTCTGGGACTGAGAGTATGTGATGCACCCAAGGTCACCCTGTAAGTTTCCATGGCTGAGTAGGAAATTGAACAGTATATTTCTGCATGGCAAGGGGTTGCACTCGAAGGCCCTTGTGGTCTCTTCCAGCTCTATGATTTTATGATACTATTAATCCCAGTCTCCAGGGCTGTAGTCCAAAGCTCAAACCATTACAACTTTGTTGGATCAAGTCAGTAGAACTGATAAAGGTGTGTGAAACTCACTTGCTTTTAATCTTTGCAGTAGCTCAGTAATAGAACACATGGTTTGTTTACATAAAAACCCTACAGGTTTAATCCCTTGCATTTCCAGTTAGAAGCAAAAGACATTTTTCTCCAACCCCACAATACTGTTGCCAATCAGAGTAAATAAATGGTTGAAGTTGGTACAAAGCATTTTCAGTCTTGTCACTTTCATCTCCACTAATCTTTATTTAGCATTGCAGTGATGCTCTTTCAGAATCACAAAGTGCCATCAATGGCATTCAGCATCACTAAATTAAGACTGCATCCTCACTAGACCAGAGCTTTGAATAAAGATATAGACTCTTTCTTATTCACTTCCTGTACATTCTCAGATTCTTCTAGGAAGGATTATCATGAATGTAGTCAAGCTATTAAACCTGGTCATTGCACACATTATGCACAATAAATCTCACACTTAATGCTGTCCTGAAAGCAAATGCGTCTTTACCCCTCAAATATGCTATACAGCAGTCATGACTTGTGTTTTTAAAACACAGCTACTCAAAGTGCTGCTCCATGGATTGGCACCAGTCCACAAGCCATGAGCTTCCAGTCCCTGAAGAGTTTTCAGGAAAGAAATGGCTATCACTAAAGTGCAGAAATATGCTATTGGTTCCTGGTACATTGGGGAAAAAAGTAATTGCTGGTCCTCTATATTGGATAGCCTGAGAAGTACTAGTTAAAACAGTCTTGTGAAACCTGTGAAACAGAAGGCAAATAGCCATGTAGCCCATAATCAGGTTTCAGTGAACTGGCAGTCATTCCACCCTCTCCTCCAAAAGCAACTGTCTTCTAATGAATGTTAAGCCCCGTTTCACACATTTGGAAAGAAACTCTACTTCACATAGTAACTCTACTATATAATTTTCATGTGTCGCTTATAAGGTGTACTCTGTGTCTAGTAAAGGGGGAAATGTCTATGATAGTTTGGTTAAGAGTCATCAGTGGCCTACTGTCTCATCACTGAAAATCGCCCAAAAGTGGCACATGTTGACAATTTTAGGAATAATGCATTGGAAACTAGGACAAGCTAACTGTACAAAAAAAAAAATCCTTTCAAACCAGCCCATAAGTTATTTGAAACCAAAAGAAGCCAAGCTTTCAAACATTCCACTATGGTGGAACAGTGGTGTGCTAGAGCCAGGGCTCACACAGTTGAAGTGATGTGCCTTTTATGATTAACAGGTACAATTATGTCATCTTTTCCAACTTTCCTTAATCCCTCTGCATTTAATAACAATCCTCCTATGCATGGTGTATGTTTGCTTTCCTTCCTGGCAGTATGACTATGAGAACTGTTATGCTTGCACTTTCCTTGGACTTTAAATTTACCACTGGATCACTCTTGAGTAAATTATTTAACAAAAATTCTTATAAATTTGCATCATTGGATTCTTAAAACCCATAAACATGGATGATCCTCAAACCTCGCTAAGGGTCTTTTCCAATATCCAGCTGTCTTTTAAAAAATAAAGATTTCCTCTTCTAGGTTCCAGAACAGGGTTGTGAATTAGAAAGCCCTGCAGATGTTGAAGTGCAACTCCTATCATAACCAAATGGAATCAGCATAACCAATGGAGGGAAATATTGGGAACTGCAGTTCCAACGGTTGAAAGGTTGCATGATTTCCACCTCTTTCTAGACCAGTCCTTTCCAAACTGTGTGTTGCAACACATTAGTGTGTCTGCTGCAGTGTGTAGGTGTCATCACTGCCAGCCCAGGCCAATAGAGACCCCAGAGAGGGTGGTGGCAGTGGTCCAGGCTTGGGTGGAGAGGTTGCCTCTCCTGTTGCTGCTGCCCTGGGCCAAGAAAGACCCTGAAAAGGGTGGCAGCGGGCCCACTCCCTCCTGGATATGCCTCTGGGTATTGCGCATGTGTAATTGGGTTGAAACAGTGCTGAATGTGAAAAGGCATGGACACTTGATGAAAAGCCACTTATCTATAGGTGTGTGCCACATGGGATTATTCTCTCACTTTATCACTGCGGGAATGGAGTGCTGGTGCTGTTATTTTCATGTTTAGTTACTAAAATTGCAGTTGAATTACCCCTAAAATGGATAAGTTTCTAATTAAGAATTTTGTTTATTGTAATTTCATCATTACAATTTATGTATGTATCCATATTTCTTATAATGGATTAGTTTAACCTCCAGTTTGCTAGTAAAACTGAATTACTGTGTTGTGAAATGATGCATGTCTAAAAAGTGTGTCACCAACATGAAAAGTCTGGAAAGCTCTGCTGTAGACTAAACAAGATGCCATTTTACTACCATTACCCCTTGCCCCTTTCTCAGTAGCAGACATTCTCAGTCTCTTCAAGAAAACTTTGCATGGAACCTGAAATCATGTTCCTGTATTGCAAAAATAAGGTTCCACTTCAGTGTGACTAGAAATGTAGAGTTCAGTTTCAAAGTTGAAACATACTGCTTTCAGTTGTTTCATTCATAGATTGTGATCTTTTGGCCAACATAATTATACTGGCATAGATGGCAATAGCAGAGTGGCAACATGGTTAAAATGACACTCTGATGGTCGCAGGGACAGCAGCAAAACTCAATCTGTCAAGAAAGCTACCCTTCTGGTTTTGGAGATCCTCAGGATATAAGAACAGACATCAGGAGAGCCACAAAAAAAAAAAAAAAAAAAAAAAGCATGGGTAGACAATGGGGGATATTTGGCTGGGCAGTACTACATCTAAAAAGAACCTTGGGATTATTGTTGATTTTAAGTTGAACATGACCCAGCAGTGTGATGCTGCGGCAAAGAAGACAAATGCTATCTTGGCTTGCATTAACAGAGTCATAGCTTCCAAGTAGTAGTCCCACTATATTCTGTGTTGGTCAGGGCTCATCTGGAGGACTGTATTCAGTTCTGGACGCCTCATTTTAAGAAGGATATAGGCAAGTTGGGGCAAGTTCAGACAAGGCCAATGAAGATACAAGGGATAGAAAACAAAATATATGGCTGAAGGAGCTGGGCATGTTCAGCTTGCTGAAAAGAAGACTGAGGAGTGACATGACTGCACTTTTTAAATCCCTAAAGGGCTGCCATAAACAGAAGGGTGCAGTTTGTTATCTGCACCTCGGTGGGTAGAACTAGGTCTAATGGTTTTAAGTTACAGGAAGGGAGATTTCGACTGAACATTAGAAGGAATTAGTTGACAGTGAGAACCATTCAGCAATGGAACCAACTGCCTAAGGAGGTGGTGAGGTCTCCTTCTCTTGACATCTTCAGAAAGAGGCTGGACAGCTACCTGGCAGGGGTATGTAGCAGGAGATCCTACACTGACCAGAAAGTTGGGCCTATGACTTGGCTTTCTCTACCATCCACTTGTTGCTGCAATGCACTAATCTCAACAAATGCCTTATGCTGGAATAGCAGCAGACCATGAAACAGGCCTTAATAGCAGAAAAAAGCATTTCCATACTGCCTTAAAAAAAAAAAAGATCTTTAACTCTTTTTGTTAATATCATCGCTGAAATGTCTGGCTCTAAAGCAGTAACCATCAAAATGTTTAGGCAAATTATTTTTGGACTACAACTGAAACCCAAACTTTCCTGCAATATGAAAAAGTAACTTTTCCAAACTATTTCCAGATGAAGCAAGAAAGAAGATGGACACACACACACACAGAGAATTAGTGATTGACCATGATCATGATGTAGTACTAGATAGAACAAAATAATGTGCAACCCCCCCCAATATCCCAGAAATTTGCTGTTGTAAATAACACAATAACCTTCTTATTAAAATAGAAAAAGCAGAAAGAGCTTGCTGTTGTGTGCCTTCAAGTTGTTTCTGACTTATAGTGACCATAAAGTGACCCTATCATAGGATTTTCTCGGCAAGATTTGTTCAGAGGGGGTCTCCCCTTGCCTTCCCGTGATGAGTGTGTGACTTGCCCAAGGTCACTCAGTGGGTTTCCATGGTTGACTCTAGTCTCCAGAGTCATTGTCTAACACACAAACCACTACACCGTGCTTATTATGTGATGTTAAAAATGGAAATAAATGTTTCGGGTTAAAATTAAAGAAAGGTTGTCCCAAGCACCGTGTCTTTCTGCTTGGAGATAAAACCAACCACATACTTTATTTCCCTCAGTTCTCAAATCCTTCATTCATGAAGTCCTCCCAAAATAAACCCCAAACAATTACCCCATCATCATTTACTGCTTTTAAAAATGCCCCAAAGCTACATGCTATAAATGACTCTTTTGCTTTCCAAATCCACCACAGTGGAGTGAACAGCTCACATTACTCTCTCATCATTTTGATCTAAAGACAGTCCTGTGGGGTTTTCACTGAACGGTGAGAGCTAGCAATTTAGAATGATTATGCTTTTTAGATGCTCACCAGAGAGATGAAATCTGGCAAGCTAGAGAACTTCTATGTGTGCAGATGAAATGCAAAGTGAAACCATACGGTTGATTTCCTCACAAAGGAAAGCCGGGCCTGAGAGACTGATAAGAGAAAGCCACAGAATTATTGCTATTGCATTAAAACACTGTGATTTGTTATGTCCAAACTAGATGTCACAAGCAGATTCATGAGACACATTCCCAATATTCCTTTTAAAGCATGAGGCAGCCAGGAGAAGCCATAAGTTCAGCAGAAATGCTGTGGGTTTGGAAAGGGCTATATAATCCTGTCTCTTCTGGACCAATTTCCTCTGGACTTGCTTTTCCATCCAAGGAGAAAAGATATGTATTTCCCTGCATCTTTCTTCTCTAAGTGGAAAAGCTGCTGGGGAAAGGGATTTCAAGAGAAAATAGGCAGGGGAAAAGAGTTAAGCAGTGCTCTATCCATTGCTCAGACTTAAGAGAAAGACCGCTTCAACTTAAAAACTTGGGAGAATGTTACATTCATTCCCTGTGCAATATCCACTATGGTCCACACACTTAATGTAACAAATAGGAAAATTATTTTAATGATAATAAAGGAATTATGGGAAGCTTGAAGGAGAGGCATTTAAGAGAAATTTCTTCAAGGGTTGTTCTGGTTGAAATCTGTCTGGGTTGTTTTTTTGGACTTGTGTTGTACTGCCATATTGTTTAAATTATCCAGATCCCAGGTATTTCTGTGTGTGCAGAGCTTGTTTGTACTTGTACTGCACTGCACTATAAATAATAGATCAGCTTATAGAGCTAGCATTGCTGTAGTGCACACAGTATTCCCCATTTTATTTCTCAACAGGACAGAAAGCTCAATGTGCAGTTATTAGACCAATCAGAACCCTATTTTAGTCAACTGTTGGGAGGCAACTTAGAATATCGTTACATCTTGATTCTAGGCGTGTTTGTTTGTGGGTGAATGCTTTAGTTGTGTGTTTCTTCCTTGCCTGTCTCCTCCTCTTGTTGCATTCTGGCTTTGCTATGGAGATCTTATGCCTTCAGCTCAAATTCTTCTATATCAGAACCAGGAAACTCCGGTTTAGTGTCTACAAACCAGGATAAGCCCACAACTAGGGATGATGAAAGCTGAGAGCTCTGCATCAAACCTGGCATGTGAAACAAAATGGGGAGGAGCACATGGTCACAATCCTCATTCATGTATTTATAAAAAGTGGATTATGAAACTATGGATAAGTGTCGTAAATCTGATTAGGGTGTTACCTTGTCAGGAGGCAATTTTGACAATACTGATTAATTACTATGTTACAAACAGGATTCCTCTTGTCCCTTCTTCATCCTTCATGTCTCTCTTCAACTGGTTGTGTCTTATCCTGTCTTAAGACAACACGATCCTCATTGTCTAGGAGACAGAAATGAATTATCTCAATTGCTCTAGGGATCTGTCCATACACATTTTTTCACAAGGATCTCACCTGTCATGCAGAGGGACCCAATAATTTCAATAGGGAGAAGTCAATTTACATGTAAAAGAAATATGCACATGACTGGGCTACTTCAACTGGGTTGAATAAGGATTCATTGGTGTTCCTGCCCTGGGAATGCATTGCAGGATAAGACTGGAAATGTGTGGTGTGTTTATTACACTAATTAAACTATTCTCTGCTGTTCTCCTGTGTAGAACCCAAGGTGACATGTAGCAGTGCAGATTCAAACCAAGCCAGGGTTTCACACACTAGAAAATTCACCCTCTCTAGTGGCAGAAAATAATATATATATAATATATATACTTCAACAATTGACGCCACATCTCCACACAAAGAACATCTTTCAAGTGTCTTTGTGCCACTGCTTCAGCTTTAATTTAGTCTAAGTTAAAAACAGAACCAAAAAAATACACTCCAACAAATAAAATAATTTAGTTAGATTTTTTCACTCATGTTACGCAGGTTACAATTAAGCAATGGCCATATGACAGTAAACTACACCTCACAACTGACAGGTAAATTAAATTTCTGTAAAAACTAGTGCCTGGATGGCTTGTACCGTCATTATCAGTAGGAACACATACAAATGCAGAGATTGCTTCTAATGGTGAAATCTAAGTTTTTGTTATCCTAAAATGGTCTTTCATCACACGTTTTACCATTTTTGTGTGTGTAAGTTTTCTCAAGAACCAAATACAGTGTGTGGTTTATGATAAACTAGTGCTGGTGACATGGCATCATCCAGGCTGGTCTTGTCTGTTCATCTCATTCCAAATTACAGGCTTGCCTATTCTATTCTTGTTAAAAAAGAAGAAGCAAGGAGCATGTCTGCATTCACAGCCTTTGGCAAATGAACAGAAAGCTTAATTCATCACACAATACTCTCAACCTCAAGCATCAAAAAGTGTTTTCACAAGAGATGTTCAGGGAGCTTCTTGGGGCCAATTTACATGTTGTATTTTTAGGTGTACATCTAAATTTTGTAAAGGGTGCACTTAAACCATAGTGTATTGACCATTATCACTATTTTAATGAAAGAAATGCATGAACCGAGACAAGTACATGTACAAAAATGCAGACTCTATAGGTATGCTAAGCAGCTAAGGATCAGCTGACTGCTCCTCTGTGGCACTTTTAAGTTTATTGTCGTATAATGTACGAAAAGGCCTTTTTCACGTCTTTCCCAGCACTTGAGTACTGTTGTTCATGTCTAATCTAGGTATAACATATTAGGCATTCATTTTGATGTGTGACTGATGATCTAATAAAAAAGTGGATTTGCATTCACATATGGTGTTTGATGGCTATTTCACCATCATGTCCAAAATTTCATGTTCAAATTCCGGTCACAGAAAAATGTCATCTTGAAGAGGTGTGTTTGCTCCCTTCTGAAAATCGAGCATCTTCCCAGGGTTACCTCCTGGGAAATGCGGCTTCTTTTAATCTAAAAGACAATGTGTTTTGCATAAGAATTGTTTTCTTTAAAAAAAGTATTCATGGGATTAATAAGTGAGAAATGCTTCACTATGAAATGCTCGTAAAGGCTTTTTCACAGAACGATAGAACTGTGAAGTCAGAGGGGAAGTCAAGGGCCAGCCCACTGACAATGCTGAGGCTTAATCCATTGAGAAAAAGAGGCCCCATTCAAAATGGCAAGGGGGAGATATGTGTTTAATTCTGGATGCTATGTGCTGCACAAGTTGAATGCTTTCCCAACATTGGCATGTACCTTCCAGATGAAAGGTGTCCACTCCAAGGAGCCTAAGACTCTGAGAGGTGTCCTGCCTGTGCCTCAGTGAAGCATTCTTGGTCTAGCAAAACTTGTAGCCAGCTATGTTTGCTTACTGAAAACATTTCTACCTCACCTTTTCCCACTGAAATGGGTAGCTTATGGGTGAAATAATTCAGGTGATGTGATGTCATTTCCATATGTATATATACAGAGCTTAGAAAGTTCATTTTTGAAAATAAATCATTATGTAATTCATTATAAAGCCTCTCAAAAGTAATTCACTGCTGTTCACAATACAAAATTTAAAAAATGAAGTTACTCAGTCTGTTGCTTGTTCTGTTTACTAGTAACTTCTGTGTTATTTAGAAATTAATCAATCCCTCAGAATCAATAAGAGAGCTAAAACACTTTACAAATCCTGCTTAAAATGCCTCTGTTTTTGCCCTTCAAAAGTAATTTTTAAAAGTAACTAGCATCTGCTCCTCCACTCTAACAGTTCATAACCATCAAAGTATGACTTTGTTATTCCCTTGCTATAAAACAAAGGTAACTCATTACAGGTAACCCAGTTACTTGTAACTTGTTATTTCCAAGCTCTGTATAGATAACACACTCTGTGTCACTTATGAAGCTGCCCTGAACAATCCCAAAATACTTCATCTCATCTCATACTCATTCACCAAAAAAATAGTCTCTGCCTTTTTTTCTGAAAAGAGAATGTTTTGTTTTGTTTTGTTTTTCCAGCCTGAATGTAAAGAAATGATTATATCCTTGATTTTTTTGTTTGCTTTTTCTTTTTTAAAGGCCATCATTTCAACTTTGCAAACATCAGGATGAAGGGACACTTTGAAGCTTCAGCACCAGAAGAACAACAAGGAAGAGTGCAGAGAATGGCTCCATTTGGAAGCACAGAGCAATATTTAACAACAACGATTATTGTTCTGTTTCTTAACAGGTTTCTCCAAGGGCTGTTATTTGAGGAGTCTTACAATGGTTTCATTACATTAATTGCTTGCACAGAATCCACACTGTTTCTTGGGTTATCTGAAGAAAGACACACCAGCAGCATATGCTGGCCAACACCACGGGGAGATGTCTGGAACCATGGGATTCTTCTCATCAAACAACATCTGGTTCTATCTTGCATACTCTGTTTTCCTTCCACCAGCACAGAGCCTCCTGCTTAAATTCATTCTCATCTCAGAGGATGACATTGCCTCCTTTCGAGCATTTAGATTCTGGGCCAGAACGATCACTGAATCGAACAGTCCCAACTACAGCACAATTATAATGCCTAAGAGGCTTAAAAGCAGGAAATTGGAAGATTATTTGATTCTAATGCTTGCTCTGACTTCTCAGCTTTCCTTGACGTCTACAGACGTCTCCTTCTTGTGGTACTGCTGCTGGGGAGTCCTTTTCTGTTTGTCTCATGATCTCTGGTATTGTACATGCTCACTCCTCTGAAAGAAGAACAACAGGCTCTTGCTGATTTCCTGTGAGTCTCAGCTTCCACAGGAAGCGGATACTTGGCAGATTTGCAAAGAACATGACAAATCAGCTGTGGAAGTTCTGCACAACGGTCTGTTTCTGAGAGAGCCGGAGGAGCTCTTCTCTGATTGCTTTGATGAGAGATGCCGACGAGTGGCCCGGCTGCTGGAGGTCCTCAGTGGAGCTGGTGTTGTAGCAGAGCCCCGGGCCCTGGTGGTTGCTGTGTGGAAGCTGAACAGGTGGCGCTGAGGGCTGTCGGGCCGAAGTCCTCGGCATCGGGAATACTGGTGAGGAGGAATATTCTGGAGGTCCAGGCATATGTGTCTGGGGAAAGGCACAGAACATTACTGCACTCTCTCCTTGGGAAGGAGAAACAACAACAATAATTTTAAAAGACAAGAAAGGGCAGGGGAAAGAACAAACAATGAAAAAAGGCAGAGATGAAAGCAAGTTTTTTCTTGGATCTGAAATGCAGAACTGGAAGGATAAGCATCTGCATGTTTTTAATGCAATAACACCTATTTATTGCTGAGCTGCTTCTAGAATTCCTGGACTGCTCCCCACATTGGGTTTTAAAATACTGCTTTCAAAGGGGTAGTCACATTAGTGTGCTGCAGCAGATACAAGGAAGTGTTGTGGCACTATAAGATTAACACATTTATTACAGCATACATATACAGGGACTAGAGTCTACTTCATTAGATGCACAATATATTATCCTCCAGGCCTTTTTTGTAGTGCCCAGGGGTCAAATTATTTGCCCTAAAATGCCCTTCTAGGGGACTTGGGACATTTTTTCCTCATTTCCTCTCCACAGACCATTTTATACTCTGATGAAGTCTTTTTTAAAAAACCAGAAGTAAACTGGAAGTGACCTTAGAGGAGAAAAAATAGTAAGCAAAAGCCAATTTATTTATTTTATAAAATTTTAAATTGTTAAAGCTTGTCACTTTTGCTTTTTATTCCTCTCCAACTTCAAAGTTTTAAGTTCTGTACAATTCCCACACCTATGTATGGATACAGCCTTGCCAGCTTCATACATCTGATGGACCCTAGCTCATGAAAACTTATGCCAAAATAAATTTGCTAGTCTTTAATATGCTCACAGTACATTGTTTTTTGGCATAGAGATTTATGATGGTGCTTGTAAAAGCATCATCTACTTGCATCAGGAATCATATATATATACATACTACTCTCACACTTATTCAAAAAAACAACAACAAAAAAGAAAACTAAATCAAAGTATATGCTTGCTTAGACTATATGCATTTTGCAGCTGACTTAACTACAGGAACACTAAATTTAAAAACAGGCATTTAGCCAATCCAATCAGGGCCACTAACTCAAAAAAGCCGAGAGATTTGATGACAGAGAGTAATTTCCTTCAAAACACAGGAAAATAAAGACCAAAGAGCAATCATTATATTCTAACCAATAACACTACGGAAACAAATTTGAATGCGTAATGATATTAACATGCCAACTGGCTCTGCTTCCACATTCTTTTGAAAAGAGATCCTACCCCCACCTCCCATCCCCAATAACCTATAGAATTAAAAAAAAAATGTAGTAAGATTTAAGCAGAACACTTAAAAATAGGACTAAGATAGAAAGTACTAACAGAGAGGGCTGCAAAGCAACATGGAACCAACAACATTAGCAACAGCAAAAGGCATCCACAAGAGGCAGAGACTTAACATATTGCTGTGTGAGAGAGAAACAGGCACTAAGGAGTTTTATTCCAGCAAAAAACAGTAGGTAGTAAGAGAGATACTCAATGATGTGCTTCAGAACACAGTAGAATTAGATAGGTAATTCAGACCTGACTGTGTTGGTGTCAGAGGCTGTGGGGCTCAAGGATCTATGGATAAGGTACTACAGTAGTTCTTTGTCCCATAGCTCAGACAAGGAAACCATGGACTGTCCAGGTAGGACAATCACAAAGAAAAACACACTCTTCCCCTGCCAGAAAGGTGGGTGAAATGAGAAGGCTAATCAGGACCCACCAGCTAATCTTACAGGCCTGCATATTTCTCCCGCCCTGGGCAATCTTACACTGAAAAATACCACCTTGACTTACATTATCATCAGGATACGTCTTTAGCCTGCCTACTCCCTCTCTCCCAGTACCCATCTTGTCTTAGCCTTTGACATCAGCGCCTGTCCATTAGCATCAGTGCTGGGACACTTACGATTTTTACATGAATACAAAAGAAAACATGTCAGCACCCAGCACTTCCTTAGGCCTACCAAGCGTTTTTGCCCAAATAAAACTGGCTTGTGAAAATAAAACTCAAAAGAAGAAAAAGAAAAAGAAAATAGATGGCCTTTTAAAAATATACCCAGGGCACCTTTAATTCCAAGCTCCATAGCCAAGATCTTCCAGTTGTCAGAACTGACAGTGCTCCACTGGCATCAACCAGATAGTTCCCAGCTGTTGGGAAGAAGGCCTACACTGGTCACAGAAAGACAATTTCAGGGAAGGATTGTTCACTGAGAACATAAAGCAGAGGTAGGAAACCTCTCCAGATGTTATTTGATTATAGTTCCTATCATCTCTCACGGCTGGCCACTCTGGCTCAGACTGATGGCAGCTAGAGTCCAATATCCTTTGACAGGCCATGATTTCCTCACCTCCAGCATAAAGAATGAGAGCCAAGAGTAAGACAGTAAAGGACAGAGAAAGCAGAGTTTCCAGGGCTGGACTGTGAAAGAGACAAAAGCAGCAGCTAAAGCTTAGAGGAGCAAATTTTTTAAAAAATCGTCTTGGGAAGGAACTCCCAAAACAGTACAGAATGAAAATAATAATAATAATAATAAAAATATATTAGGTGAACACAAGACTGCTCCAGAAACTATTCAAACATGAAGCACAGTACTCACTGCATCTCTCCTAGCATATTCATCCTCTCCACGATACGGGGGCCACCCTGGTTCCCCCGGCTGGCCATGCCCTGCTCTGCCTGAGGGGATCTCCACTTGTTGACCTCCGATCCTGCTAGCAATTCCCACCTGAGTGAGGTGCTGTATCTGAGAACCTTAAAAGCAAATATTGTTTGTTTTTTCTTTCATCTTTTCATGCAGCAACAGAAGTGTGTGTGGGGCAGGGGTATAAAACTGAGGGGTGGAATGGTGGTTGTGGCGGCGGCAGTGGTAACAATGAAGAAGGTAAGAACATAACAGTACAACAGGACTGAGGTATGTGGGAAAAGTGAGCTCTAAACTTTTTAAAAATTAACTAAGAGCTTTATTTTTTTAAAAAAAAGTCTATTGAATTAGGGGAAAATAAAAGACTATCAGCATGCAAATGCTCAGTAAGGACCTTTTGCAAATGTAGGATGTTGCCTATGTGGTTCAAAATTAGCTTATTAATAAATAAATAGGTTTATGCTGTGCACAAGCATGGTGTGTTGGAGAAGTGAGGAAGAGAATGAGAACAGACTAGGTAACATTTCTGGCTCACTGAGCCAAATCAACCTCATAGCCATTTTTAAAAATGTGCAGTGTTAAAGAATATCCCTTTGGATTTGCATGCCAGTGATTTGCCCTTAGTGGCAGAGGGAAAATATTTGCTTACTGCAGGACACTCAGCTGTACAGCAGTAGCAGGAGCCCAACTAGGGGACAACAATGTGGGTAAAGTAGATGGCTATAACATCTGCTTTCATCAGCTCTCTTGAACTCAAGGGGCACTCACCTCAGTCAATCAGATATTACCCTGCAGATGTCCTCAGAATGCTTCTGGTAGTAATTTTGTACAGAATATATACACACTGTTATTGGTATTGGAACACTGTTGTTGTTCTATGCCTTCATGTTGTTTCTGACTTAAGACAACCCTAAGGCAACCCAATCACAGGGTTCTCTTGGCAAGATTTGTTCAGAGGGAATTTGCCTTTGCCTTTCTCCAAGGCTGAGAAAGTGTGATTTGCCCAAGATCACCCAGTGGTTTTCCATGGCCGAGGAAGGAGTTGAAACCTTGTCTCCAGAGCTGTAGTCCAATGACTAAACTACTACATCATGTTGGGCCATATGAAAATCCCTGTTTTCCCCTTTAACACACACAGAAGCTATGACTTGGAAAGAATTTGACCCTGCTGTGAAAGAGAAATCAAGGACTTGTAACCTTTGCGGTATGTGATGATATACATGTGTTTTATAGGGGAATATCTGAACCTGTTTATAAAATTCAGCATGAAAAGTTGCCCTCTGCTGGAAAGCTAACTCTAACACCTTTATCTGGAATTGTTTCTAGCAGATGACAGCAAAATCTATGTTATTGATGACAACAAATCACTGTTGGCCCCAGGAAAGCCTTTTCTTCTCCTCACATAATACATCAAAAACCTTATCTGCAGCTGCATGTCAGGAACAAAATATTATCCCCTGATACATTACGGGAATCTACTCAAGAAAAAAATCAAAAATTTCCTGTGAAGGGGGAAAAAAATCCTGAACTACTATATATCTTCAGGAAGCATACATGCATTCCACCTTGTACCTGATGCAGCCACATATATGATGTACTGAGAAGTCAACATGTCCACAACCAGTGTTCACACCTACTGCCGCTGAGATGTGTTAGGAAAACTTTCAAGAACATGGCTGTAATATAACCTCCCCACCCCTCGTCTCAAACTGAAGAATGAATGTTACAAACTCTTGCATCTTTTATTGACTTTGCTTCAAGATCATTATCACAGTACAAGTGAACTATGTGTGTCTATGCGTGTATGTGTGTGTGCGCACAGAGTAATTACGCAGCTTAATGGGAAATTTACATATATATTTATCTCTCTCTATTATCACTATATAGATATCTATCTCCAAAATCATTATCCATCCAGATTCATATGGGTGGAACTGCCCACAGGGTTCAGTGGGGTTCCTCTCCCATCCCATCAAGGTTCATCCCAGAGTGTGTAATGTTAGCTGCCCTGCCATTAACTTTAACGGGAGGATGATGTGTAACTCCCACATACTTATGCAAGTAACTTGTAAACAGAACCAAAGTGTGCTCATCACACTCCTCATTCATATGCTACATTTAAGGAGTATCTCAGTTGCCGCAGCTATTTATAGTAAATGCTGAATTGTAGAATGTAGTCAGTAGGTATGAAACGGGAGTCACTGTAGTGTACACTAGTTAGGAATCCTTAAGTACCTGCAGTGCTTCCAACTGGTCGCGGTCGAGCCACAGATGGTATTTCCTCTGGGTAGATTCCCCTAGTGGAATACTGAACATCAGATGGCTGCTGGTCTGAATGTATTAATTCAACAGGAGGAAGAAAATTTGGCCCCAGGTTTTGCCTGCTGGCAGAACAAGAATGAAACACAACTGACATGTCTTCTGAGAAAAGAGCATTGCATATTCCACAACATGGCATTTTCCCTTTGTCCACTTCACTAAGTACAGCTTCCCACACAACCAGTGGACATGAAACAATGTGCACACAGGTTCCACAGCATGTTCCTATGTTAGCCTAGTTCTGTAGCGTCTTCAGTTGCAGCAGACACACGCTTTTAGTCTTAAGATGTAGCCAAAAGTCCTTTATGCAGATTAGGGTTTGACTATTTATGACACCTTTGAAGCTGTGCAATTTTAATCTTAAAACATCCAATAGTCTTCAGCATCCTAAATGTTTTGAATATTAATTTCCACAAGCCCCAGCTAGCACAGCAAATGATGAGAGACTATGGGAGTTGTAGTCCAAAGCATCTGGAAGGTGCCACATTGCTTGCCTCAGCAGTAGCCCTTTTCAAGCTAGAAAAATGAATCATGAGTACTTTGTCCATGTGCCTGCACACCAGCAGCTGGATTAGATGGTCTATGTGATCCCTTTCAAACCTCTGGTTCTAGTAGGCTATGTAGTTGCCACAGCTGTGATCAAGTGCAGAGTATCCTCAAAGGCAAATATAATTAACAACTATTATCCATAAACTTTTAATAGTATAAATGTAGAAAGTTTAAAACTTGGCCATTGGTGATTGAAATCTGTGGCCAATATTTTCTCCTGTTCCAGTGAATGTTAAGTATGAGATAATGCTTCCCACTCACTGTTAGATAAAGCACATTTTCAGTTCTCAAATCTTCTTGCTTCAAACATGTTTGCAAAATATTGCTCCTAGTTCAATTCCCAGAGGTTGCTGCAAATTTTGTAAATTATTAAGTAAACATACTGCCTAAAAGTTTGATGAAACCTAGCCATTTCTAGTATCCTTTAAAACTGAATATTAAAAAGCAAAATTTCAAATTGGAAAAATGTGGTCAATCTGGAGCAAAATTTAATCTTAGCTTCAGAAGTGTTCATAAAAAAGTAAAGTTTTATTTTGTTCTAGAGATTAGAAACAGTTTATATGGAACTTATAATCTGAACAAAACTAGAAACAAGTCTGTTTATATCTTTGCCATGTTCTAGGAGAAAAAGAAATTAACATATATTATCTGTTGTTGTGTTGTTGTGTTCAAGTTGTTTCTGGCTTATGGTAACCCTAAAGTGAACCTGTCACTGAGTTTTCTTGGCAACATTCTTTCAGAGGGGGTTTGCCATTGCTTTCCTCTGAGGCTGAGAAAGTGTGACTTGCCAAGGTTTCCATGGTCAAGCAAGGTTTTAGACTTTTGTTCTCCAGAATTCTAGTCCAGGTTCGAACCACTCCATCATGCTGGCTCTATGCAATAAAAGAATGTGTTTTGCTTGTTTTTCAAATTCCAAAATTTTGGTGTCTTCCTGTACCATCTAATCATTTAAATGCAACACGTAAGCCCTACATCTTCAAATGTCAGAAAGACAGACAAAAAAAAAAAAAAAGGCCAAAAATTGGCCATAAAGATGACCAGAGGTAAAACAACATGACTTCTGCAAATTGTGTGGCCTGTTGATGGGAGGGGCAGAGGGAAAAATGGTAGCTGCCCACCTCTGTCACAGAGTCTCTAGCTATCCTGCGGACTCACATAAGCATCTTGTGTAACATCTGGGTTGGTTTCACTTCACTGAAAATCTTGATTACATTTCTAAAGAGAAAAGAAGCAATCTCTTTTCCTCCAACTGCTGTTTCAACAACTGGCTTTTTAATCACTTGACTGTGACAATAGTTTGCTACCTCAGCAACTTTTTAAAAAAAAATCTCCTTTGATCTTGAATTTCAATGAGTCGTCCACAGAAACCATACAAAAATGAATGGGAATGAGGACATCAAACAGCCATCTCTTGGTGAATGACTTTACAGGCCTGCTCATTTTTCTTTTCCATGATATGGAATGCATTTAAACAACAACTACAAAGGCTATGTATGCTGCATAGACTGGATATACTGATCTACTAGGAAGCAACACCATGATGAGTATAAATGTTTCGCTGCAATTGTGATGTTGTTGTTGTTGTTGTTGTTGTTGTTGTTGTTGTTGTTGTTGTTGTATGCCTTTAAGTAATTTCTGACTTATGACAACCCTCCCACAGTGATTTCTTGGGAATATTTATTCAAAGGGGGTTTCGCCATAGCCTTCGTCTGAGGCTCAGATTGTGTGAAAAGCTAGCAGATTTCCATGACTAATTTGGGACCTGAATCCTGGTCTCTCAGGGTCCTAGTCCAACACCACACTGACTGTATGCTCCTTAGTTGTTTTATTCTTGTATACCAACTGTCTTGGTGCCAGGTGGAGTGCAGAAAGCAAGATATTTATGTTTTACATGGGGTGAGGAGGAGGATTTCCAGGTTGCAGGTCTAATCTAGCCCACAGAGGACTGGAATTGGCCCAGTAGAGCAGTAGCAACAGCAACAGCAATTATATTTCTATATTGCTTATCAGTGCAAAGCACTCCCTAAGTGGTTTACAATGTTTTTAGCTAATTGCTCCCAACAAGCTGGGTACTTATTTTAAGGATCTATGGAAGGATGGAAGGCTGAGTCAACCTGGAGCCCTGCAGGATCAAACTCACAACATTGTGGTTGCAGTACTGGCTATTAACCACTGTGCCACCAGGGACCTGCCTCCTCTATACCTCCTCTATACCACACAGTATTTCAGTGGAGTATCTCATGGCCACACCCTGACACCAGCATCAATTGTCATGGGGAGGGCTGTGGGATCAGGAATTTGACCACCATCTCAATGTGGCTCCCCATGCCTACCTGCCATAAACAAACAGTGTTAAAAAAAAAAAAACTTCTCTAAGTTCTGGGCCTCTAATACTTATAATGACGACATCAATGCAGCTAATGATGATGATGATGACCACCACCACACAGTGCCACATAGCCTTAGCATTACAGAGGCACAAAGACCCTGTCAGTCTGTGCTTCTTTTGCCCTCTTCTCAGTATTGTGTAATTTTAGAGAATACATACCGGTACCTACGACAAGGGCAGAGACAGAATAGCCCAACTACAGAGCATGCTGTGTAAAACTAAAACATTAGAAAGAAGAGCTTGAATGATACCTGCAGCTCTGTATGTCTTGTAATGTCTGGCTAGGATCTCAAGATCTGGCCCAAAATCAGGAAGGAAGATGTAATTAGCATCTGTGATAACTATCTCCCTATCTCGTCTAAGCATGTTGCCATGTTTAGAAAGGCATAAGAACTAAAGTTAGTGGAAAGGCACAAACTAGTCAGAGAACTACCTTGATAGCAGGCCTGGAGCTGATGGAGGAGTCATCCCGAATTCCATGTATCTCTAAAAAAGAAAAAGAAAAAAAAAGACCATTCATTAGAAGGCATTTTAAAATGAAATTTAAATTAAATTCAGAAGTTATAAGCTATTATTCTAGTTTTCTTTTGTTCTTGAACCAAAACAACAAAAATGAAGGAAAGGATGTCTTCACACAGTTTATTACTAAAGTGAGGAATTGGCTATCACTACACACAGTAGTGACCCTGGTCAGTTTTAAAAGGGAACTGGGAAAATTCATGGAAGGCAAGCCTCTCAACATCTAACAGTGAAGACGGCTATAAATTACCTCCAGTATCATAGGCAGTTTGTCTCTGTATGCCAGTTACTTAGGAGTACAACCAAGAGAGTAAAATTACACTCAAGCTCTGCATATTGGTTTTCTATTAGCATCTGGCTGGACTGTGTAGGAACAGAATGTTGGACTTTGGCCTGATCCAGGGGGTCTATGTTTAGGTTTCAATCACACTTAACCCAGCCTCAATCTTTGGAATACCCTAAATATCTGTATAAATAAATTTAAAAGTCTGTGAATATGACAGTCAGTTTTTGCAAACTTTAATTCAGAAGATTTGGGTCTTGACACACCCCTAACTTAGGCTTGCTCACCGTATGAGTTGGGCCATATGGTGACCCCCACTGGCTGCTTGGGGTGTCCCTTGCTGCTCGAACAGGAGTGTTTGTTGGCTGTCCCCCAGACCCTCCAGGGTGTGTGATGGCAGCAGAATTGGATGCTTGGCTACTGGGAGCCACCAGAGCAAAGGCATCATCCAGAAGAGAATGCATTGTCTGTCGAGCCTCTTCAATGGATGGCTGAGGAGGGACATATGGAGAAGTGTGTGGAGGCAAGCCTGAGAACTTCCCAAGTTCAGTTGAAGAAGTTGTCTGTGGTTCAGCAGGAAGGTCAGGATCAGACTGTAAAAGGAATGGAAAGATGATGTTGTAAAGTCTATTGCTAAGTTGCTGGAATATTAAAGTTCCCATTACTCTGAGAGTAGTTTCATGTGTTACAGGTGTCATCAGCTCCCCATGACATTTTGAACATTTATCTGTACACACTGGCCAAGATCCTACAACAAGCAGGCACAGCTCTGTGTCCAGTCTCCATATATGTCTCTTTGGAGAGGGTGCAAGGGCTACCTTCTTAGCCCAGAGATTTACAATGTGGGGTATGTGTACCACCAGGAGTATGAATGAGGACATTTAAGAGTATGCAAAAAAAAAAAAAAAGTGAATAATGGCAGAAAAAGCATAAATTATAAGCCATCCTCAGAGTATTGCACAACTCAATGCGTTCTTGATTGCCCATGGCATTAGTGTTCATCCTGGAACCTTCGGGGATGCGGTATGGGAAATCATAGAGATAGAGAGAAGAGTGACACACAAGCTGAACTTCCAACTTCCAGCCATTGGCCCATAAAAAAAGAAAAAGTGTCTTTCTCACATGCATATGCACACACAGCCTTCTATTTAAGTTGCCATGACCCTAGATAGCTTTGAAAGCTTTACACACATGTACCTTTTTCTCCCTCTTCCTTTGTGTCCCTCTCCACACCTGCGCACCTGGTAGAGAAATCCAGTTCCACCCCAAATCTGTCTGAGGGAAGGATGAGCAGCACCAGTTAGTCTTCTCTCTGCCTTTGGCTGGAACCAAATTGTATCCTAAGACTGCAGATAGGTGGGCAACAGGTTATGATGAGATGGAGAGGCCCACACAGAGTGACTGGCCTGACACCTTGCCTTTCCTTCCATGGGTGTGGGAACATCCCTCAGAGCTCCCAGAAGCTTTTTGATAGGGCTTCCCCATCCCTCACCTCAGAGAAAGGACATGTGGCAGAGAGAGTGTTATAATTTATGGAAATTGACTGTCAAGGGGTATGCAAGTGAAAAAAAGGTTGGGAAGCACCGTTCTAGCCTGTTCCACCCCATCTAAAATATTCTCCCACTGCCTGTCAAGCCCTGAGAGGGGCTGCGGCTGCTCACTGATAAGGGGGGAAGGAGTATGGAAGCATGTCAGATGATGATGGAGAACCAGCTTGTCTCAGATGAAAGGGCAAAGAAAATGGGAATGTGCTCAAAGGTGGAGTGCACTCTCTTATCCCTCCCACTCTCAGCTACATTGTTCGAACTGCCTTCCCACACTTCTACCCCTCCTCATTAGTAAGCAACAGCACGGCATCCCCTCCAAGGACTTGGCACCTGTGGGAGGGGGGAAAATTTGGATGCTGCATGAAGGACTACAGAATAGCATTTTGGACATTTATGTGCATAAGCCACATTAATGTGCATGTGCCACTAACAGGATTCTGGCCATTATGGGGATATGTGCATGAATCATTAATGGCATCTTCTTCTGGAGCAGATAAGGAATGGTTTTCTGCATATTCGGGAATGCATTATGACAGGAAGACAAACAACAGAATGCAAACTACCCATAATCTTTCATTCAATTATGTCACTCTTAGCATATTTACACTGTGCCCATTATCCAGTCATTCATTGTCCTGAATGTCAGAATTATTATCCTGTACTAGTCCCTTTACTGCAAGGAAGATGAGGTTAAGAATAAAAGATGCTCAAAGATAATTAAATCCACTAAGGATGAAGCCATACTAGGAATATTTCTTCATAACCAAGCTAAGGACCAGCTCACAGCCAACTCTGAACAACTGGCCAGCCATTCTTCCTGACCATCACTTGTACCTTGTCTGAGAAAGTTAAAAAAATAATGACCTCCCCTTTGGGTGCCAAGTTCCACATCAGTAGGTCAGAACTGCTTTCTATAGCACAGTGAACTGATGCTCAGTGAATGAAGACCTCCTCTTGAATGTCTGGTTATACCCTACTTATATGCTCTGCCCTACCAGAGAGAGAATGGACTTGATAAGAGTGATAAGCAAGATGTCACAAAACAGTTATAAAAAGCTTTTTCGTAAAGGTTAGCAGCCTGGTACCAACCTTATAGTTTGGGCAACCACTCTCTTTATTGCCAACCATCAGTGACACTGGCCGACGCTGATGGGAACTGTCATCTGAAACATCTAAGAGGCATTAAGTTGTCCATGCCTGCTTTGCATGACAACTGTTCACAAGGTATTCTCACAATATTCTGATTAAAGCCAGTAACTCTAGTGCTTCTCAAAATACAAATGCCTTTCACCCTTTTATCATGAGGTTAGTCAATACTGCCTTCCTAAAGGTACAAATCAAATAAATACAGGAACTTACAATATATGCAGAGTTGTTGACTCCAGGAGGCCTCTTGTAAGTCCCATCACTGTCAGTGGTGATTAGTCGGTCCTTGTCAGCATCCATTGGACTCCCATTAATCTGATGCCTCCGACGCTGCTTTGGAGAACGTTTGGCCCTTGAACTATGAAGAAATAAAGAGAAACAAAAAGCTAAAACATCAAGACTTGTTACCAGCATCTGATAGTTGTGGTTTTGGTTCTTCCCAGTTTTGAGTATTTTTTTTAGAACTGGAAACACATAAAAATGTTTCAGAGAGACCAAGACTTTTAGGTTTCCCATTTTTTAAAATTTTGTTTCCTAAAAGTATGTCTGCAGACAATTTACACTAGATCTTTTATATATGTTGGATTTTATTGTTTTTCTTTTTTCAAGATGCTCTGAGAACCTATAAATAAATAGGTCAATAAATAACCTAAACAAAGAGAAACACTGCAGAATGTTTTCACCAGTCATGATATTTATGTGACTTGATGCATCTATTTACTTTCTCCTTTTGCAAACTTGCTACAATGAACATCTTGTTTGAATTTAACAAAGCACAAAAATAACAAGAGTTTCCACATTTTCACATCAACAAAGACTGAATTCCTTTTTGAAGTCCCTCCCTTCCATTCTTACCTCTTCCTGGGTTCTATGAAAACAGTAGGCATGTTGCCCCCAGGGTCCAAGATCTTGTCTATCTGCATCTGTGCCTTTCGATACATTCTCTGCTGCTCTTTGGTATCAATAATAACCATATCATCCACAATTGGAAACTCATAGTGTCCTTTACGTTTAGCTCGAAGCCGAATCTTATTGCGATGATGCTCAATTTCAGATTTATGCCTCAGGGCTGTTTGGATCTTTGAAGAAAAGAAAAGGCGAGAAGCACTGAATATGAACACACTGAAAAGGCTTGGGTTGAAGAGGATAAGCACTGAAAGAAAAATACTGAACACACATTGTACGTGTACTTCAGTACCTCCTTCTTCTGTTTATAATTTACCCACAGACTTTGCAGGTAGAAGAATTATTATATACAGCATGATGAATAATACCACAAGGGCAATTAAGAGGAAGAGAGCAGAGTGCTAATAAAAATGCATGACAAACATCAAATTACACTTCCTGCAGACTATCATAAAAAACAGCAAGGAAGAGAATACAATGTCAGCTTGTATGGTTAAATCAGAACTCGGAAATGTCACTTGGCTGGAGCACATCTCCCAGAACTCCCCGTCCAATATGGCCAGTGGCCATGTTCCAGAGATCAGCCTGGCTGAGGCATTCTGGCTGCGGTAGCCCCAAAAATGTAACTTGGTCTGTATGCTTTTGAGTACAGGCTCATGGGCAGATACATCTCAAAAGTGTTCCTGGTTTTTGAGGGCATTAACAAGTAACATTCATCTCAGAGGAGCTCACTTCTACTATGTCCATGTAATCCACTCTTCTATAAACATGCATTATGTGACTGCAAACAATTCTCCTGTGTTTCCGCATTGGGAACCACTGCATGGTCAATCGTCTTTAATGCAGAAAAACAGCAGAATTCTCTGCTAATTAGAGGCTGAGTAGAATGAAGCAAAACCAAAGCAATAAGCCAAAAAGACAAAGGTCCACTGGTTCTGCCTCTTTCCCATTTCTGACTCCATAATTCCTCAATGTTTCAACAGAGATTTGCAAATGGGCTTTCATTTCTTCACACTCCCTTTTACTATAACAAAGAGAGAAGACATCTCCTTTCTTTTTTTTAAAACTCTTTTAAGAATCTCATTTCTTACTACAATCTGATTGGTGCCCACTTGCAAGTAAACACAGGTATAAATTGCCAAATATATATGCATTCTTCCATAAGCAAGTACTACATTCAGTGTATGTGCATATACAACACATGTAGTGTGTGTCTAACTTTTAATCCAGGAAAGGCAAATAAACACAGGCATTGACATGCATGAACAAGTCCCCCAGACCACAATGGCTTAAAGAAATGAATGTGATACCTGTATCTAAGGAACCAATGCAATTACCTTTCCCATGAATGCAAGTGAGTGTACAGAAAAAACAATACCTTTTGCCCTATCCTTCCCTTCTCACCATTACTCACACCACTGCAATTTATAAAGAACACTTCTTTTCAATAACTTGAGGTAATCTAGACCAGAAATGGGGAAAGGCAGCTTTCTAGATGTTGGACTACAAGTCCCATTAGTCTTAGCCAGCATAGCCACTGGTGAGGGGAATGCTGGGAACTGTACCCAACAATATACTAAGTTTCCCACCTCTCTTCTAGTGTCTTCTCTTTGCCCATCTATCTTCTAGAGATGGACCAAAGTTTACCCATCTCTCTTCTAGAGACTTCTAAAGACATATTATACACACAAATCCTGGAGAATCAGTTCAATGAAAATATTAAGAGTGTTAGTCACTCCTTTTTCCAAAGAACTTTGGGAACGGTAGTTCTAAAGGGAAAAGAAATTAAGAAATCCCTACAAAAAAACGCAGTGGTACCTATCAGCATTTAGTGTAAGATCTATCACAGACAGTGAAACAATTTAAAGAACGATTACCTCCTTGTTAATTTTGTTGGTTTCTGCCACTCGATCAGAAAGAGGTTGGTTCTGAACTGGAGGTGTTGCAATTGGCTGCATAGCAATCAGCTGGATCTTACTAGGTACCCTTCTGCTGACTTCAGAAGAGCGCGACATTCTGTCCACATGCTCAAAGATGGAGGCTGAAGAGTGTTGCTCTGTTCCATTACTGATTTGTGGAGGACCTGCATAACAAGAAGAAACAGAAAGTAGAAAACTGTTGAAAAACCTTGGTCAAGGCCCAAGGAATGAAACTTACAGTATGTTCAGGACCAACTGTTTCACTGAAACGTGGCACTAACTGTTGCTGTTGTGTTCCTTCAAGACATTTCCAAATTATGGTCACCCTAATGCAAACCAAGCACAGGGTTTTCTTGGCAAGATTTCTTCAGAGGGGGTTTGCCTTTGTCTTCCTCTGAGGCTGAGAGAGTATGAGCTGCACAAGGTCACCTGAGGATTTCCATGGCTGGGTAAAGATTTAAATCCTGGTCTCCTAGAGTCCTAATCTAGCACAAACTGCTAAACTGCTGGCTGTCCATAATACTAATAAAAGCCAATAAAAAACAAGTAACCATGATACTGATAAAAAACAAATGTGTTTACATTTTAAGGGGAAGGCCTTTAGATGATGCTTCATAAAGAGTAGGAGAATATAACATAGATAGAAAAACACAATTCATAATTTGCAATATTTCTGGAGAGCTATATTTCCTTTCAAATATTTCCAACATTTCCTACCCAGGATGTCCAAATTGCCTAAGACTGAACAAATGGCAAGTGTGAAAATCAATATAAATGTCTATCAGTGAACTAACTACAATGAGCATGCATGGGTTTAGTAGCACTGATTGGCTTTCTTCAAGGGGTGTGTTCATGTGTCTGTATAAATATATCTGTATTTATGCCTGTATTTCCAGTGACTATGCTTTATTACTTTAAAAATGGCTGCTCAGACCTGCTGCAGCATAACTACAGTCCACAACACAGGCAAACTGAAGACAGACAGTAGCAACTCAACTCTACACACATGCACAGGCACACATATGTACTTCTCCATAACCTTTCGATACAGAGAGAGGGAACTTTAAGCCTCCTCTCTGAATGTCTTGCAAGCATGTTGCCCTTCTGCTGCAGTCCTCCCCATTTAAGATGCATTCTTGACAGCCCAGAAGCTGCCCTGTCCTGTGAAAGAATGCCATTTGCAGTGGTGGCTTCCATGTCACTGGGGCATTAAATCCACTCAAAGTTTTAATCTAAACTTTCTAAAGAACTATCTAATATGCTGTACTGTACCTACGCAATGGGTTCAGCACCTTGGACAGTCCCTCTAAAATTCACAGTAAATCTCAGATCAGATTCACTGCCCAAAGTCACCAACTGCCTCTGGTCATGTGCCTTTCTCTCTAGCACAGTTAGTAGTGAGAGTCTGATAGTAATGGAAAAGAAAGGGGAAAGGGATAGCTTTCCTAATATGTCGTCCTCCTCCCATGTACAGTCAAGAAAATAGTGACCTTGGCAGTTTAGGGATCACTGGAGGAATCATAGTAAATGCTTCTCCCTCCCTCCAGTTTCTGGTCTCCACTCAGTCTTGCTCAGATAGCTATCCTGGCTCTGCTAATAGCAACACTGGCATTGGGGTCTTTTGACCATGGGGGAAAACGAGTTCCCAGGCTTTGTAAGCTGTACTGGAGTAGCCACAGTCTGTTTCTCAAGCAGAGTTCTGTGGAACCATATGGTTCCATTAAAGGTCATTATGAGTTCCACAAAAAAAGCTATAATATTTATGTAGGGGTTCCCTGAGACCTGACAATCATTTCAAGGTTCCTCCAGGGTAAAAAAAAGTTGAGAAATGCTGATCAGTATGTAACCTGCAGCTTGCATATCTGGCTGGCATCGTATCAGTGATGTGTATGTCTCCTTTTTGTTAATGTAGAAGTTGGTATTTCCTTCCTCTTTCTGCATCTACCAAAGATTATGTTATTCAGGAAGGTTATTGAAAGCATGACACAGGCAAGAATAGCATACTACTGCCTGATCAAATGTGAGGCTATGAAGGAGGCTTGTTTGTTAATCAGAGTTTGGATGTGACTGCAATTAACTGAAATGAAAGCAAAAAAACCTCTGATTTCCTTTATGTTAAAGAAGGAAAGCAGAAATCTTGAGCTGAAGGCCTGTTAACACAACACTGAGTGTGAATTATGGCCAAGCAAGATCTAAACATTAACTCTCAAACAGTTGCTGTACTGAACAAGGATCAAAAGATATTTGTTATTCTACCCACAAATAAAGATTTTTAGCAGCAACAATAAAACTTAATAATATACTTGAAAGACAAATTTAAAGAACTGTCTCTCATTATTATAAGAACATTGAATGAAAAGCCTAAGTTTAAGGACCTGCTTTATGAACAGTCATAACTGAGATCTAAATTTATAATAATCTATATCTCTGCAGCACTACAGAAGGTGTTCCAAGCCCTTACTATCTAGAATCTATGTGGAATCTCTACATATGCCATAGATAAACCTTCGGGCCTACGTCTTGTTCTGCTAGATCACTTGAAGATCAGAAGAAGAGCTTATTTAAGGCACTGCAATTGCAGAGAGGAAGATGGAGGGAACAGCCAGCTGCTACAGGGATAACCACATGTTAACACATTTAGGTATGCATAGAGCAACATCCCAAACCTTTTCTTATAAGAAACAGCAAAGGTTTTCCCCCCACCCCCGCCGACCTTCTTTTTTTTTACTTTTAGAGAGAAAGGCAGCCAGTCAACCACAAATTTGAAATCCTTTAAGAGGACTGATCTGGAACTAGAAAATGGCAAGTTGGGAAAGAGCTTCAGGACCTCACCATCTCCTGCTACTTCTCCACTAAGAGGTAGACCCACTTGCTTTGCATGCAGAAGATCCTTCATTCATTCACTGGCATCTCCAACTGAACCCAGTGTGGGGACAACACAAGTCTGCATGGGGCCTTCTGGGCTGTTTTTGTGGGGGTCACAGAGCAGTATTTCAGAGGCAGTGGGGCCATAACAGGATCCAGAATGTTAAAAATTGCCCCCTGGACCTACAAAGGTTTCCCACTTCTGAGTTAAATGAGAAGATAGCATGTTATGCAAAAGACCACTGCAACAGACCCTAGAAAGTTACTGCCAGCAAATACTGGTCTAACCCAGTACCCAAAGTCTGATCTAGTATAATGCAGTTTCTTATGTAACTTTGCCCTTTGGTGGCAGATGCACTTCTGTCACAGAATATTACTTACTGGGTAGAATTTGGGAGAACATCCAAAATCCCACATTACATTTTAAACAGTACTCTACTGTATACATTTTTACAATTAAGAGTCAGAGTTACTGCAAGACAGTTGCACATTCTTTTGGAAACTTACCCACTCTGTTTACTCCTGGCAGCATGCAAAAGAAAGATAAAGGCAGTGAAATCATAAATTAAACAAACTGTGACAGAAGGAAAGCCAATTGCTATTGAAAAGAACTCTCTTATGTATGTATGAATTCCTAAATTTTAGCAAGAGTAAGGGGATTAAAAAATGTTCCAAAAAGTACTCAGCATAGGTCTTTTGAAGTGTACCACCAATGCAAAATAAATGAGGGAAGGCTGGGTGCAGCCATACCAGATCCCTTAATCATGATACACTATCCTCCCATGCACAGATAATGTTTTGATGTGGGGCTGCTTTTAAATATAAGATCTACCATTTTCATTTTAAGTGGGAAAACTTATTTTTCCCCCTTACAGATGTGAATCAGATTGGACTGACTGAACCTCTAGAATGGAATATCATACAGTTGTTTTGATTTTATCCTCCTAATTCTTCCACTGACTTGCATAAACAGAAATAGGTTCTTGGTGCCTATTTAATAGCAACAATTGCCAAGGAATAGAAAGGGATCTGTCTTAGCTGAAAGCTAGTAAGTCTGGCCTGAACTCAGTGGCTAGCTTTCTGTTAGTTAACCCCAACTAGAGAAGACCTATTCAATCAACTTTTGAATGGTAAACAAACATGTAGGCAAATCCCACTGACTGAATGGGTCTTCTTCATTTACGACTAACAATAGGAAATAGGCCATTGTGAGCGTAAGCTGCAGCTCAATAAAATGTATATGGAACCAAAGCTTTCTACTGGCTGACACAGCATGTTGTAGCTACAACCCTAACCATGGGGAATTATAGACAAAGCTAACACATATTATATGTCTGTTCCATCAAAATGTTCAATGTTTTTTAAAAAAAGAACTTTTAAACAGGGTTCTGTATTATTTTTAATTATATAGTTTTTGAACTGCTTTTTAGTATTATTTAACTGTGTGTTTTAAATTATTTTCAATTTTATTGATAGTTTAATTCCATTTTAATGTTGACAGTTTTGTATGTTTTAACTGTATTTGTCCTGCCAAGATATAAATAAAGCTGAGATATAAATAAAGACAAGAGCAACAGCAACACACTCTATGTTAATTTTCAGAGGGGAGCTGTGATAGCCTGTTGAAGCAAAAATAACAAATACTCATATATATATTACTCTGGCATAAGGGCTTGTGAACTATAGTCCACTTCATCAGATGTTTGTGTGTTTGCACCCATACAAGGAATGGCACATTAAAATGAGAATCTATAAATGTATTTCAAGTAGCACCCACAGGAAACAGGGTGTGCTTTTTCTGTTCCTAGTACCTATACTTCTGTGATTCATTAATAGACACTATTATAAATTCTTCCAGAATTATGAAGCTACTACATAAAAGAATGCAACTTACCAGACTTGCTGACTCGGTGAGGTTTGACTTCATTGACAGCTGTCTGTGGTCTTGCTGTTTCTTCTCCCATTTCGCGCCCACTTGATTGTTCACTTGCAGTAGAGTCAGCATCAGAAGGAGAAACCCTGTAGGTCAAAAAGAATACTCAATTCATTTTTTAAAGTACATCATCATTATCATCACATATATTTATATTTCATCCCTCTGCTCTGCCATGATTTCAGGTCAAGTCCATAGTGTTCTGAGGCAGCACTTCATGCAGGTGCTGACCAAACCTAAACTTGCTTAGTTCCAAGTCAGGCTACTGCATCATATGGCTTCAGCCTGTGTTCCAGAAAATTTACAGAGATGTGCAAAGGGGCCAGCCAGACACATCTTCTTCCTTTGAGCAGGTCTTATCTTCTGCTTTCAGTTTCATTCAGTAGCATCATTCATTATAGGACAGATATGAAAAAAGTGCTCTATATGACTCACAGAAGCAGGATGCTGGTGAAACAAATTCAAAGAGCTAACTGCCACTGGATACAAGTGAACAATAAATCGCTCCTCTACCAGAATACCATCAGCAAGGAAAAGCAAGACCTGGAGAATCTGCCCTACCCAATAAGAACTAATGACAGAAATTCATTAAAGATCTTTCTTACTCTCCCAGGATTTATTAAATAAGGTATGGTGACTCAGTACTGCTCTAGCTCTGTGAATTTTTATTTCTCCACTTTGCACTTCTAATTGATTTAATTATGTGAAGAGTGGGGCTGAGAAATGGCACTGAATCCCTTTAAAAGCACCAAGGCAGATGTAGGTGTTGTGGAAACAAGCATTTGGACTTGATAAAACCTTCTAAGAGGCAAACAATCTGGGCAAGGACAAATATGCCATGAAAGAATTGCTAATAGTTAATTATCTCTCATTTTCTATCAGTTTATCCATTATGTTCTTTTTCATGCAGCCCTCCAGATGATGATATACCGCAAATCCCAGAGGTCCTAACCACTGGCTAGGGATGTTCAACAACATCTGGAAACTGTATGTTTCCTACCCCTTCCCCATACATGTTTGAAACATCAGAAAATTTAGCTACACAATTAAACCATATTAGTGCCTCATATCCTAAACTATTCTTTCACATTTCTAAAACTGAAAAAAACTCCACAATTAAGAAATCCAGCAGAAGAATTTAAGAAAGAACTAGAGACAAATCCTTGTGGATTAGTGTAAACAGCAAGTTATTGAGCAAAGGCTATTCAAACTGAGAAAAAGCAAAATAATCTCCCCCATAACTAATTAACTTTAATCTGTTCCAAGCAGTTTCTCATCCTCTGAACTGACCTCCCTCTGTGTCGGACATTCTTGGATGGCTTTGAAGAGATCTTGGTCTTGGGACTCGGCAGGTCACCATTTTCAGAGGGGGTGGTGTCCTTAATTGGTCCCGGAAGAGGAGTTGGCTCATGTATGATCAGGATGTCATCTTTGTTGTGCTGGCCTAAATGCTGCTTTGCAAAATCAAAGCCCTTCACGCTGGGGGCTTGCAGCTATAGTGTTGTATTTTTTTTTTATGGAAGGGGGAAAAAAAAAAAGGAAAAGCAATCATGAGCTGACATGACACATATCCAAGCTAAAATCTGGATGATGAATCTAAAGAACTGCAGGATGATGCTGTAATACAGAAATAGTCAGAGATGCATGAATGACTGCAAAAAGTGAAAGCAAGATCATTATTTCCATAACTGTGTGGTAAACGAGGAGTTTTGACAGGTCACATTCAATCTGGATTTCTGTCACACAGAACTGACCATCTGTTGCGATTGTTGCTCAAAATCAGTATCTTGTCAACAAAGTACTGAACAACTTTCAGGAGCACATTCCTAATAAAAAGAATCAGAACTACCAGGTTCTCAGTGGAGTAGAACAGCCAGGGATTCTGGCAGCTATGGACCTCCTAAGTAACTTTTTCAGGTTCTGAAAGGGATGCATTCCACAGTGAGGCACAGAATGTATCTGGGTACATTTGGAACCATTATCCAAGTAAAAGCAAAAGGAGAAGATGCTATTTAATGGGCCCACTATAGACTAGGACTAGGGAAGGTGTCAGTGTGTAAATGTTGTGCAATGTATGAAAAGTCACACAGTTTGCTGTCCAGCAGTATAGTGGAGCAACAACTCATGGGATCAAAAGCCTGGGACTTTATGATCACCAAACTCTCTGGCTGGCATACTGTTGAGCAGGTCAAATGGATAAGCTAGACTTTTGTAATCATAGCTGTTCAATATTCATATGGGCGATCATGGCACTATTGGCATGATTGCAAATACCCCTCAAACTTGCCTTTACAGCCAGCAGCCACACTGTGTGATTGAGGTCTGTTCTGTTGGCAATAGTGATGCTGCAAGATGACATTTACAACCCTTTCCTGCTTGTAATCTTCAGTGGAACAATCAGAAGCAGAACCCGTTGCAACTTCTCATTGCACCACAGACTGCTAGCAGAAGGAGGCTTGAAACATCATTCCAGTTGATAGCAGAACAGACTTCCTTCACTTGATGCTGCTGCTGGCTATTAAGGTAGGTTTGGGAAGCCAGCTCAGGAGGCAATATGTAGTTACGCATTTGGAACCACATCTGCAATGTAGGATCATAGCCTGTAACATCATCTGCTACCTCCCTTGGACTCCACCATTGCCTCTGAGTTTAGCCACAATTCCCACAATAGCTTGAGAGGAAATGAATTTTCTTAGCAGCAATGCAATTAATATGAGCTATTCATCTTGTGATCCCAGTTCCTTTGGGATACCTGGGCCTTGAGTGGGGAAGACTCATTAGATCTGTTTATAAAAGACAATGGAAATGGCTAGAAATTTAAACACAGTGGTTTGCATATGTAGATTCTCCTTGTGGATATAAATATATGAGACTGTCACAATGACAACCTGAATTTTAAAAAGCAAAACTACACTACTGTTCCTACCCACACTACAAGGAAAAGGTAGAAAAAGATCAGGGGTCATGTCATACTGCATGATTCCAGCATTATGATCATGCTTTAATTGCCATGGCTACACCCTGTGGAATCCTGGGGTTTGTAGTTTGGTCAGGGAAAAGAGTTTTCTGGCTGAGATCTCCAAAAGCATTTCTCTAAAATACAAATCCCAGGATTCCTTAGGATACAACCATGGAAGTTGAGGTGGGATCATAGCAGTGTATCTCTAGTGTAGAAGGATCTTGGCTGACAGAGATGCCCAGTGAGTACAAGTGACTTCAGAATATCTGCCTGGAATATTCCTCATTTGCTTGTAATATCTTTAGCTGTATAAAAAATAGGACAACTTCTTCTTAAAGCAGAAGCTGCAGAACTGAGATTCCCAGAAATACACTCTTGTATGCAAATACACAGAATGCATAGTTAACATATTCTACTACTCATGCTGATACAATATAGCATGCACTCTTTATTACTCATTCAAACAACATTTAACAAATTCAGTTACATGCATGGAACTGTTGCTACTGAGCAAGGGGCTATTTTAATGCTACTGCATAAGAGGTTAGAACAGCTTGCACGGTCACATCTGAACCAGCAGGTGGAGATAAAAAGCTTTAAAGAGAAAGGCACTTTCTGTCTACTAGCTTGTGTATTACATCATAGTCAATTAACACAATCACACTTTCAGATCAATAGTTCAGTCATAAGCAAGACAGGCAACCAAATGTTGTTTTTTATCTGAGGCCTTTAACAGGAGAGTTCATACTTAAGTTACCAGCCACCCACCCAGCCGTGTCTTAATATAGGACAGCATGGGCATACTGTGCCCTGTGGCTCCCAGGCTGTTTTGGGGTTCCTTGACCCTTCCAAGCTCCTCTGACCACCCTATTTCTGTCCCTCCCCAAAGGACAGATGAATTCCTGCTCCCAGGAGCCCCCAAGAAATGTAATTTATCCTTCAGATAGCTTATAAATCCCCCCTGCACAATTTAGCATTTTAAAAAAGCCTTTTCTTTGGAAACCAGAAGGGGACTTCTGGCCAGTGTTTTTTGGTTGAGTTAGCTTTTTTAGTAGCCCATGTGACCCTCAGACCTGTTGTAGTTCCCCACTGCTGGTTTAGGATACTGGAAAGGCAAAGAAATTGTTGGCCTACAACTAATATCAGTACTACCAATCACAACTGCGGAGTTGGTACACCAGACCTCTGACTTTGATGCCAACTTGTCTCTGTTTCTACTGTTCAACTCTGACCTCCTCATACATAGCAAATGTATATTAAATAGTAGTAACAAATTTACTGTAGTAAAATGGTAGCACAAGGCATTTCATCACCACCACATGAATCATCAGGCTACTTAGATTGACAGTATATTTATTTAAGTATAAAGTATTAATATAAAATTATCTATTTACCCTATATTCTTATCACATTATAAGGTTTTACTTTGAAGCTGGAGTCAGAGTCGGTAGATTTCTAACCTATTCCAACTCCATCCAAAATTGCTTCCAGCTCTGATTCCAACTCCACAGTCCACAGCCCTGCTACCAATGTCAGGGGATTATGGGAGATTCAGTCCAAAAACATCTATGAAGCCACCCTTGCCCACTTCACTTTAGGAGAAACAGAAAACCAATGCCCTCTTCTTCCTCAACTGTCATTTCCTCCCCCCTTCAAACAGATACTGACAGAGCACAAAGTATATTTAGTCTTTATTGAGCTGTAACGAAGAAAGAGTGTTTCTCCTTCTCCCTTCACCTCCTCATACTTCTTTATATGTTGAGATTCATCCAAGCATTCATCCAAGCACTCTCTTGTTTTGGCTCCAGTCCTACTGGCACAGAGAACTGAGCTCAGCAATAGAGGGAGTAACTAGCGGCAACTTCTCTTTTCCCACCCATTTACATCTCTTTCAAAAAATGCTTCTCCAACTTCTCATCCAGAATTTTAAAAATCTGATATCAGAAAATTTCTTTTCTTTGAGATGTCTGGACAATCACATTAACTGTTATGTTCAGACTTTACCACAATAATAAACCCCACATGGTATAAATTGTTGGCATGCTGGACTATGATCAAGGAAGCATGAATTCAAATCCCCAGTCAGTCCAAGTTTACTGAGTGACCTTGAATTAATAACCATCCCTCAGTCTAATATACTTCACAGGATTGCTCTGAAGATAAAGAGGATGGAACCATCAATGCTCTTTAGAGGAAGGGTAAAGGGAAAAATGAGAACACTATAATAATATTCTGGCCATAGCATGCTGACAACTTCTGAATTCCACCACTGTTTTCAATCAAATTGTTGTTTTGAAGGCTATTCAGATTTTTCTACCTGCTTCTCAATTCCCATCACATCACGATCCAGATATGAGCTTCATCTTCTCTTCTTTATCTATTGGTTTTACTCTTCACAGAGTAAAATTTATTTTCCACCACCTTCCTTGAATTCTGAATGAACTGGTGTTGCTTTCTCTATGAGAAATAAATGCCCTCAAGGGGATTTTTTAAAAAAAACGTAGATGTCTCCAGAAATCATAAGTTACCTAGGGATGCACCAATTCTGTCAACATCAGCTTTCACAGTCAGGGCTGTGTTTGATCTCTGCATTCAACAAAAGGTCAACTGACACACAATTGCTAGAGTCTACACCAGTTGCTCAGGTGTGTTATTGTTCAGTGCCATCACATCTAGAGTTGGGGCCACATATATTGCCCAGTGCCAAGGGCAGACTGAATGAGAAGGCTGCCTCAGATATGTGGAGAACAGAGCCAGAAACCACCCATTCTTACCTCCTGGATTTTCACTGGTATTGGGAGGAAAGGGCTGTGTGTACTACAAACCCTGGTCTATATAAAGTAAACTATCCTTCGGCCCACAAATGCATTGGAGGTTTCTGTCCTCTCTTCCCTGTTGAAGGGAGATGATACTGTAGTTCCAGCTGATTTCTGGTACATGAAACTGTGCATTTGGGGGGGGGGTGGCATCTCATCTTTTCCCTTTGGCAACAAAATGGCTTAGGTAATAGAATGGCTTGGGCCAGTCCAGATGACAGTAGCACAAAGCCCCAGTGCTCTCATGATACTCCTTTCACAAGAGTTAAGTGTGAAGGGGTAAAGGGACTAAATCTTTTCTTGGACTGGATAATTTCAAGGTAGAGGTGGGGTACTACAAGTTTGAATGCTTCTCCATTAACACACACACACACACACACACATACATTGCATACCATAGTTTAATAAATAGTGAAAGAGTCTTTCTGAATAATCAAATAGTTGGGAAATCTGAATAGAAAAGTATCTTTCCCTAACATAAGAAATTGAACTATATACATATTATTATACTGCATTGTAATTTCTGCATTGGATCACAAATGCAGATGCCAGAGTGGAATGAATATGCAAACACAAATACTACTATACTCTCTGATACATACACCATGAGCTTTTAGTTTCCATACTCCACCTAACCCCTCTCGTCCTTCCACATGTCTGTTTGGTGTCTCATTAGGCATGACAAATTATGATTAACTTTAACTGTGGTTAATTTCAAACAAGCCAACTTCAAATGAAATTGGCTTGTTGAAACTAAGCATACATCACAACTGTAGGGCCAGATGATATACGAAACTGTAGTTTACAAGAAACAGAAGTAAAAGCTTCCTAAATCCTCCTCTGAGCCACAAATGGAGGGGAGGACATGAATCCAGGGCAGCTTATGCACATTCTGCTACAAGAGCAGTCCTTTTGCACTACATAATTATGCTATTAAGATTTTAACTGCCATGATAACAACCTATGAAATCTTACGCAGTCTGGGAAAACACTAGACTCTTTGGGTAAGAACTGTGTATCCTACCATAAACTGCAAATCCCAAGGATTCCACATAGGGGTATAAATATATGATGTGACAGGGCCCTTGGGTTATCAAAGTGTAACTCACCATTTCTACATCTTCCACTCATGCCATTGTTTAATTTCAAATCGAACAGATCTCTTGTGTCCTTTAGCAGATGTGAAGGACAAATTTCTTTGAATTTTTTTTGCCCCCAAATTATTTTAAGCTGGAAGCTTTTTTCAAAACTAAATGCAACTACCTTACCTAGCCTGAATCATGTCAGTTCCCCACCCCTCTCGGTGAAAACACACAGCCTAGAGGCATGAAGGCCATTTTTTCAGTTTTTAAAAAATGTATGGAGAGACATGAGAGGTGCGGCTTTCCAAAGTCTAACAGTGCAAAACTGTGGCCCCCAGACCTCAATTAGTTTCCCACTTCTGTACTAAACTATGATTTTACATTATGTATGTGTAAGATCAATTTGCAATTACTATAAGATAATTTACTTTTTTTTGTGCAAGCATACGTATGTATGAGTGTGCATATATTTATCCAGATTTTTATATTTATGTATTTATATGCAGAATGTTGCTTTGTTTAATTTAAAGACACATAAAACAAATATGGAAAATGCGAAAGCACTATGTTTAATGAGTATAGGTCTGTATTTGATCCCAGGAATAATAATATTTCAGCTCTGGCAGCTAATCTCTGAGCAACTCTGGAGACTCTGTAAAAATGTCTTGATGAATTATGACCTGGCAAAAATGCTAGTGTACACAATTCTGGAAAACTGGTGGCAGTGGTGGTGAAAATAGGAAAACACTAAAAAGAATTTAAAGGGAAGCTGGGGGAGACACTTTGAAACTTCTTGCCAATAATAAGTAAAGCATTTGTACAGAAATTAACAGGTCAGCAAAATTTAGTAACTGACTTTATCAGTTTGATCTTCTAAGTGTGATAATGCATGCCTGCTATTATTCTTCTAGGCAAACAAGCAGGATGATAATGGATGAACAAACAGTAGAGAAGATGTGCCCTCCCAGTGCTTGGTACATGTGCAAAGAATACAATAAATACAATCCTATGTAGGTTTGCTCAGAAGTAAAACTTGCTCTATGTCTGGCTTGTCTTCTCCCAAGAAAGGACATACAGGATAACAGCCTTAGATTATGTGATTTTACACACAATTACACTGGAATAACACTCAAAGTTCACACATCACTTAAATAAATATAACAGGTGGCAGGTTACAAGATTCCTAACCATCTGGTATGTTTATTTTTCAGCTGTCATCGCTGTCAGGAAGTTGAGTCAGCCCTTGAAATACATTTTTTATATCACAGTTTCAAATCTGTTCCTGCAATCGTAAGTACTAGAAAACTACTTAGCAATCAATGGAAAGTTTCCCACAGGTATTCTGAAGGTTATATCTGCAGCCACAGGTTGTTCAGTCCTGATTCAAAGACAAAGCTGCATTTCAGGAAAACATATTTGATATTATCAGACATGACTGCCTTGGCCTGATGCTTGCCCAATTATGAAAATAATCCAGTCTCCTTGGAAAGTTAAGAAACTGGGGTTTTGTGCAACTCAATTGCTATTGAAGAAGACTCATCTAGTTAAGGAAAAGACATACTTTCAGTTGGAAAATGGAAAGACTAGAACTCAGGTCAATAACAAATGTGAGTATTGGATTTTTATTTCGCAAGGAAATGAAACCCTTATCCAATGTGACAACACAGATCATATCAAAGAAAGGCTCTTAAATGTTACAGTGACTTAGAGAGTGGGTTGTTCATATTTTATGTGCCTTTTATATAATTCTTTTGCTCAAAAGGCTGCTCTCTTCCAGAGAGATTGATACACGATGAGATCACTTGAGGAGTTAAGAGTCGAGATTCATCCCTGTAGGAATACTGCTATGTTAGAAATGCACAGGTAGTGTTTAGTAGTAAAAGTGCCCAGCTTTGCAACGCCTTCATTCCCAAAGCTTGGAGCTCTTCTCCTCTCCGCAAGCTACAAGCTCTTTCTTTCCCCATATCCACCAACTCAAGTGGTCTTCCTGTCCTCTGAAACACCACAGTGCTCTTTCTTGTGGAGGTAGCACTCTCTCTCTCTCTCTCCCCCTTACTCAGGGGTTCTTTCTCATTCCTTACCACTATGTTCTTTCTCTTCACTTCCTCTCCCTTCCACTCCTTCTCTTTCCTGGTGATCCTTCTCTCCTTCCATTCTTCTCATTCTCCTCCCCAACCTCTTACCAAGCATGCAGGACCTCCTCTCTCAGCCTGTCTTCTATTTTTCCTACATGTTGTTTACCCACTGTGTCTAGATGAAGCTGCCTAGAGGACCTGTGGAAACAGGAATATGTCAGTCTTAGCTCTTGCTTCCCCCTTTTTTTATTTTTTTATTATTTATTTATTTGTATCCTGCCTCTCCATATGGATCGAGGCAGCAAACAACTTAGAAATAGCATGTATTTCAATACATTTTTCTATACATGCCCCCAACAAGCTGGGTACTCATTTTACCGACCTACGGGAGGATGGAAGGCTGAGTCAACCTTGGAGCCTGGCAGGATTGAACTCATAACCTTGTGGCTTGCAGTACTGGCATTTAACCACTGCGCCACCAGGGCTCCCCTCCACTCACCTGAGAAGTCTACCACGTAGTAATTAAAAATGGTGCAGCAGGCTATGGACAGATTTTAATTGATTTAAATTGATTAATCCATTTCAAAAGACAAATAATTCAAATATATACAACCCCAGGGCCCCCACAGTATGCATGTCAAGTTTCAGGAGTCTAAATTTATGTTGTGTTTGAATTATGGCAAAGACAGACCAACAGATAGACGTATGCACACCTATATGAGGACAGATGATGCTATTGTGTTTTCAAACAAACAGATTATAAAGAGTTTTCTCTTTCTCCAGAACAAAATATAATCTGCTTCTTCCCACATGCCATGAAAGGAATGAAACATCCTGTTAACTGCTTCTCACAAGTTCTGTCTTCAGAAACCGCAACAATCACTGTAAAAGATATTGCTGCCTACTGGACCCATCTAATTTTCCCAATAACCCATTGTGTTTGCAGCAGTAACTTTATGTAGTTGGCCTGGTTGCCAGTGGCACACATTAATTACCGACTGCCTGGTGAACAAAACTAGGAAATCTGGAAATAAGGGCAATACCTAGCAGGCTGGCAACATCTTCCTTTTTAATTCTTGCTACTTTAAAAGACTGTTAGTATAGTGTGGCAGTTTGAGCATCACATACTTTCATCACACTCAAGAAAACCCTGTGATAGGATAGCCTTAGAGCCAGCATAAATTGGAAATGACTTGAAGGCGCACAACAAAAACAAAGCAAAATGACAAAGAAAGTATATTGCATTTAGGGAACCAAACACAAAGGTTTAACACTTCATCCCCTTGTTTTATACCCAGAACCCAAAGGGACAACACTTCTGGACAATACTTTCCAGTATCTCAGATCAAAGGAAAGTGATGGGATTCCACATGCAAAACATGTGATGGCAGGAAAAGGTGAAGTGAAGTCTTCTCCTCAGACTTCATGGGCTACTCAAAAGTAGTTGTTGGTGTTGAATATCATCTCTACCCTTTTACATTAAGCAGAACAACAGAAACCCAATTACTGGAAGTATTCTACTTAATACGAATGGTAAGGGATAGGAAATATTAATAACCTTTTTTTTAAAGTTTTTGAGAACCAACTATGGCTCTTTTAAAGACATTTCACTTAATTTGTATTACTGGACACTCTATAGATCATCAAGTCCATGTATTTTTTAAAAAGGCTACATGTTTACAAACAAGAATTTTTATAGGTGCACTGACACAAAAAGAAAAAAAAATACAATATTGTTCAATAAGAAAGAATAAAAAGTGTTTTATAGTAAACTGAAGAACTGAACAAAGCTGATGCAATGCTTTCTGGTCCATTTATAAATGAGAAAAGTTTCTGAAGCATAAAAAGTCTCTAGCAGCTGATGAACTTAACTTTACAATAGTAAGCTATTTCAGCAGGATCCAAGTCTCACAGAGGCTGAGACAGAAAAGTGCTTTTGGAATCAGACTACAGCTGACTCTAGACATTTGTGGAAATATAGGAACTGCAAATGATTTTTGCTTCCTGAGTCTGAGAGCCAGTACTTGGTCATTATTTTTTGGACCACAGCTCTGCATATCCCCCAGCCAATATGGTTAGTGGTTATGATGACTGAAGAATCTGTGGAACAGTAGTTAAAAAATGAACTTTTCAAAGGTCTCAGAATAACACTTGCATCTCCTCACAAGGAAGATGTACAAGTCCTTGTCTCAGACATTAATGACATGTATGAAGGCACAACTGTACATATTATGGCATTTAGGCCAAGATAGGCAGAAAGAAGACTGGAATCTCCTAGTAGATCTCTAGATGCAGTCCGAAGAAAATTGGCTAAGATTTACTTTGTTGATTTACTTTACTTTGTTTGCTTGTTTCTAAACAATAGCAGCAAGGAGACTACTCCTCTCCTAGCCCTCAGTTTTACTTCTGAGATAAAGACAGCTTAAAATAACACAGAGTGGATTTCTGTACAGAAGAACTGTGAAATCCACTCAAACAGATCTATGGGCTCACAGTTCTTTAATTCCAAGTGTTTGATTTTTGCACCTGTCTCCAGTTGGTGGATGTTGGGGTTCCAATAAAAACAAAGCAAAACAAATAACACAAAGTAGATCCTGTAAGGCTGAAATCTAGTAACTCATTTATACTTTATTAGTGCATGTCACTAACTGCTGAAGTTTATCTGGAAATCTTTTTCTAACATCTCACAGGATCCAAACTAGGGTTTTAATATACGCAAAACATTCATGCTGCTAATGAAGCATCACTATGAAATTTCCTGCCTCTGTTATCTACAGTGCACATTAAAAGTGTCATTTCTTTGAAAGTAAATATCCTAATTCAAACCATTTCAGATAGTATTTGCTAACCATAAGTTAAAACGAAGGAGAGGGAAAGAAGGAGGGAAACATTTTAAAAGTCTTAAAACCGTACTCTCATCTTTCCCAGGAGGAATTCTGCCTTTAAGTATTGACACAGTACAAATAAAGAAGAGAACACAAGAGTCAGTAGTTCAGAAGTTCAGCTAAGGTTATAGCTGTTGCTGACCTTGATTCCACTATTCAGTCTCAACAAAGAGAAGCAGGAGCTGCCATTAAGTCTTTCTGGCAGCTTCACAACCCCAAACACTTTCTCCCTCTCTCCTCTTTCCCATGATTAATTAAGGCCACTGAAAGTATGACAATAGAGCAGAACGTTAGTACAGTGCATTGGTCTCTTCAGACAACAGGGCTGTGATGTTATGACTACAAATGAAAGCAACTCTTGATAACTAGAAAAGCTGTGGTCAGACCTTGAATCTATCTTTCTTTCCTTGTGGGATAATCCATAAATGCAGAAAGGCAAAGGGAGAATTGACCAGAATGTTAACTGAATGCCTATAATTTCTCCAACCATTTCTGGTCACTTTCCCAACATGCAGGTGATGTTTGTGGTAAAGACATGTGCTAAAGCTTTGTCATTGCACTACATTGCTTTGCCAATACTACATGTAATGCATCTCACATATAAAGCCTTCTGGGGGAACAGCCAAAACAATAATAATTTCATGTTATGTTGTTTTACCTCACTGCACAGAAACTAAGCCCACCACCACCACCAATAGCTTTATATAGTCAATCATATTTGTGGCAACAAATTGACATGGCTAGCCAACTGGAAATCAATACCCTACAAATTAAAAAAATCTGCAGAATATCTTGTTTGTTTTTGTCAAGATGCACAAACAAAATCTTTCTTTGCCAAAGTCTGTACTATAATTTGCACTGTTTCTGCCCAATTTAGGACCAATAAAAGCTAATGATAACAGAGAGAAATTATTAACAGAAACAGTGCAAAACAGGTAAGGCAAACAGTGCAACATCATGTTAAACAACCCTTGTTTTCAGATTTCTCCTATGGACAAACTTGTGGAAAAAAAGTTTGCATCTACTTAACTGCAAATCACTGATCACAAATTTCTCCTAGCAGGTCCTCTAAAACAGTCATCTAGCTCTATCAGTGGAATTGTACTGAAACAAACAATCACACCACAAAATTATAAGGCAAAACACTGTTTTTCCTGGAAAACCAAGAACTCAGGATTTTTTGCATACAAATTGTTGTCAGTATCTATAGTTCACAGTATAAAGAAGTTGGCTAAAGCAGGATAAATTCAGTGGGTCAGGGGATCAATTTTCTCTCTCACGGTTGCACTTTGACCATCTCTCAGCTAAAACACCTAATGAACTACATATGTGATAACAGATGACATCTATTGAAAAGACCTTTGCTGCACAAGACTTTTGGCAATATATTTGGATGGGCTTTCACACATGAAGATTTATTTACTTTTGATATTCCATGGCACTTGCTGGGGATGACGATACTCGCAATTTAACACATCTACAAGGAACCATGATGGAAAAAGGTTGCACTAGATAGTACAGGATGTTCCCACTCCTGTTACCTTCTGTCGTTGTTGAATGTTGCTCATTGTGTCTGGCTGAAATTCCAGTTTGTCAGTTCGGCAGAGCTTCCAGTATAAAATGATGATGATGAGCAGAACTACAGCGACTGGGACAGCAACACCAACAATAATCCAAAGATTGTTCTGTGAGTCTGGGGGAGATTCTTTGACTCTATCAACAGCTACAAAAGGAATTGGGAGAGAATTAAATTTTTACTTGCACTGGCTGCAAAACTACAGGTGTACTTCAGTTAACAAAGTAGATTTGCTCCCAGGTATTAGTTAAACAGAAATGTAGTACCAGAAATAACATGGAAAGAATAGCAACAGGTTCCTACATAAAGAGGAAGAGCAATTTAACATATCTCAACAAACTTTTAATTCAAAATTAACAGTAAGCACATGTGAAATCAAATTACCACGTCAAATAAGTGTTGCATGAAAAAAGAATTGTTTAGAAATCACTTGAAAGTTTCTTCCAACATGCATTCAAGAATTATTTTCTCTTCCAGCAGCCTCCAGTTGTGCTATCATTTCCATTTTTGATGGTTAAACATACACAGTAATGCTTACCTATCCAACACACTGACAGAAGATTATATGGGAATAAGACTATAGTTATAATTTTATAGAATGGCCTATCCTGGTTTTGAATCAGGAAAGTAGCTCTTTCCTTTTTCATACATGAACTGCTGTACAAAGATATGACCACTGCGGGTTCTCTTCTTTACGCTACATTGACCCCCTTCCTTATCGTGACCTCCATACGTACAAATATGCGGTCGTGTGAGGCGCCGCATCCCATTATAGTCAACAGAAGTAGTGGATGTGGGTGTGCCTCTGTGCATGTCACTTTCATTGAATATGATGGGGTGTGACACTTTGTATTTTTTGTTTTACATAGGGGTTCTTGAAATGGAACTGCTGCATATATAGAGGGCACACTGTATTTAATCAGAGAAAATGATTATTGAGTGAGGCATGCTGAGAAATGCAGTATGATAAATGCAAGCAGAAAGTGAGTAAACTTAACAAGAAAGAATAGCATCATGGTCAATAAACGTGAATGGACAGGGAACTGGAAGGATGGGGTGTGACATGTACATAACTGTTGAGCATTAAGATGCATAAGAGTTTTCTCACACGACACCAGCTACTGCTAAAAGATTTCAGTGGGATTAATGCGGAGCAACTATGCCGCAAACTGCACCTCAACATGCCTTCTTAATGATCTCATCTCACTGAAGAATTTTTTTTAACTGAAACTCATTTCAGCACCAAATAACTCCAAATACAAACTTAATTTTTCCCCCAAAACAAATGAAAATTAATTTTGTTCTGTACATGTTAACACACACATAATACAACTGGTAACTTCTAGAAATTTGAATATAATAAATATTACCATATATTAATAAACAGACAGATCTAACAAGCTTAAAGGCTTACTTGGCTCCTCTACCATAGCTACTCTTACAAATGTAGGATTTGAGGGAGTTAAAAACCATGCAAGACAAATCCTTAACAGTTTTATAAAATAAACATGTATTTATTAACTATAATCTTGCTCTATTAACACCAAAAATCTTTTACTGTCTATAAAGCAAAATAAAGCCAGTTTCATAAATTCTCTCAATCCTTATAATATGTGCTGGCATTATCTGCCAGTGTTACATTCTTTCACTACTACCACATTTGGGAGATATTATGTTGCTGCAGCAGTTTCTTAAAAGAGTTACACACAACATGTAAAACTAGATTTTCTTTTTAGAAGGGGAGAGTAATTCAACACACCAAAGGCACTGATGAAGATCTGTATTCACAGGGGTTTTCCCATTTCTTCTGCACAGTAGAAAATGAATATGGATAGGTATGATCCACTGACCTGCTACAGTGCAGCAACTACACAGTGAAAGGGGTAAACTCTTGGTTTCCAGACCTTCAGTTCCTACCAGACCCACTCACAAGGGCCAATGGTAAAACATTTTGGGAGAGATAAGATTTGTCAGTCCTGAGCTACAGCATCCTGACCATGCAATTGCTCTCCAGCCATGCTCTAACCAGTATGGAAGCGAGAATATTTCAACACTACAAGCTTTAACTGCCCTAAATAACCTAAAAGATATCAAATACTATCTGATCTTGCAAGCTAAGCAGGGTCAGCTATGGTTAGCACTTGGATGGGAGGCCGAAAATAAATACCAAGTACTGTAAGCTGTATTTTAGAGGAAGGAACTGGCAAAACCACCTATGAGTATTACTTACCTAAGAAAGACCTATGAAATTCATGGGGTCACCAAAAGTTGACAGGTGACTCAAAGGCACATACATAGCAGTTGCAACCCCTGTCACCAGAAAGAGGGCATCTTGGTCTTTCAGTTCAATACTGGAAGCCATTATGACTACTTTGATCAGTCATAGTTGGACTAAAGGAGACTACATAACCCAAGAGCGCTATGCTTTATCTAAATCTCTGTTCATGTTGAAGTTTGCTGGGGCTTGTGCTTTTATTTGCTTTTAAGCTCAAAGCTTGTATGACTTAGTGGTAAGTGGGTATAAGCTAGGACCTGAGAGATTTGGGACACTTCCACCCTACATTGTTACAGTGCTATTATTCCATTTTCAACACTCTGTGGAATTCTGGGGTTTGTAGTTTACTGAGGCCAAAGAGCTCTCTGGCTGAGAATTCTAAATGCCCCTCCCTAAACTGCAAAGCCCAGGATTCCATAGGATGTTGAAAATGGAATAATAACACTATAACAATGTAGTGCAGAAATGGCCTGGGTTCTAGCCACAAAACTCAGTGATGACCATGGAACTTTTTTTTTTGGCCTAACTCATTTTACAGGTTTGTTGGGAAGATAAGTGTGAAGGCAGGGAAAATCATGTATTTTACTACGAAATCCTTGGGAGGAAGGTAGGCTGAAACTGTACTCATTGATAAAATAAAAATAATTCTTGCCTTGAAGCCACTGACACATTACTTTCTTTAAAAGGGTCTTGACAGAAAAGCAGGATACAACAAATAAGTAAAATTTAAAAAGTGAGAAATAATTTTCTGTTAAATTATTGTATAACCAAACCCCACACGATACAGAGCACTCCAAGGCTGAGTAATTGTGAACATAGTCTGCAAATCCCTGCTGCTTGAAGTTATTTTTAATTTAAAGACAGCTCCACTCCATATTGTTGTATATGTTTTCCTCATGTTCCTCCCCCTTCCATGTTGTGATATTCACTGAAATCACTAATTAATTCTGACAGAATAGTTGATACGTTATATAAGTGTACAAAAAGGACAGAAAGTACAATCCTATCAATAAGGGTCTGCCAAAGAAAATGTCATTTTAATCAAGTGATAGCAACAAAGAAATATGTTTCTAAGGTCTTGTTATTCCAAGTACTTTTGCCTGAAGTTACAATGTCTTTTACAATTTCTTAATTTAAAGTGGTATTTAAATCTAATTTCTATTTAAACCCTCAAGTATTTTCTTACCTAGATTTGACATGCATTCAATGGAATATTTTATTCTATGTATTACATTAATGCCATCAGCCCCAGAACAGGCTAAAATGAAGTATCATAGCAGTGGAATAAAGACATTCATTTGTGAAACCATAAGCTGCCATGTCCCCTCTTAGATGCATGTCTTAACATGGTGAGGGGGTCTGAGTGTGTCAGAGAGGAAGAGAGAAATCTTTAGACCAGACAGAATCAAGGTTGTAGACTCCTAGATGAGTTTCCCAAGATGGTATGCTAAAGTGGAGACAACAAACTAGATGAATAAAACACTAGAGAACTACAAGAGAAGTGACAGTTCCAGTGGTGAGGGTATACAGGACTTCCAGAAGATAAGATACTGGTCAACAGCAGTACAGTCAGCCCTCCACATCTGCGAGTTTCACTTTTGTGGATTTGATTATTCACAGATTATTTGCTGTCACCTCTGCTGCCTTCCTATGCCATTTTTGTGAGACTGAGAAACTGAGAATGAGGCTTGTAGATCCCTATTAAAATGGTGTGAGGCAGTAGTGGAGGTGGCAGTAAGCCCCACCAGCCACCCACTTCTGCCTTGTGAAGGAATCCTGATAGCTCAAAGGAATCCATGGTGGATTGATGGTGGTCATACTTTTTTGTGTGTTAAATATGGCTTGAGAGGGCCGAGAGTTATTCACAGTTTTTTCATTTTCACAAAGGTCCTGTGTCCTAACCCTAGCGAATGTGGAGGGAAGACTGTGGTGAGATGTGATACTGGCAGAGGATCTTGTAGAGACAGTGGGAATGGCATGGTAGCTAATCCAGATTGGAAGTACATAGAAGAGGGCATCAGTAATTCTCTTTCGAATAGCTTCTACCTTGCAAATCCTATGATGAGAGCATTTAAAATGAAGCTGAGAAACCAGAACTCCAAGTGGGAGGGCACTTGAACTGTTACTGGGAAAGAGTCATGGACAAGTACTAACAGTGCTGTGTGTAATAACGCAACTGGACTCAAGCCAAAAGGATTTGCAGTTCCTGAAATGCCCAGATGTGAAAGGAAAGTCTGAAGCTGCATAATGCACATGATAGGAACATGGAGTGTGAGAAGTATGAAATCAAGAGATAACTTGAGAGTCAATACAGAGATAAACTGCTCCCCCACCAGTTGAATCTAAAATTTTCTCATCACTTATGTGTATATTTCTTAGGTGAACTCACGCTGAGCCACTGGGCCTTGAATACGGTATCCTAGAATAATGGCAGCCCTCTGGATATCCACTCTGTTAATCAGATCAGCCGTCTTCACAGCACCAAGCCTTTCGCCATCTTGATCCTCCACAAAATAAACCAGCATAACTGGGTTGTCAGGTTCCTCTAAACGTGACACATTGACTATCTGAAAAGGCACATCAACATTTAGAACTTTTCACTTAAAAATTTTGCATATACTTGTAGTATCCTACCCTCCCCAAGCTGACACTACCACATTATTATACTTGTATGAAAACAAGTAGCAGAACTGATTACCTTCCCCCGCGCCCTTCCTTTTGTTCTGTTGTCTTTTGGAAAGTGAGCACTGGCTGCATTTGTAAACATGGTGAACAATTCAGAACAATGTGAATGAATTACAGCTCAATCTGTTCTCACACACTCCTCCCTCATCTCCTGCTCCCAGTAAGTTCTCTTGGGAGTTTTCACTTCTTATGCTTTTCATCCAGACTAATAAATTATAGTTAATGTTACATTCACTATAGCTTATTAGTTTGGATGACAATCTATGTTCAAGGGCCTAAATGTGCTAAAGACAGCAGATCCTATCTGATTTTGGAATCTAAGCAGGATCAGCTCTGATTTGTACTTGGATGGAAGACCACTGATGCATAAAAGGTGCTGTAGGCTGTATTTAGAGGAAAGAACTTGCAAAACCACTTCTGAGTATTCCTAGCTTAAGAAAAACCTATTTAGTTTATGGAGTTGCCATAAGCTGACAGGCCTCTTGAAGGCATACACACACACACACAAAACATTATGTTGAGCTGCTTTGAAACAACTCAGCTTCAAACCACTGTTGGGATGAGCTACATTTCCATTGGGCTAACCTATTAAGGGATAGCCAACATGGTGTAGTGGTTTGGGCACTGCACTATGACCCTGGAGACCAGGGTTCGATTTCCCACTCAGCCATGGAAACCCAGTGGGTGACCTTGGGTGTAGCACACACACAGCCCCAGAAAACCCCATGGCAGGTATGCTTTAGGGTTGCCAAAAACAGGAAACAACTTGAAGGTGCACAATAACAACCTGTTAAGGGCCACACACCAGCAATGAATGGAAGTGAAGTCAATCAAAGATGCCCATCCCTTTCTCTTTCCCACTGTCACTGCTTTCTCCCTCTTCCTTTCCATCCAGCAGAATACTGGGGAAGGGACACACAACTCTTTGAGAGGTCTGAACTTGAAGAATTCACTCAACCCTGTTTTGATCTATAAACAACCTTGAGTGTTCTCGCCCATCCTTCCAGTCAATCCTAGGCCAAATCATCTGCCCCTAGCCTCTTGGATCCTTGTCTGTCTATTTGTGAAACCGGCCCACTGCCGTCTGCTTTTGAGCCCAATGAGCCCTGAAAATATCTCATTTTAATCGTATATGCTATCTTCCTAGTTAATGATACGGTCCTAATTTACAGATATATTAGCTGTAAAGGATTAAGATTAGGCACAATCTTCTTGTGATAGCAGAAATGTTGTTCTGCTGGCTAAGCTCAGAGATCTGCCAACAGAACTGCTCTGCTGCCCAAAGTCTGCTCTGCAGAAGAGTTAAATAGGGGTAAAGGGGTGGAGTGAGAGTGGAGCTGAGTTAAGTCACAGTCAAATCTCCTCAACCTCAGGGACAGAACCATGATCAGCACAGTTAAGCCAGGGTGAGGATAGTCTTAAGTAATTTCCAACACTGCTAGATTGAGAGAGCTTTGGATTCAGCATGGATTCAGGAGGCCTAGTGTCAGCTCAGCTGGCCCTTGGCCACTGGCATGAGTTAGGAACAAGACAACAATTATTATTGGAGACTTATGATACAGTTTTAATTCCATGATGGAATACTGACCTTCAAGATATTTTCTTGATGAATGGCCATTTAAAACTTTAGATGACATTTTTCATTCCTATACCTTTGTAAAATTCAGTCTAATGAAAGATTAGTTACTTCTTTTGTGACTTTTGTTTAAAACCAGATGCCACAAAGGAACATTCTAGACAGAAAACCTGGACTAAGAAATATTAATTAATTAGTAAAAAGCATTTCTTTAAAAACAATGAAGACTCCTAAGGCACTGTAAAGAGTAAAAGAAATTCATTGTGACATAAACTTTCACAGCCAAAGACCATTTCACCCAATGTAGGAAACTGATACCCTAAGAAGGTGAGTGCAGAGGTGCAGAGAGGAGGGAAAAATACAATATCCTGCACCAAGGGTAAGCAATGATTTCTGCTATAAAAATCAGTAATGCATTACTGAATCAGTAATACATTCATTTCAAATGAAAATTACCTTTTATATGTTTGAGCTGTTTTGAGAAAGTTAAATTCCTTTTACTATCTGTTATACTATCTAAATGAAAATCTCAAGAAGAACAAATGTTATATAAGGTTAAAGTCATATTTAATGAATTTATTATCTGTTAGCTTCATTATGTGCAGCACTCATAATACCATCTCTCAAAATGTCAAATTTATAATGGGATCACTGGCAAACCTTTTGCTATAAAAGTGAATGTAGGCTGTGCTATCGGTATTAACTATGCAAACCTTGTCCTATAGGTTCTAACAAGAAAAGACAACTTGATTCTATATTCTTCTTATCATCTAGAAATTATGTTTCTTGGAAAATGTATTTTGGGCTCTAATTTATAATCTGATATCCTTCCCATGCCAAACTCTCTTCTTTATACCAATTGAAGCTCAAACACTAAAATGTGATAGAGTATGAAGAAAAGGGTATCTGGACATAAAGTGAGGATAACTAGGATTTTATTATACACAGTTTGTGACAGCTCCATCATTTCTGATTACCATCACTGCACATTTAAAGCCCATGAATACTGCTACTAAAAACCTCTTTGAATGATTCAGATGGATTTACAGCGTCTTCACTAGTAAAATTTAGCTGAAAGAGGACTTAAATATGAAGGACTTCTATGCTGTATTATAAGCAGCAGTACATTTCTACTCCAGCACAAGGCACATTGCACTGCCTTACTTGTGTGTGTGTCATAAATATCCAATTTATTTATTCACTCTTTGCATTTATATCTTACCAAATGGACAAAATCAGTCCATCTAAATAGCTAGTAAAAATCACATCTAGTAAAGCAAAACAAATATGACTTACTACACAATAGTCTCACATAAACAAAATGCTAAAACCAGAGTTCTATATTCCGGAAACCATGCTCCCATCTCCTCCAATATCAAGAGAAGATTTGAAACCAGCAACAACTGATTATGATCAAAGGGGAGGCACGGTTAGGCAAAGTATGGCACTCCAAAAGTTGCCTAGGAGATACCTTTTATTAAAAATGGGAAGTGAGCAGGAAATTTCTGGGTCAATTCCCAAAGCAAAATGGCATCTCCTGCCCCAAAATGTCCTGGGGGGGCAAAAGCATGGTGAAAATCCCTCCACACTACTTCAAAGGTATAGGAGGCATTTTTTTGGGGGGAAAACTCTGATCTCTTGGGGGTCTAACGTGGACCTCTAGCCACTGGCAGTTGTCCACTTTTGCTATATATATATATCTGCCACCATAGATAATGCCTACTGCCTATTTTAGACTTCAAACACAAGGCACTGGCCTGTTTATTTTTGCCCATCTAAGACTGTAAGGTAACATATATACTGATGGCATTTCATAAATAAATGCACTGGAGCAAAAAGCTTTAACAATGCTTAGAAAATACATGAGAACATGACTTCTCTAATGTATAAACAGTAGCCCAAGGTAGCCTGAACAAGTCTAGGGGGAAAAATAGCATATTCAGTTTTTATCCCTGACAAATCTCCTATTAACATGGATCTGAAGACACAGGAAATATTTTTCTAGCCCCAAGTGTAGTGTTTCTATGACTCTGCTACATCTTTTAAAGAAAAGGTCACCAATAGTTACTTCTTCAAGGCTAATATTTCCTCTTTTTATGAGCAACAGGAAATAACTTGCAGCTGAGTGACAATGAACAGCCTACAAAGGTATATGTGTTTGTGTGTGTGTGGAAAATAAATGTTCTGATATATTCTGTAAAGTTACACTTGTTATGTTTGACTCTTCATGTAAACATTCATAGGGTACTATTTTGCCATAAATTTGACTTCAGCTTCTCATTTGTTTCGGTGAGGGGATATTTGGCATTTTCTTACTGTCTTTGGGGAATGAGGAGGAGTTGGGAGAACAAGGCAAGATGCAAGAGTAAAACAGAAAAAAATCTTCTATTTGAAGTAATAAAAGAACAACAGTAATTAAAACTCCTACTAAGTCCTATTAATTTAAATTCTGCTTATGCAAGCCACAGTTACAGTTACTTTTATAAATAAACTTCTGCTTTCAAAGATGGTAAATACCAATAAAATGCAATTCAAAATATTTGGGTCAGCAGAGAGGAGGGAGGTGTTCACAGATCAGCACATTTTGTATGATTTAAGCACACTCCCTCCTCATTCAGATTTCAGCTTGAACATACCTGAACGATGTTGTTCCTAGCAAATGTTGCCCTTTTCCATATTCGCCCTCTGCTCAGGGCCTCATTTAACAATTGGGCCAGCTTCCGCTCCATCTCAGCCTGGAAAACCTCCTCATGAATCTTCCGATTGACAACACCCAGGACAACTGCATTAAAATAAAAATATTTTTAAAAAAGGGCAGATAAGTGATCTTTGAACATGCAGTTTCAAATCATGGGCAATCTGCATAGTGCAGTGAATGGAGCGCCATTCAAAGCTGAGATGTGAAGACTGAGGGTGGAGTGCAGATACACCACTGCTTACTAATGGATTGTGATATATTACAGTCGGCCCTCCACATTTGCCAGGGCTAGGGCTGCAGGACCTCTGCAGAAGTGGAAAAACTGCAAATATCAAAATGTGTGTTTGTGTCTGTGGAAAGGGGGCAGAAGCATGGTGGCAAAAAGGGCCACCAGGGTCCAAACCAGGTCACAGAAAGGAAAAGGAAAGGAGGTGGGTCAGTATGGGGGCACTATACTTCCTCTATCTCTCTCACTCATCTCCTTCATTATGTGTGGGGGCATTGGGAGAGGGTTTTTGGTGCTGAGAAACTGGGCTGTGAGACATCCTCACCTGGCCAGACAGCAGCTGGTGGAGGACGAGGACGACTAGGGGTGAGTTTTTAAAGGGCTGTGAGACCTGATCAGACCCACTGAAAGGGAAGATTCCCCTGGAAAAGAAGAGCCTGAGATGCAGAAGCAGGGGTTGGTGGGCCTACTGTACACGTGCTGAAGTCTAATCTGGCGGATCACATTAATCCTCCCTTACTTTCATTTGATCTTTCCCTTTACTCTTAGACCTAGTTCTTAGCATCTAGGCTGTGTCTTGATGTTTCTTTAAAAAATAACCTAGCATTTCTTGATGATACATGTGAACAGAGAAGATAGATACAGACACACACACACACACATACACACACACATGCACACATACATATACATGAACATGTATGGCATTGTTGTTGTTGTTGATGTTGTTGTCAAGTTGTTTCTGACTGATGTCAACGTAGAAAACAGAGTTTTCCAGGACTGAGAGTATGTGAGGTACCCAAGGTCAACCAGTAGGTTTCCATGGCCAAGTGGGGAACTGAACCCTGGTCTCCAGGGTCATAGTCCAGCACTCAAACCACTACACCATTCTGGTTCTCCATGTATAGCTACAGGGACTTAAATTATGAAACATACATTACTATAGTACTTTCAGTGCACCAGGAAAGGAGATTGTATGTGATGAAGATAAGAAACAGAAACAGTAAAATGGAGTGGGCAAACTACCAAGGTAGAAAATCGAACACAGTATTTTACTTGCAAGCCACCCTGAGATCTTTTTGAGTGATGTCGTGGCTTGAACACTGGACTATAGACCCTGGAGACCAGGGTTTAATTCCCTGGCCATGGAAACCCACTAGGTGACCTTGGGAAATAACATACTCATCATGACCAGCCATGCCTACCAGTGGTAGGCAACAAAGTAGAAGAAGGTTACAGAAATGTCCAATGTGGTGACATTATTTCCTGGTTACAGAAAGAAGATAGCAACGCAACACAAGTGCACCATTTCTGACAACTATCCAGTCCTGGTGCTCTTCATAACATATAATTTCATTGTTAGATGGCAAGTACAGTATTTTAGTCCTTATGGGGAGCTATTAGAGTACAAGCTTAATTTCTGGTAATTAGTCCCATCTGGGCCAGAGGGACAAAATCCAACTTCAGTAGAGAAAAAAGTAAGCCTAGGCCAAATTTGATGGACTGCAAATTGACAAGTGGCACAATCCTACTGAAAATAGTGTTAAATGGTTTGAAGTAGGTTTTAGAATGTGACATCATGGCAACGTTCTCTAGCAGCAAGAACTTTGGCGACCAATAGACTACATATCCTATGGGCTATTGTGCCCTTTCTGTTGGAGCACTGTCCACACTGTTCCTGCCTGCTGCTCCAACTACTCAAAATGTACTGAGGAGTGGGGGCTGGCAGAAAAGAAGTCTCATTTTCAGAGTCTTGGACTGGGTCAGAAAGTGATCCAAGATCCTTCCAGTTTGAGGGCTGGGGAGAGAACTGGGTTCTTTTCTGAATCAATTCAAGAAGGATATCGACAAGCTGGAGTGTCTCCAGAGGAGGGTGACCAAAATAGGAAAGAGTCTAGAAGCCATTTCATATGAGGAGCGGCTTTGGGAGCTGGGTATGTTTAATCTGCAGAAGAGAAGGTTAAGAGGGGACATGATAGCCATGTTTAAATATTTGAAGGGATGTCATATCGAGGAGGGAGCAGGCTTGTTTTCCGCTGCTCCAAAGACTAGGACAAGGAGCAATGGAAGCTGCAGGAAAGGAGATTCCATCTGAACTTCAGGAAGAACTTCCTGACAGACAGAGCTGTCCAGCAATGGAATATGCCACCTGGGAGTATGGTGGAGTCTCCTTCTTTGGAAGTTTTTAAGCAGAGGCTGGATGGCCATCTGTTGAGAATGCTTTCATGTGTGTTCCTGCATAGCAGGGAGTTGGACTGGATGGCCCCTGTGGTATCCTCCAACTCTATGATTCTGTGAATTCAAGGTAAGCAGGGAATAGTTTGCTTATTACAGTTTAGAACTGCAAACACCACTTTGAAAAATTGATTATGGGTTCTTTACATTATCCAGTTAATAGGTTCTCATGAAAGCTATTGAGTACGTACCTGTTCTTACCCAGGAAGATTTCATCAGATGCGATGTGTTCAGCTGAGGATAATAAACAGCTGGGGGGGGGAAAACCAGAAAGATGGGTTGGGAAATATGTATTAAAGGACCTAGAATGTAACAGCCTATAATCAAGTGACTATTTTATAACTCATACTGAGACAGTAGAACAAATTGGCCAAGGTCCTGGGGAAAGTCAATTGACCAAGATAATAATCACTGCCAGTTCTACATTCTGACCATTAAACTAAATTAATTAATTCCCACAGAGCTATTACGTGGTTGCACATTATGAGAAAGCAGAAGGGGAGAATGCTGGATTACAAAATTAGAAAATTGGATATTTTATATGCAGAGAGGTCAAATCTCCTACCTAGATGTACTGCCTTCTGGAGTCTTAAGGCTATACATACTCATATAAAAATAAAAACTGTTTTTATTCCTTAGAGAAAATGAGAAAAGCTCCTGGCTCAAATTTTAAACTTCCACAGTAACCAAGAAGACAGCCATGTTAATCTGTTTCAGTATAAGAAGGAAACAGAATGAGGGAAAGGAAGCAGCCCCAGTAAGACTAACTGGTTTAGTGCAGCATAAGTCTGCTTTACATTGCGATTGCACCTGATGAAGGGGACTGGAGTTAATGAAAACTTTTGCTGAAATATATCTGTTAGTCTCAAAGATGGTACTGGATCCCTCCTTCCCCATTTTCCCTTCTACAGTGAAATAATTTCATCTCTATTTCTCACTCTCCTTTCAGCATGCATCTTATTCTCTTTCCAGTGTTAAACTCTTCATATCAGCACGCGCACAACAACACACATTTTACCAAGACCCTGGAAGTTATTTTGGACTACAACTCCCAGAATCCTCAGTACGCATGGGGATTTTATAGTGCAAAAAGTGACTTTTCCAAGCCCAGAACACATGAATATGTCTCTTGATCATTTAAAGGGCCAACTAGACATCACAATGAGACATTCATGTTTTGATGTCCTAGATTTTTAAAACACTTAACAGTAGTCACTGGGTTCCACTGGGTTCAACAGCAACCATAGGGTTCAATCCTATTTCATATTACATCATCTCTACTGACAGCATTTTTAAAGCCTGGATAACAAAAATATTTCAGTTTTAAATAAATTTCAATCACAGGATCACTGTATTTTGCAAATACTCACGTTCTGCAATCTGTTGCACAGGAAACCCCAAATAGAAACTGAACTCTACTACAGACAGGTTCCTCAGCAGTTCACTGACTTCAGATCCATTTAAGAATCCATGTTTCTCTCGTATGGCAAAAATAATATGCACAGGGCCTTGCCGAAATACAGCTCTAGACCTACCCAGAGTTATATTCAATAGCTGAAAAGACCCCAAAAGAATAAAGTAAAAGCAATTAGCATTGCTCTTTCTTTGATCATTTTCAAAATACAATCACAAAGGACACGTAGCTCAACAGAGTTATAAAAGTTTCTGACTGGCTCATTCAAAATGAATCTAAGCCACAACTCCTATATCTGTTTTCCCTGTGTTTAAATACAGCTCTAAAGCTAATCCTCAAGTTTGCTTTCTTCTCCTCCTCCTTCCCAATGCCTTTTCCTTTTGTGTCATATCTTTTAGAGATGAAAGCCTGTGAACAGGCACTGGTAGCTAAACCCTAATGCATGAAATTGGAAAGCCTTAGACAAGCCTCTCTTCCTCAGTTTCAGCCTTTGGTGCTCAATATGGTCACCCTCTTCTGGACATGCTCCAGCCTGTTGATATCCTTCATTTTTAAAATGTTGTTTATTTCACAGAACTGGAAACAGTTCTTCACATCAAGTTTGACCAAAGTAGAATAGAGCGATATTCTTAGTTCCCTTAATATGAATACTCTAGTTCTGTTATGAAGCCCAGCACTGCATTGGCAGTTTTCCCCACCACATCACATTCTTGACTTATTTAGCTTGTGGTCTGCTAAAAACCCCTAAATCCTTTTCACACATACTGTCAAGTTAGGTGTCATCTACCCTATATTCATAACTCTGATTTTTCTTCCCTAAATATATTACATACATCTCTGTTGAAATTCATTTTATTCTGGCCTTGTTCTCCAGTCTGTTAAGATCATCTTGAATCTGGATACTGTCTTTTGACGCATTAGCAACTGGTCTCAATTTGGCATCATCTGGAAATTTCAAGAGCACATCCTCAAATACTTCAGTCTACACTAAACAACTAGGATTGTTTAAGGATGCTAATGATGTTCATGATGGTGATGCTAATAAGCATCTAGATCAATGCTACTCAAAGTGGTGGTCCATGGACCAATGCCAGTCCACGAGCCATCAGCTTCTGGTCGCTGGAGACTTTCCAGTAAAGACAGAAACAACTGTGGCTGATGAGGCACAAATATAGTACAGGTTTTTGCCACGGACCTGTGCTACAGAGTTGGCAAAACCACTAGATGCAGTGGTGGTAGCTTCCAAAGAAACCAACACTTGGAGCCATGCTGCAAGTTAAAGGGGATGCCAGCTATGATGGACAGATGACTGGGGTCCTTGTGTTCCCTCTACCCTGAGTGTGTTCTGTTGTCTGTTCCCCTGGCCCATTTTGGGCTGCGTGTGGCACTGCAAAGAGGCAGAAGAACAGAGAGATTTTCCGTCATCTGTTCCATGTTTCCTCCATAGTAGCAATACCCTCCCATTTAGTCTCCTGCCCACAAGTGCTGGGGCAAGGAGAATTCAAGGAGGGAAGAAAGTCTCCAGACAAGCTTGTGACTCCTCCTCAATCCAGTCCAGCCTGAATTTGTTCACTGTTCAGCTCTGGGTGGGTGGGTAGGAGGCAAATGGAGTGGGAAGAAGTGGCAGGAGACTAAATGGGAGGGCATTTTCTTCTTTTGAGAAGAAAGAGGAGAAATGTAGGGTAGAGGACAGGAATAAGACTGGCATTTCTCATTGTTGCACTCCCTACTGGGGACACTGAAAAATGTCTACCTTATTCCCACCTACTGGAGCAAGTGGGAGGAGCAAGTCATCCAAAGGATGTTCCTCCCTTCAAAGTTGGCAATGTACCTAGAGTTAGTGCTGGAAAGGCTGCAGAAGATATTCATCTCACCTGTACAGTAAAGTTGGAATTGTCCAAGTGATGTTTCCTCACTTCCATAAATGCAACAGTCAGCCCCTTTTCAATGCGCAGGCTGAAGTTACAGATCCGGACATCAACACTTTGAGGTACAAACTGAAGCACTAGAAGCAGAAAGGCAAATGTCTGTATTACTAGATTAAACAGCTTGCTAAACATCTGAACAAAGTACCTTCTCTGCAAGAGCCTGGTGTCTCCCCAACACAATGTCATCTACTTGCCACTCCGGCTCTAAAATTACAAAGTAGTTCTGCACCCTACACAGGGGGCATTGCTGGAGTTTTCATCTTCCTTTGCTTCCAGCTATTTTCTCTTGTTACTGTTGTTGTTATATTTATTTATATCTCACCTTTTCCCCAGTTTTAGGACTCAAAGCAACTTACTACAGTTAAAACAATCATAGTTAAAAAAAATCACAGCTTATAAAAGTTAAAAAGCAATTAAACCATCATAAAATTAAAACCAGTTAAAAATATAAGCCATTAAAAATGTTGATGTTTTCTTGCTTTTATTTCACAGATTTATATTCTGCTTCTATGTAATCAAACAGGAAAACAATACATTCCTAAATTCATTTCTCTTTGGTATCTCGACATGTTTGCACCTGTCTTTCATTATCACTTTGCCCCTCCCTCTGGTGTTGATTCAGTCCAGTGTAGCGGTGGGCAACTGTAGATGGGGTGGAAGCCATTTTTCATTCCTCCCAGGGGCTGTACCAGTATACCTGATATGACTGGTCGTGGTATCATGTCACTGCTGGTTTTATTTCAACTGATTGGGGGACATTTTTGGCTTCTACACATATGTGGGTGGGATATCTTGTGAGATTTGTATGAGCCAAACCACTGGGTTGTGCAGTAGCTTACAGCCACTAGGATGGGAAACTGGGGCAACAAAAAGAAAAAAAATCACCTGATTTTTTTTTTTTTAAATTGGGGGCTCTCAGGGCTTTAGAGGGCTTCAGGGAGATGCATATCAGAGCACCAGGGAGCTGTGTATGGCCTCCAGGGCATGCTTTCTACAGCCCTGATCTAGGAACTGCCTTGTGACACAACTTGGATACTGCTAAGACTCAGTTGTGAGAGTCTACCATCAGCAGTCTTGTTCATGCTTAATTAGATTATACTTTATTTAATTATTTATTATTTATTTTATTGTATTTATAAGCTACCTTTCTCCCAGAGTGGGACCCAAGGAGCTTCCAGAAAAGTTAAAAACATACACAATATAATTTAAAACAAATTAGCCATATACAAACAGTATAAAATCATTATTAAAACATACAAAATTTAAAAACTAAACAAAACATCTCAATAAAATAAAAAGCTCTCCTACTCACACATTAAAAGCCAGCTTGAACAAGAACATTTTTGCCTGCCAGTGAAAGGAAAGCAAAGAGGGGGCTACTTCCAAAGGGGGCCACTCCTGTGGAAGGACATTCCAAAGGGTGGGAGCAGCCACTGAGAAGACTCCCTCCCATGTTTTCACCAAGTGAGTTATAATAGGTCTGTGACCCAGTAGCCATGTCTGGTGGGCAGCAGAGAGCCTCACAACCTTCTGTCTCAGGCTGCACGATCACAGGGTGATTGATGAACACTATAATACATGTTTCATGGTTCTCCTTTGGGTTAGCAAAACTCTTCTTGGCTGTCAGCTTTAGGCAACATAGCCAATAATGAGGAACGATGGGAATTGCTCTTTAGCAACATTTGGAGTGCCACAGCTTGCTCATCTCTTGCTTAGCAGATTGTGATTTGTTTAGGGCAGCAGTGCAGTTCCTGTGAGCCAGATACTGTTCGCAAATTATTTGCTATTCTGCAGAGCTGTATGTCTGTTTTTCTAAAAGGAGCAGTGGTATGTCCATTGGTGTCAAAAACCCTACTATCTGAGTCAAAGGATTTGTAACAAAGCAAACATTCTATGTGTAAGTGATTTTGATAATCAAAAGTCTTCATTTAGTCTCAAGATTCTGTAGGGTACTCACTAAACATTAAACAAACTAGTAACAGATGACAAATATTATGACTCTATATATTATGAACAATAACAATGAATTAGTTTGTACCAGACAAAAATTATCAATCATTTGCCATTAATGTCAAAATGAATACAGTTATTTTTTTAACTGTACACTATTCATTTCTCCTGTATAATGACTTTCATAGTAATATTATCTGTGTGTCAAAATCATAGTTTTACTTACATGGATTTACCCCACCACACACCATATCAGTATAATTTTTTAACTAGATAAAGTTACTAATCTGAATCCTATTGGTAGTCCCAACTAAAGTAGACCTATTTAATAAATGGAATGTAAGGATTCATTGAGTCACCATTCAGCAACTGATTTAATAGGTCTACTGTAGATGTGAGTGCTAATTGGATACAAGCCCCCCTGTTTAATCTCACAAAACGACTCAAATAACAACTGCAAGTTACTCTGTTTCTTTACACAGCAAATGTACAAGGACGATATAGTTTAGCTTACCAGTCTGCACCTGGAATTTGTGATCTGGAATAGGGAAAGAAGGTTGCAATGATGAAATGAGAGGTATTTGACCACGAAGAAGGCTGCTGTTCACAAGAGCATTGATGACAGCAATTGCTGTGTAAACAAGAGAACCTGAGGTCACCAGAAAAGAGAATTTGGGAGAAAGACCATAAACCTGTTAAAAAGAAACAGAAAAGAGGAGTTTAAATCCCACAGAGCAAACAGTACCTATGGTATTACATTATGTATTTATAGAAAGACTATGTTTTAGTTGGACAGCTTTCTGCAAACAATCCTTGTCAGTTTTCCACATGTAATGGTCAAGACCATAGAGTAATATGCCCCTTATATACCATCAGCATACGGGAGACTATGCTAAAGTGCAGTGCTTCCTGAGCAGTGGGACCATATTTGTGCCCACTGACTATAGCTCTTTTGTTCTTTCTTAGAAACTCACCACAGATCAGCATCCAACAGCTCATGGACCACCCCTTTGACTAGCACTGCTGTGGAGCACACATAAAGTATTTAATTTTTATGAACCTTTGAAATGCAAACATAGTTATAATAGATGTCTCTTTCTCTAACAGTTAAAATTCGTTCCTATAAATTTTTTATTAAATCCTCTATAATATTTTTTGAATGCCAGTATGTGTTCCTTTTATTCCAGTTTCTACCACTCTTGCAATTTTTCAAGCAGTAATAATCTTCTACTTTACCACTCTGTACAAACAAAACATTATCTAATCCAATTTATATAACCACAACCAACCATGACCTATCTAGATTAATAACAACAATTTCCTATTATGAAATTAAGCAGGACTAGTAATGCATAGGAAGATATAGTGAAGAACAAAAAATAAATGAACTAATCATTACTTGACAACAGACTTCCAAATCACTGCAAGTTAGGAATTGTTTTGACTCGCACAGTGGGAATGATGTCCTGAGTATGGCAGCACCTTGTCACTCATCATATACTCACATGCCTACTCCTAAGCTAAAAAGTTCATGCTTCAAGTAATGGGAAAGAAACGAAAGAGTACAAATTCAAAGGCTAAATGTCTCTTCAATCATCCATTTCTTTTACATACATCCCTTTGCAGAGCATGACCCAGTCCCAAAATGATATTCAACCCCGGCCCCAATAAAAACACCCTCTATGAAATCCATCCACTTTTCTTTTTTTTTTGTATAGTTAGCAATCTGTTTCCTTATTTTTGAATAAAATTTTCCTTTGTTCTCTAGTGGTGCATATATTCTAACTATCAATAGTCTGAGTTCTTGCAGATGCACTTCTAACATTAGATAATGACCTTCTGGATCGGCGAAAATTTCTTTGACCAAGTAATTATTATTAATGTATATCGCCACTCCTCTTTTTTTCTTTATGTATAAAGTGGTATAGCATTGTCCCAATTTTGGGTTTTTAAGGTATTTTGTGTCTTTCTGAGCAATGCGAATTTCTTGTAAACACGTGATATCAAATTTTGCTTCTTCCAAATAGTGAAAGATCTGTCTTCGTTTATATTTAGAATTCATACCTTTGATGTTCCAAGAGAATATTTTTAATTCTTTACATGCCATTCTTCTTTTAATTATTTTCTATCTTTTATTTGTCTTTAATTTTCCTCTGTACACTAGAATTTTACTGAACGTGATAGAACAGTTCGACAAAAATTGAAAAGCAACTAGCGGTACTGTTTCTAGACGCTGAAAAAGCGTTCGACAAAGTAAGATGGACATTTATGTTAGAATCTCTTAAAAGAATGAATTGCAGTTCAAAGTTTGTTGGATGGATAGAAGCAATTTATAAGGAACAAAAAGCAAAGCTGATTGTGAATGGCGAACTGACAGAAGAAATAAAAATAACTAAAGGAACGAGGCAAGGATGTCCACTGTCCCCGTTGTTATTTACAGTAATATTGGAGATATTAAATAATCATATATGATCAAATTCTGCAACAAAAGGAGTTAAAATAAAAGAACAAGAGTATAAGTTAAGGACATTTGCGGACGACCTTGTTTTCTTTATCGAAGATCCAATAATGGGAACTAAAGAATTGATTACTGAAATAAGGAAGTTCAGAGAAGCCACAAGATTTAACAATAAATAAAAACAAATCATATATCATGGTAAAGAATTTGAGACGGATGGAAAAAGAGGAAATAACGAAGTTAACAGGATTTAAAATTGAGAAGAAAATAAATATCTAGGAATTTGGTTTACGGAAAGTAATAAAGATTTATTTGAGAACAACTACAACAAAATGTGGAAAGAAATAGCAAAGGATCTGAAAAGATGGACGGGTTTGAACTTGTCACTACTGGGATGAATCGCAGTGATTAAAATGAACATCCTACCTAAACTAAATTTCTTATTTCAGAATCTACCAATCATAACAAATGATAAACCTTTTAAGCTCTGGGAAAAAGAACTATCAAAATTTATATGGGAAGGTAAAAAACCCAGAACTAGATGGAAGTTGTTAACAGAACATACAACAAAAGGAGGATGTGGCCTACTAGATCTTAAAATATATTATTACGCTAATGCTATGATATGGATCCAAGATTGGATTACTTTGAAAGATGTAAGACTGCTAACAATAGAAGGTGCAAACATGAGATTCGGTTTTCATGCGTACTTGTGGTACGGCAAAGAAAAGATTGATAATGATTTCGGGAATCATTACATAAGGAAATTACTAATCAGAATTTGGAGGAATATTAAGAAAAAAATTTATAATAAAATACCATTTTGGCTCTCCCCCCAAGAAGCTTTTCATGGAAGATGGAAAGATAAGAACCAAGACTGGATAAGATATAAAGATTTGACAATTCATGATAAACAAGTAGGGACCAGAATACGAACACATGAAGAACTTGAAAATGAAGGTATTAAAATTAATTGGTTCCCATACTTACAACTGAAAGAGAGATTCAAAATGGACCAAAAATTGGAGGGTATTACATTGCAAAAGACATATAATGAATTGGAAGCAATAATATTCCTTAAAACAAAACAAAAGGTTTCCTATTTTTATAAATACTTTATAAATTGAAAATTGGAGGACGAAACAGTAAAGGATGTAATGATAAAATGGGCGAAGAATATCCAACATGAAATTGCTTTGGAACACTGTGAAATGGCTTGGAAAGACACAGTAGAATTCACTAGTTCACAAGATCTAAAAGAAAATTTCATTAAAATGATGTACAGATATCATCTTACACCAGAAAGAATAGAAAAAATGTACCACACAGGAAATAATAAATGCTGGAAATGTAAGATCAACGTGGGTACATTTTTCCACATATGGTGGACTTGTCCAATTAGGAAGAAATACTGGTTAAAAATATATGAAGTCATAAGAGAAATATTCAATGTGTCTTTCCCTATGATGCCAGAACTCTTTTTATTAAATATGACATTCATGCTGGATAAAAATTTCCAACAGAAAAATAAAAGAGTATTATTATATTTAATAACAGCTGCTAGAATGGTATTTGCAAGATTTTGGAAAATGCCAGCAATCCCAGATATAGAACAATGGATTTTAAAAATATTGGAATTGAAGCAATTCGATTTTTTTTCAAATCAGTTAAAAGGGAAACAAATCCACCCGGTAGAAAAAGATTGGCAACAAGTAATTGAACATATGAATAAAAATGGATATTGATATGGAAACTGATATTGAGGTGATATTGGATATTGATAACGTAGTAATGGTTAATTTAAAATAGATATGAAAGGATTAAAACACAGATTAATATATACAATTGACTGAAAGAGACAGATTAACATCTAAAATTATGGAATGAGGATAAAAATGTATTTGCTGACAGAGAAAATGATGTAAAAAGTGTACAATCAACATGGAAATCACATAATGGTTTTAAGGGAGTTCCTAATGTAAAAAAGCAATATTGTTAGAAATGACTCTGGGTAAACGACAATAGAAGTCAAGGTAATGTAAAGGACAAAACGCTTTTATAAACAGTACTGGAGTTATAAATGAGAGGAATTTTACATTATGAAAAATATAAAAATATATATTTTGTATATAGTATGAAACAATGATGTTAGCAAAGTAATCTTATGATATGATTTTATTAATATGTATGTTTCTATATATATAAAAAAGAAATCCACCCATTGTACACTTAACGCAGCATTCTTCTATATTTCCCTCCATGTATCTCTAAGATCAAATGACAGACTTAAGGAAGGTATTGCCTTAGGACAGAGTGGTTAACTGTGGCAAGTCTAGGGATCAATTTTCTCCCAAGGGGCTGAATAACTGTCTGAAAGTGTCAAAAAAGAAAAAAGAAAAACAAACAAGCAAACAAACAAAAACAATACAGGAAGTGGCCAGTATTCAGCTTATAGTTTGCGGAAAATAGATTTTTTTTTTAAAAAAAAAAAGTTAAATAGTTGAGAGGCACCCTGTAAGGTGAATTTAAAAGGTGAATTGCCATTCTTGAACAGTTCCCAGAAAGAGGCCATCTTCCTTTTTTTGGAGGAGCAGAATGGGGTAGTCAGGGGGCTAAGGACCACAAAACAACTTGGGAGTACACTTTGCCCACCTCCACTTTTATATAACAGGCAGTGTGCAGTGCTGGAGTGTTGCTGGCTGAATACAGAATAAGATCCCACCCTCTCACTACAAATCTGTGTGCACCCCAAAAGCAGTTCTGAAGGCCTGGAAAGCTCCAGAGCCAGTTTTGGGGTGGTGCTGAGGTCCGAAGCACAGAGGAGTAACATCCTCCTATGATATGGCTACCAGTGGAACTCTAGATGCAACCTGATATCTCCCATTGTGTAAACTTACTGAAAATGTTTTCTTAACCATAATGAAGACCTTTGCAAGGCACAATGGCTTGCATTTGCTCCTGCCACTAGAAACCATTCCAGTTTTTTTAAAGTTAGCACTTCTGGAAAATTAGACTCTCATATTATTGCTCAGCTATTAATGTTACTTAACCTTACAGTAGGCATATGTTTTGGTTTCCTGAAGTATACTTTATCACAATGTTGCTTTTAGCAGAATTAACCCCACACATAATATATCAGAAAAGGGAAGCAGGTCTGAACAATAAATAAGTATTGGTCTGGTTTTTAAAATAACAACTTGAATGTACTTAATTTCCTTCAACTGTATTTTGTTTTAATTTCTGCTGTAAGGTTCCTTGGATGGTATACTGTGAAAAAGCAGGATGAAAATAAAACAAAACAAAACAAAACACACAAGACAACATGTAAAGAAAACAAGCTATGGCACTCATGGTATGTGCATTCAAGTTGTGCAGTTCATAAGCTAGCTGACATACAGAATTCAACAGTAAGCCAGGTTTGTTTTCAGGAGGATGTTCCACACCAGGGAATGCATTTCTAAGATATGTGACAACAACTCATTAGTGTAGGGTTATTAAGCTGCACGGCAGTTAATTTCAAAACATAGCAACCTTGGCAGCAGTTCACTGTGAGGCATGGATCTCTTTCTTGAAAAAGGTGAGAACTCTCCAGATAAAAAATGTTGCAATTATAAATGAAAGCTACTCTCTATCCAAGATAGAAAGCACGCAGTAACATAGTTGAGTCACAACACAAACTTGAGTAGGAACACGACTGACAGATAATGAACACAAGCTTGGAAGACTTCACGCAAGATGGAGAAGAAAAGGAAACCTATCATTGCCTACAGCTCAAATTTAATCAGCAAAGAGACACCAACTGTAAATGAAGGGGGGAAATTATATATATGCAGAGTAAAACAGTAAAATATGGGTGAGCAACTGTGACCCTCAATGTATATATTTTTTTTTTGCCTACAACTATTATCACACCTATTCAGCAAAGCTAATGGTAGGAGATTATAGGGCAACGCCCCCAAAATAACAAGAGGGCTACAGCTGTTCACCCACTGCAGTAAAGCAAAAGTATAAATATTAGTAATGTATTTGATTTATGCAGCAGCTTGTATCGGTTCTTCTACCACTTTTGTACTACAGAAAATGCTATATATCTATCTAGATTTTCTGCCAGCATAAATCACTGTGATTCACTGCAGGAGAATCTTTGTCCTGAAAGCAACATTCCTCTGAAGTGGCAGTTGTGAGTTTGAGCATACAGAGGAGAGCTGTACAAATGATCTTTCCTCTTCTATGCTAATGTCTAATGTTGTTGGTTCAAAGACGGAAATAAATTTAAAGCCCTGTTCTGGGACTTCCTGAAGCAGCAAACAAGGACAAGGCAAATCAGCCATTACACCAACACCTCATAAACCACCATGTTAACACTGACATAGTAGAAAGGTATGCCAGCAGAACAAACCCTTTAGGACTGAGATACCAGTTCAATTGGTTATATATCCATGCTATCCCCCATCTCCCTTTCAAATATTCCTGTGAATATATCTCTGGTCTATGCAATGATGTACAATGTCCCTGGTCTGTATATATCACACTGTGTATTTATTCATTAATAAGCACTTACCTCCAATTCTACTTGTCTCCTAAACTCGGTTTTCAAGATTTCTTTGATGGATTTACTAACATTTTCTAATATAGCTTTCCGGGCAAGTGCTAGAAATGCAAATCAATTGATAAATTTAGTTTAAATCATGCATGTAATGATTTAAATTCAGCAATTCAAACAGTGGAGACTGAGAGACAGCTTAGAAGAAATACCTAGCAATACAAAAATAGTGCTTGCAAACTTGCAGGTATGCAACTAAGAATGAATTTCTCCTATACATTCTACAGCTGTGCACAGATACATGAGTCTAAAATATATATGCCTCTTTTCAAGTCTAAAGAGTATGTAGATTAAAAATATATTGGAGTTATCACTTTAATATATTCAGAAGACCTGAACTTTTTTTTCTTTTCTTTTTTTTTGCTTTTAGGTATTTTATAGTTGTGAACATATGAAATTTATGCAAATACACATTTTACATCTAAGAAGCAATACATGTATTTTGTACCTAAGCAGCAAAAGTAAAGTGTGGAATAGTTCCTCACTCTCAAGCTGGTATTAGACAATGATAAACCAACAATAAGGGTTGTGCTTGGACATCTAAGAGTAACTCATCCTCTAGTTTTACAGGAGGGAGCTGGCATGGTGTAGTGGTTTGAGCACCGGAGTAAGACTCTGGAGACCAGGACTTGAATCTTGCTCAGCCACAATAACCCACTGGGTGACCTTGGGCAAGTCACATTCTCTCCTCCTCGGAGGAAAGCAAAAACAAACCCATTCTGAACAAATCTTGCAAAGAAAACCCCATGATCAGGTCTCCTTACGGTTACTCTAAGTCAGAAATGATTTGAAAGCACACAACAATAACAGCTTCAGAAGACAACTGGAGAATACTGGAAGAAGAAATGTGGGCGTTTCTCACTGAATCAATGAGAGGACTTTAGAATTTGTAGGGAGCATAATTACAGATCTATAAACAGAAATCCTGCCAGTGCGCTAGGGGGATGATGTTGGTCTAGACTGAGCGAGATTCATGGATCAATGTATCCCAGTGTTATCTACTCTGACTGGCAGAGAGATGGACTTCCAGGAGCTCTCAGTCTGATTTCATTGCATCCCTTGGCAAGCAATCAGCTTAGACCTCTGGCAAGTGGTCTGTTTCTCCTCTGGCAGAAATGGTAGATTTCATGCAATCCTAGGGATAGGCAGAGGCTGATTCACAGATATGAAGCATCTTTGGACAAAATCTAACATATTTGGTCTTCCAGAAATCTGCCCAGTATGTTCCCTAATCTCAATATGCCCAGAAGGAAGACTACTACATTCTACACTAGCTGCAGCTTCTGGGTAGGCTTTAAAGCAGAGGTGGAAATCACATGGCCCTTTCTGAGACCCAAGGTCCATCTTGCATTCCCCTCCCCACCCCCACCTCCACTCCAAAAAAGGTGGAAAATGCACGTTGTCACTCCCACCATCAACATGAGACGCAGTCCCCCATTGTCCCTGATTTGCTCCACATCTTCAAAGTATTTTTACAAAACTGGAAGGAACATTTGGTTACTACTGGTTTCATTTAGTTAAGGAGTCTCTGTGTTTGAAAACCAGCTGTGGACCCCAGACCATGCCTACATTTATTTTAAAGTGACTCTCCTTGTATACAGCGTTTCAGGAAATGTTCAGATTATGAAGAAACCAAAGACAGTTGCAAAATCTCAGATTTCAAACAAGTTTTTTTTTCTTTTTTCCCCTTTTGAAAGAAAGAAAGAAAGAAAGAAAGAAAGAAAGAAAGAAAGACAGACAGACAGACAGACAGACAGACAGAAAGAAAGAAGAGCATTGGCCATTGCTGTAACCTGAAATTGTATGTATGATTTCAATTCCCATGATGAGTCTCAAGATGCAAACTGAGAAGCTGAGGAACGCTGACCTCCACCAGCAATGAGATTTTCTATATCTAGCCACTTATAAAACCCTGTAGCCATCCATTAACTTTGTTAGGACTCAGGATTCACTAGTTCACTTCACCTCTACAAAGCATTTTTAGCAATAAGAGAGAAAAAGAGAAATAAGAGTCACTACCTACTAATGGGATCTCAACCCAAACTTTTACAAACTTGATGATTCTTAATTGCAGTCACAACAATAGTAGTATGAACACACCCTGAAAAATACTTTTAACTCTTTTCATTTGATTTTTACCCCTTCTTCCTACTAAAAAACAGCATTCCACAAGGGCTAACAACACTGAGAACAAATTAAACCATTTAAAAAATAAACATAATAAGGAACAAACACAATTTCACAGTTTTTATTGTCTCACTCATATTGGTCTCTATATCATCACTTTTTTTTTTAACTACCAGACAAATCAAACTGACCTTTCAACTCAACTGAAACTGAAACAGGAGTTGCTTCCTACTACCAGTCACTAGACTTCTAACAAATATTCTGACATATAAATCACAAATCAATCTTTAAAATCCGTGAATAAGGAGAAGGAGGAGGCTATAGGACATTGGTCAAAGTCCTGTAAGTGAATTAGAAATTTCAGGATCAACCAATATTTCTGGTCTGTTGGGAATTCAACAGCCAAGCAGTTTGACTCTAGCACAGAATGCAGTGGCCAACGCTACTATCTACTCACTTCTCCCATTGCAATCCTTCCAGTTTGAAACATCAGGGTCTCTCAGCTGAAGGTAAGGTTATAAAATACTTTAAACAAATTTAAAAAATAGTTGTGGTTTGGGAAAAACTTTTGCTGCCATTCAGAACTGAGACTACAACCACCTTTTTCTTTGTTTCAGTTTTATAGAAGTATGATTTTAATAAATAACTTGTAACAACAAGAAAAAACCACTTTCATTTAACAAAAAGAGTCTTACCAGCTGTCACTAGGTATTTATCAGGAACTGCGGTATCACAAATGTAGGGTTGTCTAGTTGTGGTAGCTGGAATGGTTGCCATTGTAACTTGTGGAGTAGTGCCCAATGCAGAGGTTGAAGAGGATGCTGGAGAACCTGGTATAATGCTGGTAATTTCAGAAAGGTCTGTCTTGCTACTAGAAGTGGTGACAGTGGAGGTTGTCACGCTGGTAAATTCAGTTGTACTTGTTTGTGCTGGAATGCCAGATTCAACTGAAGTATTCACAGATGAAGGCATCACTGTAGGTACAGATGATGACCGTATATGCACTGATTCAGTTGAGGAGACTCTCATACTACTCACATCAGTAGTCAATGGGGAGATGTAGAGGGTGGCTGTAAAAAAATGTGTGGTAGCAGCTGCCTCAGTGAAAGAGGAAACCAAACTGAGATTAGTAGTAGCACCAGTATCCTCCATAGTAGCAGTAGTAGCAGTAGTATAGAAAGGGGATGAAGATGTCAAGACAGTAGTTGTCTGTAGTGAGGAGAACCATGAGGTCACATATGGTTCATCACCCAACATATTGCTGGTGAAAACAGGCTCCAAAACAGAGGTGGGCAGCACCTCCATAGGGACACTTGCATCAATGGCTAAGGACGATGACTCAAACTGAGAGGTAGCTTCTGAAAAAGCTGAGGTAAAGTGAAATTCAGATTCCATCATTAAGGTTGATGTTGGTTCCAATAATATAGAGGAGTTCATATAGAAACTTGATGGCACTGTTGAAGAACTGTGTATGGCTGGAATGGAAAATGAGCTCGCATCAAACAACAAAGATTGCCATGATAAAGGCTGGGACGTCTCTATGCCTGTAATGTCACCAGCTGGGAGCTCAGCTGAACCCCAAGTAGGAGAACTGTCAAAAAGGACAGATGATGGAAGGAACGTGGGTGAAATGTGAGGTAAAAATGTTGATAAATTACTTGGCATTATCAGGAAAGATGTGGCTGTTGCAGATGACAAATGTGACAAGACATCTGGCTCAGAGGGAAAAAGTGTTAATGAAAGGCTAGATGGAATGTCTGATCTATTTACAGCAGATTCTTCTATGGGGAAACCCTCAACTGTTTTGTCAGGGAAATGTAGAGACTCTGATGGTATAAATTCAGGTGTTTCCAGCAAACTTGAATTCATGATTGTCATGGATGGTGTGGTCACACTTTCAATGAAGGCAGATTCAGGGGGAACTATGGTGACACTGAATGATACTTCATCTACAATATTAGACACTAATGTGACCGTTTTAGTCACAGAGTTTGGAAAACTGACATAAGTGCTTTCCAGTGATACTAGATCAGAAGACTGGGTGTAGGGAGGGGAAACTGATGGAAATATTACAGTTTTAAGGCTATTTCCCATAGCATTTGACTTGGAGACTTCTGTAAACCTTGAAGAGAATGAAACAACTGGTCTTGAAGGAAAGCTAGTATCAAAGACTTCTGGAGGAGACTCCTGTACATCATACAGGTCACTAACTACTGATGTAAATGGTGCAATGCCTTTTATTTCAGAGGCCATGAATGACAGAGTCTCAACATAATCACCTGAGCCAACATCAGTTTCTGATGGTTGCACTGAAAAAACTGGCTCTGAGAGAACTGAGGTGAAGTCACAGTATGAACATGAAGCATATGGTCTAGTGAAAGGCACTGGGCTTATGGAGTCACTGAAGAGCTCAACTTGAGTTGTTATTTCTGAACTGTCAAGTACAACTGATGCCATACTTCTGGAAACTTTACGAGAAAATAATTCCTCACTGAAAAGATTGTCAGAAATAGTCAGAACTTTATCTGGGGGAGCAGGGAGAAAAACAAAAGGAAGATGTGTTGAAAATGTAACAGTCCCTGTGTTAGCTAATGAAACAGGAGTTTCTTTTAAAATGCTTGGAACAGATGAATTTCTTAAACTGAGAGTTCCTGTCACACTATTATTGATATTATAATGGACCTCTGTGTATGTATCAAGGTTTTTTGTCAAAATATCTGGTATAATTTGGGTATCCTCATTTAGCTGTCTCATAAACAGAGGTGAACTTTCCTCAATAGTATCAGGAAGCAAAGTTGAGGGCAGTGCATAAAAGGGGGAACTCCTCCTTTCTTTTCCAGTTGTTTCATCCACCACTGTCACAGAATTTAAGTAAGTCAGGGACATGAGCAAGTCTCTGCTTGGAGTCAGAGTTACACCAGTCAACTCAAAAGGCTTCAAATATGGCAAAGAATCATGGGGAACAGAAGCAGCCCTTTGCAAAGTTGTTTGCAGTGTTTCCGTGTGGTCAGACAGTGAGGATAGGACAGACAATGAAGGCGCTAATAGCAGAGTTTGTAATGGTACTTTTGGTGACTTCACTGGATGAGAACCTGAATGATAGTACTCTGTAAAATACTTTAATGAAGGAGCCTGCTGTGCATTTGCAAATGCACTAATAAATCTATCATCACTTAAGACTGCCTCATTGTTTGTTACTGAAATATCCAATGCTTGCATGTTTTGTCCAACTGAGATGGTGTTTGTTCCTGCTTGGTCCATTAAGGTCACCTCAGAAGAAGAAGTAACAGATGACAAAAGAACCTCAGGAAACACATTATTTGCCTTGGGATCTATTGTGCTTTTTGTTAAGGCTTCATGTGTCATGTTGTTCATAGTGCTTTGACTTGCAAAAAGTGAAGAAATGTTCTGTTGCTCCAAATAGATGTCATCTAAAATGAAAAGAGGAGAGAGTAAGTTAATCATGGTGTTAAATAAAATGTCAAGACATACTGATATGTCCTATACAATAATTCACTGATTCAATGTATCTTAGGCTGAGCCTGCAAAATAGTGCATATATACAGCTAAAATGGTAAAAGAATGTCAGAATTTCTTGTCTTCAAAGTTTTGCTTTAAGGAAATCCATTTATCACTGATTTTTTTGTATTAGGGGAATCCCTGCATGTCTATAGCTGAACTTCTCTGTGCTATAGAAGCTTCTGGGACACATTCCACAGGCAATAATCTATTCCCAGAGAGTACTGACCAGTCTCATTATATCCCATCTGGACTAAAAATGAACCCTAGAAAATTTGAGTGCCTCCACTCAAATTGCTTGGGCAATGTTTGGTGCAACTTGCTTATTTGTTTAGCAAAATTTCAAATCATCACACAAGTCTTTTTTCAATGCACACAATGCACCTTTCCTCCTTCTATGCTTGAGGTCATCATCTAGCCTGAACTGAGGACTGGCTGCAGGAAGAAAATATAAAGTAATATGATGCTTTGGAATGTCCTTCTTCAACTATGAAGGTGTCAGGGGCGGACATATACCATTCTACAGAAGTTCCCTAGATCACATTTATCCTAAGCAAGTGGAGGACTATCAGTAATTTTTCTGGTTTCATGATAGATTTTCAACTTGGACTCCTTTGTATCTATCGTCTGTCTTTCATACTGATATAACCTGAATTTACTGTTGATATCTATTTGATGTTAGCCTTTATGCAATGCACAGCATGGGTAACCCATGGACTGACAATTCAGTTGTCTACTCTACAACTCCCCCATTCTCTATCACATGCAAACAATGAAGAAAGAAAGGATAACCTAAAGCAGAGATTTCTAAACTGTGTTCCAGGCCCCACCTGCGTTCCTTAGAAGCTTAGCAGGAGTTTATTTATCAATGCTTTTATGCAATATATTTAATATATATCCCACTTTTCTCCCAATACGGGAAGTTAAAACAAAATATGGATGAAACAACCTATAACACAATAGTTTCAGAAAATTCAACCAACCATCCAACTGAAAAGTTAAAATAGCTAAAAAGCATAGAAAAGAGAAAAATGCACCACATCCCATTAAAGGATCATTTGGACATCATCAGTCAAAAGTTGATAGTTTGTTTAAATGAAAAGGACTTTGTCCATTGGTGAAAGAAAAGCAAAGAGAGGACCAATCACGCTCTCTAATGGGAAGGAATTCCATAATATGGGAGCCATTACTGAGAAGGCTTTCTCCTATGTCTTGACCAGACTGATCTGGAAGGATGGTTATATAAAGCTTTCCTCTGAAGATGGTAAGACTCAGGCAGGCTCTTGTGTGGATATATAGTATTTCAGATAGTTTTGATCCAAGCCATATAGGGATTCATAGGTCATAATCAGTACTTTGAATTGTGCCTGGAAATGGGCAAACAATGAAGAGAAAGTAGTCCAGCTTCCCTGCAAAATAGTTTTGCTACTGCCAGTCTTCCACTTTAAAAAGCAGCCACCAAGGAAGACAGGAACGTTCCAAGACCACGGTAGTCTATTTGAAATAGACTAGGTTAATAGAATAGGTTAATATGAGGATGGTGATTTCCTTCCTAAAATCCTAAAATCATGTAGAATATGTGAGAAAACAACTGATCAGAAAACATAATCACAATTGACAAAACTGAACAGTGTGAAACAACTGTATTTTTCTTCATTTAAGAAGCTTACTGGGAATAAACTGAACAAGCCATCTCACCCATGAAAACAAGTTGAACTTTAGACTCATTCTTAATTTTTCAAAAAAAAAAAATCCAGGTGGAAAGACCAAAAGCGACACACCAAATATATATATATATATATATATATATATATATATATGCCTGAAATATATATGTATGTATGTGTGTGTATATGTATACATATGTATATGTGTATGTATATATGCCTGAAAGCTTGTTTTGAGCACACACATTCCCTGCTTTTCAATGGCAATCTCTAATTTTAACCCTTTTCCATTATAACCAGAACCCACACATCTGACACGTGGTACACTGTTCGAACTTAATTCATCATATTTCCACAACCTTCTATGTACTTGTGTGACCATGCACTACTTTTTTTCTCAACTGACTGTGTTATTTAGTTTTTGCAAAAATTCTAAAGTGATATATAATGTGCTATTTATGCTTTTCAGCAGCCAAAATGCATTCACAAGCTAAAAAAAAGACTGGGTTCCACGTTATGATGATTTCTTGTTTTTGACAGTACTCTGGACCCTAACTTATTGAGTAAATAGGGGATACCTGTACTTCTGCCGCTGTTTAAAAAACTGGGAATAAGAAATCCTTTACAATCTACCGCAAATCCTCTAGTCTACAAATAAATCTGTATCTAGTTTCTGGCAGCCCTGCTTTAAAACAGTGCTACTCAAAGTGGTAGTCCATGGACAAGTGCCAGTCCATGAGCTATCAGCTTCCAGTCCATGAAGAGTTTCCAGAGAAGAGAGAACCAACTGTAGCCAATGGTCATGAATATGGTACTAGTCCCTGATACATGGTGTACTGGGGGACGTGTCAGTTTCCCATATCAGGTAGCTTAATAATAAGGGGTCTGGGGACCCCTGGGGATCCACAGAGCCCTCACAGGGGATCTACAAAGCCCTGCTGCTGGACCCTAATGGCAGCAGCTGCAACAGGGATGCGGGGTGTGTGTGTGTGCAGGAACTGAAATTGCTCTCTCATTTGCAAACTAGGGAACATTTTGGGCATGCACACAGGCCTGCTGCCCCCATCATTTATAAATGAGGGAGCAGTTTTGGCACTCACACCCCCATGCTGTTACATCCCTGATCAAAGAGATATGGCAGCAATTGTGTGTATTTGCCCAAACTATGACTCTGGAGACCAGGGTATGAATCCTCACTTCACCATGGAAACCCACTGGATGACCTCAGACAAGTCACATTCTCTCAGCCTCAGAGAAAGGCAAAGGCAACAAATCCTGCCAAGAAAAAGGTTCTCCTTAGGGTCACCATGAGTCAGTTTACAAAGGGGAGATATATGATGACTAGGAAGAACCTTCCCTATCAGCGGCACCTTGTTGGTGTGAGCCTTCAAGTCACTATTGACTTATGGCAACACTAAGGGAACATAATAGAAGGGTCTTTGGGGCAGGAGCAAGATTTGTTCAGAGGGGATTTACCTTTGCCTTTCTCTGAGGCTGAGTGAATGTGACATGCCCAAGGTCACCCAGTGTCTGAGCAGGGATTTGAATCCTAGTCTCCAGAATACTTTATTAAATAAATAAATAAATGTTTGACTACATCTAAATTTAAATAGTTAAATCCTGAGTTAAGTCTAGGAGGTGCCAGGCAAGAAATTACATTTACAGGAGGTCTCCAGTAAAGAAAAGGTTAAGAACCACCATACTAGAACACTATGTAAAACCCATTGCAATATGCTGGATGTTCTTCAGTAAAAAGGTCAGTGTGAATTGCCTAAAGGCAGAATATTTGAGAAAACAAATTACCTAAAGATACAATCAGAACGGGTAAAATTGTTGTATTTAAAACTATATCTACCTAATCCTCCTTCAGTTAAGATGCCTGCAGGGAATGAACTGATCTCTCATTCATGAAAATAGCTGAACCCTAGAGTTGTTCTCAATAAGAATACATTGCTTGTATCTTGTAGCTGTTTCACAACCAAGCTGAGAAAACAAAACATTTTGCATCACTTTTTTAAATTTCACATCCCTATTTCACATGCTATAGCTCACATATGAATACTAGTCAACAATTGCTTCATTGAAAACTAAAGTATTGGAAAGTCTGGAAAACATGTGTGGAAGAACACGTTATACTAATGCAAAGTTTGACTTGATACACAGGAAATTTGCAAAAAAGCAACCCACTGAACCAGGAAAACAAAAAGAAAGTATGTATACAAGCTTGACCACTGTAAACAACTGTTACCATATTTCAACGCTGTTGTTTGAAGTATTTGTGCTGTTTGGCATGGATACCACAGCCCCCAAAAAGTCAAATAAAAGGATCCTAGAACAAATCAAGCTTGAACTCTTACTAGAAACCAAAATGACTAAACTGATGTGTTGTACATTGGGACATATCAGAAGACACAACTCATTAGAAAATACACTCCTCCCTCTACATTCAGGGATTTGACCTTCACAAACCCTACCTTCCCTCCCATTCTCCTCCTCCCATTCACTTGCATTTTGCTAGGTGAAAAGAAGGACTGCAAGCACCCAGGCAAGAAAAAGCAGGGGCACACACTCAACTTCTTTATTCCCTCTGGAGCTCCCTCTCTGATTCCCTTATCTCTGGCCCTGGTGCAGAAAGTGACAAGGAACAAGCTCCTAAATGTAAATATAACAGATAAGAAAAACCCTCTTTTCATCTGCATAATGGCCTATAATTAAAGTAGAATCTTCTCCCTATATTCCTAGTAACCAAGTTATCCACAGGGAACCCACATTGTTAACAACTGTGCTGCAGTCAAACAAAACAGCAATCATCACTCGGACTGATATTTCAATCGGTTCAATTCTGCTGCAAATTTTGCTAGCAATTATCCATTCATCCTATTATGTTTCAAATTCTAGAAAGCAGTTGACAAATAAAAAATGGCACAATCCCAAACCTGTAGAAATGTAACACATCATGCTGTCTCCAATTCTAGGTACACTTATCTGGGAATAAGCCCCACTATAATACAATAAGGTTTAAAAGTACAGGTAGCAGTAAATTTACTGATCAACATCTCTTTCAGATACTGAATTTGCTCAATCAAGGAAAAAGTTTCATATGGTCCAAAATTATTTACAAAGTAGCCATTCTTTCATCTATATGAATAATCCCCATCTTTCCTAAATGCCTACTTCTATGGCTAAATATAGTCCATGACAGTATCACCTTCACTTGGAGTCACACATCACACTTAGGCATTGCAATTTGCTCCCACCAACACCATCACAGACTGAGCTGTCAGAGGGGCCACCACGGCCACTTCCAGGTTTGGCCAAGCTGCGGCATGGAAGGAAGTAATGATGCCTAGGTCAAGTCTTAAGTTGGCCAATAGGTCTCATGAGACTTTTTTGGATTTCAGTGGGCCTACATAGCACTCCTCCCCCCATACACAATCATCTTGTCAGCCATTTTCAGCTTGAAATATGACTTAATAATGTACAGTACATAAAACAAATTACATGAGTTAGGTCTCAATATGGCTATTTTTATTGTGAAATGTTGGGTAGAACTCTTGTCATGTCCTAGTTTTGTCATAATTTGGAGATGTAAGGCTGTTTTTGAGAAGGCTCAATCCAAGTTCGCCTCAGTGGGGCATCACTTCCTGGACTATAATGCAATGTAACACCTGTGATCAACAGAGGTAGGAAACAGTGATACTTTGCATTTCAAGAGTGGCATGGCTGGAGTACTATGAACTAAGACCAAGTATTCTCTTTCTATTCTTCCTTCTTCTCGTTGCACCAGAGCAAAACCACCTTCCTACATTCTATGTGAGAAGGGGACATGCCTAAAAGAAAAGGATAAGATCTTTTTCAAGCTCACTCTCAGTCAGGATTGCAGTCTACAACCCAGCTGAGATGTAACACTAGGTTATGGTTTAGCATCATGTGAAAAAACCTGCATGAGTGAGCTCCACTGTTATTTATGTACACACAGTTTCTCTTTTGGAACTAGCCATGATTTCTTGTGATATCTGATCTCAAGGAACCACTGTCTGTCCCAAACATTAAGATAAATCATGGTTTGATCCTTGTTTATTTTAACTAGCAAGAGTAAAGCAGACCACAGCTCCTTGAATTCAGATGTCAAGGGTAACTGTGCTTAATCTTAAAGCAGAACTAGAGACATTTGATCCCCCTGATGCACACACCTTGAAGGAGATGGGTCATGACTGTAATGCTAAACCACGTTTAGCATGACATTCTGAACTTGGCTTTTAGCTTGTCTGCATGTGAAAAATAATTTAAACTACAGTCAAAGCTGTTTCAACAGTATATACTTCTAAACTGTCTCTTGCCATTCATGCCAACTTGAATGCTACATGTAGAAAAATGGGATATAAATTGAAAATGAAACAAAACTATATAATTCCATCCTGATGAAGCATGTTTCAGTCAGTCAAAAGGAATCAGTTGAAAAAACCATTTAATAAACCTTGTAGCTAATAAGGTAACATGGGAAACTGAGAAGGAATGGATAATTTAATTATTTTTGCACTTATAGCAAACCATGACGAAAGTTTTCACAGACTTTCCAGAATTCCATCATTTAAGACAGGATAATTTTTTAAGAATCAAATTCAGAATATTTTAAAGTAGGGTGGGAACTGGGTGGTCTATGGGCCACATCTTGTATGAGGCAACCTGGGTGGCCCTTGGGAACCCAACCAACCAGCATCTCCCCATTATTTGGTCAGAAATATATTTTTTTCAAGCTGGAAAAACACTAAAAAAAAAGCTTCAGGAGAATTTAAAAGACTGTTTAGGGAAGATCGCCACAACAAAGCACCAAACGATGGCAATGATGCTGCTGTGGCTCTCTGAAGGAGCTGAAATTTATTTGGTACAACCCTCTAGGCTCCAAAGAATTTTAAAAGAACAAGAAAAGATAAAATGGGAATGAGAAGAATGAGCAAAGGTGAAGGTATCATGGATGCACAACTATCAGGTAAGTTAAGGCACCAAGCTAAATGGTGAAAACTGTATTCATGAATAAAGAAAGTACTGGATTTGAATTATTCTTTGCATCATTTCTAACTTCATCATACAATTCTTTCTCTGAAAGGTCAACCTACTTTGCACGCTACACTGGCAAGAAAATTGTAGCTATGGAGTAGTAAAGGAACCATAAAGCCACCCTTTCTTAAAGCTCTATTGACAAGCAAATAAAGCTCATCCATTTTCAGACCTTAGAGTCATGAAGACAGGAAATGTCAATAAAGAATATGCCAAAAAAATCCTGATAGTCAAATTCTAAACAACTACACATGCTGGGCAGTTCATCACATGTTAACAACCAAGTGCAACCAGTGGCACATCTAGCCTAAACAGCGCCTAGGACAAGTGCGGAAATTGCATTCCTACCTTCTTACCCCTACCCTGAACCCTACATATACGGCTTTTTTGCACCTCCCTGGCACTGGCATCTGGGGCACATACCTGACTTGCCCCACCCTACATATGTCTCTGATTATGGAACACACTCTTGAGCTAGGTACACCTATGGATGCAACCCAAGAAACCTGCCCATAGTAGACCTTCCCCTCTGCTACCAACACCAAATCATTTTAATTCCCACTGACGGGGTGGGGGGACACTTCTGCTGCATGTACAATTTTTTTCACTTTTATTGATTTGTGAGTCATACTGCTCTTTACAAAGGCAAGCTGACAGCAAATTAGACTGACATTATTTGCATCTTTAACTCTGGCATGCATGATTTTTCAAAATAAACTGCTGGCACAGAGGTGAGGGGACGTCATACCAGGAGCATGGCATGTGATTTAAGCCTTTGTATCTGTCATGGTCCCAACTGAAATGGGACTTGAAATGGGAGAAAAGCTTCCACTCACACCAAGAGGAGCTCTCTTCCCATTATAAATCCCAGGCCCATCCAATCTGCCTCCTTTCTCCTACCTCTTTCTGCATGTGCCAACCATTTTCTTTTTTTAAAAAAATCATGCTCATCAGGGCTACAGACATGAATAACATCATGTCTAGCTTGTCATTTAAATATTGGGAGAGGAGGAGATTGGGAGGTCAGGAGAGATTGCTGATCAGAAAGAAACACTGAAGCTTAAGAGCACAGCTCATCTGCAGCACCCAATTTATAGAGGAATAAGGAATGAATAGATTTTGCATTTTTTGAAAAAAAATGCATATAGCTTATTTTAAAAGGTCATGACCATTTGCCATCTAATTTTAGCCAGCCTGTCAGATTTTCTCATTCTCTTTTGATAGCATGCTCAAATGTGACACGCAAAAGGAAACACTGTTTTCTTTTTCTCAGCATTTTTACAGAAAATGAAAATGTGCCTGGAGCATACTCTTATGATTTGACCAGTATCTGGCCTAATACATTAAAGCAGGCTTCAGCAGTGCTGTCAGAGTATTCTACTGGAAACAACCTCATCCACATTCATTTCTCAGCTGATGTTTCAGCACCTTGGGCTAGGCACACACATCCACACAAGCACATACTTGCATGAATAGCCTGTCTTAACACAGTTTGAATTCCCTTGCTCAGGAAATTAACTAGGATCCTAGAACCCAGGCTCTCCCTTTCTTTCCAAGGCTGGAACTGTTGCTCTCACACTCTCTCTCTTTGGGACTATACACCCCAGAATCCACCAGCAGGCATCAGCATTAGCCATGCTTGGCGAGGGATTCTGGGAGGTGCAGTCCCAAAAAAATCCCCCCAAGCTCTCTTTTCTTTCATAGAGAAAGTAAAGGCTTTAAAAGTCCATTTGCAGATTATTGTCTACAAGGCCTCATCATGTTTCATTGGTTTTCATTACCATTATTCCATGGACATCTTTTTTTTTTGAATGGATAAGACTGTAAAACAGCTGATACTAGCACAGAGGAATTAAAAGTTGGGGGAAAGTAGGGCACTTTGCCATGCCCAAACCTGAGTTTGTATGAAAAGAACAGGGAAAACTGCTAGAACAGATTAGGCAATCTAAATTTTGTGGAGAAAAATGCTAATGAGGCCTCAGCTGAGAGATGCTTTGGAGCTAGGAGCATTAAAAGGCTGCACTCTTCTCCTTGTTAGCCCTGGGGAACATGTTCTTGTTATGACAGATGGCTATTAGACGCATGAAATATAATAGCTTCTTATTCAGCAAGTGATGAGAAAGAGGGTGGGCAGGGTATCATGTGAATGCTTTCAACTATATCCACTCTTTGATGCTTTCAGAATGATTCCCTTTTACTGGTTGCAGCCTATCCTTTACACTGCATTGCTTCTACCATCTCCAGAATGACCTTGGGGTTTAGGGTTTCCTACAGCATCATTTCAATTATTTACCTGGCATGTAATAGAGCTTTGTTATATTGGAAAATCATTCTCCTTCAGGAAACACAGAGCAACACCCTTTCCTTCGACACTGCCTTATTATTCTATAGCCTAAGCAGTCCTGGAAAGGAATAAAATTCACATTCTTTCTGTTCCCCTATGCTAAATTGCTAAAGAAAGAAAATGCTATCAGTATTTGAGATTATGGGGACTTTGAAGAAAATGTTTGATTCCAGTCATTACGAATTGTCTTTGGCAGTTGAATTATAAGAGGTCCAGATTAAATTTGTAAAGTACTACACTTAGAAAAAAGAAAAAAGAAAAGCACAAATACAGGATGAGCGACAATTGGCCTGAAAGCAAAAAAAGGATCTAGAGATCTTAGTAGACTACAAGTTAAGTGTGAGTCAAAAGTGTTATGTGATAGCCAAAACAAAAAAGCCGTTACAATTCTAGGTTGCTTCAACAGAAGCATAGTGCTCAAATTAAGGGGCTGACTGATTGATTATCCTACTTTCCTGCCAGTGTGGGATTCAAGACAGGTTACAACCCTACTCCACTGCTTATTGTCTTTTGCTTTTAAATGGTTGCAAACTCGCCTGAATCCCACACTGGGGGAAGGGCAGTTTACTAAATAAAAATACATACATGCACACATCTCTTGATCTGGGCACCATGCTCCCTTTGAAGATGAAGTCTAGACCTCACCTAGAATAGTGTGTCCAGTTCTGGGCTTCAGGGCTGAAAAAGGATATTGCCAAAGTGGAATGTGTCCAGAGAAGGGTGACCAAGATAATCAAAAGTCTGGAAAGTAAGCCTTATGAGGAATGACTTAGGAAACTGGGTATGTTAGCCTGGAGAAGAGAAGACTAAGAGGTGACATGATAGCTATCTTTAACTATCTGAAGAGCTGTCATGTAGAAGACTGAGCAAGCTTGTTTGCTGCTGCTCCAGAGAATAGAATATGAACCATTGGATTCAAATTACAAGAACAGAGATTCTTATAATGTCTTTGGCTGTTTGACCATGGAATAAACTGCTTTGGCAGGTGTCTTTAAACAGAGGTTGGATGGACATCTTTCAGGAGCCCTTTAGTTGTGCATTCTTGCATGGCAGCGGGTTGAACTAGGTGGACCCCATAATCCCTCCCAACTCTAAGATGCTATGATTTCACGTGGCATTCTCTACTGTGATAACCAAGAATCTTCCAAGATCTGGACTTTTCCTTCACTTGATGATAGATTATTTTAACTAGAAATATAAGGACTGAGCCTGGAACTTTCTCTATGCATAACACACTAGTGGTATACCAATGAACATTTTCTAACACTTCTGCATATGAAATTCCACCCACCACTACTCCTTCAGAACTAGCTTCTGCAATTAATGGTAAAAGCTGTCCTTGGATTCCTCCTGAACTTCCTTGAGATTAGCATCATTCCACAAGATGGATACTTCTAATGCCATTTTCACTTTCCACATATAATAATATGTGTACGGTGCTAATAAGAGCTTGTGTGGTATAATGGTTTGAGTGCTGGAATAGCAACCTGGGAGTCCAAGATCTGAATCTCTGCTTGGTCATGGAAACCCACTAAGTGGCCTTGGGCAAGTTTCATTATTGGAGGAACCCTTTTTGAAGAAAACTTGCCACAAAAAAAACCCATGATAGGTTTGCCTTAGGGTCACCATAAGTTGGAAATGACCTGAAGGCAAACAACAACAACAGTGTTGGTGGTGATTATGGGGTGGATGGGTGTCTTCACAGAATGAAGATGTCTTAAACAAATCTGTACTTGCTTCAGTCCCCAAAACAACTGTAGGTACTTTTTTGCACTCAATGGAATAGTGCAGTAAGTCTAACTCCTTCCTTGAGTCCAAAATTCTAGGGAAACCACTGAGGCCACTTCCACACCACACTGCTGTAGTACTGTTATTCTGCTTTCAACATCCTATGGAATCTTGGGGTTTGCAGTTTAGGGAGGGTCATTTAGAATTCTCAGCCAGAGAGCACTTTGGCCTCAGTAAAACTACAAACCATCCTCAAAGCATCCTTAAACTCTTCTAGTTGGTCTGCTCTAGGACGTGGTGGTGTGTAGACTTTTGTAGACAGGATTGCAACCCTCCTAAATAATCAGGTTTACAGTTTCCAGTCAACCAATCTAGTGTCTCCAGATTTGCTGGATCAGAACTCCCATAATCCCCAATCAACATGAACATACTTAAAAGCATGCATGAATAATTTACATGAAATGAACTGTGCGTTCCTCCTCATACATATGTTTTTGTACACAGTTTTGCCCAACTGACACTATAGCACAAGCCAAAAACACTTAGGGTAACCATGTTGGCCATACAGCAAAGTACAACAAAATCTAAAATCCACAAGCAGCAGTACTTCCAGTCTTCACATGGCCAATAAGAAGAATGCCCTCTGCCTGCACTGAAATCCCTCAGTACCATTTTAACTGATAACACCTTAGATAGAATGTTGGCCTGTGACATCATCATCAATTTTTTTTCCTGTATGATTTTTAACATCTTTGCCTGATGAAGAAGCCAGTGAAGCTTTGAAAGCTTGTATAATGTATTTTATGCTTTGGAGTTGGCCATAAAAAGGTATCACTGATTGTGGCTTTTGTATTTGTTTATATTATACTACAAGCAGTTTTCCTAATACAATGAATTATAGTGTTATTTTTCATATGCACACTTTTTTGTGTGCACTTTCCATCTGTAAGAATCTGGACTGCAGTTTAATCAGGGTTAAAATGTGAAGAAACGTGACTTCAGGGATAATTGAATATCAGTTCGCCTATTGGTTGAAAGGTTAAAATTAAGTAAGTTTACTTCTGCCATCCCTATCAGGAGAACACATACTTGGAAAAGGTTCTATAATGTATTGTACCTTTAAATTTTTAAAATGCTGTTTCTAACCATTTGCTTCAAAATACACCACGCAGATTGCTGACTTGGACTGAAAAAATGGAACTTATTATACCAGTTTTTGATCAGCTGCACTGACTTTTGGTCCATTTCTAAGTACAATTCAAATCATGCCCTCTAAAGCTCTTAACATTTTAGGACTTCAGAAAATAAAGTACAGATCATATTACATGGGACTGCAGAAAGTGACCAGAACTGGAGGCTTCTCTGTGGTGGCTCCTCAGCCTTGAAATGCCTTTCAGAGAAAGTTTTCCTTAAGCCAGTTCTGTTGTCCTTTCAGCATCACATAAAACACTTTTTCTCTCCCAGGAATTTCAGGTATGTGTCTTAAACCTTTAGGTGGGATTTTCTGGTCATGTTTCTGTTGAGTTTTGTAAGAATTAATTTGACTAGCTTTCTCACCTGTTATTGTTCTCTTTAATTTTATGTTAAGAGTAACTTTGTACAAAGAAATGTTAAATACCTTACATGAATAAGGTAAGCCAGACCACTATCATCCCCCTCATTTTTCAGAAAGGGACTCAGGAAAGCAGCAAATGATATTCCCATTATATTCATGGGTGACATGAGATTTTTACGCAAGAGGCTTTCCAGTTCCATTCCTAAGCACTATATAAGATTTGCTGTGTGCCTTCAAGTTGTTTCTGACTTACAGTGACTCTAAGGTGAACCTATCACAGGGTTTTCATGGCAAAGTTTGTTCAAAGGGAGTTTGCCACTGTCTTCCTCCACGGCTGAGAGACTGTGACTCACTTGAGGTCTCCCAGTGAATTTCCATGGCTAAGTAGGGATTTGAACCCTGACTTCTTGGAGTCCTAGTCACAGTTAAACCACTATACAATGCTGGCTCTGTTATGCAGGATGTTGTGTGCCTTCAAGTCATTTCCAATTTATGGCAATCCTAAGGCAAACCTATCAAGGTGGTTTCTGGGGCTGAGAGTATGTGATGCACCAAAGGTCACCCAGTGGGTTTCTGTGGCAAAGTGGGGAATCATACCCTGGTCTCCAGTATTAACTCTCAACCACTATACCATGCTGGCTCTCATTCTGCAAGAAACTACATAGTAAACTTCCTCAGTCCTCTCACTTCATGCTAAAACATTCCAGCATGCTTGCTTTCCAAAGACAGTCTCCTTTTAAGCCATTTAAGGACTTGGGACTTCATATCTTTTTAACATTAATGCTTCTACTCTGTTGAGTCCGAATCTCCCATGGCAGTCTGATAAACACATCCACTGGAGAAAAAAAAGATGATGAATGGTGGAAGAGAGGTAATTTCACATTCCTGCCATAATATGTCCCAGACTATTAATTTTTGAGGTTTTTATACATTCAAGTCCTGTGGCTGCTCTTAATGGACATTCTACGCTAAAAGGATTCCATCAACAGAGAAGAAATATCTTAGAATCTCTACTCATCCATTAATTGCCAAAGAAGATGGGGTGGAGAGAGGATTTAGAAGAGTTGTTTTAAGTTCCTGACAAGGCTATTTATTCCACCTCTATTGCAAGCTTGACTGTCAATGCTTTAAAACAATGCAAAATTAAACAAACTCCTGCAGAGAATTTGCAGAACACAAACGAGAAAGAGGAAAAGGGTACAAAAATCATCCTGCTAGCAATCTGTTTAAAACCCTCATTGTAGAAATAGATATAGATATATACACACATGTATAGATATATATACACACACAGTAACATATTTACTCATTTTCTCCAACTGAAGAATGACTGAGAATCATGAGGCCCTTCAGATGTTAGATTGTAAGTCCTATCAGCCTTAGCCTTCATAGCCAATAGGGAGGAATACTGGACTCTGCAATCCACTAATATCTGGAGGGCCACATGAATCTTGTCCCCATTTTAAAGTATTTATCCAACCATAGTAGGACCTAAGAACAGCTGGCACACTGGATAGGGAGGTCAGAGTTTAATGTCCACTCATTTGTGAAAGTTTTCTATGTCACCCCACCCAAACACCTGATAAAGTCAGGCTATGAGCAATACCCAAGACAGTCAGAAACCAAGAAGAGTGAGAAAGCCAGGATTAAAGAATGAGTCATGTTAAGTTGAGGAAACAAAACACACCTCATTGTACTTCCGGATAGACGCAGAGCTGAACTGAATTCCCAAACACAAGGTAGGAAGAAATAAAGGAACGAAAAACAAAGAAAACGGACATACACACACACACACACACACAACAGCTTTGGCCAAAGAATCCCTCTGAGTATCAAAACTGTGTTCAGTACAGCCTGCTAACAGTAGTGATACAGACAGTTAATTCTGAAGGACAACCAAGGAAGCAAGATAGAGGAGCAAACCAAAAATCAAGAGAAAAGATAAAGTTGTGATTCCTGACTTTTATTTAAACAGGTACCCAGCATAAGACAAGTATTTCTTACATATTGATAAATGATATTAAAAGCTTCATTTGCATATTAGACTTCTCCCTGACCAGCTTCCTCCCCCCCCCCAAAAGGGTCAATCTTTCTACTATCACTGGTCTTCTAACATTTCCGTACTTTTCTGGAAACTTCCTTCTGTTCAGCCTGCCCTTCAAAACTTGAACTGGGAGCCCACAGTTTTAGGCCAGCCTGGACTGCCAAGTCAAAACTTTTTGGTCCCCCAACTCTTACTTTTTTGGTCCCCAGATCTTACTCTCTCCTTGCCAGCTTGGACACCTCAATAGAGTGACGATCACTTTTCTGTGAGGAAAAACAAATTAGAGCTTGCTGTCTTATCACCACTCAGTGAGGTATTCTAGGCACCCTGGCTGAATGAAGTCCAAACAAGTATACTCCCCTCACCCCATTCTCTCATAGAAAGGAGGGCACAGTGCATGACTATCTAAGGCAAAGGGGACAAACACTGGCCAAGGAATTCCCTCCTATTCTTTTGCATCCCACACAGCAGAAGAGTCTAGAGGAAGGCACCTCAAGTTTGCTCTTGCTTATGGTATCCCTTGCAGAGGAGTTCCTTTGGGGAATTATATGAACCTTTAATCTCCATTAATTCGTGTAGCTTACAACATAAATTAAAACAAAACTCAGCAAAAACCAATCCATTATAACACTGAAAAACTTCCAAGCCAGCAACTACAGCTTCTCTCATCAATCTGTACTTTCTAGTATTTCCTTGAGCTGCTGGAATGTTCATGACATCACACCAGCTAAGCCAAATCTGTGTCTGAAGTTTCACTCCCAGAGGCACACTGTGACGTAAATGGCTACCTCAATTAGCACTTTTGTGTTTTACCACTTTTAGAGGCATGACTGGTGGGAATGTGAGAAAGGATCTTCCCAGTGGCTGCTCCTAGGGTGTAGAATTCCCTTCCTAAGGATGCCAGAATGGCTGCATCATTTTGTCTGCAGGTAAGGACTAAGAGCCAGCATGGTGTAGCAGATTGAGCACTGGCCTACAACTCTGAAGACCAGAGTCTTCAGAATCCCCACTTGGCCATGGAAACTCACTGGGTTTCTCACACTCTTGGCATCAGAGGAAGGCAAAGGCAAAACCCCTCTGAAGAAATCTTGCAAAGAAAATCCTGTGATAGGTTCACCTTAGGATCACTGTAAGTCAAAATCAATTTGAAGACACACAGCAACAGCAAAGACTGCTCTATTCTACTCTGACAGGCTTTTGGACAGAAAAAAACTTTTTTTTAAAAAAAGGGGGGTGCTTTTATTTTTATGTATGTTTTAAATTGTTTTTAATGTTATTTACTGTATATACGCAGTAATAAGTCTAAAAAGTTTAGTCAAAACATTGACTCCCCAAAAGTCTTAGGTCAACTTCTCCACAGGTCAATGTAAGCATTGTACCTTATCTCTTATTTAAAAAAGAAAAAGGAACCATCCTCTTCTCTGAGTAGAGTAGCAAAAGATGAGAGTTTAGTCCATCCTGAGAAAATCTAAAAGAAGACCAACCCCTTCTACTCTCTCTGCCGTGCCACTACTTCTGGCCTTTTTGAATGCTGGATGGGAAAATGGCACTTCCCTTCAAAGGAGCACTGAGAGAGTTGAGGCAGTCAGATCTTCTTTGAGTTTCTCCCAGGACAGACCACACTCTCTCATCTTCCACCAATCTATTCAGAGACATGTGTGATTCCATATATACGGTGGCTCTATATATGGTATACAGTCTTCCCTCCACATTCACTAGGGTTAGGGGCATAGGAACCCATGAAAGTAGAAAAACTGTGAATAACTCCAGGCCCTCCATCCCATAATTGACACACACACAAAAAGCACAATTAGGATACTCAATTCACTTTGGATTCCTCTGAGGCATCAGAGTTCCTTCACAAGACAGAAGTGGGTGGGTAGTAGGGCTGACTGCCACCTCCACTGCTGCCCCACACCATTTTTAATAGGGACTCAAAAGCCTCGTTCACAGTTTCTCAGTCTCATGAAGCTTGCAGTGCCTATTAAAAATGGCATAGGGAGGAAGCAGAGGTGACAACAAATAATCCGTGAATAATCAAATCCGCAAAAGTGAAACCTGCAAATGTGGAGGGCTGACCGTACTTTATTTTCATTTTGATTATATTTAGTGACATTTAATGATATGTGATTTAGTGACATTTAATGATATGTGATTACATTTTCCTAGTACTGTGTTCTAAGCTTTAAGCCATTCTGAGTCTTGGCATACTCTTCAGTTGCCCCAATCTGGCAGAGACAGTCTCAATTAATTTTGTCTTATTTTAAAATATCTCAGTTTCTCTCTTCTCCTCCCACCTCCTTCCCCCATTCTCAGCTTATTTCAATTGCTGCAAACTGAATTCAAAGTGCACTCAGGCCCTTTCCACACGTGAAGGAAAAAACATCCTGAGACATCCTGAAACAGGGCTTACCTGAGTCCGTCGCCACGTGGACCAGCGCGTTTTCGCTGCTCCACACTCTCGGTGTCCCGGGGCGTCCTGCGGGGCCCAAAATGGCGGCTTACGACTGGCAGAGGCTCTCCACCAACCGGAGAAGCTCGCCAGCTGGAGAGCCCAGCTCCGGCAGATCTGCAGGCACGCCCTTGCGTGCGCCTGCAAATCCACATTGGGCACTGCGACGGGGCTGCACGTGGCTGCACGATCGTTCTTTTTAAAGACCACATGAAAAGTGGTTTTCAAAAAGCACACGGCACCGCCACTTCCAGGCACCCTAGCGTGGATTGGGGTGTGGAACTACGCAAAAGTAGTCTGCCCCAATCCACTTTACGGTGTAGACGACCTCATCAGAGGTCGCTCTACACCGTTTTTAAACCCTTGTGTGGAAAGGGCCATAGACGACCTCATTAGAGGTCGCTCTACACTGTTTTCAAACCCCTGTGTGGAAAGGGCCTCAGTTAACTCAGCAGGGGGAGAAGAGAGGAAGGTGGAATCTTGCCCTTCCCAGTGGGCTCAGGCAAAAACAAACAGCTGCAGCCTTGTGTGTTCTTCCCCACACAAGCTTTCTTGGCCATCTTGACCACATTCTGATGTTGCTTGACCACATGTGTCCCACTTTTCATCTGTAAAAGGTTGGAAAAAATGCCCTTGTTCGGGGATAAAGGTAGGAAATAAAAAATGTCTCAGTAGGCCAAGAATACCAGCACATTATAGTCGGTTTTGTGGTGGACTAGGACTCTGAGAGAAGGGTCTGAATTCTCACTTAGCCATGGAAACCCACTGAGTAACCTTGAACAAGTCACACTTTTTCTGTTTCAGAAGAAGCTAATGGCAAACCTCTTCTGAAGAAATATTGTCAAGAAATCCAACAACAGGTTCACCTTATGGTCATCACAAGTCAAAAATGACTTGAAGGCACACCACTACCACCACCACAATCCATTAGGCTTATCCAGCAGCTACATAAACTCATGTGCATCCGAACATGTAAGCAATTGCAGCACAGAGAATTCCTAAGGCCAAGGTGTGGAGATCCCTCAACAGGCAATTCTGTGTAGAAATAGTTGCCTCAGGATCAGAAGCTGGAAGACAACTGGTTAAAATTCAAAGTAAGCAACAGACTGTAAGGCACAGACAACAACATTAAATCCAGCAGTTATTTCACCTACCCTGAAGCTTAGATGTCTATGTCTAGGTGTCTTAATTCCACTGTATGTTATGTAGTGCCTATCCTTTGAAGAGATGTTCCCCAGAATTGAGTTTTCAAACAGAGTTCCAAACAGATCTGATGCAAAACAGCAAAGAAAGATATTCTCCTTGAATTTTGCTCTTTCTCCACATGTAAGCACCAAATTATTTGACATTGCCAAGGGAAAACAAATTCAGTTCTTTAATTCAATGAAGAGCACAGACGGTGATTATTTGGAGGAATATGTAAACACATTTTATGAGAGCAAAGAGAGGAAAAAACATTAAGGACATTAAATTTAAATGTTGATGCTGTAAGAAAACTAGGCAATATTTTCTTTTATTTATCAGCTTAAGAAGTGTTTTCACAAAGGTTAAAAAGATCCATATAGCTTGAAAAGCAACTTCTTGTTTATAGGACTCTAAAACATTTAAGTTTCGGAAGTAATATAAGAAGTGGTAGAAGTATCAAAAGCACCTTTAAGCAATCATTTTCATTCGAGCTAACAAGTAATTTGCAGCTTCCCGCTACTGTAAATGGTAAACTGCTTTGAGAGTTCTCACATAAAGAGAGACTGTGTGTGTGCACATGCCTTCAAGTTTCCTGCTGACCTATGGCAAAGTGGTGGATTTCATAGGGTTTTCTTAGGCAAGGAATACTAAAGGGGTGGTTTTGCCAGTTTTTTCCTCTGAAATACAGCCTACAGCACCTAGTATTCCTTGGTGGTCTCCCATACAAGTATTAACCAGCACTGACCCTGCTTAAATTCTAACATCAGGCAATCCTGCATAAATAGTAGATGCATGACTTTAAAAAGAACACCACATGCTACAACATGAGATTGAGTCCACAGAACTTTATGCCACAAATCTGTTAGGCTTTGCTTGCCCAAAAAATTCTTTGTAGTTTTAATAAGTAGTGCAAATTAACACATATACCAGAAGGAGAGACAAAAGATAGAAAAGCATGTTTTCTTTCTTATACAATAGGTTTAAAACATTATTTAGAAAAATCTACAGTTAATGGGGGATTTTCTTCTTTGCAAAATATTTCCTTAAGTAAATTAATCATGACAAAAACCATAATAACAATAGCTTTAAATCTTCACTTCCTGATCAAGGCTTTCAGAAACAAAGGAAGGAAGGACAAAAAGAAGGACAGACGGAAGGAAGAATAGGCTACAATTTCCTGCTTTTGCTGTAATAGTATGCCAACCAAAATTATTATTTATAATTATGTGTAATCACATGAACTCTCAATGCACAAGGCATTTTAAAGAGCATAAATAAAAGTAATTCCTATGAGGAATGGCTGACAGAGAAAAGACATATTAGTCTTCAAATTTACAAAGGGCTGCTATGCAGAAGATTAAGTGAACCTGTTCTTAGTTGCTCCAAAGAACAGAAATAAAACTAATGGGTAGAAACTGCTGGGAAGCAGATTTCAATTACATTTATGAAGAATTTTCTAGTAGTAAGAGCTCTTTTAACAGTGGAGCCTCCTTAAGCAGAAGATGTCAAGGATGTTGTTAAGTACATTATGCACAGCAGATTCTGAACGGAGTTGAGCATTAGAGTGGATGACCTTTAAAGTCCCTTCTAAATTCAAAAAAAATCTATGGTTCTACGAAAAAACAGTTTGGTCCTGAAACATTACAGCCTAAACATAACAGAAAAGACCAAAGAGAATGAAATGAAATAAAACTAACTTTCTCTCCAGTACATACACATATGTTTAACAATCAAAAGCTTTTTTAATGTTTCCAGACTTTGGTACACTTTTATAATACCACTAACAAATGTAATGTAGATGAAATTTGACATGTGAAAGAAGGAAACATGATGACATGGATAGTTACCTGATCATTTATCAATATACAAACAGCTATTATAATGTGCACTTTAGATACAGGTCTGAAACAATATTGATTCAGGAGATATTTCAATTAGCTAGTCAATATGACTGATAACAGCATTACCCTTGAGCAGCTAAGTTCTTCTATTCTGTCAGTCCTGTTCTGTTGAAAAATTACTCATACAAATATCTAGTCTACTCTGCTCTCCAGTATATTTTTAAGTCATTAATAAATTAACAGGGCTCAGAGGGCATAACAGGTGAATATTCATTAATATTTAGTTGCACAGAGATCTGTTAGATGAAGTTTTCAAGTAGTTCTGCCCCTAAATCTCAGAGCCCTGAGTGAACTTGGTCAGGGAGAAGTATTATGTATGTAACATAGAACATGCTTTTATGTAAACTTCATGATCACAGGACTATGCTCTCCCCTATGTAACTCCACAAGTATGCAGTAAGCTGTATACAAACAGTATTTCTAATTAACCACACACTTTCCACATTACTCTTGGGAATTCATTTACACAGATAAGCATTAGCATCTCAATGAGCTGTTCACAGGCACATAGTCACAGAAACTGCTGCACCTTGACCCACAACCAGTTATGTCTTTGCAGTCCCAGATACCTCTGTGTGACTAGTCACATCCCAAGTTTTACTTGGCCATATGAGTGCTGTCTTGGGCCCCATGGTGAAAGATGAACAGGTTATAATTCAAACAAATAAATGAACACCCTTAGGAACAGAGATCACTGGTCATGTATATGTGAACTGGAATACTGTATCCAGTTCTGGGCACCACAATTCAAGGAGAATACTGATAAGCTGGAATGTGTCTAGAGGAGAGTGATGAAAATGGTGAAGAGTCTGGAAACTACGCTCTATGAAGAGAGGCTTAGGGAGCTAGGTATGTTTAGTCTGATGAAAAGAAGGTTAAGATGTGACATGACAGCCATGTTTGAATATTTGAAGGGACGTCATGTTGAAGATGGAGCAAGCTTGTTTTCTGCTGCTCATTAGGACACGGAGCAACAGATTCAAACTACAGGAAAACATCCTGATGGTAAGAGTCATTTGACAGTGGAATATGCTGCCTCAGAGTGTGGCAGAGTCTTCTTCTTCGGAGATTTTTAAATGGAGGCTGGATAGCCATTCGCCAGAGATGTTTTGAGTGTGTATTTCTGCATGGCAGGGGGTTGGACTCAATAGCTGTTGTGATCTCCAACTCTATGATTCTGTGAACTGCCAAGCCCTCCACTGCAGGAAGAACAGTGTGTTGGCCACGGCAAACCTCAGCAAAGAGAGTCCTACTATTGACATTCCCTTCCTCGGTCTACTTCCCAAACAGGACCTTTTTGCACATATACTTGACCTCTCCCCATCAATGCCACAACTAGGGTTCCAACAGAGAGAGTAGTATATAAATCAACTGCTATTTCACTCCTTCCAGCTGATCCTGCCAACAAGCAATAGGAGCTTTTACCAGTCCATCACAGGTGCCTCTGAGGAAGTTAGGAAAGAACCCTGGAAAGAGTGGACAGCACATTTCTATGGCTTGCTTCTCACGCTGGTCACCCCTCACACTGTACTGCTTCATAGGGACATAACTCTTCATTAACATTCTTCTCAAAGAAAACAATGAGTAATCTCATATTTCTCTTCCCATTGCCAGAAAGTCTGCGAAAGCTGCACAGTTTTCAAAGATTATTCAAAATTCAGGACTTATTCTATGCAAAATTCACACATGGTTGTTTTGCACATACAAAAAAGTCTTATGCACAAGAAACAGCTTTTTCTGCACGGAAAATAATATGTGCCAAAAAGGCTAATTCCCAGTGCAGAAAAGAATACTATCTGCACAAAACAATCACATATGAATTTTGCACAGAATAAGTCCCAAACGTTGAAGATTCTTGTCATCCCCAAAAAAATTTCATCAGTTTCTTGACACCCAAAAACATGTTTTTCAATCATTTTTGAGTGACTATGACACTCTTTCCATCCCTCTTACTCCATTCTTTTTGATGGGTATGCTCTAACTGGAAATGGAGGCTTGCCCCACATATGTGTGTATAGCAGCAATGGAAAAAGAGAGAAATGTTGCTATGCTCCATTCCATGTTCTCAACAAACAGTCACAGTGGAGGCTGGTGATTCAGACATAAGTGAGGTGGTGTTTGCTCAGGGTTTTAATCTGACCTTTAAAAGTTTAATTTGTGGATTGAATTCAGCACCTTGGATAGCTCTTTTAAAATTCAAACTAAAATGAATAGCTTCACCACCTCGATGAAATGGCATCACTTGACCACCCCAGGCTTTCTTACAACATAAGGGGTATCCAGAAGTTGGATTATAGCACAATTTCTTTGTATCCTGTTTCTTCCACTGGTATCTGAGAAATGAGAAACTGGCCTGCTATCTTGAGCCAGTAGTGGATCCTCCACTAGACTCTGGGCATTGCAGGTACCCAACCATGTCAACAGTTCCTACAACATAACTGGGGAATATGCAATGATCTAAAGGTTGTTGGACTTTAGCTGCTATCAGTCTCTCACCATCCATTATGCTGACAGTAGGGCTGAAAGCAGCTGTAGTCCAGCGACATCTGCATGGCCATGCATTCTCCATCCATGCCCTAGGAAGGATTTGAGACTTGCATTTCATTTACATTGTATATACCAGAGATCACAAGGCAGAAGAACATAAGAGACATGATGAACCTCTTGGTAACATTCAATACAATCAACCATCATATTCTCCTGGGCCATTTGGATGGCAGAGGACTTGGAGGGGAGACTTCTGTGGTGGGTCCAGTCCTTTTGGGCTGAACCAGAATGTGGTATTGGGGGACTGTTCATTCTTTTGGGCACTAGCCTGTGGGATTCCACAGAGATCACTACTGCCCCCTACCCTTTTTATTATCTACATAAAGCTGCTGGGGGAGGTTATCTGGAGTTTTGGGGTTGGGTATCATCAATATAAAGATGAAATCTAGCTCTGTAACTCTTTTATAATTGATACCAAGGAGGCTATGCAGTGAACTGGATGCAGTGAGGGGTGAATAAACTCAGGCTCAATCCAGACAAGAAAGAAGTCCCCAGCTAGGGCTGGGATCATAGCCTGTTCTGGATGGAGCTGCACACCCTGAAGGATCACGTTTGCAGCTTGGGGGAACCTCTTGGATCCAGCATTGCTTCTGAAATGTTTGTTAGCTGCTGTGGCTAGAAATATTCTCACTCTGCTTTTGCTGGTGCACCAGTAGCATGCTTTGCTGTGGTGGGCATAATAGGTTATCACTTAATTGCTTCCCAATTAGACTACTGTAATGAGTTCTACATGGGGTTGACCCTAAAAAGTGTTCTGAGGCTACAGCTAGTGCAAAACACGGAAGCCAGACTGCTATTCAGTGTGCGTTTTAAGGACCATATATAACACTGGTCAGAACTTCCTTTCTGCTTCTCAACAGAATTCAAGGTTATAGTTTGGACCTACAAAGTAAACAGTTCAGAACATGACATCTGATAGACTGCCTCCTCCAATATGCGCCTGTCCAAAGTATGTGAATCTGGCCTTGCAGGATGAGGGGGACATGCAACAAGGCTCTTCAGCTGGAGCAGCCCAACTCCCTCCCAAGGGATGTCAGGCTGTCTGCATTCCTTTTGAGTTTCCAACAGGCAGCTAAGATGGTGCTGTGTAATATGGCCTTTAGTCCTTGAAATTCCTCTGCCTGTTTTAAACATCTGGTTTGAAATTATTTTTAAGGAGTGTTTGTAGATTGGTTTTAAGTTTGCTTTTAAAATTGTTTCTATCCATTTTACATCACCTTAGGGGTCCCTGATTAGCTATGGGGCAATACATAAATGCTGTAAATTCATCAAACGAACAAACCAAAAGAAGGCCAGCAGCAACTGGTATTTATTACTTTAGAAAAGCACTGATAATATAGTAAAGAAATCATTAGCCAGATCTGGTGTTTAAGGTGTTCCTTTCTGTTCAAGAAAAATAAAAGGCACCAAAAACAGCAAAAGACAAAAACTGTATTCAGTTAAAAGCAGATGCATGGGGATCGACATGTAAAATATCTAGGGTTGTTTCTCTTCACATCCTTAAATATTATCATCAAAGGCCTATATAGCTATAAAAATCAGGATTGAATTATACATTAAATGCCCTTTCTTTTGGAAACCACAAACAGAGGGGGAGGGGAGATAAAAATCCCACCACCCACTCACTCACAGCAGGCAGTAGGAATTTTATATTCTTAAACAGACGAGTATAACAAGCTTTATTTACCAGTATCCAATTACGAATAAATCAGCTATAGAGCAAATACAGTTTGTGGCTTTGACTCTTGAGAGACCCTTCACAGTATCACTTGAAGTATGACATCATTTCCTGGCAAATGAAAATCAAGAGGAAAAAAATGGACTGCCTTTTTCTCTACCCACGCAACTAGTTTCATGATTCCACTATAATGCTTCGATATTAGTAAAGTCTGTGAAGCTTTCACAGCTTTCACTTCACAGATGGTTCAGTTTATGGCTTTGTTCACCATGCATACACAGCCTCAACAGCCTGACGCACTGTGTGCTTCAATACATGCAGAACAAAGCAGATTTCAACTTGTCAAGTGTAAGCAGGAAGAAAAAGTAAAGTTAAGGGAGATAAATCATACTTAGTGGCACCAGCAGCAATTTCTTTTTTGAAAAATAAAAATTACACTACCTATCATTATGCCACTTACTAGATCCTGTTAAAGAGAAACTATCTAATAAACAAACTTATGAATACATCTTCTATGAAGATAAGCAGAACATTTTCAATTAATCTGAGCCATGAAACACATTTTAAATAATATCAAAGAATAAGGAGAATTTTAGGAGTTAGAAATATTCTCCCTGGTCATTATGCAGTACTCAGTACATCTCAACAATGCTAAAAAGGGAGCGATGCAGACTTGAGTCAATAGACTCGGACTCAAGTCAGACTTAAGTCATTTCAGTGACTCGACTTGGACTTGACTTGGCCATAAATGACACACTGACTCGACTTGACTCAAGACTTGCATATTTTTAATGACTGACGTGCTATCCTTGGTTCAGTAACATAACACATTCATCCAGAAACTTTTTGACTTTGAACAACACTTCCATCTCTCTTTGCCTATTGGTCACATGACAATCTGTCTCAAGCCCAAAGTGTGGGCGCATTTCTCAGAGAGGAACAGCAAATGGGTTAGGCAATGGGCTTGAGGTGCGCTCAGCAGCCTGTCCCTGCTGCATATCGGAGAGGCCACTAAAACATTTCCTAAGAGCAAAAGACAAGACTCGCCCCCAGAGGGCAGAGGGCATTTCTCAGAGGGGAACAGCAAATGTGTTAGGCAAGAAGCTTGAGGGAAAAAGATCCTTCTAAAGCTTTTGAATCTTCAGTAATGGGGATTAAGATAGGATCCTATTCTTCACTTCCGAAGCTGCAGATGGCAATATTGCAAATGCGGAGAGCCAACTCTGCTTAAATTGTTAAAACTGACTTTATTTCACTCTATCCAATAATTATGGAATTTTGGTAGGGGTATAAAATTGGCTTCTAGACTTGAGACTTCAGTTGAAAATATCTTCAAGGACTTGAGACTTGACTTGAGACTTGGAGTAAAAGACTTAAATGCATCATTGCTAAAAGATTCTAATCTGGAAATACTCTTAAAAAATAATCTCAGTCATCTATTCATTCCACTTTCCATCCCTTCTCCTTGTTTTCAGAAACTAGAGACAGATGTTGGCAGTGTGAAAATTCTTTTAAACCTGAGCCAAATTCAGAACTAGGGAATTTGGAAAACTCAATCCCAAACTGGGTGCAAGCCTTCAAACGGCCCAACATCAACTGAGTTTTGAAAACCCAAACTCAAACTGGGTGCAAGCCTTTGAATGCCAAACGTTCACTCCCATCTGCTCAAAATTCTGTATGTTTTTTCAGAGATCTGAAGGAAGTTTGCTTATTATAGTGGCCCTCAGTATCCTCTAGGGTTTGATTCCAGGATCCCAATGGATACCAAAATTTGTGGTTACCAGGTTCCATTATGTATAGTGGTATAGTAAAGTGGTATCCCTTACACAAAATGGAAAAATCAAAGTTTATTTTTTGGAATTTTTAAAAAATATTTTCATGCCACGGTTGGCTGAATCCTTGGATACAGAATCCACAGATATGGAGGGCTGACTGTACTTATTTTGAAGAGTGGTATGTTGTTGTCCTTCATTCAAACAATTCTGAAAGGAACATACATGTAACAAGTTAATACCAACCCTTCACCAAACTTCCTCTTTTGTTCACAGAACCAGAGTATGCTTTCTTTCAAGTTCTGCTCTGCAATAGGACTTGCACACTCTTTCTGAAGTGAATGAAAAGAGGCAACAAACTCCCTGCACCTTTTCTCTTCTCTGGGTGGAGCATGGAGCCAGTTGGTTCCACCCTCACAAGGGTATTTGCACTATAAAATTATAGGAGTGGGATGCTATTTTAATCATTGTAGCTTAACCCAAAAGAATCCTATGATTCTGTCATTTGGCATGGTATTTATAATTTACTGCTAGGGAGCTCCAGTGCTGTAGTTTAAGAAACCTAAATGTATCACACCAAACTTCAAATCCCAGGATTCAGTAGGATCGAACCACAGCAATCAGCAGTGCCGTTAAACTGCTAGAACTGTATGGTATTAACAGACAATCTACTTGGGGGGCAGGAGATGCCACTTCCAGCTGACTTTGTTTGCACAGGTCAGTGTACTTCCTTCTGCTCTCAGGTCCAAGCACATCTGGAACGCTGCTGAGGGATGCATATACTTCTTCTACTATAGTCTCCAATGAAGTAGGCATTACAGGGTTTTGTGTCATTTCAAAATCATTCAAAGCCTATTTGATAGAGGTGACAGTAAATCTCTAGGAATGTGTGTGTAAGTCATGAGAAATGATGCCTCTCTCAGACTCCATTTAACTCTTTCAGAAAGAATCACCTGCTTTCAGCCTTAACCAGCCCGTCCATCAAGAAGTCTGGTACCCACTGCACTGAGGCATGTTAACCATGTCATTAACAATGGCACTCTCCCACAAAGTTCTCTACATTTGGGTACACTCAATTAAGCTTGAAGGCAAGTGTTGGCATCAGCGTGGTAGCCAATCCGGAGTTTTTCAGAATTGTTCTCCTTCTAAGTTAGTACCATCTGCTGCTCAAATGTCCGGAGCTTAATTTTATTTCAAAATCCTTATTCAACTACTTTCATCCAGGGGAAAAACCTGCCTCTGATCAACATGCCAGTTACTGGCATCTGCTACTTTGACACAGATGACTAAAAGCAACCACAGGCTTTCTGCATATTTTATGTTGTGGGCACTCAGTGCTTTAACCCAGTGCACATCACTTCTCAAGGCACTAGCTGCAATCTAGATGTCTGCAGTCTTCCTCAAACTTGTCTAGGAGAAGGACATACTACACTCTGCTTCCACATTCAACTAAAATCTTGCTATTTGTCTCTCCTTCCCTTTGATTGAAGCATTCTATCCATTTCCCTGCCCAGACAAGACCTGGGGAAACTTCAGGTAATCACAAAGATACAGCCATGAGATCAGTGTGGACACTCTGTTCACACTTCCAGAAAGTGAGCCATCCAGTTTTCATAAGAATCCTGAGGCAGCTTTTGCAGATTCATTGTACAGTGGGCCTGTCGTATCACGAGCGACTGGTTTCAAGATCCCCTGTAGATATAAAAGATCACTTGTCTCAAGTTAGCCTTGTGAGGTTTGCAGAGAGACTGTGAAGCCTTGTGAAGTGAGTCTTATATAATAAGCCCATACTAAAAATGGTGTAAGGCAGCCATGGAGGCAGTAGCAAGCCTTGGCTGCCAGGGTGCCACATTTTTTAGGCTTCCTCCCCTCCAGTAAGCACACCAGCCAAGTTCCCTGGAGGGAACCCGAAGAATGAAGTATGCTTGCCAGCTAGGACTTGCCACCAGCTCTGCAGTTGCCTACATAATTTCTAATAGTATAGGGACTTACTGTATAAGCCTCAGTACGCAGAGAGACTACAAAGCCTCATGAGGCTTGAGGCAAAACTGCGAAGCTCCATGAGGCAAGGCTTAAACCCTAAACCCCTACAGTATTAAAGATGGATCCAGCTGCTTGCTTCTCCTTTGCAAGGGACCCCCACTGCCTCAAAGGCAGAAGTGGATGTCTGGCACGCTCCCCACTGCAGATTCAAATGTACAGTATTGTGTACATTTGAACTTCCAGTAGCTTAAATCTACAGGTCCCAAACTCAGGCGCCCACTGCATAGCACTCCAACGCAGAAAAAAGGGGCTCCAGCACTGAACAGCTAGGGTACATATCTTCTGGCCAGCCATCATTATGACTACAGCTCTGCTTTTTGAGAGGGAAGGTAACCTATTTGTCGACGCTATTTGTCTATACAGTCCTGAATTAAAGAGGCATAGAACTGCCCCTTTGAAGAAGAAAAAAAGCATTGTCAAGATTCTATTACTGATAAAATAATACCTGTTGAGCCTGAAACCTGGCATCAGTGATATCTTTGTGTGAAGTTTCAAATAGATACTTGACACGTTCTTGAAAGGCATTCCTTTTCCTCTCCCCTCCTGTCACTACTTTTACTAAAGCTCTCTCTCCAAACCTGCTATTTGCATTTCAAGGGAGGTCTCTGCTGTTAATAATTGGTGCTTCCCTTAAAATACATATAGCAGCTTCATAGAAACTACTTTTATCAGGACAGGACAGAGATTGCGTTGAACTTACCCTCCACATGCCCTATGCTGCTTTCTACACATCATTTACATTATTTTAAAATGTGTGAATCCATTTCTTTCACCCAATTAACAACAGATCTAGTTTAGCCCATAGTTAGCAAATATGAAACCAGGATTTCTGGGGAAATAGCATGTGTCAAACAACAAGAATTCTGTACAACTTGTACACAACAAAGTGGAAAAAATAGCCGACACTCTCCTAACACGTGAAACAATAATCTGATTCCAGTAAAACAGAACAGACTACAAGAAGATCTGCAGCTGACCAACTGATTACTGGGTAAAGTTATTTTACTTCAGACTTAAAAGCTATGACTAATCTGCTTTGCAAGAACAAAAAAAATGGCACAAGTAAGTTTTGTATTCAGAACATTTTCATTTTTTTTCTAGCTGTAAAACCAGTTTATCTCATTAAAGAACTACATAAGAACATGAGAGGGGAAAAAATAAAAAACCTTTGTAAAAACCAGGCAGTTAAATAAGATTTAATATGTTCTTAACCCATGTGAGCAACAAGGAATATCCATCAATGGCAGTTCAGAGAAGCCTGCTTTTAAATATTTCATTTAAATTGAGTTAAGTAATTATTATTTAACATCTGGAAGTTTGTGCAAGCTTAGCCTACAGTTAGGGAAGTCCTGGGTGACCATTTTTCCTTGTAAAAGGAAATAGTATTGTGGAATTACCCCACCCAGCTCTAGACCAATGCAGTAGCCCATTGTCTTTTTTTTTTTTTTTTAAAAGAAGATATTCTGTAATTAACATCAAGATTTTGGTAGTCATGTACTTCCATCTGCTATGTAAAATTGTGTTAGCAGACATCCCATCAGTCTAAAAATAAGCAATAGACAGAAAGAAGGGCCACCACCAGATTTCCTGGGAAGCCATCTCCATCTGACTTTCACTCCAGCAACCGTTCCACCACCATAGTATTAAGACCTTGTGCCCGAGTACTCTTTTTTATTTTTCCCCATCCTTTTCCTTTTCCTTTTATATCATGTCATCTTAGCTTGTAAGTCTGGGGAGAGGGAATGTTTTGCCTTCTTTCCATTCACATGTGAGCCACTCCAGCTGTAGTAAGAGGTACAGAGTAGTAGACTCTTTCCAGTTTTACAGTGAGGCAGAAATAGTATGAATAAATAAATGGTAAAGACTACTTTGCTTCAAATGTGTTTGTTTGGCTTTTATAACTTGTTCTAAACCACGCTGTACCTGCTCTGCAGAGAAGGCTGAGGTAAAAAAACAGTAGTAGTAGTCAACAGATAAACCTATTATGCAGAGATCAACTTCACTTGCAATTCCCTCATGTTTTGACCTATGAGTTGCAATTCAGTCAGCACCAAGAGGATAGATATTGATTGAATTCTTCAGCCTTTGGGTCAGCTGTAAATAAGAACTGCCATTATAATGTGTTAACTGTGTTATCTAGTGCAGAAACATTGTGAAGATATTTTGTCAGTTTCCAACATGTTCTAAAAAACTGTGATATATGCTAAAAAAAAACCTGTCAAGGTCTTAGTAGCTGTGCAGATACCCAAAAAGAAGAAACACAGCACAAGGCAATTCCTTTAAAACTGGACCAGCTAATATTCACAATGCTGAACATACAAGCTTTGAAATCATATACAATTTCTCAACAACCATGTCAAATACTAATCATTATCAAAATGTTCACTGCATGCCAATACTGAATACAAGTTGAGAATCCCTAATCTGGAAATCCAAAAGCCTCCAAAACCCAAAACATTTATGGCCAGCTGCATGCTTCCACTTTCAAGATGACTGTAGTTCTCTTGCTCATTCGTCTCTCAAATCCTCAGTTTCTCTCAGTTTCACATTTCACATCTCATGCACCACACAAGCATTGAACAAACAAGACACAAGGCTGGAGGAGATGCGAGGATCTGTGAAATGGCAAGAATCCAAGCACAGTGCTCAGTGCAAAGTACCAACTGCGGTACTTCTGCTTGTTCATTCACAGGCTCCCTAAAGATCTCCTGTATAGTGCTACATTTTAAGTATATGCAAATACAGGTATTCCAAAATCTGGAAAAAAAAATCCAAAATATGTAACATTTCTGGACCCAAGCATTTCAGATAAAGGCTACTCAACCTATATATGATCAGTAACAAAGATCTGCACATTTAAAGATTATTCATGATTACAATCTACAAGACCTTCCCACCTTTCTCTATATTTGTATTTGTTCCAAGTGTTTGCTTCAATTCTACAGCTGTGTGTTCTTCAAAGCCAAGAAAATAACAAGTTTAAACAGAAAATGTATTATTGATTACAAACCTACCAGACCATCTCTAATTATTTTATTCTCTGAGTGTGTCTTTGTCCGAGCATAACCACCTGAAGCAGGGGAGATTTACAGCTAACAAGGAAAGCATTTCAGCACTTTTTTTTTTAAACCAACACCACAGCGATGAAACATGACAGCTATGAGGCTCCAAGCCTAAAGTTTAATTCCATGGAAGGAAATTCCATTGATATCAGAAGAAATTTCCAAATAAAAGTGGCTAGTTAAGATCAAGGCATGGCTGTTTTGGGGTTTCTGCAGTTGCAGTTTTGCAAGGCAAATTCAGCATACATCATAAAATGGTTGCCTTAAAGGTTACCAAATGGCACGCCAGTGATTTAGTAGTTCTCTCTCTCTCTCTCTCTCTCTCTGACTTCATATTTAAATACAGGGCAGGCCCTAACATTAGGCAGTTGCTGGGGGCTGGATCAGAATCCCACCATAAGACTAGAGGGCAGTACTATACATGCCACGTGACTTGTTTTGTACCCCTAAGCTAACCTAATGCCCTCAACCATGGGGGAAAAAAGGCTCTCTTTTGAACTAATATTCAACAATTAGGCTACTTAATTTCTGTACATGGAATGTCCTTGGTAGCAAGCTGTCTTCAGCCATCCCTGCTTATCAGCTCTGGTTACCTATTCTTCAAATAGAAGAATAAAAATGGCTGAGCAATGGGGGTTACCAACCAAGAAGTTTCTCATAAACTCAGTGAATGGTCTCAGGCAATGCAGCTTTTTCCTCAGCCCCATCTGTCATATGAGAATAGCTATATTCACTCTCCTTACTAGATTCAGGTACAGCATTAACACATGACACCCTCAGACAGCTAGCAAAATCCACTGCTAACATCTGCTGCAAGGCCCTTTTGAAAAAAATCAGATATATCCTGGAACCTGCAATTTTAATTTCCCAGAATACCCTCAACAGAATCTCCCCCTAGGGCACTGTGGGAAATTTTAACAGTTGTCTGAAGTCACCCAGTGCTGGCTGAAATACCATACATCATGCCATGGAGCAAAACAATGTTAGGGGAATTAAAAGGGCAGCTCCAGCTGTCCAGTGCTGATTCAGCATATGGCTACCCACTACCAGGTACCAGATAAACCACCAGAGTTCATCAAGGTAGGAGCCAATCCTAATAGATTTGATGCAGAGATAAAACGTATGTGAAGCATTACGAACACTTGAAAGAACTCTAAGATCATTCACTGTTATTGTTATTAATACAAGAAACTCTCTCAGCAGATTATCTTTAACTAATATTTAACATCAGGTACTTAGAATATCAACATCTGTTATTTGTACTACAGAGTACATTGTATATGTGTTTGAAATCTCAGTGTTAAGTATTATTTATACCTTAGAAGCATTCAAAGTGATGATTCCTGGACTGGTGTCAGTCCATGAATCAGCACCTGTCAACCAGCAGACAGAGTTTCCAGGAAATAAAGAAACAGTTGTAGCAATGGTCACAATTATGGTACCACTCTCTGGCACATTAGGAGGAAAGACTGTCAATATTCCACATCACTTAGTCTGAGAAGCAGTGCTATACATGATTATTTCTCAGAAAAGGGTTTGGTTAAAAGCTTTTAACAATTTTTTAGAAATATTAACAGCAAAGATTGAAGGGACTTCCCCTTCCAATGAATCCTGCCAATCCTTCAAGCTTGTGGGGGAAAATGAAACAAGAGACTTTAAAAGAATGGAGCCTAAAGAGCGAGGATTGAGGGTGTCAGCATTCCCTAAAAGGTCAGTTACATAAATCAAAGCTATTGAAGTTAATGAGATTGCTAGCAACAATTTTCAGGGCAGGTATCTTGTGTACTCTTCCATGTCAGTGAATCCAAACTTGTGAATGAGGCTTGTTAACAAGGCTGCACAAAAACAATGAAGACAACTGCTCCATCTTCACTAGTGCTTCCTCAATAATTTACAGGGTGTGCAAGCTGTTTTGATTACGTTTCATGTTGAGGATTTTTGTGTATTCAATGGAATGGAATGCAATGGGAAAATGTTGCCCTCCTATCCTCTGCTTGTTTCACAGCAGTACATTGACAGCTAGTGGACCAGGCAAGAATATGTATCACTAGCGCTGCAGTGGACACTATGATAAGTCATGACCTGATTTGGGGATAGGGAATGTTTGAACTTCTGGGTACCGATGGAATGTACTCTGCCAATATTGTGTGGGAACTCTCATGATCCCTTACCATTATGTAGACTGTCTAGCGATGATGGTGGACCAGCAACCTCTGGAAGGTCATATGTTCCCCATTCCTGAATCAACCTAATCTCAATTGATTTCAGTGTGACCTACAAGCATCTAACTTGGTCTGGATCAAACCCACAACAGCTTAAACAGGGCTGGGTACAGTGGACCTCCAGAGGCAGTGATATTGTTGTTTGACATTGAATTCCCATCAAACCCACCCAACATGATCAATGGTTAGAACAAATGGGAGCTGCTTTTCAAATATACTGGAGGGCCACAGTTCTTCATCCCTGGTTAATACACTTTCAATAACTGCAATACACTTTCAATAACTGAACCAAAATGTGAAATGTTCCTCACAGCTCAGCTCAAGAGTTCTGCCTCAGCAGAAGTTAGAAGACTTTTTCACAGTAGATAGTACAGCATCTACAGGAACTGAAAAAGAGTTCATCCATTCCACATAACAGCTCACAGGGCAGTCTGGAAAGTTTAAGAACTATTGCCTCAAGTCTCAGTAATTGAAGAAGATGCATAGACTTCCTACAGCCACCTCTGTGTGTTGATTATGAGGCTTTTTTCTTGCCATCATGCCTGAGCCCAATCAAGGAACAGACAGAGAGAAAGGGACACTCATACTTCATATTTACCCAACTCTTCCATGATACAGAAAGCTAACTTACTTAGGAGCTTTTGACCATTTTCCCCTTTAGGTAGGGGGCTGTATTATGAAGCAATTTGAGAATTCCTGATAATGACATTTTGAGGTAGTTATAATGGACTTGAAATTGCTAAAACTAGGCTTCCTGTACAAGTTACTACATTTAAATCCATAAGTCATTTAAAACCCACTTTCTATAGCCTCTGATAGCAGTAAGGATGAATTGCCATTAGGGTTTATGAAAGACAGATCTTCAGATACTAGCCATCTAAATGCTTGTATTCACACATCTGCCTTTAAGTGAGGGTTTAACTCTTGCATGTCAAACTGAGGGTATCACACCTGCACACAAAGTCCAAAGAACACGCCAAGGATATATAGAGCTATAGTATAGATAGTACATGTGTTCCACAGCACCCCTTTTATGAAAGTGTTCAATGAACTGCCACTGGAAATATTTTAGAATACAACAGGACCTGTAATTTCTCAAAGCAGAAAGTGATCGTTTCCTTGGCAGAATACACAGTTTATTCCCCCAAGAGGCAGAAACCATGCTCATATTCATTTGAGTGCAATACGAAGGCCTGCAAAACTGATTTAAGATCAAACTGATTTTCAAGGAGTGTTTAATATAACTAAGCGGATACCCCATTCATTCAACAAAAAAATAGAGATGTGTTGTTCTTGTTTTTTAAAATCTTGCAACTGTTGTTTTTTCAGTCACTATTGCAAATCTGCAGATGGGAATACAGAAGCCAGACCACAGGTAGGATCTAGTAGGAAGCCCTGGATTACTAGAAGCACTGTCTTCCTTAAGAACACAGGAAATTGCTGAGTCAGACCACTAGCCCATCTAGCCCAGTATGATCAAGTCTGACTGATATTGCTTCTCCAAGCTTTCAGGCAGCAGGTTTCTCAGCCTTGCCTACAGATAACAACATTGAGCCTAACATTTTCTGAGTCCAAAACATATATGCTAACATTGCATAGTTGTTGCAAATGTATTTGCTCGGTGACCACCACAGAGAACATGACCTAAATACCTTGAAAACTCAAGAACACAACTCGTTGGGGAGTCTCTTAATGAGGAAATAAAAGGAAGGAAGACTACACAGAGCATCCACTAAAAGAACAAATGTTTTCTTCATTGTATGTCAACTGCAATAATCCAGAGAGGTCATGCATGTGAGTTCACTAACCTGGAAGAAGAAACAGATGAAAATGATATGCAGGACAACTCATCCAAAGCTCATTTCATATCAGATCTCTAGGTCTCCAAGGATGGTATCTGATAAAAACAATAAATATAAACCATGGCCCCCCAGGACTTTTTTCCCAGCCCATTGCCTCAAAAAAAAAAAAAAAAAAAAGCAAAAACAACAAAAAACCAGTGATGACCCCTCCCCAAAAGGTGGATTTTCCACCACAGGAAGCATACAGGAGCAGTAATTTTGACCTGAAAACAGGTCAAAGCTCACCCCCACTCCCATCCTGAGTAGGAAATCAGTGGAGAAAGCCTTCTGATCACTTCTTATTTTGATTTTCTTCACTATTTTGGGGCCTTAGTTTCACCCATGAATTATCCCGGGGACAGCAAACTGGCCCTTGGATGCTCTGAAATTGCCCACCCCAATGCAGATCATACAATTATCTACAAATGGCAACACTTGGAAAATATCTTGCAAAAGGAGCAGGCATACCTATAATTTTATCAGCGTGCACTAAGACAATGTCTAGGCAAGCCCTTCCTTGCATTGCAATGTAATATAAACTTGACAAGCTATTAACACAGGTGCTGAGATATATCAGGATCATCCCTTTGGGTATGACTGTAAGAATCAAAAGTGAAGCCTTGCCCGTATCAAAGGTGACAACACAGAGGAAAGATACACTAAAGAGGTAATGCCTCCATCCAATTGATGTTACAACTGCATGCTCTACGTGAAAGGGCAGAAAACCCAAGGCCAAGGACTAGAAATTACTGCTTAGAAAATTAATTCCGCCTGTTACACATAGGGGAAATCCACTGTTCAGGGATATTGCTCATAAGCACAGAGTATGATGTAATTCACAATAAAAAACATTCCACACCATCAAGACAATTACGACTGTATGACTCAGAGAACAAGCTTGAAAACAAAATGAAAAAAGCCACTTAGTAGTCCAGTTAACACTGTGTATGCCCCAAATTGCATTCCCTATCCTGATCATTGCCAGCAGAGAATCAGCTGCTAAGTCTTCATATCTCAGCAGAGCATAACAAGCTTTGTTTTAAATTTGCAATCTATGTCCTCACAAATTATCATTTCTATGGCCTTTTATGAAACCTTGAATTATTTACCAAACTATTTTCCCACGGCAATCATAACAAAGTATGCATTTAAGGAACTTAAAACACAGGAAAAACATCTCGTAATGTAATAGACACTGTTTATTGGAAGCCAAGGTTATCTATAACTAAGAGTAACAGTATAATAATATAAAGTTCCAACATTATTAAATGAGATTTGTTAGTAAACTGATAAAAGGACGCATCTGGAAGCAGCACACAATGAGCACAGATGCCTGCCTAATATTGCATTGCACTTACGTCTGGTGAGTTTCACCAAGGAACACTATATGTGTCTTGAAGGAGGATGAAACCAGACAGAGACAACACATCAGAGAGAGACACAGAGAGAAAGCAAAAGCATACTTGACTGAAATACCACTTGCCATGCTGGCTGTACAAATTCTTGGGAGTTGTAGTCCACAAAAATAACTTCAGATTCTGATTGTATTACAGACAGCCTTGGGGATGAGTTCAGGAGAAACAAAGCCATTCCATATAAAAGTATACAGAAGCAGAAACCCGGATGCAACACAAGGCAGTTTCTATGCAGTTCAGATACCAGTAAATCTCCCTTCCCAGCAAACCAGCAGCAAATTTGGACTTCAGGCTGTTGACCAGGACCCTGTCACCACCCTTCAGCTTATCCTATTCCACAGAATTACTGTAAGAATTAAAGGGCTGGGTGAGAGAAACTACAAGCTCCTTGGAAGAATTTTTTTTAAAAAACTGAACAGATAATTTTTATCTGCTACTCCCCAGTTAGTTCTAGGCATTCTTGCTTTTATCACCCACAAGAAATAAATATTGAAGAACTGTTCCGAGATCAGTGGCATGAAGGACGTTTTCCTATTAGCAAAGTGTGGGTTATCAGATAGGGTTGCACTCTCTTTTTTTAATTATTTGGATTACTGATCACCAGAGAATCAAGCAGTATTACAGGGACTGGTGTGCGTCAACAAAGAAAGTTAAATCTTTGCTGTTTTTGCATGCCTTCAAATTGCTTCCAAATTCTGGTGACCCTAAAGTGAACCTATCACAGGGTTTTCTTGGCAAGATTTGTTCAGTGGAGGTTTGCCCTTACCTTCTTCTGAAAGTGAGAAAGTCTAACTTGCCTAAGGTCAACCAGTGGGTTTCCATGGCTGAGCAAGGATGCAGAGACTATAATGCCATAATTAACAAAAACAAGAATATAAGTATCACAATCTGTAAGAATATAAAGTTAACCCTTCAATAATAAATTCAAGGACTATCTTTTCCTAAAGAATGTTAAAGATCTAATAAGTATAAACTATGGAATTAAATGAAATAGCAAAGCAAATATATTTTGTTATTAGCTAATTTAATTGAATTCTATGGTCTAAATCTGCTGTAGATCTACAGAAGCTAATGTGATTTATCAGTCATTGATTTTAACAGGTCTGCTCTAGTTAAAACTCATGTTTTATTTAGCTATACAATTTTAATTATGTGACTTCAAGGAACAAAATAAAGATCTTAACAGATGGCAAGAACCTGAAATATCTTGGCTAAGAAGAACAGTAATTTTAAAGATTAATGTCATCTCAGGGATATTATTTGTTTTTGAAAACATGTTAACACTCCAAGATCAAAATCACCAAAATGCCAGAGAATGTTAAGTGATTTAATTTAGTAAAGTGAACAATCAAGAGCATCTAATTAACTATTTTTTTAAAACAAGGTAAGTTAAGGACCCTGCACTATATACTCTATTATAAGGCCACCTACTTGATTCATCAATATGAACTGGGTAACCAGTGTGCTTTATTGGTTGGAGTGCTGGACTGTGACCCTGGAGATCAGAGTTTGATTCCCCACTCAGGCATGGAAACCCACTGGATGTCCTTGCTCACATCACACACTCTCGGCCCCAGAAAACCCTCTGATTGGTTCTCTTGAGGGTCATCATAAGTCAGAAATTACTTAAAGACACACAACAACAAACTAACGATATTGATGCTGACAATTCTCAGGACTATTTATAAATTGCTTACTAAAATATTAAGAAAAAAATACACAATCAGCATATTTACTTTGAAAATATGAATAGGATTGCAAGCTTTAAATGCAACAAGAATTGAAAAGAACTGAGCTTGTCCTTCACCAATGTACTTCTCCCTCACTGGTCTATCCAGTCCTCAGGGGTAAGTCCTGGAAACACTGAGATGGCAATGGTGGAGATGAGGAGCAGGAAGACACAGACTTTTCAGTAGACTATTTAAATGAATAGGCTGACTGGGAACAGGGCAATGTGCACTAAAATTTACTAGCCAATGTATTGCTTGCAAGGCTCTAAAACTGTTGTGATTTAAATATAGTACACTATTTCTATAGGCTTAGCACAAGGGTTTGTTTTTTGTTTTACTTTTTCATACTGCCAAACAACTGTAGATGAAATAATTATACTAAAGTATAACCTAATCTATTAAATAATAACAACAACAACAACAACAGAGTCTAGTCTATTCATAATAATTAAAGTCTAATCATGATGTAATGCTGAACATCACAGCACTTCTTTACCCTTCACTTCCCACTGCAGCAGTAAGAACTGCCTGAAAATTATCTCCAGATGGTTTCCCAGCCTCCTTCAGCTTATTTTGGGGACGGTTGAGGGGATGCAGTGAGAGAAAGAGATTCCCCTCCCTTCACTCTGCTCTTCCACCAGCAGATACTCAGTGTTTGATACAGTTTAGAGGTTTTACTTTCACATTACACTTCAGAAATAGGAAAATGTGTAAGAAAACCTAGTACTACTGAGCAAAATGGGAGCCAGACTGGTGTAGTGGTTTGAGCATCGGACTATGACCCTGGAGACCAGGGTTCGATTCCCCGCATGGCCATGGAAACCCACTGGATGATCTTGGGTTCATCATTCATTCTCAGCCCCCAGAAAATCCAATGATAGGTTTGCTTTAGGGTCATCTTAAGTCAGAAATGACTTGAGGGCACACAATGATAACAACTGTATAAACCCTCAATCTTTATTCTGTGTCATGCCTATTCCCCTCTCCAATTAAAGAGAATATGACTGTAGTCTTCATATTGTCAGATAGCAGAGTAGTCATTTTAAAGATAAACAGGGGTGATAATCTTTCTTTTGAAAGATTAGTATGCTATTTTCCTTTTTTTTTTTTTTTTTTAATAATTACAGTGTTGCACTTATAACAAGTCTGTTTTGTTCCTTAAGGGAGAGGTGGAAGCTCTGGTCACATGTTTCCATGGCAAAGTCTACGAGGAACTTAGTAAATAATACTTTTTTTCCCTAGTAAACAAAAAGTGAGGCGGGGGAGTGTTGAGCCCTTACATCCTCCAGATCTGGGGAAGGAAAGGGAGATTGGATCTCAGGGCTTAATGGCTGCAGTACTACTTCTGCTGCACTGGGGAAAGGTAGGCAAGTCTGGATAAAAACCAGTCACGCACAGCCCCCATTTTTGCTACACAGTGGTTTCAGATCATGTAACTGCATTTCTTTTTTAGAAAAAAAAATGAGAAAACCCATTTTCACAAGTGATATTTATCATTTTATTTATTTATTAAAATATTTCTTAAATAACGAATGCAATAAAGCCAAAATGGGCAGATATGTACACAACCTAGTAGCCCTTGACTGATACAACCAGAATGTGTTCCCTTTCAGTGCCATGGCTAAGCAAAGTAATCTTTCAAGGAGGGAAAGCAAGCAAGCAGCTTCTTCTCCATCTGATGAATGGAGGTACCCTGGTTTTCTCCTTGCCATAATGTTGTTTCTGGGAGGCGCAGAATGCTAGTGGCCTTTAGCCTTGCGGCTGACAGATGGAGCCAGAATGTGCTTCCCTTCGCTTCTGGAATCTGAGGGCAAAAAGTATGCCTCACAGTTCAAGTTTAAAACAGACAAATACTGGTTCTGTGGTGCAGACATTCAATGTAGTCTGCCAGGAAAGTAGCTAAAGTTACCAGAGTCACATAACCGAAAGAAATACAAACAAGAATCTATGTCTAAAGGCAATGGAATGTCTAAAGAGCCTCCAACAATAGACAATAGAAAGTAGTTTTAGTTAGTTCATAGCATCTTTATTTAAAGAAAAATCCTTTAGAAGTACAAAGGAAACTAATTTATACAATACTAATTTAAACCATATAATCATCTTAGAGATGATTGCACAATCCACTGTGGTTTTACAAGATGATTCACAGAGGGATGCAAACCTCACTAATTCAAAGGTAGCAGTTTTGTTTTAATTTCCTGTTATTCAAAATTACGATAAAATACACACAGTACAGTAGTTATTAAAGAAAAAGACACAAAAGATATGACATTTAAAAACACAGAAAATCTGTTCTAAAATACCCAAACTCAAATTTTCTTTTTACTGTAGTTATGACTATCATCATTTTTAATGTAACTTGTGTGTTGATGGAATTTTTGGCAGCTTGAACCAAAAATAAACTACAATGACCACAAAAAATGCAAAGTGAAGTAATGGAATGAATTATCCAGCCATCCATGACGCCAATAAAAATCTTCCTTTCTGCAGTATTACAATACTGCTAAAAACACTGAAACAATCATGGTGTGCCTCAGTTTTGCATTTTTGGGTCACACTTCAGGTCACAAAACAATTTATAGCATTGTTATGTACCAAAAGAATAAACAGGGGTATGACCCTCTATAATGCCCTACACCTTCATGAACTAACAAAAGCATTCTTTGGCTGAAAAACCAGATAAGTCTTCAATCTTACATTACTTGAGAAAGATCATCAGGGTGGGGTGGAGGCTGTCAAAATGAGTCAGCATGGGGCCAAACTTTGCCTTCAAGGCCAACAACCAAATTTCCAAGAAACAGGCTGTCAATGAAAGCAGTTTACAAAATAATAAATACTTTATTCACAGTCATGCCTGTCCAGAGACTGATGGAAGAAACTTATCTGCTGACTAACTGTTCTAGAGCCTGGAAACGTTACTAGTTTGGACTACAGCTACAGAGTGCTGGGAACTGTAGTCCACAAAATAACTTTTCCAGTCTGATCTTCTAAAAACTTCCTATCATTTATAAATAGGGGTGCAAACAGGACTGTAATTCAGTAAAAAAGCAAATGCTTTGCTTGCAGATATACTCTCTATAATCTCCTGCCTGGAAACACAGAGAGCCACTGCCAGTCACTGAAGGCAATACTGTGCTAGACAAATCTAACATCTGATCTGCAGTAAAGCAGCTTTGTATATTCATCCCATCATAAATGAACAGAGATTAGAAAAACTACTTGTTAGGACTAAAACTCCCCAAATCCCCCAACCAGTGTGGCCACTGTCCATGCTGGCTGGGAGATTCTTAGGGCTGTGGTCCAAAACTATAACTTTTTCAAGCTCTGTAGACAAACCTTCCTAAACTAGATAATCACTAGTACAAATCTCATTTTACCAGGAAGCATTAGTCTGAAATGTTGGTTTCTGTCAAAAAGAAAATCTCCACCTCAGCTGTAAACCTAAAGCCAGAAACATGAAGCGCAGTAAATGAGGAGTTTACTGTTAAGCATTTCTATAACCCATTGATTTCAATGGAAGAGTTAAAGTGTGCTTAATTCTTCCTTTGAAAGTAATGAGGCTTAGAAATTGCCTTGTCACGTTCAACTTCTGGTCTAGTTTCTTAAAAATATATATATTCAAACCCCAAACCATGAAAGCAGATAGAGTGGAGAAAACAACAAATCTATAAATTATTTAGCTGATATATCATATTTGGTGTGTTAAGACTCTGAACAGAACTGATTGCAAGAATTATATGGAAAAGGAATTTTGTACTTATGGGGTGTTCTTCTTTGGACTACAATAAAGTTAAATTGTTTTTATGCAGTCTATCAGAGCCTGAGAACATTGGCCATGAACATTGTCTTTTGAGGTTGCTACACTTCAACAGTAATTATCATTAGTTGTTTCAACAAATAAATAAATAAATAAATAAATAAATAAAGCAAGCGTTTACACAATTTGCTTCAATCTTCTCCATCAGTTATTTTGAAAGGCAGGTTTAACAGTAGGTATGCCATATATGAATCACTATGTCCATGTGTTAGAAACTTTATTACATTTGATACTCTTGTATAGAGAGTCAATGTGGTATAGCTGTTTGAGTGCTCAACTATGACCCTGGAGACCAAGATTCAATTCCCTGCTTGGCCATGGAAAACCACTGGGCATGTCACACACTCTCAGCACCTAGAAAATCTAGAGAGAGGTTTGCCATTAGTTGGAAACAACTTGAAGGCACACAACAACTTGTGTATGGTTTTTATAGAGATAAAAGAACCAGGTTTTATCTTTTGATCATTCTCTCTCCAAGAAATTTTTTAGAGTGACATATGGCCTTCCTTACTGTATAAAGATTCATAAGCAACCTCTGTAGAACTAACATAGAACTAATTTTATCTAACATAAATCTGTAGAGATGAACAATATAGGTTATGACTTATAAAGCGCTATATGGCTCTTGTTCAAGCTATCCGGCTGACTCTTCTCCCTATATAAGAGGCCCTTCTCTCAGTCCCACCACTGTCACAAACACAGTTGATGGTTATGCAAGACAGGACCTTCTCAGTGGCTGCCCCTAAACTCTAGAACATCCTCCCAAGGCAGGCGAAACTAACCCTCCCTGCTGTCCTTCCACCAGCAGACGAAGACTGTTTTATTCCAACAGACTTTTAAAACTTAAAAGCTGAACTGTTTTAATTAGTTTTTATCTTCTAGTGGTATTTTATCTTTCTAAACATTATTTAAATAATTTTAATATAGTCAGTACCGGTAGATCAATCCCATTTTGATAATCAACTTTTTGGCACATTTTTAGCCATATTTTTTAAAATTGTAAGCGAATTTGAGCCTCAATTTTGAGATAAAGGTGAGGCATAAACAATATAAGAAGAACAACATTATTTTTAATGAGTTTTCATGCATTTTTTAGTTTCCTTCCTCTTCATTGTATGGAAACAAGTATTACGTTTTTAGAATTAGATGTTCAATGGGCTATTAATAAAATCCACACTGACCAGACAGATATACTTTTCAAGCAAAACAAACAAGACAATGTCCTCTGCATTCAAAGGCTTTGATAAAGCTCTCAAAGCACACAATAGTTATTTCTTTGCAGGATTTTAAAATTGTGTAACTCTGTTCCCAAACAAGTTTGTATAATAGTTCTTAAATGGAAACAAGGTCAGTATCATGAATATTCCAGATGGTGCAAATGAGTTACATCAGAGTTTTGTATCCCACTATTGCAGCCTGGTCGTCAGCCACTTATCTAGAGCAAACAACAATTACTTCTGGATAAGTAGCTGTCCAGTCTGGCTGTTGAAGCTCTCCTATGAATGAGTAGGTAGGCAAGGGGACAGTTCTCTGCAAGCTAATAAGTATAAATAAATATAGCTGCAATACTGACATTTTTTTTATTTTAGGTTCCTTTATTTTAGGGCTCATAGACAGAATTATATCACACAGGATTCCAGAAAACGCAGATTATTATACTAGCTGCAGAATTCAACTTTCTGATTATTTTAATTTCCATGTCAATAAAACAAAACAAAACAAATCTTCCAGTTCTGACAGCTATAAAAGACTACCTGAAAGAAGAACTTTTAAAAGTTTCTTTTCTTTTTTGCGGGGGAGGATTCCACCTTCCATAATTGCTGGGAGATTCTGAGAACTGTAGCCCCAAAAGGTGACTTTTCCAAACTCTTCTTGAAAATGTGAAAGCAGACATTTCCAAAGAAAGGAATAGACAGCACGCCTGCAAAACCCTTCACAGATCTTTGGCCCTTGCTCAATACTAGCCGAATGAGAATAAATAATGTAAAATGGGAATTATATAAACTTGCTTAATTTGCATCAGTTACACATTGGGAGTTTTTTCTTCATACACAGTCCAAATGGCCCATATGCAGAATGAGTATGTTCTTTTCATTGCAGAGCAGGCTAGGAAATAAGAGTTCCAGAGTCACATGAGCTAGCTCTAAGGCTTGCAGTCCAAACCCCTCACTTTTCCAAACTACACATATAGGCCAGTTTTCCAGGTTTAAATCTCAAACATAAACGTGAAGATACTTGAATGTCTGGTGGGGGAGGAGAACATGCAGTCTTCAAGATGTCATCTGATTCTATCCACCATCAGCCTCAGGCAGCATGGCTAATGATGATAGAAGTGGTAGGTCAAAGCATCTAGAGCAGTGGTTCTCAACCTTCCTAATGCCGCGACCCCTTAATACAGTTCCTCATGTTGTGGTGACCCCCAACCATAAAATCATTTTCGTTATTTATTATTTATTTATTATTTAGTTAGTTAGTTAGTTAGTTAATTATTTCCAACATCAAATAGATTGGAAACACTGCCCTAAATCACTGCTCTGGATAGACTTCTAATGCCTAAAAACTGGTAACCCTCCCCCTTTTTTTAAGCACAGAAAGCGTCTATCAATGCCAGAATTAAGGCAGTAGTTCTAGTTCTGAATGTTGGGTTTCCACAGTTCAAAAAGCCAGTCACTCCCAAAAGCAATGCCAAAACAGCTCACATTTTACACGAGGCGCAGGGAGGAAAGGACAGGGAGAGAGGAAAGATGGCAGCGGCATAAGCAGACGTGTTTTGTTTCACTCCCTCCCTTCCTCCCTCCCTTAAAGGGAGTGTGGACGCTGAACATACAAAAAGCGAGGAATGCAAGACAGTCAGGGCGAAGAACACAACACGTGCATGTGGCAAGCGCCAAGGGTCCATACACAACAAAAGCGAGAGGAGAATGTCATCCTGGCTATTTCTGCACTAGACTGTTATAGCACTATTATTCCACTTTCACCATCCTATGGAATCCTGGGGTTTGCAGTTTGAACCCCAGCACAGGGGTCTCAGAAGCACTGCTCCCATTGGCTGTGAGGCCACCTTCTTTTAAAAGGGGGGCAGGATTGAGGAGCGGCGACCCCTGTGAAATGGTCGTTCGATCCTCAAAGGGGTCCTGACCCCCAGGTTGAGAACCACTGATCTAGAGAATCACAAGCTCACCACCAGTAGTTTAAGAGATGACCCTTCTGTACAAGAAAACTTCATCATAAGAAATAAAAAGTAGCAAGTAGCGAACACAGCACGCATCTTTAGAGTACGACTACTACATTACATCACAAGAGATTTCCAATGAAAGCAGAAATATATCTCCTAAATATGCTAAATGTCATAGATGCTCAAATTGCGAAGGAACAGTGCAAAATATTACTTTATATGGTTACATCTGCAAGAATTGTCTACACTCAAAAATGGAAAAGAGATACACTACTCAAGCAAGAATGGCTGTTAAAATCATATGATTTGTTAGAAATGGAAAAGCTGACCACACTTTTAAGTGAAGGGAAACATAAAACATAAGATAGCTTCAGAGAGGACTGGGAATGCTTAATAAATTACTTGAGAACAATATGGGGAAGTACAGCAGTTTTAAATATAGAAGAAATATAAGAATAACAAACGGAAAGAAAGATGATCGATAACTAGAGAACAACGATTGTTAAATCAACACTAGAAGATACACAGAAAGAATTAGTTTTGTATTTTTTATTCTTTTTTATATGCAAATAAAAATCTGGTAACGATTCTATTATAATATAATTCTTTTTTTTAATCAAGAAGTTTGAAATCTTTGATTATGTATAACAATGGTTGGTTTTGCTAATATAAACAATAATAAAAAAAATTTAAACAAAAGGAAATTAGGATGTTAGCCAGCATTATATTCTTCTGCTCTGTGCCCATCTTCTTAAGAAGATGAGTCTTTGCTTTGGAAAAAAAATTGCCCATACATAAGAGGACCAAACCAATAGCATCCTGAGAAGTATGTGCCTCAACACCACAGCTGGTGTTAAAGCAAAATATCACTTCTGTCAATCTTGGCCTGTAATGCACCCAGAAGTGGAAAACAAAAGATGTTAACCTTAATAGGAGCAAATTAGCTTAAAATGCAAGCGTACCATCTTCAAATGGTTTTGTAGAATCCAGCGTATATACCGATACTGCAGATCAGCCAACTAGGCATGTGTGTTGTTTCTTGTCTCCATCCCCTTAATTATATAAACGGGAAGGAAATAGGAACAATGACTTTTGGTGCCAGAGTGCAAAGCCTTGCTTTATATTAAAAGAGACCAAAACAGGAAGCTCTGGGTTTACATAAGTATTCAAGGCACCATAGTGACTGGCACTTAAAGTCCTGAAAAATGGAAGATGGGCAAAAGAAAGAGAGAAAAGTACAGAAGAAGTTAGCTTACTTCTAGTTGTTGACCTACCCTAATCAAGTCCTGGATAGTGGAGAAACAGCTTAGCACAACTACATGTAACCAGAAATCCTGAAGAAATTATTATCTGCCCATTCAAAGCCACTATGCAGTCTCACACTACATCATATTAGCTGTATTTAATATATTTATATGAATTCAAAATCAACATATTTATACTGTATATTGTCCAACATATATTTTGTAAAATATTATGTTGTCCAACACTATTTTGTAAAATGAGGATCTAAGTTCAAATCCCCACCCAACCATGAAGCTCTCAGGATAACATTAAGTCTCTCTCTCTCTCCTTGCTCACCCTCTAGTCTACCTCTCAGGGCTGCTGTAAGAATAATATGAATCACATGTACCACTAATACCTCTTTGGAAGAAGGATGGAATAAAAATTAAATCATTTAACCAGAATACTATACTGTAGGTTAGGATACTGGGAGTGTATGCTCCAGCTTAATTAACAGCATTTAATTTGTTGTTCTTGTTGTTGTGTGCTTTTAAGTAGTTTCCAACTTATGACTACCCTAAAGTAAGCCTATTACAAGGTTTTCTTGGCAAGATTTCTCCAAAAGGCGTCTGTCTTTGCCTCCCTCTGAGACTGAGTGTGAATTGCCCAAGGTCACCTAGTGAGTTACATTTTTATATTCCAGACCCTCAGAAAGAAAAGAAAAAAGGGATGGGTAGCAAGCTCAAAATTGGGCATTTTCTAAAAACTGTATTACATTTTTCTTTTAAGCTTACAGAGTAATTATACTGTGTAAGGTGGCTAACAACAATTAAAACTGGTCATGAAATATAACAGCATAGCTGGCTCTCCACTTTTGCAGATTACAGTTTCAAGGATTTGATTATTTGTGAGGTTCTCCTACCCTACCCTCCATCTCCCACGTTTAAAAACCCACCTCTGCTCTTCTTCTTCCTCCTCCATCAACTGCTGCCTGGCCCGCTAAACACAGCTCATAGCCCGATTTTTCAGTACCAGTAATCTTCTCCAGACGTCCCCACATACACGCACAAGAAAGAAGATGGGTAACAGAGAGGAAGTATAGAGCCAGCATGCCAACCGACCCCTTTCCCTGACCGGGTTAGGACCCTAAATACCACCATGCCTCAGCCCCCTTCCCAAAGACACACATACATTTTGATATTTGTGGTTTTTCCATTTTTGTGGGGGTCCAGTGCCCCTAATCCTGTTGAATATGGAGGGGCAACTCTATAATCTGTTGTTGTTGTGTGTCTTCAACTTATTCCTGACTTAATTGCTCTTGCCCACAGTTTAGAAACATTACTTTGTTGTACAACGACTCCCAAAATGAAAATATAGCTGGAGGATTCTTAGAGTTGTTGTCATCCATTTCCAAACCTGAATCTTCCCATCCCATCCTCAGGGAAACAATCTAAAAAATTATTGCAGTAGTCTTTAATACACATAGGAACGGTAGATATTAGATACAAACCTTTCGCAAAAGCAACAGATGTATTCAACACCTTAGCAGTGCTACTGGTTATACAACACGCTGGCATAGCCAAATAATCAAGAGATGCATAACGCTTTGTTCTAAACCACTCAGAGAAAATTCTGCCTTTCCTCATAAAATGTCCATAAAATCCAGGACCATCTGCTTGAGATTTCACTCCATACAGCAGGAAAATTGGCTTAACTGACATGTTCTCTTAAAGGAGTCTCACAAAATCTTCTTTCTGAATCGCTGTGTTTAAAATAAAATAAATCCATAAAATCAAAAAAAATGAAAACCTTTAAGTACCAATTCACACATTGCAGACTATAAATATCCAAGTTAGAACTAGGCAAGGGATTCATTCAGAAGTAACACTCTGCCACGTTCAAGGGTTTTTAAAACGCACAATTAACTGCTGAAGAAGATGTTTTAAAGATTACTAAAAGGCAGGCTCCAACACAGAGGTGGAAATTGCATGGGCACATGTGGGTTTTTGCAGGGAGGGCTGTACTCCTTGGGGCTCCAGGACTCCCTGAACCCTTCAAAACACCCTGTCCAAAAAATTCTGTTTTTCTTCCTCCCCCTCGCCGCCGAAAAACCCCACTCCCCTCTGCCTGATTATGCATTAAAATGTCGTTTTGAGAGGGAACTCAAAAACAGGAAAAAAACCCAACCAGTTCTCCCCAAAAGCAACCAAGAGTAATGCAGCATCACTTTTGATTGCCCAAAAGGACAGGCATGTGCCATTACAGCCCTTCTCAACTCCACAGAAATCTTCTGAGCTTGGAACATACCCATCCCTGTTCTAAAACCAGGAGAACTTGCTTTTTTTCTCTCAGACTGTTTCTGAATCAGAAATTATAGCAGGCTGAAATTATACCTGACAACTGCAAAAGGTAGTTTTCAAAGATGACTTTTTACCACAGGCATAATAACGTTAGTCTCCTTCAGGTGTTCAAAATGAGCGTGTAGTGGGCCAGATGAGTGGGGTCATATATATTTGTTCAGTCCACAGTTTCCCTTTGTCTCCACAGAGAAACTTGAGGTCTTTGTACATCCAGCCTTTCATAATGAAAGGAAAGATGGTATTGAGACAGTGATCAGGTTTTCATCCCTTTCAGGTGCAAATCAGATTATACCTGTTTAGTATCGCACAGGGTTCTGCACTGCATGGCTGTATCTCTATAATCGTCCATATGCTATATAGCACGGCAGAGAAGATGGGGCCTTAGGGGATACAACTTGGTGCAACAAGGAATCTCCCACCACATTCTGAACTCAACTATGCAGGAAGAACCATAGCTACTGCTTAACAGGGCCTCCAAATCCCATCCCAGGCACATAAGTAAGAAGGATACTATCCCTGCTCAGCCCTGGAAACCTACAGGGTGACCTTGGGCAGGTCACACTCTCTCAGCCTCAGAGGCGGGCAAGGACAAATCCCCTCTGAACAAATTCTGACAAGAAAATACCACAACAGGTTCACCTTAGGGTTGTTGGAAGTCAGAAATGACCTGAAAAAGTCATATTATGTCTATGAAAAAGTCATATTCTGTGTATCTGGTAATTCTAGATTAATGTCAATGTTTGTTAAGTCAGCCCTGTTGAATTATTTCTAGTTTATGAAGCTGCAAGCAGTCATCCAGGTAAATACTAGATCTGCTTTTTAGAAATGAGTAAGCGCTAAAGAATTTGGTAGATGAAAGAAGGGCTTCCACTTTATAGATACTTTTGGTCCTTAAGGTCATCTGAAAAGCCCCTTCTTGTGGTGCTCCATGCTCCTAAAGTCTACTCTCAATCATTTGGAGCAAGTGTTTAGTTTTTTGCCACCCACTGTGTAGAACAGACTTCCTTAAGAAATCCACCTGCTCTGACAATTTTCATTTTTACATACATACTGAATTGTAACTATTTTTTTTTTGGAAGCCTTCCCTGTTATAATCCAACCAACAAACTTCTTTATATTAAATTTTAATTATAATTATATTTAATTGTTGGTGATGTTGAATAATGTTTAATTGCTGTTGTACACTGCTTTGAAGCCTTAAGTTCTAGTTTACAAATACTTGTACTAAACAGCCTACAGTCAAGAAGGAAGCAACCAAAGAATATTTCTGCACATCTTCTGCAGTATCACTTGGCACTTGTATGATAGTATTAAGAGGATTGTCATGGTCAATTTTAGAGATCGCAATGGACCATATGAATGAAAGCAGTGGGTTGACTTAGATATAATGCCAAATCACCATGGCCCAGTGCTCTGCTCATAGGATCCTAGGTCCCCTTTCCACGGCTTTGCTGCTTCACTTCTAATTTAGCAATGAACCATAATATACTCTTAATTCACAAGTGTGAGACAGAAACAGAAATCTACAGTTTGTTGAAGGGAAATCAGAGCAGGAAATGGGAGGAGAAGGAATAAGAGGAAGAAGGAAGTATATAACTGATTCATGTACTGCCAAAGCAAAGTTTGGAAACTTACTTTAATGAGGTATGTAAATCCTGCCTTAAATATGAAATTTTTTTTAAAAAAATGCAATGTTTCCTTTTGAAGATTATTGCTTGAATCTTATTATTTGCCCCAATCAGAGTAGGTTGTTCAAACCACTGGGATTTAAACTGTTACTGATTTGTTATTGAACAATTGATTCAAGGGGTCTACTGCGGGTGGGATTAACCAACACAATTCAGGTGAGTGTGTTTCTACATTTTAGGACTTCATTTCAGTCTCTGTGTGTGTGTGTTTCTATCACCGCTGCTAACCAAGAAAGGAATTACTCTTTTTTTTGCTCATAAAGAGGTGAAAAATTTTGCAACAGTTGACAGTTTTTTTGATGGGGTGTCTCAAGAAACCCTTTCCTATCCCAAATTATGAATACTCTTTCCATCTCTTACCTGAACCAGAGCTTCAAAGAGTTACAGTTTTGGGTTACAACTTTCAGAATCCTCCAGACATTATAACCACTAATCATGCTAACTGGAGGATTATGGGAGCTTTAGTTCTAAAAAAAAAAAAAAAAAAGAGGAAATTTTCCAAGCTCTAATATGAACCAACACAGTATCTTTGGTAGGTCAGGTTCCAGGTCATTTAATCACTTATAGGGTTGTATTCTTTGAACTGAACCCAAACAACACGGAAGTGTAATAGTTATTGTTGTGTGCCTTCAAGTGACTTCTAACTTATGGTCACCTTAGGGCGACCCTATCACAGGGTTTTTCTTGGCAGAATTTGTTAAGAGAGAGTTTGCCTTTGACTTCCTTTAATGATGAAAGAGTGTGATGTATCCAAGTTGATCCAGTAGGTTTCCATGGCTGGGCAGGGATTCAAATCCTGGTCTCCTAGGTCCACTCTAACACTCAAACCACTACACAATTCTGGCTCTTAACTGTAATTAGTGCAATGAAATCTGAATACTTCACATACTGCCAACAACCCCAGCCATAGAGAACTTTGGTAGTAACCGAGACCAGGAGTAACCAACACTCTGCTCAAGAAAATTAAATTAGGCAAAACAGCCAAGTCTGATCTTTAAGTACTTTTAAGTACTCACCAGCTACAGAAGAGTCCCAAGTTAGTGCTACAAGATCTGTTATGCTGCTCAGGAACAACAAAGAGATTACCTCAGGCAAAACCACAGTCAGAAAAAGATTTCAACCTATATCCTTACATGAAAGAATCCATCTATGATCTCAATATTGTCAGTAGTCCAGAGGCTCAAATTTTCAAATGTGGTGGATTAATATTAAAAAGAAAAGGGAGCAACACAGAGCACTGTCACAGGTTACGAGCACAGGTGCCCTGAAGCAATCGGCAACTCTAGGTATAAGAGATTCTTACACTGGCTGTATCTGAACACTGAAGCTAGGGTTCAGAGTAATTAGGGAACCTGTGATGAGACAAGCAGAGAGCGATGCTGAAATCCACATATTTCTGTAGCCAATAGGCTCCAAGGCACATGGTTAAATGATAGAAAGTCAATGATTGTGCATTTCTGGAAAGGAAAGTACATGGGAACAGGTGGTACAGGGTGCTCCATATTTTGTTTTCTATGGAAACTAACTCAAGATTTCTACACTAGGAAGAAGGAACCTTCGCCCTCTAGACTTGTTTAGCTTGCCTTTTTCTTCCACCCAGGAACAGGTCTCTTGTACTCTCTAGATGTTGTTGGGCTGCCAGCCCCAGCATTTCTCACCACTGGATATGCTGGCTTGGGCTGTTGGGATTTGCCATCCAACAGCATATAGTAAACAGCAAGATTCTCACCCTGATTTAACTCTTCGCAGTCACTATGCCAGCCTGAGCAACTTGTGCTTCCCTAAAAAATGAAGCCGACAAAAACACTGCTGAAAGTATATTAATATTGTGATTAAAGATAAAGTATGATTGTTAATTTTTTAAAATCTAGGGGCCAGACTAGACTATACATTGTTGCTGATGTATGACTTCAAGTAATTTCTAATTTATAGCAACCTTAAGGCAAAATTATCATTGGGTTTTCTCGGTAAGATTTGTTCAGAGGAGATTTGCCTTTGCTTTCCTCTGAGGCTGAGAAAGTGTGACTTGCCAAAGGTCACCCAGTGGGCTTCCACTGCCAAGTGGATATTCAAACTCTAGTATCTGGAATTGTAAGCTAACACTCAAACTGCTACTACACGCTGGCTCGGAGTATACATGCCCCTCTCTCAACAGAGGCCAAGTGGAGGGGAATGGATGCATGGAGGTCTTCTTTAGCCACTTGGAGCTCCAGTCTCATCTCTGCCACATTTGTATGCATACACTGGAGGAAGAAGATGTGAATGATTTGGAAGGGACAGTCTTGATTAATCATCTCATTTTCCACCTGCTTTTAAAATATCCCAGTTTCTGTCTCGTCTAGCATTTCCCCATTTGTCCTTGGCTTACTACAATTGCTGCAAACTAGTTCAAACTGCAGACATACTTACAGGCAACTAACTGAGGCTCTTTCCTCATAAGGCCAAGGTGTCCTGGCATGGAGGTCGTCCGCACCTTGGATTGGACTAAGTGCGGACTATTTAACTTAGTTCTGCACCTCAGTCCAATCCAACCCGCCCCAAGTGGTCCTCTCCTGCACTAAGTAAAGACCGAAAAAATCAGGTCTTGTACATTTTCTGGAACGCGCCATTGTGTTCCTACTTACCTGTGCAGATGAACAGGCTCACACGATCAGTGGAGGGTGGGCTGTGGGCATGGCCAGCATCAGTGGTTGGTCCATTCCCACGAAGACACCGGAAGCTGCCATTTTGAGCCAGAAGCCACAGGAAGCCAGCATTTTGAGCCAGAGCAGTGCAGATCTACAGACCTCGCACTGCTCCAGTTCGCCCTGCACTAATGGAGGAGTCCTGCGGAAGGGCTCAAGGGAAAGTCTGCATTACTTCAGACCCAAGAAGAGCCGGTAAGTAACGGCATGGAGCGATTCACTCGCCTCGTGTGGAAAGGGCCTGAGATGGAGAAGAGAGGAGAGGCCAGAGTCTTTCCTTCCCAATAGGTTCAGGCAAAAGAAAACTGCAGCAAGCCTCTCCTAACTTGTGCCTTCTTCCTCATTAATAATTTTTACCATCTTGACCACACTCTGATATTCCTTGGCTACACAAGTCCTAGTTTTCATCTGTGAAATGTTTCAGGGTATGCAGATACATATATGTTGTATTCACATATTCACACCATGTATTTGTACATTATACTGCCTGCACATTACTGACATTTGCACGTTCTACTTCTGTATATAAAAGCAAAGATAGCATTCTATGTGGGTGAGGAAGAACCATGCCTATTCACTCTCCTCCATACAATGGGCTAGATCTGGAGAAGACATATCCTCTGATATAACACTGTGACACAGAATACACGATTTCTCTCCATAAACTGATACAGGCAACGGGGCAAATTTAGTCAGACAGATTTTCTCAAATGCATTTGGAAGGAAGAGAAATGGAGCCCTGAGTGTGTCACTAAGAGGTAGGTTTCTGGTTTTTTTGGTTTCTTTCCTTCCTCCACCTTTCTTTCTCTTTAGGTGATCCTCAAATTTATGTAGAGACAGAATCATGCAATCCTCCAGATGGTGTTAGATTGCAGCTCCCAGCGCACCTAGGCAGCATATCCAATGGTCAGCAATGCTGGAAGTTGCAATCCAGTAGCATCTGGTGGAGGACCACATGATTCCTAAACTGCTGTTTGATTTCTCTGCAACTTCTCTTGCAAATGGCTGACAGTAAGATGAAGAGGTAGTCGTGTACACATGGGTGGAGAAGGAGGAAGAAAAAGAAAATGGAGCAGGAAAATGGAGGAGGAGGTGGTGGTGGTGAGAGGATAAAAGAATTACTATCTTGGCCTCTTCCTTAGTCCAGGGGCTAGTCATATGAATCAGTGTTTTAGGTGCCAGTTGTTGTAGAATTATATACTGAATTACATAATCTCTGTAGATTATATATAGAGCTTGACAAAGTTACTTTTCTTGGACTACAATTCTCAGAATCCTCCATGGAATCTGTAGTCCAAAAAGTTAAGTTTTATAAGCTCTAGTTATATAATGCTCTAGTTATATAATGCATTGCAGCCCAAATATGTTCCATTGCTTCTTTATTGTTCTTATGTTTTGTTTAGGTCTTTTCCTGTGATCTTTATTCCAGCCCTCTAAAAAATCGCTAAGCCTTTGATGTCCCTAGTATTAATGAAATACCAAAGCTTTGGTACAGGTATCTTATTTGCAATATTTTCGTAATTCAATTTCTCCCTTTAGGATATCATCAAAATGCATTAACATACAGTCAATAAACAGAATTGGTTGGGGGTATCAGGCTGTGGGGGTGGAACTGCTTCAGATTGCCCACAGTGCAACACAATTGTGCCAAAAAATATTTCAGAGGAAGTGCTGATACTTCTTAGTGCCGTCACTGCAACTTTGAAGACTTAATTTGACAGTAAAGAAAATATTATTCGAACTATGTCTAACTCATAAAAATTCCACTCTTTTGCCAAGTGGAAAAAAGTGTCTGTCTCAGCAATAATAAACCTGCTTAATGTAAGGTTGCAAAGCTAGACAACTCATTTAGTGTTAAGATCAACAAAAGCTTATGAATATCCATGGGGCCCGTTAACTTGGCTGGTAATTCCCATGCAGTGGAGTGTCAAAATGATGAATGGGAACCTTCTTCAATAAGTTCCTTTTACTAAGTAATTTCCATAGAGGGTGTTGAGACATTTTCATCAGCCAAGGAAAAATGGAAGGCCAGTATGGTCCTATTTGAATTAATTTAGTCTGAGCAGGGAGGAATTTTCCTTGCTACTCTGGCTACAAAGAGACTTGCAAGTAATTTTCACTAAAAGGTCAATGTCTGCTGTCCAAGATTTTTGTAATCCAATAACTTACTTAACACACATTTCATACATTCAAGGGGAAAGGTTTTTGCTATGGTGAAAAGAAAACCATGAAATGTTCCATAGGCCTTTAAATCTAAAGATTCACAACATTAAATTACACCTATTTAATAGACAAAATACCAACTTTATCACTTCATATACTAATTTTTGGAATGCAGTGAATACGCATCAAAAAGCTGGCACAGGCACATTAGGAATATGTTTGACAGATAGTGCCAAGAACAAAGCACAAAAGTTGGTTTTCTAACCACTGTGCTGACATACATTAAAGTTTGAAAATCTGAATAGTAACATTGAGAATTCAGATTCTTAGGGAAAGCTATATGAGTTGTGTAAAAACATTCTGTCATAGATGCACACATTGGCTTGTACCTAGGCTTAGCCATGCTTAGAGCAGAGCCATTGAAATCACTGGTGTAAATCCAATTTCTATTCCCCACTAGAGTAGACCTACTGAGTCAATGGTTTACATAACTGTCGATTTACCATTATTTACCTAATAAATCTATTGTAGTTGGCACCTGCAACTGGATTTGAGTCAAAGGCACTAAAGTCAGTGTGTGTAGTGTATCAGAGTCTGGATACAACCCTCTGAAGATAAAATAGGCATGTATAAATCACACACACAAAAAAACCTCTATGAAAATGACAATCACATTACATTGCTACTCCCCTCAGTCAAAAGCAAATGAATTTGGCTTGCCTATGTTATAAAAGCTGGACAGCAAGCATATGCCATTAAGCTTGTGATCCTACACTCACCAAAGTGTCAACTCCCACTGAGCTCAGTGGGGCTTACATCAGAGTAGACTCATATAAAATTGCATTGTACATCAAATTTTCAGTATCTGTAGTGCCTTCTGAGATCTGCAATATGTTCACTACTTGCAGCATCTACTTATTTTCACATGAACTGCCTGCAAAGCTATTAATACTATTTAAGGGTTGATATGCAGCCACACCATACCCCAAATCAATCCGTGTTTTATTTTTCTTCTTTTTTGAAAAGGTACTGTGCCCTGTGCTAGACACAAACACACGTCACCAGTAAGAACTATAGTTGGAAAATAGCTCAAGGCACTGTGCCTTCACATGCCAACACAATTTTCAGTATAGGAGAACACTGTGAGATTGCAGTACTAGAAATGAACAAAAGGAATGACAAGCTGTAGAGAAAAATTACCCTATCCTGTGGTGAATGGCAACCACTTTTGTCAGTCCTTGCTTTTAAAATTAGCAGCGGGTGTGGAGACAGAGCAGGAGTACCATACTCCAAAAAAGAAGGTGTATTGAGTTGACTTGCATGGGTAACCATATAAGTTGCTACAAGGTCACTGATAAATCTGAACAAGAAGTCCCTCCTAAGGTTCACCATGGTAAGTCATTAAAGAGAACTTGCTTTGCCAGTCTAGGTTAATGGAATCTTTGGCTCCCATGTCAGTGGGGTAGTGAATCCTCTCTGGGTTCCAGTCCAGATTTTAAAGGAGATATTTAAGGTATTGGACCTATTTAGGAGGGCACAGTTCAGCACTCTGGATAGCTCCTTTAAAATTCAGATTGTACCTCCTCACTGACTTAAAAGCCACCAACAAATCTCAATGTAACTACCGTTAAACCCTGAACTCAAACAAGCTATATTAAGAAAGCCAATCTGAAATTTAAAAATTCTTGCCTGATGCTGATATAATGTTTCTAACGATGCCCTATTTGCATCCCTTTTCTTCTTAATTCCTTTGTGCAAAATCTCCCTTACTTCTCTACTCATTAGATTTATACCTAGCCATCTCTGTGTAAAAAAATTGGCACACAAGGCTTTTAACAAAAATAAAGATGATTAAATCAGCACAAATTAAAATGTACGATAAAGTGCAATTAAAAACATATCAATAAAGGAAAAGAACAACATCCACTCTGGCCATTTCCACACTAGACTGTTATAGTGCTATTATTCCACTTCCAACATCCTATGGAATCCTGGGATTTGCAGTTTAGGGAGGGGCCTTTGAGGACGTTGAGGCCCCTCCCTAAACAGCAAACCCCAGGATTCCGTAGGATGTTGAAAGTGGAATAATAGCACTATAACAGTCTAGTGCAGAAATTACCTCTGTTAAGAAGCCCTCTTGAAGCTGCAAACCAGCTTAAATGCCAAAAGCTTGCCTGAATGAAAAGATCTTTTCCTGAAGAACAAGAGGGAGAGGGCAGCAATAGAGAGTTGCACAGGAAACTGTCACTGTGGAGGCATTCCTGCCCAAAATGCCTCCAAGAGTGGCAGGATTGAATGAAAGGTAAAATCCATCCTCTACAACTCTATCATTTTCACACCCATTTCTAAAGCCCAGACATTAAGAGAAACCATTAATCTGTCAGGCAAGGCATTACGAACGGGAATTGGGGGAGACCTGTGAGCATCATCCTCTTTAAAAATGTAATCAATTTTTATTAACAGGTTGCATAATATAGTACTAAATTTGAGACTACATGGCATTCTTTTATAACATATATATCACATGCAAATTCCATCATCATTGAACCATATGATATTTTGGAAACTATCACGATAAGCACTCTTTGGATATTGATTATTGCTGTTAGTTGTCTTTGACAGTAATTGTCTGAATACACTTTGTATTGTGGAACATTGTCTGTGGCAGTGGAAGGATGGCTAGAGAGTTACCCTATACTCCCTCCCCACTTCCATGCACAAACCACAGATATGCTGGATCAAAGACCATAATGCCTTGGCAGACACGGATGCTTTCATTCAGTTAAATAGAGGGAACAGCTCTGGATCTGAATCCTTTAGCACACACCAGGCAAGGTTCTGGCACTTGCTGCAGCACATATGAGAAACAATCTTTATGCTCTGGATTTCTAAGATTTCCCTATGGTTCAGAACTTGGCAGCTACTCCTTTATTGCATAACTGGGGGTGGGGGGTGGCCATGCTCTAAAGGATATAAAAATTAAAATATCAGCAACCTTGCCAGCATGAGAAGGAGAATAATTCATTACAGCATGGCACATTTCAAGAGTTAGGTTTTCAGAGTCAAAGGCTGCCTGTCACTGTGAATTTGTAAGATGAAAATTTGGAATCTGGACAGATGCTGAACTCCAGAATATGGTGCATATTTTGTATCCTTTAATCCTTTGCTGTGGTACACATGGCAGCCACTAAATTAAGAAGAAATCTCACTCTGAGGACAGACTATATACATAATGTAACAGATATCTTGACAGCTGAGGAGCTCTGGGCGCATACAATTCCAGAATCTTGTTGTACACCGTTTATTTTAGAAACAGTCTACTGCAACAGAAGACTTTCAGAAATCCTTGATGGATCGTTTGCTTTTACTCAAAAATACTGCACAGCTGGCCCCAAATCCCAATGCAGCACAGACACTTTGAGGCAAAAAGCATTCCCTGCATAATCAGCTGTGTCTCTTAATGATTCCTTTCTTATTTAAAAAGAGCCCACAATTTCAAGACAGTGCTTTACTTCAGATGCTGGAAAAAGAGTCTTTTCCTACTTCTGGCTAGAAGACATAGTACAGCACCACTGTATATTGTCTCAAACCCATCAGTGTTTACACAACTTGAATTTTAAAACTCACAGCACAATCCTATGGATGTTTAGATGAGTTCTATGATTTTCTACAAGGCTGACTCCCAGATAGGATGCAGAGGATCACAGCCTCAAAAAATAATCCAAGCAAAGTCTTAAGCCAAGTGATTATTCAGCAAATAATTATTCCAGTCTCTGGAACCAAGAGATCTCTTTTAATCTTAAGCAACAGCTGGTAGGTGAGATCTGACATCACTAGTCTGAATCTGACTGGTAGTCCCAATTAGAGTAGACCTAGTGAATCAAGTCATTTATGTAACTGATGACACTCCTTTAAAGAAATTCAATGGATCTGCTCTAGATGGGTCACTCAGCAGAATTCAAGTTTCTTGTCAGAATACTTGGCTGTGTATTTTTGTTCTTCCAAAAAGACCACATAGTGGCAGTCTTGGAATTTTAGATCACAAAATGTGCCTAGTCACAACAGCATTTTTATATCCTGAAATATCAAGTATATGACTAAGAGACAATTCAATTTTTATATGGATTATCAGTGAGGAAATTACTTGCATATAAGATATGCAAGAGAAAAATCCATGTGGCACAACTACACAACTTATTTCACAGTGAGCCAGGCACCTATGTATTACTGAACCAACTTCTAAAGCATTCAGACATGTGGCTTACTGTGCTACAAGCCAGATTGCTTCTGGGTATATAGATGCACAGGTATATCATAAAAATGTAATGTGTAACTTGGACTTCCATCTCATGCTACTCCCTGTTACTGTTCTGAATGTACAATAGAATGGAATCTGTTGTTGTTTTACGGCACTATTAACATCCAAAGTGTGTTACAATCTGTGATTATGGTTCATCCACACAGTTCTCAGGCTCAACTGTGGTCAAGAAAGGAGATACACAAGTGCACACACCCATGTCAGAATCAGTCAAAGGATGTAGCGTGCATATGCACTGTAGTATCCAAGAAGGTCAGTCTCTGTGTTATCCTCCCTTTTAATTAACAAAGCTCTGAAATACATTACCCACTAATTCCATGAAATTCCTCTATGCTCACATAGAGAATGGAGAAAGGTCTTCCAAGAGTCTAATCTTCTATCAACCAAATCACATTTGCTGCTGAAATACATGTAGATGAAAGGCCACATCTGACAAACATCACATTATTGTCATTGTTCAAGGGAAGCCTGTATGAAGCACGTGAAAACCACGCACCCAAAAGAGAGATTTCAATGCAAGCCACCCGAAACGAGGTTGCTAAGTGTTTAAGTCTGCTCTGCATTATTAATCCACAAGCAATACGGGCAACCATAAATTGAAAACTCAGGCTAACATATAAACCTCCCAGGAGCCATCTTATCAGCCAACGGCAAACTGTCACATATAAATCTTATTTTGCAGAGTATGGTAGGGAAGCTTTTTGTGTGCATGTGGGTCAAGAGAAAAATTATATATGTTCTCTTCCACTGTGTGGAAACAGTGAGACAATTACAAAAGAAGAAAGTGAGGGAAATTGCTGTTATTGATTACTCCCCCTTTCTCTTTGCTAATGAAAGTAACCAATACATGGAATTGTTAAGTTCAGAAAGTCAAGTCACTCTGGAATTGACAAATGCAACAGCTTTCTCAGAGGAGCAAACAAGCTGAAACACACTTTGGAGTAGGTCATACTGTTAAGATGACAGAACATTATTTTAAACATGTGTGATTTTACCCCCACATCTCTGCCTCAAGCTCATATCCACACTGCATTAATTAGCACTTCTATAAGAATTTCGTCACTAGGCATTTGAAAAAAAAAAGAGAGACAATACTAGTGGTCTATGAGGCAAAGAAATATGTATGCAAGAAAGCCTTTCTGCAATATTTTATGGTATTTAATCCCACAAATCCCCAACTGTCTCCATGCTGTTCTTCCAGCTGAAATGGATGACTGTTTTAGCCACATTGGACACACATTGCTGCTTCTGCTCAGTAAAATATTTTCAAAGTATTTCTGAAATAAACATTTCATATATTTAATGTTTATAAAAAGGTACCCAGCTGGGGAACTTGTGAGTAGAGAAGGAAATCCTTCCTTGGTGTCAAAATCCAGTAATCACAGTATAAAACAAATCTGCTGTAGAATCATCCAAAATTTTCAAAACAGGGCTATGGCTTCCCTCCTCCCAGTACACAGTTCTCAAGACAGGACCTTTTTTTTTTTTTTTTTTTGGTATCACATCACAGTACAGCCCAAACCTTTTATTTAACTGGCACAGAAAGCAGCACTGATTATAATTGATCAATACAAGCAGTGAAACTTTCCTAGAACTTTAAACAATCCTTGCATCTTTTTCTACCCATAACAATTTTACTCCTTAGCAAATTAAGATGTAAGAGATACTCTATACAAAAAAAAAGATAACATTAAAAGGGAGAAATCTATCATTGAAGCAACAGATAAGAATAATTCCTGTCGCAAATAATGACTAAATTTCTCTGTACATGAGTACAGAGTATGCATATTTACTTGGAATGCCTAAATACTCTAAAGACACCAGATCTAGCCTGGTCTTGGAAGCTAAACAGGGTCAGCCCTGCTGAGTACTTGGATGGGAGACCACCAACAAATACCAGGTGCTGTAAGCTATACTTCATAGGAAGAAACTGACAAAACCACCTCTTGAGTATTCCTTGCCTAAGAAAACCCATGGGGCATCATAAATCAACAGGTGACTTGAAGGCAGATACAAACACACACATACCACTGAGTTCAATAGTCTTTATTTCCAGGGAAGTACTCATAGGATTGTACCCTGTTTCACATAAACAAAATCATAAGTAGAGATTATAAATTAATGGATTTGAAGACTGATCAGATACTTCAGCTATGCAGCAGGGGCCTTTCGCAGTATGCAATTATAGCACTGCTAACTACCATAGCTGTATCCTATGAAATCCTGGGGTTTGTAGTCTGGGGAGGCACTATAGCTCTCTGACTGAGAATTCTAAGCACCCTTCTCTAAACTGCAAATCCCAGGACTCCTTATGTAATAGGTGAATCTCTATGCTATAACTTTATTGTGTGAATTGTTATGGACCAACTGATACTAACAAAGCATTTTAATATCTAACTCCAGTTTTAGTCTGCTTACACTGGCTATCACTTATTTCCATGAGCAATTCAGAGGTCTGCAAAGTCTGGACCTCAGTATCTCAAATGTCTTGTCTTTCCCACACAGTTATACCCAGAACCCAAGATTATTATTTACAACCATTTTTCTATGCTCCCTTCTATGTTTGAAGGGTTTCTTCAAGAGAATGAGGCTTCTCCATTCATCATACTCTAGTCAGAGAAATTTGCCTTGTGCTAGCATTCTCACCTTTTTCACACTAATTAAGAGACATTTTTTTTCCTGGCCATTACGATTAGGTTAAATGACCTGGTTTGGATGGGTATTTTGCGATTATTTCTATCCTGGATTGGGAAAAGATATATTACATTTGGAATTTCCTGAGCTTTAAAAAAATCTGAACATTTTAAATATATATGATATTACATATTATATTCTCAATGCATTGCTTTAGGACATCATTTAGCATTTATATAGGAACCCAATTTAAAAAAACTTAACCTAAAATGGAGAATTTAGCTCAACACAAGGCAAAATTTCCACATAATGATTTTGTTGTTTCTTCATCATCATCATCATCATCATCATCATCATCACACCACCACTATAGCTGCCAATACTATGCATAAAGTGATAAACATTTTCTACACACTGTACAGATACTAAAATATAAGTCAATTCCTGTCCATAGATTCACAATCTAATAGACAAAAGACAGTGAAAGGAAGGGAAGGTATTTGTTTCCTGGCTGATGAATAAGACTGAACTAGTCTTCCCATTGCTGCAATATTCTTCCTGGGACAGAGGAGGTGCAACCTCTCAGTGGCTACTACACAGACCAATGCATGCTTTTGTTCAGCTCTGCAGTCCCAGAGTAATTTGAGAGGACTTCTTATTAATAACTTTACATTGACAAAAAATATTATCTAAATGCAATGCAAATATATCAGTCTATAATCATCAGCTAAATAACTAAAATTAAATACATGTCTATCAAGAACATGTGTGTGAATTACACATAACAGCCAAGTATGGATTTGCCATTCATACTTGAGTATGCAGTTTGTATGCACAGATTCCAATCCCTCCTTCATATTCTCCAATGATTAATTGCATCAAACCACTCTGCAGCCAAAACAGAATTGGAGTCCACAGCTGGAGTGGATTTCCAACTGTGATTTGGAAGAAAACTATGTTTGCACAGTTCATGTGGTAACTGCAAATTCTAATTTGATTAAAACAGAAACAAAATACTTGAAGTACAGTCAAGGGGACACACGGGTATGAATGGCCAGATCATGATTTGCTATTACATGTGAACTGAACCAGTCAATGAATACCTGTTGGTGGTGACATGTATAAATGACCCGTGGACCACACGCTGCCCCTCTTTTGGACCAAATGATACAGAAATATCATTTGGGAGGGCAGAAAAGTCCAGAAACTAGGTCAAATATCGTTGACAAGGATCCAGTTGCCAGTTTAGCCAGTTGAATGCAGGCTAAAAAAACCCCCAGAGCAGTGGAAGCTGCAAGTAGCAGATAAGACCAAGCATTCTGGGGAGAAAAAGGCAATGGTTGAACCACCATTTCTGAAAACATAAATGGAAGTTGTAATCCAGACTGGTCTCTTGTCTTGGCTGAAGTACCTGGGGTAGACAGACAGCAGAACAGAAACATGATGGTCTTTATATAAGCAAAGCCTGAGATATGATACATATTCATTACTAACAACATCAACCACACATATAATTGTGGAGACACACACATAGACACACTTGGCTATTATTTGTGTGTATATGCAAATTTTACATATATACACAGTCATATAGGTATAGTCACAGCATTGGTAACATGGGAACTCTCTGCCAAAGGTTTTGGATCACACTAGGCATAAAGACTTTTCCAGGCATGGATTGTTATAGAAAATAAGAAAAAAGGCTTTGGAAATATGACAATTTTTACATTAATTGGAACATGGAAACAAAAATCCTTAACTCTACATCTTATTCTATATCACATTATTATTGCTCTAGAGTTGATATGTTTTGATCTTCAGAATAGGTGGGAAGACAATTCAGTCTAGTAGAGAACTTGCAATGTATCTGTATGTGCCTTGAAGTTGCCTGTTGACTTATGGTGACCCCATGAATTTCATAGGGTTTTCTTAGGCAAGGAATACTCAGAGGTGGTTTTGCCAGTTCCTTCCTCTGAAATATAGCCTACAGCATCTGGTATTCATTGTCAGCCTCCCATCCAATTACTAATACACTGATCATAATCCAGTATGTTAAACAGGATACAGCTTTGCTGCTGTGCAAATTAGACACCACAATGAACAAGTCACCTGTATAGACATTTCATCAAATTTCATCAAGTTTCATCAACGCAGTATTCAAAAAAGCAGCTCAGGCAGAACACTTTAAACAACAATCATTATTACATCATAACAGGAATTCAGAACATAATAGCTTTTTAAAAGTCCCTGTTCTAAACTGGTGAATGCAATGATCAGCACTACTTCATTGACAGGTTTACAGTTACAAAATGGAAGAAACCAATGAAATCAACAGGCACAAGAAAGAACCCATCCAAAAGAAGGAAGATGTGAAAGTCAAGAATATTTCTCTGTGGAAAAGCATATAGAACACTCAAATATTACTGCTTGCTAATTTGTGGGTCACTTTTTTTTCTGAAATGCCTAGTAAACACCCCAGAACAAATAACTACAAGTCTGAATAACTCAAAATACATTTGTAATTTAGCAGTAGTATAGAATTCCAAAGACAACAATTTATCTGTAACTTCAAGTGATTCTGATCTAACTGAGAAAGACTGAAAGGAAAAAACTACAGTACCGCTACAGATACTTGTTTTGTTTTGTTCATATCTCATCTTTCTTCTGGCATGGGTCCCAAGCTGCCTTACAATACCAAGGCAGCTTAGAACATGCCCTTTTGTTACAGGGCAGGTGTCAAATTGAGCCTGTAGTGCTTTGAGTGCTAGACTATGACAATATGATGCAGTGGCCAAAAAAGCCAATACAACTCTGGGTTGCATCAACAAGAGCACTGTGTCCAGATCAAGGGAAGAAGAAGTGCCACTGAGTTCTGCTTTGGTTATACCACACATGGAATACTGTGTCCAGTTCTGGGCACCACAGTTCAAGAAGGATATTGACAATCTGAAATGTGTCCAGGGAAGAATGAGCATGATGATCAAAGCTCCATGAAGAACAACTTAAGGAGCTGAGCATGTTTAGCCTAGAAAAGACTAAGAGGTGATATGACAGCTGTCTTTAAATGTATGAACGGATGTCAAGCAGAACACGGAGCAGACTTGATTTCTCCAGAGATTAGAACACAAACCAATGGAGTCAAACTACAAAAAAATTAATTTCCCACCTAAACATTAGGACTTCTTTACTGAAGAGCTGATTGGCAACGGAATGGGCTGTCTCAGAGGGGAGTAGATTCTCCATCTTCAGAGGCTTTTAAATAAACTGGAGAGGCATCTTTCAGAATGCTTTAGTTGTCTATTCCTGATGGGAAGGAGAGAGACTAGACGTCCCTTATGGGTCCCATCCCTTCCAACTCAAAGATTTCTATGATTCTATTCTAATACCCACCCCACTACATCTTCCTAGCTCTCCTATATAGGTCTAACTGAAATCATTATATTTAATTTTTATTATGTGTTAAAAAGTTTATTTGGCAGGTCTTTGACTTTTAATTTACTGTGGCAGAAGGATCTTTTCACATGGTAAATGTGTTTTTATATTTTTCCTATGCTATAATGTAGAGTTTTTAACAAAATTATTTAATGTTGTTTAACTTTTATATTTTATAAGTTTTTAGAGTACTTTTTAAAATTTGATGTGAGCCACCTTAAGTCTCATGCCAGGTGAAAGATACAAAAAACAGTGTTTTTTAAAAAAATGTTTGTACTAATAGTTTTTTTAGCTGTTATTTGTTTTAACTTGTTGTAAGTCACTTTGGGTCCTGGGCTAAGAGAAAGACAGGATCTTAAATAAATACATAAATTTATGCCCCAGTGACTATGGCTACACTGGTTGCTACTGACAAAAGCTGTAGTCCAGTGCATCTGTAGCATGCTAGGTGTGAGAAGACTGCCTCTTTCGCAGTTCCAGTATGAATAATTTCCTAAGTTTCTGCCATTTTTCTCAAGACCAGGAAACAGATTAGAAGACACAGATATGGGAAAGAGAGAAAGAGGTTGGCTTAGTTTTCATTCCTGCTTCTAGATTTCTATGGAACTTCAAAGAAACAGGATTGGAACCTTTTTCCCACAGCACCATATCAAGATGAGTGAGTGATAAAGGTGCTGGATATGGCTGAGATGGACAAACTGATGACATTAATTAAAGAAGGGTTTTTGAGTGAGTTTAAGAAACAATGGTAAGAGGTTATAATGTTTCTAAAAGGTGTTTGGAGAAGACACAAAACAGCAGAATTTGAATAATATGGCTAGAAATGTTACATTTTCTATATTGTAACATTATTACATTTAACAAAATAAAAGAGTAATTATATTACAACTATAAATGTAATTCAATGTTATATAACCAGTTTTGCAGAATAGGAACACAATTATTTAGTTGTAGTTATTTTATTGAACTTTGATGAAGTTCATTAAGTAATCATAAATAACAATACTGTGATGAGTTGAAAATTATATATGTGCTCCTTTTACCCTTTTGGGGTTTTTTTTTGTATTTGTTTATTAGTTTGTTTGTTTAGATGTAGATACTAGATATTTTGTGTATTTTTCTCCTTATAAGTTATTTTTTAAATTTGTTTTTAATTTTTTTTAAGAGAAAGGAATGGAACCTGAGAAGAGGCAAAACATGGCTCTTTACATTACAGCAGCCCCAGTTGAAACAATTCAATTATTGCTTTTAAAACCCAGCAAAAGAGCATGATTTTTACCATTCAGCAAAAAGAGAAAATGAAGGCAACCCTAGGCTGGATCAGCAGTAGACAAGTCCTGATTACAAATATTTACCAAACTAACTCTTGCTAGTTGCAGAATTCAGAAAGAAGTGCCTTCTAAAGGTTTCCACTGGCCAGCCATCAAGGATCTTTAAACACTTACAGAAATTTTAAAAGTTTATTTTTGGAAAAAAATTTGATTTTTTCCCCAATAATTGAATATATACCACAATATTAGTACCCTATACAGATGAAAGTCACTTTGTTAAGTTATGTGTGTATGTGCCTTCACGTTCCCTATCAATTTACAGCAACCTCATGAATTTCATATGGTTTTCTTACGACAAGAAATACTCAGAGGATATTAGAGAATGACATAAAGTGAGTTGTGTGGAACTTGATTTGGCATAAAATTATCACATTTCATTTACTTAAAAAGTTTATTCAAAAAATAATTTAAAAGTGAGTTCACTTTTTAATGTATTGCTTTTAAATGGAACTACAAAGGCCTGAACAGTAAAGGAACCTCTTTAGTTGCACCAGATTCTGAGAATCAGACAACAGTAAGAACAGAATAAACCATCAGTGTTAGTAAAAGAAAGAAAATCATTCTGCCTCCTCTAGTCTAGTCTTCCACAGTGTCTAGCTGATACAAAGCATTCATTGCTACAATAAGAACTCAGCAAACTAAGAACCAGAATTACAAAGATCTGATACTGTACATCAATGCTTCTCAGTCAATCTGATGTACAGAAACTGGCTTTATTTTCTCAGCGTTCTAGAGATGAGTACCATATTTAGCTACAACTATTTCTCTCTGTCCCAGAAAGCTGCAATACTTTGGTTGCTAATGGGTCACATACCAGCACTGATCTACATTACCACCACAGTGGTCTTAGATAAAAGTCTACTTTTTACATCATTTTTAGAAAAAAAAAATGTGGAGGGAGGGGAAAAATATACAAACACCTTGTCTGAAACATTTTATTTATAATTCTAAAACAAAGTATTCCTTAATCCTTTTTCTTAATTTTTTTTCCTGCAAAGCCTTATTTTTTTGGGAAAAAAATGATTTCCCCTCCCTGGGCCTTCACATCTCTACAAGCAGTGCAGTACAGAACTAAGAAGTCCTTTTGATACCATGGTCCAAATCATTAAGGGCTGTAAAAATAAAAACCAGCGCTGGGAATTGTTCTCTGAAAGAAACAGAATAGCATAACTGGGGAATGTCTGGCCCTCTAGATTTTATTATTCTACAACTCCCCCCAGCATAGCCAGTGGTAGTGGTAAAGGATGATGAGACCTCCAGCCCAACAACATCTCAAAAACCCACACATTCCCTATCACCCTACTATACTATTAGATAGCTGATCCAACAAATGAACTCAAGATATTTCACGAATAAAACAAGTGGATGTTTTATACTCTGAGGGTTATTTTCCCCCCGTGCCTAGGAGCCATTTGAGAAGGTTTTCAACACACAACATCGCACTTTAAAGACGAAGGCCAATATCCTGTAACTTCACTAATATAGTTATATGGAGGGGAAAGGATGAAAAGGTGGCAGCAGCAAGGGAAAAAAGAAAAAGGAAGCAGGAACAGAAGGAGAAGGCAGCTGGCTCCAAGCCACTAATTTCTTGAATGCTTGGCTTTGTGAAGCCCTTGGAGCTGTGACACTGTCAGAAGGGTGGTTTGAAAATGTTAGTGCTGGGGCTCAGGTGATTTTCCAAGCCACCCTTCCCATAACGTCTTGGCTCAAAGAGCCCTTCAAAGCCAAGCATTCAAGAAATAAGCAGCTTGGAGCCAGCCACCTCCTCCTCCCATTCCTGGTGCTGCCACCATCTTCCTGAACAAGTGTAAATTACTCACATCACGTACAACAGCATATGGAGTTTGAGATTGTAGAATCCTGACCCAAGAACCCCAAATTATGTTTTAAAATATCATTAAGCTCAATGATTTGGGGGAAACCCAATTTGTGATTTCTAGCATTTTTCACAGCTTTTCACTATGTCACCGGGTTGGACAAAACTGCAATAAAAGCCAAACCAGGATCCTGAACACACCAATGATCCTATCTCCAGATGATGATGAGGTAGTGTTCCTTTGAGGAATGATCCATTGTTGCTCTACTTCCCTATGGAATAATCTATTTCTAATGATACCTTGAACACTAAAAAAAATCTCATCCATGTGCCTGACCAGTGTATAACTCCAAAATATCTCTACACTGTTGCATCTTGTGCTCAATCCATGTAGGGATCTCTCAAAATTACTTCCAACTTTCACCTTTTTCTTGACTCATTCTGGCCAGTAACGTTAATGGAATGGTGTTTCCCCCTTCAGTTTTTAAAAATACAGGTTTATAAATGCCAAGAAAGCAAAACAGTAGGAGTTAACCAAAATGCAAATAAATGAATACTGCTTGGCTACACACACAAAATAAAGCTTTTATCAATGGCTAACAAAATCACTACACTTCCTTCTATGACAATGCATCTGTTTCAATGGTGTAACACTATTTCTGATGTACTACTATATCAACATTTTTAAAAAAGATGTCTTTAAACCTAGATTTCAATCAAAGTACATATCAGAAGATGGTGGGCAGTCCCTCAAATGCCATTTCTAAAATTCAGGACCAACAAGTTCAGGGTGGCATTTTCTTTAAAAAGGATGAAAGGGGAGTTGATGGGAAGGAGAGCAAAGGATACATTTTTTTCCAAGTGGAAGTCTCCATAAGGAATTTATGTGCTACAATATAATACCTACAGTTGGTAGCTTCTATTATCTCTAACAAGCAAAAGAAACTAATATTACATTCTTAAGTACTAAAAATACTAATCAAGTATGAGAAGTACTTTATTGTTGTTTAAGGCAAGACTCAGAGACTCATTACATGGTATTTATTTCTTGGAAGAGAGCAGTCTTTAGTCTTAGAGAATTGTATACTGTGTTCATTTCCTCATTTCAACACTAGCTGTTCCACCCAGTGCTCCAAATGCATGTATTCTAGCATCCTAAAAATGATTTTAAAAGGGCCTACTGAAAGCTTCCAGGTAAGTATGAAAGCACTCCACCATTCTCTTGAAATATGCAAATCCCAAGTGGGCCAACTATACTTCACTCTTCCAAGTGGAACCCAAATTTCAATCCCATTCCAAGTAGGGGCCAGGTGGGAGACTACTCCTTATCTTATAATTGAATTTCAATAGATGTAGAGCCTGATCTTTTGCATGCTAGAAATTCAGTTACATAACAAAACAAGAATTTGAGAATACTTCCCTTCAAAAATAAATTTTAAGAACTATACGATGTTTCTTTGATATTCAATCAGCACAAGCCCTATAAAATGCCTCTTTCAATAGGACACACTCTCTTTCTGTGAAACAAACGCAGAAAGGGGACACGCAACAAAAAATAAAGAATTCCAGACAGTATTGTTTTACATGTTCAACACCACACTAGCTATTCTCCAAATCACTTATATTTAATGACAATAAAAAAAAATCAATCGCTTAGCGACAGCTACACTCTAGGAAGGAGAGAGGTTCATTCCAAAATGCAATCCATCACAATTTATCCTGGAAAGCCAAAACAGCAGGAGTTTTTCTGACGACATAAAAAGGAAGACAATTCCTGGGCCTCCAAGGTCCAACAAAAGAACCTGGAGGAGCAATACCTGGAGCCAGGTAGCATCAGCATCAACCCGGAAAGGGGGAAACCCCTCTGCTTTCCTTACCTGCTACTGGGGAAGCCAGAGAAGCCGGCAGGGACAGCAACAGTGGCAGCAGCAGCAGTGGGAGACCCCTCCAAAGCACCAGGCGATGAGCAATACACCAAGGTGGACCCAGGCAAGGGAGCACCAGCGTGACCAAGGCAACCATGAAGCATGTCACCCCATCCATGGCAAAGCCAAGCATCAAGTCATCAGCATCAGCATCCTCTCCTCCTCCTCGGCCAAGGCCACCACCGGCATCCCCCAGAAGAAAGAGCTGGGCGGGCTTCCCGCTTCCTCCTCTGCGCATCCAACACCGGCAGGCAGGCAGGCAGGCGCCAAAGGCATGGGGAGGGGGTGCCAGCGAGCCCTCTCGGTCCCTCTCCTCGCCGCTCCCCGGCTTCCCAAAAACTCAAGGCAGGCAGACTCCCCTCGGGCTGTGCAACAGGGGCCCGGGGGCGGCGACGGTGGCGGCCGGGGAGGCAGGTGGCAGAAGCCGGGACAGGCTTTTCCAGCGCGCCCTGGGGGGAAAAAGGAGAGGAGGGAGCGAGGAAGGGAGGCTCCGAGAACAAGCGGGAAGGGAAGCGGCAAGCGAGTTCAAGCGAGAGACCTTCTCCTAGGGGGAGCGGAGGAGGAGGAGGGAGGAGGAGGATGCGGCGGGGAGGGAAACAAAGTGAAAGAAGAGGAGATCCTCTTATTGGCGAGAAGGAGAGTGGATTAGAGGAGCCCATTTCTCCCGGGCAGCTGCGGGGAGGATGGAGACCGAGCGGCTGTGGGAGCTGGAGAAAGGGGGGAACCCACGCGCTGGGGAGGAGGGAGAACTTCCAAGGCTTGGAACAGGGACGGAGAAGAAAGAGAGGGGGGCGCAAGCCTGAGGGGACAGGAATCTCGTCAGAGGGCCCGGGGGAGGGGGGGGTGGGGTGGGGTGGGGGAGCGCGGAGGAGGGGGGCGGCCAGCAGAGCGCGGTGCGTCGGGAAAGGAGCTCCGAAAAAGGGGTTGCCAGGAAGGGAGAGGCCTCTCACGCGACCCCCCCGCCGCCCTCAAGCGAAGCGGCTACAATGGCAGGAGAGGAACGAGCGAAGAAGGAGGCGGCCGCGGAGGTTGGAAGAGTCGGCGGGCGAGCCAGTCTTGGGCCGCGGCTCTCGTTTTCCCTGGAGAGAAAGGAAGGGGGGACGCGACTGGGTAGCTGGTGCCTCCTGGCCTTTTCCCGGCTCTTCACGTGGGAAGGGTGCTGCTCCTCCTCCTCCTCCTCGCACAGCTAACGGAAGGCTTCTCTCTTCTCCCCTCCTCTTCTCTCTCCCCCCCTTCCCTCGTCCTCTCCCCTCTAACCACACGAGCCCACCCTTTCCTCGCTTCCCGGCGACGCTTCGTTTTGGTGACGGAAGGCGGAGGAGGAGGAGGAGGAGGAGGAGGAAGGAGGAGCCGGGGAGGGAGAAGAGGAGAGGGAGAAAGGCTGAGGAGTGAAGAGAAAAGCAGCACCTGCGCGCGCGCAAACGGGGGAGAGGGAAAAGTGGGCCGGCCGCGACGAGGGCGCGCGCGCTGGCCAGAGATGTGGACCGGAGGGGGGGAGCAGGCGCGGGTCCGCGCTTCCAGCCAACCCGGCAGGCAGGCTGGGCGGGCGAAAAAGCGAGCGCGCGCGACCCAGACTCCTAGGGCTGGACAGTCCAGGGCGGCGCGCGCGCGCGGCGGCGGGCAAGTCGCGGGGGAGGGAGGGAGGAGCAGGGGAGAGCTTTTCATTAAAAAAGGACGGGGGAAGGAGGCGCGTTCAGCGAGGAGGAGGCGGATGCGTCGTGATCTCAGAGGCCCTGACTCCTCCTCCTCCTCCTCTCAGGCCGTTGCAGTGCGAGGCTCGGGGCTCGCCAGCCAGGAGGATGGTGAACGGCGTGGAGCCGGAGGCGTAGGCGAGGGAGGGAGTCCGTGGGGAGGTTTCCTTCTCTGCTCACGCCCTCCCCGCTTTCTGAAGAACAAAAGGGAGAGGGGGAGGCACGTCCTTTCTCCTCTCAGGGCATTGCCGCACTACGCTGTTATAGTGCTATTATTCCGCTTTCAACATCCTGTGGAATTCTGGGGTTTGTAGTTTACTGAGGCCAAAGAGCTCTCTGGCTGAGAATTCTAAATGCCCCTTCCTGAACTGTAGACCCCAGGATGCCATAGGAGGATGAAAGTGGAATAATAGCACTAAACAGGGTAGTGTGGAAAGGCCTTCAGACTGGTTAAGCAACGCCCAGCAGCAGGGCAGCAGATACATTTCTTAACACAGAGGCCGTTTCCGCACTAGCCTGTTATAGCGTGATGATTCCACTTTCAACATCCTATGGAATCCTGGGGTTTGCAGTTTTGGGAGGGGCCAGCCTGACTCTATAACAATGGCTTGGGCCTGCCGCCCATCCCGCCATCCGCTACACTCCACGTACGTGATTTTAAAAGCATCAAGGATGCCAGTTCGTGAAGAAATATCCCACACATGCCTTCATTTATTTTTATTTTTAAACTGCATGGTGGTTTTGTTTTTAAAGATAATACTTAAGAAGCTACCTTTGTACCCGCTGAGACTGTAAGTCTGTTTCTCTTGGGCTCTTTCGGAGATCCTACGACCTCTGTAACTAGAAAAGTTACAGTACAAATCGAGTGACATTTGTCGTGTGACTTCAAGACTTTTCCGACTTACCTCGACCCTAAGGCTAAAACCCTATCAGGGGTTTTTTCTTGGTTCAGAGGGGGCTTTGCCTTTGCCTTCCTCTGAGGCTGAGAGAGTGTGACTTGCCCAAGGTCACCCAGTGCGCTTCCTTGGTTGAACCGAAATTTGAACCTTGGGCCATTTCCGCACCAGCCTGTTATAGCGCAATGATTCCACTTTCAACATCCTCTGGAATCCTGGGGTTTGCAGTTTCGGGAGGGGCCAGCTGGAACTGCAAACCCCAGGATTCTAGAGGATGTTGAAAGTGGAATCATCGTGCTATAACAGGCTAGTGCGGAAATGGCCTTGGACTGCAGAGTCAAGGTTCAATGCTGTTTTGCTGTTTAGGAAGATCATAGCCCTGTAACTAGAAAAGTTACAGTCACACTACAAATGGATGACTTTTGTGGTGTGGCTTCAAGTCCTTTCTGATATACTGCAACCGAAGGCAGTCCTACCACGGGGTTTTCTCTGCTCAGAGGGGGTTTTGCCTTCCTCTGAGGCTGAGAGAGTGTGATGTGCTCAAGGTCACCCAGTGTGCGTCCAATGCCTAAGCGGAGATTTGAACCTTGGTCTCCAGAGTCAAGGTCCAATGCTCAAACCACTACACCATGCTGTATCCCTAGAGCATCAGTATGTGATTACAAAAATATGTGGTATCACCAAATAACAGGACTGGGGGCTTTGTGGGAAAATTCGTGGGTATCAGGACTAGGGACAAACCAATATGAGTTTTTAAAAAATCACAGTCTTTCTCCATTTACACTCATATCCTGGAAACATAATGGTTAGTTCCAACTACGGTAAACCCATTCATGAATAGAGAATCAAAATGGGTAAATCTCATTAATTCAATGGATTTACTCTCACTGGGATTCGCAATAGGATCCAGGCCATTATTGCCAGAGCTAAACTCCACTAATGAACATTTGAGAGATTGTGTAAATGGGAAAAAAATCTTGGACCCTCAAATTACAGAGGTAAGAATCTTTCTGTTGTGGCAGCATGTTATGTCACAAGCAGCACTTTCTTCACACCTGAAATGCTTTGTTGAACTATAGTGCCATATAAGTACCAAACTGGTATATTTTCCTAAAAATTGTGTGTTTGACTTTCTGTGAAGGACTCGGGTTTCTTAAGATATATTGTATTCAGAGCCAGCATGATGTAGTGGTTTGAACATTGGACGGTTCGATTCTCCATTCAGCCATCAAAAGCCGCTGGATGACCTTGAGTACATCACATATTCTCAGCCCCAGAAAACTGTATGATAAGTTCATCTTAGGGTTACCATAAACTGGAAATGACTTGAAGTCACACAAAAACAATACTGTGTTCTCCAGCAACACTTGGTAATTCTCACTGCTATTTTCTGTATTATTGCCTTGTTACTATTTAACTATCTTTTTTTTTCCTTTCCTGTTCTCTTTTCCATTTTGTTACAATGCTTCCTCCATTCAGCTCTGTTGTTGTACTATGGGCACACAGATCACTTGGGCATCTTTATTTGTTTTAAGCATTCCATGCCTTTTGACCAGGTTGCTGGATATAAACCACTTTATCTCCCCCAGATGCTCTCAGCCATGGTCAAAATATTATTTCATGATACACTGAGTTCTCATACATGGTCTTTTCTTGTTTGTAAAGTATACCTTGTGGTGGTGGTATATTTAGTCTTCTGCTAGGAATTGTGAAAACGCCTAATTTGCTCTCCTTTTATTTTATTTATTTATTTATTTTTGATGAGTCTGAACAATTACATTAAATTGACACAGGACATAGCTAAGAAAGATGTTATATGCCAGAGAGGTTTGTTTGATGGACACAGTGCCCAGTCTTTCAGAGACAATCTAACCCTTTTACCCTAAAGGCACCAGATCCCATCTAATCTTGGAAGCTAAGCAGGGTCAGCCCTAGTTACTACTTGGATGGGAAACTGCCAACAAATACCAGGTGCTGTAGGCTATATTTCAGAGGAAGGAACTGGCAAAACTACCTCTGAGTATTCCTTGCCTAAGAAAATCCCATAAAAGTTATGGAGTTGCCATATGTCAACAAGCAACTTGAAGGCACAAACAGCACACACCCACACTGTATTTGTAAGGAAGGCATTGTTGTAGAGTACTGGCCTCTACAGATGGAGTCCATTTGCTCAAGCTGAGTAGTCATATTTGTAAAAGGGACAGATACAATGCTATACTTGATGGGATATGCTTCCCCAGCAGGTTTTTTTAAAAATATTACAGCTGACAGCTATTGTTCTAACCATAAAAATGACACATGATCCCTCTAGAGCAAATAATAAATGTGACAACCTTAGACCTCCACTCAAGCATTCAGAAGAACAACTCCTGCTAAAGAAGAATCACTATGGCTTATATAAAGGAAGTACTTCCTCAGTAACCTTGTAGAATCCTTTGAGGGCATCAACAAGTGGTGGTAATCCAGCCATCGCTGTGCCCTGAATTCTGAAAAAGCATCAAGTTCTTGACCTTTTGACAAACTCTCCCACCATAGGTTTCTGAGTAAACGAAGCATTTTGTGAGATCTAAGGATAGGGTGATAATGATCAGTTTTAGCTTTACTCCAAACTCACAGAGGAAGTAAGCTGTAACTGTGGCATCTACTGGCAAGACTTCCATAACAGCAGGTAAAGCAGAGCCCAGAGTTTAGAAAGGTTACATTTTGCACTATAACTCCCATAATCCTCTAGTTGGCAGGACTACTGGTCTGGAGTTCAAGAAAGTACCCATTCCAAGCTTTGGCAGGGTCATATCCAAAATAATCAGATATTTATTATAGTCACCTATTTTATTTCTTTAGCATAAGTGGTCCTTCATTAACTCTAATCCTTTAAAAGCATGCAAACAAATATCATAAATCAATACCAAATACAGTGACATCAACCAGCAGGGAAGGGGAAATAAAAGCAACCTATACGTACTATATTTCAGAAGCCTTCTGAAACATGTGTATTCTGACTCATGCATGAATTAAAACTGTCTGGGTGGAGAACAGTCAGAGAAGAAGTTCCATGACTGGCGAGCTGCCATCAAGAAGGCTCTGCTTTCATCTGTTATCCCTAAGAGACACATTCCTCATTAGCTGAGCACCCTTACTGATCAGAGATCGATTAGTACTGGAAGAGATGATCTTCTGAGTACTTGAGTTGTGCAAGATTTTTGACCTTGAATTGGTAATGCAAAGTCATTCCTGATAAAGTCAAGACAGATACAGCAAGGACCTGTTTAAACAAAACAGAAACAGTCAAGACCTTGAACAGAGCAGTCACCAAAAGGGAGCTGTTACTTTGGCAAAGTTTTTAGGACTTCTGAAGCCTTCCAGACTAGACCAGTTGCTGGCTGGCCTTGTGCTCCTTTGGGAGCTTGTTATCCTTGGAGAGCCACTGTTTTATCCTGGCACCACTAGCTGCTGTATTGGGAGGACAATGTGAGTTCTTGAAATGAATCTTCTAGAAGTGGGCAGCTTGGTAAAATGAAAACTTCTAGTCTAGAAGGATTGAGAAGGGGGTGTGAGGACTACACTTTGTTCCTATTTTATAGTCAAGAATAACATGTGGACAGACAGACAAATGCAAGGAGTGTGCCCCTTCCCAGGCTGTATATTGGAAAGGGTGGTTTTTCACCTGCTTCTTAACGGAGTGAGAGGCAAGAATTGCATGGGCCAAGTTTGTAGATGACATGGTGGTAAAAACAAGAAGGAATACAGGAAAAGATCTCTGTATCCCTAACGCTTAAACCCAATTGTCACAACTGGAATAGATCTACTGATTAAGTGAGAACTTAGTAAGTCATTATTTACTTATGTTCCATTGGTTCCATGAGTCTACTGTAGTTATGGCTAACAATTGGATTTAAGTTTAAAATGGTGAATGAAGTTCTGTGTAAGAAACTATAAAGCTACATACATATGTATATTCTTGTTATGTGCCTTCAGGTCATTTCTGACTCATGGTGACTCTAAGGTGAATCTATCCCAAGGGCTGAGAAACCATCAGGAAAGGGACTGAAAATGTAATCGCTGATATCATATTTTCACTATACAAATCAACAATGTGACCATTGCAACAGTGGAATTTTGTATGCAATTCTAGTTGCAGATTCTCAAAAGGATTGTTGAAGAGCTAGGCTCTTTTGGGCTACTGCCAGGGTTAAACTGCGCTTCTCTTCCTCTTCCTCTTAAACTAAAGGGGGCAAACATACCACCCTTAGACAAGCCCTTCTCTCCTTGCCACTGTGACTCAGCCCCCATAGATACTTAAAGAAAAGGCACATTCCACATATAAATATATTTGAATTGTAAACTGGGGTGAAAGAAGACTGTAGCGGTTTAAGCATTGGATTATGACCCTAGAAACCAGGGTTTGATTCCCTGCTTGGCCATGGAAGCCCAGTGGGTGACCTTGGGCACATCACACACTCTCAGACCCAGAAAGCCCCCATGATAGGCTTACCATAAGTCGGAAATGACTTGCAGGCACATAACAACACAATATGAACAATCTGAAAAGGTTGTAATCATTTTATTCTGTGATTCCTGACTCCTCCAAATCACTACAGAGATGTGTAGTGCTTTCCTACTATTTCATGAGCATCTTGCTTGTAATTTAAAAATTTGTGAGACAGTGACCATATAACCTCCTGTTCTTTAGATGCAAAGAGCCATCTTGGTTGCAATACAAAATATGAATATAATGAACAAATAAATAATCTGCAAGGTTACTATAGTAATGGAGATTATATCAAAACTGTACTTTGAAGATACGATGGCTCACAAGATACTAGAGGTTAGAAAGTGATTAACACTCAGGAGGCTACATAGAGACTCTCTCATTTTCTCCTTCCTCAAGTTAGAGATTTGCCAAAGTATTTCTGTATACCCGTTCTCACACATTAATACTTAAGAAAGCACCAGGTGCAGCTTCCGCTGATTTCTTCTTTTTTATAAAGTCACTTGAAGGGTTGCTGAAAAGAGCAGCTGTAATCTCCAAACAAAAATGCCCTTCTCTTCCAGTAGCATTTTATACAATCCAAAATCAAGGTCATGCAAAGGACAAGTGCAGGAGTAACCCTCTCTGGTGAAAACCCTCTATGAAAATTCCAAGCAAATTAATTTTTGAAAAGTCTCTGCACTTTGAAGTTTACTTGGGAGGTTTACAAATAGTCAGTAAAAGAAAGAGGAAACAATGTATTTGAGAAAGAAAATCCACAAAGTAAGGTACAATTGCCTTATCCACTGCACATCCTTGTTTGGTTTTAGAAGGTAAGCAGATTTGGGTTTAGGAGACCAGTAGAAATTGCCAGGTATCTCCAGGTAGGACTTAGAAAGAATCCTGCCTGAAATGTCAGTGAGTCATTGCTGCCTGTCAGAGTTGGCAATACAATCAGCCCTCCACATTTGCAGGTTTCACTTTTGCGGATTTGATTATTCACGAATTATTTGTTGTCACCTCTACTGCCTCCCTATGCCTTTTTAAATAGGGACTGCAAGCCTCATGAGACTGAGAAACTGCGAATGAGTTTTGTATGTCCCTATTAAAAATGGTGTGGGGCAGCAGTGGAGGTGGCAGTAAGCCCCACCAGCCACCCACTTCTGCTTTGTGAAGGAACCCTGGTGCCTTAAAGGTATCCATGGTGGGTTGAATATGCTGATCATATTTTTTTGTGTATGTTCAATATGGGTTTGGGAGGGCCTAGAGTTATTCATGGTTTTTCCACTTTCACGGAGGTCCTGTGCCCCTAACCCTAGTGAATGTGGAGGAGTGACTGTACTGCCTCAGGCAAACCAATGGTCTGGTCCAACATAAGGCAGCATGTGATTGGAAGACTGAGACCAGATTTACTAATAGGTTAATTAGGCAGGGTTTTAGGCCTCAAGTTCTTTCTGTTGTGATGTGCCTTCAAGTTTACTCTGACTTATGGTAACCCTATTGTGGGATATACTGGGCAAGATTTATTCAGAGGAGGTTTGCCATTGCCTTTTTGAAAAGGAAGGACTGGGACTGGCATTCCATTTGTTCCCATAGTTTGCAATTGTTTATCTCCTGGAAACCTACTGCAAACCAGCAGCCAATAGTATGCAGAACAGCAGCAGTCCATGGATCAACACTTTGACTATCACTGGTCTAGATTATCTGTTTACTACATATACTCATATATAACTCTAAAAATTTTAGTCAAAAAAATGACCAATTAAAACTGGGTTGACCTATTCATGGGTCAATGTATGTACTGTACCTTAACTCTTATAAAAAAAAAAAAGCCATCATCTTATCTGAGCAGTAGCAAAAGGTGAGATCCTAGTCTGTTCTGGAAGAACCTAAAAGAAGCAATGACTCCCTCTACTGTCTCAGTGTTCCTTTGAGGGGAAGCACCATTTTCCCACCCAGGCATCTAGAAAGGCCAGAAGTGGCACCACAGTAGAGAGAGCAGAGGGGGTCAGTGTTTTTTTAGGTTTCTCAGGACAGACTAAACCCTCACTTTTTGATACTCTACTCAAAGAAGGGGATAACTCAGTTTTTTGACAAGAGTTAATATTGCACCTTAAATTTTATATATATAAAAATATCCCTTTCTAGGAGTAGAGTGGCAAAAGACCTTTTTGAACTCCTGGGTAGGAAAATGCCATCAAGCAGTGCCCAGGGGTGGCTGGCTCCCTAGTGCTGGCACTTTCCTCTCTTCACAGAATGACCCTCAACCTATCCATAGGTTGTATCAAAATCCATAATTTTGGCCCCTAAACTTGTCCTTGACTTATACATGAAGTTGACTTACACATCAGTATATCAGTAGGAAAACATTTCCATCTCATCTTTCATTTTTTTTTAAAAAAAGGCTGTGCTCCTCCCCCAATGGAAAATGGTGGAAAGAACTGCAGATGGAGTCAGAGAATAGTTGAAGTTAAATGTCTTGTTTCACAGAAGCAGACTTACCAGTTAGTGGTAGCTCTTGTTAACTGGAGGAGATGTGGTTACCCAACATCTGAGCTCTGTCTTGCTCTGTGGCATATCTAGCGTAAACAGCCCCTAGGGCAAGCATGGAAATTGCACCCTACCTCCTTACCCCTACCTTCACCCCAAATGCACAGCTTTCTTGCACCCTCCCCCTGCATTGGCACCCAGGGCACATGGCTTACTTGCCCCCCCCCAGATACACTTCTGATCTTGCTAGTTACTCTCACAACTCTGATCATCCTGTTGTATGTTGGAGGTGTGACCTCTGATATGGTTATAGAGCAATCGTATATTCCCTTATTGGTCTATGTATTCTGGTTTGCAATGTGTTTATTCACCCTGGGGCACTGCTATTGTGACAGTGGTGGTGTGCCTTCAAGTAGTTCCCAACTTACTGTGATCCCAAAGCAGACCTATCACAAGGTTTTCTTGGCAGAGGGGGCTTGCTGTTGCCTTCCTGTGAGGAGAGAGAGATGTGACTTTCCCAAGGTCACCCATTGGGTTTTCATGGCTGAGTGGGGATCTGAATCCTGATCTCCAGAGTCATAGTCCAGCACTCAAACCACTGCATGGGTTTCCATGACTGAGCAAGTATTCCAACCTCACAGAATCTTGTCCAGCATTCAAATCGCTACATGATGCTACTTCATTGATATTCTTAGGATCTTCAAAACAGCTGAAGGAAAAGAAAAAAAAAAACAATCTGATCCTCTGGAAAATCTGAGCAAGGCAAACAATATGATAGTGCAGTACAGAAAGAGTACTTTCAGTGAATGAGTTTTCAAGCATACTCATATTTTTATTTTCATTTGATCTGGTTGATTCATATCCCTTCTTTCTGCCAGAACTGGGACGCATGTCAGTTCTCGGTAAGATTAACTTTAAATAAACGACAATAAGAATAAGCAAACCCAATGAAACAAATTATAATCATGAAGCACAACTGAATTACAAGCAAGTTAAAAGCGCTTCAATAAACTAAGAGCAGAATCTGCTCATTAAAAAGCCCCTTCTTCATAGGCCAGTGAGCTTCTTGAAGCCTGCCTGAATGAAAAGACTTTGCCTGCAAGGAGAGGAGAACAGTATGGGGCTGGTCTAGTCTCCCTTGGAAATGAGCGTCCAAGCCTTGGAGAAGCCACCAGGGAAGTCTTCAGAGTGGTATCAAAATAACCCAAGGCGGGAGGTGAGGGGACATAGAGAAAGGGAATTGGCCCTAGTATCTTGACACAGCCATGCTCAATCCCCTACTTAGCCCAGTTTAAAGTTTATTTTTATTATTGAATTTTTAAAATATAAATACAAAGAAAGTAAAAATAATGGGAGGAGGAATGAATATGAGCTAGGCACGTAAATCAATATAAGCTGACTATGTTTCTAAAGCCATGTTATCTTGGAGCTGGCTTCTGTAAAATATAAATTCATGTGTGGTTAATGCCAACAGCAGCATCTCACCACAGATCTTTATATCTGGGTCTTTGAGTATGAATTTAAAGTATGTATGAAAATGTTGTTGCTGTTATTGTTGTATCTTCTAATACAGTTGTTCCTCCACATTCACTAGGGTGAGGGGCACAGGACCTGTGCAAAAGTGGAAAAATTGCAAATATCAAAATGTGTATGTGTGTATCTGGGGGAAGAGGGTCAAGGCATGGTGGGGAGAATGGATACCCAGGGTCCAAACCAGGTCAGGTAAAGGAGAGGGAACAGGAGGGGGGGCTGGCGTGGTGGTCCTATATTGCCTCTCTTTTGCCCATCTCCTTCCTTGGGTGTGTGGGGGGCATTAGGGGAAGGTTTGTGGTGCTGAGAAATTGTGTTGTGAATCCTCCTTAGGTGGCCAGGCAACAGCTGGTGGCAGGGGAGGAGGAGGACGAGGAGGACGAGAGGTGGATTTTTAAAGGGCTGCACAGCCTGATCAGAGCTGCCAAGAGAGAAGGTTCCCTCAGACAATAAGCACCTGAGGTGTGGGGGCAGGAGTTGAAGAAATTCACAAATGATAAAATCCGTGAAAGTTAAACCCGCAAATGTGAAGGGCCAACTGTATGAGAATGGTATGCAATAAGAAAATGTGACTTAGGATTTTAAAAGCATTTTGAGGCATCTATAAATTATGAATGGAGAAATATGAAGAAAGTAAAGAGAATTATTTCTCAAATGAGCCTGCAAACATATTTTTATGGCATCCTATTTATGTCTCTTCAGAAGCCAGATCTCAGTGTCTGGGGCATAAATAGTGACAAAATCTTCAACCTGCTCTCCCCCCACTTCTATATTTGCACACACAGGCATGTAAACACACACATACATATCTTCGACAGGTGGCATTTCAGCTAGAAGGAACCTTATTCATAGAAGGGTTAAACAGTTCAGGGGCTGCTACTTTGGATTCCATTGTCTCCAGCTGTTTCAACCTCACAGGACACCATGCCTAGAGAATCCTCAAGACTTTACACTAGCCAGAATGGCATTTCTGCAGAGCTACGGCACACTTGCCTTCACCTCCATTTTAGACGTGTGGTGGTGGTGTTTACTTGCACTGTCGGCTGCTCCAGAATTACTCTGAGAATGTGAGTGAAATTGTCTTGGCCTCAGCAATTATTAAACACCAAGATCAGACAGGAATACACAGGCCAGCTGTCATGGGGCTGCTGTGGCTCTCATGTTGCAGTCTGGGAATTCTGTTACACTGAACGGCTAGTTTCCAGTGTGTTTACGGGAATGTGAAGCATCTTGTTGTGGAGAGCGTAAGTCACCTGAACAGCTACACAACAGAAGGAGGAATCTTCTGAGATCTGGCATGGAAGGGTGGATAAAATGTTGGGTGTAGAAAAAAGGCAGCCAGGGATAACTCCATGCTTATCAGCTGTGAAGTTCACTAGAGGGTTATGAAGGCTCCTTAGGCAACACTTGGCCCACACTACCTTGCCATTTTATTGTGATGAAAACATCTTCCTCTGACATAAGGTAGGGATAAAGGTAAACTAATAAACATGGTTGTGGTTGTGCCCTGTCTTTCTCCCAAAAATTGGGGCTCAAGGCAGCTTACCATTTAGAAAAGAACAGTACAACTAAAAACATACAAAAAGTGACCATTAAAACAGAATTAAACCATTTACAATATTAAAACAATTTAAACCCACATTTTAAAAGATAAATTGCTATTAAAAGGATAAATTGCAATTTAAAGGAGTTTAAATATATTTTGTATTAGATCCACAGCAAGCTTCAAGGTGTCTTCCAATCCCCTTGCTCCAAGCAGCCACCGCCATCTTAGTTTTCCCAAAGAGTATGTGGGTTTTAAGTGGCCTGTGTAAAGAACAAACCAACATGGGGCTGCCATGGCTTTTGTAGCTGTAGCTACTTTTTAAAACCATAATTGATGTACAGGAAAAGGAAGACAGTTCCCACAATGGGCTGAATGAACTTTAGCCTCACTTTGCCACCCCTTCCCTCAGAGGATTTTGGTGGAAGTAATTGCTTGGCTACTGCCAAATGCCAGCAAAGGAAGAACTCTTCCATTTGCTAGCTAAAAACCAAAGGCTGTACTAAAGATCTGGAAAGTGGCTGGTGCAACAGCAGTTTTATAAAAAGCAGGGAGGATCCCAAAAATTACAGGCCAATTAGCTTAATATCTTTGGGGGAAAAATTTAAAAGATAAAATCAAGTGTATGAAAGGATAAATCTTGCTGAAGAGGAATGAACCTGGCTTCTGCAAAGATATATCCCATGGCCTAAATCCAATTGTATGTCCCAGCTAGAGTAGAACCAATTCAATTGTTGAATAACAAGTCAATATTTATTTGGATCCAGTTGATTCAAAAGGTTTATGCTACTTCAGACTAGTACTTTGGATATAGATTTAAAACCCTTTTAGAGTTTTAAATTTTTAACACTCATACACTCCTGTGTATGGAGATGATCCAATGCACTTTTTTTACTGGATTTTTTTAAAGGTTTCATAGTCCCTCAGCAAATACTCCCAAGGGCGGGTCCTGAGATAAGAGGAAAGATCTTCTTTTGGATTTGTATCTGATCCTACAAGGGAAAAAGTAGGAATAAATATGGTCCTCATAATGGTGGAATCTAACTAGCATACCTTCTAGCATTTCATAGATGAAAACTGGGGAACATGTGGCCATTCAGAATGTGGTCAATATGGCAAAATCATTAATGAGGAAGACCATACAAGATAGGAGAAGTTGCAGCAAATCAGTTTTGCCTGAGTCTATTTGTGAGGACAAGATTTCTGCCCCCTGCTATCTCCCCTGAGGAGTTATCTAAGTGTAAACTACTTTTGCACTTTTGAACTCACTTAGCAGCAATTGAAGTAATCTGAGGACAAAGGGGGAAAGTGGGAGGAAGAGAAAGAGACTGGGACATTTTAAAAGCAGCTGAAAAAGTGGGATGACAGAGGATTAATCAGGATTATCCCTGCCAAAATAGGACAGTTGAAGGATATGAAATAAAAAGAAGTTCCCAAAATATCTGTATCAGGACTGGAGCTTTTTAATTTGTTCATAATGATCTAGAGTTATGGCTGAGTAGTCATGTGGCCAAGTTTTCTGAAACCCCAAATTTAGAATCATTAATACAAAAAAAGGGCAGTAAAGATCTTGAAAAAGATATTTGGAGGAATGGAAATTACAATGGCAAATGCGGTTCAACATAAACAAGTGCAAACTTATGCAACTTAAGGTAAAAACTTATATATAAGCTGATGGGGTGACTAAACAGGAAAGGGATCTTGTGGTGATGGCAGATAGAGCCATGAAGACTTCAACCTAGGCTGCTGTGAAAAAGGTAGAGTCTATACTGGTTTTTAAACCCTTTAATACAGAATACATTTCTAGCTACTGCACCTCAGAAAATGACACTGCTGAGCTGGGAAAGATGCAGAAAGGAGCAACTGAAATAACCAAGGAACCAAAGGAAATAGTTGGGCCTCCTCTGGATAGAAAAAGGTAATGGAAGACTTGATAAAGTAGATTGTTTTCCTCTACTGCTCAAATTACTAGAACATAGGGTTTCCCAATGAGGCTGAATGCTGAGAATTTCCAGATGAATAAAAGGGCATACTCCTTCACATATAGGTAACAATAGAATTTACCACCACAAGATACAGCCATTATGTTCTGTTTTGCATTAGGCAGGCTCTAGCAGCTAGGTACCAACCATGTGAAGTCTAAGGCAGTCACACTATACAATAGGTTATTCTGGAAAAGGCAATTTCAGAGACAAGAACAAAAAGCAATGCCAAGGTCAAGCACTACAATTCTACTCCTAAAAAAATAGATTGGGAAAAAGTGATTCACTGTCAGAGTCAAGAAGCAGTGAACAGTTCAAAACAGTACAGGTCAGTTAGAATCAAGCAAGTCAGCCAACAGTAACCCAAGTGCAGGGTCATATTCAGCCCATAGTCATGCTGACCAAACAATAAGTCACAGCAAGATCCAAGGCATCAGGATCAGTTGACAAGATCTAGAGCAGTGGTTCCCAAATCTTGGTCCTCCAGATGTTTTGGACTTCAGCTCCCAAAAGACTTGACTGTTGGCCTAGTTGGCTGGGGTTTCTGGGAAGTAAAGTCCCAAACAACAGACCCCATGTCTGGGAACCACTGATCTAGGGTCAGATACATTGTTTTCAGCAATTCATCGGCCTGGAACTGTGGCTTCTGTAGCTGAGCTGCCTTGTCACAATGCAAGAACTCAGCTGTAGGCCCATCAGCCCAAGGTATCTCTGGAAGGCAGATCCTCCTTTGCAAATGATGTCCTGCTCCTAAGAAGGCCCCAACCTCTTAGAATCTCTTCTTCAGACGTGGGCATCAAGCTTATTCATACTTTTATCCTGTACCATTCTTGGACTGGAATAAAGCCCAATCTCACCCCATCACTCAGGAATGAGCCATCTCTTCTAGAGTAGGTTTAACCATCCACCCCTTTTCTGGGATCTTCAGAGATGGCCTACTCCTCAGCACCATCTGGCCCTGGAAGTTTTTATTTTATTTTATTAAAAATATATTTATTGAATTACAAATTACAAACATTAAAAACAAAGACAAACACATAGACAAATACAGAAACATAAACAAATTTCTATAAGTGTATTAATGAGACATACGATACACTCTACCTCTCCTTATTTATATTTCTAATCTCAATTTCCATCTTTCAAGTACACTTTAATTATTCCTAATTAAATAAATCATTACACTTCCACATTCCACATTGTACATTAAACAATCCACCATACATACATACATCCTACCGGTACATATATATCTACATATTACCCTAACATATAATGACTTCCTTTCTCTGCACCATTGGGTAATTTCATCGTATTTATCTTCAATGCAGATTAATTAATTTGTTTTCTCCTAATCTTTATTGCCTTTAATCATCTCTAGTCTAACATTAATTTTAACACTTATTTTGCCAATCATTCCATATCATTCATTGTTTTATTAACTTCATTTCAGTGGAAGTTTGAGATCTTCATCTGAAAAGAATTCCTCAAGTGAGGGTGTGACAGCATAACTGCTATCTTAGACTGATATAGAAAAACTCTAGTGGAATCCTTGGAGCACATTTGCCAATCATGGTAGAGGATGCTGCTCTCATATAGTAAACACTTAAGCATTCTTAATGTTTACTCAGAGCTTAGAGGTAACTATTTACAAATCCAAAAGATAAAATACTTCTTTTGAAAGCAGCAAGTTATAATTGGAGCTATGTCCCATAAAAGAAAGGAAACTCAGACTACAAGTGGTACAGTTACCATGCCGACTCAAAACATTAAGGAGTAGAATTGCATCTTCAATAAATAACAAGTAGCAATTAAATGTTGCGAAAGGTGGGGAGGAGCACAGCATCTACTTTTCTTTCCTGGGGTCAAGAGAACATGGAAGCCTATCAGCACCCATAACTGTATGCTTCCTCAGGCTTGTAATTGGGTGGGTATAATTTAACCATAGTTAAATTACTTCACAATTAGAGCATAAAAACAAAGAATATCATGACTTTTCTGGCATAACTTTAACAGTTTAAATTAATAGTTTCAGGTGCAGCCTCCGTACTATTCAGTACTATAGACTGATGAACCAAAGCATTCTGATGGGTTGCATTTTTAAAAAATAGGTAATAGAAAGTAACTATTTTGCTAGTTTCACAGAACTCTGGAAAAATTAATAGCAACTGACTGTGTGCCAGGGCAAGGCTGAAATGTAATGGTAACTAATTACTTTCAAAAGTAACTTTCCAAGGTCTGAGTTTACTGTGGTCTAGTGTACATCACAAGAAGTGATGCATGAAATGGTGCAAAGTATCCTTTAATCTGAGCACCAGGAGGAGTCTCCTAAACACAAGATACATTAGACTATTTAATTGTCTCCCAAGATAATGAGGCAAAATCTATCTCTTCTGCTATTGGAAATTAATGGATTACAGTGCTCAGGAGACACCATACGTCAGGAACACTCTTTCCACACCTATCATGGTGAGAATGGTAACTAGACTAGACAGCCTCCAGCAACTCCAGAAGATGGGATTGTCTGCCAAAATATTGTCCTGTAAAGAATCTTTTGCTGCCAGAAATGGAGAAATGGAGCAGGAGGAGGAAGGGAGAAAGAAAAGGAGGGGAGGAGAGAGAGAGAGAGAAGAGAGAGAGAGAGAGAGAGAGAGCGCAAGTAAATTGGCAAAGTGATCCTGTCACTTGACCCATATATTTATTTCTTCATTCACTCTGCTGCTCAGAGTGGTTGCTTGGCAACCCCAGCAGCGCCACTATCCCTGTGCGCCAGGCTTATTTTGAGCAACTGTGGGCTGGCCTGCACTGGCAGAGAGATCCATCTCCAAAAATACAAAGTATGTAAGCTGCCTCACATATGGCATTTCTCCCTATACTGATGTATTATTCTGGTAGAAGAATGATTTTTTATTGTAACGAGAAGGCTAATTATAAATAAACTGTACTACAGTCCCTTTAACTCCTGGAACCCAAGTCATATAATCTGTGGGCCCCCAACTCTGCAATGTTTTTAGATTTAGATGCTTTCCCAGTGATGAGACATTGTATGTACGATATATGTCTAGGTAGCTATTGGGTTGAAAAGAAAACCTCTCCCCATTGTCAACCTGGGGCCCTTTCACACTAGACAATTATAGTGCTATGATTCCACTTCAACTGCTGTGATAACACCTTGTGGAATCCTGGGTTTTGTAGTCTGATGAAGCATTAGAGTTCTTTGGGAGAGAACTGAAATACCCCCCTCTAAACTGCAGATCCTAGGATTCCATAGGATGCCACCATGGCAGTTAAAGTAGAATTGTGATGTTCTAATTGAGAAGAAACTTAGGCCCTTTTCACACGTGGAGGAAGCCATGCCCGAAAACACGCCAAAACAGAGCTTACCTGGAGCTGTCACAACGTGGAGCAGCGTGAGTTCGCTGCTCCACACGTGGCGGCATCCTGCAGAGTCCCGCGGTGTCCAAAATGGTGACTTCCGGCTGGCGGAGGCTCTCCGCCAACCGGAGAAGCTCGCCAGCCGGAAGCCCCCCCCCGCCAGTCTGCAGGTGCGCACTTGCGTGCGCCTGCAAATCCACACCGGGTGCTGTGTTGAGGCTGCACGCCCCGTGCTTTTTAAAAACTACTTGAAAAGTGGTTTTCAAAAAGCACGCGGCGGCGCCACTTCCGGTTGCCCCTGCACGGATTGACGTGTGGAACTACACAAAAGTATCTGCCCCAATCCACGTTACGGTGTAGATGACCTCCGTCAGAGTTCGTTCTACACCGTTTTTTTAACCCCGTGTGAAAAGGGCCTTAGAGATATTAAAGCTTCTCCTTCAAGTACCTTTGATATCTCAAAGTGAAGTAGCCAGGGTCTCAATAGAGGGCCTTCTCAGTTGTTGCACCCCATCAGTATTTTTATTTTCTACTAGTGAAAGTACTTGCTTTTTCATGGGTTGAAATCAAATTTAGTGTGATACCACAAAGCAATCAAGAAACGCTATATAACAGGTAGAGTTGGACACACTGTGCCTGCTCTGTTTGAGTGAAGCTTTGACCACTGGTGCCAGAAGCACACCTATTGCTATGGTGCGTCACTACAGTCTCGTGAAGGAAGAGTCCACCGAAGAGCCATCTTCTACCACCACCATCTGCCTCGCCTCTAAAAGCAGGAGTAGCACCTCACCCCTGGATTTTAGGAGATGAACTGATGAGCTGAGAGACAGTACATCATGTGCCAATAAATGAAGTCACACACTTAAATACATGCAGACACAAGAGAGGGTTTTCTTGATGGTTGCTCCCAAATGCTGGAACTTCCTAGATTGGGAGGACCAGTTGGCTGGCATCTTGTTGCTTTTCTGTGAGCCAAAATCGTTTATTTAGGTAGCAAGGCTCATCCAGAAGTAGTATCTAGTGCAGAATGTATTGGCTAGGATTCTATGTAGTGTGACCTATAGACTACACAGGAATAGTACTAGATGCCAATTTGTACTGGGCCACGTTCAAGGTAATGTCATTACATATTTTTGGCCACCCCTAGGTTATGGAATGAGCTGCTACAGAAGATTTATAAACTGACTGCTGTTGTTGTTGTTGATGATGATGATGATATTTTATATCCTACATTTCTTTCGAAGTGGCTTGCAACATACTAAAAGCAATGCAGATTTAAAAACTATACAAAAACTTTGGTTAAAAAGTTATTAAAATTAAAAAGTTAATACATAAAAGTTATTTATAAATTTCAAACTACATAACAGTACAGCATGCTATTGAAATTCAGCCATACTCAGTTTCTAAAAGCCTGACATTCTAAAAGAATGTTTTGACGTGCTGGCAGAAAGAAAGCAAGGAGAGAGGCTATCCTAAATTCCAAAGCCTGGGAGCAGCCACCGAGAAGGCACTCTCCCTTGTTCCCACCAAATGACTATAAGGTGGTGGGACAGAGGCAAGAGCCTCTTCTGAAGCTCTTAGAGCTTCTAATGGGCTGTAACAACAACAATTAACAACAACAACACACCTGTCCCTATGGATCAAGGTGGAGAATAACAGATTAAAATAGAGTGACAAATAGACACATAATACAATTAAAATTTTTGAAAAAAACATAATTTTTAAAAATGTTAACATCAGTTTAAAAAGCACACATGATTAAAAACAATTCATAATTTAAAAACTCATCTGGACAGACCTGCCAGTCTTTAATGCTGTTTTTATGCAGCTGTCAAATCTCTTCTGGTAGGTCATTCCACAAGTTTGAGGCAGCTGAAGAAAAAGTCCTCTAGTTAACAGTTGACAGCCTAGACCTGGCTGACTGAAATAAATGTCCCCCAGAAGCCTTGAATGTATTGGACGGATTGTACAGGAGATGGCAATCTTGGACCCTAGGCTTTAAAGGTAACAACCAACACTTGGTACCTTACCCAGAAACTAACTGGCAGCCAGTGGAGTGATTTTAATATAGGTGTATCATAAATAAACTTTATGAGTCTAGAACAGCAGTAAGGACCTGTCTCTTCTAGCAGGACTGGTATACTGTTGTATCCCTTCAAGTCATTTCCAACTTATGGCATCTTTAAGGTGAACCTATAATGGGGTTTTCTTGGCAACGTTTGTTCAGAGGGGGTTTATCACTGACTTCTTCTGAGACTCAAAGTATGTGACCTGCTCAGGATCACCCAGTGGATTACCATGGTTGAGCAAGGATTCGAACCCTTGCCTGCAGAATCCTTATCACTTAAACCACTACACCATGCTGGCTCTCTCTAGCAGGCCTATTTAGATGATTTTTAAGTCAATGGTTTTAAAGTATGTACTGATAATTTAAAATAGTATATGCAGAGTGAAAATCATAATTACAAGGAAAAAAACATATGTTGAGAATGCTAGTAACTCAAAGAGGACTCTGATTCACAATGCTATAGTGGGCTTCTCTTCTTCAGGTGTTTCTCTACCACACAAAGTAACCATGGCTGCTGTGATCTCCTTTCTGTATGACCGCTCCATGAGGTTAGCCCACCTTTGGCTGAACAAAACAACCAAAAAGCATAGATTTTCCGTAGGGCTATTAAGGAAGGGGCAGTGTGCCTCCTGCTGTGATTTGGAATCTCCAGTCAAGCCAGGAGCTGTCTGCTTGAGATCACTGTCTAGGGGAGGGCAAATGACCTCTCTCATCCATTATCATTTATCAGTCTTAACTATGTAGACTTTCACAAGCACAGTATGCACTTAAAAATCCCTTCCATGTGTTCAGTATATGTGTGTGTGTGCCCTTTAAGTCATCTGTTGACTTATAGCAACCCCATGGATTTCAGAGGGTTTTCTTAGGCAAGGAATACTCAGAGGTAGTTTTGCCAGTTCCTTCCCCTGAAAGGTAGCCTCCCAATTACCTGGTATTCTTTGGCAGTCGGCCATCTAAGTACTAGCCAGTGATGGCCCTGCTTAGCTTCCAATATCAGATGGGATCTGGTGCCTTTAGGGTATTTCAGCAGCTAGAAATATAGCCTCCTAGGTGAATGTGCATAGGATAGATTACATGCAGTCTTTGTTATCCCTGGAAGGCTCAAGAACAATTTTTCCCTTTCCTTTTGCTTTCCTTTCTTCTTTTTTTTTTCTTTCTTTCAAGTTTGACCACTTAGTGCACTTCTGACTGATAAATCTTAAGGCAGCTCAACTCCACAGGAGTCTTGGTGGCCCAATTTTGCCTGTCACTTTTTTGGGGAGGAGAGTCAGCCCCCTCTAGTCTAGTCTGCACTTCTTTTCTGGGATCCATGGATGTCAGTGGGGTTGTAAATCCCTTTTGAATTGTAAACTGTATCTGTTGAACCAAAACCTTTTCCCAAAATATAGGGTCTTGATAGCTCCTTTACAGTTGCTAAAACTCAGTGCAACTTTGCCCTCCCCCCGCTGACCACCCCAAAGCTGCCACTTTCAAATTGTGGTTATGATTCTATCTTCTTCACAAACCTGATTGAGAACAACTTGACCCACCGAAGCCAACATTGTCCTTATCCTCACGTACATTTACAATACATTCTGTCATAGGGTTTGGGCTCCCATTTTACTAACATCTTTGTAAAAAAAAAAATCATTTTTTGTTTATATTACACATTTATAAAATGTTCTGTATCATGAGATGGAAGGAGGGCAAAATTTGCATCCAATTATTGCTATAGTAGAAGAGACGATATTAGAATGCCTGAGTTTTAAAAAAAGATTTAAGCTTTCTATGATCCATTCATTGTTTAAGGAAGTAGTTGCTTGGCATCCCCTACTGGACACTGAAGGACACTGCAGATTACTGAAAGGAAAGCACACCTAAAACAAAAGCAGTTTCAGCACTGCACTGTTATAGTGCTATTATTCCACTTTCAACATCCAATGGAATCCTGGGGTTTGCAGTTTAGGGAGGGGCATTTAGAATTCTCAGCCAGACAGCCCTTTGGCCTCAGTAAACTACAAACCCTAGAATTCCACAGGATGTTGAAAGTGGGATAATAGTACTATAACAGTGTAGGACGGAAATGGCCTAAGGTACCTCAGGAAGTAAAAGAGATAGATATTGAATATGCAGAAGTACCTTAGCTTCCATAACAACCAAATCTGAACTTGGTGAAATTCTGCCTATCACAAAATAGCATTGCACTTTCAAGATGCAGATTTCACTGTCTAAAATGAACTCCATTAACTTCAACACTTTTGCACCAAAAATAACAGACCACAGGGCAATTTAAAGTCTTATATCCATACATTCCATCTGCTCAGAAGTAAGGCACTGACACAAGTTGTATGTGTGCATGTGCCTTCAAGTCATCTGTTGGCCGTGAATTTCATAGAATTTTCTTAGGCAAGAAATATGCACAAATGGTTTTGCCAGTTCCTTCCTCTGAAATACAGCCTACAGCACCTGGTATTCATTGACAGTATCTCATCCAAGTACTAACCAGAGTTGACCCTGCTCGGCTTCCAAGATTAAATGGGATCTTGTGCCTTTAGGGTATTTTAACTGCATGCAGAGGGAGGGGCTAGGTGCGGGCAGTCAGCCTAACAGGAAAATAACTGAAACAGGGTTTGAAGGGAAAGTTTGGTGTGTGGGGTGTGAGAGAGAGAGATTGAGAGAGAAAGAGTTGGGGAAGTGTTTGCAGGGTTAGAGCTGCAAGTGTCTTGCTGTTTGCTAATCTTTAATTTGCCAACTACCTTTTCCCTTGTCAGTTTGTTCAAAAAAGATTTTATTATATTTTTGTAAAGAGCAGTCTCCATAAAGTATCTCTTTGATCTGGATCAGTTACACATGCTACCAACAGTGACACATTCATTGGGATAAACTAAAACACACTTTGCCCTATGTCTACAAGGGTGTGGATTTAGGGAAAGCAGTACAGAGATATAAATGTGGAGAGGGACCCAGGGGGTGGCAAAAATATAGAAGGGTGCTGCTTTCTAGGAAGGGAGAATTCAAAGCAGACCTGATGTCATAGCCCTGGCTTGGCCCAGATTTCCACGTTTTGACAGTGCCATTCAAAATAATTAACAACTGGTTCTGGAGACTTTGGCTGTCTCCTCCTGGGATCCCAGGAGCTGGCAATGTTGCTTCCCCAACTTTGTATCTGACTCAGGCTTCCTACAGCCTCTTGGCACCAGCCACGCTGGATGATGGGATGCTCAGTGCATCCACATCCCCAGCTCTCTCTTGTGGCTCCAAAAGATCCAATTCTTCCATCTCCTCTGAACCTCTTGTTCTTTGTCCTCATCTGCTTCACTACTCCTGGCTGCTGTTTTCACCTCTTCATTTCTACTACTTTCAATAACTTTAACAATCAAACTGGTGCAAACTGGCTGAAAGACAGCACTGGCTATATAGGCTAGTGTTCTTAAATAGTTTATGTTAAAGCCACAATGGTGGATGCAGTAATTAAAAATGATAGGAAAATCTCAAAACAAAGAGGCTGTAAAATTGGATGTTTTAAAAAATGTACTGTAATCTGATTTAACTTCTTAAAACGACTTAAAACAACCTTCTTCAACCTGGTACCCTCCAGATGTGTGACAATTCCCATCTCCCCAATTATGCATAGCTATACATAACTGAAGATGGAGCAGATCTGGGAGGGGTGAGGCTTCAAGTATATTCCCCATTTGAATCTCATGAAATGATCAACCACTGGAAGAGGAATAGAAAATAGCTAGAGTTTCAGAGTTACTTAATATTCATCTTAAGTAAGAAAATTCAATATTGCCCTAATAATCATCCTTCACTTTAACAGCAGAAGTTCAGGTCCCTTTTACAATTATACCACTTTAACTGCCATGGTAGCATCCTACAGAATCCTGGGATTTATAATTTAGTGAGGCACTGGAGCTGACAGAAAATTCTAAAAACCTCTCAGAGCTACATATCCCAAGATGCCACATGGCCGCATGGCCATGGCAGTTAAAGTGGTATCAAAATGTGATCTCTACATAGTGTGAAAAGGGCCCACATTATTTGGAAGTTGTTTGGGCTACAGCTCTTCAAAAAAAATATGTTAGTGCTGCCTTTCTTGGTAGGTCTGGCCCAAAACAAATTTAACCTCCTGTGGTGAAAAACAAAATGGCACCTCCACAGACACCTATCCCCTTTTCCATGTACAAAGAGACACCAAACTGACTGTTAAATCTTCCTCCCTTCAAATGGTGACAGGACAGGATTCTTTATTTCTGTCTGGGGCAGCAGGTAAGTTTAGGCAGAGGGGCCGCTGCCTCGTGTGTAACTGTACACCAAGATGCTCCCTGAGGCACCTGCCTCTCTCAGCCTGGTGTTTCCTGGAAGCTATGCTTCCTGGAAAATAGGAAAATACATGGAGCGCAGCAAGAACATATGGCTTAATGCTTTGTGCTACCATCACCTTGTGTGGTACAGGAGGAAAACACAGTATATCACCCATGTGTAAAGTGAGAAAGGTACTATACCCAGAAATGGAATTATCCTGCACTTTCAGAAAATCTGGAAACTTCTAAGCACAAAGTACAATCCCAATCCCACAGTGTGTAGTGCTAGCTTTAGCATGTTTCTGAGGGATGAGAAGTACTTACCCAGGTTTTGTTTTCTTTTGAAAGAGGACACTCTCTACAATGCTGACAAGGTGTGGCTCCAGTACAGCCCACATGGGCAGTCAGTAGGAATGTAATTCGTCATTAATTTTCTTCTCCAAGGAAGCCAAGAGTAATTACAGAAGTTTTCTTTCCACTATGAAGAAGTCTTCAAAAGCCACAATGTTTTTGAAACCTATTCACAATTCATGAACAATGCTGCACATTTGCATGTGGTTGTTGACCACAGAAAACAGCATTTTCTGAGAAGGACTCTGCTTTTTCCTAGATAGAAAATAACCTTTCTGCATAGAAAATGCTGTTTCTTGCACAGAAAATGCTATTGAAGGCACACACCAACAGTGAATAAGACACTTCCCCAAATCCTGTTATTAACAGCTTTATTCAGGTCTTGCAAACTCAGGACTGTGTTTTCCTTGATTGGGTCAATCCATCCATAAAGTAGTCTTCCTCTCCTCCTATTGCATCCAATTGTTCTCTTTTCCATTGAATCATGTTTTCTCATGCTACACCCAAAGTCAGAAAAACCTCTTTAGTGTTTTGACATCTAGCAAGAGTTCAGGCTCTAGAACCCATTTATTAATTTTATAAGTAGCCCCAAAAGAGCCAATGCAGCATAGGGGTTTGAGTGCTGGAGTAGGAGTCCAGGAGACAAGGGTTCAAATTCTATCTGAGCCATGGAAATGCACTGAGGGACTCTAGGCAAGTCACACTCAGCCTTAGCAGAAGGCAATAGCAAACCCTCTCTCACTGAATCTTGCCAAGAAAACTCCATGATGACATGATGAGACACCTCAAGTCAGAAATAACTTGGAGATACATAGCAGTAACAACATTGCCCAGTCTTAATAAACATATTGGAAGCCTATATACATGGACCTCGAAAGGAGTATAGGACTATTCTGTTATTGGATCAGATGTCCACATCCCCAACATACAACAGACCAATCAGCATGGTAAAAGTCACTACTGAGATAGAGCTCAGATGATAGGTAAACACATCTTCTTCAGTTAACAGGTTAACTATTAAATCTGTTCTTGCAGAATAAGGCCTTTAACAGGTCTGCAGTTCTTTTTACCCTTTTCCACTGAAAGAGCATGGACATTTAAAAAAAAAGGAAGGTGGGGTAGAAACGTTTTAAGCAGATAAGCTAGATTAGTGCTGTTCAAAATGGTGGTCCATGGACCCTGCCAGCCTGTGAACTATTGGCTGCTGGTCTGCCGCACATTCCCAGGAAAGACACAAACACTTGTATACTATGGCACAAATAAGATGCCAGTTCCAGACATGTTGGGTGAAAAATCCTGTCCACATATCAGATAGGATAAGAAACACTCATCTAGACTGCACCAGCAAGTAAAAGGTTAGAAGGGATTCCCCTACCACGATATCCCCAAAGTGATTCGGAAGAAAGAAGTCCTGACTCAGAAGGACTTGTGGTATGGTGGATGGGAAGGATACAACAAATAAATTAAAATTCAATGGGAACAGAAAGACAGACATCATACATCAATTTCCTGCACAGATGTTGACAATCCTAATCCAAAAAGCAACAGTCTAGGACATTCAGTACAATGGGAAATGAGACAATAAAAGATGTCAGATGTCAGCTCCAAGTAATAACTTTGAAGGCTCTGTCTTTGCATTTTTCCAGAGCTTGGAAGTTACTTTTAAATCAAACATATATCTCTACCTAACTGAGCAACTGCGAGTTCCAGAGCTTCTTTCTAGCACAGCTCAATTAAACATGGCCTCAGCACCTCATTTATTATGAATGCATTTATTCATTTTAAAAGTAACTTTTTAAACTTTGGTTTTTTTTATATTGTTCTTTTCAAAAATAAAAGCTCAAGCTCAAGGATGGGAAGTCTGCAACCCTCTTGATGTGGTTGAACTGCAAATCTCAGCAGCCTTAGCCAGCAGAGATAAAGGGGAAGAATGCTAGGAAACATATGTCAGCAATATCTGGGAAGATCACATATCCCCCTTCTTTAGAAGAACTGAAGAGCGACTCTAAAGACATTATATCATACCCATGCCAGTTAAAAGACAAGCAAGCAATGCAGTGACTTAAAACAGTTTAATGTAATTCCAAGACAAAGTGTGATTACATTTCTACACATATACAATATGCATATGTGAGTTTACAAATTCTGATTAATAACTCGTTTCACTTCAGAGACCGAAAAAATGATCAAAAGAAACTGTGAATAACAAGCTATAACATAGTTCACCACAATGGGACCCCCTTTCTCACCCTACAGTTAGTAATATTACAATTAAAATAACTATATTCTTCTATAATGCTTTTTTTTCTGTTAAAATCATCTCATAAATTTACAATGCTATTATTAGTTTTCAAGTCTAATATAAATTCACTCCATTTTTCTACAACGAAAATGATTATTAATTAGAAGCACACAACGTCATGATGAGAAACACAAGCAATTTTTTTTTTAGTAGCAAGAACTTGATTGGTTAAGAATTAGTTTTCGTGTAAAACATTCTAAAGCCAAGTAAAATATCCATTCTTATAACATACCTATAATATGAGACTAAGGAATAGGTTACATATAGTTCTACAACACATCAGTTTCTTTTCTGTTTTTTTTCAAAGACATTACCAGAAGGGGAAAAAATAACAAAGGGGAAAAAATAAAAGAAAGGGGAAAAGGGGACAATTCACAGAAAAAAAGGGAGTAAAAGAAATACACAAGAAAATACTGTTGCACACAATAATTTTCACAAAGTTTTAACATGGATTAACACTCAATACAGAACCATACAGTGAAAGAATACAACCAATCAGGGCTTTTGTGGGGTTTTTGAACTGAGATGATGTTGTATATGAAAAACAGAACCTTTCAAAGTATCACTCAGGTGAAAGGGCAGGGAGGTGTATTTTCTTTGTGTTTTGAAAAGTATTTCAAAATTTGCCTTCTTTTCTTCTTTGTTAAAAAAGTTTCTTTTTTCTGTACTAAGAGTTCTCCTTTCTATTGGACCATATTGGGTATACGAGAGGTGGGGGGTGGAAACCAGGTAGAAAAAATCTCTTCATTTATCTCAAAATGACTCAAAGATTCACATATACCTCTCCCCGTTTCTGTTCTTACAATGACCACAGCATAGACTCTTAAACGTCAAAGATACCTCCTCTCTTTCTCCCCGTTTAAGTAAAGCTATTATCTTCTTCTCTTTTGGGAAAAAAATTGTTTTGGTATACAATTTACAGGTAACACATTCCAATTTTGTTTGTATACAGTTTTGGCACCAAAGAAGCCTCATTTTTTGATTAAAAAAAGAAGAAAATATTTTATTTTTCAATGCTGGTGAAGCACAAGATCTGAGGGAACAATTTCTGTGCCCCAAAGAGTTGCACCTTGGAATGGCCATGGAGATATCACTTTGAGAAGCAAAATCCCAACTTTGCAAAGAAAAAGAAGTGTTGCGTGCAGCCACTACAAATTGGAAGTATCAGAGGCAGCATTTCCCTTTCTGGGGACAGAGATGCCATTATCATGCAGATTCTATGGAATGTGGATCTGCCATGTTAAAAACCCTTGTGCTTTAGAGACTCTAAGAGCAAGGCTGAAAAGAAAAAGAGAGAGAGAGAAAGCAAGCCTGTAGCTCTTGCAAAAGAACATGTAGATATTTCTGGGGCCAGCTCTGAGATAAAAGAACAAGTGGTTGCTAAGACCCAGTTGCTTAAGTATGCTTAAGATCTAGGGAAACCAGCCTCTTCCTCTTCCTCTTCTCCAAGGCCTCCAGATCCAGCCACAATAGGCCTCTTCTTTTTAAGCTTTCAAAATGGTGACTGAGACATACACCAAGTTACAACTTTGATCATGTGAGTAATACTGTGGAGCCCATGGCTTTTACTAATAGGGGCTGGGGGATTCCCATTGACTCTAGCGGGGATACTGATTTGTAATGTGGGCGGAGGGGTCAAAAGCAATGCATTTCCCCCTTGTAATTCACAAGCTGGCACTGACCAACACATGGGATTTTGCAGAGATTGTCAATTCCATAATGAAATCCAGCCATGCAGGCTGAATTGTTTAAATTAATTTTTTTTGCCCGTTCCTGTTAACATTTATTGTCTCAAAATACTTTGCCCAGCAGAAGATATCCATTTATATTCACTGCTAACTTGACTGTAGAAAAAACAACAAGAACCACCCACATAGAAACAGAACTCCAAGTGAAAAAGGGAAAGAAATGAAAAGGCAGTTTGCAGTCAAATATATAATTCACTGCAATGGACAATATGAAAACAGCATCCAATATTCAGTTCATTGGCTAATAGGCAAATTAAATTCTAAAGGATCTGGTCAAGTTTGTCATGCTCAGTTGAGGGGTTCAAAGCGAATCTAGAGTGACAGCTGTAACTCAGTACGGAGGAGAAGTACACACAGGATAGCAAAATTAGAGCATAGTTCCACTCCAACCTCACTCCCAAACAATCCAACGTCTGGTTGTCTCTGGAACTGAGAGCTCAGTACTTGAAAACTGAACTATTGTTCTCCCTCCTGCAGACATTCACAAGGGGTGCTAGTGACGACTCCTGCCTTGAAAGATGACCATCACTATAGCTGCCAATTGATCAATGCTAGAGTGCGGGATGAGATGTACCAAGTGCAGTGCTTTCAAGATATTTTTTTTTTCATGCAACACATGAGGGTGATAAATGATTGCCATTTAAACAAGGTCATTCTAAGCACATGATTCTACATCTTCACATGATTATAGAGCTTGTAAACACATACACGCACTGTGTGACGTATGTGTGTGTGAACTAGCTTTGAGTAATTCAGCTTATTCAAAACATCCTTTGCTCCAAATACCCTCAGTTCTCATCATACAAGTATTTATGCTCAAATTAGGAGGGCGGGGGAATCATACAACCCTACAAACGTCTACTCAGAAGTAAGTCCCACAGTGTTGAGGTTTACTCTCTGGTAAACGTGTTTAGGATTGCTACCTCAATGAAATAGTTAGTTGGAAACTATTGTGCTTCTTGATTCATCCCCAAGAGTTTCAGTTTTTCTTCTTTTTAGTTAAAAAATAGGTAGACTCTACTTGCGATATTTTCAACATGCATGGAGTGATTTTTTTTTCTATTTAACTTTGGAATCAATTTATCTGATCTGACTTTCTACTACTATGTTATACCTCAGAAACAGAATGTACATATTGAAGACACACTTCTACTTTTGTTTCCGAAAGGGCAAAATAAAAAAAGGGAAAAGGATAGCTATGTGGAGATTCAGAAGATATCATTAAAAACAGAACATTTAGTTAGAAAGTACCAGTTTAAATGTAAACTATAAAACACCGTAACTATAAAATGTAGCAAGAAATATTTTAGTAGCCACAGTCTGTTGTTCAGTTCATATTGGTTTAAAACGTGATTCATTAAATATCTTCAAGAAGGCCGAAGCACTTTTACAGTAGCTATGAACATATATACTTACATGTGCATTTCAACATCACAATTAATTAAAATACATAAAAGCATAAATTTAATCCTTGGTTTCATCATTTTACTTTTAAAGACTCACTCAAAGCAACAATGACCAGGGTGGGCATTTATCATTATTCTGCCCATACAGATAGCATAATTTTTTTTAAACCCCCAGATCCCAAATTTAAGCTGGCTACATGTTTTCAGGAAAAAAAAAAGGCAAAAACTAAGATGAATGCCCACATTTGAGGTAATTATTGCCATTAGGTCACAGTTTTTATAAGTATTTCAATCCTTCTTTATATATATAAAACAAAGTGTTATGTCAGAATTCTAGAATCCCAGTCAATTCAACTCGAATCCAGAATCTTAATCAGGTGGGTTTGCTTCCAATGGAGTCAACACGCTCTAGAAAGTTAGAAACATCTAGTATGCAGAGAGACCACTCTTGAAACCACAGCAAACAAGGAAAAGGTTTTTTAGAAATGCAAACACTAGTGAAGAAATGAAACATAAAAATAAGATGGATGAGAAATGCATATATTTTCTGATAGAAATTCCAGATCAAAGTATTTCATATTTCCTCATAATTTTCCTGATTTAAAAATAAACAGAACAATCCCATCTCGGTTATTATCTGCTCCGTCCCAGCACCTTAGCAAGTCCTTGGCTTTGTCCAGAAAGTGAAATAAAATTTACTTTTGCTTTCAGCACTGTTGCCCCACGGAAGGAAGGAAGGAAGGAAGGAAGGAAGGAAGAAGAGGGAGGGAGGGAGGGGTACTTAGCTACCTTCACACACAATTATTTGGGATAAACTGACATGCAGTTTCCCCAACAGTTGAAGAGTTAGGATTAGAGATGTCACAATATTTATCAGTGCAGTAAAAACATCATATTTGGAAAAAATGCTTTTAGTATTGCCTTTCTTGGTTTAACTACATTAAGCAAAAGATTAATATACAACTCCCCCCCCCCGCCCTTGTTACACACATGTAAAGTCTGGTATAGCAGCACTGCTAAAACTGGAAGGACAATACCAACCCGTACATGAGAAACGAAAGTTTTACTGTTATTTGCTATATTCAGAAAAACAACATATTGGAGGCTTCTGACAACTTGTACTAATTGCCCATTCAAAATTACATACTTGCTACATATTTGTTTCCTTCTGTTATGAAGTATTTCTTTACATTCACTGGTATCACCTTTTGCTTGCCTAGCTTGGCAAATCCTGCAAATACACACTCCCCCTGACATCCTGCCAATACATAAGCGTTCTATTAGGCAATTTCCCACCCCTGTCACCACCACATAAAGGATGCGGAAAAGGACCTGATGAAGCAAGCCAACTGATATGAACCCAACCTTTACAACATCACAACCATACTCTCCAACATTTCACAGATAAAAACTGGACACATGTGGCCAAAACTGCAGAAGTTATTAATGAAGAAGAACATGCAAGATAGGAGAGGATCCTACTGGGAAAGGCAAGATTCCCCTCCTTCTTTGTCACTATTTTTGTACTTTGAACTGAGTTTGCAGCAAATAAAGTAAGCTGGGGACAAAGAGGGAAAAATGGGAGGAGGAGAGAGAAAGAGATGTTTTAAAAGCAGCTGAAAAAGTGGGACAACAGAGGATTAATTGGGACAGCTGGAAGGTACGCATTATTATTTTTTTTAAAAGACTGCAATGTAGTTCAGCCACCCAAAGGAAGAATGTAGTGGTATATTCTGAAGGTCCTATTCTGATCATTTCTCATGGTCCAGGACTTTAGCAGCTCAGAGTCTTGGACTCAGAAAAAAAATATGCCAGCAATAATCTGGAACACAATAACCCTTGTTACAGAATACAGAATACTATACAAGATAAAGGGATATTTTGCTCCACTTGATTGATACTTTGGGATCAAGTAACTGTATCAGGTGCTTCTACAGCTAGGATTCCTACAAGCATGGATAAAAAAGAGTAAGAATTGGAGGAATGGCTTTAGAGAACTTAGTTCTCTCTCTTATTCACTGCAGGTTCAACAACCATTCATGCACAGGAACAAAATGAAATCTGACACAGAAAAAAACAGGAAACACCACAGAAGAGTGTGACATAAGGGTTATCTCTAGAGATGACCATAGGACTTCCTGGAAGCAGGAATCTATGAGGATGTGCCCATACTGGCCTTATAGGAAGTGGTCGGCAGGGCACCAGCAGATATACGTTACGTTTACTTGACACCAGAGTCATCACTGGCAAAAAAATAGAATGTCTCCCACTATTTGATAAGTGGATGGCTCTCCCTTCAGATGTTTTTGCTCTGCAATTCTCATCAGCCCTAGCCACCATAGCAAATGGTGAAGGATTATGAGAGCTGCAGTTCAAAAACATTTGGTGAGTTTCACATCCTTGCTCTACTAAATCTTCCCAAGGAAACAGGATTTAATCCTTAGGCCAGAGCTTTCCAAACTTTTCATATTGGTGACATACATTTTAGACATGCATCATTCACAACACACTAATACAGTTTTACTAGCAAACCAGAGGTTAAATGGTGCGATGGCAGAGGAAAAGGCAGCCCCCCCCACCCAGTCCTGGTTCCCTGACAGAGAAAGGCTTCAATGAGAGCGACAGCAATGGACCAGGCTCGGAGGATGGGGTCTTTCTCAGCCAGGAGGCAGCACACCAACACACTAGAGGTGACACACTAATGTGTCGTGACATGGTTTGGAAAGCCCCACCTTTAGGCAATGAAAGCCACCCTTTATGGGTATGGAGGTAAAAAGCATTTTAACCCCAGAACTTCTGCAGTAGTGTAATCTTACACTTAGCCATCAGTACTGTGCTGAATTCAGACTTCACAAAAATTACTATTTTTCAGATTGGGACTCCCAGAATTTGGCAGCTGTAGTTCAGAAAAAGCAACATTTCCAAGCTCTAGTCTGACCCCAGACAGCAGAAAACTCAAGGTGTTAAAAGAAAACAAGGAATTTACAGAAGCTTGGCCACAATGGGCTGACTAGTGGATTTCTACATACGGCTGGGAAACTTGGGCACTGCAGGGTTTTTTAGATTGCAGTTCCCAGGATCCCTCACCAGTGGCTACACTGACCATGGATGATGGCAATTTTAGGGTAAAAAAATATCTGGAAGACTACAGTTGCCCACTCTTCAATTCTATATAGTCACTAGGGCTTTTGAATCCATTTTCATTGATTTCTGTTGAGAGTGGCAAAAACAAATGCAAGTTTTGGTCTACCCTTTTAGACATCCTGTGACATTTAAGCATTGGATATGTCTGAATCCTCCCAAGCAAATTTATTTAAATACATATTTGGAGAATAAAGATAAGCATAAGAAATGGAAAAGATGTAAAGGAAAAAGATACTCTATTGTCCAAAAAGTCATGAAATCTGGCTGGATTCTTTAGTGGACAGAAACACATTCTCATTTACACATTTTTTTCCATTTTAAATTTTGTTTTGTTTTAAATTTTCTTTGGTAAAGAAAAGTATAGGTTTTTAATCCTCCTTCAAGTTTGATAAACTGCCATTTTTCTCCCCAGTCCCAATTCTGAGGAGCAATCTATTAAGAATACACCAAAGGAAAAGGGTGAGAGGCAGAATTATTCTAGTGTTGGGCTATGATATGACAGAGAAACTCAAGGAGGTAAAAAGACAAATATATTAAGTCTTGGACCCTTTCCGCAGCTTACCTGTTTTCGGCGCTGGGGTGCAGGGATCGTGCGAGCAGCCTCTAGTGAGAGGCTCTTGCGTCCCGGTTCCTTCAGCTCCACAGCTGCTGCCTGCTCACACGAGAGCCCCTCCTCTTCCCTCTGCAGTGCAGCCTGGGACTTTCCCAGGCTGCACTGGGGCAGGAAGCGATGCCACAGCTCCAGAGCTCCGCATGCATGGCAAGTGTGCGTGGGGCCTCGGAGCGATGCACGATCGGTGTCTGCCAGCCCCTGGAGCATTGTGCGATCGCGAGTGCGTTGTGTGGATTGCTCCTCGCAGTCATGCAATGGTCAAGGGGCTCTTTTGCATGGCAAATGCCATGCGTAAAGGGCCTTGGTGGGCACAAAATTCATTGAAACTAGAATTAGGTCTTCTGAACTATGGTATTTAGATAATAAGAGTTGGCTGGGAAAGAATCCAGCATTGTTTCCCTTTGTTGATAAATAACTCCTTGATTGCACACCATCATCTGTAATCAGTACCAGTAGTACAAATTGCCAGGTACCATAAAACAAAACAAAAGAAAACAGCAAAACAAAAGCAGTGTTTCTTTGCAAGGAAACTATTATGGTGAAAGGAAGCCTTGGTTTCTCACTGTGCTAATGTGCTTTGACAAGTAACCACCTCCTGCACTGCATACCGTGCTGGCTTCCAAAGTACGCCACGCTAAACTAAATCACTCCTTCTTTAAGATCCTGCAACAGATTTTCAGTGCAGCCCTATGAATGCTTAGCTGCTGCTTTAAGTTCAGTTGGAGACAACCTGCAGAGGTTTTCTTGATGACTTACACAAGCATACCTCTGCTACCATCAAATTGTCACTCCCCTGCACAACTCTCTCCACAGATTCACAGAGAACTCCAAAGGCCATGCCAAAAAACATAATAAATAAAATATTACTACGAGCCACAATTCCATATGTTTTCAGCAAGTTTTTTTAAAAATTAAAAATAACAACAACCTGCTGCTACTGTTTTTGCCTGTACAAATCTCATTAGGTCCAGCTAGCATGGCCACAGGCTTTTCTGGGACAGGATGAAAAGATCAATGGAGTTTGAACGTCCTGGGATGAGACCTTTGTTCCTGTATTAAACATGACCAAACTCTATGCCTCAAAATCATTACAACGTTCATATAAAGGAGGGGGAGGGGGAGGAAGCAGCAATTGGGAGAGGGGGAAATATTTTTGCATCTCTTTCCCTAGAAGAAATTCACAATCCTCAGTTTGTATAGGAAATGTTAATTTCTACATGGAATGCTACCTCCTCATCTTACTCTTACTTATTCCATGATCACAGTACAGCTACTTTTATGAGCTGGGTGGGGTGTGGGGGTGGGTGATTGCCTATGCCATCTATGCATAATGTTGTCTCCACTTCAAAGCCCCTAAGACTCCCATTTCTATATTACCAATCATTCTATATAGAAAGAAAAAGAGAGGGATGTGTACACGCATACAAAAACATGAAATATATAAATAAAACATTTTAGAATGTGTAATTAAAACCAGCACTTCATTCATTTCTTGCCACAAATAAGCCAATAAATATTAATTCATCAAATACACCTCTAAAATGGTGCCCTTAGATGATCTACTGGATAAAAATAATGCAGAAGAGAATCAAAACTCTTCAGCTAAATAGAAAGACAGGGTGGAGGTCATTTAATTAAAGACATAAATATTATTTATATAACTAGTAAAGACAACCTTCATAAGTAGCTGTAATATTAATAATAAAAAAATTAGATGCTTTGGGAAGGAGGAAATGCAGACTATTCTGGGCAGATGACTTTAATCTTGTGCAATATTAAAGGGCAAAGGAGGCTGTGCCTTATTCTGAGTTCTTTGGATTTAAGTAGCCAAAACTCTAGTCACAAGACAAGGGACTCCTTATTTAGCTTCATAAATGTCATTGCTGTTAGTTGAGAAGACATTTTCCCCCCTTTCACACCATTTTTAGAAAGCAAGAAACTTAACTAAAATACTTACATCATAAGTTTATTACAGTGCTGTGAAGGCTTCACCTCTGTAATAAAATGAAGTTCAGGCCTATTAAGGTATTTTGATAGCACAGCAATTAATCAGACATCAGTTCTTCCAACCTGAGCTCAATGCCCACATCTACCGTGAACCGAGTTATGAAGCTTGCAATTGTTTGGTTTCTGTCTAAATGAGCTCACTTCTGAAAATATGAAGATACCAAAATGAAGTACCTTAAAATTGCAAAGGTATCCATTGTACATCGCACTGTTTAGACCAAACAAAAAATGAGCACTGAAATCATTTCCTGCTAGGTGAACCAGCCATGGCAAGCCTTCAGTTCACACACTCCCTTTCCCTCTAGGACCCTCTCTGGTGTATCTGAGGAGGAGAATGGAAGCATCTCTTCCTGTTTTTAAATGAACTATTTTTTCTTATCAAACTATAGTTAGTGAGAACATGTTAGGTTCTAAAACCATGCTTTCAGCTAGGTTTGAACACTTCCCCACAGTTTGAACACTTCACCAAATTTGGGCATGATGGGAAACTGTCATAAATTTAACACAGAAAGTGCACAAAAACATAGGAAGTTGCCTTCTACTGAGTAAGATCCAAGGTCCACCTGGCCCAGTTTTGTCAACTCTGGCTGGCACCAGCTATTCTAGGTTTCCAGGAGGATTCTATTGTTAGATATCCTTGACATTTTCTGGTAGTCTTCCATCCAAGTTCTAATCAGCCCCAGTCTTGCTCAGTTGTGTTCACTGTAGTATGGTAGCCATCTAAGGGAATGCTTCTGCTCTCCTCCCTGAGGAGAGGAGGGAACATGTAAGCCTACAGCTGATCCACAGAGCAGGCAGCCATAGTTTCATGTGACATCCAAATGGGGCCTATGTCTTGGTGCCTTCTTTCCACGACATACACGTGTTTCTTAACTAGAGTATCCCTCGTCTCCCTTTCCCTACCAAATCTTCACTTGGAGCAAGCATTCTCATGCGGTGCAGCGTGAGGTGGGGTGGAATTACACAGTTAATCCATATTAAGAGGAAAACAACTTCAACAATAACAACACAAAGATGCGGAAATGAATGTGCAATTAAAACAAAGAGTAAATAGAACATGTTAACATTAATAATAATACAATAACAACAACAAAATAATATCCTTCCTTTCAGTGACACAAGCAGCTTCCATTCTAGATGAGTTTGGAAAGGTCAGGAATGCTATATATATATTACAAAGAGGGAGGGCTTCATTAATGGGATAAAACTGGAAAGGTTTTTCTTCTGAGAAAGAAGACATAAGGTGAATGGACTGATGAAAAGACCAGCTTGCTATTTACATGACAATGGTTGGGGGGGGGAAGAGAGAGAAATGGGGGGGGAAATGAAAATGAAACTCAGTTTGGAAAACAGCTAAAACAAAGGGTTTATTTGAGGGTTTGCTGTAGAGGAAAACAAAATAAATTAGAATGTCCAACAAACAACTCATGGTGAGTTCCTTCCTCCAGGTTGAAGCATGTGCACCCACTTCCAGATATTACAACTGCGCTTGTCTTTCTTGCCAACATACCTCTTGAGAACCCTTTTTTGCCTTCACCATCCCAGGATCCCTCCTCCTTCTCTCAGCTACTTGACCTGCCATATCCCAACTTCTTACCATATTGCCTAAACACTCCTTTTCTGAAGTCACAAATACAGCTGTAGCGCTACTTAATGGTTACACAGGCATGCATTCTGTTTCATTACAGGTCTCAGGCAACTAATACAAGTACATCTCCAGTGCGGATGGGGGAATGCAAAGCGCTGACCCAGCAGAACTACCCAGTTGCATTGGTGTAGCAGTTAAGATTTCCCTCTAATCCTTTACCTATTATTTTACACTGTATAACAGCTTCTCTTTGGAAACCTGCTTTTTTGGAGCTGAGGACACAGAGCCCAACTAGCAAATCTGAGCAGTGATTAAAAAAAAAAAACCCAACCAAATCAAAGACAGTAATTTAAATCTTGGTAGCTATAACCACAGGGTCTCCAAGTCAGGCCTGACTCCTGGATTTCACAGACAATAGAGCCACAGAATCTATCACTTAGCAGTGATTCAACCCTTACCTGTTGGGAATTGGGCTCAGGTCCCCCGTAAAGGTAATACAGCCTAATCAAAGGCAATGATAGGGCCCTAATGTAACTGTCTCACCTGCTCAGGCGCCAGTGCAATTGTTTCTTCAAGGAAAAAAGAAAAACTTCTCAAGCCAACCTGAGTCTGATGCTCTAGACAGCATTCCTCTTATTATCATTTTTTTTCCCCTGGTGAAAGCATTCAAGTTAAAATACAGAGAATCCTTCTCAAGTTTCCCCCCACATCCCCAGTTTAGATACCACAATTTAACATGAGGTACTATGTATTTCAGATCCAAAGCAAGCCTGGGAGCCCTCTCCTTGCCCCCATTCTCTCTCTCTCTCTCTCTCTTTATATATGGTGAGAACAGTAAATGGCAAGGACTAATGGGGAAAACTGAGCATCCTCTTAGGAAATCAGTCAAGATCCCCATCAACAAAATTGGAAAGCTGCTTTAGGGCCTAAGAACTATCCCAGTAATTTCAACTCCCATAAAAACCTCCTAGGCCCACCCGTTTTTTTACATTCCAGCCAAACTCCCATAGGCTCTTTCTGTAACTCTCTCTAGACTCTTGCAACTTACCCAAGAAAGACAATATAAAAATATAAAACAAAATTAAAAAGTCTGGAAGAAAGAGAGCAACAATACAGAACACTAAAAGAGGGAAAAGAGCTGAGATTAAATTCCGACCAGCCTCAGTTAGTTTCTAGGAGTACCAGTGGAAGTAAACCCTTAAAACCGCAACTGTAGTTTGGTAAGGCACTACAAGGGAATGATGTAAAACTAAGACTGTGACAGTTTGTAATGGCTGTGCTGAGGACCACACCACAAGAGAAGGCAGCATCAGCGGCGCACATGCGCACACACACGCACACACTCACTCACACACGTATATACCTGGACAATCACATTTGTTACATGCCTATGTTATATCACTTTTTGTGCAATCACATTGAGGAATAGTCTATTGGTATCATTGGAGTTTAACACAAAGTAGAAAAAAAGGGTGCATGTATGGTATAGTGCTACATTCTACCAAGGACCAGCTAGAACGCCTACTCCTACAGTAACAGCCCAATCCTAATCATTTTGAGATTATGTGCCTGCTCACAGTGGTGCAATGTCACCATAATGTGAGCATGATGTCATGGGTTGTGATGTGGCCATGGAGCAGGAAATGTTAGGACTGGGCTGCAAATTGGGCAAGGGGTTTTCCAACAGGGGCAAAAAATGGGAGGGAAGGGAAGAAAGTAAAGTACATATTTCCAGGAAAAGAAAACGAGATTCTTTTGTACATTATTAAAGATTTTTCTTTTAAGAATAACATTTCTCAGGGATTTATCCAGGGTGTTCAAAGTAAGAACCAATACCTGACCCAGATTTCCCCAAACATAATTATTTTCTGCTTAGAATATCCCCCCCCCCGCCAACTTTTAAGCCCAAAACTGAGAGGGCTGGAGTAATCCAAAGCATCCCTCATTCTTTGCTTGGTTTCCCTCTACTTCTCTTCCCAACAAAAAATACATCACACCTTTTAATTGTCTTTTTGTATTTTAGCTTACAGCAACCAGTGCAATGACAAAGCAATAACCCTTTTGAAAATCTGGATAAATCCCTAATTTTGTACGCTTCTTGGTTTAAGTTAACAAAAAAAAAAAAAAACAGATACCCAAACACCTATGAAACTTTGCACTAGGAGGTCTGAACAGCAAATTCCTAAACATAGTCTCCTGGAATCAGATGAAAATAATCTGTAAAAGTCTATTGGTGAATTTATCCAAAAACAGGACCTGACAATGACGGTCCTTCTGCTTCCCCCACCATGTGGTTTGGTGCAGAGTGTTTCTTTTCTGTGTGTGTGTATTACTGTTTTTCATTCTTTTTATCTTTTTTTCTTTTTTTTTTAAATAAAAAGTATAGGACTGGGATCAACCTTGTCTCTCCTTTCTTCTAACATCTTCCTTAAAAAGTCTTTGTTCAAGTTTTGTTTGAGCCTCCCACTCCATTGTTCATTTGCCTGGTGCGTCCTTCAGTATAAAAGCAGCCGCAATTCCCCTCAGCGTGTGCCATGTCTCTTTGCTTATTTGTTTCTTACTTCCAGTGGTTAGATGTAAGGGTACTGGTTGACCTTGGCAGGGCTCAGGGGATATCCAGTGTAGACGGAGGCCGGAGACGCACTGATGTAGGTCTGATGGGCGAACTGAGCCTGATACTGACTTGGGTGGATTGTGGGTGATGGAAGGACCCGAGGGCCCATGCTGACAGGAACCTGGTGGACTATGCTGGCTGGGTAAGTAGTGTGCTGTACAGTGTGACGAGCTGAACCTTGAGAAGCCACCAAATGGGCCACGGTGCCTGTAGAGCCCAGAGCAGCAGGTGCAGTGTAAGTGTACAGGTGAGGTTGAGCGGGGAGGTGAGCAGCAGCGGCAGCAGCCAAGTGGGGGTGGACCGTGCCGTGGCTGGGGCTGTTGTGTGGGAAGGAATATGGCGCCTGAGCAATTGTTGGAGTGATATAGGCTTGCTGTCGCCGGTGACTCCCTGTGCGATCGGTCGTGACGTGCTGCTGGGCCTGTTTGAAGGAAACACCAATGAAACAATTGTGAGAATTTTGTTTCCACTCCATGTCCCTTTTAAGATAAATAGAGAGATACACAGACAGGCAGAGATATTTAGTATTCTACTTTTCTCCCATAGGCAACCCAAGACAATTTACAACAGATATATATATAATAAAAAAGCTAAAAGTAATTATAACAGTTAAAAAAATTCAATTTCAAAGCATTTAAAACACAAGGCAAAAAGTATAGAATACAGAATTCAGGCTTGCCGTTTTGCAAGATCTGAACTATTTTATAAGGCCTGCTGTATCTCATCTTTCTCTCTATAATGGGACTCAATGTGGCTTACAATACAGATTTAAAACTATACAAAAAATCAATGAAAAGTATAAATACAAAAGTTATTTAAAAATAAACAGTTTATTAAGTTAAAATTGTTAAAATTAATTAAAAGACTACATGCATGCCAACAAAACAGCACAGGACACCATTTAATGCCCATTAGAGTCCATTTCCAAAAGCCTGATGGAATATGAATGTTTTAACTTGCCACTGGAAGGAGAGGAAGGAGGGAGACATTTTATCCTCTGTAGGGAGGGAATTCCAAAGTCTGGAACACTCACCTTGCTCCATTGCCCTGCTCTCCTCCCAGGGCCCAATGGCTTCTCTGTATCAGTGTAAAGCACCAGCAGGCACCCCAAGACTGCTGAAGAGCTAAAGGGCCACCTCTGCCATATCTCCCTTTCCCTTGCCTTCACTGAGTAACTCTTGTGGAATGTTCAGCGTAGAACTTTGGAAATGGTAGGCAGTGATATTAAATATCTCAGCAGTGCCCTGGGTGCATGGATGAGCAGCTTCTCTCGACTGCAAAGACTTTCCTTCTTAGCGTCCTTCCCATCTGTGTACCTTGGTTCTTTGGTCTCTTGCATTGAAGCTAGATCAGCAAAACTAATTTTTTACAAAGATGGCTGAATGGAAGCAATCTGCCTTCTGTAGGGTTGCAGGCCATGTCATTTCTTTGGCAGTTACAAAAAGGTTTGATGGGGCTTTACACCTGGTTGCCATCCTCCCCACCCCCTTTTGCTTACCTGGCTGAGATTAAGAGGCTGCTGCTGCTGGAAATGGGGTCCTGGCCGCTGCTGCCTATAGGTGATGGCTCCAGACGAGCTCCCTGAAGAGTGACCACTGGTGGAGGTCACAATGCTGGAGGACTTTGACTTATAGGAGGAAGAGTGGTGACTGGTGGTGACTATTATGGGACAAAAAGATATAGATTAATGATGTCATCCCTACCTAAGAGTCACCAGAAGTTTCAGGCTTTTTTTTAAGGCCATTCATGGCCTGGGATCCCTATGCAAAGTAAGGGAACTCTTCCCCCGCCCCCAAGCCTGGAGACAACACACTCAGAAATTGCTAAGACAAGATTTATATTCCATTATTCTGCTAGAGTGGCATACAACACTGGCTCAGCAACTTCTGATGTTTCAGTTCTCACTGATCTTCCCCTAAGAAGAACTTAAGAACACCCAGAGGCCAAAACTCATTGAGTTTTTCAAAAAAAGAAACAAACCATCTTTTGAACACCTTGTGATGCATCTTTTGTTTCTCTTAGAAATGTTGTAAGCCACTATGGCTGATAAACGGGATATAAATCTACCAAATGATAAGCAATAATAATACTTTGAGAGTGGTATCTAGTCAGCCTTTTAGCATCTGACTATGAATGGTACAATGCCTGTGGATCAGTCTGGTAGAGTGTGAAGGAGTGATGTGGCATGCTGGAATAAATCCTGCAAAAATCACTGGTCAGCATGCACTGAAATCTTTCTGTGTAACATGCATGAAATGCAACAAGTTTGTTAATAGCAGACAAGCAAGGGAACCGAAGGGGTGTAAGACATATTTTGTGTAAGAGCTCATATTTTACTGACAAATGTAGCAAACTTACCTGGTGCCAAGCTATCACATTCTACTAACACATCGCTGGCCTGGGTTTTCAGTGGTGGTACGATAATTGTCCGAGGATTGCCATTGCAATGTGTTTCTGGTGCTCCCTTGGCATCATAGGTGTTTCCATTGTTATTTCCTCCCCGGTGCTGCACTGCATAGGGACTGTTGTTGCCAGAGGAATCAGAGTAGGGGGAATCATGCACAGTTACACAGCTGATGACGTTCTTCCTTTGCTTAGACAGCGGGCTGCAAAACAAAACCAATCCCTTCCTCTGTAAGTCACCCATACATGTCAATGTGGAAATGTATACTGAGGCTGGTCTTGCAATGACAGTATGTGTATCACAGCTATCCCTCCAAATATACCTGAACCACTATCGGGAGACCCACAACAGTGTTGGCAATGACTCGATGGAACATAACAACAACAAATATAAAAGGCAGGCTTGCTGAACTTGCAACACACCCGAAGCCAAATACCACTTGTCTACCCACCATCTGACAGCCCCTTCTCTGCCCCTTGTGAAGGCCCAAGCAGGCAATTAAAAAACAAAAAGGCCTAAGGAGTTTTACAAAGCCCTTAACAGACCTTTGGACAAAACCAGTAGGGTGTATTTAGCCTGGTGAGTCAAGGCAGGTGAATCAACTCTCCCATTCTGGCTGGGGGATTCACATAGCTGTAGTCCAGCCCCTTTGCCCCCCCCATCATGCCAATCTGGTTTAAATCCCTCCCAGCAATGTGGCTGCCCCCTGACAAACTTGAAAACAACATTAAGAAGCCATTGTGAAGACACTGTCACAAAGGGAAGCCTCTCTGGTTGCAGATCAGAATTTCTAGCAGGAATTTCAGTGCAGAGCTTGTAGTACAGGACTATAAGTTCGCCCCTGAAGTTCAGGAAAACAATGTTATTTAAAAGGGCGTTTGGACTGTAAAATAAGTGGGGTGATCATCTTGGATGCTGTTGCTTTACCGAGTGTGTTTGCTTATTTTCAGTTTTTAATTAAATTTTATGCTATCTAAACAGAATTGTAATTTGACTGCATTGGTTGTTTTGGGAGTCTGCTCAGGGTTAGGAAGTAGGATGGACATTTCATGCATAAGCAAAAAAAAACCCTGAGGATTCCCATTTCATATATCCACTGAACGAGCACATTTGAACATATCCTGATATCTGCTTACTCCCCCTTTCCATGGGATCATGAGAAAATAACACTGTTCAACACCTGTTCCCTTGCTTATAAAAATGCTTCTACTTGTGCATTTAACCTTCATATTTCCCTTTCTCACCAAAGAATACCGAGGAAAAAAACATAACAAGAGTCTTTATGAGCAGCACACAGGTAGAAATGTTCTGGCTTTTCTGTAAGGACAAAGTCTATTTGCATATTAAGAACACCGAACATCTCTGGAAGCACCCACCCAAAAGCCCACATCTACTGTACCCACATTTATGACAAACCAGGTTTCCAGATCTCAGGGCCTGGCTCCTCTTTTCCAGTCCTCAGGACAAAGGAAAGGACTCTCAGGGAAAGAGTGCTGCCTCAAAAGGTAGGTGTGCAAACAGTTAGGCTTGGCTTGGCCTTTTTTTATTTGAATGTCACACTTTGAGCAACTGTAGTTGACGTTTAATGTATCATGCTTATTGACATCCTCAGAGGCTGTTACCAGGGACTCTCTTCTGTGACAGCAGCAGAGATCACCCTAGTTCTCACATTTTGGTGTTGAAGTCTCAGAATCTGGGATAGTTTTGAAGTGGCATCCATAACAGTTGCATGATTTTTCTGGGATATCCAATATTCCTCAGAGTGTCTGCTGGCAGGTTCAAGGCTAAATGCTATATTTGAGAGCAAATCCCTACATGACTGGCTTTTTAAAAGCTGGGATCAGAGACATGTAAAACTTAATGCAATGGTTCTCAAACTGTGGGGCAGGGCCCTGGAAGGGTGCAATAGTTGCTCAAGGGAGGGTGCTAGAAAAGTCAGTATGGCAAATGTGAAAAAGAAGGACAAGCCTCTGTGTGTATGCGCGTGTGGCTGTGTGCAATTGAGGATTGTCTGGACTCTGCAAAAGCAAAAGCATCTTCCCCCATTATGCCTTCCTCCAATCTCAAACACAACAAAAATTGGTTTCCCATTTTTTAATGCTTCTCCCACTCAGCTTCTCCAAATGTTCCATCACTGGGGCAATAGGCACATGCCTTGTAACATGTGGTTACAAGGCAGTTTCTCAGGTGGGGCAAGAGGGAAAGAAGAAGGGAGGCAGAGAGTGTGAGAGCTCAGTGTTAAGACAAAAGGGCAGGTGTGACATGAGAGCCTGTGAGAGTGACTGAAAGAAAGAGGGGTGTAGGATAGGGGGTGCAATGTTGATCAGGGGGATCAAAACATCTTTACGTAGCTCTAAAGGGGTCACGGGGTAAAATGTTTGAGAACCACTGGCTTAAATGACTATCATGTGCCCACAGTCAGCTCAACTGATGACCCCACCATACTCTCTAGGACCAAAGTGCCCATTATATAGGGTCTCCTGTTGTCTTTATTTTTATTTAAAAGCAGAGATGCCAGATTTCAAATCTGATTAAAAGAGGAATGTTAGAACTTACAAAGAGTCAAAACTAGATCAAACCAGAAAGTCCAGCTAGTGTAATTTGTTCACACAGTGGTCAATCAAATGATAATGGAAAGCTCACACATAAGCTGGGCTTGAGTACTAGGAACACCCTTTTAAAGGTATTTTAAAGGCACACTCCTACTACATGAATTTATCTAATCTTCATTTGAAGTCATCCAAGTTGGTGGCCATCACTATGCAAACTGAAAGCAAACTTTGTAGTTTCCCTATATGAAGACCTACTCCACCACCACAATGCATAAAATTACTGTACAGCAGTAATTTTTTCACCAGCTGGCAAACAACATCATGGTGTGTGTAAGATCACAAACATAGTAATGAGGAGAGAGCTGACACCCTTCGCACTGACCCTAGTGCAATTCCGTCTGATGCTTATTTAGCTTATCATAAGTAAATAAAATTACATCAAATCCAAAATGACCCCAGATCTCTTTAAGATTCCATCCTCAATGGCAAGTGGAATGAGGGGAAACTATTTAAGTAATCTAGTTAAGGCAAACAACCCAAATTCAATTCTTAGTTCCAACTAGAACAGTTCCATAAGATTTACTTACCATTCAACAGTTGATTCAGTGGGTCTACTTTCAAGAAAACTAGCGCTTGGATTTTGGGTTTTTGTGTGTTATGCATTTCAGTGATCCCTCAACTTTTGCAAGGGTTGGGGGCTGCAGAACCCTCATCAAAAACAACAACAACCCATGAACAACTCCTTCCCATCCAAGTGAGTGTTCCTCCTTCCATTCCCTTCCGATTCTCCCCCTCTCATTCAAGCGTGCCTCCACTCCATTCTCCCCCCCTTTTTTTGCCTTTCCCCCAGGCATTCATGCCTTCCTTCCACATGCCAAGGCAAAAAGCAAGCACATGGGAAAGGGAGAATGTGGGAGGTGTCTCATAAATAATCAGATTTTCACAGGTCAAACCTGCAAATTTGGAGGGAGGACTATTTTTTAAAAAGCCCATAGCTGCAACGAGATTATTAACAAGATTATTTGATTATTTGAGCAAGAATTTAACTGTGTACTTTGCTATTATATTTTATTTTATTTCATCCAGTATAAAAATGTATAGTAAATTTATTCTTCAAGTTTTCCCTTGTAATAATTGTCTCCATTAGGTGGCAGTCTTATTACATGGAAGTCAAGAGTTCTCAGCTGCTTCTTCTATTATTGAAAAACACATTATTTTGATATGTCTATTGAATTTAAAACTGTTAAAATCCATACATTAAAATAGATAAAAATAAGATCAGCATCTTTCAGTCCCCACCTATGCATACATTCAGAAGGAAGTTTCATTGAATTCAACAGGCTTAAAACCAAACAAATGTACAGTACTTTCAGTCCTATGTATGCTTACCTGGGAGAGGTCCACTGAACACAATGCTATTTACTTATATATGTACAGTTAATGAAGGCAAGATCATTTTTTCTAATACTCTGAAATGCCTGGTATGTCTCACATATTGAATTTCAGTTTCTTTTATAGATTCTAACTCTTGTTTTTATGGAAGTATCCCATTAAGTTCACTGAGATGTACTTCCCAATAACCATAACGTTAGGACTGCATCTCAAAAAAAGACTCTATATAAAAATATATATTAGGAAAATCTTAAGAGGAATAGATATTGCTGTGTCTTTGAAGAATCTTTTTTAGATTGGCTGAATTATATTTTAATATATGTCAGCTTGCCATATTTTTGCATGTTAATGTTAAATTGTAACTTTAATACAATATGAAATTCTGATATTAAATTTTACATGGAATATCACTGCAATTTACAATGTGATGACATGTATTTGTAGTTTTTCCCTCACTGCCTTGGTGGATTTGGTCCAGAAACACAGATATTTAAACCAAATGAATCTGTATTTTTGTGTACGTCTTCATTTTATTCCAGTAGCAGAAATTATTCCTATATGGCATGGCATTTATATGAACCTTAATTTATACTAAAGAATACTGGCATCTAACAAATACAGCTGTATCAACCTTATCATTATGAGCATCCCCCCGCCCGCCCGCTGAAATATTTTTTACATCTGTTGGCATGCTTGCAGACCAAGACCTAAGGGCCTGATCAGGATCCCATCTGAAGACTGGGTAGTTTTCCAGATACACTGGAAATTAATACAGTAACTTTGGATTATCTGTGGAGCCAGAACTAGATGTATGTGTGCGTTAATCCATAACTATTATTGAATAAACTTGACTTAATCACCATCCAGCGCTCTGTATAATGCTAATTAACAAAATGTTTATTAAATATGAACACTAGGGTTGTCAGGTGATATACAGGACAGAGCAAGAGAATGCACACCAGGGCAAAAGGTAAGAGAAATGGTGGGAGGAAGGCACATGCGCCTCCCCCTCTCAATTCCCTTGTCTTTTGCCCAGGCATGGAGAAGGAAGGAGGCACACCTGGGCAAAGGGCAAGGAAATGCAAGGGGGAAGCCCCAGAAGGGAATGGGAGAGCTGGGGGGGGGTTATCCTCGGTTTTTCCTTTTTCACAATGGTTCTGTGCCCCCAACCCTTGCAAAACTGAAGGGGTTGTTGTACAGGCACTCCCCACTTTTTGATGGTCTGCTTTTTGACAAACCATGCTTTCAACCCTTTGTAATTATAGCCAGAGCCAATATGTTTGACATGTGGTGTGCTCTTTTGACCACACATTGAAAATGTGAGTTCTGGTTGTAATGGAAAAGGGTTGAAAAAGTGGATTGTTGAAAAGCGACCACATGCTCCTTTTTTCACTCAATCAACTTGGTACGATCTTTTTGTGCAGTCTGTACACAGACTCTGCTTTCTGGTGATTTCTGCTTTTTGACAGTGCTCTGGTCTCTTACCTGCTGAACAAGCACGGGACGCCTCCAGATTGATTTCTGTCACTTAAAGGATTGGGTAGACAGTTCTGGGCTGTGATGATAGTCTTAGTGCACCACTGCCCAAAACAGACCCCTATAATTTACTAATTTACTACAGCTATAAAGAACATCTGGCCCTCCTGATGTAAGTGCACTTTCACTTCCGTCATCTCTCATCACTGGTGTCTAAGGCTCATGGGAGATGCAGTCAAACAACATCTAAGGCAGCCATATATTCCCCAACCACTGATTCCATTGTATTTGATGCCTTTCCCATTTATATATGAAAAAGTGGATCAACACAGCATAAATAATGCATCTCCACAAAAGCTTATGCTACAAACTTTTTTCTATTAGGTTCTACAAGATCCCTTTGTTTACAGCATCAATAAGAGTATTCAGGCTTCTAAAATATTTCATGAAGAGCATGGTAAGCTATGAAAAAAGTTGGGAAAGTGATAGTACAGAACATGGAGGTAGTCCATCACAGCTAAAATATGTCACTGAAATTGAACTGGGTCCAGTACTGAGAATGCCTAGGTATCAGGTTCACCACCTGAAGTCCTCTTCAGGGTCATCATACAAAGCCTGAAATCCTGGGGGCTTTCATACTACAGAACAGTCAACTACCATGACTACATCCTTTACAATTCTCAGCCAGAATGCTCTAGTGCCTCATCAAACTGCCAAATTCAGGATTCCATAGAGTGGAATCATGGTAGTCAAAGTGGAATTATAGTATTACAATGGTCTAACCTGAAAGGGTTCCCATTGGTGACTTAGGCTGAGATAAAAACCATTATGCAAGGCAAAGTCGGGCCTTGCAGGCTGCATGCAGGCCTTGAAGGTTGTTTCTGTACCCTCAACCCCTTCAGATTGCCTCAACAACAACCGTTCTTTTAGGCCAAAAAAGGAGAGGAAGGGCAATTTAACTTTTAAATAGGTTGTCAATATCCCTGCACTGTTTAGCACTTAAAAAAATACCTTATTTTTCAAAACCAGAACTGAACTTCCAGGCACTTTTGAGGGCTTTATGTTTTGTTTTCTGGCAGCACAGAGGGTTCCAATGTCAGAAAATTGGCCCCAGACTGAGTGCAGTTGCCCACCCCAGTTCTAAAAAGTTGTGCAGGAGTGGTACTCTACTCAGGTTTGCACAAGTGCACACACAACAAGTGAGCATGAGGCACTGTTGCACTCTGCACCATTGGCTGTGCAATGGTGCATTCCAATATAACTCCAATGTAGTATTATATATAGAGTAGTGATGCTGGTGTAAATGTATGATACGCATGCACTCGTAGAACAGGATCTCCTAAATGGAGATAACTCATGAAAACTGGAAGCTCATGGCCAGGCCCTGAGATCTCGCAACCCTAATAGCAACAAAGAGTGACTTGCACTGATAGATGAACCAGGATTCCAAATCCATCCCTTGCAGACAGAATCCATGTACACCCAAGCATTAGTCTGTGCCTGCTTACCTGGTGGGTGCGTGCTTCTGCTCCTCCTCTTCGTCCGTGTCACTACTGATGGTGATAACACTGACTGCAGGGCTGGGTGTGTCAGGAATGACAATCGTCTGTCGCTGCCGTTCCCGCGTGGTACTGGAAGCCCCATCGCCCCACCCACATGTGACAGAGGTGCTGCAGGCAGGGCTGTTATGCACCATGGCACAGCGAGGTGGAGTGTTCTCCTTCACTCGCTTAGACCTCTGTGGAGAGCTGATCGTCTGAGACGAGGACACCTCAAAGTTTGACACATTTCTGAAAAGAGTGAAGAACATGATAATTGCATATGATCCTACTGCTGCAATATCTATTATTATTGTTATTGTTATTTTATTTCTCGGATTCTGAATTCTTGGTGTCCTGGCAGCCCAGGAGACTCTGAAAGAAGTCCAGTTATGTCACAAAGGGCTTAGTGAAAGGCAAATGAATTGCAGTTTTATTGCGTTTAAGGAGGCACCTATACTTTCAATCAGCAGCAATTGACTTTAGCAATTATATTAGCAGTAAAGAAGTTAACTTCTGTACAGTTTGTACTGCAAACTACACTGAGCTGGCAGGCTGCATTTTACAAAAGTTTCATTTATTTTTTTATTGCATTTATATGCTGCCTTTATTCCAGTGTGGGACCCAAGGCAGCTCACAAACAACAAAACAAAACCCGCCTAAAACATAATAAAATTAAAACACAATTAAAAGATGGCCAATTTATCATAAATGAAGCAATATAAAATGATTATAAGAGATACGAAAATAAAAACTAGAATATCCACTCGCCCCCATTAAGAAGTCTCCCTGCAAATAATTATTCATTAAAAGATTGTTTGGACAGGAAGGTTTTTGCCTGCCAGTGGAAAGAGAGCAGAGAGGGGTCAGCCTAGCTCTGGCGAAAGGCAATTCACAGGGTGGGAGCAGCCACTGAGAAGCTCTCTCCCATGGCCTTACCAAACAGACCAAGAGAAAGCTGTCCCCTGAGGATCTTTAAGACTCTGGCAGGTTCATATAGAATCTTTCAAATACTCCTGACCTAAGCTGTATTGTAGAATTATCCTTCATAGGTAATGACCAGCACTTTGAATTGTGCTTGGAAATGAATCAGTAGCCAGTGAAGTTATTTCAAGAAGGAATTATATGCTCCTTTTACTGTCCCCAGTAAGCACTCTGGCCACAGCATTTTGGACCTACTGGAGTTTCTGGACTTTCCATAGACAACCCCAAATAGAGTATCTTATAATCTTGTCAATTTTCTAGCATGGTTGGGTCCAGGGACTTTTTTTTTCCAGTAATGGCCTCACTACAGCCCTTTTTAGGCAAGATGGAAAGCTGCCTTGTTGCAGTGAGGCATTCAGCACTCCTCAGTAGATTATGATACTTCACTTCTGAACTAAACCAAAATTGCTGAGTATGGAAGTGAGATGTACATAGAAAGAGAAGAAACAGGCAACAGGTAGTTATTTGGCCAGGTGGCCTCCAAGCAAATTATTTACTTGTTTATCTAAACCAAGGATGGGCAACTGTTGGGGTTTAGGGGCTCACAATGACTCCTCTGTGGGGGGTTGTACTCCCCACCACCCACCCTCCCAAATTTTTTATCTTTTCCCCCTCCAAATACTCCCTAACCTCACTTCCAAGGTTCATGGAGAGAATCCTGCCACATTTTTGCCCCTCTAGCCTGCTAGGACTTATGGCTAATGATGACCACCCTAGCATCTCTCCATCTTGGACAACTGGAACTGTGAGATGTCATTTTAATCTGAATAATCCCTTTGAAGTGGTTTTGCTCTGGAACACTACAGAAAATGAAAACAGCATACATTTGCCCAAAGCATTATCTGAAATGTGGTTGGTCTGTGCCACCTGTTGTTATCATGCTTGGTCCTATGAAAGCCAGAGTTATTATGGTGATCAGAGAAGCATCTATTTCCAATACCCCTGGAGACAAAGACACATGCACACACATTTGAAATCTGAGGGATGGAATGATCTAGGAAGCCACTCAACCCACCCTGGAAGAACTTCTCACATTTTTCTAGAAACCAGCCTGCCTCACACTTGAGGTCTCTGAATCTTTCCAGGTGAGATGAAGCAGAATTCGGAAGAGCAAAAAACAAAAACAAATAAAGTTTTGGTTCCAGGAAAAGCTTTCTTTATCTGGGCTTTGTCTGAATCTTCAGTTTGGTCTGAAAGCTAACAAAGCACTAGTTGGAATGTATCAAAGGGAGGGAATTACGGACATCTCACATGGCACTGAGTCCTTTGCATAACAAATGACTGCACAGTAGCATTCATGATGCCTGCTGAATACCAATGAGAAATATGGAGTATTCTTCTATCGAAAGAAGCACATCAGACATTTGTATATAATAATGCAGATTAGAAGCCAGTCCACAGGAATCTCATGTCCTGAAAGTGCCTGGTCCCCCTCTCTCCACCTCCCAGCGTGTATGTGGGTAGGGAATGTCTTTTAGTGAACTGAGATTCACTAGCTTCCTCTTTTATTGATTGACCAGCACTTCACAGTCTGAACTTACATCTCACATGGGCAAAACACTGTTGGAATTTCCCCCAAAGTAAAGGAAATAAGGACAGCCTAGAAACAGGAAGGATTTAAAGCGATAGATTTGCAACTAGAATGGGTCTGGTTGTAAATTCATTATAAGTTAATCATAGGGATACAATTATTGGGGGTGGGTAGACAGCAAAAAAGAATTCTGCCCTCTCCCATTAAATTTTCCTTCAGTTCTCAAATTTCTAGCATTCTAGAGAGTGAGAGATTGAAAACCATTCATTCAAAGAACTCTTAAATTTGCTGTGTGTGCTTCCATTTCCTTTGTAATTCTGACCACTCTTTTTTTTTGGGGGGGGGGAATGCCTAAACTGTATTTCCAAACGCTCAGCTTAAGTTTTAAGTTAGTGCAATGCTAGAAATTTGGGGGCTGAAGGAAAATTTCTTATTTGGTGGGTAAACCTTTCATCCTGCCCCCCTCTCCCTGGTAGCTACGCCTCTGGTTCTTTAGCCCCAGTCAAGACAAGTTAGATAGTTCTCCATTTTATAAACCATAGATCCATTTCAGTATTTTCTTCCTACTATTAGGAGGAATTTAGTGATCATCAAAAGTGAAGTTTTGACAAAGAGATCAGTTAAATTTGACTGATAAAAGAAGCACAGTGTAGCTTACTACGTTGTTTGAAACATCTGCCCAGACAATGTGCCTCACCACCTACTAGAGAGGGATTTCATATATGGCCAGACACTTAACTTATGAAACTGTCTACATTGTGCCACACACCAAAATCTGGTTTGTGCTTTGCAATGCAGAGTGCCAGAAAAAGGACTCAGTCAACCTGTCTAATGATTTCTCCTGTTATAACTTTACTCGTGTGGGAAGTAGGTCCACCCACGCTTCCATTAGGAAAAAATTATTCTTGTGCCCAGTGAGTGTCTGTTGGAAGCATCACTTAATTTGTAAATTAAAGTTAAAAATTTCATAATCTGCTTTTAAGCAGAGTCTTCAAAACAGAGTATGATAAACATTGCACAGGAAAAAAACATACAATTTATTTAATAATACAGTACATGCCACTGTAGAATAAGATCAGGCTGTGTTTGTATGTAACGCTAAATTATGATTTAGTGTGGAGGTGGGGGACTTCCAGCCTGCAAGCTGAAAATAGCTTGCCAGACCTCCGTATCTGCCTCCTCTAGAGCCCCATTTTCTCACTTTTTCTTGGCTTCTCCTCACAAATCAGCTGAACAACACAGAAGAAAGATTTCATTCTTTCTCTTCCAACACACAGCACAGGAATACAGAAAGCTGGTCATACAGGAAGAGAGAAATCTTTTCCTGAGTCACTAGCTGGATCCAGTCATTCACATCACTGAGGAGGTGGGAGGAGAGAAGACAAAGAATCTTGTCTTGGCCCAACTCACTGCTGTCATGTGGCCCCAGTGAGGTTATGGACAAGCCTGTTACCAGTTCCGCACCCCCCATTTAATATGGCTAAATTGGCAAAATATGATTTAATTGGCAAAACATATTAATTGGCATGGATATAATATGGACCCTAATGTGACTGAAAGGCCAAGCTGGGTAAGAAAAGCACTGGCTGAACACATGTGCTGCAAAATGGGACAGAGATCCCCTCTAGGTGTAGCCAGGTCATTCTCAGGACAGTCACCACCAGAATACCTTACTGAGCACGTGTGAACACTAAAACATAGAGAAAAGGAAGCAGATAAACCTGCATCAGCAACCCCCAGCATGTTAAAAAAAGAAAAGAAAGGGCAGATCTATACAGTGGCCCCTCCATTTTCACAAGCATTTGGGGCACCGAACCCTCACAAAAGTGGGAAAAAAGCAAATAACTCCCCCAATGCTCCTCCTCCCATTCCCTTCTGGGGCTTCCCCTTCTAATTCCATTGCTTTTTCCCTGGCCCTCATGCTCTCCTTCTTTGTGCCTGGGCAACGGCATGTGCAGGGAGAAGGAAAGCACACAAGTGACCCCCCCACTTCCCTTGCCTTTTGCCTTGGCACGCCTTCTCTGTGCTGGGCAAAAGGAAAAGGAATTGAAAGGTACATGCATGTTTTCCTTCTCCATGTGTGGGGTTCCCCCTCCTATTCTTTTGTCTTTTGCCCCGGTGCAAAGAAAGAAGGCATACCTGGACAAAAGGCAAGGGAATTGGAGGAGGAGAATGGTGGGTGGAGGCACCATGCACCTCACAAATAATCTGCTATCAGACAAAAGTCCTTTTACACCCACCAAGCTGCCTTTTCTTCCACATCTTCTAACTGGAGATATTTTAGCAATATGGGAGGATGATGATTAAGGCTGGTGTAACACTTATGGTGCTGGGTTGCGGCAGCACGTAAACTATGCAATGAAGCTTGAGCTGAGAAACATTGGGATTCTACTCTAGCCAATCCTAATGAATTAGTGTGTGCCTGCCTACAACAGGCAACACAAACAGCAGCCACCACCAGACAATCATGAGTAACCAAATTTGTGAAGGTCAAACCCATGAATGTGGAGGGAGGACTGTAAATGTGGCCACCAAAATGGAAATCATATGAAAAGTGGAGTCTGATGAAAGAGGAGGGAAAAAAATCTCCCGGGATGCATTCTGTAAGAACTCTTCAAGTAGTCTCTAAAAGGCTATAAAAGGTTTATCTGACCTGGTTCCTTCACTTCCTTCACATGTGCATACTGTTACTTTTGAAGTTGAATTTCTCTTCCTTTTTATGGTATATGAACCTACCCCTATTCTTTTCATGTTATTTCTATCTCTGATGCTAAATGTTCTGTTACAGAAGTAATGCCCAGGAACACATACAGCAGGAGTGAATATGTGGCTCTCCAGATATTGCTGGACTAAAACTTTCATCACACTTTCCTATTGTAGTTCTGGCTAAGGCTGATGGGAGTTGCAGTTCAACAACAGTTCCCTATCCCATCCATATAGATTTTGGCACACAGGCACTTTCCTGCTCATTCAATCAAAGCCTACCCCAGCTACATTTTAGCCTTTCTATAATATTCTTGCAAGTTAGTTTTCAATGGGCTATAGTGGGACATCAGGTACAGATGATGGGGGATAATTTTGAAGCAGTGGTGACGAAATTCTATAAATGGGTTGAACTGTTTCCATTTTTCTTTCTTTAAACAGCTAAACCACTGCAGGAAAGGGGATGTGCACAGTTGCCATGTTTATTTTCAGTGATGTAGACTCAAGTTGGTTGCCTCTGACTCAAGTTAGACTTAAATTGCTTTAGTGATGCAACTTGGACTTTACTCAGCACTAAGTAATTCACTGACTTGACTTCACTTGTGACTTGTATATTTTTAGTGACTGACTTGCTGCCCTTGGTTCAATAACATAACACATTCACCCAAAAACCTTACAACTTGGAACAATACTCCCATCTCTTTTTGCCTATTGGTCACATGATGATCTGTTTGAAACCCAAAACATGGGTGCACTTCTTAGGGGGAAACTGCAACAAGTTAGGCAATGTGCTTGCGGTGGGGCTGAGGTCTGCTCAGCAGCCTGTCCCTGCTGCATATAGAAAGAGCTTTCTAAAACCTTCCCTAACAGCAGAAAGCAAGACTTGCCCCCAGAGCGCAGGGCATGTATCCCACAGGGGAACAGAAAATGTGTTCAGCAATGGGTTTGGGGAGGAACGATCCTTCCTTCTAAAGCTCTTGGAGCTTCAGTAATGGGGAATAAGGAGGATCCTATCCTCCACTTCCAAAAAAAGCCTTAGCAAATGGGAAGTCAGAAGGATCTTATTCCTCACCTCAGAAGCTGCAGACTCTTTTATGCCCATTGACACAAAAGCCCCCAGCTTTCAGAAGGGAAGGATACTATTCCCCACTTCCAAAGCTGTAGATGGCAAAATCACAAATGTGGAGGGCCAACTCTAGTTAAATTATTAGAACTGACTTTATTCGACTCTGTATCAGAAATTCCAGAATAGAGGTTGGGGAATAAAGATGGCTCCCAGCCTTGAGACCTGACTTCAGACTTGACTTGAAAGTGTCTTGCAAGGAATTGAAGCTTGAAGGTAGAGATTTGAGACTTGACTTGAGATTTGGAGTAAAAGACTTAAACACATCACTGCTTATGTTAAAAAAATATTTTTTAAAGTTCAAAAAGTAGGCATAGGCTAGGATATTTTGCTAGCTATCACTCATTGGACCACAAAAAAAGTGATGCCATCTTACAAATCAATCACAACAGCAATAGACTTGCTGATCTCAGTTCTCTACATATAGGACGGAAGGTGTCAGTCCAGGACTTGCTTGTTTATAGGATTATCAAAAAAATGCTTGTCTTCCCGGCAGCCTACCTCCATTTTCATTCAAGTCTAGTTCTCCAGTTTCAAGCATAAGAAGAACCAGGAATTAAAGGGCATAAGCAGACTATACTTTTGAGATTCACATATCTTTGTCAGATAACGGCAGCTTCCAAGTGCCATTAATTTGCAATAACCCAGTATAATCCGTTGATGCTTCTGCCAGTTCTGATGATATGATCATCCTCTCAAACATAAGGCATAAGCCATCCTCTACCATCACATTATCTGTATTTAACTTGATCTGCTCTGTACATTTATTCACTGAAGCAGAAACAATAGGCTTTTTAAGTGGCTCAGTATCCCAAATTTTGCCAAGACATCACTTCAATGGATTTGAACAAGTCCAAATCTTCTGTTGGAGTGGCTTTCAACCCTTCCCTTGGGAAACAGACTGGAACCCTTTATAATGCATAAGGAGCATGGTCATACCTTAATAGTCAAGAGGAATTCTGGGCAAAGGGAGGGGGAATTACCAATATATGATTCAGACTCTGGCTGTCAGTCTCCCATACCACAGTAGGAAATCACTCTTTGAAAAAAGAGTGTTCTAACAGCTAGATCAAAAATTTAAACAGGAATCAAGGGACCTTCTAAGGGAAAAACATTGCAGTGTGGACAGCAGCTGTTCAGTGTTTCCGCCAGCCAAGTCCTGGTTTAGAAGATCCACTGCGTTTGGTCATAGAATGATAGAATCATAGAGTTGGAAGAGACCACAGGGGCCATCCAGTCCAACCCCCTGCTATGCAGGAATACACATCAAAGCATCCCAACAGATGGCCATTCAGCCTCTGATTAAAAACCTCTAAAGAAGGAGACTTCACCTCACTCCCAGGCAGTATATTCCACTGCCGGACAGCTCTCACCATCAGGAAGCTCCTCCTGAGCTTCAGGTGGAATCTCCTTTCCTGCAGCTTGAATCCATTGCTCCTTGTCCTAGTCTCTGGAGCAGTGGAAAACAAGCCCACTTCCTCCTCGACATGACATCCCTTCAAATATTTAAACATGGCTATCATGTCCCCTCTTAACCTTCTCTTCTGCAGACTGAACATACTCAGCTCCCTAAGCTGCTCCTCATAGGGCATGGCTTCCAGACCTTTCACCATTTTGGTCTCCCTCCTCTGGACATGCTCCAGCTTGCCAATATCCTTCCTGAATTGAGGTGCCCAGAACTGGACACAGTATTCCAAATGAGGTCTAACCAATGCAGAATAAAGTGGTACCTTTACCTCCCTCGATCTAGACACCATACTCCTATTGATGCCACCAAGAATCACGTTGGTTTTCTTGGCTGCTGCATCACACTGCTGACTCATGTTCAGCCTGTGATCTACCAAGACTCCTGTTCTTCCTTGAGTTTTCCCCATCTTCACAGCCTACACAAAGAGGGACTCCACATTCAGTAGCCAACAAGCACACTCAGTCTTTGCTGGGTTGTGTTGGGAGGAACTGCTGATGCCCCCTTATGGTTCTCCTTTCCTCAAAAGATTTTTTTTAACTTACTTCTGCAATCCTCTAAGCATGCTGAAAACTCTCTCTCCTTTCACAGGGCTGATTTGACTGACATAATCACAATTCAGCACCAAGTTTGTTGTGATGTGCCGATCACTCAAAACAAGGCATCAAATTAACATGTACAATCGCTGCTGCAGCAGCCGATTATCTGGTGGCAACAACTTTAGAAATGACATAGGGGCTTGCACCAAATCAGGAACTACTGTTTTCTGATTACCTCTTGCTCAAGCCTATTTTATAGAGCTGTCTAGTTTTCACTAGGAATTTTCTGTGACAGACTAAATGCTCTGGTTGCAGGAAATCTTAGGTTCAATGCTTAGCATCTCCAGTCAGAGTTTGGAAAATGTTTGTTAAAAATTCATTTGTTCTCCATAATCTGTTAATTTTCAAGAATGATTATTAACATTCATTATTTTAATTTTCAAACATAGGAACAAGTAACAATTAATCACTGTTTTCTCTTAATTTATTCCTTTGTGAGTGATTTGAGGAGCTATTCAGTAACTTTTTGAAAATTGTTAGTCATCTTAATGGATATTTAAACTTCAAACACACGTCAATGATGCATTAAGAACAATTCACATAGCAAATTAATTTTATAACTTTTCAGCAATTAGTTAATTTTCTTTAACCTTAATACGTCTACATTAACACAAGCATTTCCAAGCTCTTGTCAAGAAAGGTCACTACCTGAAATCCTGGAGAACTGCTGTTAATTGGAGTTTATAATACTGAGCTAACAGTCCAATGGACTTAATTTGGCAACAAGGCAATCTCCTATGTTCCTATGACTCATTCTGAAAGCTGTTTCACACATTACACAGGGAAAATGCAGGTCTGCCAATGAGTCAGTCATGGCTCCCTGATAGAATTGCTATATTCACATTTTTGCATCTAAAAATATAGCATGTTATGAAGACCTCTTCAGCCATTATAATTTTAGACAAGCACTTAAAACTGTGAATACAACTTTGGACTGACTCATCCAGGAAATATATTTCCTAGTACTGTTCTGGTGATACATGTATGCCTCAGTTACCAAAGCCTATGACACAGATGCTCCTTTTTACAAAATAAAAATAAAAAAAAAATAATAATGCTTGCACAGCCCTGCTTCTCTTCTTCATCCTCTGTCTAGCTGGGAATATTTTAACAGTATGAGGAGAATGATGAAGGAAAGTTGGAGTAACATCGGCCATTTCTGCACTAGACTGTTAATAGTGCTATGATTCCACTTTCAACCTCCTATGGAATCCTGGGCCGGCCCCTCCCAAAACTGCAAACCCCAGGATTCCATAGGATGTTGAAAGTGGAATCATAGCGCTTTTAAAAGTCTAGTGCGTAAATGGCCATCAACTTTAATGTCTGATTGCAGCAGGATGCCTGCAGTAAACACTGCAATAAAGCTTGATATGTAAAATAATGGAATTCTACTCTAGCTGAGAGCCAGTATGCAATAAGTGGTTTGAATGGTGAACTAGGGCCATTTCCACACTAGTCTGTTATAGTCCTATTATTCCACTTTCAACCTCCTATGGAATCCTGGGACTTGCAGTTCAGGGAGGAGCCTTTAGAATTCTCAGCCAGAGAGCTCTTCAGCCTCAGCAAACTACAAACCCCAGAATTCCATAGGAGGTTGAAAGTGGAATAATACCACTATAACATTGCAATGCAAAAATGGCCTAGGACTCTGGCAGACTTGGGTACAAATCCCCACTCAGCCAAAGAAACCTGCTGATCAAGCTGGGACAAATCACCCTCTCCCTCTTAGAGGAAGGCAATGGCAAATCTTTTCTGAACAAATCTTGCCAAGAAAACCCCATGAGAGGTTTGCTTTAGGGTCGCCATAAGTGAAAAATGACTTAAAGGCACACAACAGCAATAACAACAACAACAATTCTAGCTGATTGTAGTGTAGCTATGTGTGAGGTAAACAGCAGCCCACCCCACCCCAAATCCCTTACTGACCATGATGAACAGCAAAGCAGAGAAGCCTAGCTCATCCAATATCCTAGGATGTTTGTTTGTTTTTTTTTTTAAAAAAAAGATAAATCTATACATTTGGCCATCAAAATAGAAATTATAAGAAGCATAAGAGCTGCTGAAAGTTTAAGAAATATCTTTGGATACATTCTGGAAGAAGTCTCCAAATGGTCTCTAGAAAGTTCAAAATGTTTTTTGTTTACTTATGAAAAAGTTTGCTGAAACATACTGAAGTCCTTTTTTGTGTGTGGTGTAGGGACCTATTGCTATTCTTTCCATGTTTTTCTGGCTCTAGTCCCAAATTTTCTGTTAGAGAAGCAATGCCAAGGAACACATCTAATTTGTTAACTGAGATATACCCGCAACTTGGTTTCCTGTGATTTCCTGCCTCTACTTAAGTTAAGAGGAAATCAAAGAATTTAGTGGGGTCAGTCACACTCCTTATGGCAAAGGGCGCTGTGAACGATACCTTTCTTTCTTACCTCCTCCCCTGCCTCCAGTGCCTACCTTGCTGATGACTGGTGTTGTTTATTCTTCCTAGAGGAGGTGGTGCTGGTTGGTTGTTGCCTCATAACGTGAGCTACACCAACATTTAAGGGCTGAGCTGCTGGAAGGGTGACGTGACTTGCTAAAAGTGCAGGCTGTTGCATGATGGGATTGTAATGGCTGCCATGGGCGTGCGTATTTCTGGAAAAAGAGAAAAGCAGAAAGGCAAGGTTTATATTTGCATACAAATATATGGCAATCACAAATTCTTCTCACTATGCCTAGAAGATGGTATTGTAAAATAAAGATTTTAGCTGAACTTTGTTTTAAATTGTTGTAAGCCACTTGGGCTCCATGTAAGGAGAAAGGAGGGCTATAAATTAATAAACAAACAAACAAATAAATAAATAAAATGAATAACGGCGATGACACTAGGCTTTTTAGATGAAAGCTTCCCCCCTTCCCCTCTCTCTCTCTCTCTCTCACACACACACACTGTATTCTTTCAGTGAGTTAGAAGGTGATCAGAAACAGGCTTAAGAACTAACTACTGGAGAAACTCTTTTGTGCTGGAAAAAAAATTGTTGAGGAAGACAGAAGTAATGGCAAATATCGTCAGCACTCAAAGCCTAGCACAGTGGTTCTCGGCTTCTAGATCTCCAGATATTTGGGGTATCAACTTTGAGAATGCTTGACCATTGGCCATGGAGCTTGGCACTCCTGGGAATTGGAACATTTGTATTCCACCTCTGGCCTTTCATATATTTTGCCCTTCGATGTTGTGGTGGATGAATGTGTGAACTAGATTTGAATGTGAACCAGCCAATTCTACCCTTCATCATTTACATCTTGGTCACTCTACAAAAGAAGTGGGCAAATTTCGGCTCTCCAGATGTTGGGTTGCAACTGGAATAATTCTGCACCACTGATTCTGCTATGTACAGCAGATGGAGGCTGTAGTCCAGCATCCAGAAGGCCACAGTTTTCCCACCTTTCTTACAGCAGCTTGGAGATACTATCTTTTCTAAAGCTATTGCCCAAGTAGGGTCTGCTCAAATGCCTGATAATCTAGTCTTTAACCCATATGACTCTGAAGAGTGCCCCAGTTTCTTTGTTCCTCATTCATATTGTGAGAGTTAGAACTTTTTCTTTGGCAGGGGAGAGAGCAACGGAGGAGCTCAGAGAAGATAGCAACATGGGAGAGATTCCAAAGGAGGCAAACAGAAGACTGCTAGAATACCATCTCAACAGCAAACAGCAAGGTTCCATCATCCACATGTGCATCAAAGAGGACAATAAATAAGCATCGCTTTCCTCTGTGATTTCAAGAAATGAAAAGTGGTTAGTAATGCAAAAAGAAACCCACAGAAAGCTTGTCCAAGCATGCAAGGACATGTGAAGAAGAGACATCCCTATGCAGCATTTAAAGAACATTTAACAGGGGAAGTAAGCAAGAAGATAAAGGACCACAAAAAAGCTGTCAGCTATTCTTTGTGAAAGGTAGTTTTCCTGCAAGCACAAATGTGCAGTAAGGAGAAAATACAGTTCTTATTATGACCTCATTCTTAGCCTACTGTACAATTCTGGGGTAAGATGGGTAGACAACTGTGCCAGGAAAGCACACCTTACAAGTTTTTCCCTCTGCAAGTCTTTTACATTGCTAGTTTATTAAAAACAGGGATAGACCACACAATCTACCTTCTGAAAAATAACCTTTTTTATAAAACAAACAAACAAAAGTGTTTATAAATGATGGCCCTAGTTCATGGCAAACTGGCCTTGAAACCATGCCCTATGAGCTTAGTGAGCTGGGTTTATTTAGTCTGGAGAAGAGAAGGTTAAGTGGTGATATGATAGCCATATTTAAATATCTGAAGGATTATCACACAGAAGATGGGGTAATCTTGTTTTCTACTGCTCCAGAGACTAGGAAATGGAGCAACAGTTTCAAACTACAGGAAAAGAGATTCCATCTAAACATTAGGAAGAACTTCCTGATGGTGAGAGATGTTCAACAGCGGAATATGATGCCTCAAAATGTGGTGGAATTTCCTTCTATGGAGGTTTTTAAATGGCCATCTGTTGGGATGCTTTGACTGTGTATTCCTGCGTGGCAGAGGGGTTGGCTAGATGGTTTTTGTGGTATCTTCCAGCCCAATGATTCTATGGTACTCTGCAACTATTGCCACATGTGCAGCTTTTCCCTTTCTGCACGTCAAGTTAGGACACCATGCAAAAGCTTTACAAATGTCTATCACAGGCCCAGACAGTGTTGTACACAGTTTGGTGATACAGATCAGTTTAGCATTAGCTTGTTTTCCTTATGAGGGTTCCCTTCAGTACTTCTGAGGCACAGCTTCTTAAGCTGGAAGTGATGTTAAAATGGAGATTCCCACAAGTACTTACAATTGCATCACATTCAGGGGTGGGCAGCCTGAGGCCAGTAGACTGTACACCATAAAGACTCCCCACTGGCACCAATGTTATTTTTTGCCCTTTGGCTCCAATGCCATGCTGACAAAGCAGCAAAGCAAGCATAAACCCAGGTTAAAACAAGGTGCATGGGAAGTCAGAATTGCAATCTTGAAAGTGCAATTTTTCTTTAAAACAAGGTATATGCTTTCTGCGTGCTTTGGTTCAACCTAGAAATGCAGGTTGGTGCTGTTGTTTTAAATGCTGTTGTTGTGCCACCAAATATAACACCAGTGATGGGATGTGGGGTCCCTAGCAGGTTTCGGTTTGGAAACTGACCCCCAAACTGATAACTGATATTTCTCAGCATGCATTATATTATTGTTCTTTTAATATCTTTTCCATATAGATATTTTGTTAACATCTTTCCATATCTTTCCTATAATGTCCCCAGCAACTTTAACATTTTTGCTTGCAGGTCCTTCCTCTTTTATACTTTTTTGTGATTGCAACTGGATGATTTATAATGAATAGCTTCTAAGATGCTCTCTGAGTACCCCTTTTTAATTGCCCCAATGTCGGGTATCTCTTCCCGCAAAGAAACAGATGTCTGCTCGCTTTTTCTTGGTTTTATCTTAACAGAAAGAGAAAGCAAGAACACAGCTTTCTTTAATGATTCTTTCATAGTCCTTCACTGCAGAACTCTCCCCATAGAGCTCTTTCCAAGATAATAGTACTATTATGGCAACACAAACTGGACATCCCACCCCAAAGCTGGCCCGGCTTAACCTATGTTGACAAGAACTGGGTAGTTTTCTTCTTACAGATCCCGCCCAGGCAAGTTGATGACTCACCTGCGTTTTGCTACAAAGGATTTCCACGAATCATATCTGAAAAAATTCTATGACATGCATGAAAATGCTATCATGCAGGAGAGAGCAAGTGTAGCCTCTGCTTGCTTCTCACAAAATAAATGAAGAAACTATCATAATTCTGGACAAAAGGACTAGGGCCACCAAAGTTGCTCATCCTGAAACAGTCCAAGGCCCTTTCCACACAAGGCTGATACATCGCAGTAGCGTCGTATTGTCGATTTTACATCTGCAGGTTAAACTGGTTTGACGCTGTTCTGTCCTCCATGGTTCCACGCGAGTTGAGGTCTTAGCACGATTAACATCAACATTAAACCAATGTATTGTAAAAACTGAAAAACTCCGATGTAAACCACCCAAACCATTTCTGCTGCATTTTTTCCTACATGCAGAAGCATTACATCGATTCACACCACTTGTGCTAAAATGTAGCAATGGTTTCTATAATGTATTTTTTTTAAAAATTGACAAATCAGTGACAACGGGGTGGAGTGAAAGAGGGGAATAGGAGTTCCACGAGAATTGATGATGCAGAAGCTACAAATGATTTTCTCTACTTTACTTTGATAGAAACCAGAGGGTGTGCAGATAGGAGTTGGGGTAAGTCAGAGTAAAAAACACCGCTCATGACATGCGGTGAAACACTCCTCCACTATAGTGCAGAAATGCCCTAAGTCTCTACAACGCAGGACATAATTACAGCATTCTGGAGAATAATACTTGTCCAGTCTCTGCTCTGATATCTCCACATCTCTGTCAAACAGAAATTCTATTTGACAGAGTAGCTCCTTTGCAGAAGGTGATACAGGTTGAACCCCAGACTACCCAGGGGTCTGACTTGCTACCCAGATGATGAATAATGCCAAATTCCAGATTTTCTAGTTAAAAATATAGACAAAACAGACTGCAAGAACTATGTAAGCAAAATCACACAGCCATGATAGAATGAGGATGATATGTCTCATACCCATAGCTTGCAACAAGAGACTGTGCTGGGACACTGAGGCTCTTTCACAGAGTAGGTATCTCACAGACAGACAGCAGATTCCCTGCATGCTTACCTCCAATCTGCCAGGGGCTGGGTCCCTGCCATGGTTTCTGGGATTACAGCCGCATGCTGGACCGAGGTGTGGGCAGCCACTCCGGTCAGTTGCTGCCAAGCTGGAGGGAGCAGGATTTGCTGGGTACTGCTAGGCCAAGCTTGCTGTGGATCAGAACAGAAAACAAATTGTTTTCAGTGTAACAATCATGAAAACTCTCTGCCAACTTGTAATAGGCCTGGCTACTTTAGAAACAGTACAGGGTTAACAGAAAGAGCCCAAGTAATTAATTCAAATGCACAGTCATGACTCGTTCAGTTATGGAGAAGGGAATAAAGAGGAAAGTGCTATAAGCTAGAGATGAAAGCAACCCAATTGAAAGTCACTCTGAGCCAAGAACATTTCAAAGACAGCTGCAAGGACCAAACTGGTTGTATTAAAAGCATAACTAAGGTCTCTTTCACACTACAAAATTATAGCACTTTAATACCACTTTTAGTGTCATGGCTCCATCTCCTGAAATCCTAGGATTTGTAATTTTGCATGGTCTTTAGAATTCTCCACCAGAGAGGTCTAAAGCTCCACCAAACTACAAATCACAGGATTCTCTTGGATGGACTCGGCAGTTAAAGTGCTAATGAAGTGTTTTACATGTGTACTGTGAAGGATACATATTCATATCTCTTATCTCACAGCATAACCCTAGGCAAAAGAAGCTTGGAAGTAAGATCAATTGAATTCCGCTCACTTCTAGCAAGGATAGCACGCTGCAGCAGTCAGAGTGCTAGATTAGGACTAGGAAGAGCTTGGTTCAAATACCCACTCAGCATGAAGCTTATCAGATTATGAAACATGTGACAAGACAGTCCATCACTGACTTTCACACACTGGCAATGATTGATTTAAAACTCTGGAAAATCTGGCTTAAATCCCAAAAATCTTCATCATAAATGTGATGCTGAAAACTAGATTCAGAAATAAGAAATCCAAGGGGGATTATATATAATGAAAAAAGAAGAGGACCCAGGACTGATCCTTGTGGTACCCTTGCCATTACAGGGAGAGCTTTTGACACAGATCCCTGAAATGAGACAGAAGGGGAACGGTCACACCAAAAAGATTTAAACCAAGCAGAGCATTTGCTGTTATTCCCAATGATCCCAACCGTAATAGTGGGACCTGATGGTTCAAAGTGTCAAAGACCGCAGAAAGATCCAATAAGATCAACACAGAAACTTGATGTTGTGCCTTTGCCATGGAAATGACTTGTAGGAAACCCTGATTGAAATGGATCAAGAAAATCATGTATACAGGTAAATAAGGCATCAACTGGGAAAGGACAGCTCTCTCCAAAATTTTTGAAAGAAATGGGTGAAGAGCCACAGGGCAATAGCTAGTGCAAAGTGAAGGATCCAGGGAAGGTGTATGTGAGAATGTATTCTCCTCTGTTTGAATTTAAAAAAATGAATGCAATATACAAAACAACTCTGTTTGATGCTGACTTTATTGTGCTTAATGGTATTCCAGGGCCTGCTTCTTGTGACCTTACCACAAGACCTAGGACTCTTTAGGTCTCAGATTTTGGCCCTGCAGCCTCAGACCCTGGAATGGTACTTACCTGACAATCTTAATTTTCAGTCATTTATACATTTTGCTTAACTCCCAGCTAAGCCTGTAAAAATTGCAGCATTCTCTCTAGTACAGTTGCATAGATGCCAAACAAGTTATACTACCTGGAATCCTTTTAGTTGCAGAAATAGCTGTGCTCTCAAGGATATGGAAGTACATTCTTCCACTGCAGCTAATAATTTCAGAAGTGCTCCTATGTCCCTTTGTTGCTTTGTCCCATTTTGGTTTGGCAAGCTGTTAGCTAATCAACCATTATACAATGGGTGAACTCAAGGCCACAGTATCCACTGCACAATGGTTGAGTACCTGTGGGATCCAGTGTAAGTATGCTGGTATATATTTATGGCATACTAAAAATATACAGGATCTTGGCTTCTAAGTCCAACTGAATGCAAAGTGTGCTGAATCCTACGTAAACATGCCTCAGAACAGGCTGCAAGTCTCACGGAACTGCATGGGCCATACCCCTGAGCAGGTGAGCATAAGATCAGACTCTTAAGTCTGAGTGTTGTAGACAAGAAGTGAAGTTACTTATGTTCCATGGGCTGTCAGTGGTTTGGAAAAAAAACCTACAGGAGATAGTATAGGCCTTACATCATCAGGGCTGTATTTAAATACATGTCTTTATTAGATCTCATCAGATCAGTGAGCATATCTTTAATCCTCTCTTCTCCTGGTTATTTTCTAAACCGACACTAGACAGTGCCAAAGCTTTTGTGTCCATCTTCTGCAAGCTGAGCAGTCATGCTGCTGTGCAAGCGTCATGCTGCCCATGCTGTCACCTAAGACATGTGCAAGTGTCATCTTGCTCAAATGATTCAATTTTGGAGTCATATACTATTTTACAAGTAGGTCACATTCAGATTCCCCCTGCATGACACGACTGGGCAACTTAATCTCTTCCAAGTACAGATTTAAGAAATGCATGTGCTAAAAGATTTTCTTGCTCCTGGAATCCAAGGGTGGCAGCTTAATACCCAGAGCTGTGAGGACTCTGCACTGGAAAACTCCTAAATTCTGCATGAAGGAATGTCTTGTTTTGTAATCAAACAGAAGGAATGCTCACTCCAAGCACGATCTGTTTCCTGGGTCCAAAGAAGAACAAACCACTTGTGCTAAGATTTAGCACACAAGGGTAACTGGGAGGTTTGGACCTCTTAGTTAAAAGTAATGTAACTATACCATATTACTTTGGGGAATAAGAGGGCTGAAGGTCTTTAAAAAAACATAGCAGCTAATACAATAGTTAGATTTATGTACTCTTACTCTTCAAAATGTTGCTTTGTGAGAGTCATTTGGGGAAGATTTTGGATGACTATTCTAATACCTAAGTGTATTTCTTTTAAATTAATCATCTGCTGATAATGAACCACTTTTTAATGAGTAGTACCCACAAGCCATGCTCTATAAAAGCAACAAATAATAAACCATCTTTTTAAAAACTGACATTAGAAACATGGTAAAAGTTCATGGTGATTCAGCTGGACCTTAGGCAAACTACAGCCTCACCCTCCAGGGCCATTTCCGCACTAGATTGTTATGGTGCTATTATTTCACTGTCAACATCCTATGGAATCCTGGGTTTTGAAGTTTAGGGAGGGGCCTCAAGGGACATTTCTCTCCTGGGAATGTCCAAGAGCAGCAATTCAGATTTTAAATAGGTTGCAGGGCAATTCCACACTGTTTAACATCAAAAGTGGCCAGATTTTCAAACCGTAACAGGACTTTTTACCACTTTTGTCCAAGGGATTTATTTCAGGCACTCCATGTAGTCCCTCAGAGGTTCTGATGGGAGGCAGAAAATTGGCCCCTGGACCTGCTGCAGTTGCCCACCCACCCCACTATACATGTACTCAAGACTACAATTGGCCATTCACATTCACAGGTTTGACTTTCACGGATTTATTTGTGACTTTCTTTAACCCTTGCACTTTAAAACCCGCCTTTGGTCCTCCTCCACCATCAGCCATTGCCTGGTCAGCTAAGGACGGATCATAGCTCTTTGAGCTTCGCAAGGCTTACTTGTCAATGAAGCTATACAGTTTCCATGAATGCCTCCCCAAACATTTACTAGGAAGCATTTCACTTTGTCCACACCTCCAGATTCCATATTCTATTTTCCCTCCTTGCCTTTTGTCTCAAAACAAGGATTGGCCCCAAGGCCCAATTTTTGCTGTTTGAAGCACAGCAATGGATAAGATCTCTCCCTCCATCCACAGCACAACACAGTGTACTGGTATACCTAAAGTCCTCAAGTTACTTTGACATCTCAGACAGAAAAAATACAAATGTCTCCCTTTGTCTGTACCTCCTTGGAATAATAATAACTTAAACAATCAACAGTTTGCTTCCTTTGAATTACATACACACTCTGCTGCCTCACTCTGCCCAATGGTAGGGATGGCTCTGCTAAAAACTAGATTTAACTGAAATTTCACTGTTATTTGAAAACCTGAAGCCAAATTACACCAACTCTTCTTTTAGACACATACACACACATTAAGAAAACAGAATTTCAGGTTGTACTGTAGAAAAGTTGTTTTTTCCATCATAACAAGATCAAACCCAGTGCTACTTCTTTAAGAAGCTAATGCTATGTTTGCAAAATGCAGAACTAGAGCAACTTCTCACTTGTCTGAGTAGACAAGCAAACAGATATACTTGTCTCATGTGAGTGAAAACACACTCTGAAAGGTTGAGTATGAACACTGATGTTTTTACCACCGGCTGTAGGAGTTGCACGTAGCCAGTTTCATCCAACTTTCATATCACATTTCCTGCAATCAATGTCTCTGAAGATGATATACCAACTTCAGCCCATCGGCCTCTAGTGAACGTAAATATTTCACAGCACCACGGACCTAAAACAGGGTTGCTATTTTTTTTCCCCTCCTGCCAGAGGCAGTGTATGTTTTAACAGCTGCACAGAAGACCCAAAAAGAAAAAGAAATCAACAGGTAGCTTCCTGCTTCTCAGCATTCTTCTGATGGGAAAAAAGTTCACCTGCAAATTCTTGCCTATCTATAGAGCACTGTTCAGTCAGAAGGTACAATTTCTAAAATGAAAGGTACATCGGATCCTGCAAATAGGAAAAAGCATGAATGTTTACATCCTATATTATTAAATGGTGGGGACATGTGCATGGACATTTCAACACATCTACCTTCATATCGCCACCATTTTAGGTATAGGACATCACACTCCACAATAACTAGAAGCTGCAGATGCTTAGGCTGCCAATACAGAGGGTCAAACATCTGTATTAGGGTTCAATCATCTCTAAAAGTGACTTCCTGTTATGTCAGAGCCATTTCCCACCCATAATAGATGGTCCCTGACTGATGCTTGTCAAAGCAGAGAGACGCAATTAAATGAAACTACCTCAGAGCTTGTAATGTTACTTTTTTTAAGGCTCTTGTCACACTACATTGTTATAACACTCTATTCCATTTTGGCCATTTCCGCACGAGTCTGTTATAGCGCGATGATTCCACTTTCAACATCCTATGGAATCCTAGGGCTTGCAGTTTCCGACCCCTCCCAAAACTGCAAACCCCAGGATTCCAGAGGAGGTTGAAAGTGGAATCATCGCGCTATATCAGACTTGTGCGGAAATGGCCTTGAACTGCTGTGGCAACATCCTGTGGAATTCTGTTGTTTATAGTTTACTGAAGGCCAAGACCTCTCTGGCTGAGAATTCTAAAGGCTCCTCCCTGAAATGCAAAATCCCAGGATTCCATACAATGTTGTCCTGGCAGTTAAAGTAGAAGAACAGTGCTGTAACAGAGTAGTGTGATAAGGATATAAGAATGCAATCCCCAAAATCCTTCAGCCAGCTGGGAGACTGGGCATGCTGCCTAGCTGTAGTCCTAAAAGTCCTTAGCTTATTGAATCAGAAGCAGGAATGCATAAGAAAACCTAACTTTGCTCTGAAAGGGGGCTTGAGCCTTTGTGGCCGCTGGGGTTGCCACACTGAAAACTTCAATGCAAGCTAATAACAAGTGACATCTGCTGAAACGCCCTATTGTACACAACTGCTAAAGTGCAGGAGCCCTTTCTAGTTCTCACTCTGGCAACCCAATATAAGCACACAATGAAACAGTATCAGTATATAAAGAAGCACAGACAAAATAGATGAGGGCACCTAAAAATACCACCAGCATTGCTTTTTTTACTTTGCTAACTCCAGGACCCTCAAACCTTACTTACACCATTTCCACACTACAGTGTTAAAGTGCTGCTATTCCACTATCAACCTCCTATGGAATTCTGGGGTTTGTAGTTTAGGGAAGGGCACTTCGAATTCTCAGCCAAAGAGCTCTTTGGTCTCAGTAAACTACAAACCCCAGAATTCCACAGGGCGTTGAATGTGGAATAGCAGCACTTTAACACTGTAGTGCGGAAATGGCCTTAGATGCAAGCCGCAGCACTGGCACTTGAAGGTGAGGCCAAAAGGCCCTGCCTGAAGGCTGATAGTTGTATCATGACCATGTGTGCATGTGCCTTCCAGCTGACTGCTGAATAATGGTGACCTCCATTAATTTCACAGGGTTTTTTAAAATGCAAGGATACTCAGAAGTGGTTCGCCTTTGATGCTACCTGTGAGAGACTGCACAGATGTCATCACTTCTGCAAGCAACCCTCTTGATTTTTCATAACATCTCCACTAGAACGTCAGTCTAGCTTTCCTAGAATTATTTATTAGTGGCATTTATATCCTACGTTGCCTCTAGTGATGCAGTGCTAAGGGTCCTCCTTCTCATCTTCCTCACTTTCATCCTCCTTCCGCTAGGCTGGATCACAGTGTTATTAGAAATAGCCCTGTGATCCAGGGCTATTTCCGCACTAGACTGTTATCGTGCTATTATTCCACTTTCAACATCCTATGGAATCCTCAAAGGCCCCTCCTGAAACTGCAAACCCCAGGATTCCATAGGATGTTGAAAGTGGTTATAATAGCACGATAACAGTCTAGTGCAGAAATGGTCCAGGTCTACCTGAAAGAGGATGACTTGCTTTTTTTAATTAGGACTTTTTTTCTCTTTTAAATCTTCATTTAGTTTTGTTGCATCTACGCTGAAGCACAAATATTGGAAAATCAAGACTCTATAGTGATCTTACCTTGTAATTTTATCTCATTTTTGAGCCACTTTGCACATTTTGCAAAGTAAAGGGAGGCATACACATTTTGATGTTGATGATGGTAAGACATGTACTTAAACTTGAACTGCATGTTCAACACTGCTGTAATTTTTTTTAAAAAAATAATTGCATACAAAAGCTTTTGTGGAGTAAAGCCTGTTTCATCAGATGCACATGTAGTCCACAAAAACATATGCCATAATGAATACGTTACACCTTTAAGGTCCCATACCACTCTCAGTTATTTTTGCTGGGATGAACTAACACAGCTGGTCCTCTGAAAGGTGGTTGCATATTATTAGTATTGTTTTACTTGTCCCAGCTGATCAGGGCAGTAGCTTTTTATAAAATTTTTCAGTTGCAGGATCTGCTAGTTCTTACAGACCATTAAAAAAAAACAACCCTAGAGTGGCTCACTCTTCATCTTTTTTTAAAACTACCTTTTAAGCAACATAATTGTGACATAAACTGTCTGCGTGACTGCTTTAACTCAGAAGCATTTGGATTAGCTCTGTGTTTTCAGTCTGTCTGCTGAGACTGCCAACTCTACTAGGGCCAATTGTGAGTCTGTAATATGTTTCTGGGTCTCAGTTTTCAAACTGCACATGATTACGTATCCTTGTGGCCTGTCTGCTCTTCCACTCATCTCACCTTGTACTCCTATACAAATATTTTACATATTTATGTTTGCAAATCTACCTTTCTTTCTCTGGTCTTTCAAAGAAAAAAAAAAGTCTCCCCTTCTCCTTTCCTGCCCTGCTTTTGAAGGCTTCTACTTTTTATTTTTAAATGAGGATAGTTTTTATTTTCGCCTAAGCACTCCAGAACTGCATTCGTTGGAATAACATGGCAGGCTTTCAGAGACTTTATCCATGTCAAAGAGGAGGTTCCTTAACAAAGCCCCTTCAAGGGGCTGGGAGGGAGCACTTAGCTAATGAAAAGAAAATCACACAGGCTTCAAGTTCTGTTCCACACTGTCTTTCCCAGATAAGCTGGGCTGGCAGCTGGCGAAAGGAAAACCATTCAACTCACACACACTGGAATGCTATCCAGGCAAGGCAATGTTTTGGCAGGATTTGGGAGTCGGCTGATGGCTGAGAACATTGGAATGCTCTGGCACATGTATACTGTGTTCAAGTCTTAGGCCATTTCCACACTAGACTATTATAGTGCTATTATTCTACTTTCAACATCCTATGGAATCTTGGGGTTGTAGTTTAGGGAGGGGCCTTGAGGCCCCTCCCTAAACTACAACCCCCAGGATTCCATAGGATGTTGAAAGTGGAATAATAGCACTAAAACAGTCAGTGCAGAAATGGCCTTAGGCATTGTTACAAATTAATGTACGCTGAAATATGAGGTGGATCATGTACTAAAATTCCTAAGCAGATGGAGTCATGTGCCATCAGCTGGGTATATTTTATTTATCTATGTATTTATTTATTGGATTTATACCCCACCAGAGTATAACTCAATGCCTCAAGAAAGATAAACCTTCCATATATCTTTCTTATACTGAGCTAGACCATTGTTTCAGTTGGTCCAGTGTAATTTTTCCCAAATAAGTAAAGTACCATATAAAGCAGAAGTGGGTATCATGCAGCACTCCAGGAGATATTAGACTGCAAGTTCCAGAGCTGTAGCCAATGGGAATTGCAGTCCAGTAACAGCTGGAAGACCGTGTGATTCACATCCTTTATGTAAAGTGATGCTGTTTTCATCATTATTTTCAACATTACTATTATAATTTGGAACTTGCTAATGTAACAAAGAGAGGATGCAAAGTTAAAATCATTCACTGACTGCTTGTCTTTTGTCCCAAGATCATACATCAAAGAAAAATGGCAGTAGAGGGGTTTCATGAAGCACCCAAATCCCATGAGAGAGACCCTAGGAAAGTAAAATCTGGAGAAAGAAAAATGATGACATTCTACACTTGCTCATCCTTCAAAATCCACATCAGCATCCACAAAAATTGACAATCTCATATTCATTCCACCAGAAAAATATTACTCTGCATCCAACTCATTATATAGCTAACAGCTGACCAGAACATATTCAGTCTAATTAAAATTTACCTGTGCTAAAAGTCCTGGCTGGATTTGAAGGGGCTGAGCCCCTGGAGCCTGAGTGACTATTGGGACAGCATTCTCCATTCGCACCGAATATCCTGCATGCTTTGAAGGAGAAGTTTGCAATCCTGAGTAAAGAAAAGAAAACATGTAGATTTACCCATCAGTTACTTTTCTAGGAAAAGGCACTTTAAAGGCTAAGAACAACTGTGATAGTGTTTGCAGTATTAGACACAATATACATTTGGGCATCTCAGGCCCTTTCTGCAGCTTGATTCTGGCGTGGGTGCATGGGGATCACGTGAGTAGCCCCTTGTGAGAGGCACTTGCGTCCCCTCTGCTTCTGCTCTGCAGCAGCTCCCTGCTGGCTGGCAGGAAGCATGAGGGCTCTGCCTCTTCCTTCTGCAGCACAGCTGGGTACCTTCCCAGGCTGTACTGGGAGAGGAAGTGTGAGGGCCGCGTCTCTGGAGGCTCCACATGGAAAGTAAGTGCGTGTGGGGCCCGGGAACAACGTGCGATCGTGCATCATTTTTGGCAAGAAGTCAAAAATGATATATTGCGCAATCGCTGCCTACTGGCCCCAGCAGTGTCGCGCGATTCTGAGGATGTCATGTGGAACGGTCCTCGCAATCGCGTGATGCTCCGGAGGCCCTTTCACATGAGAAATGGCATACAAAAAGGGCCTCAGATACAAGATGGAATTCTAAAGAATTCTGGCTTGCTGAAGGGAGCTAGTATGCTTGTGTATGCTGATTTATCACTCCAACTAAGACTAAACAAACCACAGACCTTGGGTTCATGTTTAGTTATTGTGACATACGAACTTGGCAGAAGCTGGCTTTCCTCTCCCTCAAGAAACCAAAGAAATAAGCCTATAACAAACTTTGCAAGCAGGAGCAATTTGGCAACATACCTTTTATTTATCATTATATCCGAACTATCACGATATTCAAACCAACCACTCCACTGAAGTCCTTTCTGTGCATTTCATAGAAACCATAGAAATGTAGAGCTGAAAGAGACCACAGGGGCCATCCAGTCCAACCCCCTGCCATGCAGGAACACCCTCAAAGCACTCCCGACAGATGGCCATCAAGCCTCTGCTTAAAAACCTCCAAAGAAGGAGACTCCACCACACGCCGAGGCAGCATATTCCACTGCCGGACAGCCCTGACTATCAGGAAGTTCTTCCTGAGGTTCAGGTGGAATCTCCTTTCCTGTAGCTTAAATCCATTTCTCCTTGTCCTGGTCTCTGGAGCAGCAGAAAACAAGCCCACTCCCTCCTCTACATGCCATCCCTTCAAATATTTAAACATGGCTATCATGTTCCCTCTTAACCTTTTCTTCTGTAAACTAAACATGCCCAGCTCTCTAAGTCTATCCTCATAGGGCATGGCTTCCAGGCCCTTCATCATTTTGGTCACCCTCCTCCAGACTTGCTTCAGCTTGACCATGTCCTTCTTGAATTGGGCTGCCCAGAACTGGACACAGTATTCAAGATGGGGTCTAACCAAAGCAGAGTAGAGTGGTACCAGTACCTCCCTTGACCTAGACACCATACTCCTATTGATGCAACCAAGAATTGCATTGGCTTTCTTGGCTACCGCATCACACTGCTCACTCATGTTCAGCTTGTGGTCTATTAAGACTCCTAGATCCCTTTCACACGTACTGCTATCCAGCCACGTGTCCCCCATCCTCTATTTTTGGATTCCATTTTTTCTATCTAAGTGTAGGACCTTACATTTCTCTCTGTTGAATTTCATTTTGTTAGCCTTGGCCCAGCTCTCCAATCTGTCAAGGTCATTTTGAATTTTGATCCTGTCCTCTGGCGTTTTAGCAACCCCTCCCAATCTGGTGTCATCTGCAAATTTGATGACCATGCCCTCTATTCCTCCACCCAAGTCGTTGATGAAGATATTGAACAGCACTGGGCCCAGGACAGAACCCTGTGGCACCCCACTAGTCACTTCTCTCCGGGATGAAAAGCAGTCATTGGTGACCACCCTTTGGGAATGGTCAGTCAACCAGTTACAGATCCACCTGACAGTAGCCCTGTCCAGCCCACATTTTACATTTGTAGTGGTTGAGGTGACATAGCTTTCCTGGGTGGCTCTTCTCATAGGCCAAACATTTTAAAAGACTGGTAAGCTTTCCATTTTATCAAATCTAAACCTATCACGGAAGCATGACTCATCCCTCGTTGTCTGTGGCAGATGCAACTGATAGCACCCCAGTTTCTTATGGATAAAATGTGTCCAACCATGTTGCTTCAATGTCCTCTTCACATTTTTCCCTTTTCACCTGAATGCTCTCTTCTGAGTTCTTCCCAATATCTCAGCATTGTTTTTAAAATATTGCAAAATATTAGACATCCTATTCTTGTCATGGACAAAGCCAATGCTGAGCAAGGCTGAATCTGTTTGGTCAGTTTTCAGACCCTTTCAAAGTCAGTGTCTACACTCCTGAAAACTACATCTAAATCTAAGTTTTCTACCATCTGAGTTATAATGGGTGACCACAGGTGGGAAGGCTGGGTGGCCACTTTACTCTAAACCTGAAAAGAGGAAATGGCATCACAGATCTGTACACCATTTGCATGTACTACATACAGATGTATATTTCGAAGTAATTACAATTATTTGTTTGCTTTCCAGGTACTAACTTTTTAAGGCCTCTGGTTTTAATTCTAATGGTTATCTTTGAACAGGACTTGAACTAAACATGGTTTCAACAAAGAGCTGTCCATTGACAACCCCACAAATAAGCCACAGTTCTCTGTAATGTAGGACATATTATCTTTCTAGAAATCGGGCCTAATTGGTAATGATGCCCCTAAAATAGAATGCTCTCTCCAGTGAACCCTACGAGTGCCAGCCTTGACTTTATTTCAGTGCCAAACAAATACTTTAACTTCTCCAGATTTTTTAATCCTCTCTGAAGATTTTCATGCAACTATTTAATATTCCTGACCAATTTTATGCTGCTCTTTTATATTTATATTACAGAGTTTAAATGTTTTTGTTTTAATTCATTTTATTGCAGTTTTAACTTTTTGTAAACTTTCCCTGTATTTGCTGAAGGGTGAGGTACAAATCCCCACAATAAATTAAATAACATAAATAAAAATGAGAACCTGCCCATTTAGAGCAAGTGTGTCACAGGAAGCTGGGAAGGAGCATATAGGTTAGGCTTGAAGAATCTAAACATATCTATAGCCTTTCTGAGCATCTGAACTATCTTCATGGATATTCAGGTGTGACATACAGACCAGTGGTGTTCCCTACTATCCTTTCAGTTTGACATTGCAAAGCTAAAAACAGAGGTTTCTTTTGGGAGTTCCCTCAAATATGAAGATACTGCTCATCTTCAATATACATTTAAGAAATGTAATCTGAAAAAATACTTTGCTTCTCCAGCAGGACAAGCACCTGCATTGGGAGCTTTGGAGAAACCCTGTTTCAGGTACATGGTTCTTTTTTGGGTGCATAAGTGCAGATAACCTCTCCAGATCACAGCCACTGAAGACAAATGAAGCAGCTGGATTTTAATTTGGGAGCATCCTCCCACTGGCTGACCAAAAGGGAAGAAAATGTATTGAGCCACAGAGGACAAAATTGTTGCATCCAACTAGAAGTAGGCCCAATCAAGTAATGGAAACTGATGGCAATGGTTTTACACCAGTAGGGGCGAAGAACTGGATTTAGGCCATAGAAAAAGTCCATTGGCATTGTGGATCTCAACTGAAATATAGCTGAAGAGCCATGGGGGTATATATGCAATCTCTTCCAGTGCTTCTCAGTTGAGGAACAAGAGGATGTCCACCTAAGTAAGCAAAGCACCAGCTTTCTTAAACAGGTAGTGGTAGTTTTCTGTAAGCTGAATCTGAACATACCTCAGAAAGGACAAAAGTTCAACAGGCAGGTTTTCAATAAATCCGTCACTGCTGACAGAGTACTCACAATATCTACTGAGCTATAGTCCCTGTTGTTAGAGCCACTGACTATCCTGGATAGGGCAACAAGCTGGAGCAAGTCCAGAGGAGGGCGACCAAAATGGTGAGAGGCCTGGAAGCCATGGCCTATGAGGATAGACTTAGAGAGCTGGGTATGTTTAGTCTGCAGAAGAGAAGGCTAAGAGGGGACATGATAGCCATGTTTAAATATTTGAAGGGATGCCATGTAGAGGAGGGAGAGGGCTTGTTTTCTGCTGCTCCAGAGACCAGGACAAGGAGAAATGGATTCAAGCTGAAGGAAAGGAAATTCCACCTGAACCTCAGGAAGAACTTCCTGATAGTCAGGGCTGTCCGGCAGTGGAATATGCTGCCTCGGAGTGTAGTGGAGTCTCCTTCTTTGGAGGTTTTTAAGCAGAGGCTTGATGGCCACCTGTCGGGAGTGCTTTGAGGGTGTTCCTGCATGGCAGGGGGTTGGACTGGATGGCCCCTGTGGTCTCTTCCAACTCTACATTTCTATGACTCTAACAGGTTGGGAAGACTACAGTATGTCATGCATGCATTGCTTTCAAATAGCAAGGGCGTGCACAGAAGTGTTTTTAATAAAATCTCCTCCTCTTCTTTTAAATCTATCAAGGCCAAAGCCTGTGTACTTTCAAGCAGGAAAACACCTTCCTGTTTGGGTTGGCATTGAACAGCTGGGAATTAAGAAGGTGTGAGCTAACTTTAATTTAACCGGAGGCCTTGATTTTATTTGTGTGTTTGTTTACTGTATTTATAGGCTGCCTTTAAAACATAATGGCCCTCAGGGTGGTAGTGTACAATAAACGCTTAAGGCTGAGCCAAAACCTCTCAGTGGAGAACGTCTGTTTCATCACTGCGGAGACTCAGGGGGCTGCAAAGGCATGTGTGCAAAAATGCCACCTTTTGTGAAAGAATTTTTAGTGGCCAATGTCAACCTCCTCCCCTTGGGAATATCTCTGGAATGATATTTTAAAAACCTTATATTCATATCCCACTTCTCCTTCAATAAGCTCAAAGTGGCACAAATGGTTCATCTCCCTGCTTCATTCTTACAACATCCTTGTGAGGCAGGTCAAGCTGACAACAATCCTGACTAAAAGAATGGCCGAGCTACTCTGCATCAAAGAACCACAGAATCGGGGAGGATCCCAAGGGCCATCTAATCTAACCCTCTGCTATGTTCTCTACCTTCCAAGGCTGTTTATTCCAGTATCAAACAGCTCTTGCCAAAAAAGTCTTCCTAGTGTTCAGGTAGAATGTATTTTCTTTTCATTTCAATCCTTTGGTTCTTTTCATTTCAATCCCTGGTCTCCGAGCAGCAAAAAGCAAACTTGCTCCATTCTTCACATGATATCCCCTGAGATATTTGAAGATGGCTATCATGCAGTGATGTAGACTCGAGTCGATTGACTCAGACTCAAGTCAGACTTCAGTGACTTGACTCGGACTTGACTTGGAAAAAATTACACACTGACTTGACTTGGCTTGAGACTTGCATATTTTTAGTGACTGATTTGCTGCGCTTAGTTCAGTAACATGACACATTCATCCAGAAACCTTACAACTTACTGGTCACATGACAATCTGTCTCAAGCCCAAAGTGTGGACACATTCCTCAGAGGGTATGGCAAATGGGTTAAAAATCAGGTTGAGGTCTGCTCAGCTATCTATCCCTACTTCATATAGGAGGGGCTTCCTAAAACTTCTCCTGAGAGCAGAAGGTAAGATTCATGCCCAGAGTGCACATCTCAGAGGGGAACAGAAAATGTGTTAGGCAATGGGCTTGAGGAGGAAGGATCCTTCTTCTAAAGCTCTTGAAGCTTCAGTAATGGGGAATAAGAAGGATCCTTTTCCCCACTTCTGAAGCTGCAGAGGGCAAAATCACAAAAGTGGAGGGCTGACTACTTAAATTGTTAAAATTGACTTTATTCTGGCATACAGATTGGGTTATAAAGTTGGTTCCCAGACTTGAGACTTGACTCGAGACTTGACTTGAAAGTATCTTGCAAGGACTTGAGACTCAACTTGAGACTTGAAGGTAGAGACTTGAGACTTGACTTGAGACTTGGAGTAGAAGATTTAAATACATCACTGCTATCATGGCACCTTTTAAATCTCCTCACCTCCAACTTAAACATACCTAGCTTCCGAAGCCATTCCTCATAGGGCTTAGTTTCCCCCTGCTTGCAATGAAGCATGAATGGCCATGCAATTTTTGGGACCTTATACCAAGTTGGAGGGAAGGGGCTTTGGGTGCTGCAGGGAAAGGAAGTGAATACCAAGCCCTGCAGCACCTGGAAAAGAACATCTGCACACACATAAGGGGCACTTACAAGTGTGTATATCCTTAACTGAATTCTGGCCCATGTGTGCCTCAAGGCAGGGGCAGGCATCATCAGGCCCTCTAGATGTTGTTGGAGTTCAACTCCCAAGCATGCTGCACCATTGGCTAGGTTGGCTAGGGTGCATGTGAATTGCAATTCAATAACATTTCAGGGGTCATCTTGAGATGATTTCCATCCCTCCATTAAGGAAACAAAGCCCCAATTTTATTGAGATTATAGCTGGGAAAAGAAAAAATTACATCTCCTCTCCTCATGTGCTGCAGTGGTAATGAAAATCATATACTAACATGCCTGGGATGGTGGCACAATAACACCACCAACAACAACAACTATTGTTATTGTTTGAAAGCTCTGCTTTATTTCTAATGCTGCATTTGAAAACTCTGACTTATTCCTAATGCTGCATTTAGTATTTTATTATCATGCATAGTTTGGCAATGTGCTGATTTTTGTATGTGTTTTGTTTTGGACAATTGTTACAATCCCCGAGCTGTTGGGTAAGGGTGAGGTAGGAACTAATCCCAGCCACTGAATTAAGAAATTAAGACCATGCCAGTTTCCAATAGTTTTCCAATACAGGCTGCCTTAAGACAGCAGCTGAAAAAGAGACATCAAGCCTCTTTAGGAAGCGCTGCCTGTTGCTAAAAGCCAGAGTAAAAATTAAGACTCCAGCTGTCTGTCATCCTTTCGGCTGCCCTCCTCGCTTTGTGCCTTTTGAGCTGATGAAACTATTGAGGATAAAAATTTGCCCAAAATAGTCAAATGCCTTTTGTAGCTTTTGTAAATAAGACTCAGGGGACTTTTCAGGATTTCACCCTCGAGCTCTTTTATGTTATTTTAACCCCACATAAAAAGGATAAAACGTCTGCTGCACAGCAGTGCACTGAGACATCAATATCTGCAAAGAACTTTAATATCTTTGGATAAAAATGAGAGAGAAGGAGGGAGGGAAGGAGCCAGGTGGCAGTGGCTCGAGCTTTCAGATGGCAGCTGAGCCCAGATGTGCAAAGGCAAGTCACAGCTCTTGGGAAAGAACTGCAAGCAAGATGTGAACAAACTGGCTGTCCCCATCTCCCTATATCTCAAGCACTAGGGAACGAAAGCCCACTGAAAATTGGCAGTGGTCATATTATATTATAACCTAATCCATGCTCAAAAAAGTATAGATGTTAGAGTGTTGGGCTGGGACTTGGGAGATCCGGGTTCTAGTTCCCACTGAGATATGACCTTGGGCCAGTCTCTCTCTCTCTTGTTCTCCCTCTCTCTTTCAGCTTCACCTACCTCACAGGCCCTGTTCTAAGGATAACGGGGGAGGAGAGCTATGTATACCACCCTGATTTCATTGAAGGAAAGGGGAATGGAATGAGTGTGGAGGAGGATAGACAAGTACATCATATTGATTTCACTGGAGAACATCTGGGATAGAAATGTTATGAATAATATATACCCAAGCCAAAACCCCACATCCAAATTATCTTTATCATGGAGATCTGCAAGAGAGCAGTTCTTGATCTTCACTGTTACCAGACAAAATGGATACTACTGAATATGCTAGTAGTTCACAGGTGGGCAACTATGGTCCTTCAGATGTTTTTGACTGCAACCCCCCTATTCCTTGCTAAGCTGTATAAGGTGGGCCAGAATTAGAAGCCCAAAACATTTGAAAGTCCAGAACTGCTCATTTCTGCTCCAGACCAGTGATTCTCAGGCTATGTGATGAGAGAGGCAGGCAATTTTTTTTTTCAAATGCACCAGGAACTGTCACTAGGTTTGTGCCCATTGAGTACAACTGTTTCCTTCCTTCCTGGAAACATGCCAGAGACCAGCATCCAGTGCCTCAGGAACTGGTACTAGTTCACAGGCCATCACTTCGAGTAACACTACTTTAGATTCTGTATTTTTGAGAAGACTGGTGGTGCAGTGGCAAACTACAAGCCACAAGGTTGTGAGTTCGATCCTGCTGGGCTCCAGGTTGACTCAGCCTTCCGTAGGTCGGTAACATGAGTGCCCAGCTTGTTGGGGCAATTAGCTAACACATTGTAAACCACTTAGAGAGCACTTAGCTGATAAGCAGTATAGAAATATACATGTTATTGCTATTGAATGGTTCAGATACAATCTAACTAGCATTATTCTCATATATACCCCCCATAGGAAGTTGGGGTTATTTACTCATTGCCTTTCTTCCCAGAACTGGGACTCAAGCCAGTGTACAAAAATGTAACAGGAAAGACATATACATAAAAACATACATTGGACAAGATCCTGCACAGTACTGGAGGAGTACAAAGTTCTGCCAAGCTTCTCCTTTTGGAAGAAGTCACTGTTTTCATGCATCCAGGTGCAGAAACATAACCAGATACTGCCTGACTGCTCTCACTCTCCTCTGGCCACTAAACGGCCATGGAGGCAGGGCACCAACAGCAAGGGAGGCAGGATGCATGAATGAAGGAGGTGAAGGAGATGCTGGATGCACACTTCCCACAATGAACAAAGAAGGAAGCACACAGGTGGAATCTCTACCTGTATCACCATTATGTTATGGTTAAAATAGAAATAGTATCTATAAAATCAAAAGCAGTTTAGAACAGCATTACCCAGGGTGATCACAGGAAGTGTCATATTGAAATGAAGCAAAGATGTATCTATTATGCTTGCTTGCCAGGGTCCCAGACAGTCAAATACATTTGCTACCTGAACTTTTAAACTGGAGATCACAGAGCAGAAATAGACAACTCATGGCTCCTATGCTGCAACCACACACACAGGGACACTCAGTTGTCTTAGCAGCCCTCCCACCCAATTTGCAATCAGTATCAGTGATGCTGATGCCACTGAAAGAAGAGCAGTGCCCAGAGACAAATCTAATTTGTATTCCCTTTCCTTCTAAATGGGAAGAAGACAATCTGTCACAAAGAACTGAATGATCTATGGTGCAGGAAAGCACTCAGTCACACTCCTACACATTTGAGAGCTGCTATATTTGCTGCTGAATTTTGATTGCAACTGCAGTGACTCTAGAAACACTGGAAATGTTCACCCTGTAGTAGCAGCCAGGAAGTTGCTTGCCCTAATCAAAAACCCAAACACACACCACAGAATCACAGAGTTGGAAAAGACCACAAAGGTCATTGAGTCCAACCCCTTGCCATGCAGGAATACACAGATGGCTATCGAGCTTCTGTTTAAAATCCTCCAAAGAAGACGACTCCACCATACTCTGAGGCAGTGTGTTCCACTGTCAAACTGCTCTTTCCATCAGGAAGTTTTTTCTAATGTTTAGGTGGAATCTCTTTTCCTCTAGTTTGAATCCATTGCTGTGTGTCCTAGCCTCTGGAGCAGCAGAAACAGGTTTGTTCTTCTTCTATTTGACATCCTTTCAAATATTTAAACTTGGCGATCATCTTACCTCATAACCTCTTGTCCAAACTAAACATACCCAGCTCCCAGGCCACCCCTCATAATGCATGGTTTTCAAGGCTTTTACCATTTTGGTTGTTCTCCTTTTGAACTGTGATCCCTCTACTGTCAATCCAGAGGCAGGCTTCTTCTGCTCAGGTTCTAGGAGCCCTTCAAATGAAGCAGGAAGAAAACAAAGAAAGAAAGGACAGAGGCTACCGTGGCTAAGGTTCAGCTCTTACCTTGAAAGCCTGGAGGACATACGATGAGGGCTTGCTGGAAGGGATCAGGACGAGCACATATCTGCGCTGTTCCTGTCTGGAGGGGACGCTCCTCTGGGCCACTGCGGCCATGGACGCTGCCGAGGGCTGGTAGAGTGCAGATTGGTAGTTTAGTATGGAGACCTCAGGATTGGTTAAGGAAATAGTGGCACTGGTGGTGGAGGTGGGAGCCAGGGTGGTGGCCTAAAGGAACGATGGGATTTAAAATAAAATAAAAAGAAAATATGAAGGAGATGGTGATGCTGGAAAAGGCTAGGTTGTGCGCTTTTTTTTAAATAATCAAAATAAAACAAACTGAATTTTTGAAAAGAGGAAATCAAAGAAAAGACCAGACAGAAGAAAGAAAGGTACACTAGGGAAGGAGGATATGAATGAAAAAAAGGAAGAAGCTAGGTAGGGATAAGTAAGAATGAAGTCATCATATATTCCATTTATTGCTGATTAAAGGCATTCTTTCTCTCTCATGCACATGCAACACATATCAGCAACTCCCCAAAAGGTAGCTTGTAGCATAAAAGTTGGAACTGTGTCAGAATACTGATTCCCTGAAAAGTATGTGTGTTTCTGAGTTGTGAAAGAGAGAGGAGGAGTTTGAAAGAAAGAAAGAGAAAAAAGAGAGAGAGAGAGAGAGAGAATGTCGATATTTCTTGCCCATCCATCTCTAAGAGAGCAAGATAGTCCAAAGTAGAGTAGACCCATTGAATCATGTGGAATAGCAAGGCCATTTCCTCACTACACTGTTATAGTGCTATTATCCCACTTTCAACATCCTATGGAATTCTGGGGTTTGTAGTTTACTGAGGCCAAAGAGCTCTCCAGCTGAGAATTCTAAATGCTCTTCCTAAATTACAAACCCCAGGATTCCATAGGATGTTGAAAGCGGAATAACAGCACTATAACAGTGTAGTGCAGAAATGGCCTAAGCCAACACTTCCATAAACCTCTAGGTAGGAATTACATCTGGATTTAAGCAGGATTTATACATGTCTCTGTCACTGGTAAGAAAGAATTGCAGGACTGTCTTCCTGTACAGGAAAGGGCTTGACTGTTCGCCTGAAAAAATGATGTTTCATTTCTTCATGATAAAATGCATATGTATCACTCAATCTGTAGCTGGTGGCTTGGCTCACTTTGTTGGGTACTTTGCACAGCAGGTAGGCCAGTCCTTATTGAGGCTCTTCTCCCGTGCAGTTTGTATTGGGATAAAGCTCCTTTTGGTGTGACTGAGATGTTTCCTTTAATGCAAATCCTGGTGTGTGTATGGGGAGGGGGGGCAATTTGGACCATAACTGTGAGTGGGTGGGTAACAAAGAGTTAAACCACTTTTGGAGCAGCTTTTGGGGTTTACTTTGTTTAAAAAAATGCTAACAGTGAAGTGAATGGGAGCTTTCTGCCCTATGCAAATTTCAGTGGGGACGCATGTTATGTGTAGGAGGATGAATGGCGCATGCATGTGAAAAAGAGAATGATCAAATGAATAGGATGTAATTGTGTGCATGAGAGTGCACACAGATAGATGGTGTTAGTGTGTAAACCATGCCTACACATGGTAGCCACGGCCACATTAGGGTTCCCTGGCATAGCTTTACCCCTGGCATGCAGTCTCAAACACTCTGTCCCTAAAGCAGAGAGCATGGGTCTTAAATCAGGATGAATTAGACTTAAGTTTCTGCTCAGTCACAAATTTCCTGAGTATTTTTGTGCCACTTGCTATCTCTGGGCCTAACACACTGCACAAAGTTGCTGTGCAATGAGAAAGGTAGCCACATACACTATCCAGTGCATCTTTGATAGGGATGTGACGAATCCAGAATTTTTCAAATCCGAATCCGGATCTGAATCTCTGGAAGGTTCTGAAATCCATGAAACAAATCTTGAATCTTTCGAAACTTTTTTTTTTAAAGGATTTAAAAAGCAATCGTCCACTCTGCATGTCCCTGCAGGCCGCCTGCAAAGCACTTTGCACCGGCAGCAGCGGTGGTGGGGGTGCAGAGAAGGGACAATGGCCCTCTTTTCACACCCCTGCCACAGTGAGCTCAGGCTCTGGGGTGTGCAGGAATCTACTCGCCCCTGTGGACCTGATCCCAGGTGCCCGCATGAGCACAGGGCCTGGAGCTTGCAGGAGCACGGCCATGGTCAGCCCTACTCACCTCTGCAGGTCCAATCCCAGGTGCTTGCATGAGCGTAGGCCCCAGCACTTGCAGGAGTGAAGCCGTGGCCAGCCCTAATCACCCCTGCGGGCCCAATCCCAGGCGCTCACGTGAGCGCAGGTCCCAGGGCTTGTAGGAGCATGGACGTGGCTGGCCCTGCTCAGCCCTGCAGGTCTGATTCTGGGCGCTCTACTGTGCCCTGCACACTGCTCCTGCATGGAGGACTGGAATGTGAGGGGGGAATGGAGGGGAGAAAGCACTTCTGGATTCGAAAGATTCCGTTTGTCTATTTTGCCCTGGGGATTCGGATCCACGAATCTCGAATCCTCGCCAAGGATTTGAGGGTTCGAGGATTTGGCTGGTCCATCCCTAATATTTGAAGAATCATTGGATAAAACCAAATAGAATCTTCTCAGTCATGAGTACTAGAAGCTTGCTTTTCTTTAAAATAAAAATAAAATAAAATAAATGAAAACTAAGATTCTGAAGTTGCTCGATCTCAACATCTTATGGTCCCATGAGGGAGGGACACACATAGCCTGAAGAAAGTTACAAGGCTGTCAGATTCACGGAAGCATGTATACAGGCAAAGACCTTGAAGAATCTGTTCTTTGCAAAAAAAAACCAAATGTGATCACCCACTCCTCACCTCAAGCTTCACAACAATGGTTAATTTTACCTGGTTATGGACTGTGTTGAGCTGGTTATTGAAGGTCATGGTTAGATTGGTTGATGTACTTGGGGCCACATGGGTGATGAATGGTGTCTTGCTCTGATTCACCGTATCATACATGTTCACTCGTCGCTTGCAAATCTCCATGTTTTGGAAACAGGACTTGACACTGTTGATAGAGAAAGGTAGTAGAAGAAGCAAGAGGAAGAGGAGGAGAACTAACTTGTCTGATGGCTGTAAGTTAATTTCACAACTCTCTTTCTATGCTAGAAACTTAAAATGGTTTGATAGGAATTGCTTCTTTCCAGGAAACAATGGGATCTATAGTTTTGATTAGGGGTTATGAGAAGGAGCAGACTAGGCTTTCTAATACTATCATCCTTGCCAAACTACACTTCCCATATTTCTTCAAGGAAACTGAGCTGGTAAAAAACAAATAACAAGCATAAAGTGTTAATTGGTCCGGGCTTCACAATGGTAAATTGGCAAATTATCTGAACATCAATTATGCAAACACCATGCTGTTACTTTTTCCCTATCAGGTCTCAGACTGCTGTTGCTATTTTGAGTTTAACCCTTAAAATCAGCCAACCTTGAAACTAAATTATAGCAAGTTTAAAAATTCCCCACACTCCCCACTCCTGAAACATACAAGGACCTGTTCCAGAGCTATATTTCTGCTATGCATGTAACAAACAGAATAATGACTAAGGCATTACTTGTTACACTTCAAAAGTAATGACATCACCAGTTATTACATTATTTTTTAAAAAAATTAGCCCCCTTATGCACTGGCATTATCTATAGTGCATTACTTTCAAGCTCTGGCTCAAAATGTACCCCACTACCTTCATGTCCTCCTTGTGTTATTGTGTAACAATGGCAAGTATTTTTCTTTGTCCCCCACCATCAGCAGCCAATGAAGTGGAGGAAGGGCAAGGAAATGCACAAGTGTCAAGATATCAGAAGAGAGGTTGTACTAAACATTAAAGAGGAGATGTCACAAAATTTGTGAATGCTATATTCAGCCGCAGCCCTTTATCCTGAATAATCTATATATCACTTTTGAGAAAGGCTCCAAGGAAGATGATTCCATTCCAAGAATTTTCCTTAGCAATTTTTTCTTGGGCTCCTAGTACGCCAGCTCCAGGCAATTAAATATTTATTAATCGGGCAAGGATGGGTAAGGAATTAACTCCTGCCTTTCAGTTACAGACCTCTGCTCACCTACCCGACTATCCTATATTTTTTGGTGAAAGTGAAACTCTGCCACACTCAACAGCCAAGCAACTAACTGGTGAAGAAACAATGGAAGCAAAGGGGTGAAGGCACCATAAATGAATGAACATCTCACTGATTCAAAGCTATTGGTAGTTGCCAGATACCAAAATCTTCTGGCCAAAAGAGGTATCCAAGTTCTCTTTGTATCTACCCCTTTCAGATACAACTGAAACAAAAATCTTTGGGAAGCAGAAACTGTAATCAGCCCAATAGTACATCTGACAGCTTGCCAATCCAAACTCCTATAACCCACATTCTATTCCCTTTCTAAGATCTCCAATCCAAAGCAGAGAAGGAGGGGAAAAAAACATACTGCGTGCTATGAGGGAAATCAAGCAGGTGTGTCATGGTGACAAATGGGTGGTTGAGTGTTTCAATTGGCGTTATCCTCTTATCTGCATCTATCGTCAACATCTTCTTTAACAGATCAATGAACTCCCGCCGGTCTGCTTTTTCCACCAACATATCACTTCCTTCCAAGTCTGTGGTCATATTCACCTGGAAGTGAAACTGTGTTAGTAACAAATCCATTTTTCTGGAAAATCTGGACCTAAAGAAATTGTACAAGATCACCCTCACCAACTCTGCCCTACAGGCATTTGGGACATATCCTGGGAATGACTGAAGGCTCTAGTAGAACCTATTTGCATATAGTTTATACATGGCTCAAATCTCTCTCAAGTTATCCCAAAAGCATGTTGGCCAGGGGGCATGATACTGCTCCCTGCTCCTCATCTGAACTCAATGCAATGTGTAACCAATCATATGGATACTCTGGTGCCCAAGCTTTCAACCTTTTTGGAACACTTTCTAGACCAACTCATTTGCTGTAACTCATCTGCATGTTGTAGATGAATGTGGCAGGCCCTTGGGTAAAGAGGAGAATCTCAAACTCATGGGCCTGCAGAGGTTCCCTATCTAGCCTGCAGACAACCTCAGCAGAGCTCCCCCTCCTTTCATCCCCTGACCACATCGCTTCCCAACTAGCTAGGAGAGGACTTCCTGCTATGTCTGCTTGCTAACTGGAGATAGCAGGGATTCTCTTCTTCACCCTCAGTTTCACTTGCCAGTACTGACTTCTGCAAAGGTTGGCTGAAAGTGGAGTGGAGCTAGTGAGTAAAGTCCTGTGACTTCTTTACATACAGAGTGTCTGCAAGCAAAGTGTTTGTTAGGTGAATCCCACTCTTATCTGAGCTTGTAAGATCAAAGTGTTCTTAAGGACTTTGCACATAATGGTTTATATGCTATTGTCATGTGATAAGTTCCATACCCTCTAATTGTTCCAATGTGGCAGGGTCAGTCCTAATTATCATCTTTCACCCCACTTCTTCCCCCAGCTTTTAAAATGTCCCAGCTTTTCTCAATCCTTCCAACACTCCCCCTTTGTCCTCAGTTTACTTCCATTGTTGCAAACTGAATTCAAAATGCAACACTATTTTGCACTCATTATCTCAGCAGGAGAGGGGTGTTCATGCAGACTGATGTAAAAGCAAACTGCTGCAGCCTCTCATAGCCTGTGGGTTCTTCCTCATAAATAACTTTTGTCCTCTTGACTACACTCTGATGTTTCTTGGCCATATGTGTCCTGGTTTACATCAGTGAAATGTTGGTGCAATTCTCTGCTTGGAAATTTCTGATTGATCAGATACTTCAGCTACTTTCTTACCTGTGCCATATCATCCAAACAGTTGAAAATATACTTTCTTGCTTCTTTTGACTTGATCCCCGTCTCTGCCTCATGATCATCTGGTGTCTGTTCAGAATCAACAAAGAGCCAGTTACCTGAGACTTGGTCTCTATAGAATATTCATGGCTATTTCAGATGTACACTACAAATCTATCCAAAATTTCTTTATAGGCCCAGTCCCAAAGGGACATTATCATATTTGCCAGCATATAAGATGCACTCATGTATAAGATGCACCTCATTTATATACTGGCAAATACTATCTGCTGGCGTATAAGACACACTAGCGTATAAGATGCACCCCATTTTCAAACAGTATTGTTTGGGGGGAAAAGTGAGTCTTATGTGCCAGCAAATACAGTATACTGTCCTCTTTAGACAAAAACTGCACATGAATGAAAAATCTATGCATCTGTCTGAGCCACTACTAAATGTTCATCAAATGTGAATAGTTGATTAAGCAGCACATAGTCTTAAAGGACTGGTGGGGCCCCTGTGGTGCTCAAGCCATATATGTCATGGAAGCATCTTGATCTAGCTAGTGACCTCTCTCCTCGTGCTCCATCCAGTGACAACTCTTCTTAGAAAAGAAGTTCTGAGCACAGTAAAGGCAAGAGAGAAGAGGAGGAGAGAATGTGGCTTTTGCTATTCTCACTTTTAACTCTGATCATGCCAATCTACACAAGCAAATGTAGCTCTCAGGCTGCAACATACTCCCTAATCTTATCTTAGGAGGAAACAGAGATATGCATTATCTATTCCACGTTTATAACAAAGCTTGTTGATATTATCCTGGTGATATGGATTCAATGACTGGATAGGTGGGCTAACCTATAGATTGACTCAGACCATCACATGGCTTTATTTACACTGGATGGTAATGATGGATCTTATGGTCAATGAAAATGTAGCCAGTTTTTCATAGAATTTTAGAATCTCAGAGTTGGAAGGGACCACAGGGGCCATCTAATCTAATCCCTGCCATGCAGGAATACATAAGCACCCCTAAAGGATCCAGCCTCTGTTTAAAGACCTCCAAATTAGGAGTGTCCATCATGCTTCGAGGCACTCAATGCCACTGTCAAACAGCAATTACAGTAAAGAAGTTGTTTCTAATGTGTAGCTGGAATCTCTTTTGTGTATCAACCCATGGCTTCTTTCCTCCCATTAACAAAATTAACTATGAGCCTCAAGGCAAAGAACACTTCTAATATAAGCTCACTACCAAACCCATCCCAGAAAGGAAATCAAGAGTTATCTGTATGTGGTTAGCTTTTCATGAATTTGATGTGATCCATGGAATGAGTCTTGAGGATCCTGTTCAACCATGCAAGTTCTTTCATTCTTCTTTTTCTTTTGCAACAGCTGTGTATCAATACATCCTCATATTTCCCATTCGTTTATTGGGAACAGCTCAACATTCGAAAATACAGGCACACAGTGAAATTAAAGTAGATGGGAAAACAATTTCTTACCTTTAGCCTCCACAGCGGATATGGTGAGTCTGTATCCCTGTTAAAAAACCTTGTTGTCTTCGTCCCTGCACTTAACAAATACTCAGCTGGCAAACCCTGCGTCTGTGAAATGTATCGGATCTGTAAAGGAAGAAGAAAAATATACATTTGTCTGGATGGAATTGTGTCATGTGGGTGAGAGGAGATGTTCACAGGAATAAAACAAAGAATAAGGAAATGGAGCAAGAGTATAGAACATTCAGCTCAAACCAAGGCTTTGTAAAGGAAAGCAAATGCCTACAGACTGTAACCATTAATCATATTTACTATGTATTAAGCAGTGAAATAACTAGCTGCTACATAATTATATTTCCTTTCGCAGCTAAACTCCATCACACTCCTCCTTCAGCCTTTGAAGCCTATGGACACGCATCACTTTATCCACAGACTGTAAAGAGAAAGGAAAAGCCATAAAGGTGTAAGAAGAAGGCATGTATGCCTTGAGGGTGCGCTTTATTGCCAAAAGAGCTCTTTACAACTTTGGCTTTGATCCTGAAACATTAATTTCAAAAGGACTTGTTTGAGCAAGACAATCTTGAGGGTCAGGTTGAATCCCCGTGTGTGTGTGTGTGTACACATATTCATGTGTGTTTTAATTCAGAAATCTGGGACTGTTATGTTCCGGTCCCAGTCTAGCTCTACACCCTGGCAACTAATTGCTGCCTATCCCAAAGTTTGTCAAAAGATACTTCCTGCCAATCCACTGAAGTACATTTTAATTTTTATTTTTGTATTTTTACAGCTACAGTAATTTTCTGCTTCCTGTGCCAAAATAACATGGCTGGTTTGGACTACTATGCATGTTGAATTTGGCCACTCTTTCTCAGCCTGAGAAATGTGAAAGTCTATGAACTCTTCTTGTTTCTCCCTCTTTGTCAGATTCTGTTCTCCCTGGCAGATGGTAAGAGAAACTTCACAGTCCTTATATTATTTAACCAATAAGTCTGTGCTGACACATGCTATGCAGATGGAAAAAGGACACCAGCTCTGTTCACTCTTTGGTTAGACCTCCAACTACAGCGCTTTCTATATCTTGGAAGTGAGACTCTTGACAACCCACTTAGGTAGGCAGATCTTAAAAGCACAGTTCTACTAAAAAACTGCAGATGAGTAATGAAAAAAGCATCTCAGGATTTCAGAGATAAGAGCATTTTGTCTTAGCAAAGATGTGTAGAGTAAAAACAACTAAACAGAAGAAAAGAGGAGAGAGAAGAACATGGAGACAAAAAAAGACCAGTGGCAACCAGCAGCTCGAATGTCAGTGGGTGGTCAGTCTACTCTGGGATTTAGCCCAAACTTCAAAGGAGCAACTCAAGATGCTGAATTCTCTTGGGGATACAGTTTAGCACTTTGGATTAAGTCCTTTAAAGCAGTGCTTCTGGTGAGCAGAATTTTTCCCAATGTACCAGGTACGGTACCATATTTGTACTCATTGTCTTTAGTTCTTTTCTTTCCTGCAAACTCATCATGGACCAGCAGCCAATGTTTCATGGAATCAGTCCACAGACCACCACCTGGAGCAGTACTGCTTTAAAGTTCACACGAAAACCTGGAGCAGATTCATGGCCCACTGACATACCAGCTGCCAGTGAAAAGGACTAAACTATCTTAGTCCATCTTTATCTAAAATTCAACAAGGCAGGATGGGTTTCCAGTCTACCAATGAAAAGGATACAAAGAACACACCAAATGGTAGCATAATTTGGTGTTTTTGCCACAATCCTACACCCTCCCATACCCACAGAGAATCGTGGTCAAAGGCCACTTTCAGTATTAACTGAAAATTCAGGCTCAATGTCACCTGTCTTTCATATTTGTCTGTGTTTCTGTGGGAGAAAATTCACTACAATTTTTGCTGAAATAACGGAAGCAACTAAAATACCAACCTGATCATACTCTGAAGCTCCTGGATATAAAGGCCAGCCCAAAAAAAGTTCTGCAATAACACATCCCAGAGACCACATGTCAATTGCTTCACAAAACGGTAAACCAAGGATGATTTCAGGGGCTCTGTTGGGGACAAAGAAGGCATCAAATATCAGTCATTGAAAATAGCCATTTGACTATAACTTATAGTCCTATCCTGTACATGTGAATGCGGAGATAAGCCGTAGAGAGTTTAATGGGTTTTATGCCCAAAAAAGCATGTAATTTTTTTTAAAAAAATTGTTTGCTTATTTGTACACCAACACGAATAGATATAGAGAGCCAGCATGGTGCAGTGATTTGAGTGTCAGACTATGACCACAGAGACTAAAGTCTGATTCTCCACTCAGCCATGGAAACCCACTGGGTGATCTTGGGCACATCACACAGCCTTACCCCAGAAAAGCCCATGAAAAGTTCACCTTGGGGTCACCATGAGCCAGAAGTGACTTGAAGGCACACAACAACAACACAACCAATAGGCACAGCCACCAACTTTATCAGGGCAGATGTTCTTGGCATCAAGAAGAATGACAAAGGTACAACTTTCTCTATCAGGTCATCTCCATGCTGGGGAAAATGTCACTTGCTGATCTTTGTTTTGCAGTTAATAAAGGAATGGAGCACCTGCCTGGGGAAAAAAGTGTGAACATGGATGCAAGATGGACATCTGCCACTAAGAGCACAGTTATAGACCCAAACTATAGCATAATCTCTGTTTTAGTTTTTAGGATTATTAAAAGTGTGGTATCCTTCCATGTGGACCATCTCTCCCCAGAACCTGAAAGACTGTTGAAGGTTCTGCAGGTAAGATTTCTATCATTTCACTATATCTTGGGTTAAAAAAGAGAAGGCCAGGAATCCAATATCCTTACTATCAAAATTTGATTCATGTTCTCCCCAAATCTGGTGCTAAACTTGCCTAAAAGCACAGCTATTCCACAGCATACACTGCTTACTTTGATTTTCAAGTACAGATCTTTCAGCTTTATTTGGTGGCTTGATGTATGTGTGTGTACATGTGTACATGTATATATACATATATCCACACACCACCACACAACTCCCATGGAAAGGGGCAAGACTCTTTGTGAACTGTCTGGAAAACATATCCTTCTGATGTAAAATAATCAATAGGAACATCCTGTAACTATCCATTTGATCACTGTTTGGATCTCAGAAGGGAATTGTGCAGCTTTCAAGAACACAACATAGCATTAGCTTCAAAAGGAATCATTCACATTTTTGCCAGCCCCTTTCTGGGAGACTGTGTGAAAACTGCAGCGAGGAGCCATCTCTCTCAGTATAAAGAAGCCGACTCTTCCCTCATACACAACTACAGAGTTAATCTGCTGATCTGACAGCTTATTTGACCACACATACTCACACAGCCAAAGCTATTGCCTAACACCAGTGCAACAGAAATATGGCTCTGCAACAACTTGTTCCACTGGCATATCAGTGTTACTAAGCAGATTTCAGAGTCTGGTATTCTGCTATTTGAGAAAAGGCACAGACCATCCGAAGCCTGGTTCTGAGCTGGTTTCTTCCATTTTTGTTGTTGCAATTACTGCATTCATCTTTATCTTATCCTTTCCCCAGAACTGGGACTGAAGACAGCTTACAACCATTGAAACAACCACTACTAAACCCCAAATATAAAAGCATTAAACTTAGTTAAAATGTCATTAAATTATACATAGGATTAAAACCCTTAAAGACATGCACATTGAAAGCAGAGAATAAAAATGACAGAATAGCATATAATTAAAAGGTCTTGCAGTCAGTTCTCAAAAACCTGTTGGAATAAAAAAGTTCCCACCTGCTTACAGATGGAAAGAAAGCAGAGAGCCAGTCTGACTTCCCTGGGAAGGGAATTTCACAGCTGGTAAGGCAGCCATCAAAAAGGCCCTCTCCTAAATTAACATTGGACATGTCAGCCTTGCATGAGCATGTGGATGGGAATGGGAATCTGAGCCAAATTTGTGCTAGCAAGAGATTCTGAGTAACTGAAGTCAAACTAAAGTCAAAGCAAAGCAGAACTTTACTTAACTATATAGACACACAGAAATGCACAGAAACAGATGCACAGCTACCTAGCACAGTCAGCCCTCCACATTTGAGGGTTTCTCTTTTGCGGCTTTGATTATTCATGAATCATTTGCTGTCAGCTCTTCTGTTGTCCTACACCATTTTTAATAGGGACTGCAAGCCTTGTGAGACCGAGAAACTGTGCACGAGGCTTTAAGTCCCTATTAAAAATGGTGTGGGGCAGCACAGGAGGTGGCAGTAAGCCCCACCAGCCAGCCCTTTTGCCTTGTGAAGGAACCCTGATGCCTCAAAGGAATCCATGGTGGGTTGAATATGGTGATCATACTTTTTTTTTCTGTGTTAAATATGGTTTGGGAAGACCTAGAATTATTCACATTTTTTTCACTTTCACGGGGGTCCTGTGCCCCTAACCTTGGCAAATGTAGAGAGATGACTATATTAAAGGAATAGAACACTTTTCCCTTACTTCACTCAGAAGGCAGAAGTTAGAGCGCCTTCTAAGCTTCAGTTAGGAATATGAGACACTGCCAGGTCAGACCATTGGTCCACTTAGTCCAGTACTGTCAAATCTTACTGGAGTCACTCTCTGTGGTTTCAGGTAGGATTCTTTTCTAGCCATACCTGGAGATTCCTGGTTCTCCCTGATGGTTGTCCCTCCTGGTACTAACCAGGCCCAGCATTATTTAGCTTCTAAAATCAGATGAGATCAGTGTGTAAAGGGTGATATGGTGCTAGGCAGCATCATCCATTTTTGTATCCAGATATGTTAATTAGCTCTGAATCTTAAATGACTTCTGCTATCATCTTCATCATCATCACCATCATCATCAATCGGCTTTATTTATACCTTGCCTTTCCCTCAAAACTGGGACTCAAGGCTATTACATGGCAAATTCTAAGAACAAATTAACACCCAGACACACCTTTTCCAGTGTAATCTATGTGCTATGCCAATGATCTCCAGACATTCAGATCAGAGCTTACAACATATACCAGGAAAAGAAAGTCTGTCTTGCAAACACAGTTATAGCACATTCTTGCTTCTGCCCTCCTAAATCTCTTCTTCTGAGAGATAAAGGTTCTGGTCCAGTATCAGCTTCTTCTTTATTTCCCCCTCCAACTTCACATAACAATGTTCTCTATCAGCTCAGCAGTTAAAAGCCTCCCTTCTCTGAAACCCACACTATTAAAAGTAGACTTGCATGGTTTCCCTTGGCTCCTCAATATATGTTCTCTCTTACAAACACTCAGGCCATTTCCACACTACATTGTTATATTATTATTCCACTTTCAACATCCTATGGAATTCTTAGGTTTGTAGTTTACTGAGACCAAAGGGCTCTCTGGTTGAGAATTCTAAGTGCCCCTCCCTAAACTGCAAACCCCAGGATTCCATAGGATGTTGAAAGTGGAATAACAGCACTGTAACAGTGAACTGCGGAAATGGCCTCAGACATGTGTTCCCACACCTACAGTTTCAAGTGATACAACTACATGAAACTATAGAATCATAGAGTTGGAATGGGCCCATCGTAAAACAAGAATTCCCCAACCAGCACAGCCCTAGCCTTTTCGTGAGGCTCAAATCTTACACCAATAACAAAATCACAGATGCAACATGGGATGTGATTGCCTTCTGGTTTATACCCAGAGGTCCATGTAACCCAACCTCTTGTTTCCAAAGCAGACAGACAAGCGTTTCAAAATAAAGCACACAAGCAGAAAAACGGCTAACTACCCTTCTTCTCCATTATTTGTCTCACACCTACTGATATTTAGAGATAGACTACTTCTGAAAATTGGAGCTTCATATAGCTATTATGGGCCTACAACTACACCCACCTGAACTTTATCTGGAACCTATTAGAAGAGAGAAATCAGTGTAAGCAGTGGCCACTTGGGGCTCAAAGGTTAAGAAAGTCACTTTTTTTGAATTTCCATTGATCCACTCCATTGTGGTTGAAAAATTAAAAAAAAAAGAAGCTTGCACTGTGGCAGTAGAGATGGAAAGAATATTTGAAAATACAGTATTGAAAAATTGTAAAAAAAAATTGTTTTTCAAGTGTTGAGAAACCCTAGCAGTAAAATTTTCAGATTAGCAAGACTCTTTGTAGTTTAGGATTAATTCTGCGCAAAATTCACACTTGCCCTGCACAGAGAAAAAAAGCATTTTCTGCTCAGGAAATAGTATTTTATGTGCAGGAAACAATACTTCTATGCAGAATACTGTTTCCTGTGCAGAAAAAAATGTAATTGGGGATTTATTCTGCACAAAATTTGCACATGGATGATCTCCATAGAAACCAATTTTTTTCTGCTGAGAAAACAGCCCCCCCCCACAGGAAATAACATTTCTGTGTAGAAGTATAATTCCCTGAACAGAAAATATTGTTTTATGAACAAAGCAAACACATACGTATCCTACACAGAATTAATCCCAAAGTTTTAGAAGTCTCTCTTGCAACAGAAAGAAAATTGCTAAAAGTATTTGTTGCTTCCTTTGAAAAGAAACTTGGTGAAGCCTGTGAATCAGTTCTAACATGGGTGTAACAATTTCTTTTTATCTGTTCTGAACCTACTAGGGAAAACATCTTTTGAAAGGCAACAAACACACTTCACTCAGTAAAAGGGAAGAGTGTGGTTCTCAGTTCATTCCTCAGGCTGGAAGTAAAGAAATGAGGGACAGCATGATATTGAGGCAAAGGGAGAAAAAGGAAATGATCAAAGGGGAAAAAACTGGAGGAAACTACACTAACTTTGCCCATTGATTGTGCTTTGCAACTTCTGTGCTGAAGTGCAGTATAGCATGGCTAAATAATCAAGAGGTGAGCAAGTGTAACCCATGGCCACCTACCTCCCGTAGGACTCCAAACTACAGCCCCTAAACTTCCCAGACCCCCTAAGAATTCTTAATTTTTCTGTACTTATTTTCAATAATTTTTCACCTTCAAAATGGCCAAAACCACTCTGAACCAGCCACAAGTGTGGTGGTTTACCTCCATCAGAGCCCTCAACCCCTTCATGATCATAAATCATCCAAAGTGGCAGCTGGAAACGACATTATGGTGCACCAGAACATAATGGTGCAGCCCACCAGGGGGACATAGCTGGAAGAAGAATCCATATCCTGTCTGGTTGCCCAACCCTAGCATAACCAAATGCACATGGAATGAGCATGTGCACTCACACACACAGCACATAGGTACATCAAAAGCACAGCCACATCCGCACATGCAACTACATGCAGAACAGCACTACATGTCCAACTCTTTTTCCTCAATCTTGAACTGATTATGGGCATTCTCTATCAGATAAAGATGTCCACTGATCATGCAATTCAGTTCAGCCTATGGATAGAAAGAATATTTGTATCATTTTCTCATCCTCAGCTAGTAAGGCCATATTAGCACATGATACTCCATCAAAGAATTTTTAATTGCCATGAGATATTTCTTTTCTTACTGAGAATGAAAATATCAGCACTTTCCCATCTGGGTTTTTCTTTTTAAGTTGATTTCCCCCCCCCAAACCCCTGTGGTTCTGCAATAATTTTTAAACACAGATTTTTTTAAAAAAAGGACTGAAAGGCCAACTGCTCCACACGCAAAATCCACAAAATCTCTCATGACTTCTACCAGTAGAAAGATAATGTCTGTCCTCATGGGTGAAAACGAAATGAGACAACACTGGCATTCTTACTCCTAGGGGTTTTGGTTTGGTTTCAATTTTTTGTTAGGTCCCAACATGGTGTGGTGTTATTCTTTCCATGATAAGGCTATTAGATAAGAACTAATTATATTTTTGGAAACAAGGTGTATTATTGTCCATTATTGGTAACTTTTTGTGTTAATGAGTTCCAAACAGTAAGGTCTAATACTGACAGAAATGTTTTCTTTTGCTCATTACTACGTTCACTATTATATACGTTGTTATTGCTGCCGTGTGCCTTCAAGTCATTTCTCATTTATGGTGACCCTAAGGTGAATTTACCACCATGTTTTCTGGGGCTGAAAGTGTGTGATGTGCCCAAGGTCACCCAATGGGTTTCCATGGCTGATCAGGAAATTGAACCCTTTGAGCCCAATGCTCAACCCACTATACCACGCTTGCTCTGAATTATATCTTATTGTTTTCAAGTTATGTAGCTCAAGTATTAGGCAAAGGATGTTTTCATAGCTGATACTAAAAGTCCTTTCTCCATTTCTGAACTATGTAATGTGCATGTACAATCTAAGTTAACTAGAATCTATTGAAAACATTTCTCTTCCTCACCATTTCCTACATTGAAAGCATGCACATAAATAGGATGAGGACAAATTCAAAGGCATTTTCTATGTAATGTGAGAAAAATCCTATATTAGTACTACTCAAAGTGGTGGTGCCTGGAGCAAAGCCAGACCCTAAGCCATTGACTGGGTGAAAATGAAATGAGAGAATACTGGCATCCCTATTCCTAGGGATTTTGGTTTGGGTTGGGTTTTTTGTTAGGTCCCAACATGGTGTGGTGTCATTCTTTCCATGGTAAGGCTATTGGAGCAGAAAACAAAGGAACAATTGCAGCCAATGAGCCCAAATATGGTGCCAGTCTCTGGAACAATAGAATAAAATAATTCCTGGTCCCCCATGTCATATAGCCAGAGAAGAACCACATATATCTCTCCCATTTATATATTTTAAAACATTCAAGATATTATATGCTTGCCCCAAACCCATGTTTATTCCTTTGTACTTTTTTATTGTTATGTGCCTTCAAGTTGATTCCAATTTGTGGCAACTCTGTCTTACGGTTTTCTTTGGCAGGCTTACCACTGCCTTCTTCTGAGGCTAAGGGAATGTAATTTGCCCAAGGTCACCCAGCTGACTTCCATGGCCAAGAGGGAATTCAAGCCCTCATCTTCTGGAGTCATATTATAAAACTCAAACTACTACATTGCTATTAACTTTCATGGAATCATAGAGTTGAAGAAAGAGACCACAAGGGCCATCAAGTCCAACCTCCTGCAATGCAGGAAACACCATCAAAGCATTCCCAACAGATGGCTATCCAGCCTCTGTTTAAAAACCTCCAAAGACTCTGCCACACTCCCAGGCAGTGTATTCCGCAGCTGAATGGCTCTTATTACCAGGAAGTTCTTCCTAATGTTTAGAGGGAATCTCTTTTCCTGAAGTTTGAAGACATTACTCCATGCCCTAGTCTTTGGACCAGCAGAAAAATAGCTTGCTCCATCTTCCAGATGACAGCCCATCAAAAATCTGAATGCAGCTATCATGTCACTTCTCAATCTTCTCTTCTCCAGGCTAAACATACCCAGCTTCCTAAGCTGCTCCTCCTAGGGCAGGGTTTCCAGGTCTTTTGCCATTTTGGTCACCTTCCTCTGGACACATTCTAGCTTAATATCCACTGTGGTGCCCAGAACTGGACACAGTATTCCAGGTGGGGTCTGACCAAAGCATAATAAAGTGATACTGTTGCTTCCCTCCACCTAGACACTGCACTCCCATTGATGCAGCCTAGAATTGCATTGGCTATTTCAGCTGCTGCATCACACTGCTGACTCACATTCTATTAAGACTCCTAGTTTTAACACTTTCTTGTCAGGAAAGATTTTGCAAGTAGCCATGGTGAATCAGAAAGCAGAGATCTATGTAGCTTATCGTCAAGGAACAAATGACAGCACTTTGTGGACACTGTAAGCTCAGAAGACAGTACTGAAGATTTGAGAACTCAAATGCAATGGCAGCTGGAGACTCTGATGCCTCTGGAGAAGTGAATCCACTCTGGGCTTTATGCCAGAATATAAAGAAGCTTTTCTAAACCTGTTCTGGAGATAGGTTGAATGCTTTGTATAGCTCCTTTAAAGTGTTAATGGATTCACCATTGATGTCAGACCACTAGTCCCCATTTCTGAAGTGGGCAAACACCCTGAAGTGCTGAAGAACCTGTACTGTGAAACTGGAATTTTATTTACACAGCCTGTTGGAGCTGGGCATATCTGAAAACTGGGTGACTGACAAATGTAAATTCAGTTTTAGCTGAAACTATGTTTAAATATAAATTTTGCCCTGTTATCTATGACCATATATCCTTGATTTATTTAAGAGACTTAAAATATAGAATAAATATTAAAGAATAAAAATAAAAATGTAAAAGACTGGTATGGATAGTCTGAGATGGTGAACAGCTAAAACTGTCTTTAGACATCTCAGATAAGTTGTGACAAAACAGCTTCCTCCATTCTGAGCACTTGTACTCTGCATTCAAATTGAATTACTGCACCAAGCAGTCAGGAAGACTTGGATCAAAGTGACCACAATGCTGCCAGGATTTGGCTCTTTCTATTCCCCTCTTCCCCTTGGAACTGAGGTGTACCAGGACTTCCACCTTGGCAACAGCTGTCTTATGTTGGCATGGAAATGCCACCATCACCCTCTGAAGCCACAAAACAATCAAGCTGGGACCCTCAGAGATCTGTTTGGAGCTTGTGGTTCCCCTGGTGAGAAAACCTTGCCTTGTGATGGGTTGATTCATAACACATGACTCTGTGCCAATGTTCCACCTGCCTCCGGCAGAATATTTACTTTAGTGACCCTGATCTGTGGCAGGGTAATTTCATTGTCTAGTGTTTCTGTCGGTGAAATTAATTACTACTCTTGCTCCCCAGCTCCCTTGCTCACACATCACAGGACATTAAAAGCAACTGCCGGAGACTTTTAAGTTTCCACAACTTGGCCGATGTGGGAGGTAGAATCCAGACTCTTTAAACCTGCCTCGGAATCATATGTCACATCTGCAGAGGTCTACTGACATGGGAATGAATTTTATTGGCTCATTCCTCTTCCTAGCTGGACAGTTAAGGCACATTTAAAAAAAAATCTGCAGAAACCCACACTGTTAAGACTCACCTCTTACAAAAGTGTGCATACTAGATTTTAAAAAACAGGTTTCAGTTTTATTATGCTTTTCATCAAGGATGAGTCAGATTTATGTATCAATACCGGCTGGTTCAGGGTTTTTTTTTTCCCATTGCAAGGTAGCAGTTTCCAAACATGGGATCATAAATGCAACACACTCACCAACGATAGCTGAACATCTGCCATCTTTATGAAACCAACATACCAATTATGTTAACTGCATGCAACAAAAATATGCAAATTAGCCAAGATATATTCCGTATGGGACTTTATTGGCTATCCTAGTTTCTCATCTCTGACCAGTAAACAATTCACAGGCTGCATGTCATGGCATCTTGGTTTTATCTCTACTATGAAAACGGAATTTGTCTAGAAACCTTCCTAGCTTTCCAGCTTAGCTTTTTAACCCATTTTCCAAGGGCTTGGGATTTTGTAGGTCATGCAGAGTTGAATCGCGGCTGCTGAGCCTGAAGAGTGAAATATTTAATAAGAAGAAACGCTCTCCCTCTCCTGTTTTGTACTCTCAAAACAGCATGGTACTACATGTTTCGCTATCATCTTTGCAAAGTTGGGGTAGTTGCTGTGAGAAGTACAGTAGCCAGACCATCAGGTTTGGCAAGAGACGGAAAATTCAAGTTAAGTAGAGAGATCAGCTGTTATACCAGGATGAGCAACTGTTAGACCCTAAGAGGCCACATTGGACACACAAGAGACCTTACCGGTGCCACACACAGATACTCACACACACAAAAAAGAAATCAATTTCTTTCCCTGAAATGTCCCAAACACTCTCTAGGGAACATGGGGGCATTTGCACCATGTTCTTACTCCCACCAGACAGTAGTAGAGCTTGGAGTGTGTGGAGGGGGGCAGGAGTGGGCAGGGCTACAGCGTGAGGGGCGTGGCTACTGTGCATGGGGGCATGGCCAGGGCCTGTGAAGGTGTGGCCAGACCATGTGGGGGTGTGGCCAGGGCACGTGGGGCATGGCCACAGGCCAGGATGCCCCAAAAACATTGCCACCCAGAGCGAACCGCCTCCCTGCCTTCCCATCCTTACGCAACTGCCCAGGAGAGTCCCCTTTTCTAAAACAGGAAGTAACTTCCAGGTCACTTCCTGGTATTTTTTTTTAAACTACCTCTTCTGGGTCTAAAATGGTCCACTGGTGGGGACACAGTGAAAATACCTCATGTTTCTTAAAGGGCTGTTGATAGCATCTTGGGACTTTTATAAAAAAATGAGCAGGTGTTTGGCACTATGGCTTGCTTTTAAGGATGGACATCACATCTCTCACCCCAAACATCTAGATTCTTTGGAGTGCTACTCAAACTTAGAAATAAGGGGCCCACTCTCCCCTTATTTTAAATGTAAATTGCAGGGGTGATGTGTGTTGTTATCACTATGCCAAATTGCAAGTATCTACCAGTAAATTCAAGGGCAACCCAAAATAACTGGGGCTATATGTGGGCTACAGATCACATATTGTCAACCCCTGCTCTATGATGTGAACAGCATTATTTGCCTACTTTTTCATATTAAATTCCTATAAAAGGAACAGGGGTAGATCAGCGTCTGTGTGTATGCTTAGAAAAAAAAATGGCCCAGTGACAACTGAGAAAGAGGGAGGATTTTGCTTGGTCTTGTGAAGATCTGTCTGGAACTGTCCATGCAACACCTCCAAAGCATAGGGTTGGCAGAGTCAAAACTGGAGTTTTCACTCTAGCAACCCTACCAGAGCACCTGGCCAGGAACAGGCTAGGACTATATAAAGCCTAGGTCTCCAACAAAGAAGAGGTGTGTGGAAATGGTAGGTGGACAAAAAGAGAGACAGATGGAGCCGGAGAGGAAGAGACAGGAGAAGCCTACTTTGTTGTAGTTGGTTCTCCACAACAACCATGGCAACTGGTGGTATAGTGGTAAATTTTGAAATAAATGTCCTCAGAAGGAGAATTTTTATAGCAACATCTCAAAGAGGAGTCCAAAAGTACAAGTTGCTCTATAGATCTGAAGCAATTTCTAGTATTTTTCCTTCCTATTAGGAGCAGATCTTTTGTAAAGCTAAGGGGTCTTCCCACTCAAGACAAACCCAAAAATACTTTAGATCACAATAGAGCTCACTCAGAACAATACTGTACATAACAATACATCATTCCTGGGGAAAACCATTTCCCCTCTAATTAGTTATGGGGACTACAGCTAGGGAGACCAGGAGTAGGGGTGGCAAAAGATGGTATAGTCCAAGAGTGGGCAACTAGGGGACTGCCCTAGCTCCCAGGAGACCTTCGACAACCACAACTCACCCACCGCATACCTCACAAAAGAAAATCAATCTATTTTAATCAAACGCCCCCCTAATTGCCTCTGAGGGATATGGGGAGCATTTTTGTCATGTTTTTGAACACCCATGGGCCATTTAGACCCAGTAGAGGGCTTTTTAAAGAACAGGAAGTATAATAAATGTAAAAAGTATTATAAATAGATAAATATTGTTTGGGGGGATCCCAGAGGGCCTGAAAATGTGGCAAAAGAGGGCTTTTCCCCCAGAAAACATTAACTTCTGGGCATCACACAAACAGTCCATAGTTTCATTTTGCCCACCCTCAGTATAGTCCCTGCTCACCAAAAAGTCACAGGGCTTTGCCTCTTCAAGCTCGAGCTCCAGTACACTGCTATTGCCAACTGGCAAGTACTGAGGGGTCTCTTCGTAAGCCTGAGTAAGCATACAGCTGCTTTTTAAAAACTATAAGGACAAATAGTTAGATTAACCAGCTAATTTAATGAAGGAGGGCCTTGGAATTACGCCTGTTTTTTTAAAGTAACTCTGGGATTGCCACAGGCCAATTTATGGTTGCTTTCTCTTCTCTGAAATGCTGTGGGTAAAGACCTGAGAAGCCTTCAATAAATGGAAAGGAATGAAGTCAGACAACATTTAGGAGTAGGTTTATATTACAAAGTCTAAGTATAATGTACACCAACTATATATTCTCCAGTGACACGGTAACTGTTAGCCCTGTTTCCATTAACTAAAATATTATATAATTGAGGATGTCATCGGAAGGTGAGGGGCACATTTAACAGCACAGTTTTTCCACATATGTGCACTGTTATTTCTGTCTCCTTAAAACAGAGGGCAGGTTACACAGCAGTTACTTTTGGCCTTGAAAAGTATAATTTACCAAGTGGTTTCTGGAGCCTGTAATTACTACAGAGTATTTAATAACAAATAAGCCATACATCCTGTGCTGAAAAATTCCAGCTTGGCCCTTCTGGTTCTGACACCTGCTATTAGACTTTAAGTAATAGCCAGAGTCAAAGGGCCTTGTTTTCTCCTACAAAAACTGGATAGATTGGTAAAAACAATCATGATAATGCCTAAGCAGAAGTGAGGAACTTATAGTCAGTCTCAGAACTTATAAAAGCTGTAGAACTACAGAACTCCTAGCCAGTGGTGGTTGGTGGCTTCCATATCATGGAGAGGCAACACTGAATCCACATTGGGTTTTAATCCAAATGTTGAAGGAACTATCCAAAGTGCTGAGTTCTATTTCCTCCAAAAGTCTAAAACCTGGAGTAGATTCACCGACCTACTGACATGGGAGGGACCAGCCACTGTGGCTCTCATGGTCTCCAACCACTGATCATGGTGGATGTAACTGATAGGAGTTGGAGTTCAACAAGAACAGGAAGGTAAAAGGACCTTCACCTCTGTCCTAAAGGGTGGCTACCTTGGTGGCTATTATATTTATCTGACAAAGTCCAATGTACATCAGCAGATAGCATTTCAGGACAATTCCCAGTGCTACAGTCCTTAAGGATATATTAGTGTTGACAGCCATCTCATTTCCTGCCACCTACCAATGGACCACATTTGGGAAACTCTGCACACAAAGCTGCAGAGCAACTGATTCCCGGGCATTCTGGATCACTGTGGAAAACAGGCCAGCAGGGTAAATATCATTGGTAACAGTGGGATTACTGCAACTGCCCTGCCAATAGTGATGGAAAGCATATTTTCCATCTTTCATTTGCCAAGGCAAAAAGTGGATTTCTTAACACTCTGAAAAACCAGTTGGAAAGAAGTGAGGTAGGAAATTTGTACACTTTTCACCTGGCATTCACACATCCTTAAGTGTCTCAGCAAATTACTCTGACCAAAAAAATACAAAGAAGGGGGGGAGGCAAATATCATGAGGATTTTATTCCAAAATCCACATTTTCCATGCAAAAATCCCCTGCTTTCAGAAACACATACAGATTTTTGGTACAAAACCGCAACATTATGTGTATTTTTTTGGTAAAATTCTGGAAAAAGTGTTCTCATATATATATATATATATATATATATATATGCGCATACATACACGTGTGTGTGTGTGTGTGTGTGTGTGTATATAAAACCTTGCGTTTGTTGTGTGTAATAACATATTTTTCACACAAACCCACTTCTTTCCAGAAACCCAATTTTTGTGCAATATTGGTAAGTTTTGCACACAAGCAGCAGTTCTCACTGTTTAGAGGCATTCTAGGAACTGTAGCCCTCCAGTAGTAACTTATCCAAGTTCTGATCACTACGGCATTGCTGCTCACACTGCTGCCTCGGATGAACACTCTGGGCCTACCAGATTGGCACTTCTGCAGCAACTTCATATCTGATGCCTTCTCTGGTGGGCAATGTAAAGCAGCAGCTTTCCAGACTTCTGGCAGTGCTACTAGGTAAGACCTCATCACTGGAATAGGAAGAGGCCCATCCAAGGGGGCTTTGCTGAAGGCCTCCTCAACTCTGGAACCAACTCTGTAGTAGGTGAAAGGTGAAGATTTGAATATGTGGCCTTCCCTACAGACAAACTGAGCAATCCACCTGCAATGCAACACTGATCCTCATTTATGTCTTATAATTGTATATGATATGGCACAGATGGGGGCTGAATCAAAATGGGTGGAAAGAGTTGCCAGATCAACAGGATCCCATTCCATGAGATTGTAGAGTCAAGACATGAGAGGCAGGTCCTTGTGATCTCACAAGGGGAGGGAGCTTCCTCATGCAATACAGGGATGGGTCTTTGTGATGTCAAAGACACTGGGCCAGCAAGGGTTGGGAAGTGGGCCAGAACTGTTCTGGGTTAGCTGACTGTGGAAACAGGCATGAGGGGAATGTGGTTAGCATGGGCCCAGAATCTGGATAATCAGTTAATATGGGAAGCCAGAGATAGGAAAAGCAAGTAAGCAAGCAAGCAGCCAGGTAGAGACAAAGCAGCCAGGTAGAAAGCAAAATGTAGTACCTGTTGACATTACCACAAAGGCTTGTGTACCTTCTGGCCTCACCTTTAGCACACAGGACACATGGGGAGTTTTTCCAGGTCCTAAAATGCTGCTGAGGCTGGTAAGAGTCACATCCAGCCACTCTAGGAGCTTTGTCCAGACTCTGAACTACTGTCCCTAGGTGTGAGAGGTGTGACATTTTTCACTAGATTGATTTTGCAAGTCCAACTTAATAAATAAGGTGCCAGACACTAACACTTAGCCTTAACTCCACCCTTTAAACACAACCTTTGTGTAAAAGGGCTAGGGTCTTGAGTTTTCCTTTAGAACCAATAAGTTATTTTAGGTAGTGTGTTCTTTTTTTGTTTTGTTACCACTACTCCAGATAATGTAAGCCAACTCACTAGTTAAAAAGAAAACTGTTATTTACTGTAGTGATAATAGAAATAAAATATCTCATCAAAGTTCATGTAAAATGCAGTGTTGTTACATTAACCAGTTCAAACTTTTGACAGTCTATGCCAATAACTCCCAGCCTTAGTCTCCAGTTCTTTGCATCTTTTCCTTAGCTGCATAAACACAACCCAGCCACTGTCTCTGGCCAAGATCTCAGTGAAGGCTCTCTTTCTGAATAGACTCTCTGCCTTATATATAATTCCTATTATCCACAAGCCCCTCCCACACACACATCATTGTGCTGGGTTTCACTCTTAAAGTACTTCTTCTGTTGCCAAGCAACCAGCCATCAAGTTGCACTAGCACTCCAAATAGTGGACCCCCCAAAGCAACATCGTCACACCAGGGTTCCTATAACAAGAAGGCTCACAATTCATGATGCTGGCACTCTGCTCACTGCTTTGCGCTAAAGGAGTGATGAGCTCAAGTGCACACCTTTTTCCTTCCACTCCTCTCCCCTCGTTCCTGGCTTTTGGGGTCCCAACACTGTATAAGCATAACATACATACAAACATTTTTGCCTTCAGGCAGACAACCTGGTGCCAGCTGGGCATGAGTAGAGATAGATGCCCATGTTTTAATGCTGATTTACTGGTGTGTGTGTGTGTGTGTCTGTGTTTGTTTAAAAAAACTTCTCCTCCATTGTGGCTTACCCTGAGATTTGCCTTCTTGCCTGGAAACCCAGGGAATCTGGGAAATTCCCTGTGACTTCAGACAGCATCCTGAGACATGATAATCCTAAAGAGCTAAGTTTCAGGTTGGCCATACTACCTAAAGCAGGGCACCCTTGAACCCTGCAAATTTTTGTATCCAGTATCCAAAATGATCCAGGTTATCTTGCCACAAGTGACAGAATGTGCTACCAGCACCTTTCCTTCCTGGTAGCAGTAGCAGTAAGAAGAAGGAAAAAGAAAGGAGAAGGAAGAGGAAACTATCTACTCTCTTTTCATGCTGCCTGAGATGGTTGCCTGACTCTTATGTGGGGCTGGCCCTGTGTAAGATACAGCCCCTAAACAAATTGATTAAATAGTTTGACTCGTATGAAATCAGGGAGTCCCCATTAGCTTTTGTACTGTTTAACTGGGTAATCCCCTTTAGTGAATCACAGCAGTATAGGCTGTTTTATTCAATGCAGCATGTCCAAACAAAGAGGCATGTTTCCATTTGAACAGGCTGTAAGAAATCTAATTGCATCAGTGTAGGAAGCAAATAGATATATCTTATAATGCAGGTAGAGTCTGGAAGGAAAACACCTGTTCATGTTAGGAGCAACAAGAGGAAAATCTTTTCTCTCTCTCTCTCTCTCTCTCTCTCTCTCTCTCTCTCTGTGAGCGCTCTCTTTCTCTCTCTCACACACACACACAGAGTACAAAAGGCTGATGTCTTGAGGTGGAAGACACAGCACAGCTGTTCTTTGAAATAGGACAAAAGCTTTAGTTACGGTTGTTCCCCTTCCTCTCCAACACCCCCTTTCCCCTCTGCACATTACTTTCCATAAACAAAGACTGAAATTTCACAGATAAAATGAATGATGGAAGCCTGAAAAACTCAGGAGGAACAAAATTAGAACAAAACACCTTATTTCTAAAAAATGGAATATGACATTGACAGCTACATTCTTTCATCTGACTTTTCTGTTTGTAGGGAAAGGTATACAACATGCAACAGTTTCTACCGACTGTTCAACAGCTGATCTCCCTTCTCTGCAAGCCTGATGAAGAAACAATTCAAATGGTTACAAACTGAAAAAAGGTACAGGCAGCCCTTCACATTCACTGGTTTTCCTTTTGCAGATTTGATGATTTCGTGGATGCGATTAATATGTTCTCTCAAGGAATCTCTAGGTCCTCCCGCATGATTCTATGGTTAGCTTCTGCTGGAAGTTGACCACAGTGTTTCAGTGAAGGATCTAGAGATTTCTAGAGAAGTATTCTGCCAGCTTAAAAGAAAAAGCATTTGCAAGTTTTATTTATATTCATGGTTCTTCCACTTTTGCAGGGTCTTGCTCCTCTAATCTGCACAAAAGTGGAGGGTCAACTGGAGTCCCTCAGCTTTCTGTTTCAGAAAACTAAAACCAGTAAGCCAGTTGGTTTGCATACGACACAGTAAGCTAGGGTCCTGGTGGAACTCTGGCTTATTGTCTATGAACAGCATACTTGAAAGTAGAGCTGCTAAACAGACCAGCTGCTTTATGGTTTGCTAATTGTTTCCTGGCACTCTGGCATCTTTCCTTCAACAAGACAGTGAAATAAACCAAGAACAAATCATGGGTTTCTTCTATGGTCAAATGCAGCATCTGGACATCATGACAAACAGATGTTTGCTTAGTTGTCTATGGTTTGTTTAGCTGTGGAGGTGGTCGGGCAGCATCTACCAGTACTGTGCCTCATTCTCAATAAGCTGGATCTTTCTTTCTTTCTTTCTTCTTTCATTCGTTCTTTCTCTCTCTCTCTCTCTCTCTCTAATCTGGCTTATTGTAACATCCAAATCAGCCTAGTGTGGCACAGTGGTTACAATGTTGGACATGGTTCACATCTCCAATTAATCACAGAACTCACTGGATAATGTCAATCCAGTTACTCTCCCTCTCTGTCCAATCTACCTCACAGGGTTGTTGTGTAGGCAAGAAGAAGTAGGGAGAGCTATGTGAACTCATTGGATGTAAAACCAAAATAAAGAAAACAAATAATACACCTTGGAACTTGTAGTCCACAGAAATAAGAATTAGCATGGAAGACAGAAGAACAAAGAAACTGATTGACTGGAACAGTAGATGATCTCATTAGAACTTAATAGTAGCACTTGTATGTCCCTTATCATAGTTTCAAGCATTCTTTCAATTGAGAAATAAATGCCATAACCAAAGAGCCAATCTGCAAGGCTTAGTGAATATTGAACTTAAGTTCTGATTTCTGCTATCATTTTTCAAAATATACCAAGATCTGATTGGGATCCATCTCAGTTTTCAAGCAGTATGGGGGATATAAATGCTCTAAAAATACTAGTATGAATTCACGTAAGCTGGTGTATAACACTTCACAGAATTTAGGTGATGGGCAACAACAAATATATTTATTTCTAAATGGATACGCATGTATAGAACTATACAAGTCAAACAATGAATTAATACTCTTCCATTAATATAGCATGACATGCTGCTGCTGAAGCAACGGGAAAAAGAGGGGAGGGCGAAAGGACTGGACAAAAGAGGCTATTCAAAGATTGTTTCTCCCCACCTCTGAATTGCATAATGCAGGGGTGGGAGAGAGAGAAATAATGGTGGGCAAACAAAGGCTCTTCCTATGCAAAATCCTGAAAAAGATGACTCATTACTGATTGGGTGCAGCATTCTCCATTCTCTCTGAGGAGGCATCTGACCACAAGGGGAAGAATGGCAATTATGGGGTTCCATTCATGCCGCTGCAATGCAAGCTAAATTTTGTTCTGGACTATGCAGTTTATGCAAATACAAACTAGTTTTGCTAGCCTCGAGGCCATACCCCCACTGGCGCCAAAGATTTTTCCCTGCATATATTTCAGTGATTGTCCAAAAAGTTAACAGTCACATGGGAATGATCTCAGTTCCCCACATAGCTGGTAAATGGAATCTCACATATACATCACAACATAAGAACTGCCAAGTGATCATTTTCAATTTTTAACCAAGGAAATGACATGATCTCTTTAAATCCAAAAATTATTTTTAAAATGCAGGGGTGAACATGTTGACCATAAAACAAAAATTCAAAGTCTACCTTATGGTGATACCTTTATTAGGGCAATTACTTGTACCATGAATTGGTGTGTTACACACACTAAATTTTGAAACCCATTGGCTTCTTCATCAGTCCAAGTTTGCTGTGGGGGGACATTCAGGGAAAGAAAAGAGGCAATGTGAGAGTCACAGGTTTCCACCTTTCTTGAAGTGTCAACTTGAGATAGTTCTAGGGGAGGGTCTATGTAGACAAAAAGCTCAAGACCCCACCTACGGTTAGCCACAGAAGAAACCTGGAGACATGTCTCAAGATAACTTAAAAGTGAAAGTTGTTCAAAACTGAAAAATAAAATAAAAGAAGGCAGGGTAGCCACATCAACTACTCTGTCCAATAAATAGTTTGGGAGTTCCTGGTCCAGAAATTTCTAAACCTTGATTCTTAACAGTCCCTGAAGAAGGTCTTAAAAGTACACACTGGCTGAAACTCAGCCAGCTTTTTATTGATAAAACAGCCACCATTTGAGCATCTTGAGACATGTCTCTAGTTTCTTCTGCACACTCTACTGGATGCTCCTCAGTTTCTGCTTTTTTTGTCACATCCAAGGTTAGGTCACACCTATATTTATCTCCAGACCTAACAGTGCAGAAGTTTCCTGAGGGACCCACTCCACTCTACCAAATGAAATGGCCTAAGTCAATACACTGGACAGAAACTGGACAGAAAAAGAAGATGTTTTGTTGAGGACACTGAAGAAGAGCATTTTTACTGCATTTCTTTTGCTTCTTTTGTTCCCAGTCACCTCATGGCTACAGTAGTGTGGCCTACAGTAACTTTTCTCTCTGCATAATGTGTGTGTATGCATGTGTGTGTGTCTTGAAGTCACTTGTCTTATGGTGACCTCATGAATTTCATAAGGTTTTCTTGGGCAAGGAATAATCAGAGGTGATTTTGTCAGCTGCTTCCTCTAAAATACAACCTACAACAGCTGGTATTCATTGGTGATCTCCCATCCCAGTTCTAACTAGAACAGACCCTGCTTAGCACTCAAAATCAGATAGGATCTGGTATCATTAGGATATTTAGACCCCCATCTGCACAGACCACCTGAAATATCACCACAAGCAAAACCTTGATCTGTGACTCTAACACAGTCACCTTTTTCCTTGTTATGAATGGCAGTAACCATATTCATGGACAGTAGAATATATATTTCATAATTTTAGTTTGTCAACAAATTGGGAAGCAAACTAAGAGAAAGAAAACACTTGTTTCAAGCATTAGTCTGTGCTGCTTTTCACCTTTTCCAACGTCCATGCTCACCTAGCTGTGCTTGCAGTCATCTCACCTACCATGGCCCTTTTCGCACTGAGGCTTTTTGCGTGAGCCGGGGTGGGCGGCTTGCGCGAAAAGCCTCTTCCGAGAGCCTGCCGGTTCCCCGCTCGTTCCTTCCGCAGGCGAAGGAACAAGCGGGGAAGCGGCAGCGTCCCGGAGGTGGAGGCGGCTCGCGCGTCCATCCTCCCCCGCTTGCGCGAGAAGCAGGAGCCTCTCACGCTGCCTCCCATGCACGCGGGAAGCGAGCGACAGTCGCGCCCGTCCCCCGCACGCGCGCCAGGAGCGAGCGACAGTCGTGCCCGTCCCCCCCGCGCGTGCCAGGAGCGAGCGACAGTTGCGCCCACCCACCCCCCGCGCGTGAAGCGGGAGGCTGTCGCGAGCAGCCCCCCACCCGCGCGAAGCAGGATGCCATCGCATCTGTCACGCAAGCGCCCCGCCCCACTCCTTCCTTCCGCAGGAGCGGAGGGAAGGAAGCCCTACCCGGCCGCCTCTCCGACGCACCGCACAATAGGTAAGTGCGGGTGGGCGCCGGGAGCGTTGCGCAAGCGCGGGGTGATTTTCGCTTGGAAGCGAAAATCAAAACCCCGCGCTCGCGCCGCTGCAGCCCCGTGAGAGCGCCGGAAGTGGGAGTGCGTCGTGTGGAGCGGCGCTCCCACTCCCGCATGGCTCACGGGGCTATTTCACTCGGGAAAGCCCGTGCGAAAAGGGCCCATGACATGCTTCCAGTCATCTCTCTGGCTTACAGAGACCGAATCCCTTTCCACACTACAATGTTATATAGTACTATTATTCCATTTTCAGTATCTTGTGGAATTCTGGAGTTTGTTGTTCACTGAGGCCAAAGAGCTCTCTGGCTGAGAATTCTAAATAGATCCCCACTAAACTGCAAACTCTAGGATTCCAGAGGATATTTAAACTGGAACAACAGCACTATAACAGTGTAGTGCGGAAAGGCCCTGAGAATGCAGCTGTTGATTCAAGGAAAGAACACTGGCTAACATGTTTAAATGAAAGCTAAGTTTTCTGGAAAAAATGTTTCTCTTCCTCCTGACAACTTTGACTATACATGTCTTTGAAAGCCTGCCATTCCCCTCCTGTGTTTGTATTTCTCTGCACTAAAGGAAAACAAAAACAGCTGCAGGAACAGTTAAAAAATCCAAGCCCCAAAAAGGCCAAAATTGAAAGGGATTATGTAGGTGGCAAACATTACAGGTACAACAAAGAATTTATCCAGTCCTACCGTATTTTTTCCCCACAGCAGGTCTCACAAAAAAGGTAACTGTGACACAGAACGAGGTATTTCTCCCTCTTTAAACTAAACAAAATTGTGTCTCTAGATAAAAGATCCTTTTTAAGAGCCATTAGGAGAACCAAACACAGATATATGAATGTGTCCTGGTATACTACAAAGAGGAAAAGAGTGCTTCAGCCACTCTATTGTGAATATCAGTGAATACTAAAATATTTATCAAGATGAGGTATAACTATGTTAATTGCAGATTAATACAACTCTCTCACAAACACACACTCAGACTCATGGTTACTGGTCAAGCTGGCTGTGGGAGTGTAGGGGCTAAAATTTTAAAAAATAATGTTTCCAAGCACTGATTAAGTGTTCTGGAAATTGTCCAGAGGAGAGTGACCAAAATTGGTAAAAGATCTGGAAACCCTGCCCTAGGAGGAGCTGTTTGGGGAGTTGGTTATGTTTAACCTGGAGAAGAGAAGGTTAAGAGGTAACATGATAGCCATATTTAAATATTTGAAAGAATGTCATACGGAAGATGAGGCAAGCTTGTTTTCTGCTGCTCCAGAGATTAGGACACAGAACAATGGGTTCATACTACAGGAAAAGAGCTTCCACCTAAATGTTAGGAAGAACTTCGTGACATTAAGAGTAGTTTCCAATGGAATAAGTTATTGAAGTACTGAAATCTCCTTCTTTGGAGGTTTTTAAAGAAAGATTGGATGGCCATCTGCTTTGACTGTGTATTACTGCATGGCAGGGGGTTGGAATAGATGGTCCCTGTGGTCTGTTCCAACTCTATGATTCTATGATCTTATATATATGCCCTCAGGCAAGCACAGCAGAGTTGTCAAAAGGGGAAAAGGTCTTTCTATCCATCATTTTAAAATGCCCTCTTTAATCAGAATATAGAAAAACAGTAATATTTGTTGTATTTCAAAATTGCTTTCAATTCATCCTGCAATATATGTGACTGCTTTACAAAGGGGCAATGCATACAACATAAGTTGAGGTAGTAATTATGTACTCCTCTCAATGTTTCTGGGCACTCAGCAGCTCTAGCCTGCACAGCCAATGGTGAGAAATACAGAGAGTTTCAGTTGAACGCCATTTGGAGGGTTGCATGATAACCATTCCTGACATAAATGGGATTTTTAAGCAGACATGATGGAGACTCCTAAAGTAAGCCTTGCTAGGAGCGATGAGGAGTTGTGATCCAACATCTGAAGGACACAGAAGTCCCAGTGCAGGATTATTTCAGTGCCCGAGGTTTCGGTCCTAAACCTGAGAAACTGGGGATGGCCCCTTGTGATGTCATTACAGCTTATACAGTCAGCCCTCCACATTCCTTAAGGTTAGGGACGCAAAAGTGGAAAAACTGCAAATATCAAAATGTGTGTGTATATGCCTGTGGGAAAGGGGTCAAGGGCAGTGGGGAGAGCAGGAACCCAGGGTCCAAACCAGGGCAGGGAAAGGGGGTAGGTCGGCATGGTGGCCCTATACTTCCTCCCTCTTGCCCATCTTCATCCTTGATTGTGTGGGGGTATTGGGAGAAGGTTAGTAGTGCTGAGAAACTCCAGTGTAAGCCATCCTCAGCTGGCCAGGTAGCAGTTGGTGGAAGAGGAGGAGAGCCAGAGGAAGGTTTTGATCAGAGCTGTCGAGAGGGAAGGTTCTTCCAGAAAAGAAGCAGCTGTGTGTGGGGGGGGGGATTGGAGAAACTCACAAATAATCAAATCTGCTCCTGCGGTAGAAGCTGAGTTGAAGATTTGCACACAGCTCTTGTACTTGCCTGGAGCTGAGCAGACCAAAACTGGAGAATTTTCACCCTCGTCTTCCCCTGGAAACGCTCCCTGAAAACTGAGGCCCTGAAGTCTGGCAACCCTATTTTGTAGTTCTGGGGGGGGGGCGAGGAGTGGGGCTACTGCAGCTTTCTGGCCAGGAGTCTAAATACTGCACCTTATCCTGCAAATCCCAGAATTCCAAAAGAAAGAGCCAGACTTGGCACCAGGTTGAGGAACACAATCACACAGCAGGCATGAGTGCTTGCCAAGAAACAGGAAATGAGAGCAGGGTTTAAAGATGTATTGGATTTCCAAAGAGTTCAGACTTCTTAAACTTCTGCAACCAATACAAGATAAGTTGCTTGGGAGAAGTAATTTGGTACTGTTGAAAAACATACACTTATACAAAGAGAATGTGCCACTCTGGATTCAAAAGGTCAAGCTGTATCAAGTTCAAACAGCAGGTGATTTGACAGGAGAATCACTTCTCTATTACATCTGTATTTGAGGCCATGTCATACATTTTGAACCAGCTTGCTTAACTTTGCCTCCTATCCTATAGGACATTTCTACTTTTGATAACATTCCATTTCTGATAGGAACAGTCAAAATGGACAATCTTACATACAAGTTAAAAGGCTGAACAGAAGATGAATTCTCTTCTGAATAGAAATGTCTGATTTAGTATTTTAAAAAAGTGACGGAGAATTGATGACAATAGGTTTTTGAACTTGCATGTATTCTTAAACTGCAACTCTTGCTTTTACTACTACATGGTAAGTGTTATATGCAAACAGAAGATGATTCTAGTTTTGTTGCTATTTTAGATTCTTGCAATAATGTTTAAGTTTTATCAATGATTTATAAAAATGAACCACTACTCCATTTAATATTGTTTTCCATTGGTTTTAATACTTAGGTCATGGTACAATGCCAATGTTTGGGATTAAGTTAATTTAAAATAATAGATTCATGGTAGTAATTGTGTATGATTGAAATATTTTTCTTATTAATTTTTTTAACTAGCCAGGTAAATTAGTTTCTGAGTACAGGGTTAAAATAAGAAGGATTATTAATAACAAAATTAATCTAGATTTTAAATAATGTTCTAACAGTACAAGTATTTATTAAGAGTTGTATGCAACAAAGATGGAAACCAAATTTTAGTTACTTGTAGGGGTTTTCTTTCTTTGCAGCTTTGATAGATGTTTGCAGCTTTTTAAAGTATTTTTTGCTTTTTATTCATATTGTATTATTATTACGTGTTTGCAATTTTATGCATTGTTTTGTAGTTTTGTTGCTTCTTCATCCTTTTTTTCTTTCTTTTAATAATTCTTTTTTAAAAAAAGATACATTTCATTTCTCTTTGAGAGTGCATGTTTTCAACATCAGATGCCTGTACTAAAGTTTATCTCAGCATATTCCTTTTTCCTGATTTTTAATCCTGGTTGCCATCTAACATGGTACCTGTGCCAGATTACAGTGTGCATCCAGTGATCCACCTCTTTTTCAACACAGTAACGCATAGCTTGCCTCCACCTCATCATAAAATATTTACGTCGACCCCTCTCATCAATAAATTGATGCTTTTAATATAGGGTGAGGTATGAGGATGGGCAGCATCAACCACAAATGCCACACTATGGAACTTTTTTCTCTCAGAGATGAAAACAGAACAGAATCATTAAGATTGCTCTGAAAATGTAGACACAAAATTTTGGTACTATCACATCTAATGCAACAGCTCCAGTAGAATGATCATGCTGCAAAATGATTCCCAGGAAAGCACAGTTTTATGAGATAATTGAAGGTAGATTTATTTTGTTTTATTTATACAGTATTTGTATCCTATGAGCTTAAAGTGACATATACGGCTCTTGCTTCTCACTCCGTCTGCAGAAGAACCCTATGAAGTAGGCAAGAAAACAGCAGTATAAGAAAACCACTCTTTCGGAGGATGCACGCTCGTTTTTCTTTTCGGTGCTGTCATTATTGATGTAATGGGCTTTCCAGGGTTTGGAAACACAAAAAATCCACCCAAGGAAACCATAAACAAAGACACTGAATGGTCATGCCATGGATAATTTTGTTTACGTTTGATAGCTTTGGCTTTCTCAAGAAAGAATTATCTTTCTCTAATTGTAGTTTAGTATGAGTATTGTAATGTTCATGATGACTGTATGGAGAGATAACCACTCTGGAACAGCTGTCTCAATAACAGGGAGTAAGAGGTAAGATGGGATTCTATTTCCCAGGACCAGAAGTGTCTCATATTGTCACTTAGCCTGTAAGAGACGCAATTTCCCCATTTACCAATTTTCAGGCCCCACATCCCTTATGATTTAGATCAGTGGTCCTTAACTTTTTCTTTACCGAGGACTCCCTGCAAATATAATTTGTTGCTGCGACCCCAAGCCTTAACTCAATATTCAAATATTTAAATTTAGATGTAAATATTCAAATAATTATTTAAATATTTTTATATTTATTCATTAAAGGCTTCTGGAGACTAGGATTCAAATCCCTGCTCAGGCACTGGGGGACCTTGGGCAAGTCACATTCTCTCAGCCTCAGAGGGAGGCAATGGCAGCCCCTTCTTAACAAATCTTGCCCAACCCCTCCTCTGTGATAGGCTCACTTCAGGGTTGCCATAAGAAGTGACTTGAAGGCACACAACAACAAATAGCCAACATGACGGTCTCAAGATATGTGATGGGACTAGCAGTCTAAACACTTCTGAAGAGGGTCAGGTTAGACACAGCTGGTATAGATTACACTGAGCTAGATGATTTGACCGGTGTAAGGCAGCCTCCTACACCCCCTGTCCATACATTCATCAGTACCATATCTTATTCAATAATATGCCTTTCACTGTAAAATGAGTATTTCCCATATTATCTGCTAAACCCAAATACATCTTTAAAAGCAGCTAAAATATAACAGCTCTAAATCCATTCCTGGGAACCGTACACACTGGTAAGGGATAATTAATTTTCTTTATTGTTCTAGGGGGAGGTTTGTGATAAGGTTAAAATGAAAATGATGCAGGCTATTCATACAAGTCATCTATCCTGGAAAGGCTACTATACACTCAGACATATTTTTTTAAGAGCCATAATGACCTCTCTGCCTCTGAACCTTTTGTTACCATACCCTACTACCTCTCCTATGAGAGATGCAATTTTCATAAATTGAATTTGTTACTGACCGGAGAACAGGGTCATGCTGGCTAAAGAACATGTTCAGGGTTACACTGTCCAGAGACGTGTTTGGAGTCATGAAAGTTCAGATAGAATTATGCAGGAAACCCAACACTGACGGGTTTGTGCTAATCCCTTCACTGCTTCAGGTTCCTGCCATTATTTAATACAATGAAAGATGAACTGCCCAAAATGGTGAGGAATCAAGGACCATCCCTTGCTCTCACCCTACAGAGATCTTCTCTATACATCCTACCTGACCCAACATTAACATCATGAGTCCCATCAATGTTTTGTCACTCCAGAGTTAAGCAATCAGTCCATTCCAGACACTTTTGTCAATCCTGTGGGAAAGCAATTACGGCTTTGTCAAATGCACACCTTCAAGGTGTGAAATAGGTATTAAAAAACTAGCTTCGACCCCAGCCAATTGTAGTACCTAGAACATAGTCCAGACTGCTGTCTGAATCCCTCCACTGGAATCCCTCCACTGTGATCCTTTCTTCAGAACTGGTAACGATCATTCTTTCCATCCAATCTCTCTGTACCTCTTTCCTCATTTTCTGATAGCCTTGTATGGTTCAAGAGTGCCTGATTTCTCATATGTTTGCCAATTGAAATAAAATACTTTGTTAACTTTACCGTAACTGGAATCCTCTCTACAGTTAGTACTGGTATACATAGGTGAAAAGATCCTGCTGTTACCATCCTCTCTCAGGTCTCCTTTGAGCTATAATTCCCCCAAAATTCTAAGGAGACTCTGGCATTGCAGGTGAACCCTCATGTCCCCACCTCTTAGCATAACACTCTGTCCACCAAATGTGCAGTGCTGCATCAGTACCAAAATATAAACAATCACAAACACATTCATGAAGCAGAGCACTGCTGTTTTTTCAGACTTGCAGCTGTTGCCCACAAATTGTTACGACACAGCAGATGATGGGGTTTGCATTGTAGCTCTTGATAATCTAGAGCAGTGATTTCCAGACTCTAATCCTCCATGTGTTTTGGACTGTCAGACCCAGAAGTCCCATCTGCCTTGGCCAATGATCACAAATTCTGGAAGCTGAAATCCAAAACTCTTGGAAGACCAGAGTTTGGGAAATATTGAGGAAGGAGAAAGAAGGGATGAAGCATAATAAGAAAGAGTCTGAAGAATATTCTCCAACTGTCTCAATTTGTCAGGGACTGTCCCAATTAATCCTCTGTAGTCCCACTTTTTCAGCTATTTTTTAAATGTTCCATTTTCTCTCTTCTCCTCCCACTTTTCCTCTTTGTCTTCTGGCTTACTTCCATTGTTGGAAACTGAAAAATTGTGAAAGTAGCTCAACAGGGGGAGCTCAACAAGGAGGAGAGGAGGGGATGGGATCTTGCCATTCCTAGTAGGCTCAGACAGAAGCAAACTGCTGCATCTCTTAGCTTGTGTGTTGTTCCTCAATAACTTTTGCCATCTTGATCACATTCTGATGTTACTTGTCCTAATTTTCATCTGTGAAATATTGGAGAGTGTGAGATATAAGATGGCAACAACAACAACAACAAAACTGATTTCCCTTTAATATTGTGTAGCGAGTCTTTTTCCAATTCTGTCTTCTTCCTTGCCCAATGTTTCATCACTGCCACCAGGCACAGTGCTCATTTTAGATGCCAACAGAAAGACCAGTCATGTAGCCAAGCACGGGAGAATTGAGGGTATTGCCCCCCAGTAAGAATTCTGCTCCCAATGCAATTTTTCTTCAGCCCCAAATCTGTAGCACTATGGAAACTCAGCAATTCATTTGATCATTTAGAAGTATTGGTTAGGCATCAAAAGAAAAGGAGCAAGCAAAGTTACCAAGGGAATATAAACAGAGCAAATACATGTGAATGATTTTCATTGTTTCACTCTTTGCAATGTTAGAAATTTGGGGGCTGAAGGGAAATCCGAGGAAGCACAGTACTTATTGGTGGTGTTTTAGCTAAAATCCTGAGAAAGACCCAGTGTAATACAGCAGTAAGAACATTAAGCTAGGACTGAGGAGGTCGAGGTTCAAGCCTTTCACTTAGCCACAAATCTAACCATGAATAAATCATTGTCTCTTTGTTCAGCCAAAATTTCCTCACAGTGGTGTCATGAAGACAAACACAAAAAGAATTATATATGCCCACACTAAGCTCAAGCAGTGAACGTGAGATTAAAAATCTAATTAATAAAATGAATGTGTTATTTACTTAAACACTTATATCCTTCTCTATAAAATATCAGTGCAATTAAATTAAATTTAAAATTACAATTAAGGGGCAGTAGAAACAAAGTAAGTTTAAACTATTTAAAGCAATTTAAGTTTAAGAACAGTAAAAAAAATATTCTCTGTTTTAACAGTTTACAAGATTACTGTGAGTACATGGGTTCAACAGTATTAGGTACATCTCCACATATGTTTATATCTTTAAAATGTAATAAAAGAATCAGGTCTATTTTTAGTTTCAAATATTGTATGCCAAAAATAAAAAAACTGTACATCATGCCAATTCAGCACAGTTGGAGGGTATTTTATCTTTTAGTATGGTGATACAGGGAAATGCCTACCTTTTCCTTTTCAGACATCTTGGGGATTTAAAATAAGATCTGTCAGGAGACAGAAACAGATCCTCACATCCCCGACAGAATGCCTCGTACTCTCACATGCGGACAGTGCTGTGTCAGTGCCTATACATATCCTATAAAGCACTTTCTGCTTGACATGAAATGGACTAATGCAGGATGGGCTTGCTCTGGAGCCCAGAGGGGTGCATTCTTTGACTCTTTTGGAGGGCTGCAGCCATGCCCTCAGAGCCATCATTTTGGTGACTGGAAGTGACAGGACATCATTTCTATTTGCTTCTCTGACTGTTTTATTTTGGGGGGGGGTGCTCTTTCAGGATTGGGGCATTATTTCAACATGATAAAAACAAAATTGGTTTCATTATAAGCTGAAAAGCTAAATGCATTTCAGCCTCTGTTCATATGTTGTCATCTGCCCAGTAAATAGTTTTGGAGTTCCTGGCTCAGAAATTTCTGAAAGTTCAATTCTAAGTGGGTATGTAGAGGTTATAGGGCTATGTACAAATGCAATTATGACTTTATGTACAGTGATGATAATGTATTTTTGTGTTCTTATGTCATCCGATATAGCACACTGAAGAAGGCCTCAGACAACCCAAGAGCCAAAAGGCAGTCAGGCTTTTCAACCAACAAAAGATCATCTTTTCATCATCTAAAGATGTGTTGCTTGTTTCTCTGGAGGGTTTAATTGGAGGTTCTCCAGGTTTTCATTTCCTTTTGGGGTACGGAGCATCCTCAAACACCATAGAATATCTCCGCAAAGGTTTTTTTTTAATTAAAATGTGGGGGGGGGTTTCAGCAAATTTTTCTGTCTAAAAAATGGGGAGGGACCAGAGCCTTTGGGGAGGTCAAAAGCAGCCCCAAGGGCCACACTGCCCCCCAGGAAAAATGAAGCTCATGGCCTATGAATCACTGGCAAGGTGGATCTGAGTAAGTGACGTGTACCATTACAAATGTACTAACTGTGAAATTGTCACAAGACTTTCTTCTCTCTGACAGAGAACAGAGGATGCTTCCAAATAAGACTTTTTATAATGTAACCACCCGCCACAGTCACAGGATTTTTATATACTGTCCAGACCATGTCTTCTCTGTGTAATCTTTCTGTGTTTTGGCATTGCTTCTTAGGTCCTTTTTTTCCCTTAGGAGAAAAATAAATAAACTAATAAATTAATAAATCCACTACAGAAAGAAGGATGGAACCACTTAAACACCCTTTCCAATTGGTAGTGCTAGGAACTTTTCATGAGGAAGCAGCCAGAATCATCCCCTAACTCTAGCAAAAGAATCAGTGATACTTCCTTATTAAAGAGAGTAGTGTTAAGGGCTGAGTCTGTATGAGTTTCCCACCATACGCTCTGTTAAATCTGTATCCTTAATTTTAAGTGGGTTGGAAGAAGGATAAATTGTATTTGTTCAGCAATAGCAAACAAAATGCTCTCTGTTCATACATCCTACCATCCATGTCCCAGCACTAAAAAAACAAATTCCATTGTTTAGCTCTGGGAAATGTTCCTTCTCCTATATGGCATGTGTTGTCATATGGGGAAATTTCACCGATAAGAAATGTGAGTGGAGACCTAAGAGAAATAACTGGTCTGAAGGAATGAGGGACACAAACAAGTTAGTTCATGCCCATTTTTAAAAAATGGAATGGGAGCAAAATATCCTAAACAGTAGAGGGATCAGATATGTCTTGTTATGCTAGTGGACTGGACATGTAAGAGAAACTTCAGAGTTGGGGAAGAGGGTGACAGTGTTGTATGTACAAAATGTTGCATGCTGACTGGAGCCTATCACTGCCAAACCACTAGAATTTTGCGAATGGAGGACATATAAGAACTACAGGTAGCCTGTAACTACAGGTACATCTAATAGTTTTTATGATTCAGTGTAATGCTTTTCAAGCAAACACATCCTCATAAAACTTAAGAGCAATTTGCCAGTTCTGCATCTGCCTTCTTACTTTGTCCAGCCACAAAGACATGCCAGTACTGGTGACCAAAACAGGAAGCTAAAAGCTATGCCTTAAATAACCCCAAAGTTGTTGCTGACAAATCCATTGTGACAATACCTTACTGGTAGCCAGTATTCAGGGGGCGAAAAATCAGAAGCAAAAAAACAAAAGCAGCGTTAAATTCTCTGTTTCCAATCTGTGCTTGCCTTGTGTTAATTTAAACAAGAGGAGGTGTCAACAACAATAACAAATCAAGACAATCTAAACTTTCTTGTCTTTCTAGAGAGACACTCAATGTCTGCAGAAATTATTCCCCTTCCCCCTTTTCTTTCTAAAGAACAGGTTTAACTGCTACAAAATGAGAACAGATAAAACTACAGTATTTATCCGTTCTTTCATTTCTACCTTTTTTCCTTTCATTTTTCAAGTAATTTTAACTGTTTACACAAAACAACAAAGAGCCAAGCAAATATATGTAGAGGATACTACTTGACTGCATAGTATGGGAAATTGATTTAAACACAGACATAATCTATTTTTCCTATTCTTTGCTTGAAGCAGGCAGCTAGATGAGAAGATTTATTATTAATTCTTTCAAATAAATCTGAGGATTAAAGAGCTAAATTGTTGTTTTTATTTTCAAACCCAATCAAAAAAAAAATTGTTTTTTAAAGAACACCAAAATGTTTGTTAAACATAATCTACAAAGCCTTTTCAATATACACAGAGAAGCTTTTCATTTTTATTAAGAGGTTACTTTCTCCTTGCAATATGGTTTTAACTTGATTTTATTACACCTGATATCTGACATTTTATATTAATGTTATGCATTTTTCTTTATGTGGCCTCTCTTTGCCTCCTATACTGCATTAGCTATATCAAGGGCACGTAGCTCAGTGTAGGAACACCTGCTTTCAAATTCAAGATTTAATTTCTAACTCCACCAATTCTAAGATTCTCAAGTAGCAAAAGTCAAGCAGAAATAAAGCCTTTGGAGACCTGCTGGTATTCAGAGTGCTGGTCTAGGTGGGCTAGCAGTATGTACTGCAGGACCTGTTAATGCTAAAGTCAAATAACATTGACCCAGCTGACCACCAAATCTTGAAAAGTAAAAGTTCTCCATTTACTATACTGGATAGTTCAGGTCATCTATATTAGGAGTATGTTTTGGACTTCCACTCCCCTGGCCCCTGACCAGGGTGGCCACTGACCATTTTGGGTGGAGCTAATGGCAAGTTGTAGGCCAAAATATCTGGAAAGGCCAACTGAAGTGTAGATCTCTAAATCCACTTATTTACAGATCATTGGAAGGTGGGAGATACATTTGGCAGCTATCTGATCTAGCAAGGTAGAAATGAAGCTGAAAGTGTGTTGCTGAGGTTTAGACTAAGGCCATTTCACACTAGACGTTATAGCCTATTATTCCACTTTCAGCATCCTATCGAATCCTGGGGTTAGGATGTTGAAAGTGGAATAATAGCGCTATAACCGTCTAGTGTGGAAATGGGCTAGATGAAATGTTAGGAGTGCATGTCCTTCCAGTTGCCTCACACTCTATTGCTCCTGCAGCTACACATTCCCACCTGTGAATCTTACTGCAGAAGTAGGAAGAAGAAATGCACAGCTTAACACCTTCTCTTTGGGAAAGTTATCAGCACTTCATATGATCCTCCCACTGGTAGGGAAATAACTGGGTTTTGTGTGATTTTGAACAGGAGAAAAGACTGACCTGATTTTTTTTTTAAGGGCTAAGCCCTTATTTTCAACCAGTCACTGTTCTAATGAGAGCCACAGCTCTCCTCTTTAGTATATTTTTAAAAGCTATTAAGAAATTATTATTGGCATTTCACCATTTGGCTCTAAGAATGACAGGAATACCCACCCCCCGCAACGATCTCATTCCTTAATAAAGTGATTTTTTAGATGCCTGTTTTTGAGCCACTCAATAAATACAGACAGATGTAAGCTGAATTTTGTCAAATAACCTGCTTTTCCTTCTATTGTGATACAGGCTGCCCACACTAGCAGAGTAGATGGCCCCACATCGACAGTACTTTCCAGTTGTGAGCAGAGATCAAAATTATATTTCTTGGGATGAATTCAGGCACAGCTGCAGCTTTTATCTTTAAGAGCAAAGGCAATCTTTTTCCAGAGGTCATAATAATCAGTTCCCTCTGCAGTAGCCATTTACTATTCTAGCTCCTAGGGTCTTGTAATCAGATTACTGTCACTAATGGCTAACTACATGCAAGATGGTGAGCCTCTCACGGCAAGGTTCCTGCCCTCTCCTTCCCTTTCCCACTCCACTGCCATCATTCCTGCTTGCCTACTTCACGCTGTTCAGTTAATACACTATCCAGGGATCAATCTATCATCCCTCCCAATCACAACCTGCCCTCATCTCTGAAATGTATTAGATAAGCCCCCAGATAGCTGACTAAAGTAATGCGAAAACAACATTAGCTTGATTAGCATATGCCACTACCAAATTCTGCATGTAACACAAAACAGATGCTCAGGGTGGGATAATACAGGAAGATGAGGAAGGAGCTGAATGCTGAGTGCTTCTCAGTCTGGCCCACCTAAGGGAGGCTATTTCTCACTTGGCATTTGGGTTCTTCCGGGCAAAAATACTCCACTAAGATGGATGTTGTTATGCACAGAAAGCGTCACTGCTAATTATTTGGAAGTTATACCAGTGGTGTGTGTGTGTGTGTGTGTGTGTGTGTGTGGAATAATTATAATAGAAGGAAGCTCCTCCAGGTCTGCTTTTTATGGTGCCAACCTTCCTGCACCACCTCCTCCAACCTTCCTTTTTTCTAACACAACAGTAAACCTCTGAGCAGTGATTCATCTTTTATATAGGCTTCCAGCCCCCTCCCTGCTATAGCAGTGATTAACATCATGATCCTGCTTTTGCAAAGCCAAAAATGGAATCTCAAGTACTTTGTCTCTCCCCGCCCCACCATCCGGATAGGCCACTCTGGGTAGTCCATATGGCCCTTGAGGCTCCTCGGGTGAAAACTGCTCCCCAAACCTTTAAAATTGCCCATCCTTGATATCTATTTTATCAGTTGCATATGATCATGCAGGTGCCTAACAAGTATGTGGTTCAAACACTATGGGTTTCATTTATCAAAATGAATGCATCAAAACTGGCCAACGGGCATGACGCATATATAGATTTGACTTCCAAAAGCCTTATCTAATCTGGATTACTTGCTGACTTTTAGAAGGATGTGAAGACATCTCTCTTTAATTTGACTTTTCAAACTGTTCTATTATAATGATTTTGGTTATATTGTTTTAAATTGTTTTAATAACCTTTGTTAGCGTGAATATTTTTTTACTGTTGTTAAAAGGTAGGGCAAAAACATAACCAACCAACATTTATCTGTGGCATTGCTTGGTGTGATTGGGGTAGGGGCATGGGCAGAGTGGTATGGGCAGGGCTACAGTATCGTGGGCAGGGCTGCTGTGCACATGGGCAGGGCTTTGGTGTAGGGGGAAGGGGCTTCAGTGCATGTGAGTGGGGTGATGCTGTGCGAAAGAGGGGTGACAGCATGTGAGGAGGGGCAGGCATGGAGAAGCGGCACCCCCCAAAAAGTGCTGCCCAGGGTGCACTGCCTTCTTGCCCCCCCCATCCCTATCCCACTGACCTTTATCATATATTAGTACCCACAAGGATTCTTCTTGTAAATTTTCATAGTCATAGAATCATAGAGTTGGAAGAGACCACAGGGGCCATCCAGTTCAACCCCCTGCCATGCAGGAACACCCATCAAAAGCACTCCCAACAGACGGCCATCCAGCCTCTGCTTAAAAACCTCCAAAGAAGGAGACTCTACAACACTCCCAGGCAGCATATTCCACTGCTGGACAGCTCTGACCGTCAGGAAGTTCTTCCTGAGGTTCAGGTTGAATCTCCTTTCCTGCAGCTTGAATCCATTACTCCTTGTCCTAGTCTCTAGAGCAGCAGAAAACAAGCCTGTCTCTTCTTGACACGACGTCCCTTCAAATATTTAAGCATGGCTATCCAGTCCCCTCTTCACCTTCTCTTCTGCAGACTAAACATACCCAGCTCCCTAAGCCACTCCTCATAGGGCATGGCTTCCAGAACCTTCACCATTTTGGTTGCCCTCCTCTGGACACACTCCAGCTTGTCAATATCCTTCCTGAATTGAGGTGCCCAGAACTGGACACATTATTCAAGATAAGGTCTAACCAAACCAGAATAAAGTGGCACTATTATATTATTATTTTTCTCACTCATCCTGAGAGAGTGTGTTTCAGTTCATCAAGATATCCAATTGCAAAAAAAAGTCTTTTGTTTGTTTTTTTGGTTTGTTTGTTTTTATTTTTGGATTTTGGTTGAATTTTTTTAACTTTGGATTTTTTTGTGCAAAAATATTGTTTTGTACAGAAGACCATTTTTGTGCAAAAGATGCTGCTTTTGGGGCAAAAATGTCATTTTGTACAAAATCCATTTTTTTAACAGACATTTTCCACAAAAACATCCCAAAATATGAAGAATATCAAAATGTACAGAAATTAATGTAACACGGCCTATTAGATAGAAAAACTTTTGAAATTATATGTTCTATCATGCCAGAAGAAAACAAGCAATGATTTACATTTCTAATGAGGAGTTACAAGTACCCTTAAACAAGACAGACAGCTTCACATGTGAACATAAATTAATTAAAGTTATTTTCATTTTATATTTTCCAAAATTTTGCCTTCATTTTCATATTGCAGCACAAAAGGCAGCAATAATTTCTTGCTCATTGTCATTACTGCAGTTTTTTTTCCCCCGCTGTGCAAGTTCCTTGTTGATTGATCTCTGAGTCACAATGCTCTTCCTCTATTAACACCTCTCTTGGCAAGTTTGTCACCTGAAAGCATATTCCAAATTCACTATATACAAACCTCCAAAGACTATATGAAATTTATACGCACTTGGGTATCTCTGATGTCACTGTTATACTTAATTTCTATAAACCAGTCATATAGAGACAGGGGGGAGGTGATGGGGATTCACCCCCAGCGGCAATGTTTTTGGGGCATCCTGGTCCATTCCCTACGCCACTGCGTACCATGGCCACGCCCCCATGCCACAGCCCCGCCTCCCTTCACGCACTCCAATCTCCATCACTGCTATAAACAGCTCTCTAACTATTTCCTGTTTTAATCTCACTGCACATCCCCTCAGAGGAGGAATTTGGAAATTTTCACATCTAACCACTATTTCTCCCATGACAGGAGAGCTTGGTGAACTGTGGTTTGCTTAAATGCTAGTTAGTGAATAAATCAAGAACTTAAACTTGAGTTTAATCCTGGCTTCTTCTCTTTACACCAAACAAAATACTCTACCTCTTTGTTTGAAAAGCTGGTCTATTGCCACTAAAAATTTCCTACCTCTCAATCAGGGCTAACCAGGGACCATTGTCACTCGTCTTTTCTGAAAAAAGTGTTATTTACATACATTTTTAACCTCTCAGGACCCTTTAAATAATTTTTAATCTTCCTGTGAAAGACTCCAGAAGCCACAGATAGGAATCTTAAGTAGAAATATAACCTGAGTTTTGCCATGGCTGAAGGGGTTTCATCCCTTACAGGAAAGTGAAAATGTAGTTTTCAATATAATATATGTAATATTTAATATATTATTTAATATATGTGTTTGTTTACGATCATAACTTGGCTCTCCTTTCATCTCTCTCTCTCTCCATATATAGATATATAGATACACACACACACACACACACACACAGAGTGTAATTGACCCAGACCATCAGCTCTTTTTAAAAATCAATTATCACATGATCTCCTACCTAGTTCCTCTTTCAAAAATTTTCTTTCACGGCAAGATGAAACAACTGTAGGACTTGGATGGTGGGAGTGTTTGACTCAATTAGCTTTCTTTTATATTTAGTGAAAACTTCTGTGTACCATGAAACTTTCACCATTTCCGCACTAGATTTTATACGCTCTGATTCCACTTGAAAAATCCTATGGAACCCCCTGGGGTTTCGTTTCGGGAGAAATCCCGCGGGCCCCTCCGAAACAACTGCCAGGATTGATGGATGTTTCAATAGAATTAGGAGAACTCTGTAACCATGAATGACCATATTCTACGATGCTGCTAACCTGCTAATTAACCACATCTAATATTTTACTTAAACTAAAAGAAAAATATTTATTTATTTGGGGTTAGGATCGTTTGTTTAGGATTGTTGTTCATTTCCAAGAATAATTACAAAATAAACACATTAGAGAGAGAGAGAGAGAAATTTTCCAATTCATATTCATCAACAGTTTGAATGAGCTCACATAATAGTTTTTAGATCAACTTTCACATTTGCTAAATGCAAATATTTAACTTGCATTCTGTTATACTTTGTCTCCAGAGATCACATAAAGACTACAATCCTAAGTCAAATGGATTTATTTCCAAATTAAAAGTTTACAATTGGACTATAACTGATGCTTCAATACCTAGTTTAAAAGTTACTATGACTTTATTAACCACTACAGAAACAGTCCAAACTAGTGATGAGTTTTTATCTCTTATTTTGGAAAGAACAATTTTCTCTCCTTTTTAGTGAAACAGTCACCCCATCCTTGTTTTTTTAGAACACGAGCCAGACATTTGTTGTCTTCCACATGCTGCTCCTTAAGGCAAAGTCTACTCTTTGTGCCTTTTTGCACTTGTTGCCTTCACAAATTTTCAAATATCTTTTGTTTTCTCTTGGCAGGTGCTGACTGGGAGCTCTCCAATGTAAGCTGTATTGCTTTATTTGTGGTGATCTTGCAACCCTGTCTGACCTGGTGTTCTCCTCACCTTTTGCAGTCTGCTGTTTGTTATTTTCAACATCTGACTGCAATAAGTCAGTCACAAACTCTCTAGAGCCCCGGTATGACCTGACTCAAGGCTAAAAGATGCTGCTTTCCCATGAACTACTCTCACATATACCCCTTCAATATTTCACAGATTAAAAGAGGGACACACGTGGCCAAGCAACATCAGAGTGGGGTCATATAGCAAAAGTTATTAATGAGGAAGAATACATAAGCTATGAGAGCCTGCAGAAAGTTTCCTTTTGCCTAAGCCTACTGGGAAGGGCAAGATTTTGCCCCTTCTCTCTCACTGTTAATTGCAAACTACATTTGCACTTTGAACTAAAATTTCTGCATCAATGAAAGTAAGCTGTGGATGAAGGGGAAAGTGGAAAAAGAATAGATAAACTGGAACATTTTAAAAGCAGCTGAAAAAGTAGACAGTTGGAGGGTATGTCCTCACAACCCAATCTTAACAGAAACTTTATTATTAGAATTCCCCTGCACAGGGTTACAGGCTGTTCCCAAAACCATTTGGAAAAAGCATACCAAAAAGCCTTTTGTAAGTAGTAATATAGTTGGCCCTCTGCATTCACTAAGGATAGAGGTGCAGGGCCCTCACAAAAGTGGAAAAATCACAAATATCAAAATGTGTGTGTCTGTGGGAAGGTGCTGAGAAATGGTGGGAAGCACAGGTGCCCAGGGTCTAAACTAGGTCAGGGGAAGGAGAGGAAAAGGGGGTTGGGTTAGCAGGGTGGCCCTCTACTTCATTTCTCTTGCCCATCTCCTTCCTTGGATGTGTGGGGGACATCAGGAGAGGTGTTTGCTGTGCTGAAAAATTGGGCTGTGAGCCATCCTTAGCTGACCAGATAGTGGCTGGTGGAGATGGAGGAGGACCTGAGTCAGGTTTTTAAAGGGCTGCACAGCCTGATCAGAGCACCCAAGAAGAAAAGTTCCCTCAGAAAATCAGCCCCCTGAGGTGTGGGGGAAAAGGTTGAAGAAATTTGCAAATTATAAAATCCATGAAAGTCCCCAAAGTGGATGACCAGCTGTACAACGTTTCATGCACATTTCAAAGACACACTGTCCTGGTCAGACTGAAGCATTTATTTCTTTCAGAGTTCAATTCTTTGCACATTTATCAGGGCAAACACTCCTGAACAAAGTGTAAAAATGCATAGGATTGTTGCATGACCAAAAAAAATTATCACACATAGCAAGATCCTAAAGTGTTTGCACACATACTGAATCAATAGAAACTGTTGGTTCTTTTCGGAACTTTACAATATCTGTCTTATACATGAGGATGCTGTTCCACCTGAAGTTTTGAGAGAGTTACATCATGTTCTTCGAATCTCAAATATATGGGGAAGAGCAGTTTTTCTGCAGCTTATGTCTACCAGATTCTCACAAGTATTTGTTTCTTTCTGGCCTTCTCATTTTACATATATATATATACTCTAAGAGTCCTCACCAGTAAAAAAAACTGGTTCAGAATAGGATCTGTTCCAGTCAATGTTGTTGTTGTTGCTGTTGTTGTTGTTGTGTTCCTTCAAGTCATTTCCGACTATGGCAACCACCCAAGGTGAACCTATCACAGGGTTTTCTGGGGCTGAGAGTGTGCGACATGTCTGAGGCCACCCAGGGAGTTTCCATGACTGAATAGTAAATCAAACCCTGGTCTCTAGTCCAATGCTCAAACCACTACACCATGCTGGCTCTCAATACTCTGCTAATGGTAGCTGGAGGGTTGGAGCTGTCTATATAGATAGTATTCTTTTGGCCCAATGTGTCATGAAGGTGTTTTTCAAAAATGGCACATATGGTGACCATACTGATCCCTGTGTCTGTTCATGCAGCTGCTCCATCCTTCACTCTGTAGCCCATTAATCACGCAAGAGGCTACTGATGATCCCACTTTTTTGGAAAAAAAAAGTCTTTGCTTTGTTCACCTGACACAGTCATGGAAAGGCATGACATAAAAGCAGATCCAGGAATGGCCCATCCCTGGCTTTCAGTGATAAGCAATTTCATATTGTTCATAATTTGATAGAGGAAAAATGCAAAGAAAAGTATTATTGTAGAAAGAAATGAGGACACAGGCAATGGCAGAGCAGAAGATGGAAGAGTAACTGCTAATGGGTCCAAAGACACCTACTCTCTGCCCTTGCCCACTGGACCTCCTCTTTAGGGCTTTGGGCCTGCTACCTGTTGGCAGGACCACTTTCCCAGCTGCATTTCTCAAATGTTGGGAAACTCATTTTTCAGTCAGAGAGTGAATAATAGTGAATATTCTTTCCATCTCTACTGTGGTTTTCACCCTTGCCTAGTAAATATACTTGGGAACCAATTGTAAACTCCTGAGGAAGACAGCTGAGAGGCAGTTGAATCCTGTGGACCTTCCTCTTTGTGAGCAAAGAGGGAAGTTTTCCGCCACAAATCTTGTCAATCCCATGGCAAAATTCTCCACTCCTTTACAAGCAGGGTATGTAAAATTGGGAGGCTAGGAGGAGGCATTTTTGCCCTCAAATACCCCTCAACACTCTCTAGGGACTGTGGGGGGCATTTTTGCCATGTTTGCAAGTGGTCTGTTGACAGTGGGATTTTAAAAAAAAAATTCCAAAGGCATGTTGAAGAAGACTGTTGGTTCACCAGATCCCTTGTTCCCCAACATTCCCCTTCTCCCAAAGGCTGAAGATATGTGCCAGTTGTTTTGCTTGTGCACTTATTTTCTCTCCTACAAGTGTCATTAGGAGGGAAATTTTTAAAAGCAAAACCTGGTGGAGAGGAGAGTACATAAAATCTGCCCTTGATTTCTGTATTGGCCTGCATGAACTGGCACAATTTAGAAGTGTCAGTTTCTCCTTCATGGAATCTCCCACCTCCAATATATCAAGATTCTTTTGCCTGAAGGCACAGAATGTTTGCTGGAAAGTCTTACATCTATATGAAAAGATGGTTTAACGCATCTTAATTAATTAACTCAAATTCTAGATGCATTTACACTCATGTTACAAGAGACACAGGTAAAGAGAACAGGATAATCCTACGGAAGGCAGGTGGACAACATCACGAAGGTGAAAACTTGGAAATCAAGTTTCTCAGTAAGAGAGTAAACAGAGGAGAAAAAGACCTCAGAAAATTAAAAGTATATTTAAAGCTGAAGGCTTCACCATTTGTTTTGAGTTAATCTCTTTTCTGGGTGGGAGGATGTTGTTTTTAGAAATGTGTATACCACTGAGGCTTGTCAAATCAATTTGCTTCCAAGGTAATTATTTTTTTAAAAAAAAAACTTTTAGAGTTAAGCTGTCTAACACCAACATTACACATTACAGTGGCTTTTCTTGTTATATTATGTCAACTGGCACGCTTATTCTCAAAGTATAATGATCTTTTTTCTTTCCCCCCATTTTTTCTTCTTGTCAATACAGATTTTGATTTAATTGTAGTGAAACCTTTAGCCTTTATGAACACTCTGCATCATGTGTGCTGATCCACAACTTACTCCACAATCCTAGAAGAACTTTTGAAACAATTTCCGATGCAAGAACCAATTACAGAAGAATGGCAAGGTGGAATCTTCAGACAAAAGCTTCTACAACTTCCAGTTTAGGAGAACTGAAACTTACCTTACTTCATGGATTGAAACTGAGCCCTAAATGCAGACAATAAATAAAGATCAGTTGGGCCTTTAACTGAAGTAGGTGAGGTCACACAATGCTACTTTGCTTCTTATAGCCTACCTTCCCTTTCCCATTGTAAAAATAAGGTATGTTGCAAATTTTCTTCCCTAATTTATTAAATTTCTGTCTGATGCACACATTTGTTTATGGCCATTTCCACACTAGCCTGTTATAATGCTATGATTCCACTTTCAACATCCTATGGAATCCTGGGGTTTGCAGTTTTGGGAGGGGTCAGAAACTGCAAACCCCAGGATTCCATAGGATGTTGAAAATGGAATCATAGCTCTATAACAGGCTAGTGCAGAAATGGCCTATGTTATGTCCTGTTGAATGTAACCAGACATGTTTTAAGTAAATATTTACAAGATAGGAACATGCAGCATCTTGTATCCAAATTATATGCATATTTATACAAGGATGTCTCACTGGAGAGCCAGCATGGTATAAGTGTTTTGAGCACTCAACCATCAACCTTGGAGACCAGGGTTCAGTTCCTCACTCGGGCACAGAAACCCACTGGGAGACCTTGGGCATGTCACACACATTCAGCCCCAGAAAACCCCATGACAACTTTGCAACAGAGTTACCAGAAACAAATGGGAGGCACACCACCACCACAACTCCCATTGTGTTCAATGGATCTCATCTCCAGGTAAATTAGCACAGAACCATGGCCTAGAGGACTAGAAAACATTAATATTTGACAGCCTTTCATTTTCAGCAGAGTACTAAACGGATGGTAACTAAACAGTCTCTAACTACAGATACTTTTTAAAGTTTCCGATTCAATTTATGCTTTTTTACCATTTTAACTAGTACGTAACACTGAAGAGGGAATTATCAAGCCCTGTCCTCCACCTCACTGCATCTCACTGTATGTTGATGCATAGACCTATACTGTCCTTTGTGTCTTCTGTCAGATGACAAATAGCTACAAGCATAAATATTCTCCATAGAGCAGGGGTAGGTAACCTGCGGCCCTAAAGCCACATGCAGCCCTCGACCTAATGTCAAAAGTTCACTGCTAGTGGTCAACTTGCCCACCACTGATATGAAGTCCCTCACAAATTACTTTCAAAGGAACATGGCCCACAACAAAAGAAATGGTACTCTCTCAATACAAAAGTTTCAACATTTCCACAAATCAACAGGGTAATCCTAACTCAACACTGTGCCAGCTCTAGGGAGTTAAGACTGGGGCAAGCTTCTTCCCTTGGGAGAAATGTCCCTCTTCTGCCAGAGTCTTCTTCTGCACATTGACCTCAGAGATCTGCTAACAGAAGGAACTGCTGGTAGATCTAGAGAGCAGAAGGGCCAAAAAGGGCTGGAGAACACCAGGAAGAGGAAGAGTTATACCAGATCCAAACCTCCTGTGGATCAGGGACACAGCCACAATGCCAGCACAAAGTTTAGCCAAGGCAAGGCTTAAATATATCTCTAGGCTGGGAGGGCTTAGGATTCAACATGACCTGAGTTTGCCAGGGTCTCACAGCTCAAACTGATCCTTGACTGTCTTGGTTGGTTGGGTTTGCGTTCTATATGTCTTAAGAGAAATTATAAATTAAAGAGTGAGGCCCTAACCACCATATAGTCCAAGGAATGTTCAAAATGACTGAACTCAGTGAGGCTGCAAATCAGCTTAAATCCGGATGCTTAACTGGTTGCTCAAAGTCAGTCAGTACCTCACAATTTTAGCCATGATGGATTAGCATACTGTGTATTTCCTACATTCCAATCTCAGAGGAAATGGGCTTGACAAAAGCAAGGAGCAATTAAGCAGAGCACAACGGAGATGACACTGATTAGCAGAGGGCACCTCTCTTTCTTTACTTTCCCATCACTCCAGTCTCCTGCTTACCTCCTTCTTTCTCTCCCCCCACTTTTTTCTGCTCTCCCCTTCCCAGTTCAAAGTCACTTGAGACCTTCGTTCTTATCATGAAGTGTTCTGCCAAATCAAATGTAAACAAATGACATGCACAGTTGACATGGCAACACAGCAGCACCACACGCAAAGGTGGTGGCTGCAGAAGCTGTTAATGCTCCAGTGCCAAGCACAGATTTCCTATAAAAAGCCACAAATAATCAGCAAAGAGAAAATAAATCAAACCACTTCTATTTCAGGATTGGATGGGATAGGGTATGCCTCTAACATACTGGACAGTTTTCTATCGTCCTTGTTAGTTATGCACAATGAGTGTCACTGAATAATTAAACCAGAATGATGTTTCCTCCAACAATTAAATAGGAACAGTACTTGTGTTCTGTCAATGTATTTAATACCAGCCACTCTTCCTTATGTCACTTAAATACAATGGTATAAGCTGCAATGAACCTTTACTTATACAGCCAATAGGTCAGTATGGATGCCTACCATGTCAAAACGCAGCTAGTATTTACTGACCTCTAAAGCAATATGTTATTGAGGTAGGGCAAACACTGAATGCTGCATGGATTTGTAGTATCTAAATAATCTAGAAAGCACATATTTTCTAGAAGATTGAGACATTTTGAAGTTATGATTTCATTAGGGAGAAAAGAGCTGCTACTGGTCCTTACCAGAGTAGTTGCTCATGCTGCTTTCTTGTTAACTCACCATTTCACAAACTGTAAAGCCAGTCTATCTGCTATGTGTGTGTTTATTAATAATTTTCCAAATAAAAACAAACAACCAAACCTTCACCCAAAAATGGATTTCAGGGCAGTATATACAACAATTCAAGTATCTAAAACAACTAGTGCTATTAGTGACTTCCATATTAGCAGGGCAATGAGTCCACTCTGCATTCTGGTCAAAACTTTAAAGGAACTATCCAGAGTACTGATTTCTACTCCCTTCTGCCTCCAAGTGCTGAACTCTTCCTACAAGTTGCTCAATACAGTGTATGTTGTCCTCCTTTCCATTTTTATCCTCATGATAAACCTGTGATGGAGGCCTGAGGAAAAGGAACTGACCCAATGAGGAACTTCACCAGCCTTTAGTCATTCATGAAATAAGTACTAGCATCTTGAATTCAGCTCATTAGTGAAAAAGCAATCAATGTATATCCTGTGGAAAAGAAAAACACTGTCCTATCTGTCTGTGCTAGCTGAAGCTTCAAAACCATTTTGAGGGCAGCCCCATGCAGAACACATTAGAGTAATGCCACCATAAAGTCCCTAGAACATGGATTGGCTACCCTTATCCAGGAAGGGCCACAGCTGAACCAACCAAGACTGGTAACGCTATTTAGGCCTCCAGTGACAATGTTGGTTCAAGAAGCACCACCCAAGTTGCTCATTCAGGACAAGCTGTAGTTTACCAAAAATAGCTTGCAAACCAACCTTCTGGACTCTAGAACCACAGGCCTCTGTCTTGTCTGGGTTAAGATAACTGGCTCCCTGGCCAAGCTGAGACAACAGTTCAGCACCTCCACAGTTTCACCTGACTTAGGAACCAAAGCAAAATACAGCTGGCAGTCATCAGCAGACAGTCATCCTATTCCAATTTCTCAGATGACCTCATCCAATAGCTTCACACTGAGTTTAAAAAGCAAAGAAGATAAGATGGAATCTTGTGGGACCACACACCAATAACGTTTGAGGTCAAGCAAAAATCCCACACCACAGCTATCTGAAATTGACCCTACAGGTAGGAGAAGATACATGATATCACTAACCAGCTCCAACCCACACAGTTGAAGCAAACTAGATACCATTGTTATTAATATCAAAAACTGCTGAGTGTTCAAGAAGAACCAATATAGTCACATTCCTTCTCAATCCTGATAGTGCTCATCAATCAAGGTAACCCAGTACCAAATCCAGGCCTAAAACTAGACTGAAATTATTATCTGGCTTATCCACCTCATATGCAGCGGGCTGCCACCACTCTTTCATGCATCTTGTCCAAATAAGGGAGCAATTGGATTATTAGAATCTTCCAAGTTTAAAGAGGATTTATTTAAAAGCAGTCTTACAGCTGCCACCTTCAACAGATCATATTGTCTTCCAGTCAGAGATTAATATCCTCCTGGGCTGCACAGCCAATCTCCTCCATCTGAATATAAGAAACCAAAATGGGTAAGAGCAAGAATACAGATTTCCCCAAAACCTGCATGTAGGCTGACCAGATATGACTGACCTTGTGGTCAAAGTTCCTAAGCAACTTGTCCATCCAGGACTTCAAGGACAGCAACATTTTATCAGTTCCAGATTCTTTCTAGACCAGTGATTCTTAACCTTTTCTTTAACATGGAACCCCCTGCAAATATAATTTTTTGCTCAGGATCCCAAGACTTAACTCAAGATTTAAATATTTAAATTTAGATTTAAATATTCCAGTATTTGGTTAAATATCCAACTATTTATTTATTTATTTATTTAGGGCTTCTGGAGGCTAGGATTTAAATCCCTGCTCTGCTCAGACACTGGGTGACCTTGGGCACGTCACATTCTGGCAGCCCTCAGAAGAGGGCAAAGACAAACCCCTTCTGAACAAATCTTGCAAAAAACAAACAAATCCCTGTGATAGGTTTATCTTAGGGTTGCCATAAATCAGAAGTGATTTGAAAGTACACAACAAAAAGTACCACTTGACAGGAGGAAGTTCTTTTTAGCCATCATGTCTCTGCCTTTTGACAACTGACTTATGGCGACCCTATCATAGGAGTTTTTCTGGCAATATTTGTTGCCTTTTCTTTTCTCTGAGGCTGAGAGAATGTGATTTGCTTGAAGTCAACCAGTGGGCTTCCACAGCTGAGTGGTGATTCAAATGCTGTTCTCCAGAGTCATAGTTTGGACATGCATTTATGCCTGTTCCTGTTTCTCTTTCATCAGGGATGTAGCAGCAGGGGTATGTGTGCCAAAACTGCTCCCTCATTTGCTGTAGCATCCTTGTTGCTGCTGTTGCTGGTGATGTCCAGCAGCAGGGCTTCATGGACCCCCAGTGAGGGCTCCCTGGACCCAAGTTAAGAACCACTGTTCTAGACTCTTGCTGTAGGGATAAAGGAAGCTGTAATCCAACACATCTGGATAGCAAGAATATTTCTGCCCTAAATCACAGAATCATAGTATCATAGAATCATAGAGTTGGAAGAGACCCCAAGGGCCATCGAGTCCAAACCCCTGCTATGCAGGAACACCCATCAAAGCATTCCCAACATATGGCCATCCAGTCTCTCCTTAACAACCTCCAAAGAAGGAGACTCAATCACACTCCGAGGCAACATATTCCACTGCTGGACAGCTCTGACCATCAGGAAATTCTTCCTGAGGTTCAAGTGGAATCTTCTTTCCTGCAGCTTGAATCCATTGCTCCTTGTCCTGGTCTCTGGAGTGGTAGAGAACAAGCCCGCTCTCTCCTCAACATGACATCCCTTCAAATATTTAAACATGGCTATCATGTCCCCTCTTAACCTTCTCTTCTGCAGACTAAACATATCCAGCTCCCTAAGACGTTCTTCATAGGGCATGGCTTCCAGACCCTTCACCATTTTGGTCTCCCTCCTCTGGACATGTTCCAGCTTGTCGACATCCTTCTTGAATTGAGATGCCCAAAACCGGACACAGTATTCCAAATGAGGCTAACCAATGTAGAATAGAGTGGTACTATTACCTCCCTCGATCTAGACACCATACTCCTATTGATGCAACCGAGAATCGCGTTGGCTTTCTTGGCTGCCGCATCACACTGCTGACTCATATTCAGCCTGTGATCTACCAAGACTCCTAGATCCTTTTCACACGTACTGCTCATGTAAATGAAGGATTCTCTTCTATCAGGAACAGTCACAGCAACTATAATGAAGATATAGTTTTTATTTAAATATAGATTTGACACAGGAACCATTTATAATAGTTCATTACAACACAGCACTGCTCCTCTCCCATGGCATGCACCTGAATGTAATTTGTGAATAAAAATGTCTGCTGGTTATCAATTTATGAGGCATCACTATCAGAATGTCTCTTGATTCATTAACAAAAGGTAGCTTAAAGAAAAATGGTATGAAGTATAATAAAAAGCAAGTTCTGTACATGTTTAAAGTAACTTTTTCCCACTCTTGAAAATTATGTTCCATCCTAAATTGCTAAAGCAGAAAGCACTTTGCTAAATCGCTAAATTACATCAAAGAAACACACATACATTTTGTGTCCTATTTTGTGGTTATAACTACATCACGATAGCACACCATTTTCTAATTGACAATCCCAACTCAAGGAATTAAAATCTGTCTTTTGCCCACTGCTCTATCAGTGACAGCCACCAGTTATTAAAAGTGTAATAGAGTACAGAACATTCTATTGCCAGAATGAAAACAGTTTTATAACCAAATTGCAAGAGCAAAATGATACTTTCCAAATGCTTTCTTTTTCTTAAAAAAATAAAAAGGTAAATATATTAATATTTGATCTGTATCTTGTCATCCTTCTCAGGTGACAGTAACTCATCAGCTGTGACTATGAAAGTATTTTATACCCTATAGTTTCCTTTAAAATATTATCTTCATTATTCTTTTGCCAGTTCCTGCCCAATATGATTATTTTAAGAGGTGTTCAATAATATCTATAATGTAGAAGCATAACCTTCACTAGAAATTTACCAGAAATAAATAGCAACAAGAAAAACAAAAATCCAGTACATCTATAACAAACCTGGCATCGACTGTGGCATTTATGCACATACCAAGGACACCCTTCCCCACAACCAGGCCTACTGGTAGGCAAATTGAGGTAGCTGCATCAACAAAACCAGTCATCTCTTTGGGCAGGGTACAGCAACTGCTTCAGGCAAGGTCTTTTATGTATCAAGAAGAGGCAGAAAATTGCCAGGAATTTAAGTTTTACTGCCAAATCTGGGGAGAAGTGCTTATGAGATTTTTCAGCCTTATGTCCTAAAATAACTTGGCCAGTTTTGGATACTCTGGGTGGGTGAGTGGACTGTGTGTACAATGGATTTCCACTTCTTTCTCAGGTTAACCATCCCAACTGCTATCCCACTTTTGTTCCACAATAGCAGTTCCTTTTGTTACACACGGAAAGGAAGGCTATCAAAGAAAAAAAAATTATGACACCTATGCTTCGTTGAAGGTGACTCACTTCAGTTAAAGTGTGAATTTTACACCAGACCCACTTATTGTCTGATTTGGCAGGGATGGCCTTAGAGTTAATCCTCTGCCATCCAACTTTCTCAGCTACTTTTAAAGTAATCCTGGTTTCCCCCTCCTCCCCACTCCCCATTTTCCTGCTTTGTCCTTGGCTTGCTTTGGTTGTTGTGTACTTTGGTTGCTGCACACACATATTAAAGTGCAAAAGTAGTTCAGCAGGAGGGACTGGCAAGGCAAGGTTGGTGTCTTGCTTTTCCCGGGAGGCACAAGCAAAAGCAAACTATTACAGTTCTGTTCTAGCTTTAGAACAGAACATCCTGTGCTGTGTGACTTTAAACTGCTTTTTTATAGCATGCAAAAAGAACAAACATCTTATAAATAGTAGTAGAAGGGGAGATCCTCACCAATTAAAAGGGATTTCCTTGAGAACTGCCCCTTTGTTTTACAGTTCCTGTGAAACTGCACACCAGGTGTTCTCTCAAGCCTTCTTTCTTACAGACACACAGATTTCCCCCCACCTCTAACTTCCCTAAAATATGATTAATATTACAGATAATCATTCCTGACTTGATTCCCTCTTCAGTTCTGCTTTGTTTTTGAGATTTACATAAACCTTATCATTTAGGTCTTAATTTTACTGGCTTTCTTCTCTCTACTCTTTTTCTTTTACATATACCAATACTCTGTGTGAGCCAGGTATTCATAGTGTCACAGGAAGAAAGATGTAACTTGTAGAGGTCCAACACCAGGAGAGATTTTACTGCTTGCATGCAACAGAGTCTCTTTTTCTTACAAAGCAATGTTCTGTTTATATTAATAGTGCAATCATACACATACCTAATACAAAGTAAATCTCAATGAGTTCAATGGAATTTGCTCCTAGTAAATGAGTGCAAGATTGCAGCTGGAAATATACTTTAAAACAAAAGGCAATGGCATGCATGTAATTTTTTTATGAGAGCCCCCCCCCCGCAACTATTTCTTTCTCATTTAATTGCATTCCATTTATCTCCTGGAGCTAAATGTATTGGCACATTATTTCCTACACCCCAATTATATTCTACTAACCCTCATGTGGAGTAGGTTAGGCTTAGAAGCTATGATTGGCTCAAGATGGCCACAGGAGTGGCATGCTATGCTGAAGCTAGGACATGAACTGCTCTATAATGTGCATTGAGCAAAGGAAGAAAGTTCATTCAAGAGATCTGAGTGGGGGGAAAGCTGTAATTTTCAGCAGGTTCAATAAAGCCATTTTGATTTTAGAATAATGTATTATAAAATACTATATTTATTGCTGATAATGCTGTGCACCCATATGCACACACACAAAGTATTTGTATTTATTGATTTGGGCTCTTTTTTTTTTAGGCTTCCCAAGCTCAGGCTTCCCCAAACTATAAATTCCAAGGTTTCTCTGCTTAAAATAGTAATTTTGGGTGTTCCTCCTCATTATAACTTTTCCTCCCTTGTTGCCTGGTCACATTTTTGTGACAACAACTCTGATGTGGCTCCTAGCTGCCTGGCCTGCTAAAGACTGGCCAGGAACATGTGAGACAGGGCTTCATAAGGACTCCCCAAATCTCATGAGAGGAGAGCCTCTTCAGGTTCCCCAAGATTTCTTATTTCATTGGAACCCCCAAATCCATGCAAATTTCATGATGGTAGGCCAGCCATCTCAAGATAACAAAGTTTATTCAGTGACCACGCTGCTTGGCTCTGCTGGAGAGGAAGAACGGGCACCTGGGCCACACCAGTAACAACCAAGGAGACAGATTCTCAGTATTTGTTATATGACACACCAGTATGTAACAAATCCCATGAGTCATTCTGTTGTAAATGCAGCTGGTGACCACTGTCAACAGTCAGAAGAGATATGGGTTTGGGGCATTCTCTATCTGTTTTGGCCTGCAGTTTGCAAGCTCTGCCTGGAATAAGAATTCTTCACTAATGTATCCTGGATTCCAATGAAACTGTTGCGTACACTCACTTCATGCATTTACTGCTTCGAATGGGGCTACACCCATACAGTCACAGATTATAGAACACTGGTGCTATCTCTTGCCACCTGCCAACGAAGAGCAAGTGCAATTTTGTAAGGCTGACTGACATATAGAATAATGGAGAAGTTCATTAAAGAGGCAAATGAATGCAGCATATATCCCTTATATTCACAGATCCAAGGAAGCCTGTACCTACTGATTTGAGCAAAGAGAAGACTGAAACTGGCATTGCAATTATAAAAGGTAATGGAGTCTGATTTACATTTCGGAATTTATTAGCTCATTTTTAATTGGGAAGTCATTTGAATTGCAAGTGAAATGATTAGATTAGAAAGCCACTCAGCAATTTCGTACCCTGGACTGCAGAAAGCTTCACTGAGTAAGCTGCATATTTTGCAAACTGATTGTTTCAGACTCTGTGCCCCCCCACATACATTTCCCACCTCTCCCATGCCCTATTTTGCTAATGAGTCATACTAAAGGTAAAGCTGCATCATTGTAAATACATCCTGGCAAACTCTTTGTGGGTTCCTTTTAAAGGATTTCACTTACAACCATTCATTTTAAAAAGGAACTCTGGTGAGTCTGCCATGGGGAGGGAGAAATAAAAAACCTTTTTCAAGGTTCTAGGAGCAGTTAGAAAAAAGCAACTCCATGCAAAACCTCTACCAAGCTCCATGCAAGTGTTTTTGACCACCACCCACATAGCAAAATTTGCCAGCATGCATTCAAGTTGCAGGGAGGGTCTTTTTTTAATATTGTCTAGGCAGAAACTAACATAAAAAGTGTAGTTTATACTTTAAATTGGGGGGGGGGGTGCATCCCAGGACTGCATGCATCCCATGGTCATTTCTGAGACCTTCCAGATCCAACAATTTAAAAAATATAGAATCACTGCCTGCTTTGAAAACATCTCTCCTGAGCCTAAAAACTTTCAAGGGGGCTGAAAATATGACTCCTCATGCTCCACAGATGGCTTCTTGAGGTCAGCAGAAGGAATAAGCACACCTTGCAGAAAACAAAGAAAGGGGTGAACTCTGGTAGTCAAGAGCCGTCTCCCTTGAGGAGATCCCCTTTGTACTACAGCACCCCTGGACCTGCGCACACATGTCCCAACTTTCAGCTGTGAAATGTTGGAGGGTATGGGGCACTTAGATGGGAGACCTCCAACATATACCAGGTGCTGTAGGCTAGACTGCAGAGGGAGGAACGGCAAAACCACTTCTGAGTATTCGTTGTCTATGAAAACTCTATGAAATTCATGGGATCACGATAAGTCAACAGGCAACTTGAAGGCACATATACACACACAGACAGGTTAATCATGTTGTCTCTACCCCTTCCTTGAGAGTAAAAAATAAAATTAATAGCTACCTATTTGATGCCTTTTCATAAGACCAGCATTCTTCCACTTGGGATAGTTGCCTCACACCCTATCTACTGGTAGAGCTGGCCTTGAGTTCACCTAAGCCTTGGAGCACTGGCACATCATTTCATAAGGATCTGAATTTGCAAGCCCTAATTCAGCCATTCACTTTTATTTCTTTCACCCACACTGTTTGTACGACTAAGGATCTCCAAATGTGTGTGTTCGCAGAGTCAATCTGTCAAGTTAATTACAAGCCTGCCTTTAATATTTATCACGTATATGATTTATATTCATTTTATGCATTTTAATTATGTACACATGCCTCAAGGTCTGTGACAATCGAGCAGATTTTTTAAAAAAAATCCTAATGATGATAATTTTGTCAGTTGTACAAGTACTGAATATAGGCTTTTTCTGAAAAGAAGCCCTTCTAATTTATTAACCAGGACTCAGGAATGTAGATATAGCTATTTATGGGTTTCCGAAAATAAAAATGAACAACTTGTTATAAATTAAAAAGATGTTGTTATGAAACTCATCCAGAAAACAATCTGTAATTGATTTGATTACTTGCTTTTTCTTCCTTGATGAGCTAACTGGTGGTGACTGCTAACTTCAGCACTGCAACAAAGGAACTGATCTCAAAGCCTGTAACTATTTGCTGCACCTTATTCTCATTGACCTCACTGAGCTTTTTCAGACATACCAAATATAGGAATTGAATTCCAAACCTCCCAGCAGGTGCTCAGATGGGATAGATAAAAAAAGACCATATGAACAAAATATGAATTTTGGTAGCCTGTTAGTAGAGATGCGCCATTGTAGTGAGCAGATCCTCTGACACCAGGCAGATGAGTTCTGGAGTCCATATTAGCATCATGGACAAGTGTTAACAACTGCCAACTGACATTAACGAGTTTGTGTTAGTGACTTTGTTGAATACTTTTTTGCATTTGCTTTGCAGTTTTAGACTGGTAAAAGATATGAAGGCTGGGGAAGTGGATTTTTCTCCATTGCTGACTTGTTTGCACATTTCTCATAGCCATGGGTCACATTTTGATTTTCTTTGATTGCTTCTACAGTATCTTTTGGGGGAGCTATCTTCCATTGGCCTTGATGGAGTCATGCATTCCACTCTGGGATCTCCCTATACATTCCAGTGGTGGGGAATCTGATTGCTGGCCAAGGGATAGTCAAAGTAGAATTTATTAGGGGACAGTTCCACCACTGACTGTGAGGAGATGCTGGACCCCATAAGCGGAAGGTTTGGAATGCTCCTGTGTGCCATCTGCTGAAACATCTACCACCCATAAAGCAATAAAACAGGACAGTATCAGGCACCAAAAGAACCCTTGGAGAGGCTTTAAACCACTCTGCCCCACAAAACAACAGCATTCAAATTTGTTTGGAGGATTTGCTTTGTATCTTAGAAGACGGCAGAATTAAGGATTGTCCTATCTCAGTCAGAGCAGCTAAATTTGATAACTCAAACAAACAAACTAAATAGCTCCCTTCTCCTTACTTGTTTCTAGGCAATGAGTACAAGGTCACAAATAAATTCCCACAGAATTCTAAAGCAAAGCGAGCCCAAAAGGTCAGTCAGGGTAATCCAAAGTCAGGCATGGAGTTCAGCAAGATATCCGGGAAAGGGTGAAAGGTCAGAAAAGGCTCTGACAGCTTCCGAAGAGGAAGGCAACAGCTATATAGGTCAGAAGCCTAACTGCATCTGTTGCTTGATTAATTGTTGCCAGTTATAAATTATCTGGGATCAGTGTAGGCACTCTCTTTGTTGTCTGTGCTCAGCAGAGGTAGGTACAATAAATTTATCTTCTGTGTCTGAAGGGGCAAGACTCTGCTGGACACTGCCTTCTGTTCTGTTTGTGGTGCTGTAACCTCCTCCTGTACAGGAGGTCCCGGCATACCCCATGTTTCAGACTCTGGCATGACCCTGTTTCAGACTCTGAGTCAGAGTCCATGTACTGGAAGCAGGGCATGACAAGGACAGATTTGGGGAAGTTCACACATGCAAATTCACATATGGGTTCAGACGTGCAGGTACAGCTGTTGGTTTCTCTACACTGGAATGAATTATATGTATGAACTGACTGCAGGAAAGCATTACATGTGAGATGGTATCTTCGTTCATACATGGAAACCACGTAAGTACAAGGCTTTAAAAAATACATAGGTCTCATTTTCTTTAAAAAAAAACAGAAAGTTAACTCTTTATTTGACCATTTTCAAAAGTAACTAAACTTATTTTTAAATTACTTAAAAAAAAAAACATCTAATGCTACAAGCCATTGGTGTGTATAAAACACATTTTTCTCCTGTCTACTCCATCACTGTCTCAACACTCTCAACATAGCATGGGGCAGCATTTGAACCATAGAATATTTCTCTTCCATCAAATGGAGAGGCCACACTCTTTAACTTTTTAAAACTTTAAAAGTCACAGTTACATTGCAAACAGATTTTTTTTCATTGCTGTTGCTAACTGCTGTCATGTCCACTTCGACTTATGGTGACCCTATGAATGAGGCCATTTCTGCACTAGACTGTTATAGCGCTATTATTCCACTTTCAACATCCTATGGAATCTTGGGGTTTGCAGTTTAGGGAGGGGCAGTCCCTGCTTAGTCATCTTGGATTCTAGGGAGAGTTCAGGTATCATTTCTTCTAGGACTCATTTGTCTTTTTGACAACACATGGTAGCTGCATAACTCTCCTCCAGCACCACAAGGAATTGGTTTTCTTTCTATCAGCTTTCTTGTCTTGTCCAGATTTCACATTCATTCACAGAAACTGGAAATATAATGGTATGGATAATCCTGAAGCTGGTGTGCAACAACATATCCTTTATACTTGAGGATCTTGTCTTGTTCCTTCCTAGCTGACCTCAGATTTCTTCTGATTCCTTGACTGCAGTCTCCATTTTCATTAATGACCGAGTCAAGGTATAGGAAATCTTTGACTAACTCAGTGTCTTCATTATGTACTTTTAAAATTATGTAAATTCTGTGGTCCCTACTTTGGTTCCTTAATGTTCAGCTGCAAACCTGCCTTTGCCCTTCATTCCTTAACTTTCTTCAGTAGTTGTTCCAAGGGAATGACTTTATCCTCAGTATGTTACAATTCTAATTGGGGAAATGAATAAGTTACAAGTAACATATTTGAAATTACTTCTCCATTTAGGATTCAGAATTTAGGGGTGCTATTATCATTTTTCAGCCCTAAACTGTTAATTCCATACTCTCTCTTAGTTGCAGTGCAGTCCTACACCTGCTTTACACAGGAGTAAGCTCAATTGGGTTTAGGATTCTGGCTTAGATTTTACTTCACAAAGTCATGTCCAGTCTACTCCAGCGTTCCATAGATACCTGATCTCAGGTCTTGACAATTTGTCTAATCTCATGCATTATGGATCTATAAGAAACTACTTTGTTCACACACACAAACATGTACACACACACTCATGTGTGCACAGCATGCACACGCACGCACGCACACACACACATATAATATCCCACCTCTCTCCCAATGCTAAACCAAGCCAGCTAATTATGTTAACACAACATAAAAAAGATATAAGTTATGTAACAGTAATACATGTGAGAGCCAGTGTGGTACAGTGGTTTGAGCACTGGAGTATAACTCTGGGAACCAGGGTTTAAATCCCCATTCAGCCATGGAAACCCACAGGATGAACTTGGGCAAGTCATATTCTCTCAGCCTCAGAAGAAGGTGAAGGCAACCCCCTTTAACCAAATCTAGCCAAGAAAACTTTGGCTCTAAGGTTTGCCTTAGAATTGCTGTAATTCAGAAATTACTGGAAAACATACATCATCAACAACAGTTTTAATTTTTTTAAAACTTTTTATTACTAATTTATTTTAGATGTGTTTTTAACTGTTTTAACCATGGCTTTTAAGAATAATGTTATTTAATTAATTTTTTAACATTTGTGTAATATAAGATTTTAATTCAGTCTTGTTTTACATTTCTATAAGTCACCATGGATCTCATCCCAGAAGAATAGCCAAGTATATATTCAATCAGTCAATAATCTATCAGGTTAATATATGTCTGGACATTTGTCCAGGTCTATTTTACTACTTTTTTCAAGACAAAGGGAAATTCTTCTTCACATGGTAAAAAATCAATATATGCAGTTTATATAATGTGATGTGATAATTACTAACTGAGATAACTTTAAAGGGGGTTTAGATAACTTTAAAGGAGGATTAAAGAAATTCATGCTGATAAGTCATGAACAGTTATTAGTTAAAATGGCTATATGGAATCTCCCATGTTCAAATAAACACTGAAGTCTAGTTGCTGGAGATCAGAAGCATTAGGGGGCTTTTACCATCACTTTCAGCTTGTGAGCTTCTCCAGAGCCAGAGGGTCAGTTCTATGGACAGTTGGGAGGTCAAGGGTCAAACTGCTGAAAATGCATATACATGTATAAGTTGGAGCTTTTGGTACCCCAACCCATAAGGTTCTTTCCTGTGGCCAGAGCTGTGGTACTGCCACACATGAATGCTATATGTCTGATGTATATTTTCCCCCCTTCATAACTTACTAGCAGAAGGCTGCCAGAAACTAAAACATTCAAATTACAAGTGATGACACCTAAACATTAGAAATAACTTTTTTTTACTGTAATAACAAGTCAGTGGTGGAATAGATTGCCCCTAGAGAGTCAGTGGTGGAATAGATTGCCCTTAGAGAGTGGTGATATCTTCAGAGGTTGGATGGGGATGTTCAGGAGTGCTTTAGTAGTGTATTCTTACATGGCAAGAGGTTGAACTAGATGGCCCTTGCAGTTCCTTCCAAGTCTATGATTCTATCATTCTAATTTTTTAAAAGACCAATTTACTTCCTTTTCATCACATCCATAATCAGCTGCCTTTCTTTGTTTAATGGTATACATATACAAACAGTTAGCAGCATCACTCTGCCTAACATGGTATGTGGACACACATGTGTACCACACAGGGCAGTGTGTTTCGTGGACATGTGAATTCTCTGAGGAAATCCTCTTGCTGCTTAGTAAACTGGAGGTCTGCCTTCCTGCTCCCTTCTTCCTCTGGTTTTAATTCAGAACAATGCTGTCCAGGTTGTTTAAATCTGCCGAAATATTTGCTTGTTTCTTCTACTCATAGATCCCTTCACTGGCTACCAGTTCAGGCCAGAGCCTGTTTCAAACTTTTGGTCCTGGTATTTAAAGCTTTGTGTTTTAACCTCCCTCAGTACCTCGCAGCTCGGCTTGTGTGGTACGTTCCACCCAGGAATTTGAGATCTACAGGCAAAGGATTATTGTCTGTTCCATCAACGTGTACAGCTCTGTCAATGTTGCAAGCCTTTCAATATCTGTCTCTGCATTTGTGCAATGGTCTTCCTTTGACCTCCAGCTGGAGGAGGATCTCACCCATTTTTGTAAATGGTGGAAGACCTTCCTCTTTGACTCACCGTCTTAAGCCACTGAGTTATGTTTAAGGTGCTGAGATGGGCAGCGACTGGTGAGGTGCTGGGGATTTTATTCCATTTATTGTTGTGGTGCTTTGTTTAATTGTCTCTGGCCATTTCCGCACTAGGCTGTTATAGTGCTATTATTCCACTGTCAACATCCTATAGAATCCTGGGGTTTGCAGTTTAGGGAGGGGCCTCAAAGGAAATGGCTTTTGTCCCTGATTGTGTATGTCGATATTCCGCCCTTTGCTGTAAAGGGCGTTATAAATAAACATCATCATCATCATCATCATCATCATTGAAGCACAGAGCACTTTACCACCACCTTTCTCTTCTTTCATTCACCCTGCTTTTCCCCCTAAAGGTCTCCTTCTGCTTGAGTAGCTCCTAGGAAGCTTTGTTTCCTGGAAAGCACTTTTTTTTCCTTAGCAGGAATTTTTGTCAGAGAACTTTAGTCTGTGTTTGCCCTTCTTTCCCACACCCTGACCTCCACCTCAGTCCAGGAAATTTCACCTTCCTGCAACATCATCATATGGTTGCAATTGCCAAGGTCCACCCCCTACCACCGACTTCTTTTTTTAAAAAAATTCTGAACCACTCCCTCCCTGACTCGTAATTTTTCAGTAAACGAAAGCAGGAAGGAAGAAGTCTCTTCACAGAAACTAGAGGCTCACACCACCAAAGCTGCTTGAATGTGGTAGATGTACATACGTTCCACCAGTTCAACTGTGTACTGATTACAAATGCACATCCGCATTTGTAAAAGCATAACTGAAGTGGGATCCTCATAACACTGTCTGTCCCTCTGATTCCCCTTCCTCATTCAGTAACTTGCTGTCAGATCCAATTTATTTCATTCTATAAGCACAGGCTTACTGAAACCACTTGGAAGAAACGATTAGGTCTGCTTTGGTTGGGAAGGAAAGTCTCATTAATGTCAGGAAAGGCAGGGGAGAATCCTGAGATGCTCCCAGCTAGTTTTCTTTCCTTTTAATTGCCCCCTACACTCTTTTCAAATGCAATTGATCTGTGAGTGACTGGAAATAGATCAATAAGGATTTCTGACTCTGAGTGCTTCTACAATGGGAATAGCAAAATGACTTTGAAATGAGCTCACAACAGAATGTGTGGAAGGACTGCAAGCTCCATCCATTTTTTTTATTTACGGTTGTTGTTCATGTGTACCTTCAAATCTTCCAACTTATGGTAACCTTAAGGCACTCAGAAATAATTCCTTGGCTCAGAATTCAATAACTCCGAAGTCCTATCCAGGAATCATAAATACAGTAAAAATAAAAAAGCTAATCCCCCTCTGTCACTGCCTTTTTCCCACATGAAGATGGACTTTCTGAAGTAGGGCTGCCAGATAAAATAAGAAATTAGGGCTCCTGTCCCTTTAATGGTTGTGTAGAAAAGGACATTTCAGCAGTCTTTCAACTCTGCCTAATGGTAGGACTGGCCTTGTGTGCAGGTAAATATAGCACTAGATTTTACAGTTGTATAAAGCAATACTTGCGGTTTTTCTTTGGTTTTCCTTCTTGAAGGAGTATTTTTAGAAACATCTTACAACCTTCTGGTTCCCTCAGATTTTTATAATTTTAAAACCAAAGGCAACATCTACTGAAACATGTCTATAGTGTGCCCTCCCACACATAAAAAAGTACACGACTGTACTGAAAGTCTTTTCTCCATATTCTGCATAGAGTTCCAGAAATATGAACAGTCTATCAAAATTGTGAAATAGCAACCCTTGCCCTTGGTGAACCCAACTATTAGCACACCCAGACCCGGTTATTTGCTTCTCCCAAATGAAAGTATTTCAGCCGTTTCTCAGCACTGCCTTGCACCACGGAAAATCCCCAGTTACTTCAGCTTTTTCTTTTCTTGCTGTTGTCACAGTAATAACGAGTTAGTATTTCCCACATCCTGGCCTTGCTATGCATTCTGCCTCCTGTTTATGGTAAACACAGCTTGCAATCTTTTTATTTAACAAGTCTGCTTTCCAGTATGCACTTTAAAAACACAACAGGCACTGTGTTTCCATATAATAGTATACAGCATTTTTTTTACAAGCACATCCATTTTTTCTTGCTTGCAGTGGCAAGCTGAGATATCATCACACCTGTAATCCCAGGCATTTTCTGTGTCATATTTAGATAATAATATTTTTAAAGGAGTGCTAAAAAGCAGTTGGCTCTAGGGGACTGCTAATGAAACACAGAAACATTCAACCCAGTCACTGGTCAGTAGCAAACAAAACATCAGCCATCTGATGGCTGCCCACCAACCAGCCTCCCTCTTTTATCCTGGCTCTGCTTAGTCTTATGAAGTTTTTGTTACAGGAACCATACAATTTTATATCAAGTCTGTTTTTTAAAAATAAAGTTTCCACTCCAAGGTGCTTGCAAGAAACTTCAGCCTGGTTATCATGAATGCTGATAAAATGTGGCCAAGAAACTCAGGCTTATTACTATCTATAAAAAGACAAGACTGGATAAAAAATTAGTTTCATGCAACTGAGCTGGCAGCAAATTCCCTCTGTCCCCCACCCCATCCCTGCTGCTGCCACTCCGGTCACAACAGCCTCTCTACACCTCAGAAACATCACACAGAGGATCGGGAGACCCTGGTGAGCAGAATGAATTGTGATGCAGGGATAAGCAGGAGGAATCCCTCTGCCCAAATCAGACAGAGGCAGCTTCCACAAGCAGACCTCACATAAACAATGCCTCCATCTGATTTTTGGAAGCTTCCCTTTTTCCACTTCTTCACAGCCGGTTCCATTCAGCAGTGTCCCCCAACTTTCTGTATAATATTTTCACAGAGCAGGAGAAGGCATCAAAGGAAGGAGGGTGACAGGGAAGCCCAGACTCGCATGCCTAAATGTGGATCTGTATGCAGGAGGACAGGAGACCATTCCTTGGTTTTAAAGGCTATATAGTGTATCCTCCTTCTCCTTGCATAAAAGTTTTCTTCTTTTTGCATAAAAAACTTTCTTTTTGATTTTCCTTTTTAAGAGAGTGTTGTATTGTTTCAATTGCACTGTTTTGAAATTCTTTTTATCAATTTAATTCTATATTTTACATTTTTTAAAATGTTGTTCATGGTTTAATTCTACTTTAAAGTTGCTCTTTTGTATGTTTTTAAACTTTGTTCTGTTTATCTATTTAATTTCTATCACCTTTCTTGCTGCACAGGACCTAAGGCAGCTTACATCCATTTAAAATAAGGTACAGCTAAGAAATTAATAGTACAAAAGTTTTAAAAATTAAACAAACAATTCTATTTAAAAACAAACCTTTGGCAGGAGGGAATTCCACAACCTGTTAGCAACCACTGAGAAGGTTCTCTCCCTTGTTCTCACCAAACACGCATGTGACAGCGGTGGGAGTGAGAGAAAGCATGTCCCTCTCAAATCTTAAAACTCAGGCAGGTTCAGATAGGGAGATACAGTTTTTCAGATAGACTGGGCCAGGGGTGTCAAACTTAATTTTATCTTGGGCTGCATCAGCATTATGCTTGCCCTCAAAGGGCTGGTTGTATCTGTAAGACTATATAAATGTAATTACTCTTTTATCATATTAAATAATTGCCTCTGCATTTGATTATTACTGGTTTTAGTAATATCTAGCTCTGAATCTAGAAGTCTAGGAAAACTAATGGCAAGCAGATATTCAAGTGTACAACTATTGTACAATTTATTGAAAAATGAGTTTTGAAAATAGAAGGTGTTTTTTTTAAATCAGACAAATATTACCAAGCACTGTTTATTACATTAACTTCATTTAACTTTTTGGTCCCAGTTGAGACAGGAAGAACAAATAATTGTGCTCTGCTCTGTGCCTCTTTCTGCGCCCTAGACCCTCTCTGTGCCTTTTTCTGGTCCCCCCTCCCCTCTTCATGGCTCACAAGAGTTGGAGAGAGGAGCAGTCAGAAGTAGAAGTAGATCACGAGTGCTGGTTGCTGGGCCCCTCTTCAGAATACCGGCAGTCAAGGGCCCACAATGTAGGGATTGGGCTCACCAGGTGGGGGGAGTGACACAGCTGCAGGAGAGATGTGAGGGCCACATGAAATGGCCTGGCAGGCTGAATTCAGCCTGTGGATCTTGTGTTTGACACATGTGGATTAGACTCAAGCTGTATTGGGCTTTAAAAGTCATAAGCAACACTGACTCAAAATAGAATGGTAGACAGTAAAGCTGTTTCATCAAGGGAGTTATGTGTTCCCTGTAATCGCCCCAGGCAGGAGCCTCACCATATCATTTTGGACCTACTGAAGTTTCCAAACAGTTTACAAGGGCAGATCCATGTATAGTGTGTTAACAGTAATCCAACCAGGATGCAATCAAAGTGTGTGTATTTAATGTGTAATCTGCTTTGAATCCTGGTTTTAGGGGAAAGGTGGTATCTAAACAAAGTTTAGAGGATAAGCAGGGGACAGACAAAGAGATGGGAGATTCTGCGTCACAAAAGGTGCCACCAAAACTGATGTCCTTTGAAATTAGTTTTTTTTTTTTAATCACACAGGTTTTTTTGTCTCATTCATGGAATGTCATTATGAGCACAGACAATAATGTTTTCCATTTATAAACCTACATTTTCCTACAAGTTCTTCCCCCCACCCCCTTACCACAGAAAATACATTAAAGAGGGAAAGATGGAAGAACTGCTCAATGCCATTTGACTGTCATTTGACTAAGAACTTCCAATCTGGAAGCACTTCTGATATGTCAGTGTTCAAAGGTTAGCATTTATGAATTTCTTCACAATAGAAATTGTTATCAGGCAAGGGTCAGAATAGCAGAACTCTAATGGGAAGAACTCTTCACGAGCAGCTCTACTTCATGCCGTATAAAAACCTCTGCCATTTATATAGCTTTGGCATGTCCAGTCTAAGAGACAGAACAGCAAATGGTGCCAAATCTAGGTGTATAGTATCCAAAGCCAGCTAGATAAAGAGATAAAGACAAGTATAATAGTTAAGAATGTGCTGCCCTTTCATAACACTGAGTAATGAGCATAACCGTAACACTGAGTGCTGAGTTCCTGAGCAATGACCTTTGAACCCAGGCCTACCCAAAGGCCAACCAACAGCATACTCTCCTACTGTGCACAGCCATGAATTTTCCTAGTTCATTTTAAACAAAGCCCACTGGACATCACCACAACTTATGGAATAAGGAAAGTCTATAAATTAACCACATTATCTGTGCACAAGGGCTTCCTTTTGTCTGTGTCCATATTAATCTTGTTTAAAAATATTTTAACAAGGCATCCCCCAAGGCCAAAACAGGGACACTAATTTCTCAGAGATCAATTATTAGAAAATAAGGTCACCTTCTGGTGAATAGGAGATGTATAAGCTGCATTTGCACATATCACTTACGGAAGATTCTACAAAAGTTAGAGGACATCTCTCTTAGAGTCAACTTATGTTGGACTGGGTTGCACTTTTGTTGAAGGTTTAAGTTCAGAGTTTTAGCATTCTCCTGAACTGAACTTTGAACCTGAAAATCCAAGTTTTGGCAGTGATCAAAGGGGCATTTGCACTGCTATAGTCTGGATGCCAACTATTCCCATTTCCAGAGGTGGCTAACCAGACCAGCCTACAAAGCACTGCCTTTGAAAAGTGTCTGGAAGCTTCAGATGGACTTGAATATGGCAGTCAAACAGGTTAGCAGGGCTAGTACAGGAAACATGCAACTTTCACATTCTGACAACTTCACTGGCTACTGGTCTATTTCTGGGCCCAATTCAAAGTGCTGATTATGACCTGCAATGCCCTATACGAATCAAGACTAGGCTATTTCGAAGACCATGACCTCTAAACACTTGTTGAACTCCTACCACTTAACTCTCCTAGAACAGAGACAGGCTATGTGATAGGTATGGAATTCTGGGGAAATCAACTGATTTTTCTACATTGGAATGGGTCTAGGTGCTTGGGGAGCCATTTTGGGAAAGGCTTAGTGGGCCACATGCAATCCATAGGCTTCACTTTCCCCACCTTCCTCCAATCTATCAAGTCATTTTGCTCTCCTCCTAAAAATTCTCACAGTGGGCAGTTCCATCCTATATACTAAGCGGTCTTCACAGTGTAATTTAATATTAGGTAGACCTCTTTAGCTTTGCTGCTGCATAAAAAAGCATATTCAGCATTCACAACAGCATAACACATTTTCAACACCACAATATTTCTGGGTTTTTCTTTGGGATTTCTATCCACACTCTCAGTCAAATATTATAGTGGCAATGGAAGGCTACAAGAAATTCCCACAACTACATGGAGAGAGATAGCGATTTGTTGCCTCCCTACACACCCTTTTTAAAGTGAATGAGTAATTTACAAATGCTATTTGTCCAGCCTTAAGATCCACTCACCTCTCTGAGAGTCTATCATAAGCATTCCTTCTACGGCACATGAAATAAAATCTATTTATTCCCCTTTCCCACACATGCACATAGCCTTTTGCTAGAACACTCAAGGCATAACTTTCTTTGCTGGAGAATAATTCTGACAACAGGATTTCCCATGATGGTTCTGCAGTAGTGAACTCCCTTTGCCACAAAAAGATCACTACAGACAGAGAACATCACCAATCTGATTGTGTACACCCAACTTTCTCTTTTGGGACTGCTGAATTCCTTTGCTGGCTGCTTTGTACCACTATAGATTTTTCATCATCAGTATACAGCATTGGCTTTTGAAGGTTGGAAAAGAGCAGCTGCACATGGTTAAGGCTCTCTGCATACAACTGGGAGCCCAGTTTTCTCCAGGTTCCTGATAACATGAAGAAAACTTTGTGTGCATACAGCTGGCTGGGCTTAAGCTGTGTCCTGGTTTCTGTTGCATATATCAGCTCCTTTAATCCAGCCTGTGATCCGCTAGTTGTATAGGACTCCTGCCACACCTAGGATTATTCCTTTTGAACAACACTGCAAATATACACAGAGCAAGAGTTTATAGCCTAAGCAATAAAGCTTTACAGACCTTATATAAAAATAGAAAAATGTTTGCTAGCCAGAGAATGAAATCAAGGAACAAAATGCAATCATACTGGAATGATTTATGGTCTTTCTTTTTCTCCCAAGAAGACAAATTCCACTGGTCATGTACTGTTGTTATATTATATAAATTCCTGATAAAACTATTTTGCTTGCAAAGACAGAAAATGAGAGGGGGGGGGGTAGAGTTTAAAAGTCAAAATGATTTCCCGAAATATATCTATTATGTTGAATATCTGAAAAAAATCACAAAGTGAGGAAAAGTGTGCAATTCTGTATTTTCATTATGCTTTTGAAAAAAAAGGAAAAGTGAATGATGCAGTCAATTTGTTTGAAAAAGTGTTGCTTGGTTTTTATTTTCTAAATTTCACATCTAAATGTGATGTTAGTATGCCAAGGCCAGGCATTTGATATCTATTTAATTTTTTTCCTTCCTATAACTTTTTTTTATATACAGAAGGTATGAGATATAAATAGAAGAAAAAAAGAAAGGAAGAGAAAAGAATTATTTATCTATTATTATAGGCTAACTAGGACCCTGTTACTTAAAAAGATACCTGCCAGTTTCTTCCTTTGCTTTGACTGCAGATGGACCAGAGGGGGTCTAAGTCCTTCGCTTTTTGTGACAGCTACTTTGGCTCCTGCTTTTAGAAGGCTTTAGAGGTAGCATGGTTTGGCTAAATTTGGCAGGTCAAGTGCTGGCATTTCTGTATCATGAAAAACTCCCCCTTCCCGCATACTTGGAATAATGACGTCACTACAATTTTGGCGTAGTTAATTTTTTCTCCTAGAATTTTTTTTCATTGCACAATCCTAACCAAGACATAAAGATCAGAGAAGCAGAAAAGAATACACTCCCAAAGCATTTCAGTATTTTATTAATCAAATGTGATGAACACATACACATTGAGAGATGCATGTAATAACTAGGAAGGAGAAGGAGGAAGGAGGAAGAGAGGCTTGCAGCCCCGTCTCTTTTATTTCTGCATACCAAAGAGATCCAGTGCATAACTGAATGGGAACTTTCTCTCAGCTACTGTGGGGCCAGCAGCCTGACAAAATGTTATAAACGCAACAGTAATATTATTTTTCAGTGCTTTTCCTTTTGGACCATATGCAACTGAATTTGAATAGCTGATTTTGAAAAGTGACAAGGAAATTATCTGAGTTCCTGGTCTGGCAACTAACAGTGCAATTCTAACTCAAAGATGTGCGAGTTGTAGGGGTTTAGGAATAGGTCAGGGTCTAAACACCATAAAGTACCAGCTCCCTTCTCATCTTAGAAGCTAATCAGGGTCAGCCCTGGTTAGTACTATAGGCCTTGTTTGTGAACTCTGACTTGAGTCTCATCTGTTTTAATGTGAACACTCTACACTGGGTTCACAATAGATTTAAATTTAAATAGATTAAAATATAAAGCTTGAATTTTAAATTGTAAGCTCACATCAAGAACTTCTCTTTTGTTCGTGTTAGTCAGCAAAATGGTATGAGTGTTGATGATACTGTACAGATAAAATATAGCAATGACACTATAAATTGTTCAGCAATTATAATAAGAATTAATACCACATTAATGTCACTAGTGTAAGAGATATTCATGTGATCTCACTAGCACAGAAATAAAATCTTCTAGCATCAGTGAATTTTTCCACATGTTAAGCTGTCTGGCTCACACCATTCTTTATTCCTAATCAAGACTATTAAATAAATATTCAGGAATATCCTACTAGGTGGTAACATTCTTCTTAATAATATATATTTGAACTGACAGATTCATATCCAGGCTGCTGTTGGAAATAATAAATGGTGCATTTTAGCAACCGAAAGAAAGATCTCTTAGGATTAAAAATAAATAAATGTAGCAGCCCCCTGCTACTGACATATTCCTTGACTGAAATAAAGTTGCAAGTATTCCATCACTCACTTCTGAGTTCTCTATAATATGGGACTGTATCTATTTACCTCTCCGATTTCATTTGTCTCTGTTAATTTCACAGTGAAACTCCAGTGAAACACTACATTTTCCTCTTGGCTCAATTATTTTAGTCCCCACCGGGGCAGTCAGCCAACAAGATAAGGCAATCGAGAATGTTGGAAAGTGTTTTTTGGTTTCAAAGTTCATTTTATAAAAAAAAAAGCACATTAAATCTAAAGGACTTAAAAACTGTTAACTGTGGCTGGTTTGTGGCCATATAACAGGGTCTTGTTGATTACTATTGCCAGGCATCTGAAAATATTCATCTTACTTCTCATCTGTTTTCATATCTGCATCTCTTCATTCCAGGGGATGGGAAGCTAAACCTGGCAGGTCAGGTTTTTTTCTAGGTAAGTAGAGTATAGTATATGAGCATACTTCTTGTACCCAATATAGACAGGTACCTTTAACTGTTGCTCAATTACAATACACACAGCACCTAGGAGATACACAATGAGTTCTCCGTGGAAATCCTGTTATGAACTTTCCCTTCAAATTTAGCTCTTCTACAAAGAATCTTCTTTGGATTGCTAGTGATACTGGCTAGGATCCTATTTTTTCCCCCATAGATAGGAGTATCCCCAGATGAGATACTCCCAATGGAAACAGGAAGAGATTACTTTGACTAATTTCCTGCCCTGCAGCCTACAAGTACTCCAAGAAAATCTATTCTGTGGAGTTTAGGAGCCTTACTGAACAGTGGATATGGCTCTAGGAAAATTGGGAAATACTGGATCATGGAAGGATCCCTTCTGTTGGTGGATTTCTGGATAGGATGCAAGCCACTGAAATGTAGTCTGGTGGTTCAAAGAACAATACTATAAATGTTGACTGGACTCAGAAGTCCCACTGAAGTAACTGGGTATCTAATTACAGCCTTAATCAATGACATCACTATTGTGCCCTACTGGAATGCATGTATTTTTGGGCAGAAGCCAGTAGAAGATAAGCCTGTTAGATCTTTCAGGGGAAAAAACATGGCACCAAAAATGGCATATCATCACCAGAGGTCTCTGTGTGGCCACGCCTTTTTCAAGAAAGGCTTTTTCTGGACTAAAACAGACTTTTCTGTGCGAAAATGATGTAAGAATGGCCAATCATGTTCTCAGGAGGCTCCTAGGAGCACAGCTTGCCATTTTCGGAACCAAAAATTGTGTGAGAGAAGGAGGGATCAGCCTTCCAAAATCCAGGGGAGACCAAAAATGTTTCCTTGACCTGCAGAACATATATATCCCTGAATTATTAGATCTCATTGCACCCACAAAGCCTCCTCAGAGGGCAGAATAATAATTATGGGGACTATTGCAGATTCATTTTTCCTCTTTCTTTGCTCAATGTTCCAAGAGATTTTAATACATAAAGCTGGTTGAAGGCATATCTCTATAGCACTGTTTCCCAGGTATAAAATCACCTCAGTTAAGTCTACAATAAGAGTACACAAGCTTTGCTTTTGATCTTGTCCCATATGTAATTTCAGAGATGCTATATCCTTCAACTCTCTCTGTGATGGAGACACCTTTTGGAGGTGCTTTTTTTTTCTTACTAAAAGGGGAGTAAAAGATGAAAATTGCAGGGGCACAATACAAAATAATTGGTTCAAAAAGGTAGGTACATTCTGAGGCAATTCTTTCCTGGAGCCCTCACAGTTTAGAGAGAGGCCTTTAGAATCTTCAGCCAGTGAAGTGGTTCACCAAACTACTACACTGGATGTTGACATGGCACTTAAAATGGTCTCACAGCACCATAGCTGTGTAATGCGGTGGTTCTCAAACTGCCATCACCTAGGAGTCAGCTTCTCTATCTAGGTGAACAGCAGCCTCGAAAGAGGACAAGGAGCCGCAAGTGCAGCCACAGCTAGTCAGGCTGGGATGAGAGCCACCTGGCTCCAGCCTTTTTAAGGAAGACAGAGGGCAGTGGATCAATGCCAGAAACAACTTGTGTGTTTGTTGGCTCTTGGCTTTGTGTGCTACAGATTACCTGCTCACCATCCGCCTGTCTTTTCTGATCTTTGGACTGTCTGACCTTGCTGCCTGATGGATTCTTGAACTCTTGGACCAACTCCTGACTATGCTTCTGCTTCACCCTGGACAGGCAAGCTCTACTGAACTGCTAAGTTGTCTGCTGAATATCTCTGTAGTAGTAGTAGTAATAATAATAATAATAATAATAATAATAATAATAATAATAATTATAATAATAATATTTATTTGTATCCCTCCTCTCCACATGGATCGAGGCGGCGAACACCATGAAATACATTATTCATTAAAATACATTAAAAGACAGACAGCAACAGACAGACAGCACCTACGACATAAACTGTAGGGAGGAACCCTAAAGGGGAAGGTGCAAGGGGTGCTCAAAGTGACCATAAAAAAAATACAGCAAATGTGAAGGGGAAGGGCAAACCTCTGTGTGTATGTGCACGTGTGTAGCTACTGAGGATGGACTGTTCTCTGCAAAAGAGCAAGGCAAAGCACCTTCCACTGTTATGCCTTCCTCCAATTCAGACATTCCCTTTTTTTAATGTTTTTCCCACTCAGCTTCTTTGAACATTCCATTGTTGGTGCAGCACGCACATGCCCCTTAGTGACCATGAGGCAGTTTCTCAAGTGGAGTGTAGGGACGTGAAGAAAGGAAGTGGAAAGAGTGAGAACTCAGTGATAAAATGGAGGGTACATGTATCATCAGGGGCCAGAGAGAGAGAGAGAGAGAGTAGGATAGGACATGTGGGGGTATGATGTGGAGGGACAAGGCACAATGTCCTCATGTAGATGTAAAGTGAGTCAAAGGGGTAAACATTTTAAGAACCACTGGTGTAATCCAAAAGGGCTCCTGAACCTATTTAATTTGTCCTCCACCTTTCCCCTAAAACTGGAACTCAAGGCAGCTATAACAGTTTTATATTTCATAATGTTTTGTTTCTTACAGCTGTCCATATCCACTTATGTGTTCCATTTTTCTTTTCACACTTGAATTGGTCATGCCAAGGCTCATATTGATAAACTGGGTATGTACCAGCAAAGCAGAGTCACTGTGAGGAAAAATCAGTATCTTATCGGGTTTTGCAAAAGGGCAGGTCAAGTGAGTAAGCTAAAAATGTACTAAAGCAGGGAAAGCAACAAAGGCTATCAGGTTACCTTCAATAATTTATGTTTCCTTGACCCTTTAAAACTAAACAAAAAGGAAGAAAGAAAATAATAGGTTTTAAGTGGCTGATATGTCTGGTTAGACCAGAATTATCACAAGAATTAATAAAAGTCTGTTCTACATCATGTCTGTGACAAAATTTTGAAAACAACAATTTAGAAGTGCAGAAAATGTGTACAAAGATTTTTTAGATTGCAATTTTTGAACTTTATCAAGTTCTTGGCTGAAGTAGGGATACATTTTTCAGACAAATACTGAAGACCATTCCGAAATCTCTTAACATCTCCATATCCTGAGTCTGAATCACACAATAGATCTGCATCTGAAGCAACAGTGGGTCCCCTGGAGAGCGACCAGTTTCCTATTTCTTGCATCAACAATTCAACATTCTGATGAAGGAAACCACAGATACAGCTTCTGTCTGTATTGCAGTATCTAGGGACTAAGGCCCTTTTCGCATGGCATTTGCCATGCAAAAGGGCACCTGGAGCGTTGCGCAATTGTTAGGAGCGAACTGCACTATGCGCTCACAATCATGCAACACTCCAGGGCCCAGCAGGCACCGATTGCGCACCTTTTCATTTTCGGCTGGAAGCCGAAAATCGTGCGCAATCATGCATTGCTCTTGGGCCTTGGGTGCACTTATCTGGCATGCAGAGCTTCTGGAGCTGCACTGGTCACGCTTCCTGCCCCAGCGCAGCCTGGGAAACTCCCAGGCTGCACTGTGGAAGGAAGAGGCGGAGCTCTTGCAAGAGCAGGCAGCTTATGCGAAGCTGAAGTAGCAGGGACACAAGAGCCTCTTACCAGAGGCTGCTTGCGCAATCCCTGCACCCCAGTGGTAGAAAAAAGTAAGGTGCAGAAAGGGCTTAAGAAATGAATCTGCTGAGTTGAGAAGTCAGATTATGCATAGTGGCTTCACTAAATTGCATCTCTTCTTTTGCATAGCTTCCTGGATTTCCTAGCTCTCTAATTCAGACAACGTCTTCTAAGGACTTCCTGGATCTCGTCCACTGAGTCTTTACCCTCATGCCCCCATTCAATTACAGGTTATGTATCTGGCTTAGATGTGGTCCATGGGTCAAACTACACATGAAGTATGCAGCTGAGTATCCTTTTTTTAGAAGTCAAAAGAAAGCATGAACAGCTGGGACACGTGCAAGGTAGGGAAATGAAAATTCTCTATCTAGTTTTTATTTAAGAGTGCCCTCTCCTCATGAATGTAGTGTTTTTTCAAAAACCAAAACCCTCCCCTGTTGAAAATGGAGGGACTTTTCTTCTCTCCAAACCCATGTTAAAAAACCAACCAACCTGGAGAGGTAATTCACAATTCTTCCCACTTGAATCTCATGTTTCTGACCTGCTCCTATTTTTCACATTGAAATCTCCCCATGCAATTAATCTTGTTTAAAAAAAAAGAGAAGGGGATCTGCAGCTACATGCTTCATGTTTAATACAGTGTGTAATTTATCTTTCAACCTGATGCAATTCTGATTTTTAAAAAGCTTAAGACTCTTTCCTTCTGAATAAATCTTGCCAAGTTTTCTCATGCTGAGAAAATCCTGTGATAAGGTTGCCTTAGGACTGCCCTAAGTCAGAAACTACTTGAAGGCACACAACAACAACAACAACAACAACAACAAAACAATAATAACAACCACCATTTCTCCTGAGTTTCAGTAATATACTATATACTTATAACTGGACCCCAACACAACTGCACAAGCTCTGCTTTTGTACAATTTTCTTTCATTTCACTTGTTTTTACATATGAGCATTTAAACAGTAACAACTGAAATGAATGGTTTTTGTGCAGCCTGACAGTCTGACAGATGGCATTCACTTTTATAGCTCGGGAGATTTAGCCTTTTGTACTACAATTCTCAGAATCCCTCAGCCAAAACAGGGGATTCTGGGAGTTGTGGTCCAAAAAAAGTAATTTTCCCAAACCTATCCCATATATAAATCTGTCCTTTTCTGCCAATTGGATGCCACCAAGTGTCAACTAGCCTATCTTCACCAAATTTAGAATATCACAGGTACAGTGACAGCAAAAAACATAGCAGAAATGTACAGGTGCTGAAGCTATGATCTGAACTGTTCCTGAAACCTTAACCTTCCTTTTCAAAAGTATTAACGAAGCTCTTGTTTAGCTCATTTATACGCTCTTATTAAGACTCCTCAGATTACAGTGAAGCAGAACACTTTTGGTGAGCAGTACAGACATGCAGAGTCAAGCCCTCACGTCTCCCGGTCCTGTATGTATTTTCTAGCAGAACAGAATCCTCTTCAAATACCTCTTTGTCTCTGTTTAAAATACTCATTGCCAAGTTGAAGCCACCTGACACAAATGAAAAGGAACTGTGCAGTAATTTGTTCTTTAAAAATGTCCTAAAGCATGTCTAACAGTGGGGAAGAAGGATATCAAGCAGATGGAAAAGTCAAAGAAAAGTGCAATCAAAGGATCAAAAAGTTACAACATTCTCCATACAAGGAAAGGCTAAAGTGCTGAAGCTTTTAAATTTAAAGGATGATTTTGGGGTGATGTGACAGAGTATTTTTTTTATTTTAAACTGATTTGTGTAGAGCTATGCAAATATTTCTCCCTCCTTTATACTTCTGGATGACAAATTTGTATGGCCAGGATGAAACACCTTATTCATTATTCAATTTTGAGATGAGAAAAAATAGAGTGAATTCCACCACTTGGAGGGAGTAGGATTGTTTGCAATTGTTGGAGGCTTACAATGGTAGTAATACTAGTTTTTACATCTGGCACTGTCTCTGGCACTACTCAGAATGCCCCCAGAACATATGATTCAAGGTCTTACCATTGTGTGGTTCAATGAACATAGTAGGGTTCATGGGACACTTGTGGGGCAAGGGAGACTGACACCACCAGTTGGCAACCACTGAGAGAAACTCTATCTCACTGTCACTGCATGAGGCAATAAAGTAAAATAAGATAAGAAAGAGGACATGACTTCCAGGCTGATTTGAATCCTGGTCCACCTGATTTCACAAAAGTAAAAAATTTTCATTAGAAACAAGAAGTGCTCATTTTGTCAGGCACATACTAGCTCTGTCAGCTAATGAAAAACAAAGGAGAAGTAATACTTCCCTTTGACCTCACAAAAAACAGGTTGACTTTTATATGAAATAGTGTAAAATAGAAATTTGGGTCACTGATTCCAGTGCTTTCTTCCTTTTCTTTCCATTTTTTTTGGCTCTGATCAGCATGCTGTGTGCCAGTTTTGCTTCAAGCGCAAGTTGCAGAGAGGGAGCCACAAGTTCACAGGTTCTCTTGACCAACTCTCTACTCAGTGCAAAAAAATCCAGAATTAGAGTAACTTGAACCGATGACTGTCTAACCTTTGCTTGAAAACCTCTGCCCCCCCCTTCCTGGTATCCTTTCACAGAACAAAGTTAATGCACTGTAATTCCACTTTAACTGCTATGGTTCCACTCCACAGATTCATGAGTTGCAGTTCGGTAAAGTGCTAGAGGAGCTCTTTGGCCAAGAATTCTAAGTATGACTCTCTAAACTAAGAAAAAAAACATGCAAATCCCAAGATTTCTTTGGAGCCATGACAGTTAAAATGGAATCATAGCGCAATAATTGTGTGCTCATGTGGAAAGGCTAACTGCTTCCACTGTTGTACTCCTGTTACTATGAAAGCATTTATGTTGATATTTTGCCAAAATTTGATTTCCTGCAATGTTTATTACATTAGATGTAGTCCTGCCTTCTGGGGCATCTGAGAACAAATCAATGCCTTTCAGGGATTTTAAATGGAATCAGCATAGTGTAAAGGTTTCATAGTTGGACTAGGACTTCTCAGAGATGACAGCTGGAATCCCTGCTCAGCCATGAAGACCCATTGGGTGACCTTGGGCAGGTTAACACTCTTTCAGCCCTGTTGTTGTTGTGTGCCTCCAAGTCATTCCTGACTTATTGTTACCCAGAAGTAAACCTATCATGGGTTTTCTCGGCAAGATTTATTCAGAGAAGGGTTGCCTTTGCCTTCCTCTGAGGCTGACAGAATGTGACTTGTCCAAGGTCACCCAGTAGGTTTCCATGGCTGAGCAGGAATTCAAACCCTGGCCTCATACTCAAACACTCCAATCACTACATCACACTCATAAGGTTCTCTAAGGCCTTTTCAGTTTCAGTGCAAAGTAGTGATAAACCTCCCTGAATAATATTTGGCAAGAAAACCCTACAACAGGCTAGCCATTAACTCAGAATTTACTTGAAGGCACAAAACAACAACAAAAAATGTCCAGGCTAAACATACCAAGTTCTATTCCCCTTAAAATCCATTTTCTGTACCACTAAGCAACTAACTTTTTCAGGCCACCTTGCTCTCATTTTACATCCAGAATACTGAGGCTGAGAGAAGTTAAACTATATATCTCTGTATAAAAGAGAAGTTAGCATTTTGAAGTGGGAAAAGAATGGGAGATTGAGAGACAGACCCAGTTTTAGCAGAAATATTCATATATACCTGTTGTTTTGAAGTTTAAAAAGAAAAACACCTGCTTCATTGGAGAATTAGTCAGAAACAGAAAGAGCTGATGAAGCTTTGAGAAAACACTGTTTAGAAACAAAAAAAATGCATGTTTCTTATTTGCTGTATCTTACTTCTTTTTCATCCTTTAGTTTTGGGCCATTTTCTTTAAAAATGGGAGAGAACTCTTTTGTTCGTGACTTTGTTTCTGTTGTGGTTTCTTGCCTCCCTGAAGTTACAATCTCAGTCTAGCTGTCACGTCAAAAATTTTAACATATTCCGTATCAGCTGATTGCTATTAGCAGGATGATCATAACTTCAGGTGGGAAAGATAAGCAGCTGGAAATTATGAACTCCTTAGAAACATGCGTTCCTTTAAAATGCAAATAACATGAGCAGCAAAGAACAAGGAAGAAAACCCACACACACTACAGATAACAGTTGGACTAAAAATAACAATAACAAAACCTTAGGGTAGATAATTTTGGAGCCACAAACGCACTCTCCACCCAACCCTGCCTACCAGAATTAAGAGCAGCAGCTTACAGAGTGCCAAAAATGATGACAAAAGAGGAAAGTGGTCTGCATAAAATTTGCCTATGCAGTTTTTTATATATGCTTTAACTGGAAGTGCAGTAATGGTCAACACTGTGATGAGATGACCTGTGTACTGTTTCAGTTTCCTCTTTGAGCACTAATTTCTTATGAGTAATTTTAATGCCACTCCTATCCCTTCTTGCTTTTCCTCACTTCTGAATAGGATTTGGACAGTACAGTCCTTCAAATAGCGGGTATCTTACAACCTTTCAACCCTGTCCTTTGTACATTAAAACATAGTTGTCTGACTGATTGCCCATATCCAGAGCTTGAAAAAATTACTTTTTCAGACTGAAACTCCTAGCATCCCCCAGCTAGCATGAGTAGCAGTCCAAAGGGGAAAATTTTCCAAGCTTGAGATAATACCCAATCATTAACTGCATGCTACATGGCCACTATTTCTCTTGTATAACCTATGGCGCAATTTCTGTGTTGCACCATCTTAAAAGAATATTTTTTGTTAGAGGAATGTCTGTTCCACCATCTCCAAGGACTCTTTGACTGAAAATAACACTATACTCTGGTCAAACCATTTGGACTGAGACATGTAAGAAAACTCAGCCAAAAGCTGTGAGTGTCCTTAAAAGTCAGAGAAGAGGCCCACTTATATTCTGAAACCAACAACACATCTGCAATACTACTGCATCCATCTGGATGCAATAAGGGTATGGTGAAAGGGATTATGGAAATGCTTTTCATGGAAGAACTATGCATGACCTTGACTTCATATGCATAACCTCAATCATAAAAAGAGGAAGCAGACTGGCTTATTTGAAAAGAAATTGTTTGAATAAACAATGAAGCACACAACCATATGAGGAACATAAGAAGCTGTCTTAGTGGTCGGACTGTTTGTCTATTTAACCCATGGATGAGCAAAGTATGACTCTTCTAATATTAATGGCCTACAATTTCTATAATCTCTCACTATGAGCCATACTGGCTAGGATTGATAGAAGGTGCATTCCAACATCATTTTGTGGGCCACACTTTGTTCCTCCTGATCTAGTACAGTGTTCCCTACTCTGTTTATCAAACATTAGAAGGGTCCTGGGGTAAAGTTTTTGCCCATCATCTAGTTAATCTGTTCTTAAACCTGGGGTCTGTGGGCCCTTGGAGGGCTGCAATGTCTTCACAGGGGGTCTGTCAAAGCTTGAAGAAATGTCATGAGCTTTTAAAGTTAAAATAGAAAGAAAGAAAATGAAAGGAAGGAAGGCAAGCAGGCGGGCGGGCGGGCTGACTGGCAGCTAGTCATATATTGATCTCAAAGAGCAGGAGTCTTCTGTTCATGATAGACATCATTTCTATAAAGTTTCATCACAATATCTCAATCGATTCAAAAGTTATGAAACTTCTGATAGCAAAAAAAATGTACTCAGTATTTGCTATTTCTGCATACAATGAGAACATGGAAGATGAATGATATTGAGCTGAGAGAAAGTATGTGATAGTTCTTGGTACTACAAATATAGCCGGAAGCTACATTGAGTTATATTTTGGTGGTCTGTGACAAGAAAACAGAGATTTTTTTTAAGTGGCTTGGGGTCTACTATCCAAGCACATATCTGTACACTAATCATGTGTGGCTTCCTGACTCCCCAACAAATCAAATTAAGAAACTGTCTCTCTTCCAGTTTCCAGAAAAACAAAAAAACAAGCAATGTTTCATGTCTGGTTACCTAGCAAAAATTCTCTGACATCATGGAAAACCATGAGAACAGCTCATTTTAAGAATGAAGCTTCACATTTTAAATTCGTTTCCTGTAAGGTAAGGCAGCTACAGTTGGGTACAGTGGGCAAAAGGCTCACATTTGTGTCACTGTACCACACAACACTGGGACATTTGAGTCAAGACTCTTTCCCTACGCAGTGCCAAATAGTGAGAGAAGAGATGACACAACTTCCCAGAACACCAGATGATCACCATGCCTCTTTTTCCCCGTTCTGATGACACCGTCTTTAAAGCCAGAAAATGTTAAGAGTGAGTGTCAGCTAATTAACTTACTATAGAAAAAGTCATCTTTCCTAAAAGTTATTTTAATGCCAAATGGCCTCCCAGTTAGTAGGTACAATTTTCAGGAAATGAGAAAAATCTGTAATGGTAATTCTTCATGATTATAGAGTTCAAAGAGATAGCACTGTTAGTCTGGTTTAGCATAAAAGGACATAAAGGAATCCAGCAGCACCTTTGAAATTAACCAGAAGAAGAATTTCCTAGCATAAGCTTCTGTGGATTCAATTCGCTTCATCAGATACAATTGATAAAGTAGGCAAAGTCCACAAAAGCTTACACTAGAAATTGTCTCTTCTCAGTCTCAATATTCTTGCTTATTCCACCAAGCAATCACTATGTGGTATTTGTCACTGATTATCTAATATTAAATAAACTTTATTTAAATATTTATATCCTGTCCTATATCCCAGGATCTCAAGGCCACACAATCAATTTTAACAGTTTAAAATAATGTAAGACAGTCAGAGTAATTTTTAATAGAATGGAACGTAAACAAGCTGACAAGTTAAAACAAAACAGCTTTAAAACATTTAAAGACAATTCAAAACCATCCACCACCTGTTCAGATTTGTATTAAAACAACTGGCCTCAAAGAATATACCAAATTGCAGGGCTGAATATGTTACAGAATGCAGAGTTGAATTTGTCCTTATAAAACAGCACTGAACACAACAGCACCAAACATTTTCTCAAAACATCTGACGAACAGGGATCTTACTGTCTTAAGCAACATCTCTAGTTGTGCAGTGGAGCTAAAATTCAAAGGATCAAGAGACTAAGGCCATTTCCGCAGCAGACTGTTATAGCACTATTATTCCACTTTCAACATCCTATGGAATCCTGGGGTTTGTAGTTTAGGGAGGGGCCTTTGAGGACTAATAGTGCTATAACAGTCTAGTGTGGAAATGGCCTAGGACATTTCTATTCTAAGGGATGATGTTGTCATCTGCTATCACTGTAGGTTTCCATTTTACCTCTGAGTTTAGCTGCAATCCTTACAGTACCTGGAGTGGGGAGGTGAGGTGCGGTGGGTTTACCTGTCAACAATATATTGCTGTAAACAGTCCCGGCTGTAATGCAAACTAGAGTGATATGATTTGATCCTGAATGACAATAAAGACTCATCAACTTTACAAAAGCCCCACTGGTGGTGAAAATGAAATATATTAGAATAGTTTTGTTTATACAAGTAAACCTAGTGGCCTGCATTTTTGAACTCTTTTTGATGGTATGACTATAGGGACTGTCACAATGGACATCTCTACTTCAGAATTTACTACTGATCATCTCTCTCAGATTTCTTTTTTAAAGACCATTATTTTGTCTAATAGGATTGATTTCTGTTTTCTCTTAATACACTCATTTCCAATTTATGTTATTTTAATGTCATCCCATCTGTCTTCCTTATGACCTGGGAACTAAAAAAAAAAGAAAAAGTCCTTTAGTAAAACCCTTTGCTTTTTGAATCTTTCTAAGTTGTGTGTTGCATTTGGTGTAAAAGTATCTACTTTCTGGCAGAGAATGGATCTTTGTTCCACCAGCATCCTTTTACCCTCACCCTGATTGTCATCAGAAAGTGGTGAGGCAATAATATGCATTTTTCACAGGACACTGTCATTGTTACCTCCAATGGTAACTCATCGCAGCCCACCATTTTCAGTGAAATGTGATTCTTCCCCTTTCCTCCCCCTGCCACCAACTCACAAGGAAGGAGAATTAGGAGAAGAATTAGCTCAGCCAGATCTGATGAACTGAAAACTGGAAATATTTTAACAACATTTCAGAGCCCAAGACATAACTAACAACAGAGATTTTCCCAGACACCATGACAAAACACCCTTCATTTCAGAAAATCAAATCACTCCCTGCTCATCTATGTTGCCTGCCAATACCCATTCTAGATTCATGTGGGGATTCTGGCTGGACACTCCAGGATCACAAGTAATATTCCAGTTATCATGGATTTCCCTCTTCCTACCCAGCCTTTCCATCTACCACATTAACTGCAACCCTAGCATCTTTCACATATTAACAGCAAAAACACATTTGCTCTAAAGCAGAGATGGACAGACTTCAAGCCTGATGGCTGTCCCTTTTTGCTGCATGTATGGTTTGTTTTCTAGAATCTGACATTTATCAACGAAAATCAACAAAAGGATGACGGGGATGCAAATGAAGGACCATAGTATCTTTAAGCACAAGGAGAGCCCAAGAATTTATTTTTAGTACCAGAACTGAGCTCTCAATCTTTTTACACACAAAGAAGTTGCACCTGGTTTCCCCCTTCCCCCGCCCAAGCTTTCTTTATTAGTGCAGTCTAATTTAGGAGCAGAGGTGGGCAGGCTTTTAGCTGTTGCTGCTGCGTAACCTTGAGAATCAGAAACATCACAATCTAGCAGTAGATCCTGATTTACCCACTTGTGCTCTAACGGATGGGATTGTCCTTGAGCTGAACATTTTATTTAATAAACCTCTTCCAAGGAAAGAAAGGAGGGTTGTTCTTTCCTTCCTCTCCGAACAAAAGGACACACAGATAAAAATCAGCTGCTGCAATGCTACACTGTCAAACTTCCACATTCTGGAAATTAACTCTCATCCAGCCCTGATTAGGTTCCCCCTCTAGTGACTGAAATCTGCATTTTAAAAGACAGCAAAGAGCAGCACTACTCACAAATTGTACTGGCAGTCTTCTGGAAACATCCTGTAGAAGAGTGTTTTGTAAGCACTGCCATTACCTGCATTTTTATAGGCAAAACATCTGTTGCACTTAACATATGAGCCACAGAACTCAGATGGCATATTTTGATCAAACCCATCAGCAAGAAGACTCACATCACTGCAGAATTACATTGCTGATTACTTTCAGAAGCATGCTAGTTTAGTATAGCAAAAACAACCACCCCTTAAGAAAAGCACCTTATAGACTAACAAATTTATGGTAACATAATCCTACAAAACATCATGCTACAAGAAACTTCTTGACCTACAGTAAAACATCAGAAGTCTCAAATAAAGAACTGGCAGAGGGACCTGATCTTATCTTTATTCTTTGCAATACAACTGTAGTGAGCTGGGTTAAAAAACAACTAGTGCAACCCTACCTGCTATGCTACATGCCACCATGTAGAAAATAGTTCTCTAACTATCAATTTAGAAGAATCAGACAACACAAGGAGCCAGTACAAACTGCCTGCTCCTGTTTGATCTGGTGGAATTAATTGCTTTTTAGAACATCACAGCAAACACTCTCTAGGAATAATGCCTTTTATTCTAATGTTCCATTTGTCTCATGATTCTTACCTATAGTATCTAGACTGAAGGTATGTTGAGCATACAGCTTTCGACACATGACTAGCAGATCCAAAGTCTATGACCTTGACTCGGTATGGCTGTCGAGACGGATCAACCAACATGATGTTTTCCGGCTTTAGGTCTGCATGAATCAAGCCCAGGCTTTTCAATTTCATTAGGGCTGTGGCTACCTGCTGCAGAATTGGCCTGATGTACTTAAGGGGCAATGGGCTGAATTTGTTTTGTTTTAGGAAATCATAGAGGTTCTGTTCCAACATCTCAAAGACCAGGCAGGTGTGGTTCTTATGCTGGAAACATTCATAGGCTCGGACAAAGTTGTAATCATCTGCGCTTTCAGTGCTTAACCGGGCTAGGATGCTCACTTCAATTTGACCTTGCCGGGCATAAGAAGGATGGTTTTTAAGGATCTTGATGGCCACAATTTCATTGGTGCCACGTTTCCAGCATTTGACCACTTGCCCAAAGGTTCCGCGGCCAAGAAATTCTAATACTTCATATGTGTTGGTCATGGAACACAGCACTTCATGTTGTACTAGCTGATAATCCCCTTCACTGTTGGAGCCACTGTTTTTGGATGTGGCAGTGGACGTGGTTGTGGTGGCTACCGTGGCCCCACTGGCATTGTTCTGAATCATTGGTGGGTGCTCTTCGATAATCTGAACGCTGCTTGTGTTCTCTATTTCCTCACTCTTCCGCTTAAGTCCACATTTTTGGTAGGTGTCCAAAAGGCTCACAGTGCTTCGACGCATCAGGTTGTGTGGTCCACCCAATGCTTGTCCAGATACTGCAACCACACCAGAGGTGCTGTTGGCGGATGTCACCACAATGTGCCCTGTGCTGGCTGGGAAGATGATGGTCTGCTCATAAGGGATGTTTGGGTTTGGGATCTGGAGAGAGGCGTTAATGGTGGCAGCTGCTTGAGAGGATTGCACGTTCTTGCTCTGACTGTAGACTTTGCTATGTGTGCCGTACCCAGTCATATCCCAGTTAGAACTTGGTTCCACTTTTAGTTTCTTCACGCTACAGAAGGCACTTGATTGAAGGGTGTGAGGGGAGAAAACTTGCACATGTGAGGCCATACCTGTGTCAGAATACAAGAAGAGAACAACAATATTAAAACAGATTGTAGTCATATTTGTTTCTCCCCATTACAGCCCAGATAACACATCACCCTTTAAAAGTATCAAAAGCTGAAAGAAACAGAATTAAAAACCACAATTTAAAAAAGTCATTAGAGGCAAAATGACAGTAACACCCTGGCCCTTTTCCCGGCGCTGGGGTGCAGGGATCGTGCAAGCAGCCTCTGGCGAGAGGCTCTCGCATCCCTACTGCTTCAGCTCTGCACAAGCTGCCTGCTCATGCGAGAGCCCCGCCTCTTCCATCCGCAGTGCAGCCTGGGAGTTTCCTAGGCTGTGCTGGGCGTGACTCTGGAGGCTCTGCGCACCAGGTAAGTGCGTGCGGGGCCCAGGAGCAATGCGCGATCATACACCATTTTCGGCTTCCAGCTGAAAATGAAAAGGTGCGCAATCGGCCTCTGGAGCTTTGCAGATTGTGAGTGCATCGTGCAGATCACTCCTCACAGTCGCGCGATGCTCCAGGCGCCCTTTTGCATGGCAAATGCCATGCGGAACGGGCTCCTGTCAGACACAGAATTGCCCAAACAGCAGAGATACTGAGAATGAGCACTGGATAGGATGACCTTGTGACTGTAGGACACACAAAGTTTAAAAGGAGAATTAGAGACCATAGAAAGGGGACAGGAAGAAAGGTATAACTAATACTACAAATACACCATACACACACACACTAGAAAGTAAAGAAGTAATAGTGAGAAAAAATATAGAAGAAATAGAAAAATAAGATAAAAGAAAAAGCAAGGAGTATTTGCTATGCAGCCAGAACATCGACAGATATAATCTGTTCAGTGGACAGAGAGAAACTGAAGGAAGCTTGGCGGGCTTGAGCATGCTCAGTACACAGGAGAGGGAGCGATTCCTGCCAAACAACTCATCTCTAGAATTTTCTGATAGGAGCTTCTGTGCACAGCAAACACCGCTTGTGTGAGGCACAGAGACCATGAAGAAGAATGACAATAACACCCTGTCAGACACAATATTTGGTCAGTGCACACAAGTATGTAAGCCTGTTTTGAAAAAGGTAGATGGTAGAAGTCAGTTGAAGATGTTTAGGAGAAATGTTCAGAGAGCTAGCACCTACTGAATCAAAGGGATTTACATAAATGTCAACATAACAGCAATTGATTTGATGGTTTTGCTCCAGTTGGGACTAGCAGTTGAATTTAGGCCTGTATTCCCAGCTAAGAAAAGGGTGACAGAGCTTTTTTCCTACTTAGGAGCATAATCCAAAACCTCTGATCAGACAGACTAGGTGCTTTGTGTGCTATGGAATTTATATCTGCTTAGAGAAATGAAAGTAATCAGGAAATTAATTACTTTTGTTAGGCTGCCTCTGTATACCAGGAAGGAACATGAGCAAGAATATTTCTTGACAGTTTAGGGCAAAACGAGTCAAAGATCCATGACTGTATTTTCAATCTCTTTAATTTTCTTAAAAAAGAATGATGATTGATAAATGAATTTGGACTGGAATTGTAGCACTTGAGCAGAGGGGACTCAACCCTTTTTCATTTTATGGCATTTTCTGGGTGCAAATCCCTCAATGTTCCCAAATGGCCATTTTTTTCCACTAAATAGGTTGAAAGCACAGGCCGTGCAGCTGGCTCTCATTTTATTTTAGTATTTGGGAATTTAAGAGCCATACAACTAAGACAACTTCAGGCCAATTGACTTGATTCACAGTTGTCCTAGCAAAGTCATCGTGACCGACAGGCGGCAGTTTGAAAATGACTCATCCATTAGACTCAGAAATCTGTAAGAGGTAAATTGTTAGGCTTGGGTGCTACTGAGGAAACTTATCACAAACTGCTAAGTGAAAATATCTTCCAGGTCAGATGATGCTTGGGGCTAAAGGATACAGCTCACAGAACAGTATACTGGTGAGTAGTCTTCTTATTAAAGTGGCCAGTGGGAGTGCCATTAAGGAGAGCAGCAAGAGTGAGTAATCTCCCCCCACTACATGATTATTTATCCGGAATATCTGTCTGTGGCCAGCAAGCACTCCCTATGCATGCCAAAGGCAATCTCCTTATGTTTCCAGAGAACATGCTGATTGACCTCTCTTGATAGCTCTTTTATGAGGAATAAAAGAGAGAGAGGGGGGATAATTACAGCAAATGCTCATAAAATATATTGCTTTGCTGCAATTTATCTATATTTGTGTATCAAATATTGGGCTATTTGGACACTGAGGAATGCCTTCTCCCAGAAATTTCTTGCCATCCCTCAGTGTGTAATCTAAAATGGCCCCTGGTGGTTAATCTAAACAGGAAAATGTTCAGAAATGGGAGTTACCCTGAAAATAACACACAATACAACAAGCTTCCACCTGATTTGCAAAGTTCATTGGCATGTAACTAATATTATTTGCTTATCACTTTCATTAATCCAACAGATGTCGAACAATATTTAATCTAGAGTCTTTGCCATTCTGAGAAAACCTTAATTCTGATTCAGAAAGCCTTAGTCAAATGTGCGCACACTTCTCATTCAGTGACTGCAACCCCAAATAATCATTTTTGCACGTGTGAACCAGCCATTCCAGCAAAAACATCCCAGGAAAATTGACACTATGACTTGACTTTGTCCTAAATAAGATATGTCTTGGTGCAGGTAGTCCCCACATTCAGAATCAATTACTACAGCACTTAAATTTCTCTTGGTCCAACCACCATTTCAACCAAGTTTAGCTGAAGATACAGGAGAAAATCTTCTTGGTGACTGTTCCCAGACTATGGAATGACCTGTCACAGAAAGCCAGGTTGCTTCCCCTTCTCTTTCCATCAGCACGCAACAACCTTTTGGTTTACTCAGGTCTTTGTGTGTTAATTGTTTGATGCAGAAGGTCTTTTCATTAGAATGTGTTCAATTTTGTTTTAACTTACATTGTGAACTGCCTTGGGTCCCATGTTGATAAAACGGTAGGAAAGAAATTAAATAGATAAATAAATATTAAATTTATACAAGGCACTGATGAATACAGAGCAATGTTCCTGCACAGGAAAAAAAATCACAGAAAGCTCAATACTGCAAATTCTGTTTATTTCCCACTCCCCTCCCTCAAACTGCCATTCCTTCAGTTTTTCTCACTGTTCACTATCATCTTAATTCACAAACAGGGTGGATTTGAGCTTAGCTGCAAAACTTGTCCCAGTTCCTAGTGGGATATGTGAGGGAAAGAACCCTAGGTACATGTGCTTTGCACGCATAGGGTTCCCAATTCAGTCTCAGGCATTTTCAGTGAATCCATCAAGTGATAAGAAACAGTTCTGAGATGTTGGAAGAGCTGCTACCTGTCAAAGAAACTACATGGGCAAAGAATATGCCTTGAGTACGAGGCAACTTCCTATCTGAAGCATATGCATGTCTGCAAAGAAGGTGCTCATCTACTTATCCTTATTCTTTCAGCAATACATGAGAAGAAATTAAAGCTGAAAAACCAGTGGAAATTAATAAACTGTGTTTGGGGAATTTGTATCCTTTCGCCTGAAAGGAGCGGGGGAGAGAACAAACAAACCCAAACATCCTGTCTCCATAGGAACAACATTAAAGAAAAGGTTCTCTCAAAACAGAATGAGCAGCTGTTTTGACATCAGCACGCTATAGACCAATCTCCGCCCACTGACCCTCCCTTCCTTATTTGCATGGTTGAACATTCCAAGCTTGGATATATTTCTAAAATTATTTTCATGTAGACTTTGCTTGGTGATGAAGCAAATATGCAAACTGATGTAGAAATGGGCTGAAATGAATGTATGTGTTTGTGTAATGTGTTTTCAAGTTGCCTGTCAACTTATGGCAACCCCATTAACTTCATAGGGTTTTCTTAGGCAAGGAATACTCAGGTATGGTTTTGTCAGTTCCTTCCTCTGAAATACAGCCTACAGCAGCTGGTATTCCTTGGTCATCTCCCATCCAAGTACTAACTGGAGCTGACCCTGCTTAGCTTCCAAGATCAGATGTGATCTGGTGACTTTAGAGTATTTAGGCCCAAAATGAACACTGCTGTTGTATGCCTTCAAATTGTTTCCAACTTTCCAACTTATCACAGGATTTTCTTGTAAAGATTTGTGTCTGCGGAGGAGGTTGCCTTTGTCTTCCTCTGAAGCTGAGAGAGTATGACTTGCTCAAGGTCATTTAGTGGGTTTCTACGGATGAGCAAAGATTTAAACCTTGGTCTCAAGAATTGTAGTCCAGTACTCAAACCACAACACCATGTTGGCTGAACATACAATTAGAAAATGGGAAGTTTGGTGAAACCAAAATTGACAAATTTGTCCATATCTATCTCTAAATAAAGACAGGGAACCAAGTAATGAAATATCTTTTGGGGCTGCTGATAAAAGGCAGAGAAAGGAAGATGCTAGGGAATAAAGCCTTGCTCTTTTCTGCCCTGAACTGAAAAGAATTAACCCCTTGCCACTGCTTCAGGAAACAAAACCTGTTGTCCTTTCTGAACTCCAGGCCCCTCACAAGTTATCATCCTTAATAGCCACTGATAGACCTATCCTTCAATAAAGTCTCTATAATCCTTTTAAGAACTCATCTAAGCTATTGGCTGCTACCCCATCTTGCGGCTGAGAATTCCATTAAGTTAATTACACATTATGTGAAGAAACACTTTTGTCAGTCCTAAATCCAGCGTATCTATCAGCTCGGGACCTCATGTTTCAGCACTATAAGAGAAGGAGGACAGTGTCCTTTGCTCCATCCCATCCCATTCATAATTCTATACACTGTGGCAATCTTGTGTGCTACATTACAGACTGTGTAATGTTGCATACTCCACAAGTGTGGAGTTGGAGTCAATTTCAGAAGCAATGTAGAAATGTACAAAATAAAATAACTTAACTTACAGTATTATAACAATATCTAGTAAATAGCACCTCTACTTTACAGTAAACTTGTTATTACTAATTAATATCCATTTGCCATTTATGAAGAAGTTGAGCACTAGGACATAGAGGAATTGGAGTCAGAGTTGAAGATCTGGCATACCAGCTAAACAGTCCTGCCTGCAGATCGTGCTTGCCACAAGGCAACACATTCCCTGCCACTGTCTGTAGCACAGAAATACAGCTTTTTGGGCGAGGTACGGAGCAAACAGTGCAAGTCAATTGAACATTAAAGTACATCCAGCATAGCTCCGTCAGGCAAATTAGTGGCATTGCAGAAATGCCTTCCAGGCTGCTGAAAAGTACCAGTGATACTGTGCTTGTATTTTTACCTCCTGTCTCCAACTTCAAATCCTCACAGAGGTCACATGCAGTTCCTATTTGCTCTAAGGTCAGCGGGGGTGGGGGCAGTAGTACATCCAGATGAAGGTGCAGTTGCAAAGTAAGGTAGTCCAATGCAAGATAAAAATAGCTGACAAGGCTGCATGCATTGGAAATTAAAATCCTTTTGTCCGCTTTGCACGAGTCGATCTCCCACAGTGCTGCAAAACTTTTTTTGGGGGGAGGAAGGAGAGAGATTACAACTCCCACAGTCTGCCAGGATTCTGGGAGCTGCAGTCCAAAAAAAGTGTGCAAGGTTTGATCTTTCACATAGGCTGATGCTACTCCTCCATCTCCTTTCCCTAGTATGGCTGCTTCATAGGGGATTCCAGGTCCAGCTCTCATTACCTGCACCACTTCCTATTCAGTGCAATATTTTCATGGGAAGAAGGACAGTGACATATAGAATCACATGCCATACATGCATATACCAGAATGTGACCCAGAATGTGATGTGGTACCTTAGCTGTGAGTTTAATTTCAGTGACATATAAAGCATGTCTCTTCCCTATGGGTGGGAAGCCATGCAAAGGTAGGGGATAATTTTTGCCCCTGGGTGGGCACAGTGGGCCATGTTGACAGTTCACTAGCAAACAGGAAGTGTGTTGTGTAACTTGCAGGTCCTTTTCAGGTTGGTATTCTACTTCTTTTCATGGGTCAGAGGTCTGACGGGGGAGTTACAAAGAAAACCATTATATTTTGAGGCAATTATAGGATGTTTGCAGTAATTTGAGAGTTAAAATGTCCAAATATTATATGATTTTATTTAAAAAAAACTGGTCTGGGGCTAAGGGAGTACAAAATGGGACTGGGGGCAACATGTAGTCCACAGGCTGCATTTTCTCCACCTCTGCTCTTCATATGAGTTTTTAGGGCTCAAAGACCATTACTTGGTTCTTGCCTGTTAGGTTAATGAATTTGGTCCTCTGTTTAACTGGTTTTATAATTGCTTTTGGTCATTTGCACTGTATTCACCCTGCCCTGAGAAGTCCAGATACAAGGCAGGATATAGGCACTTAAATATATATTGCAATAATTAAAACAGCAAAGTGTTCCACTAACGTTCTGTAGTTTAAACCACCATCGTTGTCGTCATGAGAAGCAGCGTTAAGTTTAGAGCACTGTGAACTTTCAAACCTTGGGCTTTGAAACCTGGGAAAATTCCAACGCAAGCTTGGGAGATGTGTGATAGACCACAAATCCTATCCTGTCAGCCCTAGCCTGCAGAGTCAAAAGTGGGAGATACTAGGAATAGCAGTCCAATAATATATGGATGGCCACTTGTTCCCCAACCCTGTATTAAGGGGTTTTCAACAAAGAGATCTAATAGCAGCCCAGCTTTTCTAAAGAACAGCTTGTTCCATTAGTTCCATTATTTTACTGCTGCTGGGTGAATTTTAGGGGTTCTCTTAGTGCAGCACATTAACAATGTGAGTCCAGGGTGAACTGCCAGGCATACAGCAGGCTGTTCTCTGCACTGAACAGAGGGCTGAGGTCTAAAAAATACTCAAGGCCATTGCCTCAATGCACCTCTCTCTCTTTCTCTCTCTAGCACTCTCCCTCTCTCCCCCTCTCTCTCTCATATATACACACACACACACATGCATACACGTACTGTGTGACAATATCACTGTTCAGTCTTAAGTCAATAAAACAAAAGCCAAGGACTCATTTGACACAGCTTTTGAACAGGCCCATTCCTACCATTAGGCAGGCACTGGGCGAGAGACCTGTGCGCTGTGCAACCTCTCCTCCTTCCCCTAATCAAGCCTGATGCCTGCAAGAGTGACAGAGGATGCTGTCCTATCACTAGTTTTAAATGTCAGTTCAATCAGGTTTTGTGCATGCAGTGAGGGGATGCCATCTTGTTTTTCATCTCGGGGCAGCAAAAAGTGGTTAGTTTGGCCCTGGCCTTAAAACCCAGTGGCTCACTTCTTCTACCTACAATTGCAAGAGAAGAGAATCCACTCTCTACCACTGTCTTTGGGCTGATCTTCCCTTCGCTTGTGCTTGGCTGGTTGAGAAACAGCCAGCTACAGGTGTGATACATACACTCTTATATGTTAAGGCTTTCTGTCATTGCTGTGGGAATGAAGGTATGCTTCTCTATCATCTCACTTTCTCTTTGCTGGTTTTATCTGTGGCACTAATACAGGTGCAATCAGGATGCTACCAGGTTGTTGTGTCTATGGATATAAGTTTCCACCATGTCCTACAACTTTGCAAGGACCCCATCTGTTTCCAAATATAGTTATACTGAGCCCCCTGTATATGAGAGTAAAGATATCTATAGCCAGGGCTTTCCTCATACCCTCAACAGACAATGGTGGGGAGGAGTTTGTTTGCTCAGGATGGGCTACAGCAGAGCTTTCCAAACATTTCATGTTGGTGACACACTTTTCAGACATGCATCATTTTGCAACACAGTAATTCAGTAAGTAATTCAGTAAGTGGAGGCAGCCCCTCTACCCGAGCCTGACCCCCGCTGCCCTTGCTAGGGTCTTCCTCGTCCCAGGGCAACAGCGGTGGGAGAGGCAGCCCCTTCACCTGGCCCTGGCCCACTTTGACAGTGGGAGAGGCAGCCACTCCAGCTGTTACGTTCACATGACACACCAACACACTGCAGCCAACACACTAATGTGCCGCAACATACAGTCTGGACTACAGAGACAGCCATCCAAAAAATAAACATAATTCCTTAAGTGAAAAGACTATGATGCTCATGCCGAATGATTCTCATCTCCTAAGTCTCCATTGTTTTTTAAGCTCTGGGGAATATCACAAGTAGCATTAGGAATCAGAGGTGGAAGGAACATCTGAAACTGAATGTTTCTCTCTTGCTCTTTCTTTGTTTCCTTCATTTCTGCATCATCCAACAACCAAAGCTACTTACTTCAAGGAGAAAGAAAGGAAAGGATCTTGTAACACATTTAAAAAAATAATATATTGTTAAATATAGAGAAGAATGTCACCATGCATATTATATTCCTGACAATTAAATAATTTATAGCAATTAACCTAGCATTATAAATAAGTAAGATTGCTTCCACACCCCAAGGAAAAGGGAAAACATGCTGAGCTGGCAACCTCTCTAAAAGTTTAAGAGCAAACACAACTTGTCTTGTTTCCAACTTTCAAAAGGTGGAGTGGTGCGGGGGTCAAGGCAAAATAAATGCCTCAGGCACAGAAACATGGTAAAATCAACAAGTTACCCACAGACAAGACTCCAAGCTGAATGTGTGGGAGACTGTGTCTTTGCATGGCAGTGCATGTGCCATCCCGCATTCCATGTGCACAAAGAACATGTGTGCTACCTTCTACCAGGCTTCAAATATTTCTACATCTCTCCCTGTTCCAAATAAAAGCTCCATTAAGCAAACACACACCTTTCAGTTAATTCATAACTGCTGGAACCAAGGAAGGACTCTCTGGAGTGAGCTGTCTGGGAAAACATTCTGAGTCACTGATGTGTAAAGTGCTAACCTGTCAAGCATGCAAATTTTCTCCCAGAATTCCCAGATCTGAAACCTATAAGAGAAAGAAGCTGCAGCCAGAGCCATGTTAAAGGAACATGGGAATACAAAGTAGGGCTAACCATAGGCAGAAACCTTACCTGCTGTGTAGAATCCCTTCTAAACTGCAGCACAGAGACTATAGTGTATCTAAACTCTACTTTAGGTTTAATGTGACTTCCCATTATGTTTATATAATAAAAGGAAAAACCCTCTAAAGTTCAAATGAATCAAATGTCAGGTCTCCCCCGCATCTGCTTTTCCTCCCTTCATCTGCCTTTGCCCTGACTTTCCACAGGGTGATGATGTTGCAGCAACAGATTAAAGCATGAGGGACATGTGGTGAGCTCAGAGAACTGCAGCAATATTACTCAACTTGTCATCTAAGACGCAAACATCATATCCAGCTAAGGACACAATGATGGGTTTTCTTCCCACTGACAAAGAGTCATCATTCCCCTTTTTGGCATTAACCTTTCTGAGTCTGCGGTACATTCCCAACCACTTCCACAACCAAATCTCTCAAGTTTGCCCAAATAATAAATAATAAAGAAGACATGTGTGGTACACTGCAGATATAACAGAGAAACCTTTCTGCCACTTTCGTTTCCTGGCTTTCCCAGCTCAGAACATGAGCATCCAAAAAAAGGAAAGAAACAGGCCCCTGTTCAAATTTTTTCCTGTCCTTCTCCAAACCATGTGTGTGAAAAATGAGGAAAAGGTGTCTTGCTTGTTGAATCTTAATTACTCAGTTCTTGTACAGGTGTCATTAAATAGAGTTTAAATAGAGTTCTCTATAAAAAAATAGAGAAATAAATATAGCTTTTTGAAACAGCCCAAACAACGGGCTGAAAACAGGACTTTCCTAGGCTAAGGCCATTTTCACACTAGACTGTTGTAGTGCTATTATTCCACTTTCAAGATCCTATGGAATCCTCTGGTTTGCAGTTTAGGGAGGGGTCCAAACCCCAGGATTCCAGTCTAGTGTGGAATTGTGGTACACACTATAACAGCCTAGTGTGGAAATAGCCTAAGGTAAAGGGGAAGCTGGATCTTGGATTGTATTTAAAGAGTTATAGCAGTTAATTCACTGTATCTAGGTACAACAAAGGTACAAACTAGTGGTGGTGTGGTTTGAGCACTGGACTACAACCCTGAGATCCCCCTTTTTCATTATTTTCTAATTTTTAAAATAAGAAAAACACCACAATCCAAACATACAAGAAAGACAACAACAACAAAAATACATCTGCATAAACATTAACAAACCTCTATACAAACCTACAACAAATACTAACAAAACATAACTAAAATTGGTTCTTGCCCTTGTTGCAAACAGTTCATATTACTTACACATACATTTATCCCATGGTTATTAATTGTTGCTTATCCCTTATCATTTTAATTATTTACTTATCTAATTTCTCAAGTTCATAATTCATGGTTAACTTATTCTAAATTACTTTATACTAATGATCAATCATCAAAAGATAATAATCATCTATATTAAAAAAACATTTTAAAACAACAAATAGAATATATCTTCTAAATCTACTTTTACTCCCCCCCAATCAGATTCCAGAATTAGATTAGAATTAGATTCCAGAATTTAAACTCATACAATCTTGGCTATTGATACCTTTCATCAGGGAGGAGGAGGGAATTTATTGCATGGCCCCACCCCTTTCCTATTCCTGGTTTGTTTTATCTGTCCGTTTCACTTATATCCCATTTTTCATCCATGCCTTTCAAAGTGACATATGTATCCCCCCCCCGTGCCCAACTTTCTGAGTTAGGGTTGTCTCAGCAGTTATGATTGGCTCAAGGTACCCACTGAATTTCACAGCTAAGATGGGATTTGAATCTGGATTTCTCTGGTCCCCACTGCTAGTCAAACACTCTAGATAGACAATGTGTGTATATGTACGCCAAGTCACCTGTTGACTTATGGCAACCCCATGAATTTCATAGAGGTTTCCTAGGCAAGGACTACTCAGAGATGGTTTTGACAGATAAACAAACCAGGAATAGGTAAGGGGTGGGGCCATGCAATAAATTCCCTCCACCTCCCTGAAGTTAGGTATCAGTAGCCAAGATTGTATGCGCTTCAATTCTGGGCATGTACAACAGGGAGGCAGAGTGAAAATGGAAAGAGAAGAATTTCCTCTGATGGATAGACTTTTCCTTTCGAGGGCCATTTCCGCACTAGATTGTTAAGAGCGCTATGATTCCACTTTCAACATCCTATGGAATCCTGGGGTTTGCAGTTTGGGGAGGGGGGCTGGCCCCTCCTGAAACTGCAAACCCCAGGATTCCATAGGATGTTGAAAGTGGAATCATAGCGCTATTAACAATCTAGTGCAGAAATGGCCCAGATTCTCCCACTAAGAGAAGTTACTTCTTCACTCTCAGTTTCCTATCTCTTATATACACATAGGATCTTTGTCTTCTTCTACATGTGGAAGGAAGAATGGGAACTGGAGTATGTGAGACACTAACTCTATTGACTGTAAAACAGGGCATACCTCAGCCACATCACACAGACTGCATATAGAAATCTGTGCAGTTCTAGGCTTAAAATTGTTCGACAAAAGCAAGACATGCATTTGTTAACAGAAAGACATCGGCCGGGGGGGGGGTTCAAGAAACATTGCCTACATTTCTGAAATTCAGAAAAAGCACGACACACATTTCTAAAATTTACACAAACATACCTTAATCACTGGGGGCTGCTGTCTCCCTTTAAGTCATTTCTGACTTATGGCAAACCTATGGCAAACCTATTGTGGGCTTTTCTCACCAAGATTTGTTCAGAGGCAGTTCATCTTTGCCTTCATTTGAGGCTGAGAGAGTGTGACTTGCCCAAGGTCACCCAATGGGTTTACATGGCTAAGTGGGGGATTTGAACCCTGGTCTCCAGAGACATAGTTCAACACTCAAAGCACTACACCACATTAGCTCTCTGGGGCATCATGACTTTGCCCTACAACAACTGATTATGAATTGGATGATTATTAGCCAGGGAGGTGAGGAACAAAGAGAGCTTTTTTCCTACAATGGCTGAACCACTGCTTCTGAACAATGCCTGCTTTTAGAGAGGTATTCATTGGTTCTACCTCCCTCCTAAATAATCTCTCTTCCAGACTTAATCTGGCAAAAGGTCCAAGATCTCTTAGAATGGCACATGGTCGATCTCAGACCACTCAAGCACACTTCATAGTGCATATATTTGGATCAGGAGAAGATTTATAGACACAACTCTGATAAAGCAGACAACAGATAGTTGTAATTAATGGCAAAAGATGCAGTATAATTTTCATACAGGACATAACAGGAGCTATGCCATTTTTTGTGATGTTTTACAATTACACAAAAACAAGTAGGAGTCCTGTAGCCCTCCAGATGTGGCTAGATGATAGTTCCAAACATTCTTCACCCTTGGGTTATGCTGACCATGGCTGCTTGAGACATGCCGTCCATCAACATCTGGAGGCCTGCATAATTCCCTTGCCTGAATTGCAGAAAAGCGGAATCATACTGACCCAATGCGTCAAGCTAAATAGTGGAAAGTTGAGTGATTTCCCTGCATAAAGCCAAGACTAAAACCAAAGCTTCTAAATTCATTATGACCTGTTATCCACACTAAGGGACCTAAAGTCACATGTACAGGATTAAAACAGATGCTTAGGGATGTGGTAGTCTCTTACTTGTCTCTCAACTACCAAATGAAGGGTATTAAGTATAATTGTATGAATATTAATGGAGGAACTCTGCCTGTTTACACTTGTTGGGATCCATATTTTAAGTATCTGCAGCTGTGCTGTTGGAAATGGACTTCCCTTCCTCCCCTTATCCACAATGAGAGCCTCCTGAAAACGTTACACAGACAACTGGAGGCCCCTGCTGAATGGGACGGAGGGAGAATCCTCCAAGAGACCTTGGCCAATCCTGCATTACACTGTAATAGTGCTATTATTTCACTGTTAACATCTTATGGAATTCTGGGGTTTGCAGTTGAGGGAGGGGCATTTAGAATTCTCAGCCAGAGAGCTCTTTGGCCTCAGTAAACTAGAAACTCCAGAATTCCACAGGATGTTGAAAGTGGAATAATAGTACTATAACAGTGTAGTGTGGAAATGGTCCTTCTGTTAGTGGAAGGAATATCATTGACCCAAAACCCTGAAATCTGCCACATGCCTGCAGGTGACTGGAACCAGGTATGGGTAGGTCCATGCTAAATGAATGTGGAGTTCTATGTACACCACTCAGACTTTTCAGAGCTTGTAACGTTTCCTTTTTTGAACAGTGGTCATAGTAGCCTGGAGAAGGGGGTTCTGAGGGTTGTAAAGCAAAATAAGTAACTTTTCAAGGCCCTGGCACTATTGCCCCTCCTGTGGCCTTTTTTCTCTTTTTTTCTCATGATAGTGCCAGTTTCACAACATCAGAAGTAAACAGCTAACATATCTGGAGGGATGTTTAGAGAGATCCTATTATTCACCATATTATTTTTGTGATGGAAAAATAGAAATCGGTGGACTTGAGGCCTTTGTTGTTGACCTTGTCTCTGACACGTATTTTTTCATTCTCTTTAGAAAAATGCTATCTGCTATTCATTTTTTTTCCCTTTTAGCTCCTTTGTGTCAGTCTCTCTGAAATGATTTGAACTCAAGGGTTCCAATACTATTATTTTCTCCTACGTTTAGTGACATTTGTCAATGTATGAACTTTAATCAAAACGAGTCCTTCTTTGCTAACTCTAGACAAAGGCTTGGCAAAAACACAATCCGTTAAATCAAATTGAAAGACAGTATCATATTGGAAACTACATTAAGGAAAAGGTCAGGTGTAGCCAGAGCAAAATTTTCAGAGAAAAGGGGTTCTGAGCAATGAAACAATATCAAATACATCTGATTTCAGAGCACTTTGTGAATATTGTCACCATGCAAGAGCCGTGGGGAATTGGCCCTTCAGACATTTTCAGCTGCTACCCCTAGAACCTTACTATTGACCATACAAAGTGAGGTGGATGTGTTTTGTAGACCCAAATATCTGCAGAGTGAAATTTTCCCCATGACAACCAGGCTGGATGGAAATTCTGGGAGTTGTAGTCTAAACTCTTCAAAACTCTTGTCTGATAAGCAGCGCTTGGAGTAGGTGACAACTTATATATCCCCAAAAAGAATACGAAAGAAGACAACAATCTAGATAAAACTGCATGTACTAATTTATATGTACAAATGCTAAATTAGAAATGATTTTTGAATGATTTAAACAGATTTACAATAGAACTCACCCAACCGGAGGAGTCTGTGACCAGGTGGTCTGCATGCCTGCTGAGCCTCCTGTCTAGGGCCCTTTTCGCACGCAGTTTTTTTTGCACGAGGGCCCCTTGAGATCCATACGACGCACTCCCATTCACATGACACTCAGGAGCCTAAAGCGGGACGCACGTGCATTTTCTTATTTTCAGCTCTAAGGCCATTTCCGCACTACACTCTTATAGTGCGATTATTCCACATTCAACATCCTATGGAATCCTGGGGTTTGCAGTTTAGTGAGGGGCCGGCTGGCCCATCCCTAAACTGCAAACCCCAGGATTCCATAGGATGTTGAAAGTGGAATAATCACGCTATAAGGGTGAAGTGCGGAAATGGCCTAAGCCGAAAATACTGCGCGGTCGCACAATGCTCGTGGGGCCCTCGCGCACTTACCTGCGTGCGGTGCGCCAAACAAGCCAGCCTGGTCGTGCCTCCTCCCCCCAGCGCAGCCTACAGCTACCAAACTGCACTGCGGAAGGAAGGGGTGGGGCACTAGTGCGACGGTCGTGCTACTAGGAAGCGACCTGCGGGACAAAGGAGCGGGGAAGCGGCAGCGTTCCAGATGAGGCTTTTCACACGAGATGCCCCCCTGAGCTGCGCAAACGGGTAACGTGCAAAAAGGGCCTAGGTGTTAACTTTGGATGGGGAACTTAAACTCCCTCCTATCTTTAAATCACACCAGGACTCACTGGAGTCAAATAAAAGACACCACCTGGCAGCTTTGAAATAGAGGGTTGTTCTTTGCATATGGCAACCCTTCCTTGGAATAGATAGAAATGGGTTTGGTGTGCCTAAAGACTCTTTTTCCAGCGGGCTTAAAACCAGCCTGCTTCTTTTTCAACGCAAGTGAAATAATTCTGGGCTGCTAAACAGAAAATTGTTATACCAGTATAGTAAAAACTCACCTGGCCCAAGGACCTATTCACACCACACAATTATAGCACTATGATTCCACTTTGAGTGCCATGGTTCCATCCTTTGGAATCCTGGAGTTTGTAGTTTGGTAAGGCACTGGCGTTCTCAACTGAGCATTCCAAAGGCCCCTCTCAAAATGGCAAATCCCAGCATTTTTAAGATGAAACCATGGCAGTTAAAATCGAAACACAGTATTATATTTGTGTAACATGAAAGGACCCCAGGCCATAGTTGTTTGTGAAGCTGGAAGGGGCAGGCAACCCTCCTTTTGTTCAAAAAACTGAAGCTCAAGCCCAGTAGAGGTCTGTAGGGTTTGGGCCTTAGAAGAAAAAGAAACTGTGGCCATTTCTGCCCTATACTGTTATAGTGCTATTATTCCACTGTCATCATCCTATGGAATCCTGGGGTTTGCAGTTTAGGAAGGAGCATTTAGAATTCTCAGCCAGAGAGCTCTTTGGCCTCAGTAAACTACAAACCCCTAGAATTCCACAGGATGTTGAAAGTGGAATAACAGCACTGTAACAGTGTACTGCATTTCCGCACTAGCAGGTTATAGCGCGATGATTCCACTTTCAACATCCTCTGGAATCCTGGGGTTTGCAGTTTCGGGAGGGGCCTCTTGGCCCCTCCCGAAACTGCAAACCCCAGGATTCCAGAGGATGTTGAAAGTGGAATCATCGCACTATAACAGGCTAGTGCAGAAATGGCCGTAGTGTGGAAATGGCCTGTGTTTCCAAGTACCCTCCTGTCTGTGCAGTGGCTCCCCATTGCTTCTCTCTGTTCTGAAGGCAGCTCTGGATAAGGGTCGAAAATGGGAGAAAGGCCTCACAGGTACAAATAGTTTATATACTAGAGGTTCTCCTGCTGTGATATAAATACCAGTGGGTAGTCTCTGAGCTCTTTTCAGGTGGTCTCTGGAAAGACTGGAAATATTTTTGTATCAATTTTTCAAGTGTATGTATGAATGGATGCATGCCCCTGCTAAGAGACCCAGCACCGTGTGAGAGACCCTTAGGGTTGCCATAAGGTTGCCATAAGTTGGAAACAACTTGAAGGCACACAACAACAAAGTGGCATCACAACGTCAAACATGCCCAGTAATAAATGATAAGCAAAATTGCAAAAACCTTTGTCGAAAATCAAGTTTTTAGTTCTTATGAAGGATAGGAAAATACACAGACACTAACTGCTGAAAGCAAAATATACAGGCAATATCTGAGGAAAGCACAAAATCTCAAGGGATTTGCTTGAAATTTCAAATGGCAGCCTTTTTGTCTCCCTCTTACCTTTGTCAGCACTTTTTAAATAGTATGCTAGAAAATATTTGACATTTTGTTACAGCAGAGTATTGACATCTATTGAGTAGGGAAATAAAATATGAGCAGATTTCCATAATGACAGTTTTCTTTATAAAAGGAGAAATTCAATTAAGTAAGGATTCCAACTTTTTTCCCAGTAAGGTTTTCATTCTGTTAACAGCTTCATACTAGGCAGACATTAAAATGGTAAAGCTTGTTGTGGAAAAAGCATGTGCCCCCTTTTGTGAACTTCTCCCATCCCAATCCGAAGTAGATATTCTTAGTCCAGTGTGAAGCCTTAACTTTTCTTCATAAAAAATAAATTTTCACACCTGCATCTGTGTAGCCTATATAAAATCTGAAGCAACAAACAGAACGCTTTAGAAAGTCCCTGCCTCACAAAATTTCATACAAGAGTGAATCACTGGATCATTGTTTGTGGCAAAAACAAGGAAACTGAAAGTCACTGTAATGATTTGTATTGCTCACAGACTGGTACTGTATGAACTGGACTGAATGGGTAACATCCAGGAGCAAGACTATGCTCTATATAGGAGTGGGCAATGAGGGAACACTAGAGAACAGCATTACCCTGCTAGAGGCAGCGATGTATTTAAGTCTTTTACTCCAAGTCTCAAGTCAAGTCTCAAGTCTCCACCTTCAGGTTTTAAGTCGAGTCTCAAATCCTTGCAAGATACTTCCAAGTCAAGTCTCGAGTCAAGTCTCCAGTCAGGGAGCCAACTTTACACCCCAATCTATATTCCAGAATTTCTGGACAGAGTCGAATAAAGTTAATTTTAACAATTCAAGCAGAGTCAGCCTTCCATGTTTGCAATTTTGTCATCTGCAGCTTGGAAGTGGGGAATAGGATCCTTACTTCCCATTTGCAAAGCTGGAAGCTTTTTCAGAAGTAGGGAATAGGATAGTTCTGATTTCTCATTACTGAAGCTGCAAGAGCTTTAGAAGGAAGGATTCTTTCTCCTCAAGCCCATTGCCTAACACATTTTCTGTTCCCCTCTGAGATATGCACCTTGCTCTCTGGACATGAGTCTTGCCTTCTGTTCTTGGGAAAAGTTTTAGAAGGCGCCTCTGATATACAGCAGTGATAGGCTGCTGAGCAGACCTCAACCCCACCTCAAGATTAATCGTTTAACCTATTTGTTGCTCCCTCTGAGAAATGTATCCACACTTTGGGCTTGAGACAGATTGTCATGTGACCAGTAAGTTGTAAGGTTTCTGGATGAATGTGTCATGTTACTGAACTAAGCGCAGCAAGTATGCAAATATGCAAGTCTCAGTTCAAGTCAAGTCAGTGTGTAATTCTTGCAAAGTCAAGTCCAAGTCAAGTCAGTGAAGTGACTTCAGTCTGACTTGAGTACGAGTCAATTCACTTGAGTCTACATCACTGGCTAAGGGACCTTGGAGGGTTGTACCTGCTCCTGAAAAACAAGAAATTAAAAAAACATGCTTAACCTCCAATGCATCTAAGGATTATGCCCCAGGTTTCAAAAATGCCTCTCCTGGGATTAAGTTGGTTGACGGCATCCACAAAATGTGGGGGAAATGCTCCCCATGCCCCCACGACATTTTGGAGCATTTGGGATAAAAAAAAATTCTTTGAAAAATTTTGTGAAAATTGTGTTTAACCTCTGGTGGGCCCATGGGGGCTCAAATGTGCAAATGTCCTCTACAGTCCCTAAAATGCATTTGAGGGAATTCAGAAGTAAACATTTTTTTTTTGCAAAAAGAAAAAAAGAAAAAACCTTGGGGGGCACAAAATGGCCCTCAGACCCCATGTGTCCCATGGGGAGCACTGTGCCCACCCTACTGTATAATAACCAGACAGTGCAAAGCTTCACGCAACCTTGCAGAAGGAAGCTTTGACATATTCCGTTGGGAGCTACAATATGGCTGGGTGATTCTGAGATGTGCTCCAAAAAGTAACATTTCTATACTCTGCAATTATGACAGCCCACTAACAGCTGCTGTGGACCTTGTGCAGCTTGTTGGTCAGATGCTAAATGATGTATGGAAAACTTAAAATAAGCGTCTTCACATTTCCCATGAAGCAGGAATCTTTTCTTTCTTTTTAACTTTTCCTATCCATATCTGAAAATTAAGGAAGCTGAGAGGAACATGTGGTTATTCCAGTTGACAAAGACACTCACTTTCTCTAATAAATACATCTGCAAATGAAACACAGTCCTCTTCTATATATTCCCAGTTGTGCTGTGCCTCCCCCTCCCATAGTGTAAAAGATTGGGAATGTTCCAGAAAAACAATTCCTGCTGAGGTTGCCTAAGGATCTCATCATGACACTGATCATTTAAGCAGAATTCATGGAGGGCCTTATAATTCCAATCTGTTTCAATGCCATTTTACCCCGATTACTGCCCATGTCACAAACCACAAGGATTGCCTGGAAAAAAAAGATTCATGAAGATTCACAAACAATGAGTCTTCCCCTCCCCCGGCCTCTCCTTTTAGCAATGATTTGCACCGTTAGTAATTTCTGCTACAATTTAAATAATTCTTGGTTGACTGAACAGATTTTGTTTAGAAGCGAGTCCAGCTGGGTAATTTATGGCAAAAGCAGGATACATTCCCTAGTCACTCAGTGATTACAGAAATTCTCGTAAATCAGATGGATAGAGTGGGAGTTAAAAAAATAAAATAAAAAGGGGCCCACGGCAAGATGAGGAGCAATGAGAGACTGCATAGTCTGGCAGCTAAGTGTGTAGTTCAGGATGCCTCAAATTTAAAAATCCCAGTTTCCCCACAAAGTCACTACTAAATGAATCTACTAAATGAATTGGTGGATCAAAATGCCTCAGCCTTTAATCTACATTATGGGAATAATGTAGGAATTCTCTTCCATCAGAGATCCACTTCCCAAACCTCTGTCAATGAGAGTCAGCATGGTGTAGTGGTTTGAGCATTGGACTATAATCCTGGAGATCTGGGTTCAGTTCTCTGCTTGGCCATGGAAATCCACTGACCCCAGGGGGAATCATACAATCTTAGGCCCCAGAAAACCCCATGATAGGGCCTTAGGGTTGCCATAAGTTGAAATGACTTGAAGGCACACAAAAGGTTTCTACTGCTTTTGTTGTATTTTAGCAGACATTTTTATTTTTACATATGCGCAAACTATGAGTTTTTGATTTTCATTTTAGCTATTTGTGCTACTGTAATGATATTTGTGTACAGATTGGTAGCTGAATTGAACACTTATGAACATGGGTGAAGTAGAAATTGGATGTATAGAAATGAAAATTAAAGAGCTGTTGCAAAAATTCCAAAGATAATGTTATATGAAGCCCTTGGAGTACTCATAAATTACTATAAAAACATGGATGTAGTATTATTGAGGCTGAACAAGAGCTAAAGTTATGGAAAACAAGTCAAATGATCAGTGCGGTGCCCTTGATACATTCACCATGATGGGCAACAGAACGTTCAGGAAGAGTTGAGATCTGGCTTTATTTTTTAGATGGATTGTGCCCGGCTCCTAGACAATCAGGCCTGAGGGACGAGTGTGTTGGGCAGGCTGTAAAACAACAGTGAAATGTACACCAAGTACTTACACTTGTTATGTGTTGCGAACTAGCTAACTGGCTGAGGTCCCTGATTTTTAGCTTCATAAAAGCAAACAGCCAACTATCTTTCATGAGTTGCTTTCTGGGGGTGTGCTAAATGTTCATGTACTATCTACAAACTGTATTCGGCACTGAAAGAAAACTAAACCAATGAGAAACACAAAGGAGGGAGAAGGTACTGAGGAAGGGAACAGATCAATAGATTAAATAAGAGTAAAGAAAGGAGAACAACGTGCAATAATGTGTACTGTAAACTGCGTAACAGAATTGTTTCAGCGCTAGGTCAGGTATGCAGAGAAGAAAATGTAATTATCTCCCAATTTCTGCTATTGCATTTTCTCTAAAGTCCCAAATGCAACACTTCCCACACAGCGTGCTGGAAGCACATGTTGTTCCTGCACGTTGAGCATCTTCATATCCCCTGGGATGGAAAGGATGTCAGGGCTCTCCTTTGGTCATAGGGGAAAATGCCATTTGTGTTTCCTGCTGCTGTATCTTGCCTTCAACAGCAAGAATATTTAATAATCAGGCAAATCACAAAACTAAACTAAATGACTTGGGTCATACTTAGTCCTCTAAGTGGTACTCTCAAACTCAAATATCAGCTTTCATTATTATTATTTTGTATGCTCATTTTTTACATTGAACTACATTTACACTGAACATTGAACAGACTCAGAAAAAAAAATCTTTAAATCCCCCTCTCATTTGGACATAACCAACGAGTAAGTGACAAGATCAGCCCAGTTCGCCGTTCCTTGGTCATTTTACTGTTTAACAGAACAAAGATGAACTACTTTTTGGAAATGGTATGAAAGCTCAAACATGCACACTTGTTCTGTATAGTTATCATGTTGACACTTCTCTGTGTCATTTGTGCATTCTAAGTAAAGCTTGGAAATGTTACCTTTTGGACTATAATTCCCAGAATCCCCCAGCCAGCATGTTCAGAAGCCATGTTGTCTAGGGATTCAGGGAGTTATTAAGTAAAAACTCCAAGTTCTGGTTCTGAACTAGGGATAGGCAACGGGCGTCTTTCCTAACATTCCTGTACTGCAATTCTTGTTTGCTTTACCAGCATACTTAATTGCAACGAGTACTGCTGAGAGCCACAATCCAGCAACATCTGCTGGGCTACAAGCTGTGCACCTCTGTTCTAAATGGTTGTCCATGACATGATTACAGAATGGCCTTGGAAGGAGGGAAGAAGCAGCAGGCACAGTTCCATCATGTCTAGGCCCAGTAGCAGATGAAAGGACCTCCCTCCATCCCAACTGCCATTGCTGTGAGCTGGGAGGGAGAAAAGAACAGGCAGGCACAGCTCTATCACTCCTAGGCCCAGAAGCAAATGAAAGGCCCTTCCTCCAACCCAACCGCCACTGTCACGGTCTCAGAGGGAGAGAAGAAGAGGCAGTATCTGCTGAACTTAATCCCCTCCCACACTGCCATTACCTCTTCCTTTTGTGTCATGTCTTAATTAGATTGTAAGCCTGAGAGCAGGGAACTGTTTTGTTGTTCTTTTCCTTGTAAAGTGCCATGTACAATGGTGGTGCTATATAAACAAATAAATTTATGGTTACGGTGGTGATGATGGTGTTAACAACCTCTGTCCAATGATTATATTGCAGCAGTTACTGCAAACAGAGCTATGCAAATGATAAGAGAGGGTTACAGGTGAACAATCAACCTCTACCCCATACCTTCCTGATATTGCCTTGTGACAGCAGTGTAGCCGGCTCAGAAAGCTAAGCCTTCGATTGCACTGATTTTGTATGCAACTTTACTTCCAATTGTTGAACTTTTATGGGTATGTTTTCCAGCTTCAAAAAATGGGTTCTTATAATAGCTCTTTGTCACACAAGGGTGTTTGGAGAATTAATTAGTGCATAGGACAGATTTGTACAAACTGCACCAGCTGATGCCCGTACGCCCCATTGGGAATTCATCCCGAGGGAAGTAAAGTTCTATTTTCCATCTGAGATAAGCCCAGCAGAGGCTTTGAGGAGCAGCTACAATGAGTCTGTACTGATGGCTTTTCCTCTGCTTTATCACTTTGCACATTCTTGCCTTATCTTGTATTCAGGGTGGGCACTTGCAGATATCCAATAAAGAGGGCAAAAGAGGATATAGATAGGCATAAAACCTGCACATGCTAATGTAATAATATACAGGAATAAATTTCCAATACAATAATTTAGAGAAAACCAAAATACCTCTCATCATAGTGGGGAAATGGTGACCCCAAGGGGATGATGCTAACTGTTAATGAGCAACTTCAAGAGACCTGTTCTCAGTTCTTATAGTTCTTCATGTAGCTTCTTCCACTGAGGTGCTGTTGATAATTATAGTCTGCCCTCAAGCCACTGTTTTACACCTGGTTCCAGTTGGTCTTAGTAAAAAAAAGAATAAGGTAGAACCTATAAATCTGGTGTTCCTCATGTGTGGATTATATGATTCATGTGTAAGGTCTCTGTGTAAGAAGAGGTAAAGGATTTTATCTAGTAACTATCACTGCAATGTTTCATCTTCCTGAGGGTACATTAAAGACAAAACTTTTGCATTCTCTGAAAGCAGTATGAAATCTTACCTAAATTGTCTTTTAACATCTGTTCAATACCTAGTCAACTCAGTGGTACAATAGCATTTCATATATTAATGTGTTCTTCCTCCTTGGGGGTTAAATGTGACATCAGTCTTACAAGAACAGACCCATTGAAATGAATGGGGTTTATTAGTTATGCCTAATTTAAGTCCCTTCTATTTCAGTGGGTCTACTCTAGGTAGGATGAACATTGGGTTTAGCCCACTGTTTCCACAAGGCTACTGTGTGAAGAATGGGGCAATTCTGGAATCAAAATATATTTATATAAATGCCACTGGGCATACAGTGACTGTACCTCACACATATTTGTTCTCAACCATATTTGTTAAGACAAGATGTATGCATACATTTATTTAGTTACATGACTGAGGGTGAGTCAGTTAACATTCATAGCAGTTTTAAAAGTGTTTTGTTTATAGCAAGGCTACTGCATGACATTCTGCACTTTATTTTGTAGGTATAATTGGAAACTTGTATCAGTCACAGGCTGGGCTGAAAAGGTCAGTTTTGTTTTCTTCTTTTACTGTTAGTGAGTTCTTCCTCTCATTTTGCTGTAATCAAGCCACTGTGCTATAGTGATTACAGCTGCAGGATTAGCACTGAGGAGATCTGGGTTTAAGCCTCGTTCACCCATGGAATTCACTAGATGATCTTGGGTTGGGCCAATTACTTAACATTCACTCTCAACCTAATTTGGAAAGTTGTTGTGAGGATGCAGTGGGCAGCATGGGACCGATGAAACCACAGATGGTGTCCCTCTGATGTAATCAGGCTACAAGTGCCATCATCCCTCTCAACTGGCTTTGTTGGTTAGGACTAACAGGAACTGCAGTCCAGCAATTTCTTGAGGCTCAAATGTCTCATCCCCACCCACTCCTGTATGCTATCCTGAAGTCCATAGAAGAAAGCCTGGTCATATAATGAAATAAGCAAGGGGGTCTCCACACTTCTGTTAAATGAGATGTTGGTAAAACTAACAGTTTGTTTTGAGACAGAGGCCATTTCTGCACTATACTGTTATAGTGCTATTATTCTACTATCAACATCCTGTAGAATTCTGGGGTTTGTAGTTTACTGAGGCCAAAGAGCTCTCTGGCTAAGAGTTCTAAATGCCCCTCTCTGAACTGCAGATCCCAGGATTCCATAGGATGTTGAAAGTGGAATAGCAGCACTATAACAGTGCTGTGTGGAAATGGCCAGAGAATAGGTGAGGCCAATTGACTTACCATCAGATAAGTCAAACAGACAGTAGAAAGAGAAGAGAAGTCTTAACTTTTCCATAATGGGGTAAAATTGTGCTATTATTGTATATTAAAAGTAGATAAGTAAACACGCCCAATGCAATGCACATACATGTGTCCTAAAGAGGAGCACTTGCCTCTGTCAAATCAATGTTTGTTTATTTATGTATTTATCTTAATATACACAGGCATACCTTGAGCTAGTCAGCAAAATTTTAGCACAATATCTGAGACTATTTCTGTTGTAAGTCTAGTTGCCAGATCCATGTTCTGTGTACTATTATGCACAAGAACCAGCCTGTGTTAACAGATGAATCCTTCTTGTGCTGATCCAATGATGATACTTTTGCAAATTTTACAAAGTTTGGACACCCAGAAATACAGAGTTTATCTATACATTTGCATAAATAAAATCTTTGTTTTACTATGACTTTTAAAATAATGACCTGACAGCAATAGCCTCCAGATTTTAGTCCCCTTTTAACAGAAGCTAAGATAGAGGGGAAACATGCAAGCACTACTTTGCCAATTTGTTTTGTAACAATTAGACTGTTCTTCTAGTGTTTCTGTGTTTTCAGCCAATTAATTAAGTCATAGTAATGATTGACACACCCACTCTCCAGAGAAGGAAAATTCCTGATGAATTTTAAAACTATTGTTTTGGTCTTCCCAGTCAGGAAGTCATTGGTGTCCCATTAAAAGAAATAAAACAAAACAAAAGTCTAGTTTTTTAGTGTAGTTGTGGCTGGACAGTTAAATATGTCTACCTTCCCCTTCCAAATAGAAGTAGGAAAGACAGGAGCTCAAAGTATTTTAAATTTCATCTTATTTAAAATTGTGCCACACCTGAAATTGTAAACATTTTTAAAGTTACCTAGCCAGTTCATGTTGATAAAGCTAGTCATTGCTATACCCATATTATAGGTGGCAGGGATATGGTTGAGAGGTTGTGGGTTATGAGCTAAATCAGCTTTGCATAGTAGCCTGGTATTCTACCTATATAGCTGTGGAGAGTCACAGAATTCTGTGACAAAACCTACAGATTTTAAGTTATTTTCCCTCCAGATTCCTATTATTTTACCTTTCCATAAGGGAATGTAAGGGCGGTCTATATAGTTCACTGGAAAAGCACGGCAGTGTGTTAAGGGATGGCAAACTCATACATGGGGTGAAAAGAATGAAGGAAAGAACTGGGATATCAACTGCAGGTGGAAAGATCTAATGCGGACACTGGGTCTTTTTGTTGTTGTTGTTGTTGTTGTTGTTGTTGTGTGCCTTCAAGTCATTTCTGCCTTATGGCAACCATAAGGCAAACCTACCACAGGGTCTTCTGGAGTTGTGTGTGTGTGATGCACCCAAGGACACACCGTGGGTTTCCATGGCCAAGTGGGAAATTGAACTCTGGTCTCCATTAACCAAATGTGATGCTAAGGGTCAAAGTATGTGTATATGCACGCGCGCGCACACACACACACAAAGAGCAAGTACATTTGTGTACTGTACCAAATTACACCTTAATAGATCTCATTATGCACCTGTGTCCCCCACCCTATATCCAAAATTGCAGACACCAACAAATGAATAAATTATGTCAGAGCTGCTCCTTAAGACAAGGATGCAAAACCTTTGCCTCCCAGATATTTTTGGACCTCAGTTTCCACAAGTTCTTGTCCTACGCCTATGGGCAGCAGATATCCAAAAGGGGCAGATTTCCTTAAGGAAAGCAACCCACAAGGAAGCCAATCCAGTCCAGGTCATCCACGGGTAATCCAAGTAGATCAAGGAAGGCACTGGGGCAAAGTCTCAGCCAGTCCAGAGGTTGTTCCACAAAGCCAGCAGCTCAGATATCCAAAGATATTCAGCAGTTCAGATATCCAAGTCAAGAAGAGGAGAGGAACAAAGAGTTGTCAAACACAGACAGTCCAGGGGCCAAGAATTCCAGGAGTCACAGAAACAGCAAAAGCATGGCCACTCACTCAGACTGAACAGTTGCAAACAACAACTCCCAACAGCTGCTGGGGGATTTATAGGAAGTTCCCTCTGGATGCCAGGTGCTTGATCAGTCACCATTTTAACTGGTTCTTACAAAATTTATCCTTCTCTAGTCACAGGACCTCAAGGGAGGGGCTGTTCAGCACTTGTCACGTTCTGCTAAGGAGGGAGCCCTTCAGCTGCTTTCAGCCACTAGATATGGGACACTCATCTAGAGTTAGTCCAACTCCTCTGCATCAGATTCTAGAAGGTGAGTTTGGCCAAGCTGGGTGTGTCTGATTGAAGTGAAGTTTAAAGCACCTAGATGGCTGATGGATTCCCACTCCTGACTTTAAAAATCCATACACTGTCCAAACTTAGGCCGCAAGTTTGTACCCACTTAACTGGGAGTAGATACCATTGAAAGTACTTACTTCTCAGTGAACTGCAATGTCAGTTAGTTGAACTTGGACTTGATTGAAATCTTAGGTCATGACTAACTCATCCTCACCATAAAATAAAAGATGGTGCATTGTCCTCTGTAACACCTGCCACATGGGTGAGTGGGTTGGAAAAACAGGGTTCTATTATGCCTTATAGGGATTCCTTCACATATACACACTGCAACAGTGTTGGGGGAAACTGTGCCCGTGAAACCAGTTCTTGTTCCATATTTTAAAACTTAATTTACAGATCACCTCATAGCTGTAAGGGATCCCCGGGTAGTATATACCTCCAAACCAGGCTGAACGCTTATCAGATGGCTTCCTAGAATGGATTGCCAACATCCAAGATGGAAAAATATAGTAATAATGGGAGATTTTATAACTACCTTGGTATCTGCTGGAAGTCAAACTCTTGATAAGAATGTAAGGTGCAACAAATTCCTTGTTTGGCTTGCTAGCAAAAGAGACAAGGTAATAAACTATTTTAGACTCTCATCAGCAGGAAAAAATTGGTCAATGATGCGGAAGCTGTGGGAACTCTGAAGTCCCCTTGACATTCACTATACAGAGGAAAGGGAAAGCTGAGTGTAGTTGTACAGACACTCTGGACTTTAAGAAAGCCAGTTTCAATAAACTTAAGAGCCCATGATCAGAAATACTCCAAGAAAAAGGAGTTCAGGATGAATGGGAATTTCTTAAAAGTTAAGCAACGAAGACAAAATTGCAAACAGTTCTAGAACAGGTCATTAAAATGTTAGGTCTGTAAGGATTTAGAAAGGAGTGCTATGAATACTAACAACCAACATAGGTTTCTCCAAAATAAGTCATGTGAGCTAATCTTCTCTCTCTGTTTAATTTGGATGACTAGAGGAATGCTATGAATGTACTATGTCTTTGTTATAATAAGGCTTTCAACAAGATTCCCCCATGATATTTTTGCATACAAGCTGGTAAAATATGGGCCAGACAATGTTACTGCTGGGAGTATTTAAAACTAGTTGACAGACTGAACGCAAAGGCCATTTCCACACTATACTGCTATAGTGCTATTATTCTACTTTCACCATCATGTGGAATTTAGGGAGGGGCCTTTAGAATTCTCAGCCAGAGAGCAATTTGGCCTCAGGAAACTACAAACCCCAGAATTCCACAGGACATTGAAAGTGGAATAATAGCACTATAACAGTGTAATGAGGAAAGGCCCAAAGAGTGTTCACCAGTAGCTCCTCTTCATCCTACAGTATAGTGGGGTGCCACAGGTTCTGTCCTGGGACCAATATTGTTTAACATCTCTATAAATGTTTTGGATGAAGGAATTACCACCAAATTTGGAGATGACACAAACTGAGATAATACATGAGAAGACAAAATTAGGATTCAAGAGGATATTCACAGACTAAAGAACTGAGCCAATATTAATAATACTTTGAATTTCAGAGTCAGGTGCACAAATATAGGATGAGTGATGCCTGGCTTGCCAGCAATACATGTGAAAAGGGATCTTAGTGGAATATAAGGTGTGTCAACAATTTGATATGGCAGGGGAAAAAAGGATAAAGTAGTTCCAAGATGTATCAACAGATCAAGGGAAATAATTGTGCCACTCTTCTGTACTGTTCAAACCTCCTCTAGGGTACTGCGTCCATCTCTGTTGCTCTTTTTAAGAAGGATATTGATAAGCTGGGACATGTCCAGAGGAGGGCAGCCAAGATGACAAAAGGGTCTAGAAACCAAATCCTATGAGGAACAGCTGAGGGAGCTGTGTATGCTTAGTCTGCAGGAAAAAAATACGACATGATGTGTTAACCATCTTTAAATATCTGAATAGTTGTCACATGGAAGATGGAGCAAATTTGGGGGGTTTTGTAGTTCCAGAAGATAGGACTCAAACTAATGGGTTCAAAATTACAAGAAAGGAGATTCCCGCTAACATTAGGAAGAATTTCCTAACAGTAAAACTGTTTGACGGAGGAACAGATCACTCCAGAAGGTTGTAGACTCTCCTTGGACGGAGATTTTGAAACAGAGGTTGGATGTCCTCTCCTCTCAGGGAGGAGAGGGATGTATTAGTGGTAGATTCCTGCATGGCATGGGGTTGGACTAGAATGCCCTACTTGTTTCTTTCAGTTCTAGAATTCTATGATATATGAATTCCAATGTAACAACCATGCAATTACCAATTAAGAGGGTTTTTTTAAAAAAAAACAACTTCAACCCACAAATTAATAAAAACACAAAAGCCAAATGAAATTAAATTTTTTAAAAGCTCTACAGATTTTAAGTTAAAAATGTAAATGCTTAAACAAGAAAACCTATTTTCATTTTACAATGAAACGAACATCAAGATGAGAACCAAATTTCCTCTGGAAAGAGATGATGGATATTCATTACAAATATATCTGTCACAAAAGTCATGAACCTGCTCCTTGAAACCTGAATGGAAATATAGCACCATGCAAATAATTTTGTGAACACAGGGAAATGGCGTCAGAGGACCATCACTTTTTGATTAGCAGTGATGATAACAGTTGTCACCCTCTTACTCTTCCCTGTTCACTCTGAACTTTGCTAAAATTCACAGAAAAAGTGTGTAGATGGCAGCAATCCACAGAATAGATTGGGTCATATATTTTCAAAGCAGTGATATCTTGCTGGTAGCTATCCCTACTGTAATGCAAAGTAATTTGGGGTGGGTTGATCTTAGAAAGAGAATTGACCCCCAAATCTAAGAAAAGACCAGTTCCTGGTAGAAAGCAAAACTGATAGATTGGGTTTGCTGACAGAGATTAATGCCACTGCCTACATTTTTGGAATCTTTTTGAGGGCATGACTGTGGGGGCTATCATGACGAACACCAGCACTTCAACACTCACTACTGTTCAAGGGCATTGTTTGTCACCACAATCCCCACATGCTTTGACCATACATGGAGTGATCAACCTTGAAATGGTCACAGTAGAAAACTAAGTGTATGAGCAATACTGCAGGGTGAATTTAATGATGCCAGACTCACAAGATATCAGGCCCGTGAAATTCAAGGATAGATTTCTACATTGTCTTTGAAAGTACACTAAATTCTCACGATTTGACTTCTTCATACAAACTGACTACATAACAAATGACGCAAATAGGTAGTTGATGTTACTGCTTCTGTTTCCACCATTCTGGGGTGTGAATAGAGGCTCCAGGAGCTAACAACTACCACCACCACCCAGCCTGTGTCTGACAGGCAGCGTCCACTCTGCTGACTGAAAAATGGCCTTTCTCCCCACCCCCATCTGCTTCTTCCTAAGCACCCATTAACTCAGTTGCTTTGAAAAACCATTCTAATCTGTTCAAAACACATCACTGGGTCTTTGTGTACAATGCAGGTGACCTTTCTGCAAATGTGGGCCCGTGCTTTGTTTCTCAGGTCTATTGTTTGCAGAACAAAGGGAACACGAATGTTTCATATTTGAGCACAGCAGATGAATTCATCTACCAGCCCTTTAAATAGCAGGAAAAGATGTTTTCTAAATGAATTCAGCCCTGATGACTTCAGCAATAGGTTCTCTCACACCATCTTCCTCCCACTGCTTCCTTTGCACTTCTATGGGTTCTGCATGAACTAAAGAGACCTGGAGTGCTCCAACAGCTCTCGGGGAAGTGGCAGACTGTATGAAAGTTCCAGTCAACAGTGTTGTCTGTGGATATAGTGAGTTCTTAATTCAGGCTTGCTACCACCTAGCTGCGTGTCCTAGAGTCACGATGAGAAGCTTAGCTTTCACAAACACCAGATGGTCTCTAAATTGGTATCTAGACAAGACCACTAGGGGCAATCTGACAGGACTGAAACCTCTTTAATATCACTCTTAAAAATGTGCACATATTCCTTATTTGTAGAGGTGGCATGCAATATTAGTCTCCTGGGCAGCTTGTTTTCTATAAGCAGCAATAATGTTTTTTGTGTGCATGCCAAGCAGGAGGACTGGAGGTAATGGCTGTTGGACACATATATGGAGTATCTAAAAAACTGCCCTAGACAGTAATTTGAGCAAGTAGGAAAGATGTCACCATATAGCTAGAGTCTGGGTGGGCAGAGTGGGGGAAGAAATCTGAAAATGTCCAATAAGATGTTTATTGTTATTATCTTTAACTGGGTTATAGTTTGCTTGCTCTCATCTGCTTGATGCATGGTCTTCCCTCCCTCATTTTTTTAGATGAAACTGAGGCTACAATCTTGTAACATGTACATGTACACCTCCCTCCCTCCCTCCCTCCCTCCCTCCCTCTGTGCCACCACCTCCCTTTCTCCCTGTCTCTTCTGCCAAGTGAGAGACAGATTCTTCTGGGTCTTGCCAAAGGTCTGAACTGGCAGCTTTTGAAATTAGGCTCAGGCCCACACTCCTGCTATACATGCTTACCTGGAAGTACATTTTGTGGAACTTAACTGTACCTATTTCTGACATTTCTGCACTGTGAAATATACTGAGAGCAGATGCTAAAAACAGAAATGCCACCGAACTAGTAAAAATCAGAGGGGGTGGGGCAAAAAGCAAATACAAACACATAATTATTTGGTGCATTCTTTATATACATCCAAGGTGACAGTTCTTAACACATGGTTGGGCACTCCAGGCTGGGAAAATTAATATGTGTACACAAGCAATGTGAACTTGAGCACGGCTTAATGAGTCCATATAATCAGAAAGTTTCCAGATCCATTGAGATATTCTGACTCACATGGCTTCCATCAACATTCCAGGCACAATGCTGAGAAGCAGCACAAACTCAATGGCATTGCTCTTGTGTTAGACATAGAATAAAATCAGGGCTTTTCACACAGCAAAGCTCTAAAAGTTACAAGCTGTCTTTCTGCATTTGGCATGCTTGTTCATCTGAGTGAAACAACTGTGGTTTGGGAACACAGAGCAAGCCTGATCAGAAATGTGGAAACTATGCATAAATAAGATTGTTAATGGTTTGGAGCCATTTGTTTTAGAGGGGGGGGGAATAAAAGGAGCCTTAATAAAATGCACTAAAAATAAACATGATGTGCAAGAGGTGAGATGATTGCTCCTTCTCCACCATTCACAATGACTTTTATTTTCTGACTCCTGTTCAAACAGATAGATGTGAAAGGAAATGTTATGATCATTTCAGTTAATAACAAAGAAGCAGCACTTCTCAAACCACTTAAAACTTAATGCTCCTACCAGAACATTTTCCTACTGTTTACAGTTTCTAAAATAAGTACAACTAAATGGGTTGGAAGAGGAATATACATTTCCTTTTCCAATTTTATTTCATTTGCTTTGACAATGTGTGTTATACAGTCACACTATCTTGTAACAAGAGATGGCTATAGCTTATGGTAGGCATGTATAAGGTCCTAGGTTCAGTTCACAGATGGAATAGAAAGTATGCTTATCAAATTTGCAGATGACACCAAATTTGGGATGGGGTGGGGTGATGAAAGTTATATTTCAGAGGAAGGAATGGACAAACCACCTCTAGGTATTCCTCACCTAAAAAAAAACCCTACAAAATGTATGGGGTTATCATAAATCGACAGGGAACCTGAAGATACATACAGAGCTAATTCCCCAGAGGACAAGAACAAAATTCAAAATAATCTCAACAGATTGGAGGGAATTTTAACAAGGATAAATGTAAAGTACTATATCTAGGCAGAAAAAAAATGAAATACACAAGTGTGAAATAGGTGACACAGGTATTAAAAGCATGTGAAAAGGATCTATGCTACTTGGTAGACCAGAAACTAAATATGAATCAACAGTGTGATATGGCAACCAAAAAAGCCAATGCAATTCTGGGCGGTATCAACGGGAATATAGTATCTTGATCAAGGAGAGCAATAGTGCTACTCTTTACTGCTTTAGTTAGACCTAGAATATTATGTGGTATTAATGGACTCAAGGTCTCTCCACTTTGAGGTTTAAGATGCAGCTCAGAATTGCTGGAATGGGCAGGGATTCTGAGGCAGGCAGAAATGCAGGTACTTCTCAAGTCGATTGCTGATATCCTGGAGGATGCAGAGCACAGTACTTTGCCTACACAACTCTGTGAAGCTCACAATCTCCAGGGCCAAGCTCCAGTGTGTGTGTGTGGCGGGGGTGCTACTACTGCAGCCATTTACTGGGCAGGGAGAATGGGAGGCAACCAGACAGTGTTGGAGCATCCAGGATGGATGCGACTTTGTTGCCTCCCAGCCCCCAGCCAGTAAACACTCACAGCAGTGTGTTCCTTGGTGCTCAACAGCTGGATTACACATGCACACACCACCACCTCCAACTATTCCTTGCCTAAGAAAACCCTATGAAAGCCATGGGGTTGCCATAAGCCAAAAAGATGACTTCAAGGCAGGTGCACACACATGCATGCACACATACAAATAGAAAGTATGAAAAATTAATGACATAGAGAAACAAAGGGAGAAACTAGATGAGTGTTTGTTGTTACTGAGCTATCTGCAGTTCATCAGCAAGAGATTCAATTTAGTCAAACAGATGTAACCACAGTGACCAGCTACCAGTAATCCATGATGGCTTTGTCCCCTTTTTATTCTCCAAAATGTGTCTTGCCTTCTCCCTACTCTTTCCCACAACTTGTTCAATGCCCCTTCTTTGATCCATCCTTTCCATATCTCTTCCTACTTGATGAGAGGTATTTTTGGAAGAAACAAAGAGGAAGCTACCAATCAGCTGGTAAGGGAGGCAGACAGGATTGGAATGAAATATGGTTAAGCCCTATGACACAGAAGAAAGTATTATTCACAATCACCCTCTCTGATTTTCTTAGCTCTCCAAGCTTGGACAAAGTGGTACCAATTAAAGCACAACAGAATTGAATATGTGCAGTGCTGCTGCAGTGCTCAGGCATATTATCCACCGATACAGTGGAAAAAAGCTGGATAGAAATTTTACTGGGTACAAAGATGGGATATAAATAAAACTAACAATAAATTTTATTTTTAATTACTGGCTTCTTTGCAACATGCTACAAATTGTGGTTGATATCAGGAAATGGGGCTAAACAAATCAGAACAACAAATGCATTGTTTGATTTGCAGTAAGAAATAATGCCCTGTGTATAAACAACCTTTTTTTACAGTACGAAAAAGACCTTACCTAGTTGCCTCAAAGATACTGACAAGAGAATTTGTGGGTACATCTGTGTTTTTAAGTCACAGACAGAGTCACAAAACTGTGTGCTAAATAACATTTGGTCTGAGAAGGATGGTGGTGAATTTCTAAATGAGTTAAGGAAACATTCGCTTTTTTGTTTTGATATGGAAGGGAAGGACTAGTTCTGTCAGACTACAAAATATACCTCTACTGCCTTTTAAAAATCTGTAGTAAGAGTACATTGTCAGTTTCCCTGACTGAGCAAGCACATTTGCCATGCAAAAGAAACAGTTCTCAGGAAATCACATACTGTATGCTTCCAAGAGCATCATAAATCCATAGGCATCTGACAGTTCTGCCACAATACCTGTGGCATTTTTTTTACTCATTGACGTATGTTAACAACAACAACAACAGCAACACACACACACACACACAGAGACACCCATACATTTTCACTTTCCGTACAAACTGCTTGAAAGTGGAAAATTAAATAAACTCTAAGAGAAAAGCCAGGATTTCAGCTACTTAAAACAGGATAAAAAGCAGATCTACTTCAGTACATGCAATTGATACCTTCTGGTCTCATCACCCCTCCATGTGCTAAGTTTGGCTACTGTACTGAGACACAAAACTGGTGTTCATAAAAATGTTTCTGGGAGGCAATGGTGGAATCGTATCTCCTGCACAAGGTCTAATCCTGCAAGTAGGGTTTCATAAAACTGTTTCTGGGGAAAGATCATGAAACAAAATCTTCCACACCAACTCATATTCTGCATATTAAGCAATTGAATGCCCTAGCACTGGGTCAATTTCACACTTGCTCTCAGGATAAAGGCCTGTCAGTTGGCTCCTTTTAAAGCCAACCCATCTGTTTTTCTGTTACATTTCTGTCAGCCAGTATGGCAGTCAGAGACTAGGGCTAAACATTTATACAGTTAAAATATCCACTGGAATAGTAATCTGCTTCCTGTATCAGTGATAACAACTCTTTTGAAAAGTTACTTTTTGATCTGCAACTCCGAGTCCTCGAGTCAGCATTAAAATTTTTGAACTCTGTTCTAGATACATCATATATTAATCACAATCTTGTTGTACCACTTGCACAGGGAGAGAAAAGTACTAGTTTGTTGTATGCCTTCAAGCAGTTGCTGACTTATGGCAGTCTTAATGTGATCCTACCATGAGATATTTTCAGCAAGATTTGTTCAAAGGAGGTTTGCTATTGCCTTCCCCTGAGGCTGAGAGAATGTGGCACCCAAGGTCACCCAGTAGGTATCCACGGTTCGGTGTGGATTTGAACCCTGGTCTCCTGGAGTCCTAATCCAGCATGCTACTGGCTCCATAAAAACTTTATAGTTCTAATATAACCTCTCCTTCTCCAGAATGCTATCTCTGTGCCCATCCCAGCATGCTTGGCATGGAAGTTCCATGATGAAAAAGAAAAATTATAACAGAGTTCTGCAGAACTGACAATTAGAGCAACAGTGGAAACAAAAAAAACTGGGAGAAATCCAAGTCAACACAGGTTAGAGCTCATTCCACACCCATGAGGACAGTGAAGAAGCAGTTCTTTCCTGCCTCCACGGCATTATTACAATCTCATCCCATGCAGTTGTTTCAAACAGTCAAGGGTTTGTTAGCATTCTCAACTTTCAAACAGAGGAGGCTTCAGAAATCTGCTGTGTTGAAACTGCAAAACAAATTACTCAGATCCATTCTGGCTTGGACTCTACATTGATGGTGGAGAAGCATTATAGGCAAGCACTTGTCCAGTTTTCCTGAGTGCATTTCAATTTGTTAAAACTGGTGATATAAAGTTGCTTCGAGAAGTGATGGCCAACCACTTTTTCATTAGTCCCATGTTCTTTCTGCCTGACTAGAACTGTCAGAATGTCCTATCTCAGTCAGAGCAGCACAGCTGATAACTTAAACAAAACAAACCTTGCTCATTACTTACTTTTATTCAGTAAGCACAAGGTCATAAATAAAGTCCAGGGTAACTCCAAGGCAAGCAAGTCTAAAGTCTATCAGTGTAATCCAAAGTCAGGCATGGAGTTCAGCAATATAGACAGCAGTCAGGAAGGTGTTTGACAGCTCCTGGAGGGGAAGGGTGGTATCTATATAGGTCAGCAGCCTAACACAGCTGTTGCCTGCGTAATTGCTGCTGGCTATAAATCCTCTGAGATCAACACAGCTTCTCTCTTTGCTGTCTGCACTCAGAAAAGGTAAATTATTTTAGAGTGGTAACAGAACTCCAGGCTTTCTTGGATGAAACTGTGTACTTGCATCCATTCCAATCTGGTTTTAGGCCTGGTTATGGGACAGAGACATTCTTTGATACTCTGGTGGATGACCTACACTGGGAAAAGGATGGGGGAGCATCCCTGTTGGTTCTGCTGAATCTCTCAGTGGCATTGAATATCATCAATCATGATTACCCTTCTGGACTATTTGACTGCTATGGGATTTGGCGGCACTGTTTTGTGAGGGTTGTAGTCATGGTCTGTTTGGCTAGATGCTTCCTGAAGATGGTGCTGAGGGACTGTTACAGTTTCATGGGCGTTAGTCTATGGGAGCCAATAAGATACCATATGGTCACCTATGTTATTTAACATCCAAACAAATTCACTCTGGACAACCATCTGAATTCTTGAGGTTGGCTCATATTACTGTGTCGATGATAGCTGGCTTTCTCTTTTCTTCACAACTCATGCCAGTATCTGGATGCACTGAAGGACTGTCTGTGGGTATATAAATTGACACTGAGTCCAACCAAGACAAAAGTTATTTTGGTCAGCAGAAAAGCCAGTGTGATCTTGGGATTACAACTACTGTAGATGGGGGTTGCATTCCCTCTCAAAGTCCAGAGACACAGCTTGACACAGATGTCGCAGCCAGATCGCCCTCATATCCAATCGGATGTGAAGGCGGTCTGGCTGTGACATCTGTCACCCCCATTGATTGCCAGGGTTGATTTGGCTGATCTGGCTGGCTAGGCGGGTGTCCCCTTCCTCCCTCACCACTCCATGTGAGTCCCTCCCGAAGCTGCGCACTCAGTGGAAGAGGACAACCATCCCAGATAGAAGGAGTGTACCGTTCTTTGGTCAAGGGTATACGATAGCTGTGCTCCCCCACTAGAACCTCCAAACAAGCTCAAGGACACAGCTTGAAGTTTATTTTTGGACTCAGTATTGTTCCTGAAAAGCTGATTTATCTAAGAGTGCCTCTTCCCAGCTTTGGAACCTCTTCCTTGCGAAGACATTTGGCCACATCTGTGTATGGCTTAATTATGGCCCAGTTATACTACCATGATATACTTTCTGTGGGACTGCTCTTGAAAAATGTTTGGGAGCTGCAGCAAGTACAAAATGCAGTGGTCAGACTGTGATTAGAGAACACATATCACTAGTCTTTTACCAGCAGCACTGGCTTCCAATTTGCTTCAGAGCAAAATTCAGCAGCCTGCTTTTCACCTACATAGCCCTAAATGGCTTGAGGTCAGGATATCAGAAAGGCTGCTTCTTCCCATATGAGCTTGCCCAGAATCTGACATCTTTGGCAAAGGCTTTGCTGTATGTCTCACCAAACTGTGAGGCTAGGATGATCAGTACATGAGACAAGGTTTTCTCTGTAGCAGCACTTTGGTTGTGGGAATAAGGGAAGCCAGGCTGGCTTTATTCCTACTGAGCTTAAGGTAGGCAGTGAAGGTCTTTGGTCCTTAAAATAAGGGTTAGCTTTTGAGAGTGTTTAACAGTATGTGTCATTTTCATGGCTTTTGAGAATTGTTTTAATCAGGATTCTAAAGAATTGTTTTGATCTGTGTTTTTTTCTATTATGCATTATGAATCAGGAGCCTCAACAGGTTCAGAAGCAGTCCAAAACTAATACAGCACTCTTTCTAAAAACCTGCCTTGTATTAACTGAGACCATTGGGCCATTTTGTTTAATTTTACTTGCTCTGAGCTGCAGCAGCTTTTTAGATCTCTAGCAGAGGTTTTTCTCACCACCGACTCATTATCTTTTTCCAGTGGAGATGCCAGGGGTTGAACCCACAGCATTCTGCAATACAAGGAAATTCCCTATCTTTGAGCTCTACTCCCTCTTCTAAGGTCCTCTGTCCTCCTCTCTATCTACAAATGAAATAAAGGTAGAATTATTTTAAGAATTCTCTTCAGAACAGGAGTGATCTATCAGCATTCCACATTCTTATTGTTTTCCAATATCCATTTTCAAGTTTCTTCTTCATTTTCCAGAAGGAAAATAAACACTCACTATTTACCTTTGCTTCTCTGACTGCATCTCAGTTTCTCTCGCTCTCTCTCTCACACACACACACACCCCTTGTCAATCACAGCACATAATTGGGTGTCTGCTTGTGTCTGTACGATGTAGGCACCAGATCCTGTCTGATCGTGGAAACTAAGCAGGGTCAGCTTTGGTTAGTACTTGGATGTGAGGCTGCCAACAAATACCAGGTGCTGTAGGCTATATTTTAGAGGAAGGAACTGGCAAAACCACCTCTGAGTATTCCTTGCTCAGGAAAACCCTATGAAATTGATGGGATCACTGTAAGTCAACAGGCAACTTGAAGCATATACACACACACACACACGATATACCAATCTGTTTTAAACTGAAATATATTTTAAATTTTAATTTTAAAAATATAATCTGCTTCCAATTTAATATGTATTTAAAACTGGTACAGGAAACCAAATGCTTAACAGATAAGAAAAAGAAGAGAGCTATGCTAGTAACTGTAGAAATCTGTGTACTGAAAATGGTAAACAAGCAAAGATCTATAAGAAAGAGGGCAAAGGAAAAAAAGCAGTTAGTATACAACAAGAAATATGGCTTGTCACTTTTCAGATACAAGAAAGAAAACTGCTTCGCACATGTGCCACTAACGTGGTTTGCTTATATTTTCAAGCAAGCCAAATGGGAACTAAACTTCTCTAAAGATGAAGTGAAGTACTTAAGAAGAATATGAAGAAATCTAGACTGACAGAGGAACAAGCAAGAGACAGGAATTAATGGATAAAGAGAAATAGCAAGGAGGGGAATCAGGGGTGAGAAGAAAGGTAGAGAAGAAGCACGCAAATCAATTGCATGCCATAGAGAATGAAAAAGATTAGTACCTCACAAAGTCTAGACTTCCTACATCAAAATTAAAATTGTCATTTCCTTTGTATGGATGTTCATGGGGATATCACTCTATTCCTGCATCTCTCAGTAGGGCTGGACCTTGGGAGACAATATGAGGGCCCTGCAGCTTTGGGGTTCATAAACAACCACCAGAGATCACAGTGGCAGCAGCTGATGTGGTCGGGATGAGGGAGAAGAGATGTCAGGAAACAAATCCTGGATCAAAACTCAACAGGCTGACACTTCTCACTACAAGACATCCCTCCCCCGCAAGACATCACCATAGCCATCTCTTACTTGGTAACCTAACGGCACCAGACACAATCTGATCTTGGAAGTTAAGCAGAGTCAGCTCTGGATAGTACTTGGATGGGAGGCCACCAGTGAACACCAGTTGCTGTAGGCTATATTTCAGAAAAAGGAACTGGCAAAACTGCCTGAGTATAAGGAAACTCTACGAAATTTATGGGGTCACTATAACTCAACAGGTAACTTGAAGGCACACACACGCACGCATGCACACACACACAGCCTAAATGTGGCTTCTGGAGACCTGACTAAACTTCTTCACATTGGTGACAAATGCACTCCATGGCTGTAAACTCCATTCCAGTACTATCTCCCAGGCAATCCTGTATACATTATCAACTCCTTACTTTCAAGAACTGCACTACAAATACCTGTGTATAAATTCTGGTGGGGACAGGAGACAACATCTTCTTGGGGGCTACCCCTAGGCACTAGGACTCCCTAAGGAGATCAGAATGGCCTCCTCCACACTATCTCTTTGTTAGCAAGGGATCACTTTCATTCATTTTTTAGAAATGAAGATTTTAAAGAAAGGGCTTCTACAACGGTGCTGTCTTGTTTTAAATTATACTGCTTTCAATTGCTTTTATCTTTTTAAAGTGTATGTTTTAAATTGTTTGATTATTTATAGTTTGATTATTTATAATGTTGACCCTTTGTATGTTTTTAACTATAATGTATTCATTTTGATTTCTAAGCTGCCAGGTTTTAGAGGGAAAGCAGAATATAAATTAAATGAATCATCATCATCACCATTAGGCGCATGTTGTACAAACTGGTACCAATCTGGGCATGAATGTAGAGCAAAATACTTAGTATGTGTATTCGACAGAAAGAGTGTAGAAGTGACCAGTTCATACATTCTACATCTGTACATGATAAATTTATGAAAAACAAGCAACAGATTCTGAAGATGAGAGATAATGGTTTTATGCTGCCTGAACTGAAAAAGTCAAGGAAATGCATTCTTAGTATCTATGTAACAAATCAACTCACAATTCTAATGTCCCTATTGAACATAATGGTAAAATGTATAGATCTCCCTCCACATTTGCAAGTTTGACTATAATGGACTTGATTATTTGTGAGGCGCCCACTTGCCTCCCCCCTCCCATCTTCCCCTTCCCATTACTCTGCCTTTTGCCCAGGGGCACATGTCTTCCTTCCATGGACCAGGGCAAAAGGCAGGGAATGGCAGGGGGCAGCCCCATAAGCTTGCCTTTTCTAGGTGTGCAGCTGCCCCCTCCCATTTGCTTGCCTATCGCCTGGGCATTTGTAAGGCAGTGTGCCTCAGTGAAACACAAGTGAATAGGGGAAGGTGGACATCCATGCCTTCTCCAGGTGTGTGGCTGCCTCCTCCCATTTCTTGTTTATTGCCTGGGTGCCTGGAAGGAAGATAGCACACCTGGGCAAAACACAACCTAATGGCATGGGGGAGTGCTTACTTGGGCAGGAGCGAATTATTCATGGTTTTTTTTTTACTTTCATGAGGGTTCGCGAAAGTCAAGGGGCCACTGTAGTGAAATTTGGCACTTTATTCATTTGTTTGTTTGTTTGTTTGTATCCCGCCTCTCCATATGGATCGAGGCGGCAAACAACTTAAAAATAGCATGTATTTCGATACATTTCTTATACATGCCCCCAACAAGCTGGGTACTCATTTTACCGACCTGCGAAAGGATGGAAGGCTGAGTCAACCTTGGAGCCCGGCAGGATTGAACTCACAACCTTGTTGCTTGCAGTACTGGCATTTAACCACTGCACCACCAGGGCATTATGTTGAAATATTTTGGGGGGGGAGGGGTTCCAGTAACTTAAGACAACCGAAGCTTGCAAGAGAAATCCTCTAGCAACAAGCATCTTTGATTATTAATCTGCCTTAAAGGTACATCTATCATATGGCATATTTATGTTCTTAATCTTTCACTATGGAACTTTGCCAAGAATATTTTGCTAAAGGATTAAGACTTCCTGATCCACAAACAAGAGAGGCCTTGTGTATACTTTTGTGACTATCCATTTGTGCTAGCATAACAGCTGATGATGGGTTGATGATGACGACCACGATGATAGTAGTAGTAGTAATAATAATAACAATAGAACATTTTCTATCATATACTATTATCCAGCTGCAAGAGGAAATCTCCAAATGGCAGATGTTAGCCAGACACAATGAAATGCAGCTTAGATGCAAATAGCAGATAAAGCTCTATGTTATTTCCTGGTTCCATTCAGATAAACGGGATTCATTTATTTCTTAATCTTAATGCACAATAACAGCATCTTGTTACTCAATTCTGAACAGCAGCTTCTGCTTTACAGAATTAACTATGGCCAGCTTCATATTCCTAGAGACAAAGGAGGTTAAAACAGTCAGCAGAGATACTATGGTGATGAGTTAAAGAAAAAGAAAATATACCGATGAGCTGGGGGAGAGAGAAAGAGGGAGGGAGAAATGGCTGCTAAAGAAGCAATCAGGATACCAGTTTGGAGTACTGTACTATTAGGCTGAATTATTATGGACCAGCAATAGTGTGTCAGCCCCTTGTAAACTTAACATATACCTCATGAAGTCATATGGAGAACCTTCCTTTGTAGCATCTGTCCATCTAGCAAACCCAGGATTATTGTGACCTCTTCATATTTCTACGCCGAACTTTCTGCCCGGTGTGCAGCAGTGCTCATGTGGCCAAATGCTAGAACAGACCAACTCTTTAGTGCCTGTCAGAAATGAATCTGCTTACAACTGAAGGTACTTACCAATCTCCCTAAAATCACCTCCCCTGATACTACAGGGCTCCCAATCACAGGAAGGCACAGAAGAGCATTCAGCCAAACTCACACAAAATCCTCCTGCAGCACCAATGTCTTGAGTCAAGCTTGGATGTGCTACCTTTTTGGATTGTAATTCACAGCTCGGGATGCTAGAAGCTATAGCCCTAAAAGTAACTTTTCTAAGTGCTGATCTTTAAGAGATGTCTGCACAGTTGGAAATGTTGGGGGCAAGGTGTGGGCATGCATCTTCACACTTGCTTCCCTTTCAGCCTGCAGATATGCAGACCAATATGGTAGTTTGATCCTGCTCTAATGATACCATTCAGCAAAGCAAGGTTCAGATCAAAGAGTCGTTAAGAACACTACCGTTCCATTTTGTGGAGTGCACATGTACCAAGAGTGACTGCTAGATTAAACACACAGGTATCGATTTATCTGGGTTTAAAAAAAAAAATAATCAAGCATGGTCTTGACAGGGCTGCTAAGAAATGTATGCTGCGTTTAATATGAAGTGAGAATACATATAACAGCATTCTGCACAAGGAGCAGCAGGGAAGAGAGACGCTAAGAAAACCTGTATCCACTCCCTCTGGTTATCCATGACATGCATACATAAAGTTACATGCTGAATTAGTAGGCATAACTCATCAAGAAAAATGTTCCTCTAGAAATAGTACCAGACTTCACAGCCAGAGAATGAGCTGAATGTGGTATTAGTCAAAGAAACAAGAAAATACTTACTACTTCCCTCTTCATGACTAGAAAACCTATTTTTAGTCAGATCTGAATAACCCAGAATCCATCTTCCATTTAAGTGAAAAATTGTGAGCTAAGGCAATTTGAGCACCACAAAGATGATACTACTGATCTTGGTGCAGCTGACACGAAGACCTAGAGGAGTTGGGTTTGTTTATTTCCCTCCTCTATGAAGGTCAAGCTGTCCTGAAATGAATTTCAGAAGGACAGGAATCTTGTGTCACATTTGGTCATTACAACAAGCTGGAATTCTTCCATTTCAGCTGGTTTAGTACAAGTCAGCATACTGGTGCATGCTGGCCAATCTCTCCTGCTTGACAAATCTTTCTTTTAGTGTGAACTCAGCAGGAGATAGCACTCTGGCCTGCTAATCTCCCAACAAGCCAGAAGAAGAACCCACGATTTGTTCCTGGATTGTTTCTCTGGCTTATTGGAGGAGAACCAAGCCAGAGCATCAGCTCCTGCTGGGTTCTCATGAACTACTAAACAAACATGGGCCATGCTTTGGCTATTTCTGCTTCATGCAGGAATGGTCAAACAGGGTATAGCAAAGATGCTGCTCATGATACACAAGCTAGGTCCTGGGCAGCATCTGGAAAGAGGATTTTCTTTTAGTTGCTGCTGTTGTTGTTGTTTGACTGAGGACACAAAACAGCTAAATACCTGAGGCTGACATGTAATAAGTGAGACCACTACTTCATCTAGCCATTGGCTCTGATGTTCAAGACTAGGAGCCTTTCCACACTACACTGTTATAGTCTTATTATTCCACTTTCAACATCCTGTGGAATGCTGGTTGAGGGAGTTGCAGTTGAGGGAGGCGCATTTAGAATTCTCAGCCAGAGAGCTCTTTGGCCTCAGTAAACTACAAACCCCAAAATTCCACAGGATGTTGAAAGTGTAATAAAAGCACTATAACAGTGTAGTGTGGAAAGGCTCTAGGACAGAGGCCTCTTGCCTTATCTGTTACTCTGAACTGACTTTTTAAAAAAAACTGGCCACAACAAGGACTGAGTCTTGGATTTTTGACTAGCAAAGTAACTGTTCCACCACAGAGTGATGGCCCCTATCCATAACGAATATGGCCATTTACTGAGTTGTTCCCATGAACAGGACAGTTGGATGTTTATGACCTGTTAAAGTCCAGCTCTAAGCATCTTCCAGTTGAAGTGGAAAGCTTTTATTCTGGATGGCTTTTACCACCAATCGATAGTGTGCCTGACCATTGAATTTGCAAATATGCAAGAGTTTTAAATATTCACTGAGCAAACTTAACTGTACAGACAAATACAGCCCAAGTTAGCAAACAGATCTAAATGTACAAGCAAATACAGCCCCATTTACACACAGTACTGTGTCTTACAGTAAAGCCACCAAGCCGCACTCCTTTCTAGCCAATTCAGTTCTCTTTCCTTAATTGTCTGCGAGTGCTCAGCTCTTTGATAATGCCCCACTGAACATTTCATTAACTCTTTACTTTGCTAAGCCCTTCCTCCCACTTCCTTCCATATGAAAAGAACACAGGCATAAGGAAACAAAGAGCAAAGGGGTGAAAACTGCATCTCAAATGAGCAACAGGAATTAATTGAAGGTGCTGTTTTAGTTTTTAAGGACTGTAGGAATAATTTGGTCATCCCACTGTCTCTCACTCCCCCCCCGCCACCTCCTGGCTTTCTCCTGATCAGTCCTTTAACTAGTTATTCTGTCAACATTCTGGCATATGTGGTTTACTTCTCTCTAGCTAATCTTTCTTTGCTTATTCGTACCATGAGGTCATTTGCCTTTGCTGGTAGCATGGTGCTGAATCACCCTTTGAGGTCTGAATTAAATTCTCATTTTTAGATCAGAAATGGGTCCTGCCTTTCACAGTGTGGCAGCCTGTGCTGAAAAAGATATGTGGCAACAAACAAACTCTCCGCAAGACAAAAAAGCAAGGCTGAGTTTGAATAAGCTACATTCCTCAGCCTATCTAAACATTTTATTTATATATATCATTCCTGTTGGGATTATGAAGGTCCTGAAACTGTGTAATTCAGAATATTTCATTAGTTTCATTCTTACCCAAAGCTTGGATATATTACATTTTTGGACTAAAATTGCAGAACCCCACAGTCAGATGGGCCCTGAGCTATGCTGGGTTTAGGATTCTGGGATTTCTAGTCCAAAAAAGTAACATTTCAAGCTTCTGTTCTTACTTTTCCAAAAATCAGCTTCATTTTACTCATAATCCCTCTATACTTTCTTTCTACCATGTGTTCTTTTCATGCTGCTTTTCTACTGTGTTAGTGTAGATTTTATCATTTTTGACAGCTGTTTTGAAAGAAACAAGATAGAAGTGAAATAAAATAAGTAAATAAATAAACACAGCTTCTTTTAAAAGATTGCCAAAAATATTCTGAACCAGTGGTTCTCAACCTTCCTAATGCTGTGACCCTTTAATACAGTTCCTCATGTTGTGGTGACCCCCAACCATAAAATTATTTATTTATTATTTACAATGCCTCCCCCCCCCCGCAAAGGCCGCCTCGCCGGCCAAGAACGAGGGGCGGGCAGGGAGGGAAAGAGGAGCCGCGTGTCTCCCCCAGGAAAAAACTCCAAGAACCCCCCCCCGGGCTCTGCTTCTGCTTTGCTCTCATTTCTGCTGGGGGGGGCAGTGTGGGAAAAGTTTCCAGAGTGTCAACCCTGACTGGGGGGGAAGAATCCCAGCACCTTTGTCTTTTGCACCGGATGCAGCTCGCTGCCCCAGAAAAGTGCCACCTTGCGGCCCCCTGGCCCTTCCACAGCGCCCCCCTCTGTGGCAGGCGGGGCAGGGGCCATGGCGAGGAGGGGGTCTGCTTCGCATGCTGCCACCCCCCCCAAGCTTGCCCGTCAGACAGGAGGTTCTTCTGGTAATGGAGAAGGGGAGCGATTTCAGTCCCTTCTGAATAGGGGGCAGGAGGACGCGAGCATGTGGCTCACGCTTACGCACCACCACCGAGGAGGGAATGGAGCCTAAGACCATCGGAAATATGTATTTTCTGATGGTCTTAGGCGACCCCTGTGAAAGGGTTGTTTGACCCCCAAAGGAGTCGCGACCCACAGGTTGAGAACCGCTGTCCTGAACCAATTACTGCCATCACTATATAACAGAAATGGCAGAATAAAACAATAGAACAAAGTTTCCAACAACAATTTTGTCCATGAAATAGAAACTCTGAAATAAACTGGACAGAGCTAACACTTTGTTGGTTCCTTTCTTTGAGGCACATGTGCCACCAGCATATTCTAACATTCTCAGAGCATACAGGAATACTGATTTGATATGAGATATCTTTCTTGTAGCATTGTGTTCCCGCAGTTATGATGAGACCAAATGTGTCATTTAGCACTGGGATTCAATATATCATGTCAGATCAAATGGCATGGAGAGTTCATTTTTGTAGCTTGAGATTTTTGGCCCTATTCTTAAACCAATATCATGCTGGTGGCTGACCACTAGCATGAGAAGACCTTCTTCCCTTTCCTTCCACTGCCAGAAATCTGGTTCCAGAGAATTTCCTAGCCCTCCAGAAAGATTTTTGGTGAGATTTTCGGAGGCCACAGTGTAAAGATGGACTCAAATGTTTCCAGTTCTACTGATGAATGGAGATCTGTGAGTGGAACCGTGCATTCTGACTCTCATCTGTTACTTTGAACAGAACTGTCATTTCCTTGTCACTTGTGCCTTTTTACTACGATGACTTACAGATTCATGTTTAATGTGAGTCCATTTATTTGCACCTGTTAACTTAATAGCAGCAGGAATATGCTAATACAACAGTATAGAATCATTGAATAAAGTCCACAGTGGGAAAATCCACAGTAGTTTACAACAGAAGAACAACAGCTGTATGAAAGCAACCCAGTTGTTTTGCAGCAGTGTGACTTTATGGAATGAATACATGGCACAACGTGCACAATTTTTTATATGGTGCAGTAAGATTGTCATCTCCATACTTTTGTTTTTATAACAACTTGTTATTTTTTAACCACTCCCAGGCAACCGTCATGAGTCACACTCAAACTAACTGCACAAATCCACAGAGAACAGGGATAAGCAAAGTGCCTCCAAAGCAGTCAGTAGCTTTGCCTATGCTGGAGAACTCCAGTCCACCCAAAGTATGATGTTCTCTATTACACAAGAAATCTGCTCACCAGGCACTAATTATTATCTCCGAAGATGTGTCAGCATCTGTGACAAGGCAGCAGTGAATGATTACAAGGTTACATTATATGCAGATTATGTGGTTTTCTTTTTAAAGAAACCTGCGTTCATCTCTGATAAGATTAATGGATGTACTAAGAGAACCTGGAACTGTGTCAGAAACTCATGTGGTCAAAAGAAACCAGAGGCATTAGGAATTAACAAAAATTTGGCTAATAACGATGAAATAAGACAAGCAAGCAAACTAAGAGAAGGGTTAAAAAAAAACTTAGGGTGACATTGCCCACAGAAGTAAAGCATTCGTTTCAAGGATCGTACTTGACCATATACACCATTTTGACTGCCTTTATGTCAATGGGAGTCCAATGAAGTTAATGCATCTTAGGGGCATTGGGCAGTTTCTGTTCTCATGCTCTCTGACAGAATGAGCCATGCTAGGACAAAACAAGACCAGAGTGATTGTGAATGTAAGGCAAACCTGATAGTATACATGTCTGGGGTGAAGTATGAAAGTGATCCATTCCAATTTGGTTAAAGAGTGAAGTTTTCAAAAATGCTTTAAATAAATAAGTAACACATTAAAAACGCCAGAGATTCCAGCTCGAATTTCATGGATGACATTCTGAAATATTTCTGCAACAGAAGAAATGTCAGTGTTGAGGTATTTATAGGTATTAAAAGGCCCACATGAACCAAGAAGGGTTTTGTTTCTGTTTGCTTTTGTTTTTTTAGTCATGACAGATCTCAAACTGTCTTGATAGTCCCATTGTTTGGGACAGACAGCACAGAACTTAAATATTTTAATAAGAAAAGCTAAATAAACAAACACAGTGGCATAGCAGCTGTGACGTCTAGTTTAGAGAAGATATTTGTTCCATTAAGATGTGCAGCAATGTCACTATCAGTACGAAAGAGAGCTTGGAAATCCCAGTATCTTCCAAGTGCTGGAAGGGGCAATGTGTTTGGTCTTGCTGATTAGCTTTAAATGGGCATAGGAATCCCTATGGCTGACAAATGCAATCATTTCTAAGAAAGGGATGGTGGTAGATGCATCAGTCTGTGCTAACAAAGAAAAAGGGGGAAGGGGACAAAAATGTTCGTACACCTTGAAGACTAACACATTTTATTTTGGCATATGCCTTTATGAATCAAATTTGGGGAGGGAGACTGCAAACCACAAAAACTTATGCCAAATTAAATTTGATGGTCTTTAGGATAACACAAGATTTTTTGTCATTTAGTCATAAATGTGTTTCTTACATAGTCTTCATGGTCACTTATTATGTTCTGGGATATGGGATGCCACCTCAAGATGTCTCAGCTGCTTTCTTTTAGAATGCTTCATCCAGAGCATGGGTACAGTTTCTAGCTGAGAGGCTTCCTTGTTGTGTTAACTGGGCATTGCATTTTGTGATGCTTCATTTACCTCAGCAATGTTCTATATTTTGATAAAAATAACAAAGAGTCTTGTGACAAGCTTTTGCAGATCATTTCATCAGATACACATATTGCAATAGCACATCTGAGATTTTTGTAGAGTTCATCTCCAGAGTGTGACTGAGGAACATCCTTGCACAGTGCCCCCCCCCTCAACATTTGTGAAGGTTCAGGGTGCAGGGAAAGTGGAAAAACCACAAATAACTCTCCCTAGCAATCCAGCTCCCATTTCCTCCCATTCCTCTCTGGAGTTTCCCCACTCCCATTCCTTTGCCTCTGGCCCCAGTGTTCCCATGAAGAATTAAAAAGATAAACTAAAAAGCTTACCAGTACTCCTCCCTCAGATAGAGACGAGCAGATTTCTAGGGTTCTACTACTTCTGGGCACCATCTTGAGAAAGGAGGGGTAGGAGCAAAGAGAGCACCTGACCAATCATCAGCCATTATACAACAGAAGGTGCAGCCGCATGGGAGAGAGGACATGCCTCCAGCAGTGAGAAGGGGCTTTGCTCACTCAAAAGGAAAAACGTCCATTTTAAACACAAGCCTCGCAAGCCTGGGGTGAGGAATGCAAGGGAATGGGAGGAGAAAAATGGGGGAGTAAGCACATGTGTTGCGAATAATCAGATTTGTGAAAGTCAAACCCACAAATGTGGAGGGAGGACAGTATTACTTAGGTCTTTGTTTCATGCTCTTTATCCACACAAACAAGCAAAGCAGCATAATGTTTCCCTGATACAATACTCATAACCACTCATTATTAGTGTGTTTTGCCAAAAGATCTCTATTTCTGTATAAAGTGCATAATGTCATCTTTACTTTTTTTTCAAAAATATTGCTATCTTCCTGTGTCAGATAATTTTAGAAAAATTGGTTTATTTCTGACTGAAGACTTTTCAGAAAGGTCACACACATAATAATGGCTGCTGTTACATCAAATAATGCAGGACTAAAGTGATGCAAGATGGCCTCTGCGTGTGAAAGAACTGAGGAGACAAGTACAAGCTTTGTGGACAGAAATATAGAAACATTAGCTAAAGGGAAACTGCATTATTTGTTGTGAAAAGGCATATGGTTCCCAAATTTATTTGGTCACTAGCTTCATGTAGGTAAATTGCCCATTCCTTTTTTTTTTAAATGGAATTCTTTTTAAAAAGATGACTGGTTTTATGAATAACTCTCCTTATTTCTCCTTCTCCTTCTTTTTTATTTGTTCAGGAGTCTAAGAACCAGGTTGAATTATGCTACCTTTCCTCTCTCTGTCTCCCATGTAGTCACTCTCCTCACAAACATGAGAGCTTCCATTATGCATAGATGCCCTCCCTGAAAGAAGGAACTCTTTAAAAAGCATTCCTGTTCAGACTTATTGCTGTCCCCATAAGAAAAGCGACAGAAATGGAGACAAAGGGGGTTGTCCTCCTTCTCATGTGTTCACTCAACATGCTTCATAAACATCTGAATAGGGCTTGTATATCAGGGTTCTTTATCATTTTTGTGCTGTGCTGTGGAAATGGGATGGGACGCAAGAATTAAAATTTGATGCGTAGAAAAACAAGTTTTGATTGTCATGCTCCACTACTTTACACCCTCTGTTTTTTCAGTTTGACATAGCTTCTGTGTAACTCAGAATATTGTGAAATACTGTTTTGGATCAAAGCATGGAACAGCCACAAAGAAATGTGTTAATGTTAAAATGGTAGACTTTAGACCTCTTGGCCTAGTAGCCCCTCCCTTCTCACTCTGTTGTCTATTGAGTCCTAAGGATTTCTTTTGCATATCTGCATTTATAGCAGCACTTATGTATGTGTGTGTGCCTTTAAGCTGCCAGCAATTTAGGCTGATCCCATGAATTTCATACAAATTCCTGTCTGCTTGAATTTCACATGTCTCTTTCACTTTCATTGTTCTAGACTTGGTCCAAACATAACATTAACCCAAGGATAGACAGCATGCAATCTGTGGAACTTATGGGGCTTCAAGACTTTATCTCCAAGGCTTCCACCCACTCCTCTGAAATTTTCAGGCAAAAAATTTTTGAAAAAGCAATTTGCCACTCCTGGAGACCTTGTAGCATCCCATCATCTCCTGAGTAATGAAGGGCAAGTACCACAAAGGTGCTGGAGAGTTAAAGCCCTCTCGGTCTGCTGTTGCTGCAACAAACATGCTCTTCCCACCCACCATTTAGAAATCTCTACCGATGAGACCAGCCATGTATGACCAATTGATGTTGCTTCCTTTTAATACCTTCTTTTTGATCAACAAACAAGGAGGAAGAACATCCGGGAGGGAAAAGCAAGGAGTCGGCAAATAAGGAAGAACAGGAGAAAGTAATTGCAACCAATATAGCTCTGGTGGACACAATGACAACCTGTGTTATTCCTTGTTTAACAGGAACACTATATCTATTTGTCCACCTGTCTCTGTCACTCTCAAGCACACACACTCACACCTGTGTAAGTAGCCCAGCAAAAAGGAATACGAACACTTTTGCTCATCACTCAGTCATTTATAACAAATGTTCCCATCAGTGCCGTGTACTGCCACAGCCCTGCTATGAAGTAATTTACTTGGAATGTGACATAGATATCCTAAGAATTTGACTATTAGCATTGTCAGGCATTAACGAGATGATATGAAAACAAATGGCATGCTATGGAGGGTGTTTTTTTTTATGATTAACTCTGGCCACCTCATTTGTCTTTTACCTCCTTGTGGGGGAAGAACTACATTTGTATCCATTTCCTCACACCCCGCACCCCTTATTCATTTACTCCCACATATATTGTCTTTGTTACACCATTCCTTGATGAAACTGAAGGTCAGTCAACATGAAGACTTTAAATTAAAAAAAAAAAAAAGAGGCCCACATAGAGACTACCAACATTTTGTCAGGAAGGCAAAGAATGTGGAAATAGGTTGTTGGGGGTTTTCTGGGCTCTGAGGCCATGATCTATAAGTATTTTCTCCTGACGTTTCACCTGCATCTGTGGTTAGCATCTTCAGAGGATCCAGCCACAGAAGCAGGTGAAACGTCAGGAGAAAATACTAGTAGAACACAGCCTCAAAGCCCGGAAAACCCACAACAACCTATGGATTCTGGTCATGAAAACCTTCAATTTTACAATGTGGAAATACTCCATGCTCCAGTTCTGCTGTTCAATCTGACCCTACCATTAAGCACAATGATACGACTGCCTGGATGAAAAAGCAGCCAGATGTTACTTACTTGGCTTGTTTAATGTGCTCTGATTCCACATGAACTGACATGGCTCCATCCTATGGAGTCCTGTGATTTGAAGTTTAGGGAGGGGTATTTAGATTCTCAACCAGACAGTTATACTGTCTCACCAGACTACAAATCCCAGGATGCCACAGGATGTTGCCATGGATGTTAAAGTGGAATCATAGCACTATAATATGTGAAAAGGCCCCTGGTTTAGCAGAACATGCACAAGATATAGCATGTTCAGGGTTGAACAGGGCTGTTTGTTTTCTGACTGTCTGGATCCCTATCCACTAAACCGTCCATGAACTGAATGATATCAGAATCATCCCTTAATATAATCTAGCCACCCTCAGCCAAGGCACTGGCTGGAGTTCCACCAGCTGGGTTTTCAACAAGGAATGAGTATCAGTGCATGCCTCTTGTGAAACCCCTTCTATGACTCAAGGCAGTGCGTGATTCCCCTTAGCTATGGGGAAGAACAAAAGTCCATTTCCTACAACTGCAATCATATGAGAAACCTCAAAGACCATCCCCACCTTCCCTATGATTAGTGTGATCCAGCTGAACAAGATCATGGTGGAACTCCACAATGTTCTTTCCGTAACAGAACCCTACAGCTTTGACATTTCCCAATCCTACCAGATCTGGATCAAACAGGGGAGATGGGGGACTCAAGAGCAAAACTGACAAACTTGCTCCGGTCTCTTTTAACAGTCACAAGAGGTTAGTCAGGGTTGTAACCCAAATTCCTTTGCAGTTTCCATTTTTCTTGATCTACCACCATCATGACTATTTGCTTTTTTTAAAAAAAGCTACACTTTAAAAGCAAAAAGGCATTTAATGTCACATTTAGACTGCCTCAGAAGCAGCCACAAATAATTTCCCTGATATACTACTACCAGGATTTCACCCTAATGACATCTGGCACTCTAATCTATTTACAGCATAATCCAGGAGTAAATAGCATCCCTCCTCTCTACCTATTTAATCAGAGCACTACCTATTTTTGCAGAACTGGCACCTACTTTTTAAAAATATACAAGTGAGTCCAAATCCTAAGAATGAAATTCAGCTACCAGTCAATGATATGAATTTGGCTGTTTTTTGCTGGTCCTTTGATATGAAACTGTACAATGCCACATTGCAAAATCTGAAAAATTTGGAATATTTGCAGTGTTTTCTCAGCTCAGCAACTGGTATGGAAATGTGGGAAAGAAGGAAGGCAGAATAAACACTGACAAGTATTTCATGGATGTTCAGGACTAGAAGAAAACAGAACAAGAGCTAGGCAAGGCTGCAAATGTCACCCTCTCGCTGCACCTTTAGGCCTTCAACTTTTCACTTTATGCTGGCTCAAACAATTGTGTACTACAGTCCTGGACCCACTTATCCCATCAATCAATGGCACTCTATAGAAAAAGATTTCTCACTCTTGTCCAGATGAAATTGGTCCTATCTGTGGAGGTGGCATTCCATCATCAGATCTCATTTCTTTGTCACATTACAGTATGATGAAGAGACAGAAAAGAGAAACTGGATTTTTTGCACAATAATTTCTGCAGTGTGTCTGCTATGGTTTTTCTAATTGATGAAACCATTATCTGAACTGAATCTTGGGGAAGTTACCGTTTTGGCTGACAAACTCAAGAACACCTCCACTCCCCAAAGCTAGTGGATTCTGGGACTTGCTGAGCAGAAAGGTAACTTGCTAAACTCAGGAGACCTTCAAGTCACTTGTCGACCTATGGGAATCCTGTTAATTTCATATGGCATCTTCAGACAAGGAATACTATTAAAGATTTTTTTTATAGAAACATGGCAAGCTGCTTCATGCTTAGACAATTGATCAACCTACCTGTACCAACTGGCAGCAGCTCTCTAGAGCTGCAGATGGGATAGGAATACTTCTCCCACTTAACTGGAAATGCCCAGTATTGAATCTGGGACTTTCTGCATGCTAAGCAGGTGGTGATGCAAATGGTTTTTGTCACTTCCTTTTCCCACCCTATCCTTCTTTTGCTTTTGACCACCTGTTTTATAGCAGCTGACATACAACAAATGAGCACCATGCTGTGTTAGCACCCGCTGTCCCCAGCACCAACATAGCATCCCTTCTCAATGTTTGCATTGCCACCAGTGAGTATTGATCTACAGCTGTCTTCCTTTGCTTTCTCCCCTTACTTGCCTAAAATCACCAATCATGGACTTTTCTTGATCCAATAAGTAAAAGTCCATGCCGGTATATTAATATTATTGGGGCCTCAGGTGGACAAGGAGTATGCTTTGAGCACTGGCTTCATCTCCTGAAGATTCTCAATGCTGCATCAGACTCTACTGTGCTTTCATTCCTGAATCATTAGAACATACAACAAATAGCAGCGTCCTGTGGGTGGGCATGTGTCCTATATCATAAGGGCAGTCATCTATCTGAAGGGCTATCAAAGAACAATGCTCTGTTTGGATGCATCCTCTATTTGACAAGCTATCTGCTCCATTTTCATTTTAAAGATAAATAGCGTTAAATAAGGGGAAGGAGGGGCTTTGGGGTTGCCCACCAATAGTCTGAATTGGAATAACAGACTGAGTAGGTCACATGGCCGCATTCTTCCCCACAAAGGTGAACTGTAATATATTTCTATTTAAAGCACTGTGATGCAAACTGATGATTTGAGTATACTGCTCTAGTATTTGCCAGCAGTACTCTCCCCACCCATGGCACAGAGATGGACACTACAATCCTAATTCAAAAAATGTGCCAGCTATAAGGGGTTAGGAATAGGCAGAAGCCTTCCCTGTTGGCTGAACTTGCCTTCTTGCTAGCTGAATTGCTCCTAGAACAGACTACTCTCAAGAGATCAGCCAGCAGAAGATTGGCATGTACAACGGCCCTGTGAAAGGACCAGAAAAGAGGCACAGCAAGACAGCAACCAGGCTATGCCAGATCTAAACCTCCCTCACTCCAAAGGCACTGCTACTATTCTGATACAAAATCAAGCCAGGGTAGTCCAAGTAGTTTCCAGTATCCCTAGACTGAGAGACATGTAGACTCAGTACAGCTGCAACTGGCCTAGTGGTGGCTCAGTGGATCTTCCACCATCTTGGTGAGCTAGGATTACACTCACCTTCTTTTGCTCAAACTGAAACTGCAGCCACTTACGTCCCCTCAAGAGGTATGTATGTCCCATCCATGTGTTTCTAAAGCACATGCTGATTGCATTCACCTAACCTCTTTTAAATCTACATCTAAACATGAAACATGCCATCACAACTTAAATGTCCAGCAGCAACCAGGCAGATGTGAACCTGTAGGCTCTAGAACTGTGTTCAGAACTAGTTTTGGCAATACAGCTACTAATACTAAAGTAAATACTAATACCACTAATACTAAAGATAAATAAACCTTTAGATTATTTCATTCAAAAAATGAAGTTCCGCAAATGCAATTTGAGGCCCCTGGGAATAACCAAAAATCCAGGTAAGTAATGCATAATAACTTTTGCAATGGAGTTAAATTAGGTTTGGTATGGGGACATTTCCGCTATCAGCAATGCACACAGGCTTATGTTGCTTTTTTTTCCTCCCTCACAAGACAGTGAGATAGAAAAGGAATCAGGCTGGCTGCCCTAGCAATAAATTTGATATAGGCATATTATGATGCACCGTCACACACAAATACTGTAACCTATCTCCTCCTCCTGTTTGACATTATCCTTTGTTCCAATATCATAATCTGTTGCTATGGAAACAACTATGATGTCAGACAGTGAGGATTATGGATGCCTTGGCTGGAATAGAAAGTAAAGTAAATGGGGAGGGAGGAGGAATACACCTGCAAATAACTATTGGGACATAGATCTTTCAGGAACACCCAAGCGCTGTGAAGGCAACAAAGCAAAGGCTTTGAGTACATACAACTGAGTATACGGAAATATGTTCTTGCCTTGAACTTTGTGTTTTCAAAAATTCACTTCATTCAGAAGAGCTTTGCCATTTTCTTGAAACCATGTATTTTCTAGCCCTTTCTGCATCAAACATGCATTGCCACTTTATGTGCCTTGCTACTGCATGACTGACTACAGCATAGCATTTGTTTGTGAACTCCTGTCACCCACCAGCACTTAAGAAATTATACCTGGAGAAAGTAAACAGAGACATCCTTTTCACTCTGTCTCACAATCAGAGAGCTCAGGGTCATACACAGAAGGGCAGGACATTCAGGAGAGGGAAAAGTTAAGTATTTCTTCACACAGCATACAGAGAACTGAAAATTTGCTTCTACAAGATGTAGAGACGGCAGCTATCTCAGATGTCTTTACAGGGGGATTGTACATATTTATGGAGGAGCGGGTTGTGAAGCCAGAAGCACCCCAGGCCCTGGGAGCTAGGGATAGTCTTTGGTGATGTCACGGGGTAGGCTCTGGCGATATCGAGAGCAGATCCTGGTGACATCACTGTGATTATTTACACTTCTATCCAGCCTTTGCTCCAGTGATTTTAAGGTGGTACAAATGGCTCTTCTCTTCCTTAATTTACCATCATGACAACACTGTGAGGTACGCAAGCTGAGAGAGGGAGACTGGCCTAAAAGAAATTTTATGACTTAGTGTAGACTTACACTCAAGTACTGGTACAACACACTAATCAGTGCACTAGAGCTTTCAAAAATCTGTTCTGTTTTCATGTGTTAACTTTCAACAACCTGAAGTCGTTTGCAAAACAACTTCTGGGCAAGAATGTGCAAGGGAGAAACACTCCCAACACATACAAGTGTTGATTTATTTTAATGATGACTATTTTTCCTAGTATTCAATTTTTTAAAAAATAAATTTACACTGTGAATTCCATGCGCAATAACAGAATTATATGAGTGCTACAAAACTCCTGCATCACTACCACAAATAGTGAGAGATTACTCTATTTTGATTAAATCACCATTTTCCCCATAGAATAACCAATGTGTGATTTTAAAAATGTCTTTTTGATCACACAGTTGCACTTTATTATGTTTTTTGTAGACTTAAAGCAACGTAAGTAGACACTGATGCTCATTCTTATTTCTTATAAAGATATTAAAACAGTATAAGAAGGAAGATGCCTGGTGTATTTAAATATAACAAGGTTTCAGGTGCTGCAATACCTGCCTATGTAGATATGAGTCATGAAGTCACTAAAAGGAATGATGGATCCTGGAACTATCAGAATTTTTAGATCAGCATTCAGAAATGATGAGACCACAATACTCAACCCAAATTCCAGGTGTTGTAAATTTCAATTGTCAAGTCAAGAGATTTCATAATGAACCAACTCAACTTATTAGCCAATGCATGCAACAAGTTCTTAAAGTTGTTGTTCTGTGGCTTTCACAGTCATTTCCAGCATACAGTGACCTAAGTGGTATAGTGGTTTGAGCACTGGACTACAGTCCTGGAGACCAGGGGTCAATTCCTGGCTCGGCCATGAAAATGCTGGGGTGACCTTGGATGTGTCACACACTCTCAGCTCCAGAAAACCCCATAACAGGTTCATCTTAGGGTCACCATGAGTCAAAAATGACTTGAAGGCATGCAACAACAAGGTAAACCTATTACAGAGTTTTCTTTGCAAGATTAATTATGGGGAGGTTTGTCACTGACTTCCTCTGAGGCTGAGAGAGAATAATTAGCCCAAGGTCACCCACTGCGTTTCCATGGCCAAGCAGGGATTTGAATCCTTGTTTCAAGCCATAGTCCAAACCACTACATCACAAATTAAAAGGAATGGAAAAATATATATGTTGAACTCCATGTTCCAACTTTCCTCACCACTGACCACTGGTTGTGGCTGGTGAGAGTTACAGTCCAGCAACATCTGGAAAAGTCACAAGTTTCCCACTTTGATCACGAAAATATTATCTTGATACAGATTTCGAACTGGCCTGTTACTTAGTGCTATTACTAAACATTTATTGAAGGTCCTCCAGATTCTATACAGAGCTGTTTTGGATGGCGACTGTCAGAACTGCCCGTGCTGGGATAGAGATTCTGGGGGCTGTAGTCCAAAAAGTGACTTTTAAGACCTCAACAAAACATTATCCCCTGAACTACCCTTAGACATGGGCTAAAGCTGCAATCTGTAGCTCTAATTCTACTGTGTGGGAGAACAGAATATAAGCATCTGCAATCCTGACTGGCAGGCAACAATCCTGATCCAAAATAGGCAATGACACACAGAGATAAGTAAGTCTGACTGAAAGCCTGTTTATCCAAGTACAAATAAAGGGTAAAATCCTGTCTGCTGACCCACTCTCCCAACTTCCACAGGCTTATCCAAGTCTTCCAATCATTATTATAATAAATTTCTACGGGCCCCTTAATGTCACATTATTTACATATAGATTCACTTATACATACATTCAAGTCTCCTTAGAACTGTCCCTTGAAATTAATCTTCCTCCTCTCTATACTCTAGAAAAATATTCTATATTTTTCCAGGGGGTGTTAGATTCCCCCTGCCAAAAAAAGACTTACTTACTTATTTCTCCCTCCCTCCCTCCCTTCTCCTAAGTTGCAGTGCAGGCAGCTATCATATAGGTTAAAAAAATACAGCTAAAACAAGTTATAATTGAAAAGTAAGTAAAAAACAATTAAATTAGGAATCCTTACCACTCACTGAAAAGTATTTAAAACATAAGAATGAAACTATAAGTACAGTACTCCCATTAAATGACCTTTCTGAAGTCAGCTAACAGTCAAAGGCCTGTCTAAACAGAAAGGTCTTTGTATGTCACAGAAAGAGAGTAAAGAGAAGGTCAAGTTAACTTCCTATGGGAAGGAATTCCATAGCATGGGAGCAACTACCAAGAAGGCCCTCTCCAACGTCTTCTCCAAATGTGCCTGTGGCAGGACTAAGAGAACACTCTGAATTGTGCTTGGATACAGACCAATAGCTATTGAACTGTTTCAGTGGGAGAGTTATATTTGCCATACACAGAAACCAACTAGACGGACAGTTTAATCTTACAACAACACTGGTGAAGGGACATCTTCCTCTGTCACATGTAAGGCAGCAGGGGGAGGCTGCTGGCAATCAAAGAAGACTAGCGAAAATGCTAAGGAGATGGTGCTGTCCCTCCAGCATCAGTCACCTGAGGTGGATGCTTTAGTCTGTCTAATGGCAGAGCCAGGCTTGTTTGTAATAGGATTGTTACTTTGATTGTTGCATTTTTGCTATTGGTTGCCTTCTGCATTCTATGATTTTAATGGAGTGGAATTTCTAATTACTGCGTAGGAAAAAGCACAGTAAAGATGCCTGCAATAAAAATGAACAAAACGTATGTGTGTATTATTTGTATCAGACATCTTATTCCTCGTGACTATGGTGAAAGACAGACCAGACAAGCTGACACTCAACATGTGAGCCATCAAGTTCAAAAAACTCTACAGGAAATTTCCACAGTCAATGACTCTTTCCAGAGTATTAGTTCCACTAGCTTAATAAGAATTGATTCCCAGTTGTTTGTCTTAATATGGAGATATAAAACAGGAATCAATGTTATAGAGCTAAGTTTTCATAGTGTAAGTTCAATTCAGGTAAATATCTTCACTAGATTTTTCAAGTCTATTTATTCTGAAGTAACTCCCAGTGAATGAAGGAGGGCTTAGTCCCAAATAAATGTGCTTACTAGTACAATTACATACAGTGATCCCTATGTACATTTACTCAGAAGTAAGGCAGATTTACTATGCTTTCCTAGGAGCTCAGTCCCAGATAAGTACATAGGACTGCAGGACAAGACTATGAATTACTTGGAAGTCAATGAGACACTTCATTTGTACAAAAGTAAACATATGTGTCCATATTTGATCAGGATTACAGTGGTAAGTAAGTAGGAGTTCTGTTATTCCTCTTACTGCCTTTGACTTTCTTTCATATTAACTGCTGTTCCAGTGCTCTCAGTACCTTAACCTTTGAGTTTTGGTTCTATCCTCTCCCTAAATTAGAGTATTCAGGATGTATCCAGTCCACAGAAGTATAGTGCTTTATTACCAGTTTAATTGCCATAGCTCCATTCTGTGGAATCCTGGAATTTGTAGTTTTGTGAGACATCCAGCATCCTCTGCCAGACTGAGAGAGGATGAAATCCTGATAGCTAAACTGTCATCAAAGTGCTATAATTATGTAGTGTGCATACACTCTCTGTCTTCTAATTACAGTTCCAAATATTTTAAATAGGAATTTTGTCCATTTAAATTTTATAAGGAAGACTTGGACAGAAGTTACCCATTAATATCTAAGTAGTACTACATTTTGCTCTTAGAACTGAAAGGATGTTTATTAATTATACCATCTTAGAAACAGGTAGTAGCTTCCTGATATCATCTGTTCTTATCAGAGCTTAGAAGTTTTGATGGAAAACACAATCATTCCTCATATTTTATCTATCTGAAGTTTACAAATGTGGCAAGTCTATAGATGAATGTAGTATCTGTCCCACACTCTTCATTAAAGCACTTATTTAAAAAGAACACTGCTGAGAGATGACTGCACATCTATCTCAAGATCAGCAGATCTTTCTGCTGTTGCAAATCAAGGTATCTAACTGGATCAATAGCCAAGGCCAGTCTTATTGTTGTTGTGCGCCTTCAAGTCATTTCAGACTTACGGTAACCCTAAGGCAAACCTGTCATGGGGTTTTCTGGGGCTAAGATTATGTGACACGCCTGAGATCACACAGAGTGTCAGGAACTGAATGCACACACACAAATGTAACAGTGCAGATATATTTATTAGGAGCATGATACATAGTACAGGACTTCAGTGAGCAAACTGGAGGCAATTAGCAATATCCAAAACATTAAAAGCAAAGAGTTTCTCATCCCGCTCGCAAGAGACCTTGGAGTTCTGGTAAAGAAACAGTTAAGAACCACTTTGTTAGGACAAAAAGGCCTCCTTCTCTTTTCCTTTTTAATTTTTTTCCTTAAAGTGCAGTAATCAGTGAAATGGTACTTTAGTGCTACAACACTATAGCGCTAAGAAAATTTTTTAAAATAATTGGAGAAAATCTGCTCTTTAAATCATATGACCACCTCAGCAAACCACACCCTCTGTTTAAAAAAGAAAAAAACTTTGGAAGAGGCCTCATGCAGATCCAAGAAATTCCTGTAAACAGGTCCCCTGAAGAATGGAATGTGTGGGCACAGAGGTGGCAAAAACCAGCAAAAACCAAGGAACTGTATTGTGAGAACTCCTACTTCTTCAGACCAATCTGAAAAAAGTCCAACGTTAATTCTGTTAAATTGCATATTTTGCGGAGGAAAGAAAACTAAGGGCATAAAGTACCTTTTCTTCCAATGAAACTTTGCATAATTTTGAGGAGTACTTACCACGGAACAATTTGGGGTAGCATTTTCACTTACAATGATGTTCCCCTATTTGACACCTCTCATTGAGAATGAGACTGGGAGTTTCACTTCATGATGACAGTGAGCATCTAGCATGATGGATGGCAAAGAACAGGAGGGCAGGAGGAAAAAGAATAAAAAAGAAAAGGGAGCCTATAGTGTACTGCCTGGTGATGCAGAGGTATATACAGGAAAGGAGGGTGAGTCTGACCAGAAAATGAGAAAGGAATTAAAGAATTGATGCACAAGCATGACAGATGAGAGAGGAGAGAAGGAAAAGCGAGTGGCAGAAATGAGACATGCAGGTAAAGAACAGACAGAGGGGATCACACGCGATTAGAGATGCACAGAAGAGTGGAGAGGGTACACAGAAGAAGACAGAGAAAAAACAGAGTGGTCAGAGAGAAAGACATGGAACAAAGCAAGAGAGAAACTATGAGGGAGAAGGAAGAAACAAAGAAAAGACAGTACAGAACACCAGAGCAGGACAGCAACCAGGAGATATATGGACAATCAGGGCTACCAGATCTCAAAATGTCAGCTCTAGTCACCAGATTTCATGGCCAACTCCAGGCAGAAGGAAAGGTGGAAATTCCCAGCTTTGATTTGGTCAGGACAAGGTAAGAGTCAAGGGTTGCAGGCAAACCTTCAGCCAAGAATTCACTGCCAGCCATATGTCTGTGTGTTTTTCCTTTCCTTTCCTTTCCTTTCCTTTCGTTTCCTTTCCTTTCCTTTCCTTTCCTTTCCTTTCCACAGAACTCTTCTAGCTAGCTATAAAGCTTGTTTCAGTTTGCAATGCTTAATTGATTTCAATAAAATGGCTGCAACTTGCCAAAACATCCAGGAGATCACTATTTTTACTTAGTTAGCTGAGCTTCCTCTCTACTACTCTGTAGCATCACCAGGGCCCATTTCATGACATCAAAAGGGGTCATCCCTAGGTCTCAAATTTGGCCCCAAAATCTCAGGGCCTGGGATGACCCTGACCTGGCAACAATGTAAATAAGAGAAGAATCAGTGCAGATGAAGAAGAATTGGAAAGAGGGCTCTTTATTTTGGTCTCTTTTGGGTTCTTAAAAGGTATCAGTTTTTCTGAATATTGTGGGTGGCTGTCGCTGGGAATATGGGGTGGGTCTGGTTTATAGGTTTCTTTTAATCATTATTATTTTAAAATATATTCCAATTTATGTCAACATGTCTGTATTTCATCTTTTTAAACAAACATTTCCATGTATAAAAAATAAAATTCCCTTATCCCACCCCACAATTATCTTCCATTTAATCATGTTTTCACTTGAATTTATAACTCATAAACAAATAACATATATTCCTACATATTGTTTTCATTGTGCTATTCTTACCAATTTTCATTCTTTAGTATACATAACACTAATATTTTATAGAGTTTTGATACTTTAAATATCTTAGTAGATTCATCTATTAATACCTTCTTTTTATTCTTCTTTTTTAATATAGTCCAAGATCAGCATCTACTCTTGATCAATTTGTACAGGTTCGTCCTTTAACAGCATTGTCAGTTTTCCCATTTCTATCATGTCCATTGTTCTTTCTAGCCACTCATCTTTCAGAGGCTTTTCTTCAGTTTTCCATTTTTGTGCAAAATTCATTCTTGCCAAGGTTATCAAATATAATACCAATTTATTGTTCTTTTAAGTACTGGGTGATCACCAATCATATTTAACAAATATAATTCTGGTCTTAATTCAAATTTAGTTGCCAAAAGTTCCAATAGTATCATATCTATCTGTTTCCAGTACTTTTTAGCTTCAGAACATAACCACCATATGTGAAAAAAGTTCCGTTATACTTTATATTTACAGATAAGAGTTTTGGGTTCCTGCATCTACTCTCTGTATATGTATTATTTTTAGTCTCACCCATTCACTTTCTGTAGATGAGAAAGAATCAGTGGTTTTCAGAGAGCTATTTCCTCTCTCCCAATCTAAAATACAGATACAAGCTGGGTCAGGGGTCACCAGGTTGAATATAGGCCAGGGCTCTTGTAGAGAACTGAAGCTGGGTTAGAAAGATGTACTGCAAAGTTCAGCTAGGCAGACCTATGACACCTTCCCCAAACTCCACCACCTTCCCCAAACTCACATAATTACACAAATTTCATTGTTCAATCAACTACTGAAAGTTTTTTTTTTTAAGAAAAAATACTGTACCTTCAAGTTTAAATATGACATAGTGGCATTATTTCACTAATTCTTCTACCTCTGAATCTATATCCAGTTGATTCACAGTAAGTCAGGATTCTAGATTCAACAGCTAGCTGTAAACATGAAGTAAGTTATCTACAGTGCATGTTTACAATAGTTTGATACCACTTTAACTGTCATGGGTCCAGCCAACAAAACTTCTGGATTTGTAGTTTGTTCAGGGACTTAAGATTTCTTTGTTAAAAAGCTCTAGTGCTGTAGTACAGGGGTATGCAGTAGAGTTCTTCAAGAGATTTCTAAGGACTTAACCGAACTATGAACCACCTGATTCCATGGGTAGAGTCGTGATGGTTAATGTGGTATCAAACTTATAAATGTGAAGTACAGAAACACTGTAAATTAGTCTGCTGGTGTAATGTCTCTTGCTATTTGTTCCAATCTTTATCTCTGGTGTTATCATGATACTTGAGTCAATGTGACCTTGCCTGATCTTATTAAATGTTGCTACTCAATTTGTTTTTATTCCTCCAAAAATGTGTAGAACATCCATTCACCCACATATCCCATCCACAGGGACTGTCAAGATTCTAAATAGTAATTTAATGTATAGAAAGCAGAATATCAACAGCTTAGCAAAAACACAGAGATTGTGACTACTTTTCCTTTGGTGGCTTCAAAGCATCAGCAACAATATTTTATGTCACGTGTCACTGGTTATCTATTAATAGTGTCTCTTTGAATATAAATGGGGTAAGTGATACATTATTTTAAAGAACTATATTTTTGTTGTTGTTGTGTGCCTTCCAAGTCATTTCTGGCTTATGGAAACTCTAAGGTGACCCTATCCTTGGCAAAATTTGTTCGTGGGGGTTTGTCATTGCTTTCCCCTGAGGGTGAAAGAGCATGGCTTGCCCAAGGCCACCCAATGGGTTTCCACAGCTGACTGGACATTCAAAGCCTGGTCTCTCAGGCTTTATGTTCAATACTCAGACCACTATACCAAACTGGCTCCCATGAACTTAGTGATATACCCGTCCCTAAACTGCAAACCCCAGGATTCCATAGGATGTTGAAAGTGGAATGATAGTGCTATAACAGTCTAGTGCAGAAATGGCCTTAGTGTAGTTCACAGAAAAAACCAACACTAAACCAAACCAATCCAACAACAACAGAGAAACCCAGAAACAAAACACAACTTAACAAATCTCAAAATAATCAGAAAACATGAAAGTTATTTTAAAAGTACAGGCCTCTTGAGAATAAGTAATGAAAAATAACTCATCTGTCAAGAAGAACTGTAAATCTTTAAATAACTCTTTAATTCAAAACTGCAGAGTTAGAAAGATCTAATCCAAGTGGAAGTGGCTCAAAATAGTTTTTAAACATTTGCAAAGCTAAAACTATTTACACCTCAGCAGAGTGGATGTTCCAGGTTTTTGTTGGGCAGAGGATACATTTGAACTGTTACCTTAACAATTCAGTGCTAACTTTTCCAGGAGGAAAACTGAAAGTGGGAAGAAGTTTTCCATAGGTAAAGCCATTGGGGGTGGGGAGCAGATTTAAAACACACTCCTGATTTTGCATTTCCAACAATAATCTCAGCAGGATGAATCCTTTACTTACGTAAAAAGCTTCTAAATTGCAAAGATATCTTATTTGCCTAGGGCTTGGAAACATGCCTTTTTAGAACCACATGGGGGCCTCTGGAATTTGTAGTCCAAAAAGGTAACTCTTTCAAGATCTTGATTTGTTCAGCTTATATCACCACCCCCTTTCAATCCATATATAGTTTTTACAAAAAAGGCATTCTAAGATGATGGCAGGGAATTTGTCTATTTTATGGACTCGAAAACAGCTGATGTACCTTTTGGCACAGTAATGACAAAAGTATAGCCTCTGTTGTTGTTGTTCAATAACAGGAGAAATAAGTGACTTGACTAGGGGCATAAAAACTAGTCACAGTCAGTCCTGTGCCTCCTTCTCCTAGATCTCAGCTTGACTTCCTGCACCTTAGTTATCTTTCCTGAGAGTGGCCTTTGTTTTGACCTTATGTTGATATTTGACCTAAGAAACCAAACCACCAACCGTGACAGTTTTAAAGCCTTTACCCCACATAACCTTAACATAAGAAGCACCATGTTGTGCACTGCATTTCTTTGCTGTGTCTGTCCTGCATTCTACCAATGTCAGATGCTACCCAGAATTTGCAAAAAGTACAGATGTTAATTCCAGAAGCCACCCACATTCAAAACTACCACCTACCATTGCTAAAAATATGCCACAAATCACTATAAAACTGTCAAGGAGAAGCAGGCAAACAAGAATAAATAGCGCTAGAAACTGAGAAAAACATATTCCAAATGTGAAACACAATATAATCTCTAATACCGTACACTGTTGTCAAAGTTTAAAGTGCAGGAATAGCCCCTGACAACAGACCCACCAGCTGTTGAATCCAAACTATGGTTGGATGGATTACTAAGCAAGAAAAAATCTGAAATTCAGTACAAGACAAAAAGCAACTAGAAACCTATAAGGTTATTCAGCTCTCTCTCAAGCTTCTTTGTAATAATAGAGGGGGAATTAGGCAGAACACAACCTTTTGCCCGTAGATCACTACAGTGACCATAGATTTTCCAGATCAAATTTCCCACTGAATAAAAAAGAAAGAGCCTTTATAGAAGAAAATATTTCTCTAAGCTTACAGTAAGGTTATCACAATATGTATTATGTTGTTGTTGTTAAGCACTTGTGGCAAGCCTATCCTAAAGTTTCCTTGGCAGGGTTTGTTCACAGGAGGTGTTTTTCCTTTGCCTTCCTCTAAGACAGAAGGAGTATGACTTGCCCAGCATAACCCAGTGCTGGTTTCTGTGGCAGAGCAGGGATTCCAACCTGCTCTCCCAGAGTCTTCATCCAACACCCAAACCACTACATCCCACTGGCTCCAAACATTTATTACAAAAAAAAAAGGGGGGGCAGTGAAGTGTTGAACTGGGACAGGAGACATCTAGTTTCTAGTCTTCAATGAGACATGAAACTAATGGATGACTTTTGGCATGTCATCCCCCCTCTCAGCCTGACCTACCTCACAGGTTTGTCAAGCGATAAAAAGGAGAGGAGGAGAACAATGGCCAAAGATCTTTAGAGGAAAAGGTATATAGACATATAACAAATAAATAAAATTAAAAGAACAAGCACACCTGCATGCTAAAAGTATCTCTCACCAAACCATAACATCTCTGTGAGAAAGAAAACAGGGAAGCGTAATGCACTGAGATTAACAAACAGCCCTTGTTTAAACTGTGGCCCCTCCCGAAACTGCAAACCCCAGGATTCCATAGGATGTTGAAAGTGGTATAATCGCGCTATAAGAGGGTAGTGCGGAAATAGGCTGATGAAGACATAACATTTAACAGAGGTTAATTCAGCAACTATGATTTGGTGACCTAATCTTGTTTCAGTGCAAGTATAATTTAGCATCCTGAATAAGCCCTGACTCTTCCTGTGTGGGGTGGCATGGGGCTATATCTGAAGGCATGAATAAGAACACACTGTGGTTAGTTGTTATTTCCACAGAGGTCCTATGTAAATACAAGAAAAGGAAACAAGTCCATCATGGTTTAGTGACAAGAGCACTAGATTTTGGTTAAGTTCAAATCCCCACTTATCTGTGAAACTCAGCTTAACCTATTTAACTTACATGGTGGTTGCAGTGATAAAATGGGGAGGAAAGACAGCCCATTCACATTATGTAATTATAACACTATTATTCCACTTTAACTGGCACAGCTGCATCCTGTAGAAGCCCAGGGTTTGTAGCTTGACAAGGCACTAGAGTTCACTGACCCGAGAATTCTAAACTGAAAATCCCAGGATTCCATGGGGTGGAACCATGGCAATTAAAGTGAAATAACAGCAATATAATTGTATAGTGTGAACAGTCCCCAGGTTAGAAGTATAAGTAATGAATAAATAGCACATGGGTGAAACTAGGTTCCTTTTTTCTACATCTCATCTACCTAAAGTCCCCAAGATAACTCCCTTGTCCCCACTATTTCTACCAATATCTTCCTATACTGGTGGAAATGTCCCTCTGTTTATGAAAGCTGGCTCTACTGTGGAAGATAGCAGGCAAAGGAAGTATACTGTTTGAGGTCTTCCATTCCCAGGCTATATTCACAGGGTCATTTTGTTCTAGTTGATGTAAATCAAAATGGTTTTGCTGAAAACTGGCTTATTGATTTTTAAAGGGCCATTGCGATCATCTAGCATAAGTCTATTGGATTTTGCCCCACTGCTGCTGCATCATGCCAATATATTTCCAACTCTTGATTAAGAACAAAGCAGCTAAAAACCAAACCACACACCATTAGCTTTAGTGCATCTTTCTGGTTTATTTTGCCCCATCTGTTTTATACTCTTCTATTCTCTCTTCCGGCAAAAACAAAATCCAAAACATGTATCAGAAACGCTTACTTATCTAAACACATTCCATCTCTACCATCCAGCAGGCCAGTACCTATGTCCTTCTATGGCAAATGTAGGAAAACTGTGGCACCCCAGAGGTTGCTGGACCTCAGCTCCCATCAGCCCTCTTAATGTACCAAGTGAGCACTTTTTAAATATGACTCTTTCTTAGCATGATGCACTTGAAAAGCCAATTTACAGACCATATCTAGGAATTCTCCCTTGTATCTAGAAACTCAGATAGAGCCTTTCCACCCTTAAAATATTGGACGCATAGTTATCTATGTCTACAGGCATAAGTTCCCTCCCCACCACCACCACAATACCTTGAAGACAAACACAGGTACATTCTATGCATTCAACAGTGCTACCCCAAAATGTTTCATAGGGGCTGCCATTTATCAAGGTCCAACTCTTGTAAAAAGTTCATTGTCCTATATAGAACACTGTTCTCATTTGGCACACAGCAGCCAAGAAGACTGCTGGTAACATAAAAGAAAAGGAGGAACTGAGGCAGAGCACCTGCTCTAATGCTAACAGTTACCTGGTCCTGTCTTTGGCATCATCTGTGGGTGATGGCCTTGACTAAAACTCTGGAGAGTTGCTGTCTTTGTATAGTCTACCTGTGGCCCCAGGACTACATAAGGTCCTTGACCTAAGATGATGATAGCCATAATACTTATCCTATTTATTTATTTGTTTGTTTGTTTGTTTGTTCGTTTGTTTATTTTGTGTGCCTTCAAGTTGTTTCTAACTATGCCAAACCTCTCATATGGTTTTCTAGGGCTGTATTTAATGAGCCCAAGGTCACCCAGTGGATTTCCATGGCAAAGCAAGGAATCAAACTCTGTTGGTGGTGGTGGTGGTGGTGTGTTCCCTCAAGTCACTCCCAAATTATGGTGACCCTAAGGAGAACTTATCACAAGATTTTCTGAGGCTGAGAATGTGTGATGAGCCCAGAGTTACCCAGTGAATTTTCACAGCTGAGTGGGGGAATCAAACCCTGATCTCCAGAGTCATAATCCAAGACTCAGCCCACTATACCACGCTGGCCAATTTTCCCAACAATGAGATTCAGGACAACTTACAAACTATCAAAATAAATACAGATCAAAAAGCATATAGAAATATCTATAAAAGGTATTTGAAAATACAATTAATCTGTAAAGTTAAACCATTTAAAATCCATTTAAAAAAAGAAGCTAAAAATCAATAAGACAACACACAATTAAAGCCCATTCTAGTCAATTCCTAAAAGCCTGCTGGTATAACCAAGTTTTTATTTTCTGGGTGAAGGTGAGCAAGAAGAGAGCCCTTTGTCATAAGGCCAGCAAGAAGTAAGACATTTGACAAGTGCGTTCTTTCATAAGAGCATTCTTTCCTACTCCTGGGTAGGAAGACAGGAGAGGGAGAAAGAGGTAGAGAAAAGAGAAATGGGGATTAGAAAGGGAGAAGAAAGCAAAGAGTAAAAGATGAAAAGAAATGAGAAAGAAATGAAACGAAAAAAGGATGGCCCTGCCCATTTTGGGTTCCAGCTGCACCCAACCTGGCTTCAGTCCCATCAACTGCTGGCACACAGCCCTCAACAGATTACTAAAGGAAATGCAGCCCTTTACAGAGTAAAGGTTGTCCTTTAGACGGTGCTAAACTGCATGAACCAATGCTCTCACTCTGGATGGATCCAGACTGGAAAAAGATGCAAAACCTGCCAGAGAGGAATCATGCTGGGTGGTCACTGACTGGTGCTGTCTCAGTCTCCAGACAGGGATCACTGTCTCCTGCTCCTTTTCAGCATTGGTTGGAACAGAAGTGGGTGGCGTTTACTCTAGTGTGTTTGGAGACACAGTGAAATAAACAAACAGACCAACAAACAAACTCACACAGGGTAGGTACAGAAAGGGTGTGGCTTAGCAAGGAGTTCCCTATGAATGCCGCAGGATAAAGGGAACAGTGTTTGGTTCTCCAAGACAAAATCAAGAACTATAGCTACAAATACCACAACATTTGCCCTGTCAGATCCACCTCCTATAAAAGACAGTTTCTTATACTCATTCATTGGAAAGCTCTGCCCAAGATCCCAGAGAGTGGCTGCCAATCAGAGTAGAGGGTTTTAGGCTAAATGAACAAAAGCTCTCACCTGCTATAAGGCAGTTCTGACGCTCCTTCCTAATTCTGATTTTCCATCTCTGGCAGATTCTGGGAGCCCACTGAGCATGCTTTCCAAGCAAGATCTCAAAGTCCCACTTCATGGTTTGCAGCTCAAACTCTGAGCCACTCTGTTAGAGCAACTCCCTGAACCATTTGTATAGTCTATCTATTTATTACTAGTGCATCATACGACTTATGATAAATGAAGCTGTTTGCTTGGCACTCCCAAGCCTTTCAGCACAGTCAGATTGGTGTAATGGGGCCATAAAATAACAAGTGACTCAGGGCCCTTTTGTGTGGAAGTGGAACACTGCTGGGAAAAGATGGCTTCTCCCACACACCACCCATCTTTTGTTGATAGCAGTGTTATTAACATGTTCTATTAACAGCATTGGCATCTTGCACTCGGGATATTGCCCTTAACAGGAGTTGCACTACGTACAGCAGCAGAGAATGCTATTGATCGAACTCATCAGTAACCCAGCAGGATTTGATACTTTGGAAAGGTAGAGCTGAAAGGGTGCAATGGAAAAACCTGGGATATTGAAAGTAGGCAATGAATCTTATACATATACAGTGAGCAAGTCCACATTGTTTCTCCATGTTTCAACACTAAAGAACATATCAATTAGCAAAATTGCAAGGAAGAGACAGACATTTTAAAAGCAAATGCAAAGCATGAGAGAAAGGAAAATTGGGAGAGGGAGGACTAGTCATACATATAAATACAAGCTGACTTAATGTCCAAGAAGGCATGTGATTGAATCTGGCATCTATAAGGTTCTATAAGGTTCACATTCGTATACTGTTAAATTAGTAAGATCCTCTACTGAAGCAGTGGGACTTTGCTCAATGTACAACTCCAAGCTTGGAATAGAAGTCTTTTTTGCAGCAACACAGATGTTCATAATCTAACAGTAGTGAACCATCAGTAACAGAAATACAATTTAAAACTAGGTTATGAGTCTACAAACATTTTTAAGAATTCTAAAACAAAATTCATATCTTGCACTGTAATTATTCAGAACGGAGCAACCATCATACGCAACGGGGAAGCATTATCTTGCCAACATTTAGTTGAACTGGGGAGTTTCTTCCTTTAAAACAAGACATACAAAAAGCCTCTCACCTTTTGATACCCTATTTTTTGACAACTTGGGCCATTTCTGCACGAGTGTGTTATAGCACGATGAGTCTACTTTCAACCTCCTATGGAATCCTGGGGTTTGCAGTTTCGGGAGGGGCTGGCCCCCAGGATTCAATAGGAGGTTGAAAGTGGAATCATCGTGCTATAACACACTCATGCAGAAATGGTCTTGCTCTTTTGACACTTCCAAATTAAGGACAAGTTCCAATAATTCAACAGAGGCGCCACTCTTTCACCAGTTTTTCTTGCCGGGGCGCTTGCTCAGAACCACATGCACAGGAGCGCTGTTTGCAAAGTGAGCTGAGAGGGAAGAAACAGCACAAAGCTGGCTGACAGACTTTGCAAACAGCACAGAGGCAGTTGGTAACAAATGAGGCTGCATAAATCCTTTACGCTCCCAACGGTACAGCACATGGGTTCCTCTTTTCAACTAATTATCTTCTCTGAAACTGGTCCTTTCTCTAATCTGTTAGATAAGCGGGGGAAGCCTATAGTAATGTCCAGTATAACCATGACAATGATTTTTGGTTGACCAAATGCAATGCAGTCTGGAGAAACTTTAGATACTGAAGCTAAGGCAATTTTCCATTGATTTAAATTGTACAGTACATTCTTTGCTGTTCTGTTCCCAGTTTAACTGGTGGTACATTAGGTAATATTAGACTCTGAATTTAATGGTCTTTCAAAATAGCACCACTACAGAGATGGATAAAATGTGGCCTATGGGTCATACAAGACTCCCCAAGAGGTATTTTTGAGGTTGTGATGCTACTCCAACTGGAATTAACAACTGGATTTAGGCTTAAATTTAATCACAGTTATGTTTAATCTGTATTTCTGTCCCAGTCCAATGGCTACTGTGCCTTCTTGCTAGCTACCCAACTGTTCAATGACATTCCTTTCCTCCTCTCCTTTTGGAAAAAAAAAATTACAATCAATTTCTTAGAAGCAGAATAAATTATACACAATGGCTTGATTCCTTTTGGTTCCTAGATTAGACCCACTGAAACATTTGTTGAATTATGAGTCAGCATGGGGGTAAATAGATCTGATTTAAAAGGATCACTCATAACATAACTTGGATTTAGGACAATACATGTATTTTTCCTAATCTACATAATTTATGCTGAACAAAGAAAAACTCTTCATCAGTCATCAATAGATCAAAGTGATGAATGTAGGAACATTGGAAAAGACTGCAAGTCAATGGAAGAGCATCTCCTCATCTCCCCAGGTTCAATCACTAGGCAGGGCTGGTAAAGAACCTTGCCTAAAACTGTGGAGACCTGCTGCCCATCAAAACCAACAATACTCAGCTAAGTATTGGGCAGACTCAATATAAGCAGCTTCTTAAAAGTGGCAGGCAGTGGCTTCCATGCCAGTGAGACAGTGAATCTGCTCTGGTTTTTAGTCTGAATTCCAAAAGATCTGTCCAAGGTTCTGAATCCTTTCTGTAAAATAGCTCAGACTAAAACCTGGAGCAAATTTAGTGTCTCATTGACATGGGAGCCAACCAGCCACCACCATTTCTTCTCTTCTTATGTTCTTACAGTCCATACAGTTTTATGCAAAAGGAAATTAAGCAGTACAATGCCCAGTTTTGCATCTCTTATATGAAATTTATATCCTACCTCCAAACAGTTGATGATGAAGGTTCTGCTTAAAGCTCCTGAGGCAGCACCAATGCTTCTAAACCATGACTCTCAACGGTCTTTTTAACCCATGGCTCTTCACATGTTACACTTTTCAGGCATCAGTCTTTAAGTGCCTATCACAGAAGATAATGTGTAGAGGAGACAAATGTGTGTTTGGAAACAAATGTGTTACACAGGGAAAGAGGATTAGCTGTAGGTCCCTGCTGAGTGTACACCCAGGATTGCTGTTTCATTACACAGTGTGTGGAATGGTACAAAAGAAAGGGTGAAATCTAAAGAACCACCCCAGATCTAGTCCTTCCTAGTTAGCATTTGTCATGCAATGCTCTGAAAAGGATACTTAAGGCAGATACATATTCTGGAGGGGATCATTAAGAAGTGGGTTGATGGTTAAAAGGAAGTAATTTGTCACACAGCACATCATTAAACAACGGAATTCACTTCTGCATGAAGCAGCAATGGTTGCCAACTTGGATGGTTTTAAAAGGAGATCAGACTGATCCACAGACAATGAAGATATCAGCAGATACTACTAATGATGGCTACATGTTTCCTCCAGTTTGGGAGACAATCTGCCTCCTCAATGGCTGATGAGATGGAGAGTGCAGACCCATGTAACTCCTCTGGCTGTTCATTATAGGAACAGAATGCTGAACTAGATAAAATTTTGGTTCTTATTATGTCAAAATTTGCTGCAAATCCTCAGGCTGGTGACTTCCATGTCAACAAATCTGCTCTGGCTTCTAGCCTGTACTTTAAAGGAGTTGTCTGGAGTGCTGAATCTAAAATAGGTTCAGCACCTTGTGGAACTTCAGTCTATCTAGACTGAAACTGAGAGAGAATTAACTCCCCCAGTAACATAGGACCCACCATCCACCAGTGCTCAAGTTACCTGCCTAAACCCTGAAGATTTCCAGGTCCTAAATCCTGCCAAGGACATGGTCCTAGCTAATTCATCCCAGTGAATTTCTTTCTCTATGTGAAGAATTACATTACTGAACAAAAGTGACAGTATGTCTTTCTAGGAGTCGTAATACTTTGGGCAAACAGTGGACGCAGTGTGGAGAGGCAAGCAGTTCAGCAATACAGCAGCAAGGGCATGTGTGATAAGACAGGTCCAGGACAGATAGGCTCAGATCTGGAAAACATTATAGGCCAGGGGAGATTCTTGGAACTTTTATCCAGCCACAATAGCCCAGTAATAGAACATAGGCTTTTCATGTAAAAAAGTTCTCATTCAGTCCTTTGTACCTCCAGATTTAAAATACTTGTGTAACCAAGCCCCTAGAAAGTTGCTGCCAGACAGAGTAGTCACAACTGAGCTAGACAGTTTGACCTGGCACACAGTTTCCTGTTTTCCATTCTTCAAATAGACTGAATTAAAGAATCTGATTCAGTTAATCATAGTTGATTTGCCCATTTACTTCAACGTGACTTAAGGATGAGCAAGGGAGGATTCACATGTATACACATGTCATTGTGTTGCTCTGCCCTGGGCTGGATTCATATGTGTATGTTTGTCCCTTGACTTCTGCAATATCAAATGATGGAGCACATGTGCAAATGGACTATCATGGATTCAGCTTTTGAATTTCTTCACTGATTCAAATGTCCTATTTTTTTTAAAAAAAAATGCAGCTGGCTCATTTCACCTGTAGGGTAGGGAAATGACTCAAGTAACAGAGATGTATGTCTGAACTAGGTCTGAATGTCTGAATGTCTGAACTGACTCCAGCTGAGGAAATGAATGATGCTCAATTCCCATAAACAAATCCTTGCTTCACAAGGCCTACAGTTATTAAGGTTGCCAGGTGAAATAACGGACAGGGCTCCTGTACCTTTAACAGTCCTACAGAGGAGAGAATTCCATGAAGTGCTGTTTGTCATGCAGTCAGCACCTGTGGAAATTCCCTCTGCTGTGCATTCATTAAAGTTACAGAATCTCTGTCCCTTATTTCACTTGGCAATACTAACAGTTATCAAGAGATGAACACACATGAATAAGCCAGGCCAAATTGTCTTTGGACTGGGGCCAACCTGTCACATTTTGTTGCCTAAGGCAAAGAACAAAGTGACCAGTATGGCCACAGAAGCAGGGCTCACAGGGTCAAACTGCCAGGACTTTTTTATTAGCCCGGACAATGGCATCATTTAACCACTGCCTATCAGGTGCTCCTATTTCTTCTGAGCTTAGATGCAAACTTTAGAATAAGTGGCGGAGATGGTGGGGAAGACTTCCCCAGCAGTATTATATTGCTGAGCTGCCCCTATTATTGTGTACAGCATTTTCTGGTGACTTGCTCTTGAACAGGCAACTAAAGCCCATTATCTCTACAAAAGACCTGTTCCTGGTAGAAATGAGAAGCATAAGAGTTGGTTTATGATTATGAATCAACACAGCTGTCTGCATTTTTTGGAATCTCCTTGGGGACATTCCCACAGGCAGGAGGTTGCCAAGGGTAAGCTGCCTGTTCTTCAAAATGTACTATTATATTATTGAAGACTGCATGCACACACATACACACAAATACTACCACACAATTCCATATACAGAAGCAGACCAGGCTAGCAGTTCAATCTTACTTTAACTCTGGTGAGAGGACAGCAGCTTGCAAGGCACCTGAGAGCAGCAGGCAACTTAAGCACAGCTTGGGTTATCTGGCATATATAGCACTCTCTACCAACACTTCTCCACCAGCATCAACCATCTGAGATAGACTGTCTCCATCTGCCTAATATTAGGGCTGGCCTTATGCATACCTGAAGAATACGGTTGGCGTACGTACCAGTTCCCTTACTCTGAAATCACTGAGGATTAAATTCTAGGTAAAATTATATGCTGCTCAGGTACACAGTAAGATACACAAGAAAAAATGCCAGTTAGATATTTGTCATGTTTATTATTTACTGTTTACTAACTTTTCCCCCAATACAAGACCATTTCATGTTTTGAATCCCATTCCAGGGCTCAACTAGTGGGGGCAAAGGTAGTGAAGCCCCCAAACTTCACTCTGGACCATCATTCACTCAGTTTCAACCACATCATGACTTTCTTGCAGCCTTGTCAAAACAATACCCAGGGGACTTTGGCCCTTTCCAGATGAACTATTACTACCATCATGCCTTACCACTGGCCAAGCTAAAGCTGATGAGAAGGGAGTTCACTTATAACCACGGGCCACAGGTCTGCTCTACAACATCTCCAGTCCTGCTCCACAGTATCAAACACCAGTGCTGTGTAATGTTCAAACATGGGACTCAATCAGGGGAGACTTATGCTCAGATCCCTCTCCAAAGCCTGGAAGCTCACTATGTGCCTTTGGGCCAGATGCTCTTTCTCACTTGTCTTCAGCCCAATCCCACCTTGCAAGATAGTTGTGAGACCCCCATGCATGGCACACTCAGCTGGTGGGAGGAAAGGGTAAGACAAAAAATGAAAGAAACGCTCCTTTGGAAATCATGGTCGAGAACACCCTTTATTTTTCTTAAATGACCATTAAAACGACTCCAAACAGTTTTTCCTAATTCACATACTGTACAAGTTTCTTTCCCAGAAAAGACCACCGCAACGCAGTCATCCGGCAGAGGGCGCTTTCGGGAGGTATGTAAAAAGAAACCCCTTTTTTTTTAACACGCTGGGCTGATCCAGTGGCCTTAGATTTCTTTTTTTAACAAAATAATTTTTTAATAATACACCTCTCCTTTGTTGGCTGCGTCTTTCCACCACACAGAGCCTCTCGCTGGCTCTCCCCGCTCCTTTCCTCTTCCGATCATAACCTCGAGCTTGCCGAGACCTTATTTCAATCATTGTGCTTTTTCTCCCCTCCTCCCCATGGCTACCTTTTGACCTGAAAGGTTCACCATCTGGAACTGGGGGGGATCCAAACCTTGGAACAATAAAGTGGTGCGCTCTCCCCCTCCCCCTTTGCAAAAACACAAACATTTTTAACGCAGCGAAACCGATCCGAGAGTGAACGCGTTTCACTCCAAATCGACCTGGGATGCCTCCGCTTTCAGATCGGTAACTTTAGATCGCGAAGAAACCAACGCGGGGAAAAGGAGAAGAAGGCACCCCCTCTCCAAACGGGGAGGCTCGGTTTCGGTAAGTTTGATCGCCCCTCTTGGCCTCGCAGGGCTGGAAAAGTCTTGCTTCCCAGACAGACAGACAGACAAGAGACTGCAGCTCTCCCACCGAACTCGAGGAAGGATCGGACGAGGCAATGAGCGAATTTCAAAACGGGGATCCACCTCCCCAGCGCAATTTATGTAACGCCGTTTTAGCGCAAGGCAACGCGAGGCGAGAGGGTGGCTGGAAATTCTCTCCAAGCCAAAGAGGAGTCCAATGAAGCCGGATTTATTTATCCCCCCTTTTTTTTCCCTTTTTTTTTTTAGTTTCCAACTGAAAACACAAGGGGGGGGACCCCAACTTCACGGTCAACTCGATCCCACCCCACCCACCCCGGTTTCTTTTAGCTTGAAACGGAAAGAACTGCCGGCATTCACGGAAGACCCGGGTGCCGGGAGAGGAGGGCCATTTCCGCACGAGGCTGTTAGAGCGCGATGATTCCACTTTCAGCCTCCTCTGGAATCCTGGGGTTTGCAGTTTCGGAGGGGCCGTCCGGCCCCTCCCGAAACTGCAAACCCCAGGATTCCAGAGGAGGCTGAAAGTGGAATCATCGCGCTCTAACCGCCTCGTGCGGACTCGCTCCAGGAGTGTTTGAAAGAGCCACACTTCTTTCTTTTTGACGTCTAGACGCACCCAGGCACCCCGACGGCCCCTCTCCGCCGGCAGGCACCCCTAGCAAGAATTTCCCCCGTGTGTTTGTTGTTTTTTGTGTATGTGTTTTAAAAAAAACTCTGCATCTCCAAAGCCCGAGCAAAACCCACGACAAAAAAAATAAAAATAAAAATAAAATAAAAATACACCGACACGCAGCCGGGCTGGGAGAATTCGAAATAATTGCAACAAAGTGACGCAGCTCGAGGACTTTTTTTTTAGGGTTTTTTTTTGTTTCGCGTGCGACGGATCCCAGGCTCGGATGGATCGACCCCGGCGACTGCAGGCAAGCGCTTGTCAAACGCATTGTTCTGAAAGCCGGCACGGCCAGCAGACTTTATTTTTGATTTTATTTTATTTTTACATCGGAGACGGGATTCAGCCTGGGCGAGGGGGACGGGGCTCCCCGATCGCCTGCACCCCCCTCGCGGTCTCGTCCGTGGGGACATTTATTTAAAAAGACCATCTCCGAAGGGGGCGGGGAGAGAAGCGAGAACAAACACCGTGACCCCCCCCCCGACTCCAGCAACACCGATCTCCCCATATATACATCCACACAAGACGTACGTGAACCTATAGACACAAAGGGGGGGGGGTGAAGAAACCTCGATCCCCCCCCCTTATAGGATTCAAGGAGGGTGTTCCCCAAATCGGTGGTCATCTTTTCTTCTCCCCCCCCCTTCTTTGGCTGGTTTGCTGCTGATGGGAAAGAAAGGGGAAGGAAAAACACCCGGGGCGCCCTTACCTTCGTACATGGGGGCCATCGGTGCGAGGTGGTCTGTTATTCATGGCAACGAAAGGGGAAATGAAGGGAGCCGGGTTTCAAGGGGGGACCCCCTCCTCGCCCTCGCCGCCGCCGCCGCCGCCCCCCCGGCGCTGCAAACTCAATCGCGATCTGCCATCTTGAGCCGCCTATGCCTCTCCGTAGCGCCCGAGCCTCGTCCGGCCGCCCTCTCCCCGCATCGCTCGCTCGCTCGCTGGCTGGCGCGGTCTCTCTCCGCCGCGCTGTGTCGGGGCTGCTGGCGAGTCAGCGGGGAGGGAGGCGGCGGCGGCGGCGGCGGCGGCGGCGCGGGGAAGGGGACGCGCCGAGCCCTCCATCCAGCGGCCAGGGAGGCGCGCCGATGCCGATGCCGCCCGGAGCAGCCCGGCCAGAAGATGGGGAAGGAAGGAGGCGGGCGGGCCGGGGAGGGAAGGGAAGGGAAGGGGAAGGGGGGCGCCCAGGCGCAGGGAGCAGGTCAAGCGGGGGGGGGGTGGAAGGGGGGTGCGATGGGCTGGAGGCGCCCCCCGGAGTTGGGGGGCCGGCGGGGGCGGGCCGGGGAGGGAAGGGGAAGGGGGGCGTCCAGGCGCAGGGAGCAGGTCAAGCGGGGGGGGGGTGGAAGGGGGGTGCGATGGGCTGGAGGCGCCCCCCGGAGTTGGGGGGCCGGTGGGGGGTTCCTTGAGGGGGCGGGGAGGGAGGGGGGCACGCGCGATCCCCCCCCCGGGAGCTCTCAGCTCCGCATGTCGGTCCCTGCGCGTCTTGGGGAGGGGGGGGGCGGTTCTGCAAAAGTTGCCGGAGAAGGGGAGCGAGATCGAGGGAGTGAGAAGCCGAATGAGAGAGAGAGAGCGGGGAGGGGGGTGAGGAGCGAAGACGGAGCGGAGGGAAGGCAGGCAGGGAGGGAGGGAGGGAGGGAGGGAGGGAGGGAGAGGTGGGGGGGTGGGAAGGCACAGGGAGTTTGCAAATAATCAAGCGCCGATAGCACGGATCGCGGTTTCCCAGAAGGAAGGTGGCGGCGGGGGGAGGAAGCAAAGGCTCCCGGAGGGAAAAACAAAAACAAAAGCACCGCCAGCCTCGGCTGAGATGATGGCCATTTCCGCACGAGCCTGTTAGAGCGCGATGATTCCACTTTCAACCTCCTCTGGAATCCTGGGGTTTGCAGTTTCGGGAGGGGCCGGACGGCCCCTCCCGAAACTGCAAACCCCAGGATTCCAGAGGAGGTTGAAAGTGGAATCATCGCGCTCTAACAGGCTCGTGCGGAAATGGCCTATATGCGGGTTTGTTTAAACCCAAGCCGTTTCCATCGAGGAAGAGGGAGGCGGTCAAGAGAAGCCGGGAAAGACACGGTGACCGGGATCCCTGCCCCTCGTCCACTTCCTAGTGAAAATGGTCAGCCGGTAGGGAAGGTCGGCAGGGGTGGTAGCTTTTTCCCAGTAGTTTTGGGAAACTTTAGACTGCAAGCTGCTCGGGGCAAAGACCTTTCTTCTGCCTTTTCTACCTTTCCTCGCTTCTTCCTTCATAAAGTGTCCATCGCGCTGATGAGGCAAAGTCATTTTTAAAAATTATTGCTTGTCAAGTCGGCATCAATGTTAGGAAGACGCTATGAAAGAGCGATCCAAAAGCCCCCTGTCATCAAGTGCCCTTCTCTGGCATTGTAGATTCAGGGCAGGAATCTATCCATCTGTCTTCCTCTTTCCCTAAATAATCTAGGGTGGCCTCCAACCCTAGGATTCCACCAGAGGTCACTAGGGATTCTGCAAGGGGTCATGACTGAATAATTATGACTGGCTATAAATATAATAAACCACCTAAATATACCCCAAAGGCACCAGATCCGTCTGATCTTGGACGCTGTGCAGGATTAGCCCAGGGTTAGTACTTGGATGGGAGACCACTGACAAACACCAGGTGCTGTAGACTATACCTGTAAAAGCACCTAAGAAAGCACTGTGACATTCACGGGGTCATCACAACTTGATAGAGGACTTGAAGGAACATGCACACACAAAAATATAATAATTCTTCCAAGATAAAAAAAGAAATTTAAGAAATTTTATCAGCAATACTAGTTCTAAAATATTTATATTTGGATTGTTCAGTCTATTGCATTTCAGGATTTTTTTTTTTAAACAGCAGCATCAGACTCTTACAATGCATCACAATTTTGCAATACAGTATTTTGAAATAAAATTAGATAGCACTTCTCTTTTTCAAGCACAGTGTTCTGTTCTCTGTTTGCAATTCTTGTTTCACACAGGCAAAACTCTTGTGGTTCAAAGACAAGAAGTTCCAAGTTGTCTCTTCTTTTCTCCTATTTAGTCTAGTTTTCCCCCCCAATGGTGTGCTATAAACACTGTATCTATGATATTTTGAAATAAACCTGCGCTGTTGCTTTATGGATCTCACTCACCCCCACCTTGAAAAGAGCTACATCAAAAGAGTGCCTCTGTATTGAGAATGACAGGCAGGGAGCCCCCTCCTGTGTTCGTTTTAAGCTATCCATCCCTTTTGCTCAGTTTCTGCCCTGGCAGTGCCAACTCTTTTCTTGTAAATTGTCTTCAGGGCATTCCCCTGGGGCTGTTGGCAAAATCTGTCTATTCCCCTCACTTTCTATAGAACTTAATCTTATAGAGGTCTCAGAGTACAGTACAGCTACTTTTTCACAGTACACAAACTGGCCTCCCGTTGACCTCATTCAAAGTTCCCCCAGTTTTCCTTATAAATATAAAACCCCTTCTTCTGCCCATTGAACAATGGAGGGACAATGTTTATCTTTCCAGCCTTGGAACCTAAGTCTCTTTTGCAACGATAAAAGCAAGCAAGATCCGAGAACGTTGACTCTGTTGTTAAATTCCACATTATAAGAATGTGACTTAAAAGAACCTGTGCTTCTGCAAATACCAGAGAGTTTTCTAATGCAAAATGAGTATGTTGTTACACATCCAGTAGGAAAGGAATAATCACTGAACACGCCCACATCATATGCCACAAGGAGACATTATCTGCATTACTTTGCCAACAGCAGTTGAAATAGACAAATTTCTAAAAAGGCATAACGATATCTAAGACACCCAGAACTTCTATTTTTGCTGGACCAAATGTAGTTTTAGCTCTAAACAGCTTCAGGCTTTAGCTATGCACAAAAGATATATTTTTAAAATGTCAATTTCAACAAAATGTATTTTTGGAAAATAACGTTAGGACATACTGATATATATTCCTTGCTCTTGTTCATATCCTGTGTGTTTCCCATCCCCTGTTTATTTATTCAGTTAATTTTTCTTCTTCTTTTATTTTCTTTTTTGGCCCTTAGGCAGCAAGAGACCACTTAGTGGTCAATAATGCATATATTTATTATAATTAATTAATTATGAACTACTATTATTATTAATTTAAATTTAATTAATTAATTATTTAGACTGTCCGCACATTATGTCAGTGAATAACCCAACAATCCTGCAAAGTAGGCCAGTGTTATAATCTCTACTAGTGTATATGCTCAGCATCTTATTTTCTCATTGGTAATATTTGTTAGAAATACTTTAGGAATTACCTTATCTTACCTTAGAAATTAGATGCGGTTGAAATACACATGGATTTGAGATCCTGTGTTTCTAATTCCCCAAACTGTGTTGTCCAGTACCTGTAACTTTTGCCTATATTCCCCAATCCAATCTGTATTCAGAATTAACATACAGAGGTTGGTTTCCTGAGGGAATACACTAGACTTCTCCTTGCTGCTAGGCCTTGTCTCCATAGCAACTGGCCTGAGGCCCAAGAGTTCTGTGGCTGAGAATTCTAAAGGCCCTTCCCTAAACTTCAAACCCCAGGATTCCATAGAATATTCATAGGTAGCCAATCCTATGAGGTCTTCTCACCTGACACAGCCAATCATATGAGGTCTTCGCCTGCCTGACACAGACAAACTCACAAACTTTAACTTTTATATATTAGATATTTTGGAGGAGATGAATCTAAGAGACTGCGAGGCTTGCCTTGGAGGCACATAATGTATTGATCATGAGATTGTGTAGCTGAGCATTAGAGACCCTTCTTTCCTATAGTTCTGCTCCTGCCTCACAGGCAGGCATCTAATGGTGTTGCCTTTGTTTCTCCTCTGCAATTGATCCAGCTGAATTACCCAAGGCTCGGTATCGTTTCCTGTGCTGCACAGCTTTTCTGCCTCTGCTGCCAACCTCATCATCTGCCACTACTTTCTCTTCTGGTGTAGTGCAAGCGGGGGGGGGGGTTGTGCTAAGTGGACATCCAGATATCCACCCCAAAGTTCAACAATGGTGAAGCCGGATCCAGGGGGCAATATACTCCATTGATGAATGCCTATTTGAAGGAAGGTATCTTCCTATATGAGACAGTGGCCATTTCTGCACTAGCTTGTTATAGCGTGATGATTCCACTTTCAACATCCTCTGGAATCCTGGGGTTTGCAGTTTCGGGAGGGGCCAGCCGGCCCCTCCCGAAACTGCAAACCCCAGGATTCCAGAGGATGTTGAAAGTGGAATCATCGCGCTATAACAGGCTAGTGCGGAAATGGCCAGTGAGAGCTCTAAGCTATTCAAGTGGGGCCTTCTCACGTTACCTTCTGAAGCTCATTTGGTGGGAAAAAGAGAAAAGCCTTCTTGGTGATTTCTCTCAGACTTTGGACCTCCCTCCTTAGGGAGGCTTTGCTCTTCTTCCATCAGCAAGGAAAAAACAATCTCATTCTATCAGGTTTTTAGACATTGCCTGTGATGGATTTTTAACAGTGTCCTATGCAGTTCCATTTTGTTGATTTGCACATGTTTTTCAAGAATGTTAACAGCTTAACTTTATGGATTAACTTTTTTAGAAACAGTTTTTATATTTATACTTTTTTGACTGATGTTTTTGTATAGTTCTTAACCTTATACTGTTTTAAATAAGTTACACACTGCCTTGAGTCCCCTTATGGGGGAAATTGGTAGGATACAAATAAAGTAAAAATGAAATTAATATATTAAATGGTTTCTGAAGGAGTGAACACATGACAGAAAAAGAACAAAGAGTCTTTTGTGACTTTAAAAGCTAGCAAATGCATTATGCCATAAGCATTCAATGAAGAGGCCTGTAGACCACAATAATTTACACTGTGATGATCGCCTTTGTGTCTAAAGGTGCTGCAAGTGGCTCTGTGCCCTACTTTATGGAGGACAGTCCTCTACATGACAGACTGTCAGAAGAGTTTGAAGAAGTCCTGTACTTGAAAAGTTGTCTGGTTCTACTCCAACTCCAAGATAAAGTATTCTAACTATAGAGATCAGGAGGCTTAAATTTGCTCACCAACAATGAGCAAGTTGAAGAGATGCACAGGCAACCATCTGGTCCCAGTTTTTCTTATTGTGTGAGGTATATTGCATTGTATTCAGCGCCTGGGATAGTTACCTTTTTGGATGACACTTCTCAGAAATCTGGAGGCTGTAGTAAAAAAAAAGTAACTTTATCCAGCTCTGGTAGCATGTGTGTTTTAATCACTACATCAAGGTCTTGTGGCACCATAATGACAAACATTTTTTTCAATGGCATAGACTGTTATGAGCTGCAGGAGATGCATGAATTACTATTTTAATTAAAGTCATTATTTGTACATTTGTGTCTATATCTCTAAATTAGCATAAGTAAAAATAAAACAAATTAGCACAAGTAAAATGTGTAAATTCCGCAGGCTACACAAGACTCTTTGGTTTATCTCTGAAAAGGAAGCGCTTCATTGGATGTTTGGAGGACACTGAAGGAGTTGCAAAATATCTGGGGAGGCTTTGAATGACGGTCTGTATTTCCATGCCTTTGAAAAATAACTATTTTATGATTTGTTTATATTTATATCCCTGCCTTCCTTCAATCAGCCTGGTTCTTCCTCTTCTTCTCCATATTTTGTCTTCACAACAAACTTGTGAGGAAGGCTAGCCTGAGAGACAGAGGCTGACCCAAGGTAACACAGTGAAGTGCTCAGTGAGGATTTGAACTTGGCTCTCCCCACTCTTCATCCAGCCCCCTAATTGGTACACCATTGTGGCTTTCAGTGCAACTTCTCATTGAAGGAACGCTCATGTGTGTAAGGTCTGGTGCTCCTTGTCCAGATCTGATCCACCTAATGCAACAAGATTTTTTTTTAAAAGCCTCCTGGACGAAGGGGGGGGGACTCTTGCCCATGATATTTATGATCTGTAAATCTTACAGTTAGTTAATGAACAACCTTTCTGCTCCTGCCAAATGAGGCACTCCAAATGGTATACAATAGCGTTTTAGAAATAATAACATACAAAGTAATAACACCAAGAAAAGCACACCAAATTGATGAAAAAGGAAGAAGTTTGTGGTGTGTGTGTGTGTGTGTGTGTGTGATTTCTTCATGCACAAGTGTGAAATCTAAGCCAGGTTTTTCTCCAGTCGCAACAACCTGCTCCATGACTCCATACTGAGACTGTGATGATTTCCTGACTTTGACTTCCAGGAGGTATTTTATTAATCCTATAACTCTCTGCTCCTATAATAACTGGAAGCCAATTGTTTGGCTAGGTAACCAGTCCTTTTTATATTTAGCTCTTACCTCATATACCTTCTGTTTTCTGAAACCTGCTTAGAGCAACAGCAGCAGCAGGGGCCATCATCACAGTTGCAGGAAGAGTTTAGTGTGTCATCTAAGGTGGCTGGGGACGGTGAGAAGCAAATTGAAGCTCCCTTCAGATTATTATTTCTCTGGAGTTCTGTCTTTGATTTTTCCCTTTATTGTTGTGGTCACACTAGCTTTGATCCAACTCAGAAGTTTTAAGGCTGTTAAAAACGAAAGCTCAAAAAATTGATTAGACTGAAAGTTGCTTGTCTAGTTGGTTTCACTCCTAAGGAAAACATACATGCTCTCCCCACCAAAAATAAAGTAAAATAAAAGTAAAAATTTGAAAATGGTGGCACACAGAGCTTGGGAAGCATATTGTAATTTTAAAAATCAAATTAGGTATTTACAGTATATGTGCTCATGTGCGCGCACATGCACACACACACATATAGCTGAGAACCTCAATAGGTAGGCAAGTACCTCTTCCTATATATGCTTAGCTGAAAATTGAGGTCTGTTGGAGAGGCCATCTCCTCTGTTTCACTGGTACATTGTTGGAGGATATGGGAGATTGGCCTTGTCTGCAGTGGCACCCCAGTTGTGGAATATCTTCCCTTTGAAGGCCCAGTTGGCACCAACACTGGTATCTTTTCAGCACCAGGTCAAAACATGGCTTTTTATTAAAGCCTTTGGGCCTAATTTTATCCAGTTTGTGCATGTAGTATAGTTTGCTCTGTTTTAAAAATCATTTTACTTGGTTTCAGATTCTCTGATTTTTTTTACTGATAATATATTTTTAGTCTTTTTAAAATTATTGTTATTAGTTACTGTTTTAAACTGATTTTCTTTGTAAGTCACTCTAAGATCATTGCATATCGGGTGGGATGTAAATATTTAAATAAATAAAACAAACACCTTTAAACACTGGGTGTTTTAAAATGGAGAGTTCCTGTTGCTGCCAGTCAAGATCTCACGCTCTCCAACTCTTTGATTTTGTTGGGACTGTCCTGATTAATCCTCTATCACACCATTTTTTCAGCTGCTTTTAAAATGTCCCAGTTTCTCTCTCCTCTTCCTACTTTCTCCCTTTGTCCTTAGTTTACATATGAAGAAAGGTTCAAAGTTCAAGAGTAGCTTGTTCCCAATTGGCAGTGTCGAAAGGATGTTACCCTGTATGTTGGGGGTCCCGGGAGGGGCACCCAAATAACCAAACAACAACACAAGATGGGGAAATTAGTCTCGAGCACTCTCGTAAGCTAACGAGAGGCAGGGTAACTTTAGCTAGGATCTTTTACCCTATGTCTACGGCTTCAGGTCAGACAGCGTAGCCAGACAAGTTTTAAAGTAACAAAAATAACATTTATTGAGGACAAACAACACAAAAGACACAACATACACTAGCTAACTGAGAAATAGAAATGGAGAGCTTTGGGGAATGGGTAATACGACACCTGGTCTCGTAGTCCTGGAGAGAAGAGGGGGTTGAGGGAAGAAAGCTCAGCACGGTTCGCTGAGGGGAGCTCACTGGACAAACTGACAGCAAGGTGGGATGGAAGTCCAAAGTAGTCCAAGCAGTCTGAGGAGGACTTGAAAATGGGGACCTTTTATAGAGTGGATTTTACCTACAGGCTATGCCATGCTCGGTGAGAACAAAGGAAATTTGTAGCTGGACAAAGGAGTTGGAAAAGGTCAAGTTTTGCATGATGGGCTTAGTGCTTGATGACAATAGTATGGCCAGTACGCTAATGGCCCAACATAAAGGAATGGCTCGGCACTTGGCGGTACATCTTTGTATAGATTCGCGCTGAGCAAGGCCGGTTTGCAAGAGGGTTTTTCCCTGAAGCATCGGAGAGGCTTAAGTTGCCTGCCTGAATGAGGTTTGGAATGTACAACCATTAACGGCCGCGCCTAATACATGCTTGTCCGGTAGACGTGGAATAGGGTGGCAGAGAAAGGTCAAGCAAAGGCCAAATTATTTGATATCAAAAGGATATCTAGTGCTCTCACCAGACATATCATAACCGTGATAACAAGGAGAGGGTGGAATCTTGCCTTTCTCTGTAGACTTGGGCACCAGCAAACTGCCACAGCCTCCCCTTGTGTCTTTCTTATTAATAACTTTTGCCATTTTGGCCACACATGTCCCAATTTTCATCTGTGAAATACTAGAGGGGATGAGAGTCTGTAAAAAAAATTTTGGACTTCAGTTCCCAGGATCTTCTGGCCAAATGATACTGTGCGGCTATTCTATCTGTTTCCCCTTAATGGTATGGGTGGAGTGTGGTTTCATAAGATAAAAAAAATGTAGAAGAATAATTAAGACGATTACACAGGGATGGTTACATCATGTGGACTCCTTTGGAGAATTCCATGAGTGGGGCATGGCCATTGCTGGACAAAGCTTGGAAAGACTACAGTTTTGCCAAGGAGTATTTTCCTTAAGTTCCCTAACTTCACATTTAAAAACTCTTCAGGAACTACTTGCTCATGTAAACTTGTCTGGGAAGCTTGATGGAGTCAGGGTTCCCCAGTACATCAGCTTGTGTTGTGTATAATGTGCTCACTTCCCACGTTAGCTGAATGCATGGATGGTGAGAGCTGTGCCTCTGGTTCCAGGGAACCATTTTCATCCAAAGGACCAAACTGACTCCTGATGAGCCCATCCACAGCCATGTGCCAGTGCTGGGTGAGAAACTATATTCAAAATGGGCTGGTTGCCCCACTGGTGGTATTCAGCCCCCAGTACTTTCCCAGACACCATTCACACATCATATTCTGATATTAAAGTTCCCAATGTCACCTCTTTGAAGGAAGTATCAGTCTAATGGAGGCTTCACCCAAGATACTTTGCTGCATTTGAAAAATGCATTTTTTGTTTCCTTTTCAATTCATATTGTTTTGTTATCATTGCCTAATGGCACTTTTAGCATGAGAACTATTTTTCTGTTTTTAACTGTATCTATTTTAATCTTGTTGTGAATGTTTGGTGTCCCAAGTTCTTGAGCGAAAGAGCAGCTTGAACTCAAATAAATAAAAACAAAGGACAAAAGGCAATCCTATTCATACCACATACAAGGAAGTGGAATTTGTTTCAGTGCTAGCAATGAAATAGGTTGCCAGTATCAACACTGACATACTGGAGAATATCAGGCTAGCTTAGGGTGCAAGGTAGGCTTTGTGGCACGTACAATCACCAAGAAAAGGAATGCCCTAAAGAGACGTGGGAGGAATGACTAGGGCCATTTCCACACTACACTCTTATAATGCTATTATTCCACTTTCAATATCCAATGGAATCCTGGGGCTTGCAGTTTAGGGAGGGGCATTTAGAATTCTCAGCCAGAGAGCTCTTTGGTCTTTCCATAGGATACTGAAAGTAGAACAATAGGGCGGAAATGCCCTAGGAAGTTGCCATTGCTGCCTGCAACCATCTGCCCCTTAAGCCAGTTGCCTCACTTTCCTGTCAGCCGGCAGCATTGTTTCTTAGAACAACTCCAATTTGTATAGATATTCTTATTTAGACAAGGAATGAGGGAAGGAAGGAAGGAAGGAAGGAAGGAAGGAAGGAAGGAAGGAAGGAAGGATCAACATATTATTTAGGATTTGAACCACAGAGAAGCATGACAATGTGAGCAGGGACTTTGTCCTTGGTTGTATTAAGATCAGCATAAAGTAGGTATTGTGTAAGAAAAAAGCCCGCACACATTTACAGAGCTGCTAATAACAGCAACAGCATGGTTCTGTGAAACCTTTTTTGCAAACAGGGAGACCTTTCCCACTAAATATACACAAGCTTTTTTATTTAAATGATCCCTGCAGTCAGAGGCTGGATCATTTAATGAAAATGGAGTTATTACACATAAGTGTCAAGGGAGCTTATTTTATTTGCAGAGAAACTCATATTTTTAAACAATGATTCATCTGCCATTTCGGCTTCTGTCCTTGTAATGCGATCAACACACAAAATAGTTACTGTTGTACTGAATGCATTGATTGTGATTTTTCCAAGTGCAGAAGAATGACTGCTGTGCCTTTGGTTTGCAAGTGCCAGCATAGCCAGCTGTTGGGGACTGATAGCCAATGCCAAACCCTCTACATTTCATGCTAATAAATAACAAAGAACATGGTGACTGGTACGCTTCTAGCCTACTTTTTCAGAGAATACAGAATCAACTCAGATAAGCCATTCTTTCATACAGAATTTTAGGAGGGAGGAATGAGATGGACTGCTGGAACTGAGCAGAACATGGAGAAGTTACCTGCTTGGGCTACATCTCCCAGAATCCTGCAGCCAGCATGGCTATTAACTATGCTGACTGGCAAGTTATAGGAACTGTAATTGAAAACAGTTAAGGCCATTTCTGCCCTACCCTGTTCTAGTGCTATTATTCCACTTTCAACTTCTTGTGGAATTCTGGGGTTTGTAGTTTACTGAGGCCAAAGAGCTCTCTGGCTGAGAATTCTAAATGCCCCTCCCTAAACTGCAAACCACAGGATTCCATAGGATGCTGAAAGTGGAATAATAGCACTATAATGGTGTAGCATAGAAATGGCCTAACTCTACAAGCTCAGGAACTTGGATAGTAAATTCAGAGAAACCAAGCTGTGTACCACACATCAGCCTGCCCAATCCTTCCCATCTGCACAGAAGTATGAGACAACAGGTATCCCTACATCTTTGAAGACGATTTTCTGCGACATTGAAATCCTTGGGGAAAAGCTTAAAGGGAAAGCTTTAACACAAGAATTGGCAATCTTTGGTCTGAGGGCTGCACACACTGGAAGCCTAATTTCAAAAGCCCTCAGTTCAAGCCTTGGGTAGGAGAAATCTGATCCTCATCTACCATTCTCCCACTGCTGTTCTCCAAGTATTTCTTGAGAATAAGATAATTCTGGATAAGATCACTAAGCATTATAGCAATTTGTCATGCCTCCATCCTATGGAATGCTAGGATTTATAGTTTAGTGGGGTTAGTTAAAATTCTCTGCTGGAGAGCTCTAGTCCATTTCACCCTGAACTATAGCATTAGAGCTCTCCAGCACTGAATTAAAAATACAGTATCTCATTGAACTACAAATTCCAGGATTCCACAGGATGGAGCGGTAAGAGTTACAGTGGTACTGAAGTGCTCAAACTCTACAGTGCAGATGCACTGTTGGTATGAAATTTCCTGCCCACTTAATAGTGGGGAAAAAATCCCACAGAATTCAGTGGATAACATAAACATACACAGCAAACACACACATAACTCTTCTATTCATCCTTACAAAACAGAAAGATTTTTCAGAGGAGATTAAAGTACTTCCCTGTCTTCTAATTTTAGACATCGCTTTATGTAATATTAAATATTAGCAGTTGTTCCATTTAATATTGTTGAGGCTTTGGGTTCATACAAACACACAGACACTCAGACACTTTCTCGTACAATCAACATGGGGGAAAATGCTTATCAGATAATGGAATTCTAAATGTGGTCAAATGATTCAAACATTAAGGGCCACGATTTAATTGGAAGTAATTATAGTCTTGTCTGAAGTATAATTATAGAGTATTCTTTCCCTTGAAATTTCCACTGGAGAACTAAAAAAAATAAAATTATGACAAAAATAGTGTGATTCTAATCAGATGATTCCAATCAGGCTTCAAAAAATAACAAGGACCAAGTGTCAGAGGGGGAAGAAAGTATGGGAAAGTCTTTGAAATAATTTCACAAGAGAAAAGAGTATAAAGGAGTTTGTTTTATATACAAGAAAACAGAAAGCAATTTCTGTTTCTCAGAACTTAAAAAAGTTCCTGTTCAGAAAAAAAAAACAGGATGAAGAATGGTCTACCTCTTCCTGCCTTTCTAGTCAATCAGTTTTAGTGCAATGTGGTACACTAATTCATTGTGCAAGACCAAAGATCTTCCACTGATGGACACTCAGAGCAAAGGGAAACATATAATTTAAGGAATATTTTATTATGCTGTTGATAACCATTCACAGATCTACTACATATGAAGCAGGGCACACCTTAAGAACTCTACCAGAGATCTTCTTCCAGCATCTTTTCCATAGCCCTACTTCACAAGTTTTAGATGCCAGTCCAAGACCTTTAAAAAAAATCCACCCAGGCATTTAATTAACAATTTTTAGCAACTGTTCTGATTGCATCTGATGTGGTCTCATGCTATGCCCTTCTATTCTTTTTAATTGTATGCATTTATCTTGGCTTTTGCAAGTCTCTAAGCATCTGTGTTTAAAAGAGGTACAGATAGGTGAGTGGTTTTGAATCAATCAAACCCACTGACCAACCTGTCTGATCAGTTGCAAGAGCTGCTTGTGCCAGAGGCCATCACAACAATAGATACTCAGGATAATTCAGCTCAGGAGCATAAGGGACTTTCATGGACACGTGCTGACAGATATTTCTTAAGGATAAATATAAGCTGCTGGATCCCTTTCCCAGTATGTTCAGGAACCATTCATAAATAGCAAAACTGCACAAACATCATTCATTTATTCATTTATGGAGCACAGACCCTATCCATCAACTGGGGCCCAGTATGGCTTACAAGCAGTTAAAATCAGGACAAAACAAATGTAAACAAGTAAAATTATTACTTTGTAATATGAAAAAGTGGTGTAAAAAAAAGCAGCAGAAATAAGAACAAGAACCAAACACCATGACAGCAAAGTGCAGAGGTGAAAGGTCGAGGAAAATAAAAGTGTCTGTGGCTGGTATCAACATGATATGGAGGTAGAAGCCATTTAGTCTTCCAGAAGAAAGCATTTCACAGTTTTGGTGTCACCAAGTAGGCCATTTTCCCTTTGGCCATCCAGTGATGGCTGAAGGGTGGGAGGCAGTGGTGAAAGAAAATCTTCATGAACAGGCAGGCAGATATGGAGACACATAGGCCCTTCTGGTATTTCCTTTTCAAGCTGTGGAGCACTTTATAGATCAAAATCAGCCCTTCAAACTAAGCACAGGAATGAATTGAGAACCAATATAGAGAGTAAGAGTGGTATAGTGGTTTGAGCATTGGACTATAACCCTGGGGACCAGGACTTGATTCCCCACTTGGCCATGAAAACCCCTTGGGTGACCCTGGGTGTGTCACACACTCTCAGCCCCAGAAAACCCTGTAATAGTTTCACCTTAAGGTCCCCATAAGTCAAAATAACTTGAAGGCACACAACCACCACCACAACAACTGTTGGTAAGCACACAAAATCATTCTGGCTAGAGTCCTGTTCAATTATTTTCTGTGCTCATTGGTCTAGAATGTATATTCTCATTTTTCAGTACCATGAAATACTGAATACTGCGGTCCTCAAGTGTGGCCACAGAGTACTGGTCACTCACTCCAGTCTATCAGCTTAATCTAGTTTAATTTTCACAGTGTCCCTCACAAATCGTTCTATGAACTTGTTGTTTTGTCAGGGAACTAGGGGTCTCCACTGGAATCAAAACACTTGGCACCAAAGTAGAATCCTCAGCATTCCTTGGGAAAAGCTATGACAGCTCTACTGGCTTATGTTGGTAAGCATAGATGTGTTCTTTTTGACTCTATAGTAGCACCACTCTTTCTGAAATGCCCCAGGCTATAGTTCCTCCCCATGAGAGTATTTCTCAGATAGTTTCCAATGATGTGAACAGAAGCTCTAATGTAGGCTCCTCCCATACTCCAGTATGAGGAATTATGTCAGAATGCCAATTATTTGTCTGGACACAGTGGTGCCATTGGGGCAGAACTTTAGAGCAGGAGTTCAGAGCCCTACTCCATGAAATGAACAGGAGCAGTAGTCAGAAAAGTTACTCTTTTTTGGACTGCAACACCACTGACGATGCTGGGTGAGAAATTCTGGGAGGGACTGTCCAAAATTTCACTTTTCCAGATTCCAAAAGAGTCCGAGATGCAGCAGGGTAGATCTGCCGGATATGTTGAACTAAATGAAGTAATGCACATTACCATCTAAAAAGGGCCTCTCCCATGAGACCATTAAATCCAGCGTCCAATATTGCACCACTGTATGAGATGCCAATCGATTCTACAGCTTTAAATCAACAAAATAAAACTGGAGTTATCAAATGTAGCATGCTATTTACATGAAGTGGTTCAGCACAGCTTCATTTATGAGATCAGTAGGATCCTGGAAAGATACTTAACTTCTGAATAATCAATAAAGGTTTGTTTAATCATAGGTATGAAATATTTATGGCACTGTAGACTCACCCTTCCTCTGCTGAGCTTGGAGTGACAGACACATGTCTTCCCCCTTGCCATCATTCCAGATGACAGCCCTATCAGGTAGTTCAGTCAGGGAGACTGTGAATGGCTCAGGGTCTCTCAATGAGCTTCATGGGAGCTTTCTAAATCATGGGCCATTTCTGCACTAGTTGAGGCCCCTCTCTAAACTGCAAGCCCCAGGATTCGACAGGATATTGAAAGTGGAATAATAGCACTATAACAATCTAGTGCGGAAATGGCCACACAATATTCTAACATCCTGATCACTACACCACACTGTTCGCTAGAGAGAGAACAAGAATGTTATTCAGACTTGAGATAAATATACATGAAAGAATGTAGTTCATGGAACATGAGAATGACACAGCACAGAATCTTTTGTGCAAAATGCTAAAGTTCTAGTACTTAATTAGTTCTAGTACTTAATTACATCATTTATGTATTGTTGTTATAACTACAATAAAACAGAGTTATTATGAGCAGTGTCCCTGAAATATCTTAGTCTCAATTGCCATACATTTAGATACTGGAAACATTTGTTTAAAATATAATCATGAGTCTGCCCTCAGGCCAGATTACTGGGCTTTAAAAGGATATTTAGGCCACAGTTCTTTGGGTGAGGAGCCAGAAAAATGGAGAATTCTTGTTGGGGGCATGTATAGAAATACATGCTATTTGTAAGTTGTTCGCCACCTCAATCCATAGGGAGAGACGGGATACAAATAAATAATTTTAAAAAAAAATCTGATATCTGAGCCTCCAATATATCCCAAAGCGAGCAGGATGGTACTGTGAAGGAAGCAAGATTTTCAGACCCCAACACTGAGGCAACTGTATGCATATTTTGCTCTTTTAAAAAGTAAAACAAAAACATCTCACTGTAATCAATGGGAAGAAAGTCATTTAGACCAGTTCTGATGCTGGTCTAAATGTTGCTCCCCATATTAGATGGTATGGGGGTGGTTGGGGCCTAAAAAGACTGTGGGTCCTGAGGATCAATGACTTCTTTCCCCTCATAACCCAATACCTCCAATATGCCTTGCCATGAGACCATTAGTTCTAATCTCATAGAGGATGCCACTGCAGAATCTATCACAGTGGGCCAAAATTAGGTCTTCAAGATTCTATTGCTCTCCCTCTAAAGTCAGAAAGGTCAGGAGAATCCAACACTAGAGGGAGATTTCCAGATGAGGGAATGTTTCTGAAAGTGCTTGGGAGGTTAGAGAATACAAAAGAAATTCTTAATGTTGTTTGTGAAGGTGACAAGTCAAGTACAAAAACACCATCTCATCATGGTGAAAGTCCTCCTACCAAATTTTGGAAGCAGTTAACCTGTTCACTTATGGCCAAAAGAGATGCCTTAGCCTTCTGTATCTTCCCAGGGCTGGGGAAGGGACTTGGGCAATTTGCCCTAGGCCCCAATGCCTCAGTTTCTGTCAGCCCTTGTTCCAGACCCACCATGTTGTTCACCAGAGCTCCAGACACACTTTGGTTTTTTTTTTGTAAATAACTGTCATGCTGTCTAGGGCATACTGGGAGTTTTGGTCCAAAGAAAGTAACATCTCCAAACTCTGCTTCTGGAAGGAGACAGCAGCAGGACTCCCAACATCACATCTGCCCAAACTCCCACAAGCCCTCTGGGCAGCCCTGCTTCCTTCCTGATCCAGTAGATGGCACTTAGTTTTTGTAGATTCCTACTTATGGTTTTTGTGACACTTAGGGCCTTTCTGCACTATACCATTATCGTGCTATTATTCCACTTTCAGTTCTGGAGTTTACTGGAGTTTACTGAGGCCCACGAGCTCTCTCCCTAAACTGCTAACTGCAGGATTCCACAGGATGTTGAAAGTGGAATAATAGCACAATAACAGAGTAGTATGGAATGGCCCTTAGAATCACAGAACTGGAAGGGACCACCATGGCCATCTAGTCCAACCCCCACTAGGAGGGAATGCACAACTAAAGCACTCCTGAAATATGCCCATCCAACTTCTATTTGAAGATCTCCAAAGATGGAGAGCCTACCACTTTCTGGACAATCTACTGACAAACAGCTCTTACAGTAAACGAATTCTTCATAATGTTTAGGTGGAATCTCTTTTCTTGTAATTTGAATCCATTGGTTCATGTTCTAGTCTCTGTGGCACCAGAAACCAAGCTGGCTCCATCTTCTATGTGACATCCCTTTAGCTAGTTAAAAAGAACTATCAGGTCACCTCTTCCCTATCACACTACACTACAATAGTTCTTTTATTTCATTTTAACTGCCATGGCAGCATCCTGTGGAATTCTGGGGCTTGTAGTTTAGTGAAGCCCACGAGCTCTCTGGCTGAGGATTCTAAATGCTTCTCCTTGAACTACGAATCCCAGAATTCCATAGGATGGAACCATGGCAGGTAAAGTGGAATAATATGATAAGGTCCTCAGTCCTTTTTTTCTCCAAACTAAACATACCTAGCTCCCAAAGTTGTTCCTCAGGTTTCCAGAGCTTTGATCATCTCAGTTGCCCTTCTTATACCCATGCTCCAGCTTGTCAATATCCTTCTTGAACTGGCTAGTGGGAAGAATCAAAGAAAACATGCTACATATTTGTTATTTATCAGTTTGATAACATATTTGATAAGCTCTTTTAAGCAACAAAACAAGAGTCTTGATGCTCTGTGGGATCCATTTTGTATGACTATGTGGCATATTTTACTTGGAAATAAAGAGAAGTGTGGGGCCAGAGGTTACAGTAAACTGTTCCAGCAAGATAGGAAAAGAAGTGAAATTTGCTAGAGAAATGAAGACCAATTAATACTGGAAATACACAATAGAGAAGATGCTCAGCAATAAATAACATTTTGTGGTTGTTGCTGCCCCAGAATATTTAACTGACAAAGGATTTTGTTTAAATTAAATGTTCTTAAGGAAATACTGTAGTTCTGAACTTGAGTATGGACCAGCTTGCTAAACATGAAGGAGTGAATGAGAGGACACATTTGAAAATACATTTCTAAAGGCTGTAATCCTTTATTTATCTAGGAATAAGCTTGATTGAGCTCAAAAGGGCTTTCTTCTATGTGGACCAGCAAAGTTTTGTGATGGGAATAAATGTATATGATCATTTAAGTCATGTCTCTGAAATATATGGCCTCTATTTCTTGAACGTTCAAGGAAATAAACAAATTCAGATTTGGTGGAAACCTCATAGATCAAAATTAGAAATCATAGCTGGAAACAGAAAAATTAAAAGGAGAAAGAGCAGTAGAATAAAACTATACCCGCACAGACACAATACAAAGAGCACTATAATCAAGAATTAATAACTTCCTCAACAAAACCACAAGGTATCGGAAGCAAACTTAAAAGAACATTAGAAACACAGATTAAAATCAGAGTTGGCAAGCTTGTCATCTAAAGGCCTTTCTTTTTTCAAAAAAAGAGTATTTCTCATATAGTTGTAAAAGGGTGTCTAGCATAAGCCTCCCTCAGGAGGGAGGTTCTGAGCTGGGATGTAACTCTCAAGAAAGCTCTCTCCCTAGTCCTAGGCTGGCTGATTGATGAAATCTATAGAACTGATGGAATCATAGAATCATAGAATCATAGAAATTCAGAGTTGGAAGAGACCACACAGGCCATCCAGTCCAACCCCCTGCCATGCAGGAACACCCTCAAATCAATCCCGACAGATGGCCATCAAGCCTCTGCTTAAAAACCTCCAAGGAAGGAGACTCCACTACACTCCGAGGCAACAGATTCCACTGCCGGACAGCCCTGACTGTCAGGAAGTTCTTCCTGAGGTTCAGGTGGAATCTCCTTTCCTGCAGCTTGAATCCATTGCTCCTTGTCCTGGTCTCTGGAGCAGCAGAAAACAAGCCTTCTCCCTCTTCTACGTGGCATCCCTTCAAATATTTAAACATGGCTATCATGTCCCCTCTTAACCTCCTCTTCTGGTAGCTTACCCAAGACATATTTCTTCCCAAGGTAAGATATCACACACATACACACCACCCTGCAAGTCAAAATGCATAGGTTTCTGGAGCAGTGGAAACTAGGACAAGAAACAATGGATTCGAGCTACAGGACAAGAGATTCTGCCTGAACCTCAGGAAGAACTTTCTGACGTTCAGAGCTGTCCAGCAGTGGAATACACTGCCTCAATGGAGTGTGGTGGAGTCTCTTTCTTTGGAGGTGTTTAAGCAGAGGCTGGACGGTCATCTGTTGGGAGTGCTTTGATGTATGTTCCTGCATGGCAAGAGATTGGACTTGATGGTCCCTGTGATCATTCTATGATTCTAGGTCAGTCAAATTATTTTGGCACTAAGACAAAAGATCTTAGAATTGCTAATCCCCTCTCCTGGCTATAAAAATACAGGCACAATAAATTAAATCCCCGTATTTGCCAGCGTATAAGACACACCTGTGTATAAGATGCACCTCATTTTCAAACAGTATTTTTTGGGGGGAAAAGTGAGTCTTATACACCAGCAAATACAGCAACTAAAAATATGCTGCATTTTGGCACACCTTACATTTACAGTCTGAAGCAGCCATGAACCTCTGTCTAGTCTGGTAAAGCTGGCCTTGACTTAATACGTGGAAAAGTTAATACAGAGCCAGTGTGATCTAGTGGGTTGAGTGTTGGACAAGGACTCTGAAGACCATGGAAACCCACTTGGGTGATCTTGGGTAAGTCATGCTCAACTTCAGGGGAAGGTAATGGCAAACCCACTTTGAACAAATCTTGCCAAGAAAAGCCTGTGATAGGGTTGCCATAAGTCAGACATTACATGAAGGCAAACAACAACAGGTTAACAGGTTAATAGTGAAAAAGGTGATTCTTCACATGGCCTGGTCCCAAGCAATGAAAGGTTTTAACAATCACCAGCAGAATGTTGTACCAAGCCATTCAATGATTTGGGGTGCATTTAATGATATGGGGGGCAAGGAGACACTAGAAAGGAAGAGTTTTTCCATTTTAATATAAAGGCAGAAAGGAAACCATCTGGTTGAGAATAAGTGAGAACATAGCTTTCAAGAGGTAGGGGTTGGCTGTTTATTTTTAAAGGCATAGTCTAGGTCTTGAACATATTCTTTTGCCAGACAAGTTTGCTGTGTAACCTACCACTGGTTCCTGTCACTGAGGGAATGGGGTGTGTGTGTGCACAAAATGTAATCATCCCTAAGAGAGACTGATTAAGATCCAATCAACAGAGTATCACATTGTTCTCCATTTTTCCTCTGTAGAAGCCACTACAGTGAATTGCAGAAGTCTATTATGTTCGCCAGGGGAAAGGCAGGGACTGCCTAAGTCAAGGCCATTTGCCTCATTTTGGCAGCAGATCTGCATGGCTACCTATCAGAATTCACTCCACATTTAAGTGCCTTTTCCAATAAGAAGAAACATTATTTACAGTAATGAGACTGCTGGGGGGGGGAGAGAGAGGAAAAGGTTATGTGGCTGTGTCCATTTGTTTTATGTGTCTCTCTGCTTGGCAACAGGCCTTTACTTTAAACAGTGCTTTGTTGTCAAAGGTGAACATGCAAATCCTGTACTCTCCTGTCCTGTGGAAAGGGTTTTACGTATGCCTGTGTCACGGCAAAGCAGGTTGTAATGACTCAAGTTCATGCATTGTGGCCTAATTAAGTCAGCTCAGATCTATAAAGCTTTTAGCTGACCTACAACCAGCTGTACTGTGCAGTTTGAATCCAGAAGCACCACACATTAAACCGGAAGGCTTCAGAATCTGCTAGATCTAATGTTTAATCACTAGCAACATGAGGATAAATATTGCTTTAAGGAAAAACTGTAAAATGAATGCCAGGATGCTCTGACAAATTAGATGAATGTTCTGATAAGGACAGTCACTCAGTTTTGATTCCAAAAATATTTGTTAATCTAGATATGAACTGGGTGGCAGGGAGGTGGAGTAAGTAGCAATCTTGGAGCTGTATTGGAGTTTGGAAGACTTTGGTGCCAAACTAACAGTTTGCAATCCTTCAACATATTTCTACAGAATCATTGTAAAGTGCTGCTGTTGATCTCTCTCCCTCCCTCCCTCTCTCCCTCCCTCTTCCCACATGTGTTTTCAAGTTTCCTGATAATCCCTTGAATTTCACAGGGTTTTCCTAGGCAAGGAACACTCAGAGATGGCCCTCTAGATATTGTTGGGTATGATGATTCCTCACTATTGGCTATGATGGCTGGGACTGATGGGAATTGTATTTCAACAGTATCTCACAGCCACACAATCCCTACTTTTGTTCTAGTCTTTAGTGAGGGTCCCCATTACCATGTCTTGGCAGTCTCCTATCCAAGTACTAACCAGGCCTGATTCTGCTTAGCTTCCAAGATCAGACAGGCTCTGAGATGTTGCTCTTCAAAGCCTTAAATCACTTGAGGCCAAGACATCTGAAAGACTACCTCCTCCACTATAAGCCTGCCTGGAACTAGACATCTTTAAGAGAGACCTTGCTGCATGCCTCATTCTCATCATACTGATAGACCAAGGTTGGGAATATGTGAGACAGGTCTTTCTCTGTAGCAGTGCCTCTGTTGTGGAATACCTTTGCAAGAGCTGTATGTCTAGTTTCATCCTTGTTGAGCTTCCAGTGGGCAATTAAAGTTGCATTATTCTCACAGGCCATTGGTTTTTAAAAGTGGTTTTTTAAACACCTTTTTTATATTTCTTGCTGCACATTCCTTTGAGTGCTCCTGAGACAAAAATGGTGACAGATAAATGCTTGTAATTACTAAATAATTTATAGCTGGCCTGCAACCAGTTGTACTATGCAGTTTGAATCCAGAATCCAGGATAAAGTAAGTATTGTATGTGCCCTCAAGTCCCCTTTTGACTTGCAGTGACCCTAAAAATTTCTTAGGGCTTTCTTAGGCAAAGAATCCTCAGCGGCAGTTTGCCATTGACTTTCCTGGAATATAGCCTACAGCACTTTGGGCCGTTTCACACTATATGATTATAGTGCTATGGTTCCGCTTTAACTTCCATGATTCCAATCCACTGAGTCCTGAGATTTACAGTTTAGGAAGGGGTGTTTTGAGTGCTCAGCCAGGGTACCGTAGTGCCTCACCAGAGTATAAACCCCAGTATTCTTCATGGTACACCCATGGTGCTAAGTAGTGTGAAAGGGGCCCTTGGTATTCCCTGAAAATGTCCCTTCTAGTTACTAACCATGCCTGATCCTGCTTAGCTTCTGAGATCAGATGGGATCTGTGCCTTTAGACAAAATAGTAAGTTTGATACAGTGAGAGAAAGTCTATCAGAACTCTCCTTTTACTTCTCGTCAGACTGAAGTGGTGACCCAAAACACATCACTTATTCTGCCTACTTATAGTCATACGGGGTGTGAACTTTCCTCTTCTTTTGTCACCCCCTGCCATTTTACAACCACCAGCCAACAAGCCAAAAATCTCCTCTTTCTTCTGTTCACTGTGTGGTCTATAAACTCTTCAAGACAGAGAACTGAAGTCTTATATTCTGTAAAATTCCAAGAAAACTGATAGTTCATTGTTGTTGTTAACTGCCATCAAGGACTTCGACTTATGGTGACCCTATGGATGAGAAACATCCAAGATGTCTTGTCTTGTCTTGTCTTGTCTTGTCAAGCTCAGTCTTGAAGACTCAGGAATGTGTCTTCCTGAGTCTATCCATATAGAATAAGTGGCCTTCCTCTTTTCCTACTGCCTTCTACCTTGCCAAGCGTTATTGTCTTTTCTGCTGAGCCATGTCTTCTCATGATATGGCCAAAGAAAGACAGCCTCAGTTTAGTCATCTGGGCTTCTAGGGAGATTCCAGGGTTGATTTGCTCCAGGACCCAATCATTTGTCTTTTTAGCAGTCCAGGGTAACTGTAGAACTCTTTTCCAATACCATATTTCAAAAGAGTTGATTTTCTTCCTATCAACTTTCTTCACTGCCCAGCTTTCACAACATACATAAAAAATGGAAATGCAATCGAACTTTACATTAATAAAAACCACATCCCCCTCCTCATTAGAAATTATTTCTCCAGTTGCAGAGAGAAACAGGTCATTTCCTAATAGGAATTACTCCTGAAGAAAAAAGAACAGAAGAATCTTGTAGGCGGGATGGCTAATGTGGCTTTTTATAGAAAATATAGTACAGTGTGGAATCATAGTTTTAATTCTGTTTCTAGCTGACAAGAGAAAAGTAGTGCTTCAGCAACAAGGAAAAGCTGCAGTGTGGAAGCAATCTTTGAAATCATCATAAATCTGGTTTTTATTCCTTCAGGGAAGAGAAACACCTGGCCCTGGTGATACATTGATTAGTGGAATTATAAATTAGACAAGAGTTCATTGAGATTGCTAAGATGTTTAAAACAATGTATCTTTATTTAAATTTTAAATGAGATGCATAAAGGCATGCATGTGGGGAAAAATTGCCTCTCATCTATTTGTAAATATAAAATGTTTCAGATTTTGGTTAAACAAACAACAGGAACACAAAAGTCCAAAAAGACATCACAATCTGTTTTTAGTTATTGTAGCAAGAGGAACTATTTCTCTTTCTCACACACATTCTCAGCTCAGAATATCTTATCTGGATTTTTCAGTTACAGATAAAAGCTGATTATCATCCTGCAAAGAAAATAAAAACACAATTACATTAAGCATGAATTTAAAACAGGAGTGAAAAAGAGTACTATAAACTCTGCTTGAACTTCTTACTTGTTCTTGAAGCCATACAATCAGCTGGAAACTAATTAATGAAAAAACTTCAATCATATTTTACTTCCCTGATGCTTGATTGTTATGTAAGGCTGTTTCATTAAGGAAATTAATGACAGAATCCTAAACCAGAGTTATCTTGCCTGCAGAACAAAAGCAGGGCTCAGAATCATGAACCCTCCAAATGTGTCTGGACTGCAACTCAGCAGCCCTAGCTAGTATAGCCAATGGCAAGAAATGCTAACAATTGTGGTCCAACAACATCTGGAAGGCCATGTGATTTGCCAGCCCCGAGGTAAAGAATTCTGCAGAAGCCTCACTATACCAACAGAGCACAAGACACAACACCATAACAATATACCTCACTGAAACAACCAGAACAGGATGAGGTTGCATGAGTTACATTACTCTTAGCTTCATCCCAGCCCCTTTGTCAGGGTGCTTAAACTAAATCAGCACATTGATAATTTCAGTTGAAATGAGAGTACCCTGTATACAAGCTGTCTTCTGTTTGGGAGCCTCTAGATGTGTTGGACTACAGACTCATGTTAGATGGGGCTAATGGAAGTGATAGTTCAACACATCTGGAGGCTCTAGGTTGAGGAACAATAGCACATATAAATAGCTGGTACTATCAGCAAGCCTTTCTGGCCAGTAGTACTATTAGCTTTTCTGTGCTGGATCCAGATTTAGAGTGATTAACCTGAGTCCCATGAGTTTAAAAGGGCCTATTCTATGTATGAATACATCTGGACCCTACCCTGGAATTCCTGAATCACTCTGAATCAAGGAATCAGAAGATAGTTATTTGGAGAAGGAAAAAGAAATCAATTGTTTATCCCATTTGTTTGCAACATCTGTATCCTCCTTTTCCTTGGAAAATCTCAGGATGCTGCTAACAGCAAAGGTTAAAACCATATTTAACACTTTATAAAATGGGTCAGCAAAGCATAGCCTTCCAGGTCTCAGCAGTGCTAGCCAGCATAAGCAGTGGTGAAGAATGCTGGCAGTTGATGTCCAACAATATTTAGAGAGCCCCTAATTTAAAATATCAATTATAAACCAGCAGAGGCATTAGAACAGCATCAAACAATTAAGGAAAAATAGTGGGAGAGAGGAAAAAGGAATATAGCAAAATCTCCCTTTCTCTCTCTATGTTAACACATGCACATGCAAAACATAAACAGAGAGAGCTATAATGTATGACAATCCAAATGCTTTTCTAAAATGGAAGTTTTTCACCATCTTCGGAAAGCATATTAAGGAGGATTCAAGCTGGGTTTTTCAGGGAGGATATTCCAAGGCTTAAGACTGGCCGCTGAAAGCGATCTCTCCCTGGTTTCATGTATAAATGTTTCTGGGGGCCAGTTCCATACATGAACCATCAAAGCATTAGGGTTGAGCATGACACATTAAATTATTTTTGTTTTAGTGCATTAGGTTGTCTGGCCATTCAGGATGCCCCTGGCTGTACTGCTACAGCTGAAGTGGCATTCAAGTGAAGGAGGTAGGATATCCTCACTTGCTTCCGGTCCAAAAGTCCTGTAAAATATCTTTTCATTGATAGTAGCCCTGAACAGGGATTTAGTTTGAGTTTCCTGCTGTTAGGCACTCAGTACTGAGTGATGATACAATGGCAAAAGAAATGGGCAAGGGTGCTGTAGCATACCTTCCAACATTGCAGATGAAAACCAGGACACATGTGGCCAAGCAACATCTACTTTTGCTTGAGCCTACTGGGAAGGGAAAAATTCCATCTTCTCCCAGAGGTGTATCCAGCATAAACAGTGCCTGGGCAAACATGGAAGTTGAGTTGTGCCCCTACCTCTGAAGCCACTTCCTCCTCCTCCTCCTCCTCCTCCTCCTCCTCCGCTTCCAGCACTGCTTTTTTGTGAGGCATTGGCACCCAGGTCATGTATCCTACTAGCCCCACCCTAAATACACCTCTGCCTTTTCCTTTTTCCCAAGATAAGTTAATTGAGGGCAATCTATTTTTGCACTTGGAATTCAGTTTACAGCAACTGAAGTAAGCTGAGGACGAAGGAAAGAAGTAGAAGGAACAGTTAAAGTCTATTATGAGCTATGCTATACAGGTTCAGGGAGGAAAGAATCAAGGGCAGATGTACCGTATATAGTTTTCAGGCCCTTTACATGCAACACAATGATAGAATTTCAATGACACTGTAAGTGCCATTTTTCCATTCTATGGAATCCTGGGGTTTGTAGTTTTGTGAGGTATTTAAAATTCTCTGCAGGTGTCATTGGCTTCCAGGAACTAGACTCAGACTCAGAGTCTGAGGCAGCAGAACCTGTTCTGAGCCCTGACACAGAGACTGCTGCAGCAGAACCTGCAGAGCAGACAATACCACCACCCACCCCAGGGACAGAAGTGTCAGCCCCAGCAGGGAACCCTGCTCATTCTGACACAGAGAATGATCTAGCCGTACCTACCTTTGCCCAGTGTAGACACCAAAAGGCTCTCCTGCATTGTTCTCAGCAAATTTATGCCAAGCACCAATTAATCAGACACCAGCTGTGCTGACCCTGGAGCTATAAGAACTGAGCCTCGTCCCTCTAGCCTTTGTCAGCAATCAACTGACCATTTTTCCCATGCATGCTTCTGTTTGCGTCTCTTGCTTGTGTTTCTGCCTTTGACTTGTGTTTGTTTTTGCCTACCTCTGGTTTATGGACATTGTTGGGACCCTTATTGCTCTGCATTTGCAAAGCTGTTTCCTTTCTTCAGTAAACGGATCACTGAAGTTACTGCTGTGTTTCTGACCTGTATTTGTGATCAGCTTCTCCTGGCTGCCAGCCCAGACCAAGCTCGGACAGCAGAAAGCTCTAGTGCCTTTGTTGTTGTTGTGTGCCTTCAAGTCACTTCCACCTTATGGTGACCCTAACGTGAACCTATCATGGGGTTTTCTGGGATTGAGAGTGTGTGATGCACCCAGTGGATTTCCCTTGATGAACAGGGAATCAAAGCCTGGTTTACAGGGTCCGTGGTCCAACATTAAAACCATTCCATACTGCTGGCTCTAGTGCTTTATCAAACCACAGATCCTAAGATTCCATGGGATGCAGCCATGGCAGTTAAAATGGTATCAAAATGCTATAATTGTGCAGTGTGGAAGAGATTTCTGTGTGATCACTCCTTCAGTTTATATTTCACATTAAGCCCAGTGTCATTACACTAGGCATTGATGGTACCATAACTTGTACAAACAAAGAATGAAGTACGGATAGAGAAACATGGGTGTCTTTTAAAACAAATAAAGCCAGCATTAGAAGTTTTTACAGTGAAATTACATTTTGGAAAAGTGCAGAGGACAAGAGCAAACTTGAGGGGGAAAAAAGGACTGGAAAGTCGAGCTCCTTGTTTAGACTTTACTCTTATTCTGGCTGGAAATTACGCCAAATACTCTTGTTCTTTTTACTGCCAGTCACATTCCTTTCCTCACTTCCTAGTGCCAGCCTGCATTCTCAGGCTCTCAAGTGTTATTTATTGGGAAAGGGATTTGAAAAACACACACACACAAAAAAACAACAAAACCACAAACACTCTTCCTATCTGAACTCCAGGCACCAGTCAGAAGACTGTAAATACATGCTAAAGTTAGCTCAGTCTGATAGCTACAAAGAGGAAAAGCTTCCTACTCCACCCATGGCTGCAGTTATGTGCCTGCCCCTTCACCCCACTGCTTCCCAATAGGGAAGACCTGGGGAATTGACTCTTGTTGGAATTCTCCTATAGCAGCAAGCAAATAGGAATGGGAGAGACAAGGGAGAATTTTCTAGACTTTGCAATAGTACATTTATGTGTGCAATTTTTACATCAAACAAGCCACTGGCATCCTTGTTAGTGATAGTTAGGAGCTCTCAGGAGAAATTAGTTTCCCTTTTGTTTTCTTGAACCTAGGGAATGATGTCACATGTAGTCAAGGGCAAGATATAAAATACAAATAATAAAATGAACATTTGTGCCTAACGCTTTTTATCCTGATCAAATACCAGTTATTTATTACATTTATACCCTATCTTTTCTCTAAGAAGCTCAAGGTGGCATGTACGGTTCATCCACTCACTCACACCTGCAGTATATCCTCACAACAGCCCTGTGAAGTAGGTTAGGTAAAGCAACAATGACGGGCTCAAGGTCAATGAGTGAGCATTGTGGAAATTCTAACCTCCCCAGTTCTACTCTGACATTCTAACCACTACCTCAACCAGTTCTCAAGGAGCATCACATTTCAATGGTTTCTGCTAGGCACACTGTGGCCCTTTTCGCACAGGCCTTTGCGCGCGCGATAGCCCCGTGAGCCTCGTGGGAGTGGGAGCGTCGCTCCACACGACGCACTCCCACTTCCTCCCGGCTCACGGGGCTGAAGCGGCGCGAGCGCGGGTTTTTGATTTTCGCGTACAAGCGAAAATCACCCCGCGCTCGCGCAACGCTCCCGGAGCCCACCCGCACTTACCTTTCGTGCGGAGCCTCCGGGAGCCGGCCGGGTCGCGCTTCCTTCCCTCCGCCCCTGCGGAAGGAAGGAGCGGGGTGGGGAGGTAGCGCGACGGACGCGCCGCCCGCTTCGCGCGTGCGTGCGCGGGGGGGACGCGACGCCGCCCGCTTCGCGCGCGCGGGGGGAGGAATCCGGTACGCGTGGGGGGAAGGAATCCGGCGCGACGCCGCCCGCTTCGCGCGCGCGGGGTGGGAATCCGGCGCGAGGTCTGCCACTTCGCACGGGGGGGAGGGCGGCTTGCGCGACAAGCCTCCTTCGGTGCCGCTTCCCCGCTGGTTCCTTCGCCTGCGGAAGGAAGGAGGGGGGAAGCGGCAGCCTCCCGGACGAGCCTTCTTGCGCTTGCCGGCCTCCCCCGCTTGCGCTAGAAGCCTCAGTGCGGAAAGGGCCTGTATCAAACCAACAAGAAATTAACTGTTTTGGGAGCTCAGGATTTGAACAACGCACCTGATTTTTGTCAGATACTTTTAAAACTTCTGGAAATGTAATTGCATTACACAAAACTAAAATGAGGGAAGTGTTGTTTAAATAAGGAGCCTTTATTTCTAACATTCTCCGGTATCAACAGATCAGTTCCTTAACAGCTTCTTGCACAGGAGTTACAGAGATGGAAAATCCAATAGACAATTTATTAGCCCTCGATTAAATGTGTCCTGGCATAGAAATTAACTTGATTATGTAGAGTAAAATGCATTGCAGTTAGTGATACAAGGAAGACGTCCTCACCAGCTTATCTGCGAATAAGGAATAGGCAAGGTGTGGCCGTGGACATGTCATTGGACTCCAAATCCCTCATCCCTGGTTATGCTGGTGCTAGAGCTCATAGGATCTGTAGAACCTACAACATTTGGGCCACAAGCAGGCCATCTCTGGTCTAAATACATCCTTTTAGAGCTGTGTGCATAGCTCTAGAGTTTCTGCTCCAAAGGAGGTAATCACAGCATAAATTAGGTGTTTGGTGCTGCTGGGTAGATATCTCCCCTCTCATTTCTTATAATGGTGTTCATCCCTTTTGGCAATTTGCTGCAAGTGGAAATGAATCAAATAGAGAAGTACAATCCATGTGTGGAACTGTTTTCAATCCCATGTTGACTCATGGTCTGGGTGGGGGCAGATACATCCCATCATCAGAGTGAAGCTCCCCACCACCACTTGAACTATGAGCTTCTTCTCTTCTGTCATTATATGAAAAGCTCCTTGCATGGAGCAAATTATGAGAAAAAGGAGTGGACTTTTGCTAAACATTTTTCTCTGATGTGCTACTTCAGAACATGGAAACTTCTTGAGCACATACAGCATTTGAAGTAGTAGCATCCAGAGTTCTACCACTGTACTTTCCATAATCATTCTCCTAAAATCTAAGATGGAGATCCTTTTTGGTCCCTGTTTCCATGTGGTGTGGATAGTATAGAATGCATTTCCTTTCACAAAAGAAACTCCAGAGGAGATCATAAATTTATGTTCCTCCCCCTGGAACTGTCATCCCAGTTTTTGAAAAGGAAAGGCCAATACAGAGAAGAGCAGCAACATAAGCTTTTTGCACATGGCCCAGGGCTATCATGCTCTGTGTATATGTGTTACTGTCTCTGAGAACTGAAGGCGTCTTCTGATATTATCTTACTGCATGGGAACCAGTGCAATTCAGCACCATCACATGTTGTTAAAATACCATGAGAAGCAACAGGTCACATGGAAAGCATCCATGAGGTCATTCTTCCTGATAATGAGGGCAAGGCTAGTGTCTGTCAAGAGGAGCTGCATTATGGACCTTTCTCCCAATTGAAATGAGCTTTTCACACATTATCAATATGAGCTCCCACAGCACAAAGGTCACCCATAAGAAAAAATGCAATTCAGCCCCATGTTGGTTTACACAGAAGAAAAGCCTACTGTCGGAGCTGGACCATAAGCAGAAGGCTGAGATAACCAAACAACTGGGAACCAGGAAGCAGGAGAAGCCAGTAGTCAAGAATAGTTCAGGATCTAAAGACAGAAAGCTGGGGCTTCCAGGAGCAAGTCAGGACCAACAAACAACCAAGAAACACACTAGACCTCAAACACTCTTTGTTGCTCAAGCAAGACTGGACTGAAACAGGACAGGACACCCTTGTATACCCCTTCCTTTCCAGGAGGATCCAATGACCAGCTTGGATGGATAAGTCTGGCTCATGGCTTGAAGGTACTTCACTAAGAAGTTGTGACCTTCAGCCAATTGGTTGACCACATGGAGTAGCTGTATACAGATTCTCTGAGTGCTTGATATAAATTAACTAGCATAGTAAGCTTACTTAGGACTACAGTGACAACATTAGCATCCTCTAAGGGTAAAAGCCACATTTAAGTGAAGCATTTTTTTCATCATTGTCATTCTCAAAGCATCCTACATTTTGCATATTGTATGAGTGTATGCGAAACTCATTGGATGAGTGTAGAAACCACAGATAGTGGTGGTTCCTCTTCGCTTTTTCATGGATGAAACACTATCTGGAGAAGGTTGTGCATGTGGTGACTACTGACCCGTTAAGATGGCCAATATCTTGATCCAAAGGTCTTCTGAATAGCTTAGAGATGGGTACTTAAAGATGATCTAATGCTTGCCCTGTCAAATCCTTGACTGACTTTTGGAATAGGGTATTATCTTGGGCAATTGACATGATAGTTCCCAGGGATCTTTGCTTGTCTACCAGAGCTCAGTCCTCCCTGGGGTTTAATGAGGGGTTAAGGACAATGAGTCAGCAGGGATGATGACTTCAGCACAGCTGGAGGAGACCTCATGGGGAATCCAATCAAACACAGCTTAGAGCTCATTTGAAGACCTATTCCCTGGCAGTGATGGAAGTGAAGAAGTCTTATTTCTCCACCACCATTGTATCTGTACACTTTTATCCAGCTGAACTTTCCCATTTGATTAAAAGGCTTTTGCATTCTAAGCGCCTTTCTTTGGAAACACTACATCCTTTGGCAGCTTGCTGTGACCTTTTCACAGAGTGTGTGTAGATAAACATTCAACATTTTAATGGATTATTTTCGAGTAGGTAAAACAGGGATCCAAGAACTTCATCTAATCAGATTTTACTGCATGAGTTTCACTTATTGAGTTTCATGTAGTAATAGATTGTGGACAGGGTATGTGGTTCCATTTGCTCCATAACCATGTTCAACCTATGTCCATGCTGGTTTGCATAGAACAGCCCCAAGATAATACAGACTTTTCATAATTAATCAGAGGTTTAAAATTACATTTTGAAAGTAAACTGTTACCAAACTTGTTGAAAATTCCCCTACCCCTCCTCAGTAACTAATTAGCGTTACCACTGCACCTTTAAAAAAACCATTTTATGTTGCTTATTACAACTTTCTTTCTTTCTTTCTGATTTTTTTTGGGAAAAAAAAACCCTCTTAGGATTGATAAGAAAATGGCATTAAGACTTGAAATATTATGCTCAAAATGTCTCTACCAATACCCTAAAGTGTTATTTAAATGGAATATTAGAAGTAATAAGAGAACATTATTCATTGCCAAACAGTCCAAAACAGTCATTCCTGCTTATTGCATTAGAAATGTAAATTTGTTGCACCTTCATGGCAAAACCCCACACAAAGTAACTAATTACAGATGACTACAATCCAAGCTGTGTATTTAATCAATCAAGTTATGGTCAACAGATGTCATTTGTAATAGTCTTCTCCTATTTAGCAGGCTGAATGCCTTTTCAGGCTATCTTTTCAGCTCTATAGGTATTTCAAGAGTGCTTTCATGGTACTACTCAGTTTTGTCTTCTCCAGCCTAAAAGGTACCAGTTTGCTCCATTTTTCTTCATAGGACTTGTTTTCCATATACCTCACCACCTTTGCTGCCCTCCTCTGAAACTGTTTCAACTTGCATATGTCTTTTCTTAAGTGAGGCTTTGTGTTGAACAAGGTGGAATTCTAAAGTTCTCATGATACAGAAGCTATGTTTTTATTGATGCTACCTAAAAGTGAATTAGACTTTTTGCTACTGTACCATACTGTTGATTCAGCATGTGATCAACTATGGTCCCTATCCCACTACACTATTATAGCACTATTATTCAATTTTAACTGCTTTGGTTGCACCCTTTGGAATTCTGGGGTTTGTAGTTTGGTGAGGCATTGGAGCTCACTGCCTGAGAATTCTAAATACCTCTCCCTAAACGACAAATCCCATGATTCCATGCAGTATTGTCATGACATTAGTGTGGAATAATAGCGCTATAACAGGGTAATGTGATAAGGCCCTACAATTCTAAGGTTATTTTCATCCATACTGTTGCCTGGTTAAGCATCCCTGTCCTATAGCTATGCATTTGGAAATGATAATGATTCCACCTAAATGCAGAATGTTGCATTCAGCTTTGTTGAATCTTATTACTAGAAACATGATTCTGACTAAATATTGGGAAGAACTTCCTGACAGTAAGAGCTGTTCAATTGTGGAATACATGTATACCTCAGTTAATAAAGCAGATGTGTTCCTGGGTATTAGTTCTTCAACTAAAAAAAACAAACTTTAGTTTCAGAAGCAGAAATACCATGGAAAGACTAGGGACAGGTTCCTACACCACTAAAAATAAGAGCAGTTCTATGAGTTTCGTCAATAAAAATAGCAGTTCTATGAGTTTCGTCAAACTTTTTATATGAAACTAAGAATATGCACATGTGAAATGAAACAATACACTCAAGTAAGCCCTGTATAAGTATACTAATACATTTACAGTTTTGTAGAGACTTGAAAGCTTCTCCCAAAAGTCCCCTCCACTCCAGCCTCTAACTTGTAATTTCCATTTTGCTGGCCAGATGTGTAGATTTATGCTCTCTCTCTCTTTTTAAATACTGGGGAGAGCTGGTAAGGCAGGCTCATCTGTTCTCACCTTTTTACATTTCATTTATGCTTAGAAAGGGATTCTGGAAGGAGCTGGTTGCTTACATTGCCTGTTGTAGGCAGGCACACACACAGGTATGTAGGATTGGCTAGAGTAAAATCTCACTTTTTCCCACCTTAAGCTTCATTGTACGGTTTACTTCAGACATGCTCCTGTCACCTGACCCTGAAAATCTATCTTTCTCCAGCTTTCCTTCACCATATTCCTAATGTTGATGCTGCTACAAACCTTATAGCTAGACACTGAATGAGAAAAAAGCAGGGTCTTGGCCAGGCATAAAGACCTTGTAAGAAGGAACTTCTTTGTCAGAGACTTTGTTAACTGAAGTACGCCAGTATACTGTCAGAGAAGGTGGGGGGTAATCCTTTATTGGAATTTTAAGAACATAGGTTAGAGGACTGCTTGTCAGAGATGATGTGCTGTGAGTAATGAAATAGCAGGGAGTTAGACTAGCATAGCCCAGAACTGTCCTGATTTCACAGGGACAGTTCCAATTAATGCTCTGTCATCCCATTTCCAGTCCCAGTTTCTTTCTCCCCAGCAGCAGAGCTTGGAGTGGGCGGGGGGGGGGCTACAGTATGAGGGTGTGGCCACTGTGCATGGGGGCATGGCTGCAGTGTGTGTAGGCGTGGCCAGGGCACATAGGGGCATGGCTACAGGCTGGGATGCCTCCCAAAACATTGCCACTCTGGGGCGAACGGACCCCACCCATCCCTACATGACTGTTTCTCCTTCTCCCATTTTTCCCTTTGTCTTCATCTTACTTCAGTTTCTGCAGACTATATTCAAAGCATACAGTTGTTTGCATTCATTTAACAACAGGTGGGGAAAGAGGAGAAGAGGGAGTGGAATTTTGTCTTTTCCCAGGAGGCAAACTGTTGCAACCTTTCTTAACCTCTTCTCTGTGATTAATAATTTTTGCCCATCCTGACTACCTTTCGATATTGTTTGGACACTTTCGTCCTGGTTTTTACCTGTGAAACGTTGGAGGGTATGGGCTTGAAGACTCTTGGAGTCTTTTCCAGTTCGATGAATCTGTTTTTTAAAAGCTAGTATAGAACTGAACTATCCAGATTTTGTGTCAAGAGTCAGCCCTTTTGGACTCCTGCCTGGCTGTGGTGGCTGGTGATTTCTATGTCAGTGGGACAGTTAAATTGCTCTGGGTTTTAATCTAGACTCCCAAGGAGTTATCCAAAGTACTGAACCCTATCTCCCAAATAGCTTGAGCATTTTGGATAACTCTGAAAATTTAGAGGGCAAATGGTCTCTCCTTGTCTTAGGCTCCAGCAATCAGTGTTCAGAGCATGCTACTACTGATTCTAGGGGATGTTTATAGGCACTCTGGTGTGTGTGCATGCATATCCATGTTCTTTCAAGTTGCCTGTCAACTTATGGTGACCCCAGTAATTTCACAGGATCATCTTAATCTAGGAATACTCAGAGGACTTCTGCCATTGCAATCTACTGACATATAGACCTTCCTCAGTTAACAAAGCTTCTGGTCAAGAAGCTCCTTTTACAAAGTCTTTACATCCAGCCACCCCCTTTTCTTCCTTGTCCTCTGTCTAGCTGTATATTTTTTAGCAGCATTGGGGAGATGGTAAAGGGAGGATAGAGAAACACAGACTTTTAATACTGGATTGTAGCAGTCTATCTGCAGTAAACAATTCAATAACGCTGGGAAAGAATGGGATTCTCCTTTAGCTGAGTGTACTTGTTCTGAGTGTGGCTGCCTACAAGCTAAACAGCAGCTGCCTCCCGATTCTCCTACTGAGCATGCAAAGCAGAAAGAAAAGGGGAGAGCAGATAATCCTGTCTCATCATCTACCCACAGTGTGTAGAAAAAAATAATGGGTCCTTAAGTCTAGCCACCAAAATGGAAACCACAAGTGGAAGCTGGTGAAAGAAAAGTCATCCTTGGATTTTTATTTTTATTTTTTTTGGAAGAAGCCTTCAAGTGGTCTACAGAAAGTTCAAAATGCCTTTGTTTACTTATGTTACCCTTACCTGATCTGGCTGTTTTATTTCTTGTGTGCAGACTGTTAGTTTTGGACAAAAAGTTTACTGAAACATGTTGAGCTGCTCTTCTTTTTGTGATGCTGGATCCTATTGCTATTCTATCTGATCTCTGCCTTTGGGACCTGATTTTATGTCAAGGAAGCAATGCCCAAGAACACATGTACTTTATTAACTCAGGTATACCTGTGTAGCCTACACCACCTGATATTCTTTGGGAGGCTCCCATCCAAGTACTAACAAGGCCTGATACTGCTTAGCTTCCAAAGTAAAACAGGCTCTGGTAAGCAGTAACCCTTGATTATTAAGAAAGAAGATGAAGCTCAGTGGTTGATCATGCTCAAGGTCCCAGGTTCAATATCTGGCATCTCCGATGAAAAGCAGACCTAGCAGGCGATGTGGACGACCTTTGCTGAAGACCTGCTGCTAGCCACAGCAAACAATACCAGTCTAGATGGATAAATAGTCTGAACTCATAAATGACAGCTTCCTATTAGCCTGTGAACTCCTGCCAAGCAACAAAACCCATGTTTGCTTACCTGCAACCACGTTCAAAGGTTTTTGTTAATGAGATTTTGCAGACCATATGGACTGGGCAGGGTGGAAGTGGCAGGCCCAGTCCTAAAGTCAAGCTGCCTCCTCATTATGCCAATGTCAAAAGAGTTCTTTGTCTTACTCTACCCCCCTCCCCTCTCCACAGACTGATACTTTTTAATGTGTTTGAAAAATACTACTCCCCATCTAAAAAAAAGGAGAAAAGGTTTATTTGACTAGATCTCCTATTAATATTCTCTCTGCTCCTGCTGCTTGGGTAGGGTTTAATAACATCTGCTGTCTGCACATAATCAAGATGAAAAGCTTTCATCACAATGTAAAAATACCAACCAATTCCAGTGTGTTATTTCAACCAGTCATTTGGAATTCAGCTGCCTCCCCCCTTCAGCCAGTGCCTTTGCATTTAAAGGCATCAACCCCATATTTTTCTGCTTTGGTCTAGTAACAAGACCTCTTAGCATTCTATATTCAGAAAAAAGATAAATGAGACCTATCTTTTGCTTGCTCAAAAAAAAATCACAAATCCTGTCAGGCTTTTCCAGTACAGGTATAAACCGCTCCTTGTGGCTAATCTTCTTTGCAAAGGTTTCAGTTTCGCCATAGATCTGTGCAGAAGTTCGTACAGTCCTGGTGTTAAGAGAGACTCTATTCAACCCAGCAGTCACAAGGGTAATTTAATCAATATATATTTTTATAACTCACCACAGTGAGTTGTTTATGCAAGGGTACCCCTTTCCTTTGGCCAAAGAAGCCTGGATAAAAGTTGCAATGAAGCAGATAGTGGCTGGACAAGCTTCCTCACTCTGTTGGAGACATTAGATTACAATACAATTTGCATTTGAAAAAAAATAAATATCTAAAAGGAAATACTACAGAACTGGGAACAAAGAGGTTTGTCTTTCACACATTCATGCATCAATTAGTCTGGGACCCCTTGCATGCAGATGTCGTCTTGGTGCAAACTCTTTAATATTTTACTCTGTCCATGAGGAAACTTTCTGGCGTTTGTTTTTTTTAAATACCCTCATAAAAAAGCTATAAACTATGCCATCATTTACTGTCTACTCAGCAGATGGGGGAAACAACTATGTCAACAGGATTTGCAGAGTGCAGGGTGGCTTGCAGGTTTTTCTTTGCTGTTATCACAGTAATCTGATAAAACTGTATACATTATTTCATAGACTCTTCCTGATGATTGTTTCATAGATCTTGATGCTGTGAGTTTTCTTTCCTTTTTTCCTCCCTTTTTCCTTCACCAATATATCCGATTTTTCTGAATAAAAATGCATAAAAAGACACCCAAGGAGCAGTTAAATCAATATGCAAGGCTGGTTAGCTGTGTTTTGTCCTCAGATGTATTGACTATTATTAAGCAAATGAGAGACACTGGTGCATTTTTCCATTTGAAAAGCTCCCATTCACCTTGGTGGCCATAACACAGGGTAAGACCTAAATTGAAAATGGTTAAGGTCAGAGTGGGTAAAACACAAAACAGCTGCTTTTATTTATTCATTTAATTTTGAAGGAGGACAGGGAAAAGGTGTTATATTTCTCACCCTTGGGGATTTGATTATGCTAAATCCAATGGTAAACTACCAACACAAATTTGACATGTATTTTGGCTTAGGAAGCAAGAATTATTCTTATGCAAGAGTTCTTGCCTGCAGAGTCACAGAAAACAGAAAACTTTCAAAATAATCACCTAAAGATATTTTTCCCAATTCCAGAGATGTTACACTGTACTTCATTACCTTCAGACTGCACGACCATCATCCCCAACCAATAATGAGGCTGCTTGGGGATGATGGGAGTCACATTGCTAAACCTATGAAAGGTATCACTTTGGGGAACTACCTATCTATGATATTTAACTATCTGAGATAATTTACTGTCCAACATTTCACAGATGAAATGTGTGGACAAGCAACATCAGAGTGTGGTCAAGGCTGCAAAAGTCATTAATGAGGAAGAGGACACAAGCCAGGAGAGGCTGCAGCTGTTTTGCTTCTGTCGGATCCTACTGGGAAGGGCATGACTCTGAGCTGAGTACAGTGGTCCCTCCACTTTTGCAAGGGTTTGGTGTGCAGAACCCTCACGAAAGTGGAAAAATCACAAATAACTCTCCCTCGCTCCCTCTCCCATTTCTTTCTGGGGCTCCCCCAACCCATTCCCTCACCTTTTGCAGTGGCACGCATTCTCCACACTGGGGCAAACTGCATGAAAATGGGAAGCAGGAGCTCCCTGGGTGGGGAGAAGGAAGGTACGGCATGCCTTTCCCCACCCCCATTCCCTTGCCTTTTGACTGGAAGCGCTTACCTTCCTTCTTCCCATCTGGCAAAGCTCAAGGGAGTGGGAGGAAAAGAGAGAAAGAAACACATGCACTTTGCAAATAAATTTGCAAAGGTCAAACCTGTGAATGTGGAAGCAGGACTGCCTATTGAGTGCAAACTACTTTTGCACTTTGAATTCAGTTCGCAGCAACTGACCTAAGCTGAAGACAAAGGGGGGAAGTGTGAGGAGGAGAGAGAAACTGGGACATCGTAAAAGCAGCTGAAAAAGTGAGACCATTATTCAAGACTATCCTTGCCAAATCAGGACAGCTGGAGAGCATGAGATATATAGTTCAACCAAGCAAAAAGTCAATATTGCACAACAGCAAATGATAAGTGATATTATCCCTCAGATGTTTATGAACGGTTCAGTTCAGTCATTATCTATTTTCAACATTCATTAATGGTGACAAAGAATTGCAGATGTGAATCAGCTTTCCGAGCATAAGTTCTTTTAAAGTGATTTGTATCATTTTAACTGTATGGTTAAATATCGTTGGTAGCTTAATTCCACTTTAACATTGATGTTCTGTAAACTACTGTATTTTAATTTGGGGAAGGACCAGGGTATAAATATAGTTAATCATCATCATCACCATCAGCAGCAGCACAACAAAAGAATGGTGGATAAAAGGATAAAGGGGGCAAATGAATGGTGTTTGCTTAGGCCACTTTGGTTGGCCCAGTTGAAGAGACAAGCACTGGTAGCAGAGCCTAGAAAAGTTATTTTTTGGACTACAATTCCCACAGTTGGACTACAATTCCCACAGTTTTGGACTACAATGCCCACAATTGTGGGCATTGTCTGCATTGGCTAGGGCATCCTGGCGGGTGCAGCCCTGAAGTAACACTTCCAAGCCCTCATTCTTGGTGGCGGAGGCATCACCGCGGTGGTGGCTCAGATTACCCAGTGGAAGCCACCGAGGCAACAGCACTGGGTAGTCCTTTATGTATCGCTATAAAACTGGAAATGGGTCACAAAAAAGGAAGATGTAAGTTTTCTTCTTATTTGCCTATGCTAATAAATATATATAATAATTGTTGTCATTAAAAAAAGAAACTGAATAGATTTCAACATGGTGGGGAGAACTGTGGCCTGCTGACCTTGGTACTTGGTCAAGTCAGTTGCTAGTGGCCATTTCCGCACTAGCTTGTATTATTCCACTTTCAACATCCTATGGAATCCTGGGGTTTGCAGTTTAGGGAGGGGGCCCCTCTCTAAACTGCAAACCCCAGGATTCCATAGGATGTTGAAAGTGGAATTATGGCACTGTAACAGGCAAGTGTGGAAATCGTCTGTGTTCCATACCTTAGAAGCAGTAATTGAGACGGTTCTACCCAGCATCCTCACCAAACAAGCTGGTAAGGATGGTAGGACAGTAACAAAATCCTCACTCAGGGAAGGTAAGACTTGGACAGGCTCACATGGGGAGATATGGGCTTTCAGATAGTCTGGACATAAGTTGTTTAGACTCTGTAAGATAACTCTTCTCTGTAAATTGGGATAAATTGCCAGTCTACAGCAGAGGGTCTAGTGGCAAGTAATCCATCCTCAGAAAGCCAGTGTGATGTAGTGGTCTGAGCATCTGACTATGAGCTTGGAGACCAGGGTTTGATTCCCGGCTCAGCCATAAAAACCCACTGGGTGACTGTGGGCACGTCACACTCTCAGACCCCAGAAAACCCCATGATAGGTTTGCCTTAGGTTGCCATAAGTTGGAAACGATTTGAAGGCACACAACAATCCACCTGCCTGTGACTGTGATCAGTCTGCTCACCTACTGGTCTATCTAAGTCTGCTGCACATCTTTTGTCTCCTATTATGCTCTTTGGGTGTTCTTCTAAATAGGAATCAGAGGTACTTTTTTAAAAAACAAAATTCCTAAGCTGCTCCACCACTACCTCCTTTCTGTTGCCCTTCATGAATAGAGTGCAGCTTTCTAAAGAGGAAATTAAAGGCTGCATAAGACTACTGAGTTCTAATGCAAATTGAATTTGTATATCGCATAATATAAATGAAGAAAAATAGTCTGTGTTTGGTGCTGTAAAAAAGAAAGAGGGAAAGTGCTTGCTTAGCACTCTATCCTAACATAGGAGAATGGGTATACCAGAGCTCCTATTTTGCATCTTCCACAATTCCAGGAACAATGCTATGTTGTGGAATACCACTGGCACTTTAAAATGGTGTCCTGCAGACCCAGGTGCTTAGTTCAGGGAGCTCAAGTAGGAATACTGGTGTGCTCTACTGGAGTAGCCACCTAAAGATAATAGGTATTGTCTAGCCTGGGTATAATAATAATAATAATAATAATAATAATAATAATAATAATAATAATAATAATAATAATAGTAATAATATTTATATCCCTCCTTTCCCTGGGTTTAATAATAATAATAATAATAATAATAATAATAGTAATAATATTTATATCCCTCCTTTCCCTGTGAATCGAGGTGGTACTACAACAATACATTAAATACATTAAAAGCATTAAAACATAACCAATCCTCCCCACCCACCAACCCATCTAAAACCAGTCCTCTAAAACACATTAACTGCATTAAAAACAGGAGGACAGTTGGTGGGAGGCGGTGGAGTACTACAGTTGGTCCTCCATACCCCTGGATTCTGTATCCACAGATGCAACCAACTATGGTTTGATATTAAATAAATATTTATATAAATATTAAATAAATCCAAAAAGCAAACTTTGATTTTGGCATTTTATATAAAAGATGCCATTTTACTATACCACTGCACATAACGGGACTTGAAGATTCATGAATTTTGGTATCCACTAGGGGCTCCTGGGACCAAACTCCATCAGACCCTGAGGGTCAAGGAGGGTTTTCTGCAACAAATGTTTGCTTCTACATGAAAGAAATACTAATTGGGGCAATCAGATATTTAATAATTGAATTGGCCATTGACTCTATTGAAAAAATAGGAAGATAAAATTTAGTTATGCAGGAACTGACAAATTCAGTTGAACCCACAATGAACGAATTTTAAAAAACCCAAAACAGATTAAGCTGCTTATTAGGTTGGAAACATTTTACTGAGCACTGGCAAAACCAGATAGTTTCTACTTATGGGACTTATTTATTTGCATGCATTCTGCCCCGATGCATGTATTGTTTTGCATGCGGTTGAATATGAATTAAAAAATAATTCAGATCGGAAATAACATAGAGGCTGAGATGGCTCATTTGGTTCAGAAATTAATTAACAATGAGCAAGAAAATTAGAACACACCAATAAAGATATCAAAAAAACAACAGCAGCAAAAGGAATAGAGACAAAACTATAAATATTGCACGGGAGCAAAAGGCAGCTGTAGTCTCCCTTATCGATCGACGCACAGCTGCTTCTTTTCCCGTTTGAAATGATCATTTTCGCACCTAACACTTCCCTCGAAGGGAACATCGGCACTACAATTCCCACAAGCCATTGCGCAACGAAGTGAGAAAAGGTAGGTTTCCGCAAAGCATGCCGGGAAACGTAGTTCTGAGGGTTCCCCTCGGTCTGTGCCTGAAGTCAGGGATGGATTTCGAAACACCTGTCCTCCTCCAGGGGAAGGTTTTGGAAAAAAGGCAACTACCCCGTTTTCTTCGCCCCTCCTCGGCATGCAAATCACGGCGTTCCTCTTTGAGAACCAGCCGACCAGGAACTTGGGGAGAAAGCATGGTCCAGATTTCAAGGTAAGGAGCTCTGGAATGTCTTTCATACTGAGGCCATTTCCGCACTAGCCTGTTATAGCGCGATGATTCCACTTTCAACCTCCTCTGGAATCCTGGGGTTTGCAGTTTCGGGAGGGGCCGGCAGGCCCCTCCCGAAACTGCAAACCCCAGGATTCCAGAGGAGGTTGAAAGTGGAATCATAGAATCATAGAAATGTAGAGTTGGAAGAGACCCCAGGGGCCATCCAGTCCAACCCCCTGCCATGCAGGAACACCCTCAAAGCACTCCCGACAGATGGCCATCAAGCCTCTGCTTAAAAACCTCCAAGAAAGGAGACTCCACTACACTCCGAGGCAGCAGATTCCACTGCCAGACAGCCCTGACTGTCAGGAAGTTCTTCCTGAGGTTCAGGTGGAATCTCCTTTCCTGCAGCTTGAATCCATTGCTCCTTGTCCTGGTCTCTGGAGCAACAGAAAACAAGTCCCCTCCTTCCTCTACGTGGCATCCCTTCAAATATTTAAACATGGCTATCATGTCCCCTCTTAACCTTCTCTTCTGCAGACTAAACATACCCAGCTCTCTAAGTCTATCCTCACAGGGCATGGCTTCCAGGCCTCTCACCATTTTGGTCGCCCTCCTCTGGACTTGCTCCAGCTTGTCAATATCCCTCTTGAATTGGGGTGCCCAGAACTGGACACAGTATTCAAGATGAGGTCTAACCAAAGCAGAGTAGAGTGGTACCAGTACCTCCCTCGATCTAGACGCCATACTCCTATTGATGCAGCCGAGAATTGCATTGGCTTTCTTGGCTGCCGCATCACACTGCTGACTCATGTTCAGCTTGTGGTCTATGAAGACTCCTAGATCCCTTTCACACGGCCTGTGTGAATCGGTCATTGGAGGGGCTTCACGGTAGGAATGCGTTTCTGTCCTGTCCTTTCAGTGGGCTGAGAGCCTTGGTGGCTGGATTATAAATACTCTAAATAAATGAATAAATGGGATGGCATAGATTACATGCCCTGTTTCTTATAAAGAGGCTGGTGGCACCCTTGGAGACTGAGCACATTTCATTTGGGATAAACTTGCAAAGGTTGCAGCTCAGTGCATTGGTTGAAATGGGCTGTGGTCCTTTAAAACCTATTCCAGATAGTTATATCCACAAAAAACCAGTTAGTCTTCCAATTGGAGAAACGCCTCTCATCAATTGTCCTTTTGTTTTTAATTTTGTTTTTAATTTGTTTTTAATAATTAATGTGTTTTAGGGGGATAGAAGGGTTGGTGGGTGGGGAGGATGGGGTATATTTTAATGCTTTGATGTATTTATATATTCCTGTAATGCTGCCTCAATCCACTGGGAGAGGCGGGATAAAAATAAATTTTATTATTATTTACTATTATTATTAGAAGAAATTAATTACATGGCAAGGTGTCATAAGGTCGGATGAAAAGAAACAGACGGGTATGAAGCTACTATAATGTTTTTGAAGCGATCACGGTCACATAAAGGTTATGGACTAAAAGGATTTATATGCACAGTTTGTATAAGTTACAGAAGTAATCTCATGTAAGTAAGACAACGTTAAGTATACATGTTCGATGCAGTAATATTATGTTAGATAAAAGATCTGATTAAATCTATTCTGTGAATATTGGATAAGTATTCGTAAGGATTTGAGGACATGGTTAAAACGGAACAAGAATATTTATTTGCTCTGAAATAGGTTACAAGGAAGGATAAGGTAAAACATTGGATAAGATACTAGATTGTTTGCTAATTATTTTTCGTGTTATTTTTATTTTCTTGAAACATCAATAAAAATATATGGGGGAAAAAACCCAGTTAGTCTTAAAGGTGCTGCTACATCCCCCCCTTTTTTTTCCTTCTCCCTCTCTCTCTTTTTATTATGCCAAATCAAACGTCTTCAGACGTGCCACAGCACTCTTGGCTGGCTTTTCTGTGGTCTCAGGGCAAGGCTCTGAAATTCTATTTCTAGGAAAGCAGGTGGAAGAGATTCTGTAGAGACTGAGTACTCCAACTATGGATGGCTGGGGAGAGGTGCTCTGTTTGCTCCTAAACAAGTAGGCAACCAAGAGGAAAGTACAACGACCCCCTGGCCATTTCCGCACTAGCCTGTTATAGCGCTATGATTCTGCTTTCAACATCCTATGGAATCCTGGGGTTTGCAGTTTGGCCCCTCCCTAAACTGCAAATCCCAGGATTCCATAGGATGTTGAAAGCGGAATCATAGCGCTATAACAGGCTAGTGCGGAAATGGCCCCTGACTCTACATACGTCAGTCTTAACTTGTGGTTTCAGCAGTTTGGGCTGAGGCATCAATGAGTTATTGCTTCATGTTGCGGCCTCAGTTCTTAAGTGAAAAAAGAGAAGAAGAAAATGGTTTTGTTCTCCCTCCTCTTGGCTTAAAAATAAAAAGAACCCACCCACTCCCACCAGAATGTGTATGTTGTAGAGATGGCAAGTTGCTCTTTGCACTTGTGGCTGACTGGTGTAGTGTTGATGTGAGAGCAGCCAGAGGAGAGAGAGAGAGGAAAAGTGTTAACTGGCCAGCCCTGCTGAAAACTTGTGGATTTCAGTCTCAGGGCGCATCATGTGACATTTGCAAAAAGATTAAAAAGTAATTATGCTTTATATACGAGCCCATGTGGTCGTGTTGCCACATTTTCAGAACAGCAGTAAGGGACAATCTAAATTCATGATTAATTTTTGGTTAACTTAGTCATATTTTTCTCTGTAAAATTAACATATTGCCTGCGTTTGTAAGGGACATCTGCCAGCTCTATAAAGTGCAAACTTTCCAAACTTTAGAGAGATAGTGTTCCTTAAAATAAGGGACAGTTTATAATGAGGGACACCCCATAATAAGGGACATCTGACTTCACTAGCTACCTGTTTGGGCCAGGATCTGGTTCAGCCTTCTGGTATTTGAGGAATTGTATTCTAATCTCTCCCAGTACCTGGCAGCTCAGGTAACATGGTATGTGCCAACTAGGAAGTTAAGACCTATAGGCAAAGGATTATTGTCTGTTCCATCAACGTGCCCAGTCTTGTCAAGGCTGCAAGCCTTTTAAGATCTGGCAAATGGTCGTCCTTTGGACTTCCAGCTGGAGAAGGATCTCACCTGTTTTGGAAGGGGTTGAGAACCTTCTTCTTTGATTTTCCAGATCAAGCTGTTGAGTTGTGCCTGAGGTTGGTGAAGTGGGTATTGACTGGTGAGGTGTTGGGGATGTAATTTTATGTATATTTGTAGTGTTATGTTTTAATATCCTTGTCTTTGACTGTATATGTTGATGTTCTAGCCTCTGATGAAAAGGACACTATAAATAAATGTTGCTAATATATAATAAATTTTTATTTCTTACCTGCCTCTCCCCAAGGCAGGGTACAACATAAATTAAAATGCAATTAAAAACACATAACAGGTTAAAATATACTAAAAACACATAAAACCATTTAAAATACAAATATTTAATAATTTAAATGTATCAGAGTTAAAAATCAACTGGGTAGGCCTTCCAGAAGAGTACTTGAGTACTTTTTTTTGCATTCAGACAGCATATTTTGTGGTCAAATCTCTTCCGGCAGGTCATTCCACAGTCTCATTATTATTAGCTTTAATTATTATTAACCTTCCTATTTCATCTAGTGGGTACAGTTTTGGACTGGACTGGGAAAGGGGCAGGGAACCTTTTTTCTTCAGAGAACTGCGATACCAGAGGGGTGCGTGTGTTGTGATCTACTTGAGGCTAGATCTGGATAGGTCCAAATCTGCCCTGTTTCTATCTCTCTCTCTCTCTCTCTTTGAGAATCTCTATGTTACGTTGTTAGAGCAGTTCAATACCACTTTTAACAGCCATAGCTCTGTCCTATGAAATTCTGGGGTTTGTAGTTTGGCAAGCTACGTAGAATTCTTTGCCACAGTGCTATAGTCCATTTCCTTGAAGTATAGCGCTAGAGTTTCCCCAGAAGAGAGTTTTAAGTTTCTCACCAAACTAAAAATACCAGAGTTCAGTAGAATGCAGCTGTGAATTTAAAGTGGTATCAAACTGTTATATCTGTGCTGTATGTGGACTCTATTCCTGCTTAACTTCATTTCTCATTTCTTTCAGCTGCCTCCTCTCTTCTGTTTCTTTTGCACAGCATCTCACTATCCTCACCCCAATACTGGTTCCTCCCTGCCCATCAGGCTGCTGAGGGAGGGACAAGCTGCTATTAGCAGACATATGAACTGATCTTTTGTACAGTGCTTCTGAAATTTGGCCAAGGACCATGTGAGTTTAAGGCAAAAATCTCATGGGCCCTGAGGCTGCCCATCTCTGGGCTAGAACCTGGGAGACATGAGATAAGGACTCTTCTCAGGCCTAAAAACCACTGAATGACTTTGGCCCACTTAATATTCAGATGGGTTTCAGAATCTTTTTCTGAGCTCTATCTAGAAGTGCAAGAATTGAACCTGTGACTTTGATTAAGATCCATTCTCCATGATGCTCAAAAGCATGTAAAGAGAAAGCAAGTCTGAAAGTCAGGTATGGATATGTCCTTAGGTATCCATGTACACACTGGATTACACTTCTCTGATGCCTAATGTCTAGGTCTTTTAAGTGAGGATATGTACATTTCATACTTTACAAGTGTGCTGCAGGAAACACTGATGTGCATGTGATGAGCACAATTTTTCTGTGTAAAGTGTTACTTTTTGATTTGCAAAAGGCTAGTATCTTCATTTAGCAACTAAATACCCTGAAGGCACCAAATCCTGTCTAATATTGGAAGCTAAGCAGGGTCAGGCCGAGTTAGTACTTGGATAGGGGACCACCAAGGCATACCAGCTGCTGTTGGGTATATTTCAGAGGAAGTCATTGCCTCTCAGAGTCCTTTCTTGAGGAAACCATATGAAATTCATGGGGTGGCCATAAGTCAACAGATGATTTGAAGGGTACTCTCACACACAATATCTTCAAACATGGTAATAGGGGCCCTCATTAAAGACTAGAACAAGAGTGGGGATTGTGTGGCTGTGAAATCCTGTTGAAATGCACTTCCCGTCAGCCATAATCACCACAGCCAATAGTGAGGAATTGTAAAATCCAACGATATCTGGAGGGCCATACAGTCCCACCACCTGGATTAGAGAAAGAAAAATAGATACACATTCAGATATAAGTGAATAGATGATAGAACACCTCTGTTGGCATTGTGGACTCTTCCTTTTGGTCTTGGGTCTGCAATGTCATGATACAGGTTTGTACAGGCTCCTGGTATGTTTTAAAGGCCTCCAGGGGTGGGAAGGTAAAAACAGGATGAAAAGAAGTGCAACCAAAGGCTAATAAAGTTGCCAGCTTCCCATTCCACTAGGTACATCTCATATGCTTTTAACAACTACCTGACAAGCAGAAATTTAACTAGTGAGGTCAGTTTTTCCTTTCATTTTACCTCCACATCAACTATATGTGAGACAGAGCTAGACCTATCTTTAGGAAGAATGAGGAAGCAGCCTCAGGTGGCAGATGTTGGTGGCCTATCCTGTTCCCCTAAACTGACTGTTGTCCTTAGTGGGATGAAGGATCATGTTCCATCGTCAGCGTTCAACTGGCAGTCCACACAGCTTTGGGGAGGGAATGGGGAAGGTTCTTTGCTGCAGGCACCAGTGTCTTGGGTTGTTCTAGCGCTGTATTGTACCTCTGAGTTCTTGTGCTAAATACTCGTTCATCATGTTTCTCTTCAAACTGCGGATCTCACACTGGGGGTAGGGAGGGCTTGAGCCTGCCCAAGATTAGGCTGTGAGGGTTGCTGGAACCCCATGAAATGGCCTAGCAAAATTGGACCACCAAGTATCCCAAGTGCCGGTGCTTGAGAGTTAGCTATACTGAACACAAGGGGAGATTTTCTAAGTACATAATATGCTAATAAGAGCCTTCATACTGAAGGATATTTAAACGATAAGGGAGGGGAAACACAGTGGGCCTTCCTTACCTGCGATCTACAGATGTGTGATTTCGAGCAGTCACAGAATGTGACATTCCTATACCTAAAATGGCAGCAATGTGTTCAGGGGAGCGCTGAGGCATCGTTGTGCACATTGCAGCCAATGAATATAATGGGATGTGAGCATTAATAATTTTTGGTACTCACAGGGGTTCCTGGAATGGAATCCCCCACATACTGTATAGCAGTTGCCTATTTCCCCCAGAAACAGGTAAAATTAATAACAACCTGCCTGTCATTGTTGAGCCTCCTGCCCCAACTTAAAACCATTTCTGGAATCCTTCTTTCAAAGGTAATATCATGACATACAGTTCTCCCTCCACATTCATCAATATGACCTTTACAAATTTAATTATTTATGAGCATGCGTGCCTCCCCCCTCCATTCTCCCCTCTCATTCCATTGCATTTTGCCAGGCATGGAGAAGGAAGGTAAGTGTGCCTGGGAAAAAGGCAAGGGAATGGAGGTGGGGAGGCATGCTTGCATGTTCTCCCCTCCAGTGCTGACCCTTCCATTCCCATACATTTGGCCCCAGCAGGAGAAAGTGCACTGAGACAAAATGCAAAGGAATGGAAGGAAGGAAGCCTCACATGAGCCTTCCTTTTCCCCTCCTGAACTCTCCTTCCATTCCCTTGCATTTTGCCTGGGCACAAAGAAAGTGTGCCAAGACAAAATACCAGAGAATGGGTGGTGGTGGTGGAAAGGAATAGGAGGAGGAGTGGGACGGAGGTATTCGTAGTCTTTCCACTTCAATATGGCTCAGTGGCCCGAACACTTACAAAAGCGGAGAGGCCACTGTAGCCTATATTTGGTTGATGGAGAAATCAGTGTATCTCAAACTATCTGATGTGCAGGATCAGCAGGTTTTCCCCCAGTATGCCAGGACTGGTACCATATTTGAACCCATTGATGACAGTTGTTTTCCTTCTTTCCTGGAAACTTGTCAGAGACTGGCAACTGGTGGCTTTTTGTACCAGCACCAGTCTGTGTGCCACCACTTTGATCAGCAGTGAAATAGATGGCGTCAGCCCTTTCTGTATAACAACCAATTATAATAATTTGAATTATTTGAAACAAATGCAATTCGAATATTTAAATTCGCTTCTCTTCCACAAATTCCTACTCTGCTGTTTGAAAATGGCCTGGAGGTGACCTTGAGGTATCTAAGACTACATCAGTGAAGAAGCTTTGGGACATTCAGCCATGCTGGTATGCCTTTGAACATGGCGTGTGTCACAGACTAGATACCTGCTAGCCTATTTAAATAACAAGAGTTTCATCCAGAAGATTGGCCTTGGCATATGTGAGTATAGTGATGATATAAAATAGTTGTGGTCTGCATCAGTGGAACAACTACCTGCATCTGGGAAAGAGACTTCTGTCTAGAAATGCTGGAAAGCTGTTAACAGTCAGTAATATAGAGCAGTGGTTGTGAACCTCTTGACCTCTAGATGTTTCAGATGTCACCTCCCAGAAGCCTGAGCCAGTACTGCCAGACAATGGTTGGAGATTTTGATAGTTGAAATGCAAAACAGGTACCAATAAAATTACAAATCTTCAAAATATTATTTTGAGTTAATGTGATTTTTAAAAAAATTATTTTAATGACTAAATTGATGGAAGTGAAAGGTTCGCAAAATAGCAAGGCACTCTGGGGGGAAAGGAATCATTTTGCTGGTGTCTGTGAAAAATAAGAGAGGACTGGTGACCTGCTACCTATTGACATTTTTCCTCTTTTATTTTTGGTAAAACACATTCATCCTGTAAAAGAAAAAATAAAATAAAATAAACCACAAGTTTTAAATGTCACAAAATGGCATGGACATAAGGAGAAAGGGGACTTGTGTGTCTTGTTCCTGTCCTTATCACACGAGATGTCTTGTGGCATTTGCGCAGCATACAGTCTGTACAGCAGTTACAAACACAATGAGGAAAAGCTGATATTGTCCCAGGTACAGAGTACGATGCATTCAGACGTGGGAAACTACAGTTATCAAAATGGGACAAATGCTGTTTTGACACTTTTCAAACAGTCTCAATTGAATAGGTAACAGTTGTGCATTTACTGTATTTTTGTAGAAGTGGTTGCTTGGTAAAGGTGGCCAAAGATATATGATCAGAATGAGAAAACTGGTCTCTTTTCTATCCCCCATCTCACTATGAAGCCCTTAGCACTGGCTTCAAGTTGTTTTCTGGCAGAGAGAGAAGAAAAGCATGGACCCTCACATGTTGAACTGCAACTGCCATCATTCCTAGCAGAGGTGTCAATGGTTAGGAATGTTGAGCATTAGGAGCCAATAACATCTGTAGGACTTACCCATGCCTTACTTCATGCCAAGATGAGGCCTGATCTTTTCAAATTCTCTGGGAGTATGTAAATACTTAATTAGTATGCAAATTATAGAAAGAAAGGTGTTAATAGCCACTGTATATCAACCACTGGGGCACAGGCTAGAGTGAAATATTTTATAAATAATTTCAGAAATGGTAATAGGGGACTTTGTGGGATCAGTTTTATTTGCTTTACAGCAAGCGAATCTATGATATCTGAAACCACAGTATAGTACTTATGATGATAAAAATGCTTTCATGTGTTTGACAGTTCTGATATTTTAATTGTCTTCAGTACTAAAAAGCAGGCAAACATAAAATAAGATTTGTGTGGGAAGTAGATAAAATTGGTCTGAAGTAATTCGGATACACTAAAATATTACTAGTGCCAAGGCAAAAGCTGTAATACCAAATAATAATAATAATAATATATAGCTAATGTTTGCCTACACAGTTTTGAGTGTTTTATTGTTTGTAAATTTTCAAATACAGGTATATGCCAATTTGATCCATGTGCAAAAAAGATGGTTTTTAGTGGGTATGCTGTTCTTGTATGTAGGCAGCCTGGTTAAATATACAATGCTTAAAAAGTTACACCTGGCAGGCCATTAGTTAATAGTTATAGTTCTAACACAAATGAAATTAGGTGCCATTGTATTTGCAGCTTTTAAAAATAACTCATTATTTCCCATTTATCAGAAGTACATAATAGTTACTGTTTAGTTACTTTTAAAAAATGCTTTATGCTCCTGACCAGTGATACAAAATACAATTTTCTATCTACCTTAAAAGTCAGTTCAGCTCTCACAGCAGAGCGTGATGCATAGCACAGTCATTAGATGAACCATGTAATACCCCTCTGTCATCATTTAGGGTGGAGTTAATTTGCAGTTGTGATTTTTTAAATAAATAATTTTTTAGCTGTACCCAGTTTTCAGTTGTCTTGGATCCTATATAAGGAGAAAGAATAAATGAATGCCTTAGTTATACCCTTTTAGGAATTAATTACAAGTGAAAGCTGCAATGGTTTGAATGTTGGGCCAGGCCTGTGGGAGACTAGGGTTTGAATCCCCCCTGAGCCAGAGATACCCAATCAGTAACCCTGTTCACTCTCTCTGCCTTAGAAGAAGGCAATGATATACCTCCCTTGAATAAATCCTGCCCCAAAAACCCTAGGAGCAGGTTGCCATAATCTGGAGTCACCTAGAAGGGATGTAACAACAGTGCATTGATAGCCTGATACTTGCAAAGTCTGTAAATTGCAGCAGAAGTTGGATGATCCGCACTGGATTAAAAGGGCCCTTTGGCACATAAAGATGAGCCTGCACCTCAGCGCTTGTCACTGAGGTATATGCCATGGTGGCAAATTGCCAAGTGAGGTTTATGGGGTCTTTTCCCTTCTGAATATGAATATGTATATTTTGACTGAGTCAGTAAAGTTAGAATCATAGAGTTGGATGAGACAGCAAGGACCATCTAGTCTAACTCCCTGGCATGTAAGAATATACAATCAAAGCACTCCTGACAGATGGCCATCCAGCCTCTGTTAAAAAACTTCCAAAAAAGGAGACTCCACCACATTCCAAGGCACCTGTTAACCTTCTCTTCCCTAGGCTGAACAAATCCAGTTCCGCAACCTACTCCTCATATGGCATGGTTTCCAGGCCTTTTATCATTTTGGTCACCCTCCTCTGGACACATTCTAGCTTGGCAATATCCTTCTTGAATTGTGGTGCCCAGAAATGGACACAATATTCCAGGTGTGATCTGACCAAAGCAGAACAGGGTGGTGTAATCACTCCCCTTGACCTGTATACTATATATAGATGCAGTGTAGAACCACATTGGCTTTTTTAGCTGCCACATGACACTGTTTGACTCATGTTCAGCTTATAATTATTTACTTGGGCATTCACTATTGTTGTGTGCCTTCAAGTCATTTCCAACTTATGGTGTCCCTAAGGTGAGTCTATCATGGGGTTTCTTGGCAAGGTTTGTTCAGAGTGGGTTTGCCTTTGCTGTCCTCTGAGGCTAAGAGAGTGTGATTTGCTCAAGGCCACCCCTTGGATTTTCGTGGTTGGTTGGGGATTCAAATCCCAGTCATAGTCCAATGCTCAAACCACTACACTATGCTGGCTTGTTGCATTCATACAAAACCACAGTTTATGTTAGCTGTCATCTTGTTGTTTAGCCTTCAGTAGTCCAGTAAAACAGTTTGTGTTCTCCATTTCTGTTCTCGTTTGCCCCTTTTGTCAGCTGCTGTAGGTAGATAGGCAAACACAACAGGGATGAGTTGTGGGTTCAGACATAGGACTGAACCAAGGTTTAAATCAGCCAGAGTTCATAAGCCAACAACAGATTATTTCTACTGATTCTCATGGCTTGTTTTGGGGGACAGCTTTGAATACAGTAACAAATCATGGCTACTAATTGTTGTGGTTTTGAGAGACAGCTTTGGGCACAACAATAAGCCATATTCAACAAACCACAACTGGCTTACTATCTCATGCAAATCAGCCATTGCTGTTATGCTTTTATTGAATAAATTCTTTGATGTAAAAGGATGTAAATCAGACTTGTTTTTTTTTTTTAAAAGATAAACATCTTCAAAGCACAGAAGATCCCCTAGTGATGGTGGCCATTCAGCATCTGGGGGAGAGAGAACAGTGTTCATGCACTGACTGGACTTTCAGCTGTCTCATTGTGTAAAGGAGAACCTAATAGGGTTCTGGCCAAAAGTATGCAATGATTAAAAAAGGAAATAGAAATATTCCTGCAATTTCCTCTGAACTCCATTATCCTAGCCAGTACAATTGATAATTCTTCATTCTCTATAATGAGTAGCTTGCTGTATAGATGAGGGCGACTTTACCCAGAGCCCAGTGTGTTCAGACCTAGTCCTAACAAGAACTTAAAGCATAACACTTTCTAAATGACTGAAGGTTAACCTCCACTGATGCCCAGTCCTGTAGATGTCCACTGAGAACTAAATTTATTCCTGGGTAAATGTATATAGAACTCTAGCTTTCATTTGTCTGTCAGATCTCTTTGTCACTTTTTTGACAGAGGGAAAAAATGAGTGTTTGGAAGATTTTTGGATGTAGCTGGGAGTTGTGACATTTACCATACGCCTGCAAAATAAACACAGAGCTTGTTCTTGAAGTCAGTATTTTGGTTCAAAACAACAGTACCAGGTAACTGGAAAGATTCGTCTCCCCCCTCTGTTTTTTTTCCCCCTGTAAGGAGTATTTTGGGTTTTTTTGGTGCTGAAAGAGAAGAGGGCATGACCTAATAGGAAAGGCATGAAGGGGCAAGACCTGTTTACCTGTATCTGTTCGTATATCTGACATTTGCAGAAGTTTCTCATTGTACGTACTCAAGGATCATGTTAGCTGCCTAGAGTTGGTTATATCCTGTGATAGTTGCTAGGTTGGGGAAGGAATTTTTATCAGCTAAGCCAGGGTAGGAATTGTGCAGCCCTCTGAATTTTGAGTGGACTATAGCTCCCAACATTCCTCACTACTAACTGTACTGTCTAGGGAGGCAAGGGCTTCCGCATCTGGAAGATTGCTCAATTTTCTACCCTGAGCTAAAATGACTGGACGGACCACTCAGTACCACTCAGCATGATCAATAGCAGAGAAGTGGGGGAAATGTTCAGTTCCCTTCCTAGCTATGATGTTAATCCTTTATGTGGAGGACAAAAAATCAAAATACTGTCAAAAATCCAACATCAGACTGTACATGAGTGTTCAAATTTTGATTTAAAAAGTAGAATATTGTAAAGCTTAGTGGTAGAGGACATGCTTTGCATGAAGAAAGGGTCCAGATTAAATCTTTGTCATTTTAAGATTAAAAATCAGGGAGCACATGATGAGAAGAACCTTAGCCTGAAACCCTGAGGAGCCCAATGCCGGCTGTCAGAGTAAACCAGGGGTTTCCGAAACACAGACCATGACTCATATGTAGATCCCAGGGCTGTTACTGCTTCCACCTACCCCCCTGCCTCCCCACAAACTGTATTGCTGGAATATTTTAGCAAACCATGCACTGAATTTCCATGACAAACCAAGAATTACTCTTAAACCCATATGCACACACCTACCCATGAGGAAATACTGGCTTTAAAAGTTTTTTTGTGGTTTCCTGCCAGCATTTGGTGGCAGGATTGTAAATACCACTTTGAGACTATTATTTCCCAATAGTGTCACAGTTGTATTTCCATGGTTGTACCACTGATGGGTGCTTCTGGTCATGCAGCAAAAGTGAGGATGTATGTCTGTGCCTGTTGACTTATGGCAGCCCCATGAATTTGATGGGGTTTTCTTAGGCAAGGAATTCTCAGGGGTGGTTTGCCATTCACTTCCTCTGAAATATAGCCTACAGCACTGGTATTCCTTGACAGTCTGCCATCCAAGTACTAACCAGGGCTGACCTTGCTTAGCTTCTAAGATCAGACAGGATCTGGTGACTTTAGGGTATTTAGGTGTCAGTGAGAATGCAGGTCAGCATTTCTGGTTGTGTAGCGGTAGTGTGGACATGGTCTGTAAGCAGTTTTGGAAAGGTTGGGCTTGTTGTAATTGCCCATCCTTGGAACAGACAATTCTGGGATAGAGGTATATAGTCTGAACTGATTTATGAGAGCTTCTCATGTTATGCACATGTTTCCTTTTTTGTTTGTAACAAATCCAGACAAGACAGAGGTATTCCTGGTCAGTTGAAAATCAGATCAGGAAATAGGGACTCTGCCTGGGCTGGATGGGGTGACACTTCCTCTGAAATCTCAGCCTAGTAGCTTGAGCGTTCTAGACTCAACTCTGAGCCTGGATGCTCAGATTTCAGCTGTGGCCAGGTAGGCATTTGCACAGTTAAAACTTGTGCTCCATATATACCCCTTCCATATCCCTTCCTTGGGATATTGATTACAACTCAGTTAGACTGCTGTAACACACTCTATGTGGGGCTACCTTTGGAAACTAACTGGAAACTTCAGCAGATTGAAAATGCTGCAGTCAGAATGCAGACTGGTGACAGCATATAATTCTCTTGTTAAAACAGCTTTCACTGGCTAGCGTTTTGTTTCTGGGCACAGTTCAGAGTGCTGGTCGTGACCTATAAACCACTATACAAGTTGGGTCCAGACTATTTGAAAGATATATTCCCCCATATGAACCTTCTAGAGTTTTAAGATTTGCAATAGAAGGCTTTCTCTTGGTCCCACCACTCTCACAGGCTCACCTGGGGAGGACATCAGAGAGTGTCTTCTCAGCTGCTGCTCCCATTGTTTAGAACACCCTTCCATGGGAAGCTAGGCTGGCCCCCTCCCTGCTTTCTTTTGCTGACAAAGACATTTTCTTAAAGCAGGTTTTTAGTGTGTATGCCGGAGTGCTGTTTGTTGGAATATTTTATTTATTTATTTTAACTTTTATATGTTTTTAAAATGATTTTATGTTTCTATGTGGCGATTTTATTTTTTATTTTTATTATTATTGTTATTTTTTATTGTTATAGAAGCTGTTTTGAGTCACACTCTGGGAGAAAGGTGGCATAGAAATGCAATATATAAATAAATACATGAATAAATGTATGTATGTACACATGTCATGGATGGAGGCACAGAAAGAAGCATACTGAAGAAGGGAATGAAATTGGCACACACACACACAACACCCTTACCACGCTCCTCCATTCCATATCTTTTAAGTATTTTTCCCCTAGCCCAGTTCAGTTATGGCCCTGGAGCCTGGTTGCAGGGGTAGAGAATCTCTTTTCATGTTTCTTTTTCTCTGATTTGTAGAGTATTTTTTAAAAAATACAAGCCTGGGTTTTTAAAGCACATTTCTGTTGCAAAAAGTTGACTGATGCTTCCCACAAACACACCTTAGTCACTGGTTAACTTATCCGTCTGAAGTCTTTCTGGCATTTCATTAGCAGTTCACAATCTGCTTTGACAATTAAAGTCCTATATTTGCAAACTGACTTAATCTTATCTCAGACTTTAGGGTATTTCATTAAATTACGATGTCCAAGGACCCAAGAGGGATAATAACATACCACCTCTTGGTTCCTACTGAATCTACGGGAGCCTGAAAGTATTGCATTACAAGTAATGACACTACTTGCAGTGTGGGTGACAAAAACATAAGTGTAAAAATAAATGTCTGGTAAACTCACCATAAAGAAAGTAACAACTAACATTTGTTTAGGGATCATATTGTAAACATACATTGGATAATGAGCATAACAAACAGTTCCAGAAGATTACAGCAAAGGCTTTGATGGTGTAAATCATGAGAAATTAATGATTCATTGTAAAAGACATGGGAATGCCACAGCATGTGATAGTCCTGTTGCATAAACTGTAGTCTGAGGAAGATGCCGGTGTCAAGGCACAAGATGGAGAAATGGTTTCCCGTTGGCAAAGTCGTCAGACAAGGCTGATTTTTATCACCCTATCTATTCAATTTGTATGCAGACCATATCATATGGAAAGCAGGATTAGACCCAGAGTAAGCAGGTGTGAAGACTGGAGAAGGAACATCAATAATCTAAGGCATCTAGACGATACCATATTACTGGCAGAAAATAGCAAAGACTTGGAACAACTATTGATGAAAGTTGAGGAAGAAGGTGCAAAAGCAGAGTTACCAATGAATTAAGACAAAAATAATGATGGTAGATGATTTACATAACCTTAAAGCAGGTAACAGCATTGAAATAGTTAAATATTTCCCATATCTTGATTTACTCCTTAATCTAAAAGGAGACTGCAGTCAAAAAGTCGAAAGACTAAGACTAGGAAAGACAGCCATTAAGGAACTAGATAAGATCCTCAAATATAAAGACACATAATTAAATACCAAAATTAGAATAACCCAAACCATCATATTTCTGATTTTTGTGTATGGTTGTGAAAGCTGGGCAGTGAAGAAAGTTGTCAGGAATAAAATCAGCTCATTTGGAATGTGATGCTGAAGGAGAGAGAGTGCTACACATATCATGGACTGCTGAAAAGAGAAATGAATGAGTCTTAGGGCAGATCAAGCCTTAACTTTCCTAAGAAGCAAAGATGACTAAACTGAGGCTGTTATACATTGGACATATCGTGAGAGGATGTTTCTCACTGAAAAAGATGATAATGCCTGGTAGTAGGGGAAAACGGAGACTGCACTACAGGTAGATTGCTTCCTCGTCCTGAGCAAGGCAGCTGATGACTTCTGGATGTCTCTTATAGGATCACCATAAGTTGAAGTCAACTTGATGGCCAGCAAGAACAACAGCAACTAGCCTTTATTAGGTTGAAGGAAAGGACACACAAACTTGGTGCAAGCTTTTGGCACTGTAGGTCTCTTTTTGTCAGGCAAGAATATTAAGGGCTGGGGGGAGGGAGAATGAAAATTTTACAGTCATGTTAGGTCATATAGTTATCATTCTAACATCATCTCCCCATTTTTCCCCCTGCCTGCCTTAAAAGATGTTGCTTGAAATATAAAAACAGAAAAATAAGACAACAAGAGCAGTTTGACAGTGGAATACGCTGCTTCAGAGCGTGGTGGAGTCTCCTTTGGAGATTTTAAACAGAGGTCATCTGTCAAGAATGCTTCGATTGTGTATTCCTGCGTGGCAGGGGGTTGGACTTGATGGCCCTTGTGGTCTCTTCCAGCTCTATGATTCTATAGAAAGAAAGAAAAAAGAGAAAGAAAAGAAAGAAAGAAAGAAACCAAGCCAAAGGGAAAAAAAAATACAGTCAGTCGTCTTTTCAGACACAAACTGCTCCAAAATGGGAAAATGAGGTGGTGCAGTCCTGTAGCATCAGTCTAACCCCACCTGAAAGTTAAGTCTGCATATTAGTGTCTAAGTTATGAATCTGTTTGTTGTTGTTGTGTGCCTTCAAGTCATTTTCACCTTATGGTGACCCTAAGGTAAACCTATCACAGGGTTTTCTGGGGCTCAGAGTGTGTGACATACCCAAAGACAGAATGGGTTTCCATGGCTGAATGGGGAATTGAACCCTGGTCTCCAGGGTTGTAGTGCAATGCTCAAACCTGTACACCACACTGGTTCTCTTGTGAGTCTTTGCTAATACTGAATTTAACTCCCATGTATTCCTCCCTTCCTCCAAGGGGTAGATATGTGCATAGGTAACTTGGATTCAAACCAGAGGTGATATCTAATGCATATTGGCTTTTATTTCCTGGACCCACTGGCCTATTCACTGATAATGATAAGCCTGAAAGCCTGAAAACCTGGTTTATTTAACAGCAACATGAATTAGCTTGTATGCTGGTGTGTGCTGCTAGCTTATTCTTATTTCTTTCCACTGAGCAGATAAACAAAGGAAGCCAGTATAGCTTAGTATGGTGCCTGAAGCTATGATTCTGATTTATTGTGTCCCAAAAAGCCAGGCTGTGAATGCCAGCAACAAATCCTGGTTTATGATTCTGGATTTTCTGACTGCATCATTCCATCATCTTCTCCTTGGATAGCCCATTGCTGGATTTGTTTGCCTAACTACACAAACAGGAGCTGCGAAGGAGGAATGAATGAGCTGCAGAGACATAATTCAGTGCTTATTCACATGGTGATTTAAGTCACGATTTCCTGGTGTGTCATTACATGCAACTGTGGCAATAGTTAAGGGAGTTGCTGGGATAGAAAGCAAACAATTGCCTTATGCCTAGTGTTCTTGTAACCAAAGGTTCCTGGTATTTTTATTTTGGTGTTATGCAGTTGATGAAGGAATGCCATATTCTTTTCATCCATTAGTTGTTTCTTGATCCAAAACTTTTCTTTTGTCCCGTGCATATGCCACATTGTGGAGCCAGAGTTCTTGACTTCTCTTGAATTCCGGCTAAACAGATTATCAGAGGAAGTACTTGTAAGGCTTCCCTGGAGTTGAACTCCATTTAATGATTCCAAACATATGTAAGGACTTCATGGCTTTCAAAGCACAGCTGTCTATTGAGATCAGAAAGTCAAGGTTCTTGTTGTTGTTGTTGTGTTCCTTCAAGTCATTTCCAAGTTAATGATGATGCTAAGGTGAATTATCACTGGGCTTTCTTGGCAAGATTTGTTCAGAGAGGGCTTTGCTTTTGCTTTCCTCTGAGAGAATGTGACTTTTCCAAGCCACCCAGTGAGTTTCCATGGCCAACCAGGGATTTAAGCCCTGTTCTCTAGAGCAGTAGTCCAATGCTCATGCCACTACATTGTGCTGGGCCCCTCCTAAATTCCACTGAACTGGCTTGTTAATGGAAAAAATGCTGCTGCTTTCCTGAAGTTAAAGTCTTATCAAGCCTAACTTGTCTATGGATTTTAAAACAAAGGGGTTCCAACCTGCAAGGTACTTTTGAATTTCCAGTGATTGTTTCCTTCCTGAGGTTTCTACAGAAAAGAACAGTTAAAAATGGAAATAAGAGAGAAAGATATTTAAAAAGCCAATCATCATCATTTGGGCAGAGAAGCACCATACACATGTCTTGTAAAAAGGGAGGAACATCTTTAAATTTGTACTCTTTGCATAAGAGTGGCATTGCAAGTGATCCATAAGACTATCAAGAAGGAAGAAGCTTTTTCTGGAGTAACAGGAAGGGTGAGTGCAGAAACAAATAGAGGAATAGGAGGATTAAAACAGTTCCCAAAACTATTTTATTTTGGGCAGAACCCTAGGTCAGTGATAGAGCACATGGTCTGCATGCAGAGAAGTCCAAGTTGTACTCCAGTTAAGAAAGAATCAGGTAGTATGCAATGGGGGAAACATTCTTTAGGCAATGTGGAGCTAGATGGACAAACAATCTGGTCTGGTTTAAGGCACCTTTCTATATTGTTGCTACTTAGACATTTTTATTTGGGTGCATCATCTCTCATTGCCAGAAAGTGGATTCAGATCTCTGATAGAGCCATGTAGGTGGGTTGATGGCACAAGGAGGTTTGATTTGGATATCTAGTACATTTGCAGTGTTAAGATTCAGGAGTCAGAATCTAAGGTAGTACATTCTAATTTGGGAAAGGATTAATGTAGAACATATTCCAGTAAGATCTTCTTCGTGGTACCTTTTTTAAACATCTTGCATAATTTTGTACACTTCTATCATATCTACCTCTTTACTCACTAAACCTCACTCACCTTTACTTACTAAAAAGCCCCAAATGTTACATCCTTTCCTCACACAGAACTTGCTTCATCCCCTTGAATCAGCTTGCTAGGTTTGCAGCATCCTTTCTGAGGTACAGCTGCCAACATGGTACACACTATACCAAGTGTGGCTGAGCCATAGATCAGCATTATGATGTTACCAATTTTATTTGTAATCTGCAGTGGCATAGCGGGAAAAGGTGTCTTCCTGAGATAATGGAGATCTGCTTCCAGTACCAGCCTTTGGAAAAGTTAATTTTTTTAGACTGCAACGTCCAGAATCCTCCAGCCAGCACGGCCAAGAGTTTAGGGACCAATTGGCTGTAGCATTATAAAGCAGTTTGAAAAACTCAAACTTTCCTGTTTTCCTTCTGCGAAAGTTTATGTTATTTTGCATCACTCCCACTGGTGATTTAGGAGTAGGGGTGGGCTTGAGGAATACATTTTTTAAAGAACTTGCCAGAATTTGCAAATTTCTTTGTACAGTCCTCCCTCTGCATTTGCCAGTTTGACCTTTGTGAATTTGATTATTTATGAGGTGTACGTGTGCCTGCCAAAAAAATTCTCCCCCTGCCATTCCCTTACCCAGCTGTGGAGAAGGAAGGCATGCATGCCCACGCTAACGGCAAGGGAATGGGAGGGGGAGTGCAGGGAGGGAAGGCCTATGTGTGTGTCCCCTACCTTGCTCACTCAGAGGTGAGGAGTTAACAGTTTTTCAAGTTTCATGAGCCACTGAACAAAGCATAGAAAATATTTGATATTTTAGTTTCATCCATCCAAATCCAGGACTCTGAATGCTGAACTTTTAGCATTCTGAGAGTTAATCTCTTTATACTGGAGTGGGCAACTGAAATAGATCGGGAGGGGGGGCAATTTTCTGCCCCGGGAACTTCCTAGATAGCAAAAACCAAGAGTAGCTGGAATTCTACTTCTGGTTTTCAAAAAGTTGGCAAATAGCCTCCAACATTTTACAGATGAAAAGTGGGACACAGATGTCCCAGCAACATCAAGAGTGGTCAAGAGGGCCAAAGAATACACAAGTTAGGAGAGGCTGTAGCTGTTTGCTTTTTGCCTAAGTGTATTGAGGTGGGAAAGTCTCTTCCCCCTCCACCTCCTTTCCTATCCCTGCTGCTGAGTTAATTGACTGCAGACTACTTTTGCACTTGGAACTCAGTTTGTAGTGGTTGAAATAAGTGGAGGACAAAGGAGAGAGTAGGAGGAGGAGAGAAACTGGGACATTTTAAAAGCAGATGAAAATGTGGGATGACAGAAATTTAATTGAGACTGTTCCTGTCAAATTGGTATAGTGGGAGAACATATTGTTTTGCTGCTAAACAGTGCATTGTACTCTGTATCCGATTTAGCTTATAGACTTCTAGAAAAGGTTACTTGTCTTTTTTTATCCCCAGAAAAAAAGGGCAATCTAGGGCAGTCTGGTGAGGTCAGTGGCCAGAAAAATAGTCTTTGCAGGGCAGGACATAGATGGTCCCAATGTTGCACTTTGCCTACCTCGGCTATGTATTTGGTCATGTTATTGTGAAATTGGGGCTCCCACCACTTCCCCCCTGAAAAGTTTCTCATTTGTTTGGAAGACGAGTATAACATGTTGTTCTCCATGTTGGGAATATCTGTATCTCTTGGATTTTCCCAGTGGAAGTAAAGAATTTTATTTGTGTATAATTTAACCAAAATTGGCAAATTTGAATTTTAACAATGAACAGAAAGAACTTGAGGTTTAAAATACTTGAACAAGAGAGAAATTGACACAGTTTCCATTCCTGTTCAGGATCAAACAATGATTTGTCATTTTCGGGCAAAAGGCATAATAAGCCTGCAGAAGCTGGAGAGACTCAGGGCCCTTTCACACTACAAAGTTAGAGCACTATAATTCCTATTTAACTGCAATGACGGCATCCTATGGAATCCTGGGATTTGTAATTTTATAAGGCACTAGAGCTCTCTGGCTGAGAATTCTAAATGCCCCTCCTTAAACTGCAAATCCCAGAATTCCATATGTTACTGTAGTTTATAGTCCGAGCCCAGGACTTACTAAATATAATTTGATATCAAGAGATTGACCATCCCAAACCGTTCCTCTCCACATGCTTGCGAGGCCACCGGACAAGCACGCACACAGACACAGCCAAAATAGCTGAACAATACAAGATAAATCCAGGCAGGCCAGTAATTTACTGGCATGTAGCTTCAGGAGACCTCCAGGCAAGTACACTTTGCAACTACATTATATATGTACACAGCATACAAAAGATTCTCTGCCCCGAACCGCCGGCTTGACGAGATTAGCGCTTACAAATAGCCAACTGTCAAGCACTCCCTATTTGCATACTGTCTGCACTATTGACAACTCTGTCAAATTCAATCATTCTAAGTACTGACCTTTCAGAGGCTTTGTCTCCAACCCAAAACCCATTGTTTTGAGAGCTTCTCCGGATCGCTCCTGGCTTCCATCCTGCCTTGCTGCCACTCCGTTCGCCGAGCCTTCCCCTCAGCTTCCACGTGCTGAGAACCTTTGCTCCAACTTCTTCTGACTATCTGGGCTACAGGATCAGGTGTAGTATTTTCCCTGAAAAATCCCTCTCAATATCCTCTATCGAATCTCCTACCTTTCTCTTCTTAGGTCTGTGTGAGTGATTGCATACATGCGTATTGATTGTCTTTTAATAAAGAAAACAGTTATTATTTACTTCTGCATGATTATTGACTTGGCCTGACTCCGTAAACATTGGGTCCAAGATCTCGCTAGGTTGCCCTGCCTCTTGCATTGCTATAGCTTGTGCTCTTGCTAATTCCCATTACACCTTATTTGGAGCACATTGAGGTGTCCCTCATGGGACCCCAGAAATCAGGGTAATACATAGGCTGTTATCAGGAAAGTTAAAGTGGAACCCTACTGCTCTAGTGTGAAAGAGTACTTGGGGAAATGAAAGCCACATACCAGTCACTGATGAGAATGAGCTTGTCTGTTATAAGCTCCTTGTCTTATACGTCATTCCTTTCTGGACATCAGGGAAGTGGTAGAGCATTAATTGATCAAAGAGCATTAATTGATCAAGAGGCATATCTGGAACCATTATTGGTACACTGAATAAGCTTGTGTGTGAGACATGCTATGCAGAGCTGGTGATCTCATTAACTCCTTGTTTAGTCCATAGAGATGTTGTTAATTTTGTTGCACAGCACAGAGAGGAAAATGTGAACTGATGATAGCAGAGCCACATCTCCTCAGAATTTAAACTCCATTATGTTAATGATCTTATCTTCTTTTTTTAAAAAAGAAGAAGACAAGAGCAGATAATACAATGGAGAGATATTGAGAAAGCCCTGAAAGTTAAAACAGAGGCTATCATCTTGGGTCAGACTTCGTATTGTTCCCTTTCTTCCTAGTTACAGGAATACAGGGTGTAGAATGTCCCTTTCTCAGAATTGCAAAAGAAAATATACAGGAACCTAATTCTTAAGAAATACAGCCAATATGCATAACTTTTGTTAAATAGGGTTTTTAAAAGCAACCATCAACAGAAACTGGATCATTCCACAGACTCGATGTCTAGAGCATGTTTTAGTTTATGGCCTTCAAGCCAGCTGTGACTAGTAGTAGGATTTTAATGAAACAATGTACTTTGTTCTCCCAAGATGATTGTTAAAAGTGTATGGTGGCTTGTTTTTCTGTTCTCAGACTTGGAGCTTGGTACAGGCAGACACGGTTACAGTTGGCCTGTGCAGGCAAAATGTTTAACAGGCACAAGTGGTATCATGACAGAGGAGCCGGGGAGACTGAAGAAGTGAATTTATTTTGGTTACTTGTGAGAATAAAATGTTTTGGTGTCAGAGCCTGCTTCTTAATGCCTCTTTGGGGTTTTTTCTTGCTTTTTTTGGTCAAATGCCCAGGCTGTTCCATTCATCTCTTTTTCATATAACAAGTACCCTACCCTAAAAGCATAATCTATGAACTCCGACAGCAGTTTTTCTTCCTAAGTAACCTATCTATGTCAGGAATGGGCAGTTACGTCTCTCCAACTATGGCCTGACTGCAACTCTCATTAGCTTTCACCATGGGCTATGCTAGGTAGGGTTGATGAGGCACAAAAACAAATATGAAACAAAACAAAATCATGTGGATGGTCACAGTTGGAAATACCTGGCCTAACAGTGAGAATTAGGAATCATCCTTCCATTCTTACCTTGAAAGATGGCTGTTCTGTGTGGAATACGCTACTGATGTGGATTTGAAAACCAGACCCTATGAGGAGTGACTGCAGATGCTCAATGTGCTTGCTGTAGACAAGAGAAGATTGAGGGGAGGAAGGCTTGATAGCTGTTTTCAGAAAATGGAGTAGTTTTTTTTTTTTTTTTTGCAGCAGCTGACATTTTTGATGGACTCAGTAAATGTAAAGTTGTTTTTGAGTACCAAAATTACAACATTGGAAGACCTAAGTTAGGGATGAGAATTATGAAGCCCTCCATGTGTTGTTGGGTTGCAAGTTCCAACAGCCCTAACCGGCATAGCCAATGTTGAAGATTGCTGGGATTGTTTGTTGCAGTCCAATAACATCTGGAAGTTTGTGTCATTCCTGTCCTTGACTTAAGGTCTGGGTGATTTAGAAACCATATATTAGTTTTGTTTGAGATGATTTTTGTTTGACTTCCTTTTATTACCCTTTTGTGTTACCTCTGTAATACCTTGATTTGTACTAGGGTTTCACGTGCTCCAGCTCCCAGAAGGCTATACTATTTTTGGCTTCTCTGCAGCTCTGCCATTGCAGTTGCCATTGGAAGTGCTGTTTTGAAGGGCTGGTCTAGCTGTTTTGAGACAGAGACCATGAAAAAAAATCCACTAACTTGTTTTGTTTTTTTGTTTTGTATTTTGCATGTGTTTTTATATTCAAAGTCCTGGTTATGACCTATAAAGCCTTATCTGACTTTGATGCAGGCTATCTGAAAGACTGTGTGTTCCCATATTAGTCTGCCCAGGTTTTAAAATCTGCGGAGGAGTGTTTTTTCTTATTCCTATGACCATGTTTGGTGAGGACATGGGAAAGCGCCTTCTTGGTTGCAGCTTCCAGACAGTAGATTTCCCTCTCATGGGAAGCTTCATTGGCCCCCTCTCTGCTCTCTCTCTTTCTTGTCTGTGAGCAAAGACATTTGAGTGTTGACTTGCAAAAGGTCTTTTAATTGTGTTGTATTTGTAGTGCCATTTTTAATCATTGTCATTATATTTTAACTGCCTTTCAAAATTGAGTTAAATTAATATTTTAATGTGATTGCCTGTTTAACTTTTTAAAAACTTTTCTGTGATCCATAATTTTAACTGTATTTTCTCTTAACTCAACTTTGCATGCTGCTTTGGGTCTCATAGTGGGAAAAAGGCAGAATATAAATTAAAAAAATAAAAAATTGTGGTTCAAAAATAACTACTTGGATGAAAAATATTGGAAGTGCTGGGGCCTTTTGAGATGGGGTCAGTGAGGGTGCCAGTGGATGCTGAACCCCCCTAAAGGGCAGTATGCAGTCTGAAGGCTACTTGTTTCTCACCCTTGTTTCATATATACAGATCATTATTTGAATATTATAGTTTTGATTATGGAGAGCTGTTTGTGTGAACATCAACAATCATTGTGTATGTAGAGACATGAAAGTCTTTCTAAGGCAATGTTTGTATATTTGTAGTCTGTTTATATATGCAAATCATCATGGGGCCCTTTGGTTATCAAGTAATAAAACATGCATGTGTGAAGAAGGTTACTGTATTCATAAGAGGGAGCAACAGGTGTAGTAGCTCCAGTAGCATCTGCAAAGCAGCTGCTTCTCATGCTACATACACTTCTCATGCTGAGAGAGTGCCTGAGTACAAAAATATATGTACATTTAATTACATATAAAGAAAGCATGGATGTAAAAACTATAGCTTACAGTGTTTTGGAAGGGAGTATCTGCAGCTGGTAGTAGCTCTTTGGACAACTGCTTGGGACATTATCTGCATGCTTCATGTTGTTTATCAACAGTACTACAAAAAGCCACCAAGGGTTAGTAGTAACTGTTATGTTGGAATGGAAACCTCTGCAGTGTCACCTTTAAGTTCCAAACCCTTGAATTGTTGTCCAAATTTAAAGCCAAAGGAGGTGTAATTATGTGAAAGCAATTAACATGCACATATTAAAGGGAAGATAGCTCTTAAGAGGTTAAGAAGAGCTCTAATGGGGTTCAAAAGCTTGTCCAGAGTTCTCTTCCCAGGAATGTGCAACCAAATGCTTATCGGAAATCCATAACTATTGGTGACTTAGTGCCTTCCAAATCATCTGGGTAGTGAATCCATTCCAAGTTTAAGGCCAGACCTTAAAGAAGCTATCCAAAGATGTCAACTTATCTTGGGGATAGAGTTCAGCACTTTGGACAGTTCTTTTAAAAGTCTGAGTTGAAACCCAGAGCAGTTTCCACATCCTACTGACACGGAACTAACTAGCTGCGGGTACCCAGAAGTGGAATACAATAGCACCTTCCTCTTCCAGATAGCTCTTGCAGAAAACTTTGGCTGGAAAGGAGGTTCAAGTAGTAGAAGGACCATGCCACTTGCAGAATGGGGCTTAACTCATAAGCTGCAGTTCTGAGGAATGTTGTCCCTTGTCCCATAACAATACTCCGGGCCTCTGGAGGGAAATTCCTATTGGAACTAATAGGACTTCCTCTGTTGGGAATAAAAAACTTCTCAGCTTTTGGAAGGGTCCTATCAGGGCCACAGTGGTGATGTTGATGTGTCCCTTGTCCATTGCTACAGATCTGATCCTGCCCCATCTGTTCCTTGGAAGCAGTTATCTGCATTAAAATTGCATGTTACTTTCTTTCATGTTGTTTTCACATCATTTGGAGACTGGAACAGGCATGATGTTTAGGCTTCAGTGTAAATTATCAAGATGGTAGAGTTTTGTACCATATGAACTGAGTGTGAGAGGAAGTGTGATGTGTTGGTTAGAATGTCAGACTGAGGAGATCTAGCTTTAAATCCTCACCTGGCCATGAGAATCACTACATGACCTGAGGCCAGCCTCCATCTCTCTCTCTTAAGCCTTCCTCACAAGGTTGTTATGATAAGAATCAAGAAAAGAACCATGTACATTGCCTTGAGCTCCATGGCAGAAATATGGAATATAAATGTAACAAGCAAACAAATGAACCTATGACATTCAGAATGATGGGCTTGCACCATGATGCTATGGTGGTATGTCACCTCAAGAGTTTTAGCCCGATCCAAGATACCCAGCCTGTTACAGCACTGTGGGTGACTCCTTTGAAGTTTGGACTAAATCCGGGACCAAATTCATTGTTTTGCTGATACAGGAGCCTCAGCCACCTCTGGTGTGACACATGTGTACCCCACACAATCATGACACTTGAAAGGGCTTTAGCTCAGTTGCAGAGCACAAGCTTCACATGCCAAAAGTTGCCAGTTCCATCCCTAAGAGTCTCTTGTTAGGCTTTTAGGTAGCGAGTGTCTGAAAAGGATCTCTTGAGCTAGAAAGCTGTTGCCAGTCAGAGTTAGAAGTACTGATCAAGATGGGCCAGTGGTCTTCCTCTGTTTAACCTACCTTTGATAGCCTTCAAGTTAGATGCCAGTGGAAACTGATTGCATTACCATAGTGTCTCATTCTTCCTTTACTTCTGGAAATGAATCTTACTAAGGCACTTTAACAGCTTTGTGGGGACAGAAACTTAACATGTAGCAACATTCCTATTAATGGGTGGTACAACCCCAAACTCTTATTACTGTCTAGGATATTTCTATTAAATGAAGATAAAGAAGAGCCATTGATTTCTTGCATTTTGGGCATTTAAATTTGTATTGCATGAGAAAGGATAGCTCACTCTTATCTTTTATTCCTTGCTTACTACAAAACCTGTAGGCCAGCCCTGATATCTCAGGCAACAGCTATGTAAATATTTATTGACACTGCAGTCATTAAAGTGGGGAGGGGGCGGAGAGCATTGCTTTGGCCTACTCATGCAGGAAACCCTTAATTCTGCCTCCATAAAGCAGCAAGGACAGGAAAAGTTGGTGTTATGGTTTGGAGTTAGTTTGACGTAGCCTGACTTCCTTGGTTTCTCTTCTGTTACAGATTGCCATCCATAGAACAACTGGAAGTCGTTCATCTCCCAACCAAAGAAACTTCCCTGCCTCCGTTGGCTCTACCAGCCTTAAATTCCAGTAAAAGAAAATGGGGCTCACGGATGTCTTGGCACTTTGCTCTTTGGAAATGAATGTGACAGCTGTAACTGTCACCTTCCTGGTAATCTTCTTGATCCTACTTTATTGGTAAGTGGATTGATAGGCAGTGCTTGGGTCTGGCATAGGTGGATTTTTTCCAGACAGGGTGAGTTTAGTATTCTTCATTACTTTCCAAGTTAATGCTGTAATCCTAATACCATAGTATTCTCAATATTGTATTTGCTGGTGTATAAGACTCCTTTTCCCCCCTGAAAAATACTGTTTGAAAATGGGGTGCGTCTTATACACCGGTATATGTTATACACTGGTGCGTGTTATACGCCAGCAACTACAGTATCTGTTCACTTTGGTATCGTTACCAACGTGTGAGTAACCTTCCATGTATCTTATGAAATGGATTCAGATCCACAAAACCTTATGTCATACTGATTTTGTTTGTCTTACTTAAGGTACCACACCACTCTTCGGTGTAAGTTGGTTCTCTTTACCATATACATTTAATTTTGGAAGAAAGTGGCTATTCTCACTTCTAGTGGGAATTAGAAACAGTAAATGTTTGGCTGCAAAAATTAATAAGTGTGCTCATTGGATTGCTTGCTTTAAAATGTGGCAGTTGAATTTTAATTAGAAGGCATTTCTTTGGAAGATGACTGGTGCAAACCATCTTTCTGTGCATATGAGTCAAACAAGTTGTTCCAGAGAATTTCCATGACAATAAGAGGTTTGTGTCTCTCGTTGAGACAAACTGTTAGTCTAATTAAGTATCTTGATGTGCTGTGATATTGACATCAATTAAAAGGTAGAAAGCAAAGCAGTTCATCATCTTAAAATAAAACAAGTTTGACTAGCTTGCAGCCTTAAACAAAGCAAAGTCTATTGGAAACTTGTACGGTACGTGACAGAAAATCATGCTCTTAATATCTGTTTAAATTGGATAATCAGAGTACCCTGTTATTACTGGATATGGATTGTTTTTGCCTTGAGAAGTGTCAGAGGAGTCTATTACAATTCTGATGAACATTTTTTGATCCTGGATAACATTAAGATGAGAAAATTAAAGGTACTTGGATGTAAAGGCAGAAGTGTTCTTTGGATCACATCTACTGGCCTAGGACTAGCCTTCTTAAGCACTCTGGAAGCAGCATGCTGAAACAAAGGTGAACTTGAGAAATCTCACTGCAATAGTTTCAGTCATTGGTATGATGATACTGATGTGGGAAACATCATGTTAAGTGTAGTATGTCATCACAGTTTCCTCTGTAACACCGTTCCTCTTTTAACGGCTACATTCAGTTGTGGAATGAATTGTCTTAGTGCTGATACAGGTGCAAACTTGGGACCAAACAGGAAGTTACTTCAAGAGATCTTTGATTAGATTTCTGACTGGGTTTTATCACAAGGAAAATTGGATTTGGAGTGCGGTATCCAGAGCTTGTAAAAGTTATTTTTTTTGGACTACAAGTTCCAGAAGCCACCGGCCTGCATGGTCAGTAGCTGTGCTCCCATATTCAACCTTTGAAATGTTCAAGTTCTTTTTATCACTTTTGTGAAGAAATGTATATATTTTGGTAGAGTCTTATTTTTTAAAAGTTTGGATTAAATTCTCAACCATCTGCATTTGCTAAATTCAACAGATACCACTGTTCCCAGCATAGTGTGGTATACTGATAAATTTGAAAGCGCAAAGACTTCCCCATAGCCAATATGCTCAAAGTGCCAGCAGTTATTTTGATCCATATGAGTAAACCAGTTCTAGCACATTTTATCTCAATAAGGAACAAGTCTTTTGCAATCCTAGTGAGTCCTGATAGCCTCTTCAAGACTATGCTGCTTCAAAATAATTTACATTACAATTACCACAGGGATATCTTACAATATATCGTTTCTGAGGAAATCCATTTTTGTCCAACCTACGTGTAAGGTTTGCAGCTCAGAATCATAGAGCTGGAAGAGACGAAAAGAGCCATCCTGTCCAGTTCCCTGCCATGGAGGAACACACCATCCAAGCATTCTTGGAGGGTGGCCATCCAGTCTCTGTTTTAAAATCTCTAAAAAAGTAGAGTTCACCACACTCTGAAGCAGTGTATTCCATTGTTAACAGAGAGAAAAAAATAAGAAGAGAAGGAGAAGAAATAAGAAAACTTGAGGGGACTGCAAATGATGTTATTGTTGCTCTTAATCCCAAAGTCACTGCACATGAAACCTGCGAGTTGTGGTTTCTTCTGCACCACTGTTGCCATATGTCTGTCTGTCTGTCTGTTTGTTTATTTATTTATTTATTAAATTTATATCCCGCCTTTCTCCCAAATGGGATTCAAGGCATTTTAGGATAATCTAAAGAGATACTGCTAAAAATTTTAGTTTACAAAAGTTAAAAAGAAAGTAATCATTCCAATTGATTCCGATTAATCATTCCAGTTATTAAAATATGCTTAGAGACGATTAAAACACTTACAACATATTTAAAATATAATATCAAAAAATTAAAGATTAAATATTGAATGTTGAAATGAGTCCTATGAGAAGGTAAGTGGTGGCAATCTTAATTGAGTAACAGTACCACATTCCTTTTTTTGTCACATTCAGTTTTTTTGAATCTCAAATTATTTCTGTTTAGCACATGTGAAAAACCAAATAAAATTCTCAATCATCTTATTTTATTTCTCTTTCGCCTCTTCTATTTTGTTGTTGTTGCTACATTTATCTTCTCACTGTTTTTTTTATCTCTCTGTTTTCTTCTTCATCCTCTTTTTTTCTATGCCATCTCCTAGCTACACTTATCTTTTTTTCTCTTTCCTTCCATTCTGGCTCCCTCACATTTTCTCCTTGCCCCTTTTCCCAGAAACTATTGGGGAATCCACATGAAGAACAGAAACCCATGTGGATTGAAACAAAAATAAGGGGCACCTTTGCTTACACCAGACTATCCCTTTTTTGGTGATCTCCTAGTCGTTTTAGAGTGTAGCTCTCATGATTCCTGATCATTGGCCATACTTGCTGAGGCTGATGGGAAGTGTAGTCCTGAACACTGGAGGAGATGCGCTGGGTTGAGTGTGTATAGCTATTCAGATGCTTTTGGGGACTTCTTAAAAGTGCTCTCCTTGCCTACAAGAATGATAGAGAGTCTTGTGACACCTTAAAGATTAGCAAATTTTATTTGGCATAAGCTTTTGTGGACAGCAGCCTACTTCATTAGACTCATGGAGTGTGGCCTCAGTTGGCAGGTTAGTTTATACAGGCTTGCTTGTTTGGAGCATTGTTATTACTGGGATTGCAGTGACCTAAAAAGTAAAACAAAACAAAATGAACAAACAAAAACCAAAGTGTAATATTTTTCCTAAGAGTGGCCATTAGCTATAGAAGCCGAGTGGTACCGTGGACATCTTTGTCCTGATGAGTTGTTTAATGTAGTGTGAGAAAAAAAGACTCTCTCTCACATCATTCCAGCCACAGAGCTGAACGTCTTTGTGAGTTCTTTTTCGGGTGTTTTACACATCCCTGAAGTTGTTTTGTTGAGGAATGGCCTCATTTGACAGACAACCTTGGGAAAGTGAAGTGTTCTCCTAATATTTTTTCAATGTTGCCATTACCTTATGTCAGACGTGTGTGTGTGTGCGTGCATTGTTGCCTTCAGGTTGCCTGTTGACTTCTGGTAACCCCATGAAATTCATAGGGTTTTCTTAAGCAAGGAATACTGAGAGGTATTCCTTCCTCTGAAATATAGCTTACAGAACCTGGTAATCACTGGTGGTCTCACATCCAAATATTAACCAAGGCTGATCCAGCTTAGCTTCCTAGGTCAGACAGGATTTGGTGCCTTTAGTATATTTGATTTATGTGCACTTATTGTTTTATGCAAACACTCCTGAAACCGATCTACTGGATGAATTGAGGAGGGGAGAGAGAGAGACCAGGAAAACTGGCATAGGCCCTTTCCACACGCGGAGGAAAAAACGGGCGAAAACATGCTAGGACGGACCTTACCTGCATCCGGGTAAGTCCGTCGCCGCGTGGAGCAGTGTGTTTCCGCTGTTCCACACTCGTCGGCGTCCTGCGGTGTCCTGCGGCGTCCAAAATGCCGGCTGGCGGAGGCTCTCCACCAACCGGAGAAGCTCACCAGCCGGAAAGCCCACCCCCGGCAGATCTGCAGGCACGCTCTTGCATGCATCTGCAAATCTACACCGGGCGCTGCGACGCGGCTGCATGTGGCTGCACGCCCCGTGCCTTTTAAAAACCACATGAAAAGTGGTTTTTAAAAAGCACGCGGCGCCACTACTTCCGGTTGCCATAGTGCGGATTGAGGTGTGGAATTACACTAAAGTAATCCGCCCCAATCCATTTTACGGTGTAGATGACCTCCGTCAGAGGTCGCGCTACACCGTTCTAATTCCCCCGTGTGGAAAGGACCATGGTTATGTTTAGAGAATCCGTTTAGTCCACTGTGCTTAGCACAGATGCTTTTGTTGCAGGCAACAAAACCTTGTTCCCTTTGCATATCATGTTTAGCCATTTTGAATAAACCTGAAAGAGACATTGGTTACCTATGGGATGGGGATAATTATTTGATCTTGTTTGCCCTTTGAGGTGAAAAATGCAGAGCTGGCACGCCCCTGTTTACCAGAAAGCATTTGTTTTTCTCTTTTTGCCCCCTCAAATTTTGTTCTGAGTTGGTTTTGTATTTACTCCAAATGCTCACTTAATTGGAGCTGATTCAGTGACCTGTCTGCAAGTTGAGAAATACAGGAATGATGGTTGCATCCCAAAGCGTGAGGTTTTAATGAGAGAGTGTGAGGCTTGCTAAACTTTAATATCTTTGGATGGCAGATGCTGTGGTTCATCTTGTGAAGTGCTGTTATTATAAATAATACTTATCTTTGGTTGCATATTGAGTCAAGTTTCCCATGCCTGACTGTGGGTGCTCATATTCCTTTTGTGTCTTTCCTTTCACTGCCTGTGACTGCGTTGATAAAATGAATACAAGAACTTACCATCCTTTTAAAGTTTAATGTGCTGTAGGCTTGGCATTATGAAGAAACTGTCACAGCTTTTAGACATCTTTGTTCGTAGTGGATTTTCACCAGCTTGTTTAAATAACCTGAGTGTTAGAAGTATGGAAATAGAAGGGTAGATGTCTATGTGTATGAAAACACACACACACACACACACAGATCTGTGGGCCACATTTCAGAATGCCCTGTTTTGGGATTCTGTAATGGTCACTTTTAATACTTCTCTGGAGTGGTTATTACCTTGCATTAATGTAATTGTGTGAATTACACCTCATAATTTTCAGTCTGTTGTTTAGCTTATGTTTTGTATAGTAATGAAGGATTATTTTGGTTGGCTAGTTTCTTTGATACAAATGTTCCTAATTCGTGTAACCCGAAATGTGTACCAGAATGCACCGGCATTATGAAATACATACGTTCTCCAACGTTTCAGCAAACTGTTTGTATGAGAAGAAAAGACACAAAATGTGCGTATTAGGGAAGAATGTTCAGAACAACATATATTATGTGAGGGAGGATTGTATACTCTTTGCAAAATATGTATATTAGGGGAAATACACACCAAATCTAGTGCTTTTTGGGTGGACTTTTAAGACCAACATTTGCAAATTTGTGTACAATTGGATGGGAAAACTAGCATTAAAGCAAATTAGACAGATTTTCCAGTTCTTAGTTCTGTCTCTCAGTCCTGAAACTGTAACTTTATCACTGATACCCATTGTTCATCATAGTTTAGTGTCTAAAAATATGAAATGCAACATAACGTATAAAGATACAAATTAGTTTAATTTATTTCACTATATCTGTCTGTTTTTAATATAGAATAATGTTTCCATTCCTTAACAAACACCTTAAGTCATTATTGAAGGTTTTAATAAGCTCTCTTTTTTGTGCACTGCAGCTGGAGGGGCACTTGACCTAGACTATCTGCCGCTTCTTTCCAGTCTTAAAATAAAGGCTAGATAGTGGTGTGACATGTCTCTGTGCTCATCTCTGGAAGATTTGCACAAACTGATCTGGGCCTTAAATGGCTTCTTTGTTTAGGCACATAGTATGGAATGATGCACTCTCCTTGATGAACCAGCTGGTAGATGGATTTGCAAAAAAAAAAAAAAAACCACTATGATTACGTGCTTCGGCGAATGCTGCCAAGAAAACATTTGCATCACTTGGCCTACACAGATAACAATGATGGGCAATATTCTAAGCTATTTGTGTACGTGTTTTTGTGACATCTGACTTTCTCTCTTAGCTGCAATAACTCCTGCTTTTAAAGGAAGTTTTAAGCCACTTAGATGGACGGGTGGAAAATGTACAAGTTCCAGGTTCTAATTGGAAACATCTCTTGTTTTAAACCTTGTTGCTAGTCTAAGCGGAGAATACCAATCTGAACAAGATATATTACATCTAAGGACAGCTTTCTGTGCTAATCACTGATAGGCTACATTTAATCAATGTGGCTAGGCTCTTAACTAGAGGCTGGAAATTTGTATTTTTTGGAGTACACCTCCCAAAATTGGAATCATGCTTGCTCAGGGATTTTACAGGTTGTAGTCTAACAAAGTAACTTTGCCATGTTTTACTCCTAACCATATTTGCATGTGAAGAGTGATCACACTACTTTTGCAGAATTGAAGCCATGAGTTGACATTATTGTTCCAGGGGTAAGACCTAGCTTGTTAACAGGGAATCAGAGAGTTGGAAGAAAGCTCAAGGAGGAATCTAGTTCAATGCCCTGCCATGCAGGAACCCCTTGCTAAAGCATCCTTGATAGTTGGCTGCCTAACTTCTGTTTAAAAACCTGCAATGGAGGAGAGTTGACCATCTCTCAAGATATGCAGTTCAGCTGTTGAACATCATCAGGAAGTTCTTCCTAATGTTTAGTTGGACTCTTTATTTTATGTTACAGGACTGAATTGTTTCTTAGCTTAGCAGCTTCTCTGTAACTCAGGGAAAGAAGCAACACAGATTATTTTTTTCCAGATATCAGTGAGATATTCTATCTTTGCCTTCTTGAACTGATTGCTCTCCAGATGTGTGGGACAACAGCCCTAACACGGTTGGCGCCTGGGGAATGAAAGGAAATCATCATCCAGCTCATCTGGAATATTACAAATTAGGGAAAGCCGCCCTAACATTTTATTTCAATAATATACATTGATTTTGCTCACAATAAACAAAGATAATGACTTTAGAAAGTCATCAGGCTGATAACCTTCTTCATCATATAACATAATTCCCCAGGGAGAGGAAGGGGACTTCTTCGATGAACTTTCCATAGCACAGAACTTCTATGTGTTTTTGTCAGGATCTGTTAGTTGTCAAGCAGAACAAAACCCCCTCCAAAAAGGACAAGCAGGATTCTTTAGCCTATCCCTCCCTCTCACGGAAGTGGGTATCTTATGAAGTCAACACATCTTGAATGACAGACAGAAGTGCTTTCAGCTTTCATTCCATTCAAGGTGGCGGAAATAGGAAGGGGCCCAGTGCTACCTGTTGGGATCTTACTCCGCTTTAATATTCCTAGGATTTTCAGGAGCAGGAATGACAATGAAGTCTTTGAACCTCAGATTCAACAACACTGTGCCTGCTTTGGCAATCTCCCCTTCTTCTGATTAGTGGGAAGAAAGAGGCAATTTCTGTGCCTACTAGGGAAGGTACATCTCATTTTTTCCAATTCCAGGTGGGTGTTAAGAACAACAAAACAGTTTTTCATCCTGTAGCTTCAGGACACTCAGAAATTTTTCTTCCTGCAATGATGGGGCTATGAAAATTGCACAGCTTGCCTAGAAAACAGCATAGTTTTCTAGAAACTATGCAGCTTTTGGCTCAGAAACGGAAAACTATTCAGCTTTTTTCAAGGAAAGAAAATTGCACAACATTCAAACCAGCAAAGGCTGCAGTTTTGGTCAGCCTGCATCCACCCCACCACTGAGTAACATTTGGTAACAGCAATATTCAAACTGGCAAAGGCAGTGCATGAAAAGACTGCAAGCATAGGTTTTTATAGAAAAGCTGCTCAGTGTCTCAAGTTCCTATGCAGTCTCTCAAACTCCTGAGAAGTTTATGTTGTGCTGGTGGGGGTGGGGGTGGTGGTAGTGAGAGGACGTTCCTGAAAGATATAGGATCTTTCACAGTGCCAGTGAGTTGGGAAGTTGGCAAATTTCTTTTCTGTCACTAGTACTTGCTATAGTTCAGGGCTGTCAGATGACCTGGAAGATGCAAAGTCAACATACTTTCTTCTAGTGTTGCTCAGTGAAGGTGCAAAGCAACCTCACAAAGTCTTCCATCCTGGTTGGAAGCCAGCTCTGGCTATTCAGGTTCTGTGGAATAGCTTCCTTGCTGACCAAGGGCTTCGGAACCTACTCTTGCCATCAGTGGTGGAACTTGGAGTGTGTGGAGGGGTGGTGGAAGGGGGTGGCCACTGTGCAGGGCGCATGGCTGTGGTGCGTGGGGGCGTGGCCAGGGCACACGGGGCCATGGCTACGGGCCAGGATGCCCTAGAAACATTGCCGCTGGGAGCAAATCGCCCTCCCTGCCCCCATGTTCCTACGTGACTGCTTGCCATTACATACTTGGTGAACATGCCAGTTGATTCAGGTCTCATCCTTCCTGGGCCAGCTAGTCATCACCTTCTGTAGTGTTCAGGTTTGACCAAATCTAATATAGTTGGCCCTTTACATTTGTGGGTTTGGCTTTCATGGATTTGATTATTTATGAGTTTCTTCAACTTCTGCCCCCGACTGCTTCTTTTCTGAGTGAACCTTCCCTCTCAGCAGCTCCAATCAGGCCACGTAGCCCTTTAAAAACCTGCCACTGGTCCTTCTCCTTCAGCTCCACCAGGAGCTTCCAGGCCAGCTAAGGTCAGCTCGCAGCCCCAATTTCTCAGCACCACAAACCTTCTCTGAATGCCATCCTCACATGAGGTGGGTGAAACAGAAGAAGTGTAGGACCACCATGCCCTATACTTCCTGAGTGCTCACTCTCCTTACCATTCCTCAGCCTCCTTCCCACAAAGAGACAGACGATCACATGCACACATTTTGATATTTGTGATTTTGGAACTTCTGCGGGGGTCCTGAGCCCTTAAGTCTAGCAAATGTGGAGGGCTGACTGTAGTTCTATGATAGCTTAACTGCCTTTCCTTTCTCAAGGGAATCCTAGTTATAATTTGGAAAGGGTACTAAGTATTCCCCATGAACAGTCACTGCATCTCTAGAGTGGGGACAGTCTGTCTAAATCACCTGAGTAAAGTGGTGTTCCTTTCACAGAATACAACAGGAGAACCTAGTTTCAAAAACCAAGGACTCTGTTACATAGGTAAGTAGGAATAAAGCAAGTCAGCTCTCCCCTTGTCTTAACACAATGCAGAAATGATATGCACAATATGCTTATGTTAGCATTTGAGCTAGTGGCTGAGGTAAATGTTTATACACATATACTTAGTTAATAGAGTCAATGTGTGTATACGGAGTTGATGTGTTCCTGGACATGACTTCTGTAGCAGAAAATTTGGTACCATCCAGGATTGTTCTCTGCTTCCTGTATCTTGAAAATTTATATTTGTCTTTATGGTTCTGTCCTTATGGTTGTTGAAATAAAGCACAATAAAAAAATAAAAAGAAGAAAATTTGGTACTAGAGGCAGAAATAACATGGAAAGAATAGGGGTAGGTGTCTACATCATCTGGAGTTTATAGTTTACTGAGACCAAAGAGCTCTCTGGCTGAGAAATCTAAATGCCCCTCCCTAAACTGCAAACGCCAGGATTCCACAGGAAGTTGAAAGTGGAGTAACAGCACTATAACAGCGTAGTGCGGAAAGGCCCCTAGTCTTCTGAAGGAAATCCCAGCTGGTAGAAAGAGAACAGTGGCTTAGGTATGGATGGATGCACCCTTTCTTTTGATTTGTCAGCCCTGACCAGTACAACTCCTAGACCTAGTTCAGTGCTTCTCAGACTTTTTGGTTCCTGGATTTGGACAAGCTGAGCTTTGCATGGAGGAAGCAAGTCTTTTAAGCCAGAAATACTTGGTATGAACTAATGATTTCAGCTGTTTAGCTCGTAATAAATCAATGGAACTGAAGCTGATGCAGAATTACTGCTCTTTAAAGAAATAGTGTCCTTCCTTTAATGACAGTGAAGAGACCAATACTTTTAGAGGATTGCTTTGCCTGCCTTAAACACACCCACTCTATTAGACTGTTATCTTTTTACATTTTCTTTGGCGGGAAAAATGCCTCCGTCCTTCCTGCATCTTGCTCCCAACTGCGTGCTTCTCAGCTGCGGCATCTCTGAGCAGAGAGCCTTGTATGCCATGGCAATATTTTTAATATTTTCAGCAGATTTTTTTTTTTAAAAAAAATCTTATTCCATCTCTAAACAAAATAAATCAATAGATGAGGCCCTAGAGACCCATTTCTCTGTAGCCATTTTGTTCCGGCTGCTTTCAGTTCCATGCAGTTTATACCACACGTGTATAAAATAAGCCAGCCTATCTGTTTGGCTACATAGAGTGGAGCTTTCCTCAAGACAGAAGTGCTGTCATAAACATTGTGGGGTTTTACAGTGTGGGTAATAATAAGATTACTAATAGTGCTGAGATGTTTGCTTGTTTAATAGCCTATCATTTAGCAAGGAGAGAACGTCTTGCTATCGCAGCCACTGACACTTTTCTGGGAATAGTATTAGTTATGTATTTGTTGGTGGGGGGAAGGAAGCAGCTATTTTAAGAAAGTATATTTTATGTTGCAAAACTCAGGAGGAAAATAGACCAAGGCCTTGCTGCAAGCAAACAAGACTGTTATTTGTCGTGATTTCTCTTGTCCACACAGGCAGATTATTTTAATTTATTTATTATTTATTTTTAAATGGAAAACCTGTTTCATTAGCTCTGGGTGGCTGGGTGCAGTTTTCAATAAAAGGGTGTATTCTATCCACCTGAAGGACTTAAAACATAAGTAGCTGAGAGACTGTGAAAGGGATAAAGGAAGAGAATAAAGAACTGGCAAAATATATTGACCTTTTGTTGTTAAAGATAGGTTAGTTCTTCATATAATCCTGAAGAGGCCCAAGTCAGGGCAACAAGGGAGAAGTAGGGGAGGAACAAATCCCAGCTATAGCAACAACGGGTATAACATTTTTCTCTTTACTCTTGTTTTTCTCTTCCTCTCCTGAGTTTCTCACCAGGCAGTTGGGGTTACTGTGGGAAAGGGGATATTTTTCACTTCAGTTAAGTCAGCTGCTGAAATGCTACCCAGTATCCTGTATGAACCTGGCTGGACTTTAAGATTGTCTCCCCATGAGAAGCCTTTTCTCTCTATCCTATCAATATCTGAGGCACATTTGGCAGGAATAGAAGATGAGGTCTCCTTAATGGTTGCTTGCAGTCTGGGGAACTTCTCACCAAGGAAGGCCCAGATGCCCACCCACACTGCAGAATTATAGTGCTGTTATTCTACTTTTAACTGCCATAATTCCGTCCTATGTAATTCTGGGATTTGTAGTTTAGGGAGCGGCATGTAGAAAGAGTGCTCTACTGCCTCACCAAACTACAATCCTAGGGTTCCATAGGATGGAGCCATGGCAATCAAAACGGATGATGAGTGCTGTAACTTGGTAGTGTGAATGGGCTAGTTCTGGTCCTGATGACCTTCCCTTGACAGGCAAAATTATTTCTCTTTTGGAAGGCCTTTGGCCCATAAACTGACTTGAGTGTAAATACGGTGCAGTTAAGGAGTGAGAATTGTATGGTGCTCCAAGTGTAGTAGGACTGCAACTCTCAGCAGCCCCAACCAGTAGAGCCAAGGTGAAGAATGTTGAGGACTGCAGTTGAACAACATCTAGAGGGCCACACAATCCCATCCTTAGATTTACTTGGTGGTTTTTACCTGTTTTATGTTTTGTGTGGTATTTGCATTGGATATGATGTATTTGTATTATTTCTGTTAGTCACTTTGAGCACCACTTGGAGGAACAGTAAATTTAATACATAAATAAACCACAAGGGACAAATTAATAAACATATTAAAATGGAAAATATTTCCCTGCCAGAATTGTTGTTGAGCTTCTAGTTTATGTTTCCCTTGTATTATCATAGTTCTGTGTTTTTGCTTGTATTTTGTTCAATATCTTGGATGTGTATTTATTCTGAAAAGTGGCATATAAATATTTAAGTAACAGCAGTATGACAGATTAAATCAATAGATTCAGCTTTCCTTTATTACTACACTACATGAGAGAGAAGCTACACTTATGGAATTTCTGCATGGCAGGCCCTATTAAACTAAACTTTGCTTTCTTTTAGACCTTGACATGCTTCATAATATCTCTGCTGGGCACTTTATAATACATTTAAAATAAAAATCACAAGTTTTAAGTAGATCATAGTGCAATTAATGTAAGTAATCAACTGACTCCAATAACCATGCAAGCCACAGACAAAAACAGGACGAACTTAAAATGCAACATCTTTCCAATATTTAAAATACAAACTATTAAAGTGTCTGTAAAAATAAACATGTTTTCACCCAATACCTTAAAGGATCCTGTAGTGACCTCTCAGTATGCCTCCATAGAGAAGGAATTTCCTAGCAGAGTATTGCAGATGAGAAAGCTGCTAAGGAAAGTCATCTCTTGCTACCTTCTTGATCTCTGTGGTGGTAGCAATGACACTCTGAGAGAGATTTTGGTTGTAGCTCTCAATGCCAAGCATGGTAGCAGTTTGAGTGCTGGACTAGGATTCCAGGGTCTGAATTGTGTGTAGCCACAGAAACCTATTGGGCAAGTCATAGCCTCAGAAGAAGGCAGTGGCAACCCCATACCCTCCAACATTTCACAGATGAAAATCAGGACATGTGTAGCCATGCAACTTCAGAGTATTCTCAAGATGAAGAACACACAAGCTATGAGAGGCGGCAGATTTTCCTGAGCATACCAGGACGGACAATTTTTTGCTCCCTCTTTTGCATCCTCCCCCTCTCTGAGTTTATTGAGTGCAAACTATTTTTGCAGTTTGAACTTGGTTTGCAAGGATTGAAATAAGCTGAAGACAAAGGGAGAAAGTGGGAAGAGGAGAAAGAAACTGGGGCATTAAGAAGCTGCTGTTAAAAACCAGACGATAGAGGATTAATCAGGACTGTTTCTGCCAAGTTGGAAGGTATCCAACCCCCACAACAAATCTTTCAAAGAAGACCCTGTGGTAGGGTAACCTTATGGTAGTCATAATCAGAAATGACTTGGAGGCATTCAATAATAAAATAGTTGGGCTCCCAGATAGTTTGTTCTTGCATGCCTTTCTGACTTGTGACTGACCCAAGGTGACTCTATCACAGGTTTTATTGGCAAGATTTGTTTGGCTAGGGGTTAGAGTCACCATAACTCAGAAATGACTTGAAGGCACACAACAACAACAACAACAACAACAACAACAACAGCGCTCTGGAGACCTTTCAGGATTAAGACTGGCACTGAGAATTAAATATGGAAATACTGTATATTGGTAACCAAAATTGATAATACATAGTCCCAGTGAACTGTCCCAGTCAGACTCCTAACTACAGTAGTGTGAACTAGTTGGCAGCGTCCCAACAATCTTCAAGATCATCTAAATGGGATGTTTCCAGAGCATGGATTGCTGTTACCTTTAGTAGTATAGTGAAGTATTCAAAAAGATTTTTTTTTTTGGTTACTTTTGGAGAACTGGGGTGTGCCAGGGTAGCTCCTGGCCTCTAGGGCTGCCCACTGCTGTTTCATATAGAGTGTGTGTGTGTGTGTGTGCTTTTAGGCTTAAGGCCACCACATGAATTTCATAGGGTTTTCTTTGTTATCATTATGGTGGTAATGGTGGTGTGCCGTCAAGTTGTTTCTGACTTATGACGACCCTAAGGGGTCATCAAGTGGCTTTCGTGGCAGAATTTGTTTGGAGGGGGTTGCCTTTGCCTTTTTATGAGGCTAAGAGAGTGTGATTTGACCAAGGTCACCCAGTGGGTTTCCATGGCTGAGTGGAGGTTTGACTTAGGCAAAGAGTAGTTAGAGGTGGTTTGGCCAGTTCCTTCCTCTGAAATGCAGCCTACAGCAATATGGTACTCATAGGAAGAAACCAGTCTGTGCCCAAAGTAGTCCTTACAGAATACGCATTTGGGAGCCACAGCAGTATCTTTATTGGCCAACCACATTGTATAAAATACAACATCAGTGGGAGAGCTTGGAGTGTGTGGAGGGGAGGCGGGAGGGGACGGGGCTATGGCTTGAGGGGTGTGGCCACTGTGCGTGGGGGCATGGCCAAGGCATGCAGAGACATGGCCAGGGCACACAGGGATGTGGCTACGGGCTGGGATGCCCCAGAAACATTGCCACCTTTGGGGAATTGCCCCCCTTCCCCCATGTTCCCACGCAACTGTACAACATACAAGCTTTTGAAACATGTTGTATTTTGTGCACTTCGGTTAGCCAATAAAGGTATTGCTGTTTGATTGCTGTTTGATGGATTTTGGATTTTCTTGTATATTGCTACATGGCCAACATGGCTACCCCTTAATATACTTTCTGTATCTAGGAAGAAACATTGTGATAGGAAAAATGAGTAAGCCAGAATAAAACAGAGTAAGATTTTGGGAGGTGGGGTGGGGATGGGAGGGGTTCTCTGTTTCTTGGGCACATGAGACCATTCCATGTTTGGCCTCAGGCATGCCAGATATTTTAAAACCAAACATCAAGAAAGATTTGTCGTTGAAGCTTTATTGGTGTCAGATGATATCTTTGCAGGATAAAATAAGACAAATTCAGCACTGATTTAAATCCTTAAAAATCATCACTGTTTCAGGTGTTACTTTGATAATAAAACAATGACTGCTTTATAACTCAAGAATTTTGGACTCTCTGCTGACCTTGAATAGTGTGTCAGAGACATTTTCCTGCTTAAAAATAATGTTAATCTTAACATATGAGTGTGATGATTTTTTAGAAAAGAAAACCACCTGGCTTCTTCAAAGCTATTTGCAACAGTTCTACAAAAATCGAGCTGTTTTGTATCTTTCAGCCAGAGTTTTGCAAAGTGATTGTTTCTTGATTATACCTCCCAAGAAATACCTCAGCCAGTGTGAGATATTGACCATACTGGCTAAGAGAACAAAAACACAAAACAAACAAAAAACAAACAAACAAAAACAGCCTTTCAAATAACTTCTTATAATTGATATGAATTGTTACAGTATGAAGAACCATTGATATGTAATGGCTGACACATGGCTTATGTATTCTACTTTCAGAAGGCTAGCAAAAGAAAGGTTCCAAATCTTAACATCTTTGACTCCATTCATGCTGATTTTTTAAAATTATTTGCAAACTGGGAAAAGAATTTCTGAGGTGAGTTTGTGAAGGAAGTTTCTTCATTTTGATTCTGCTGAATAGTTGTTCTCCCTTTCATATTTTAGACAAATTTTCATATTTTAGACAAATTGTACATATTTTTGATAAATCATTTAAGAAGTGGTTCCCGAGGTACAAAGAATATTTTCACAAAGGAAAACATATGGAGAGGGCTGGGAGTTTGAGGTAGACCCATACCATTAGGAATCTATTTGGAACTTGTCATTGGGACAGAGAAGGAAATGAAGAAGGAGGTAATGCAAGATGGTTATATTTATTTAGGCTTCCTTTCTGAATGTTTGTTGCTGCCTTATACTACATTAGACAGTTGCTGCATTATTATGGTGGCAGTAAACTTTTTATGCTTGGTATCACATTCTTTAGTAGCTATGCTCCCTATGATGCTTTTAATGGAGAGTGAACCTGGGACTTAGGGCTGCCTTGGAAAGCATTAACATACTGGATTGATACAACTATGTGGTGAGTTTAGGAAGCTGGCATGTTGAGTGTTGAAAATAACTCCATTAAGAACACTAACAAAATGGCTCCACAATTTCTCAGTTGTGGTTGTCTTGCCATCATGAATGAACTATGCCATTATGTATAGACTGGATACATATGCACCCTGTTTTTTCTATGAGTGTCTGTAGTGTATTTCCCCCCAGTTTTGTGGAATCCAATCTGGAAGAGGGAGACCTAAATATAAATAGATTGTGCTAATATAAGACTGGCTAATTTGTGAAGAACAGGCCATTTACAGTAATTTTTCTGGGAATAGCTCAAAATTGCCATAATCTCTAGTAAAGATATTGAGCAGGGATTTTATCTCTCTCTCCATCTCTCCCTTCTCAGTTTTTTCTTCAAAACACATTTCTGAAATGGTATTCTAAGGACAATTGGGAGCAAAAATAAAATTATAAGACTTCCTTCCTTGGCACTGAAAAGCTGCTTTTTGTGACATGTCTAAGCAATGAGGAATATATCTAGTTCCAAGAGATCCAAGGGCAGCAAAGATTTGAAGGTCAAACAATAATAAAATGAAGGAGGGGGAAATTATAGCCTTTCTTGTTCTGTTTTTGTGATGTGCTCCTTGGCAGCTGTGAAGGTGCTATACTTAAAAAAATCATCACACGACTATTTATGATTTGTACTATAAGGAAAGCAAGAAAGCCTTATATGTACAGATGTGGCTGCTGATAGAAGCATCTTGCTGAGGTCCTTTGCCCCCTCTTTGGTCACAAATAAGGTCCGTTTAAGGTGGTATCAGTTAGTGATGGGGCTTCACAGCCATTTTGATCGATGCAAATTTTTCTCTGCAGCCGCATGTGCTGATTATGGTACAAGATTCTCCTTTCAGTTTGACCAGTATGGTGGAGCACTCTGTAACAGCCCTTTCACACCGCACAGTTATAGTGCTATGATTCCATTTTAATTGCTGTGCCTGCATCCTGTGAAATCTTGGGATTTGCAGTTTAGGGAGGGATGTATAGAATTCTCAGACAGAGAGCTCTGGTGCCTCTCCCAGCTGCAAACCCTAGGATTCCTTAGTGTGCAGCCAGGAGAGTTAAAATGAAATTATAGCAGTCTAACTGTGTGGTGTAAAAAGGGTTGTAAGGGTGGCAGAGCTGACAAAATATAGCTAACAAATATTATCCTGGCTAAGGAATCTCTTTCTGTTAAAGCAGAGACAGGCAACATGTGATCAATGGGCGGCATACGGCCCTTGGGAATCCCCCAAAAGCCTGCCCCAGAGCCTAAAAATTTTGGGGAAGCTGATTTTAGGGTGTTTTTGCCCCAAAACTGGCCAAAAATGTCCAAAACCACCTAAAATGTCCAAACCACATAAAATGCCAAAGCCTGCCAAACCTCCCAAAACTACCACCCTCAGAAGAGAATAAATCAACTGAAAATTGGCCAAAATGGCAGCCACGAGTGACATTGTATCAATTCTGCTGTACCAAAACATACTGATGTAGGTTGCTAGGTTGATGCATTGAGGAAATGTGGGGCCCTGTGCAGTTACTCTGCCCTGCTTAGGGATCTGGTTGTACTTGTTTTAGGTTTTCTTTTTCAAATGCACTTGGAAATGTACAGTGGTAAGATGGGATGTAAACCAAATAAATCAACAGGCTGATTTGTTTTTGTTTTTTCTCGCCTATTGTCCATTAATAAAATTAATCCAGTCTTGGTGAATGCAAGCTCCATTTTTTCATTATTTCATATAAAATGATGCCCATCTTAAGCTTTGTTCATTGCTAGAAATAACAAGCAAGTTTACACCCCTTGAATGGCAGCTTTTAACTGGATCATGCTATATTGTTTGATAAATGCAGTTAATAATGCTCTGGCTGTCATTCTGATAGAATTTCCAAAAAGCGGGGGGGGGAGTGTGTGTCTATGATGGAGAGAGACTGGAACAGGTAGAAATTATGTACAATTTCCTTTTGCAGCAAAACAAAAGCAGTGGGTGCCCCTACTCCAAAACTCATCCATTTCCCTTAATGTGTTGTTTTCCACCCATGTGCAGTGTTAAATTACAGTCCTGACTATGGAAGGGGCTTTGCCAGCTCATGGCTGCGTAAATCCTCAAAATATTTCCCAGCCTATTGTTGTGACAGCCTGCAGTAGCCCAGGCACATGAACCATATGTCAAACCTCTAGCTTTAACTGGGTGGACGTTTAGCATAGTGTCATTTGCAAGTTAAAAGTTGCTTTATTCTAAATCCTGGTTAGTGACAATCATGTCTGCATTGTGTTATAGCTAGTGACCGGTAGCCCAGTTCATGCAACCAAATGAAATAGTAGGACTCATTCATTCAGCAAGTTTATTTTGCGAGTCTGGGTTTTTGGACTTTTGATCATCAGTTTATGTCATCCGTATGTAATTGGCAAATCTAATATGTGCTTTAAAAGTTTATCCTAATTTGAATGTTGGCAAACAGCTCTTATTGGTTGCCTTCAAGTTGTCTCTCACAGTGACCTTAAGGTGAACCTGTCATGGTGCTTTCTAGGGCTAAGAATGTGTGAACCAGTGTGTTTCCATGGCTGAGCAGGGAATCGAACCCTGATCTACAGTGTCATTGCCCAACACTCAAATTACTACACCACGCTGGCTCTCAACAAACTAGATACAGTCTATTTTGATCTGCATGTCTGTTGTTGGGGGAGAAGAGCTATGTTTAAATGTAATGGTGCCTAAGAATTCCTATCTGAAAACAAAGTCATAGTTCATTTGTACAGAGCAGTGACTTTGTCAAGAGGATCGGATGAATTCAAAACATCCTGTTTTCCTGCAAATGTGCTCAGTGATAATGAGGGGAGAGGAAAGGGGAAATAAAGAACATTCCATACCAATTATGGTGTGTCAGTCGAATTGTTTTCAAAGAGCACATGTCTTAGTTTTTTTGCATTATCTTCAAATTCTTGTGGATACAGACCTATGCATATGCATGCATCTTTACTTGGAAGAAAGAGCCATTTAAATTTAGTGGTACTTACAGTAATCTTCAATAAATGGTTTTAGGATTAAAGTTGTAAGGAAAAATTACACCTTGTATCTTTTTTCTGCTTGTAGCCCTTTGTATGTTTCCATTCAATGTTTCCATTGCAAAGTATAAAAACAAAAACAAGAAAAACTTATTGAAAGTGGCTTGCTGTGGTGAGAATGGATTTGCTCGCTGTTTCTGGTAGGTCTCCTGTGTGCCTTTAAGCAGGCCCATAACAAGTAGAAGTTCAACCGGTAAAGATTTTTTTTTCCTTGTTGAAGATTATAGGTATCAGACAATGAAGCTGAAGCTGTCAGGCTACAGTTAAGGGCAGGGGTGAGTAACCTGTGCTCCTACAAATGTGGTTGGACCACAACTCCCATCAACCTTGGCTTAGAATAATAAATGGTGATGGATGATGGTGTTGTAATCCAACAGTTTCTAAAAGTACACAAGTCCCCCCTCCCCTGGTATAAGGGGATCCTTTTTGCTTTGTTTTGATTCCTATTTATTGATTTGAAATACTTATATATGACCCATCATTATGTTAATTTATGTCTCCTGCTTATTGTTACATGTGTAGCCCAATGTTTGGCTGAATTCCCAGCGTGGCTTTGACCATTTCAAAAGCATTGCTAGATGAGTGTTTTTGAAACTGGACTGTTATAATATGTGGGTGCAGAATGTACAGCAGATTAAAAAATAGTGGAAGAAGTTGTTTTAAACATCTCAAAAATAAGATCAACAAAGTGAACATCAAGCACAAACTTTCTCATGAAAGCTTTTTTACACAAATCTACCCTAACGTAAATAAGACTTGAAGATTTCTTCCCCACTCCCATTTTAAGACTATTACAGTCTGCAACTAAAATGTGTTCATATTGTTTGTTTGTTACAACTGAGATTCTGCATCGTCAGATGTAACAGATTTTTTCTGAGGATGCCACCTCATCACCCCACCAAAATCTACTTTTTCAGCCTGGCAGCAGCCCAGCTGAAGGATTTCTGAGATGCTGCAAATTGGGGCTCTAGGAAATGAAATTCCTGGACTTGAGGAGGGTCAATAAGAGGCAGCTGGAGAGACCTGCTGAGGGTTCTGCCAGAATTGCTTCTCTCAAGGTACTCCATGACTGGGGTAGCCCTGCAAAGATCATTTTCCAGTGCTCCAGTCTTCAGCACCTTTGGTTGAGATGCTGCCAGACTGAAATGGTAGATTTGTGGGGTCATATTCAGTCATTAGCAACTGCAAACAGGAATTCTAGCAGTTACAATATCCAGCTCACAATCTCATATCGGAGTTGCTGAGAGGGAAGGTTCACCTGGAAAAGAAGTGCCTGAGGTGGGGGCGGCAAGCATTGGAGAACCTCACAAATGATCAAATCTGTTAAAATCAAGCATGCAAATGTGGAGGGCCAACTGTAGAAACATAGGAAACTGATTCTACCAAGCCATATCATTTGTTCATTTCAACTAGCGGTTTTGAACCTGACACCTTTAGATGACAGGTATATCTCAGCTAATGAAGTACATGTGCAACTTCTTTAACAGAAAATTTGGTACCAAAGGCATAAATGACATTGAAGGAATAGAAATAGGTTCCTACACCATCACAAAAGTAGAAAAGTAGTTCAACCTGTTTCAGCAAATATTTTAGTCAATACTGACAATATGCCAGGTCACGTAAGCCTTGCAGAACTAAAAAAAATTCTGAATCCTTAAGAGATCACTTGAAACCTTTTTCTAAAATGCACTCAGCAATGATATTTCTTTCTTTCATTAGCCTCTGCTTCTTATGATCTCCGTTCTGGTGGCTAGACTTATAGATCTATACTTCTCTGACATGCCGGTGTAGCTGGTGAGGCAGGCTTCTCTCTCTCCTTTTCTCTTTGTTGTGCATGCACAATAAGGAATTCTGGAGAAAGGAACTGTTTGCCTTGCCTTTTGTAGACAGGTACACACAGCTACAAGCAGGATCAGGTAGAACAGGATCCCATTATTACCCAGCTCAAGTTTTTATTGCAATGTTTACTACAAAGACACTGCTGCAGCCTGCTAACTAAAATTCTATGTTGCTCCATCCCTCCTTCACCATCCTCCCAGTGCTAATGCTACTAAAAATTTCCAGCTAGACAGAAAATAAGGAAGAAAAAGGAAAACTGGGAGGATATAAAAAGACTTTGTAAAAAGTAGCTTTGTTAACTGAGATATGCCTGTAAATGCAGGCACTGTTCGTTGAGCTATGCTCTCTCTCCTAAAAAGATTCTGCCTTGAAGAAGAATATTTTGGTATGACTATGGCCTCACACTAGAAGCATAACCTTAATGATATAAAAGATACATAAGAGCCAGAGCTGTGTAAACTATCTATCTATCTATCTATCTATCTATCTATCTATCTATCTATCTATCTATCTATCTATCAGGTTAGAACTCCCAGAATCTCCTAGCCAGAATGACTACTTACTGCGTGATTCTGGGATTGTATAAAAAGGGAATTTTCCTGAGCTGTGATACAAACTCTTGTATAACATACACCTCTCTACTTGTGCAATAATCTCTAAAGGCAGCGTCCCTTTTTCTATGACATGTTGCTGTTAATTTTCTTTTGCATGTAACTTCTTATGAAATATTTTTTAATTGAATGTTTATGCTCATTGTGCTGTATAGGTCTTTTATTGTTTGTGACAGGTGCCTATGGTATATGTTATGGGTAGAAAGATGATGTGCATGATATAACATTACATGACAACTTTTATTTATGATTGAGAGTGTGTGTATGGGCAGCGGCTAGCAATTCTGACCAAAGAACAAAGACACTAGTAGGTGAAGAAACAGAATGAGGCTTTATTGCAAGAACTCCATTAAAGATAGGAAAGCCAACACAGAAGTAAGTCAGTTTCACTTTTAGTAGAAGTGAGAGAATAAGGCAGTGGGAAAAGAAGAAGTGGAAAGATCCCTAAAAGTATCAATTTACATAACGAAACTGCTATGATAGGAAGATATAAGATGAGGAGACTTTGGGTCACTGGAAACTGCTTAATACTATCACTGCTGCTCAAAGACATCTTTAACTCTTTAGGTATTGACCATTGTTGCATTTCCAACAATATACAGTCAGCCCTCCACATTTGTGGTTTTAACTTACACAAATTTGGTTATTTGCGAGCTTGTCCTGTAGATGTCGAGTGATTGTCCTTCAATCATGTGTTATGCTAGCTCTACCACCAGGATGGTTGTCACCAGGACACACACACACACACACACCCCTGCACACCCTGGAGATGCTACCGTTGCTGGCCATTGACACTTCTGCCATCAGGTTCATGGGAGTAAGCAAAAGGTCCTTGCTGCATCCCTGAATCAGGGACTGTGTTCCCCTCTCTCTCTTTCTTGCAGGTGCACACGAGAGGAATTATACAGCTGGCCATGGAGACCAAGGACACAGTGGTACACCTTCCCTCTTCCTTTCTGTCTTTTAAGGAAGAGCAGCCCTTAAAAAACCAGCTTCTGGTTCTCCTCCTCTGCCAGCACCATGAACCCTCTTCCAGTGCCCCCTACATGTAGATTTGGGGGACCTAAAGATATTTGTTATTTTGCACTTCTGCAGGGTTCCTATGCTGCTAATTTTCAAGTATATGGAGGGACAATTGTGTTTGTTTTAAAAGCCAGGGTTTTTCCTGGAGAAGGAACTAAAAGCCAGGACCGGACAAAATTAGTAGTCTTTTTAAAACCTGAATTAACAGTGACAACAGAATCTGCATGTTGTAGGGATTTGAGTGTCAGGCTATGACTCTGGAGACCAGAGTCTGAATTCCTACTTGACCTTGGAAATCCACTGAGTAACCTTGGGCAAGTCAAACTTTCTCAACCTCAGAGGAAGACAAAGGCAACCACCCTCTAAACAAACCTTGCCAGGAAAAACCTGTGATAAGTTCGCCTTAGGATTGCTGTAAGTAGGAAATGACATGAAGGAGCACAAAAATAACAACAACAGTTTGAAGGGACTACAGTTACCTGTAAAGGAGCTTTAAAACAAAAACACACACCTATGAGTTAAGAAGATTTTAATTGTTTAGAAGCATTGTGCTATTTGTATAGATGTATATGATGAATTGAGTAAGCTTTAGTAACTAAATAATTCTGCATAAAATATGTATATATAATTTTTTTTTGAGGAATGGCTTTCTCTGTTAGTTTTATTTTGATGTATGCATGTGTCTTTAGAAGAGGCATTATACAAAGCAGTTATCTGGTTGATTGGGACACTTTTTTATTTTTGAGCAAAGGCTTTATAATTCCTTTTAATGAATTAATCAACAAAATATTGGCACCTAATAATAATAATAATAATAATAATAATAATAATATTTAAAGTTTGAAAGATGTAAGCAAAGTAGTGTAATCACCAATTATTGCAAGAAGGCTTTATTAAAAGGTTTGTTGCATGAGTCCAAACATGTCAGTGGGTTGTGACAGGGTGTATGCTAACTTCTTCAAACCTGGCGTTGTCCAGATATGTTGTATTAAACTTCCCATAATTCCAGGGTTGACTTTGACTTATGGCAACCTTATCAACAGCTCTGCTTAGGTTTGCAAACTCAGTCTTGGTTTCCTTGATTGAATTTGGTCTTCTTTTTTCTCTCTCCTCTGTCTTCCTGTTTATTAAGCATTATTGTCTTTTCTGGTAAGTTATGTTTTCGCATGATATGCGAAGTTCAGCTTTGCTTTGCTCTAAGACTCATTTATTTGCTTTTTGGCAGTCCATAGTATTCTTCTCCCGAACCACATTTCAAGGGAGTTGATTCTCTTTCTATCAGTTTTCATCACTGTCCAGTTTTCAAAACCATACATAGAATTGGAAATACGATGGTCTGGACAATCCTGACTTTGATATTCAATTATATATCTTTACACTTGAGGATGTATGGCTATATAATCCCTGCCTGTCAAATGGCCAAACTGGCAGAGAATTATGGGTATTGGAGTCAAAATCATCCAAAGGGCATTGAGGTGGGAGCTGCTTCCTGTTGTTAAAGCAAAGGCAGAAAAGAAGAAGAGGCATTGTTCTTTTATGTGTTTTGTACTTTTATCCTTCACAGCACTATAAATGCAAAATGTTCTTAAAGGAAAGAGCAACCTTTCAAATCAAAGAAAGGGCAAGTTCTTTTTAAGATGTCGGGTATCGTTTCTGTTGTAGATAAAAACGTTATGTAAATTCTTTTAAAAAGCTAACTCTAATCTGTCCTGTCACATTATATAGCCTTGGCATAGAACAGTAATCTTTGACTCTTGTAATGCAGAGTTAGCTTAAAGAAAAAGCTGTGGAAACATAAAGTGTGTTCATGATAGACCCTGGATTGTTAATAAAATAAAATAAAATAAAAAATTCAACTCATTGCTTGTTAGTCTTTGTTCTCAACAGTAAGGTTACACTTTAACATGAATCTAGTTCAGTTTTTACAACCCGACCCAGAATAGTCAAAAATTGCCCACAAAACTTTGAAAATCCTCCCCTCAAAGTAGTTTTTGGAATAACAAGTAAATGGTACTCGTTTTATAAAAATTTTAACATTAGTTTCATTGTCATTGAAACCTCTAGAAATAGCCATGGTTTTTTCTCATAACTTTAAACACTTTTTAAAAAGTGACAAGACCTAAGTACTTATTGCTACAAGTAAGGGCTTGTTCTTGATGTTAACTGCCATCAAACTGGCGTTGACTTGTGAAGGTCCCATCAAGTAGAGACCTCCAGGTCACCCTGTCATCAACAACCATGCTCAAGGCTTGCAAATCAGACCTGTGGAAGCATTAAAGGAGCCTATACACCTGTAATGTGGTCTTCCTCTTTTCCTACTGTCTTCTGCTTTACTAATTGTTTACCAATCGTTATCATAGTTTCTGCTGAGCCATGTCATCTCATGGTAATCCAAACATGTAAGGAATTTTTTGATTTACTGACATGGTGGAAGTTGTGTTGCAGCAGTGAGTACTATGAATTTTGTTGGTGTGTCTTAATTAGAGTAGATTCATCAAATCAATTGGAGTATCTTCTCACCAGTCAACAACTGATTCAAGAGAACTAGGGCCTTTCCACACTACACTGTTATAGTTATTCCACTTTCAGCATCCTGTGGAATTTTGAGGTTTGTAGTTTACTGAGGCCAAAGAGCTCTCTGGCTGAGAATTCTAAATGCCCTTCTTTCAATCGCAAACCCCAGGATTCCATAGGATGTTGAAAGTGGAATAATAACACTATAACAGTGTAGTGTGGAAAGGTCCCTACTCTAATTGAGGCTCCCCAACAAGATTCAGACCAGCTGCTCACTGGATAAAGAGGAAGGATATTTTTCATACTTCCTCCCCATTCAAAAGTCTTAATATCCTTCTTCCCTTTAATGTTCTACATCTTGTTAGAGAGGGTGGCTCGTGTGAGGTTATTATTGGAATGAAAGGTCAGTTGGAGACTTTACCCCATCACAGTGGAGGTGCCCATCTTAGGATGATGAGTTTGAACCAAATTGCAGGCAGAAAAATAAGTTTAGAGCATTTATTTAGGAAATACAGTGGGCCTTCCACTTTCATGGTTCAGCACTCATGGATTTGATTATTCACAGGTTATTTTATTAATTTAATTATTAAAGCAGTTCTTACTCTATTTGTCCCTGCCACAGAAAAAATACCTTCTTTCTAGGAATCTCTAGGCCCTCCACTGTGACTCTGTGGCCCACTTCCACTGGAAGCTGATCATAGAATCCTGCTGAACCTAGAGATTCACAGAGAAATGTTCACAGGTTAAAAAAAAATAATATTCATGATATTTATTTTTATTTTCATTTTGTCTTCTATTGTGAGGGTCTTGCTCACCTAACGTCTGTGAAAGTGGAGGGACCACTGTACATTAATGGATAGCAACAGCCTGATCCTTTCTAAACTAATCTAAAAGAGAAAAGGATGTGAATGAGCCATGTTGCAGTATGTCCTCCCTTATCAAAGAACAGATGAGAACAGAGCAGAGGGGTTCAGTCTGGAATGGTTCTTTTTCTTTTACAAGAGGGCAGTCACTTAACTAATCCTGACTGAACCAGACAATGTTACCTGCCCAAAACTCTTTTGGGATCAGTGGCTGGCAGAGGAAGAAAAGCAAGCAGGAAAGGAAAACAGAAAAATCCTAATTCCTCTCTGTCTGAGCCAGCTCATCCCTTGTGGACAAGAGAGCAGCAAGAACAAATACAAAAGCTACTGTCTGCTAACGCATCTGCTGTGAGTTTATTCTACAAATAACATTTTCTGAGATCTTTTGTGCATTACATAGCAACAAACCCATCTTGCTACTGCAATAACACAGTGGTACCCCTTGGGCAAGTCAGTGTCTTGACATATGTGTATTTTCAAATTATTGTCTCTAGCAGTCCTGCTTTTCAGAAAGGCATGGATTTTGGGTGTGAATACTCTTGAGTCCATGCTTTTTAATGTATTTTTGTTGATCCCTTCTTTTCTTTTCTTTTCTTTTCTTTTCTTTTCTTGATAATGCTTGTTGTTGTGTTCCATCAAGTTGTTTCTGACTTATGGTGACCCTAAGGCAAACTTATTATGGGGGTTTTTGGGGGCTGAGAGTGTGTGATGCACCCAGGGATCGTCCAGTCAGTTTCCATGGCCATGTGAGGAATTGAACCCTGGTCTCCAGTGTTGTAATCCAATGCTCAAATTATAAAAACATTTTTACAGTACACTCTTAAGAATATCTGTTCAGAAGTAGGGCCTGTTGAATTCAGTGGGGCTTATTCCTAGGCAAGTAGTGATTACTGTGTAACAGTTTTATTATTGAATGTGTTTTAAATGTTTTGAGTTTTGTGTGTATTTATTTTTAATTGTGTTTGTTAATATTTAGGTGTGTATATCAGGAGTGGAAGTCATGCGGCTCTCTAGATGTTATGAAACTGTAGTTCCCAGCAACTCTGTGCGACATAGCCAGTGGTGAGCAATGCTGAGAGTTACAATCCAATAGTATTGGGAGAGGCACATGATTCTCCCCTTTAGTATTAAGCATGGTCTCTTTAATAGTTCTTGCCCAAGGATTTGAGTTACTTCATTCCCTCCCAGCAAGAAAAGAGGGTTGCTGTTAGGATATATGTGTTAGCCTCTGGTTAAGCATCATATCTGATCCTCAAGACCAAAAGCATTATGTTTTCATAGAATCATAGGGTTGGAACAGACCACAAGGGCCATCTAGTTCACCTCCCTGCCATGCAAGAATACATAACTAAACAATTTCTGAACAATGCCCATCCGACCACTATTTAAAGACCTCTAAAGAAGATGAGACTACCATCATCTGAGGCACAATCTATTCTGCTGTTAAACTGCTCTAACAGTAAAAATATTCTTCCTAAGGTTTAGTTGGCATCTCTTTTCTTGTAATTTGAACCCATTGGTTCATATTCTTATTTCTGGAGAAGCTGAAAAGAAGCTGTCTCCATCTTCCACATGACATCCTTTCAGATGTTTAAAGATAGTTATCATGTCACCTTTTGGTCTTCCCTTCTCCAGACTAAACGTATCTCGCTCCCTAAGTCATTCTTCATAAGGCTTGCTTTCCAGACCTTTGATCATCTTGATTGCTCTTCTCTGGACATGTTCCAGCTTGTCAATATCCTTCTTGAACTGTGGTGCCCAGAACTGGATACAATGAAGTATGCAGCTTACAAAATAACTGGTGAAGTACAAGAGGAGACTCTTTGTCATAACAAGTTGAATCAGGGACCTTCTGTATGATACTATGCTAATACTCCTACAGCTGACCTAGATTCATTTCCTGCTCCCAGTTTCTTTTTAAGGGAACCCCCCTTTTCTCCCTACTTATGTGCAGTTGTGTCAGATTCAGACCCAGAATGTAAGAATGCCACTTTTTGTGGTTTAGGACTCCCAGAACCCTGCAGCTAGCTTGACAGTGGCTGGGGAATTCTGGGAGTTGCAGTCCAGCAGTTTCCAAGCTCTGATCGGGACTAGGCCATCCTGTAGTCAAAAGCAGAACTGTGATCTTAGACCAGTAGGGATGTTCATTGGAAAATCAGTATGTGGAGGGGTTCTAAGCACTTATTCCTATCAATCCTCTCTTGTATGTGCCGTGTTACAGAGGTCTCTAGAAAGGTAGAACTTGGAAGCAGTGAGGTACTAGTAACATTGTTCCCTGTAACTAGTTTCCCTTTGACATAACAATGGTCAATAGAGCTACGTCTTGAAACTGGTGCAACAAATAGGATAAATATTAGTTTACTAATGTAAAAGTTTTAGGTATTTTCAAAAAGTTACTTCGGGGATATCTTAAGAGGCATTTTGGCAGGAAGTTTGCATGTTTTATGCAATTTTTCTCATCAATCATAAGGTTATTTTTCCCCTAAAAAGAACAGTAACAGGGAAGTAATAAGCAATGCAAAAAGTTGACATTTTAAATCTTTTCATTCTCATTTTGAATAACATAAATGGGTTACTTTTAAAAGACTGTAATGAGTGATGGAATGAATTAAAAGCTAATTTTGCTGAGCTCCATGTTGAAGTGGATATGGAGTCTATCATTACCCAATTGTAACTTGCAGTTCCTTCTTGAGTGCTTACACAATCCAATTTTAAGAAACAAAAGTGTATGTATTGCTCCAAAGTCCTATTCTTCTTAGTTTCTTTTTTTCTTAAGCTTCTATTATACCGAATGTTGATGCAGCTTTGCCCAGGCTGCTTGATGATACGTTGCTCATTTGACGTGAGAAAACCCTTGTCTCATGTTGAATATAGAGAAGCAAAGCCAAATCTTGGCATTTAGCCCAAGCTGATAGGACTGCAGGCTGGGGAAGTCAGAAAAAGAGAAGGAAATATTTTACAGAGAGATTTGTTGAGGCTATAATTACAAATGATGAATGACAGGGCTGGGAGTGGTAACAAGAACATCTTTGGAACCTTTAACAAATTGTGTCAAGGAGTAACTCTGCTGTGCTGCCATGACATCGTGATGGAAGAAGTTGCAGCTGGTAGACATTCTGTCTCTCAGACAATTCACACGTGCTTAGTCTGGTTTTACAATCTTCCTTTCTGGAAGTTACCCAGGGCCAACATAATGAGATATTGGTTTCTGTTGGCAGTCCTACTGGCTTTTCTGGCTACCTGAAAATCTGGAAAAATTGGGAGTATGGTTTATCATTCAGCTGTAACATACAATATCTCAAGCAACCTGCTACCATCTAGAGGTGTACAAAACTTCTGGCCAGTGGCCATGCTGGATAGGGATAATGGGAGTTGCAATTCAAAACACTGGGGACACCAGGTTGCTTACCCATGTCTCCATTTGTTACCAGTATAAATTATTTTAAGCCAGGAGTGGGGAATAGTACTAATACTTGGTCTTATCCAAGCTGTCTTATTTTGTCCAGTATGTTCTTTCTGGAAGCACTTTCAAATAGGTTACAATTGTATTTTGGATTGCAAAAACTCATCTTTCTTCCTACCTCCTTTTTTTTTTTTTTTTTCCTACCTCCTTTTGACAGTTGTACTGTAGTTTGCAATGGTCTGTTTGTGCAACTACTTTGGCCATGTTGTTTCCTTTCTGTCTCTTTCTGCTAAAGCCAGCTCCACAAACTGTGTGTTGAAAACATCAGGTGGTCTGTTCAGCCACATCACTGATTGCTTGTTGCTGCTATGTGCTGTGTGGGATATTTGCACTGTGTAGCTCATTGTAGATTTTGTTTAAGCAAGTTTAAGTTTCTTTAATTTGCAGTTACATCTCCTTGGTTGTTTTAGTGTCGAGCACAGTTTTAAAAATAACCCCTTTGGTCTTTTCTTGGCGGTCACTTCTCAAGGGCAGGAGTGCTGGACCCATGCCATATTAATTACACATGTACTGTAATACACAGCGACACCTGTGAATTACATAAAAGGCTTCATTCATATGGAAGTCTTGAGTTGGTGCTCCTTGTGGAAGCCAAGAACAAGTTCAAACTGTGTACAGAAGATGCATGAGGTAGCAATGGGAAAGAGAGTGAAGGTTGAGAATCGAAGTCCTTTTTTTCTTTTTCTTTGTCTTTACTTTCTGATTCTTGGTGTGTGTGGAAGGTTTGTGAGACAGCCAGGGTGATGTAGTGGTTTGGGTGTTTGGCTTTGACTCTCGAGACCAGGGTTTGAATCTCTGCTCAGCCATGGAAACCCACTGGGTGACCTTGGGCACGTCACACACACTTGGCCTCAGAGGAAGACAAAGGCAAGCCCCCTCTGAACAAATCTAGCCAAGAAAACCCTGTGATAGGTTCACCTTAGAGTTGCCAGAATTTGGAAGTGACTTGAAGATGCTCGCCAACACCTACAAAGTCTGTCTGCAGCTTTGAATACCTGACTAGTATAGATACTTGGATTGTTCCTGGTAGGCACCATGTAGTCCTGTGTATCAATGTTGTTTTAGAGTCAGACCTGAGTCTGTTTTGTTTGTAGAGATTGTGCCTGGGCCCTTCTATGTGCAAAGGGTGTTCTCTACTACTAGACTTATCAGCAAACTCAGATCTTATTTCTAATAATAGTCCTTGACCCAGGAATCTGTGGAGCAATTCTAAACTGATACATCTCTGAGTATACACTGAATACACATTTCTGTTGTCAGAGAGTCATTATGGACATTGTCACACATGTGGGTTCAGGAGGAAAGGATCTTAGGTAGAATAAAGCCTTTGCGTTTTCTTTGTGTGTGTGTGTGTGTATGGGAGAGAAATTATTCTTCATTATAAAGTGGCAAATTGGATTTCCTCTAAATTAAAATTCTTCTTTCTCCCCCTTTCAGATTATAATGAGGTAGAAGGAAATATCTGCCCATTACCTACCTCTAACAAGTCAGAGAGCTGTTTAGGGAATCAGAATGACCATTGCCAGTAATTTTTGCTTACTATAATATGTGTTACTTGCATGAAACTGTTTACTTCTAAAAATGCTCAAGTGGTTCTTGTACTTCTTGAACAATAACCTGTTCTGAATTAAGCTTACAAGCTGCATGTGCTGATTATTTCTAATTGTAACAAGGATAAGAAAAGCAGTATTTTCTACTGCTGATCCTCCATATCAGTATTCAAAGAGTCAACCAGCATCGTTTGAAAATATCAACCCCCCTCACAAAAAAAAAATCTAGAAAGCAAACTTTGATTTTGCTATTTTATATAAGGGACACCATTTTACTAAACCATTCTATATAATGAGAGTTGAGCATCCACAATTTTTTGTGGGGGGGGTCCTAGAACCAAACCTTAATTGATATAGAGGGCCCTAGGTACTCTAATATAATGCCATCTCCCTTCAGCTGTAGCAGAAGGTGCTACTTGCACTCCTGCAACTCAGAGCAGAGCTTGAGAAACATTACCTTGTTAGACTACAGCTCCCAGTAGCAATAGCAATAACATGTGCATTTCTATACTGCTTATTAGCTAAGTGCTCTCTAAATGGTTTACAATGTGTTAGCTAATTCCCCCCAATAAGCTGGGTACTCATTGTACTGGCCTGCAGAATGATGGAAGGCTGAGTCAACCTGGAGCCTGACAGGATTGAATTCACAACCTTGTGGCTGCAGTACCAGCATTTAACCACTGCACCAGTATGGCAGTTCCAGCCTTTAACCACTGCACCAGTATGTCTAGAGGATCCTGGGAATTATAGTCCAAAAAAGTAACATTTGAAGCCCTGGTTCTAAGCATTAGTTGGAAAATTGCCACAACAAACACAACCCCCAATATACCTCCAGAGCCTGTGAATGTTACTGTTTTGGATTATAACTCCCATAACCCTCTAGCCAACATGCCAGATGAAGGGTTCTTATTTTTTTAACCACTTTCCCAAGCTTTGGCTTAGAGCCATATGTGATCAGGAGTTTCTGTGATTTAGCCTTCTTCCTTAAGATTTTAAGGAAAGAAAAAAAAATTACAGGCATAAGGGACTATAAGGAAGAACTGGTTATAGTTTTTATGAGTACTGTATCTTCCAGGCTCATCCGATCTGCCCCTTTGCTTCCTCCAGTTGCCAATAGACTTCTCCCTGCTCCCACTCCAACACACACATAGGAACACTCATCAGTGATGTTTCTGGTAAGAATCCTTCAACTGAAGTCAACCCATAAGGATATGGTTGGCCATCTCTGTGCATTGCCTGGTTCCTGCAGGATTAGTAGAGGTTATAATGTACTTGTAAAGTCTGGAGGTTAAGCTAGTGGACAAAGAGGAAAGGCTGGGCCTTTGTGAGATGAAAGGTCTAACCCTGTTGGTGACAGGGCTTTAAAAGTTCAGGTAACATGGGAAAGATATCTGACATAGGCCATTTCCACACTACATTGTCATAGTGCTATTATTCCGCTTTCAACATCATATGGAATCCTGAGGTTTGCAGTTTGGGGAGGGGCATTTAGAATTCTCAGCCAGAGAGCTTTTTGCCCTCAGTAAACTACAAACCCCAGAATTCACAGATTGTGGAAAGTGGAATAATAGTGCTATAACAGTGTAATACAGTAATGGTCTGAGTTCCTGTCAGTCAGAATAGCCAATAATGTGCAAAGTGGTCGAACAGTCTCTGCTGATATGAGGCAGATCCCTCTTTTCTTTGAATTTAGTTGCAATATTCACAATACCATAGTGTGTATGTAGGCTGTGAACCACTCCCTCTGTATCCTGAAAGTGGCTTGTTCTTAGTCAACTTAGGCCCTTTGCACACGCGGGCGAAGAAATGGCTGGAAACACGCTGAAACGGAGCTTACCTTAAACCGGGTAAGTCCGTCGCCAGTGGAGCAGCGCATTTTCGCTGCTCCACACTCGTCGGCGTCCCGTGGCATCCTGCAGTGCCCAAAATGGTGGCTTACGACTGGCGGAGGCTCTCCACCAACCGGAGAACCTCGCCAGCCGGAAATCCTGCCCCCGGCAGATCTGCAGGCACGCCCTTGCACGCGCCTGCAAATCCACACTGGATACTGTGACGCGGCTGCACGGGGCTGCACGCCCCGTACCTTTCAAAAACCACATAAAAAGTGGTTTTCAAAAAGCACGTGGCACCGCCACTTCCGGTCACCCTAGCGCAGATTGGGGTGTGGAACTATGCAAAAGTAGTCCGCCCAATCCACTTTATGGTGTAGACGACCTCCGTCAGAAGTCACTGTACACCGTTTTTTAACCCCCGTGTGGAAAGGGCCTTAATCTCATTAGGATTACAAAAGACCTGCTCTTGGCAGAAATGGAAACCTCTAGATGTGGAAAATCACTGACAGGAGTCTCCCGGGGGTGCATGGCTATGAAGTTACCACGATGAGCACTCTTCCTTCACCATTTACAAACACTACTGCTGAGTGTTGAGCCCTAATCATTTGACAATATTACATGTTTTAGTCTTTTTCTCCTTTATACTTTGCAGACGACATTTGGTCTCCTTTCCAATCCCAGTTATAAAGCACCACAGTCTCCTGAGCTCTGGGGAATTTTGAGATAGAGTTATGCTAGGAAATGTTGCACAGGTCCATTTTCCAAAAGAGAAGCACTCAGTTAATTACATCAGAGATAAAGCCCCCTCCCCAACTGCTTTGCTCCATACTATAGCATGCATATCTATTAATCTGGCCCTGGATGAAACACTGAAGAATTCCTTTTCATTATTCAAGATTGCAAATATTGTTATAAACAAATAAAATTACACAAAGGGCAGAGGGATGGCTTTCAACATAATTCAAATGTGGTTGGTATTTACACTTCAAAAATTGATATTGTCCTAGGGACACAAGACTATAAAACTGGAATGTGGAAAGAAATTTCTCTGGATGCCTATTGAGACAAACTCTTCAGTGTGCTTGAAATGCTCCGCTGAAAAACCTGGAGCTCTTCAAATGCCAGGTTCAGCATTAAAGGAGAGGCTACTTCTTAATCTAAGCATGAAAGCAGCCAGTCAGCACAACATAACGGGGCTCTTGATCATGTTATCCTGTGGATCTGTGTAGAGGAAAGATTTAAGGGGTCATAGCTGTACTGCTGACTTGTTAGCCTGAAGGGTTTCGTTCTTAAACCTGGATAAATATAGATCGTGCAAATCTGCTCTGAAGATTAGTTGCAACTGCTTCGTCATTTATGGTGGGTGTTTTTTTCTTTCCACCATTCTCTAGGATGAAACTTTTGCACGGTTTTGTATTAAGTTGCATTGTGGATTATGTTCTTCAGGTTCATAGTGCTTGAGCATTGCAGAGGTATTTAAGTAGTGCATGTCACTCATTAGTAAAGCTTTATTAATTAGCCCACAAGAGTTACAGGTCTGTAGATGGCTTCACTGGTATGTTTTCACTGAGTTGAAGGTGTTCTGCCTAAATTTAATTGTTGTCCTTCCCAAATATAGTAGATCCATTAATTCAGCAAAAACATGGTCAGTTAACACTTAACATAAGTTCAGTTGATTCAATGTGTCTAAATCTACTTAGGACTAAAATTTGGATTCAGGCCATAGTCTTCATAATGATTAGAGTATTGGATTATACAGGCCTCAAGTCCCAAGTTCAAATCCTTAAGTAGTGATGAAGTTCATTGGTGTACCCTGGTTATTTTGCACTGCATCCCTGTCACATTTCATAGTTACATTGTTGTTGTGTACCTTCAAGTCATTTCTGAATTGTGACTACCCTAAGGTGAACCTGTCATGGAGTTTTCAATTTGTTCAGAGGGAGTTTGTCCTTGCCTTCCTCTGAGGTTGAGAGAGTGTTACTTGCCCAAGATCACTCAGTGGGTTTCCATGGCCAAGTAGGGATCTGAACCTTGGTCTCCAAGTGTCCTAGTCAAACACTCAAATCACTACACCATGCTGGGTCCTACTACTACTACTACTACTACTACTTATTATTATTATTATTATTATTATTATTATTATTTCTATCCCGCCTCTCCACATGGATTGAGGCGGCGAACAACATGAAATACCTGAAATACATTAAAAAACATTAAAAACATACCCAATCCTCCCCACCCACCAACCCACCTCAACCAACCCCTTAAAACACACAACAATTAACAGTCCATCAATTAACTATTAACAAAACAGCAAGACAATTGATGGGAGGCGATGGGAATGCTAGTCTTGGAAGGCCTGTCAGAACAGATCAGTCTTGACTGCTTTCTTAAAGCAGTCAAGACTGGTAATATGCCGGGTCTCCTCTGACAGGCCATTCCATAGCTTGGGAGCGATAGAAGAAAAGGTCCTCTGGGTAACCGCAGCCAACCTAATTCTGACTGGCTGCAGTAAATTCCTCCCAGAGGACCTTAATGTGCGGGGTGGGTTATATGGGAGAAGGCGATCCCGCAGGTAGGCTGGCCCCAAGCCATGAAGGGCTTTAAAGGTAATAACCAACACCTTGTACTGTGCCCGGAAACTAATAGGCAGCCAATGAAGAGACACATATTCAATAGAAAAAGCTGGTAGATATTTGAAAGTGTAAAAAGGACTTAACCACTTCTCTTGCAGATTAGAGGAGGCTGTTTTTGAATGGCCCCAATGGGTAGTGATTGGGTTTATTTTTTAAATACTCTCTGCAGGTAACACAGCCTTGCTCCTACATGTTGAGAAAAACAGCCCAAGCTATTCCTTGCTGTGCTGCTTTTGTACCTGCAAGGAACCTGACGTAAATCAAACAATATTATTATTTTTAAGTGATTCCCTAACTATAGCAGAGCCCATTCTTGCCTCAGTCCTATTTCATTCTGTTGCATGGATGGTACTACCACAAATATTTTCTTCTGAATGCGATATCACAAGCAGCAAAATCCTGAGCTCTTTAACACTCCACAATTATAGCACTATATCCTATTTCAGCTGTCGTAAATATAGCCTATGAATAATGGGGTTTGTAGTTGGGTGAAGCACTAGAACTCTCAGGCTGAGAATTCCGGATGCATCTTCCTGTACTGTAAATCCCAGGTTTCCAGAGGCTGTTGCCATGGCACTTAAAGTGCAATCTTAGCATTATAATTTTGTAGTGTGAAAAGGCCCCCAGCGACTAAGCTTTATAAAGCTATGTAATTTTTTTATTTCTATTTTTACAAAAAAAAACCTTAAGGATGAAAAAGTTATGAATATGTTCTGAAGATATTTGATATTCTGCCTGTGAAACTAAGAGTGGCAAGTGATAGTACCTGGATGGTATGTCCCACTGAGCTACTCTCAGGATCTTACACCATAGCTTGCAAAAATAACTTTTTTAGACTACAATTCCCAGAGTCTCCTGGTGAGAATGACCAGCTATTGAATATAATAAATCAGTGGGGCAGTATCAGTTTGGGAGGAGGACTTTTCATTTGCCAACTGTTCATTGTGTGCCTATTCAGTGGCCTGTCAGAATATATTTGGTTCTCGAGCCTGGTAATCTAACAGACCTATACCCAATTACCCTTTGTGCTTCTTTATCATCACCAGCTGTGGCTGGCAAACAAAACAATGGGAGCAACAGCAAGTTCAGATGACGAATGTGTGTTTCATAAGTGCCACTGAGTCATTTCTTCTGGTTGTTGTTCTGTTTCATAAACCAGGTGTGCCAAAGGGAGAGATGGCTCAGACTTATACTTGCAACTATGCCAACAGCCATAATTGGGGGGGGGGTGTGAGGGGAAAGAAATGAATGAACAAACAGACGAATGAGCTTCTTTTTGTCTGCCTCCCCAGGATTCCTGGTAAACTTGGTTCTGGATGTTATTCTTCACTATAATGGGGGAATTTAGAAGAGAAGTGGGAAAAAGGGGTGAGTTCTTGGCAAGGCAAAAGGCAGCCTTTATCTGAGAAAGAACATTCTGTCATAAACTATATAAAAATATGTGCAAAGAAACAGTATCATCTCTTGTTTCTGCAGCTCCAAAGGATAGGAGGTGGATCAATGAATTCAAATGTCAGGAAGGAGGATTCTGACTAAACAGCAGGAAGAACTTTGTGAGAGCTATTACTGTATAATAGTAGAATTGTCTCTCTGGTAGATTCTCTGTTGTTGTTGTTGTTGTTGTTGTTGTTGTTTTAAAAAAGAGATGAGATGCCTACCCCTTAAGCAGTGGATTTCTGTCCTGGCAGGGGATTTTACTAGATCGCCCTTGGAATCTCTTTCAACTTAATGATTCAGCAGAGCTGAACCAGGAATTTCTAATAAATTTGTTTTTACTCAAAACTTATGACCAAATCTACCATTCAGCTGAGTGAGGTGGCTACTCAGGTGCTGGGGTATAAACTGCTACTGTTCGTCAGAGGGCTGCAACATTGCTGCCTCAGTTCTTTTCCTCGGTTTGTGGGGGTTACTATTTCTGTTGTCTTCCCTTCCTCCCTTGATGATGTGCTGCCGTTGCCATTTGCCTGCTTACCTATCCCAAGTACCCCTGCCGCAAAGAACTGTTGGTCGTTCAAAGCATCCAGTGCATGTTTGTGCAGAGTCAGAGTTATGTATAAACTCTGCAGTCGATACTTTACTTTACAGGGATTGTCCAGGGGGATAGGTAGGCCATCAGGGAAACCAAAGCAGGTAGGAGACAAGATGGCAGTGAAATAAGGAGGATGAAGTAGGGAGCAAGAAGGAAGTGGCAGCAGTAAAGAAGATGGGGGTGGGGGTGGTCTTGGGTCATGGTTGGTCAGAAGTGATTTCCTTCAGGTTAATGTTCTGTGAGAGAGTGCAAGGGTTTTGTTGGTTCTTTCACTTTCTTTGTCCCTTTTCTGGGCTGATTTGTCATTTTGATGGTGGTGGTCAAACTTCTTTCACCACACTGAGCGGTTGAATTAGGCCAGGAGATATTGCCTCACTGACTTGGCTCCACGTACCATTGCATAGATCTACATCCCATTAGATACTATATGTTGCATGTATGTATAATATAGCATGTATGTATTTTCTATATATCACTTATCATCGTCAGTATAGTATGAAGTATGAAGCCAGATGAGAGCGCAGGTAATACTTTTGGTCTTCAGTTGAGTGTTTTGTGGTAGAAAAAGGAAGAAAATAGCATCCTCTGTAACAAGGAGTGTAGCCTCAGGACAGCTGAGATGTGAACACATTTTAGTTCAGTTTTTATTTAAAACTACTGCAGATTGGTAAGGGAAAGCCTGCTGCTCTTAAACATCTGTCTGCTTCTTTTCAAATGGCCATACTCAATGAGTGCATCTTATGGCTGGACTTTACATGGGGTATTAGCGGGAGGGGCTCGGGGTATAGCACTCCCCCAGCCAACATCCAAATGTGTGAGTGACATACCCGGTCAGTGTGATACTGTGTCATTGTTCAGGGAACTGTAATTTAGATGTGTGTGCCCTGGAGTCAAGGAACATCTAGCTGTCACTCAGCTGTTTTGCTTCTAGAGAAAGAATGTGCATCTGCACTTCATAGTTAAGACCATTTAATCCCCCTTTAACTGTCATGGCTTCATCCTACTGAACATCAGGATTTGTAGTTTCAGGAGGTACTTGGAAATCTTTGTTAGAGAGCTCTTGTGCTATAGTTCAGGGAGAAGTTCAGTTCTAGCAAAAGTGTAAGTGCCTCATGAAACTACAAATGCTGGGATCCTGTGTAAGGGAGCCATGATAGTTAAAGTGGTATCAAACAGGTATAATTCTGGAGTATTCACAATTTCAGTGGATTGCAGGAATAGCTCAAATTGCACATAAAGGCTATAATTCCCTCTTCCACCCCCAGAATAGTATCAGGTATCAAAAAGGGGTGGGTGGGTTGAAGCTTATGCAAGAGGTCACACTATACAACCATTCATTTCTTTCCTATTCTCTTTTCTTCATCTACTGAAGTCCCCCCTAAGATGAACTTTCAAGAAACAGATTCATAGTGAGAGTGATAGCGCCTTAGGCTGTCATTTTTTTGAGAAATGCCAGGGCTGCATTCCGCCCACCTCCCCCCCATATCAGACTGATGTTAAGCACACTGTCTAAACTATGTGCAAATGTGTAGCAAAAATGAGGAAGCTAATAGCATTCTCAGCCACATTTCAGATAAGACATTTACATGCCATGTTCTGCTGGTTCTTTAGCATGACAGAGAGAGAACAGGGCTGATGTGAGAACGGAGCGGCTTCATTCAAATTAGAACTTTTGTGAGGAGAATTTTGTTATGAGCAGGATCATTATCACCATCATCATCTTCATCTTTATACTCTGTGCTTTTTCCACACCTCACTCACAGTGGATTAAAATTAAGATGATTACAATATAGTTAAAATCGTACAAGAGGTCACTATTAACATACAATTAAACTACGGTGTCCCCTCCACATTTGTGAGGGTTTGGGGCGCAGAACCTTCACAAAAGTGGAAAAACTGTGAATAACTCCCCCCTACAATCCCCCTCCCATTCCCCCCGGAGCTTCCCACCTCCTGTTCCTTTGCATCTGGCTCTGGTGTTCCTGGGGGAAGCAAAAAGACAAACTAAAAGGCTTACTGGTACTTTCCTCTCAGACAGAGAAGAAAAGATCCTGGGATTCTAGCTATTTCTGGTTGCCATCTTGAGGAAGGAGGGATAGGAGCAAAGAGAGCACCTGACCAGTCAGCAACCACTGCACAGCAGAATGTGCAACCAGATGGCAGAGAGGACATGGCTCCAGCAGTGGGAGGGGGCTTTGCTCATCCAAAAGGGGGAAAAAAGTCCATTTTAAGCCCAAGTCTCACAAGCCTGGGGTGAGGAATTCAAGGGAATGAGCCGTGGTGGCGCAGTGGAGGAGCCGTGGTGGCGCAGTGGTTAAATGCCAGTACTGCAAGCCACAAGGTTGTGAGTTCGATCCTGCCAGGCTACAAGGTTGACTCAGCCTTCCATCCTTTCGCAGGTTGGTAAAATGAGTACCCAGCTTGTTGGGGGCATGTATAGAAATGTTTCGAAATACATGCTATTTGTAAGTTGTTCGCCGCCTCGATCCATATGGAGAGGCGGGATACAAATAAATAAATAAATAAATAAATAAATAAATAAATTGGAGGCGGAAAATAGGGGTGGGAGTCAAGCATGTGCCTCATGAATAATCAAATTTATGAAGGTCAAACCCACAAATGTGCAAGGAAGACTGTATCAACAGTATTAAAACAAACACTTTAAAAGGATAAAAAGTTTAAAACCGTACAAATTAAAATAATACAGCATCCTCTTAAAAGCTCTTTCCTTAGAAATCTTCAGTTCTAAAAGCCTGTTGGAACAACAACAACAACAACAACAACAACAACAATAGGACCAATCTCATGGCTCTGCCAACTTGTGAATATAGGTGCACTCTTTGCCAACTGTAACTACAACTGAAGGAAGGGCTTCTGCTGGGAATCTCAGAATCCAGGCAGCCGTCTGGTGGAGAAATATGGTTGATCAGATAGACTGAGCCTAAGTCTTAAACTTCTTTGTAGGTCATAACCAGCACTTTGAATGGTGCTGGCTGTCAGTGGAACTGTTGCAACAGGAGGAGTGTTGTGTTCCCTGTAGTCATCTCCAGTTAACACCTTGGCTGCAGCTCTTTGAACCAGCTGAAGTTGCTGAGTACTCTTCAATTACAGTAATCCAAATCGGATGAAGCTAAGGCATGTGTCACTATGGCCAAGTCTGATCTCTCAAGGAATGGGCACAGATGGTGCACAAGCTTTAACTGCGCACACCCTAGATTAGTGTAACTAACCCTGTGGCAGTCCTCTTTTGCAATTTTTTTATTCTCAGTATGCCTCCATTCCGAGGCTGTGTCCAGCTGGAGTGTATCTCTAGCTTACATTTCCAAATGCACCAATTAAGGGAAAGGTTATGGTACTGTAGGCCTTTGGCCTAAATTGGCTTCTCTTCTCACAGAAACATCCTTTGCACTCAAGACTGGGCAAAGCAGACTTGAAAAGTAAACCATACAATCTGCAATACTTTTTTACTAAGCCAACTGAAAGTAGGACAATTGAATGGTGCAAAAAAGCCACTGACTTCTGACTACAATCATGCGGGACAAAAAATGATGGAGTCGCTGCAAATTCTGCCTCTTTCTTGAGGTGTTTGCTTAAGATGGACTCAGGGGAGGATCGATGCAGGTAGTGGCCACAGCCTTTCCTGGCCATAAGAAGGGTTGGAACAAAAGCCATAAAAGAAGTGCAATAAAATGTTCTTCTCCATTAACAGCAGTCCCTTTGGGGTCTGGGCCTGCCTTCAAAGGTTACTGCTGTTATAATGTGTAAGGCCACACTACAGCAGCTGTATTGTTTGAACTAACCCACTGGGAACCAAAGTAAAGGTTGTCCTGGGAAGATATTCATTGACACTGAAGCTATGTAAGGAACTTTCCCTGAGGCATATAGTTCTCCCTCTTTATTGGACTTCTGTGTGTGTTTATATGTGCTGGCACAGGTCTGCATACATGAACTGCCTCCCTATCTCTGTGTCTGCCTGCATACAGAATGATCTCTTTCAGTTTCACTTTGATTTGGGTCTAGTCTTTTTTGGCTTAATTGCTGATACTGTTCCTCTCTCTCTTCACCACCTGTAGGTTTTATTGTCATACATTTTTAGTTCATAATTGTTAGTCAATCTGAGTGCTGAATGCTAATACACATTTCGAATGAATAATAATCTGCAAACTTTTGGACGTTTTTGTTTATAAAAGCAGAGGAGTGTGTTCCTGTGGGCTCACAGACCACCACCTCCAAAAAAAAAACTACAGGTGAAAGATAGGTAATTGTGTCTGTAAGAGAGAGAGAATGTACAACTGTGATTTTGTTCCCTGAACAGATTAATGTTAGCACTTGGGCGTCATTTAGATTACTGTCTATTCCCGGTGCTTTTTTAAGGTGTAATACTACTTCCACATATGAGCCAGTAATGATTGCTTGCTCCCATGGTAATTTTGTTCCAGTTTTTAGTCCCAATTTTAAAGGAAATATCCAAGTTGAACACATTCAATATATATTTCAGTCCCCAAGAAAGAGGACATGAGGGATTATAGTGACTATCAGGATATTTCACTGATCACCCACAAAAGCAAAAAGATGATCAAGATTTTACAACAAAGACTTTTAACATTGATGGAGTGAGAAATGCTAGCTATCCAAGCTGGATTTAGAAATGGAAGAGACACTATGGACCATATTGCAAACACTCATTGGATAGTGGAGTGCACCACAGAATTTCAGAAGAAAATCAAACTATATTTTATAGATTATAGCAAATCCTTTGATTTTGTAGATAGTAAAAAATATGGTTCACTCTTTAAAAAAATGGGTGTATTTTCCTGATGAATTACCTAAACTCTGATCAAGACGCCACTGTTAGGGCCCAATGTGAGGAAACAGAATAGTTTCCAAGTTGGCAAAAAAGTCGGGGAAGTTGCATTTTATCACCCTATCTTTTTAATTTATATGAAGAAGGCAAAGTGGGATTACACAGAGGAAGGAGGTCTGTAAATTGTGGGAAGAAACATCAACAACTTAAGATATCCAGAAAATAGAAAATAACAGAAAAGAACAAAGATTTGGTAGGACTATTGATAAAAGTTCAGGAATAAAGTTAAAAAGCAGGGTTACAACTGAATATTAAGAAATCAGAAGTAAAGACCAGAGATGACCTGCTAAATCTGAAAATGAGTGAACAGTTAAAGATGTTCTATACCTTGGCTCAGTCATTAATCATAATGGAGACTGTTATCAGGAAACCAGAGGAAGACTCAGAAAGGCAGCAGCTATGAAGAAACTAGATAAAGTCATCAAGAGTAAAGATGTATGTGTGTGTGTGTGTGTGTGTGCGCCTTAAGGTCACCTGTTCACATACGGCTACCCCGAGAATTTCATAAGGTTTTCTTAGGCAAGGAATACTCAGAGGTGGTTTGCTAATCCCATCCTCTGAGATATAGCCTACAGCACCTGGTATTCACCAGTGGTCTTCCATCCAAGTACTAACAAGAGCTGATCTTGCTTAGCTTCCAAGATCAGACAGGACCTGGTGCCTTTAAGGTATTTAGGTTCCTAAGACACATGTCATTAAATACCAAAATGAGGATCATCCATGCAATAGTATTCCGTGTGTGTGTGTAGGATTGTGAAAAGTGGACAGTGAACAAGGCTGACAGGAAAAAAGCTAACTCATTTGAAATGTATGCTGAAGGAGAGTTCTGCAGATACCAGACAAATCAGAGCAAATTAGGTATATTGCAGTGCATAGATTTAGTGCTATGTTTCCACTTTAACTGTCCTGAGAACTTCCTAGGGAATCCTGGGATTTGTTGCTTCATGAGGCACTAGAGCTCTTTGGCTGAATTTTCGAAGCTTTCCTCTCTAAACTGCAAATCCCTGGAGGAGAGTGCTATGGACAGACTGCCAAAAAAAGACAAATAAATGGGTCTGAGAGCAAATTAAGTATGAATTCTCATTAGAAGCAAAAATGGCTAGACTAAGGCTATAATACATATCATGAATTGACATGCACTCAGTGGGAAAGATGATAATGATGAAAAAGTATGAATGTGGTAGGAGAAGAAGGAGACCACATTGCAGATAAATTGACACAACCAAGGAAGCCACTGAGTTTGCAAGTCCTGAGTAGAATAATTGATGACCAGGGCATTTGGACTTCTCTCACTCATAAGGTTGTTGTAAGTTGAAGCCAAAATGACGGCACATAACAACAATCCATGACACTGATTATGTTTAGGGAGTAATGTTGGATATTTCCTTCAAACTTTAAACTAAAGTCCAGAGCTAACTTGGTGCCCTCCTGACATGGGAAACATCAGCCAACAGTGCGTGAAGCTCTGTGTTGTTTCCAGGACCGTAGAAAAGTGCAAGGCTGCTCCACTTGTAGTAATGCAAAAGGTACTAAAGTAAAGGGTATTAATCAATCATACTTACAAGGGCAGGTGCTTCCTTCCATTTATATGTGTGTCTTTATGTATTCAGATAGGAATTCATTCATCCTATTGACATGTAGAAAATGGCTGAAAATAGAACTAGTAGAACTTGTTCTGCATTTGCAAAGGGGATTGCAGTGCCACTGTATGAACTTGCATAATAATCAGGATGTCTAATTAAGCTGAAACATCATGCCCTTTTAATTATGCAATTAAGATGTCAAATTATATAATTAAGGCATGTAATTACATGATGAAAAAATGTTATGAAATTTTCTACTGCTTAGTGAAATTGCATTTTAAACTTGGGGGAAAACCCCACATATCAGCTTTTAGTGTGTAATAAATTTTACTACTGAATCCATAGCACATATGGAGGTGAGAATGATTTCCTAAATTAACAGGGGAGACATTGCAGTATATGTTCCCTTCTAGAGATGTTTTTGCATTTACAGGACACAAGTTCTGGATGCAACAGGTTACATGGTTGCTTCTTCCATAGATTCCTGGTTTGGTGGTCTCTCTTAAACCTGGTAGTTGTACCTATCCTCTCTATGCAAAACCTGCTCAGTGGTCTTAACTAATTGTTCATTCTATTTCTTTTTCATTTTCTTTAATCTGTGTGTTTAAGTAAACAGCACCCGTAAGGTAACATTGCTGCATTAACCCTAACCATGTTTCTCCATCATAAAATGGGCTACAAAGCCACTGGTCATGCTGGTTGGAGGATTCTGGGACGTGTAGTTTCCAAAAGTAATGTTTCTAAGCTCTGCTGTCAGCCACAGGGCAGACCAGTACACAACATGGTAGTGTCGTGCTATGTATTCTCCTCTCTTGCATATTATGAAGAAGAAGAGAGCACTCATGATAGCAACACAGTATGTGCATCGGTCATAATGTCTAGTTAAGTTTGGTATGTACTGATTGCAAGTAGGTACAAAATTTGTCTCTACCAGGAGGAATTTGCTCCGTAACTTCTACTGGTTTGGTTCGCACAAAACAGTATTGTACATGAATGCTGAAATCTCCATCTTGGCTGATGTGTACAGCAGTTTAACATTCTTGAAGTAGGTGTAATTTTTAGAGAATGAGCTCTTGTTTCAGTAAAAAATATACAGGCATTTGAAAGTGCAACATCAAATGTGATTTCTTCCTTGAAGGTGAACATCAGTAGGCCACACAAAATTATTCAGCAGGCTTTATCACCAGACTTCACAATAATGGCTGGTTCATTTTAGGTTTCCTCACCGCCCCCGCCCCCAGCTGATGAATGCTGTAGTCTTGATTCACTTTATATAAATTGTAAGCGAGTGTCTCTGTTTTCCTCAGCCAAAGATTGCAGGATGTGTGAAAATCTGTTTTCTGATATTAGTTGATGATATTCAGCACGCAGCACTTGATACTTGGCATGTAGTACATTTTTGGCACAACATAAATGAATATATTTTAGCTTAACTGATAGACAATATATTAATTAAAGCACAGGGAAATAGAACAGGGAAGGCTCAACTAATGTGCTTCCTCTATTGCCTAAAAAGTGATTGCTATAGCTATAGTTTGTGCATTTTACATACTTTTATTTGGATATGGATATGAGTTTTTGATATGAGAAACCTCCACATATTATTGCTGTCTGGTGAATATTGCTATTTATTAATTATTTCTTAATTCAAGTATTTATGTCCTAATCATGGAATCTCAGGGTGGTATACAATCAGTGCAAGCAGTTTAAAACAATTCAGAGTTTAGAACACTGAGTATATATCGGGCAAGTAAAACCCACATTAAACCAGTTAACAAGTTTAAAGAGCTTAGAAAACTGCATCTACCTCTGCATGTACAGTTTGGAAAAATTAGGCATAAAAAGCCATGTTTTAGCTTGATACCAAAGTGAAACCTCTGTTGGCTCCAATCAGACCTCCAGTGGAAAACATTCCATAAATAGGTGCTACAGCAGAGAAGGCCCTTTTCCATGCCCTCCCACAATATATTCCTCCGTCTGGCAGACGTCAGTCCCCAAGCAGGCACATGTGCAGAGACATAAGTTAATAGTTCAAGTGGAGGTATTTAGAGAGCCTACACTTTATTATAGATCCAGTTATGGCTCATAAAGGTGGGGTTTCTGTCTGTCCTGTCTAGCTGGTGAGCAGAAGGAAGGGTCCATATACTTTATAAAACATGAAAATATTTTCCGTCAAGTAGTTGTTATTGTTAACTGCTGTCAAGTTGACTTTGACTTATAGCAACCCTATGGATAAGAGACCTCCAGTCACCCTATCATCAACCATTCTGCTCAACTCTTGCAGATTCAGGAATGTGTCTTCCTTGATTGAGTCTACCCATCTGGAATGCAGTCTTCCTCTTTTCCTACTGCCTTCTACCTTACCAAGCATTATTGTCTTTTCTAGTGAGTCACATCTTCTCATGATATGGTCAAAGCACGACAGCCTCAGTTTAGTCATCTTGGCTTTTAGGGAGAGTTCAGGCTTAATTTGCTTTAGGACCCATTCATTTGTATTTTTAGCAGTCCAGGGTGTCTATAGAACTCTTCTCCAGCACCACATTTCGAATGAGTTGCTTTTCTTCCTATCAGCTTTCTATACTGTCCAGCTTTCACAACCATACATGGGAATTGGAAATATGATAGCATGGATCTTGTGTAATTCTGCCGTTCCAAGTCCTTGTCGTCTTCTGATTTCTTGACTGCAGTCTCTATTCTGATTAATTGCGGAATCAAAATCTCCATTCTGATTAATTGCTGGCTCAAAATAACGGCAGATCTTGAACTGTTTCAATGTCTTCATCATCAACAACATAGCTTTCCAAACTGTGTGTCGTGACATGTTAGTATGTCAGCTGCAGTGTGTAGGTGTGTTGCACGAATGTAATAGGTGGAGGGGCTGCCTCTCCTGCTGCGGCAGCAAGCCAGGCCCAGATGAAGGGGCTGCTTGTTCCACCGCTGCTGCCCTGGGCTGAGGAAGACCCCAGCAAGGGCAGCGGAGGGCCGGGCTCAGGTGGAGGGGCTGCCTCCACTTACTGAATTACTGTGTCGCAAAATGATGCATATCTAAAAGGTGTGTCACCAACATGAAAAGTTTGGAAAGCTCTGATCTATAAGATCATGAAGAGTCATCTCTTCCACTGTGATATCTAACCCTCCAACTCTCCCAGTTTGGTAGGGACAGCTGCTTTTAAAATGTCCAAGTTCCTCTGTCCTCCTCTCTCTTTTGCAGTTTGTTCTCAGCTTACTTCAGTTGCTGCAGACTGATTTCAGGATGCAAAGATATTTTGCATTCAATTAATTTGGCATGGGGAAGAAGACAGGAGAGGGCAATTCTTGCACTTCTCAGTATGTTCAGGCAAAAGCAGACTGCAGCACTCTCTCCTGGCTTGGGTGTTCTTCCACATTAATGACTTTTGGCACCTTGGCACCACTCTGATGTTGCTTGGCCACACATGTCCCACTTTTCATCTATGAAATGTTGGAGGGTATGCGATATCCACTTAGTTATGGCTTGTTCTGGGCTCTGGGTTGCACTGTAACTATTGAACAGAAAACTTCAAATGGATTTTGACAGAGAAAATATAAAGCTTAAGCAGTAGCATTTGGTATTGATACAAGCATATTCTATAGTGTCATCCAATGCAGTGTTTTATATAGGTGACTTCTGGATGTGTTTGTGAGTTCACCAGGCTCTAGCTTGTTTTAGTTTGCTGATTAGTAGTTGAGCTGTCATTTAGTCAGCACATCTGGCATAGTTACAATGTGCAGTGACAGTATTCTGGTACTGACACTGCTGAATCCTTTTTACACAGTTGTTCCATCTTCATAGTATTTGGAGGACAAAAGAGGAATAATAATAATAATTATAGCAGTGAAAGAAATGACTTCACTTTTGTGCTGCTTTCCTTCCAAAAGCTAAATTATCATTTAAATGTGTGTCTTTCACACCAATTCAGCCTTATGTGTGGTTTTTGATTTAAAATGATGTAAGCTGGGTATAGAGTCAGAATGAAGCCTCTAGGTTTTTGGGGTTTTTTTTTTTTTTGAATGTAAAGAGTACAAAATATACAATACAAACTTCCTCACATATATGTTCAACAATTATTTTATTTATGATTTATAATGATATTTATATGGTCATCTGTCCAAAGCTTATCTATGGGGCTTGCAGAGGAAAAGGCAAAGCTGATTATATATGCAATCTACAGTAATTAAAACCATGTATAGTAAAAAGATTTATTTTTAGAAAGGAATAACATTGTTCCGAATAACTACGTAGAAAATGATAAAAGGAGGCAGAAAATTTTCTTTCTGTTAGAGACAAAATAAAACCATTGAGAGCTCAGACTAAAAACTACTAAAACACAAGAGATATCATAGGTTTCCTGGCTGTTCAGTAGAGCGTCTCGTTGGATCAATAAGTTGGAATTCCTTCCTGCTGTTGTACTGATCACTGTGCGGAAATCATTCAGTGCTCTGGGTACCATTTCACTGATCTAAGGCTACTAGCATTCTAAGGATCTGACTTTATGTATGTGTATCAAGAGCCTGAATGCTGGTAGTGAGTTACCGGCTTTTTATTCTGAGAGAGGAGACACCAAATCTTGGAATGAAAAGGTTTATGATAAATGCCTGCCCTGTCTTATAACTGCAAATATCTTTAAGAATGGAATTTCATCAGAGCCTGCAAGTAACACATTACGACAGAGGGAATTTCTAGAGGTTTGGGGACTGGGCATTTCAAATGAATTGATTTTCTTCCTGTCAGCTTTCTTCACTGTCTAGCTTTCACATTAGCTGGATATTTCACATAGAAATCAGAAATACTATGGCATATGTTACTTTGGGGGTAGTGTACCTACTGATGTTGTTACTCTTTAAAGGTAGCATAATAACTAGTAATGGTCATAGAAGAAGTTGTGGATTTTTTTGTTTTTCTAATAAAGCATAATGCTTAATTTTTACTCCTAAAACAGAAAATTGGGGGTGGGGTCTTTTTGGATTTTAATAACATCATTTTAGATCAATAATTAAAAAGTAACTAGCTAGTAACATAACAAGCATAACAAACTCCTCTTTTGAGTGTGTTAACAAGCTAAATTCTTTTAAAATATAACAAGAAAGGAATTACTTTTAAAAAATAACATTTGAGGCTCTGGACTTTACGTGGTCTCTCTATCACTTGAGTTCTATAGCTCTCTTTTCCTCTTAGTCCTGGGACTTTTTAATTTAACAAAAATTCATTTTATTTTAACTGGGTTGTTTTTGAATTTCTGAGGGGTTTAATTGCTTTTATACTGTGATATTGAATTTTGTTTTGTTTTGTTTTATGTTGTTAGCTGCTTTGGGATGACTTTAGTCTTGAAATATGGGGAGAATACTTTCAAAGAAAGTAATAATGTTTCTCCTGCTATAACTCCAAAAAAAAAAAAGTCTTTCTTTTGCTTTTCTTTTGTCTTTCACACAGGTATTCTACATCTGTGTATTCCAGGCTGGAGAAAGTGGGCATCCGCCATCCTCCCCCTTTGCCTTTCATTGGAAATCTTCTGTACTTCCGCAAGGTAAGAAATTCTTTCGGTGGTGCCTATTGGTGTATGACTTAAGTCAAATGTATGTATGTATGTGTGTGTATGTATGTGTGTGTATGTGTGTATGTATGTATGTATATATATATATATATATATATATATATATATATATCTGCCAATCTCTTGCTTTTTTCACCATCTTGGGGTTTAAAGTAACATGAGCCCACTGGGAAAGGGGGAATCCCACCAAAATATTTTAGCTATGGGACATCTTCCATAAATCTGTACAATCTGTACAATATGTGTATCCTTGATATACTGCCAAGGTACAACTTAGGATGCCTGCACATGAGTGTTTCACAGCAGGCAGGGAACTCACGTATGTGGCCATTTCAAGTGACACCACTCTCCTCTTTGTGGGGAGATTAATATTTGAATTTGACTTTTATTTGCTTTGACTTGACAAGTGAAGTTACATTCCCTCCAGCTGACCCAACCTGGCTGGGAGATTCCCAATTAATCCTCCATCATCTCGCTTTTTCAGCTGCTTTTGAATGTCCTAGTTTCTCTTTCATCCTCCCACTTTGTCCTTCAGTTTCTGCAGACTGAATTCAAAGTCCAAAAGTAGTTTGTACTTATTTAATTCAGCAGGGAGGACAGCAGAGGCAGGGGCAGAATCTTCTCCATTTCCAGGAGCCCCAGTCAAACTGCTTCAGCTCTCTTCTAGCTTATTAGTTCATTTGTTCATTTATAACTTTTGCCATCCTGACCACACCCTGCTATTGCTTGGACATACATGTCCCAGTTTTCATCTGCAAATTGTTGGAAGGTATGAAGTTTAAGAACTGCAAAGTGCCTGGCACATGGCTTTTCAGGTCTGTCTGCATCTTCAAACCATTGTCTATTTTCCTTCATTCCCTCTACACTAAGCCTTGCTTCCTTTCCTCTCCCCCTCCCCTCCCCTCCCCTCCCCACTCCACTATTTTATTTTATTAGCCAGGCTGTTGACAGGCTGCGTGCTGCTTCCCTGCCTTGAATTTTAATGGAGACATCACTCTTTCTTTAGTCTCTCTCAGAGTGGACAGGATATTCTTTGTTTGCTCTGTTTATTCCTGTCTGGCCTACTTGTAGCTCCTGGGCTGCTGCTTCTTCAGAGTGGCCCACTTTGCTTGAATGGAAAATGGGACTGAGTGTTGGGGGCAGGGAGGAAGAGTGGGGGAGCTTTGTCTCATTTAGGTCTTGGTCTGGCCAGGCTGAACTGTTTTATAGTTGTTGGGAAGACTGGAGGGGGATGCTGAGAGGCAGGGCAGGAAAGAGAATGAAAATGCTACCCGTTCCTCCTCCCTCCACATCTGCCCGTAACACCCTTTGATAAGCAAGCAAAAAAGAAAATGCAAAGTGGTGTAGAGCAATCCTGGCAGAGTCAGAGTGGAGCCAGAATGCTAATGCGTCCATCTTCAAGGGACACAAGCTGTAGAAAATGGATATTGGAAATGGGTAAACACAACAGATCTGTGAAAGAAGGGGAATGGAGGAGTGGAAGGGGAAGAAGTGGTAGGTGTGTTGTCTGCAACCCCAGTTTTAATTACAGTTAGACGCTAGAGATTGTAAAATGGCCACATGTGGTTTTGTGTTGCTTTTGCAGGGACAAAATAGAATAGAAGTGGTGACAGGAGAGGGGTGCTTACTAGTCATCAGTTCTATATTTACGTGAAAAATTTGGGATGGGGGAGAGAAAGGAAAGAAAGGGATGAAACACACATTAGCCATTTCCACAGTAGACTGTTATAGCGCTATTATTCCACTTTCAATCTCCTATGGAATCCTGGTGTTTGTAGTTTTGTGAGGGGCTGGTCGCCACCCCCAACTGCAAACCCCAGGATACCATAGGAGGTTGAAAGTGGAATAATAGCGCTATAATAGTCTAGTGTGGAAACGGCCATTGTTTCACTCATTTGGACAAGGACACACCCTCAGTGTGGACTAGTGGCTCTGAAGTCAGGAAGCAATGAATAGGCTCTGCATTTTAAATCACCATAGTCCAGACTCCCTTATAATGCACTAAAGCAGCATTTTATACCCTAGTGCCTTCCAGCTGTGTTAGATTATAACTTCCGTCCTCTCCAGACAATGTGGTCACTGATCAAGTTTTGTGGGCATGATAGGAGTAGGGTTGCCAGATTGAAAACTCGAGAGGGCACTTGTACCTCTAACGGTTGTGTAGATGAGGGAATTTCAGTAGTTGTTGCTTGTCACACAACCAAGGTAGTGAGCTAAAATCCCCTCTTCTGCACAGCCATTAAAAGTACAGGAACCGTTTCCAGTTTTCACTCTGGCAACCCTAGACCGATCATGTTTTGTGACCCACAGGACAGTTTGTTCTTGCTTTTTCACTGTATCATGGTCATAACTAAACTACTGAAATTTCTTGTGGAATAGGTATTTAGTCTGTTGTAGCAAAAAAAAGAGCAGACAGTCCTGTGGCATCTTAAAGACCAGCCAGAATAAACTGTTGTGGATTTTAAGTCACAGGTGCAGTGCTTTGCACTGGCCAAACAGCTCATTTCTGTGCATATGGCTGTTTATGTTGGGTGGCAACAAGGGTAACGCTTCACCAACAGATCTTTCCCATTCCCGTTTATAAGGTTCCAGTTGCTTCATACTCATACCAGGTTGCTATGTTATTCAATCAAAGAGTGAATGCAACCTCATTTTTGATGCCTGGGACAGTAACAGCCACACCTGGAAGAAGATGGAGCCAGTTTCGATGTAAACTTATTTTTAGAAACCTAAACAATCATAATCTAGCCATGTACAAATTCCTATATCCATTTGCACCAATTAAATTCTCAAATGTGGATATTAAGAATTTGCACATACACGTATAATTTTGTATTTGGTTTATTGTATTTTAAATCTCTGTTTAGATACAGTGAACTATATTTGGAAAAATTAATACTGCTGCGAAATTCTCTTTAACTTTTTAAAAAAACAGTTTAATAATAGTGAAAGCAGTTCTTTTCCTTAGGGGGGAAAATCCTTTTAAAAACTGCAGTTGGTCATACCTATCTGCAACTGAAAAAGCATGTATAAAAATACACTTGCTAAAATATTCAAAATTAATTGTAATGCCTGTGAAATTATCCTTCATTGTATTAATCCTGTTACTTTTTGCTCAAACCATCTTTCAGTCCTCTTTTCCTCTTCTCTTTCTCCTTGTCTGCTTGATCTCTGTTATTCTTTCACTTCTTTCAAGTCTTATTTTCTCATATTGTCAACAACATCTATCCCACTTTTGTTATCCATCTCTGGTGTGCTGTTTTCCCTGTCATCTATCTTCCATTTAGTAGCCTGTTTATTGTTGCCACTTTCTTTCTTTGGAAACTGTACAGGTTGGCCTAAATCAGGGCTTTCCAAATGGTGTGCCACAACACATTAGTGTGTCGCCTGAAGTGTGTAAGTGTGTCACCTACAGTCTTGGAAATGTATGTCATTATTTATAAATCATATATTTTAAAAAATATATGAAAGGTTTTCATGAGATATGTTGTGTCCCCATACATTTTGTTGTTACAGTTTATGTATCTCTTATAAAGGGTTAGTTTAACCTGCGGTTTGCTAGTAAAACTGAATTACTGTGTTGCAAAATTATGCGTGTCTAAAAAGTGTGTCACCAACATGAAAAATTTGGAAAGCTCTGGCCTAAATTGCAATTGTTAGTCCCTACTAGGGAAAAGCCATTGAACCAAGAAAATTACATAAAAGTAGCTTACTCTTAATATCCCTAGAAACCAAGATGACTAAACTGAAGCTGTTGTACTTTGGCCATATTGTGAGAAGACATGACTCACTAGAAAAGGCAATACCACTTGGTAAAGTAAAAGGCAGCAGGAAAAGAGAAAGACTGCATTTTAGAAGGATAGACTCAATCAGGGAAGACACGTCAGTGAATTTGGAAGACCTGAGCAGAGCGGTTGATGGCTTTGAGGTCTCATATCCATAGGGTCTCCATAAGTTAAGATTGACTTAATGTTGCTTAACAACAAAGCTTACATTGTTTTTATTGAATTGATGGGTCTACTGTATTTGAGAAAGACAATTAAATTTAGGCACCATACACTATGGACCTGTCACTCTTGTGTGGGTTAATTAACCAAACTATGTTAATGATTATGATTCATTGACCTATTCTAGCTGAGCCATGCAGTTGGATTTAGGCCTAAGTCACTTTTTCTCCGTGTGTCTTTTAATTTATTCCTCCTTTTAATATATTCCTCCTTCACTCTCATATAATCTCTTTTTCCACATCGACATCCACTCTCTCTCTTGACTGTCTATTGATCTCTCACTGTTGTCTGCCCATCCATTCCTCCTTTACTTTTCAGCTTTCTTACCACCAGAGTGTGCTGTACCACAAAACAGTGCCATGAGCTTCCTCTTCCTGCTCTTCCCTCCCTCCTGTTCTTTGCTGCCCTTCATGCTACTCCCCATAGCTGGAACAATTGCTGCTTACCGGAGAGTGAGCCTCTGAATAGGATAGCAAAGATGCAGCAAATGGGAGAGAAGGAAACAACATAGCAAATGCAACTGCTACTCTCTGTATCATTCCTTGGAAAATGCTCTCAAAATTAGGTTGAATTTCTGAATCTCTGCTAAATTATAATATTATTGGCCAGTTTATTTGGAAGATGAGTTCTTTGTTGGAAGATGAGTTTAATTTATATCTAGATGGGGAACATACACCTACGGTTCTGTCTGCTTGGCCAGTTTGGTTCAAAGATATGGTTTTACTTTGTGACCCTACAGTCAAGAAAAGAGTCTCTGAGAGTCCCAGGTTTTGTTCCTGTAAAAAAACCATTTTAATTTGGAAATCACATGCTATTTTCTTCATTTAAATTATTTCTTGGGAACTCCTGGCTTTGCCAAGGACCTTTCATTTCCACCTCCCAAATCAGTTTAAATTAATCCAGTATTTTCCTAAATGAAATATATCTCTGCTTGGCTATCTGTTTGTATTGTCATGGGAGTAGCTAAGATGGCCCCCAACAACAAATAGATCTATTGTTTCCAGGACACGAATTCAACAGAAATCAAGCACGGGAAAGAGAAATACTTGCAGCAAAACAAAATGATCCTTATATTTAATGAACGTAATATTGCTAAACCACTTCAGCACTTTGACTATTGCTCTTGAATAATAATAAACAAGGCTCAGTGGGGAAAAAAATGAAAATCAATTTTGGAAATGTTGCAAGAGTCTAGATATGACATGTGATCAGTGGGAAAGGGAAGGAGGAAGAATACAAGGGATGGGATCGGAGGGAAACCCATGATATTTCAAGAAAGAGTTTAAATGCAAACCTGGGAATATGCAGGTAAAATCAAAACAAAAAGAATTGAACACTCTTGGTGGTTCTAGAGACTTTTTTCCTTTCTGGATGACCCCTCAGACTACTTTGGCAGCAGGAGAAACATGAATCCCTGTTTTCTGAGAGGTGTTCTCCCAACAGATGTTCATCAAGGTTCACATTGAGGCTCCACATGTGGATACAAATTCAGAGGAAATTTAACACTGCAAAAATATTCTAATTCTCTAAGAAATGGCAGTGGTTTGCATTTTAAAATCTCAGATGCAGGGAAGGGGAAAACAAGGAAGGGATAAGAATATCATATATATATAATAGCCATATTTCTAATAATTTCCCAGAACAACTTGGTAAAATGTAATGTCCCATTCATATTAGGATTATGTCTAACCTTTATAGGTTCAATTCTGTTTTACTCAGTTGCAGAATCATTTTGTTTGAGGGTCCATCAACTTTGAAAAATACTACTCAAAATACAGCAACACCATCTGAAATCCTATGAGGTACTCTGCATGTCTCTCCAGGCCTTCCTGTAAGAACAGCTCCTCTCAACCAGTACTATCAGCTTTAATTGGAAAATAATTTTTCTACCCCCTTGATTTTTGTAATGGCTAAATTTCACACAGCACCAGTACCCATCAGGAGGCTAACAATGCAACAGAAACAGACTTCCAAAAGATGACAGAGATGTTCTGTGGAGGAGGGAAGCAAGATGTTTTATATATTTAATCCCACTTCATATGTAATTGACTAATCATTAGCATAGCAATTAGTTTTTCTAGAGGGCTTTTGTTTATGACCCAGTACTGGACTGATTCTCAGCAACTCTCTGAGTGGGGCCTTCACTGCTCTTCTAAAAACAGCTATTCTGGACCTTGGTCGCAGGTCTCTCCAAATCCTAATGCAGTTCTTGGAGAACATTGGTTTTCTGTTCTTGACTGTGAATGCAGGGTTCTGTCTCTTCACATAACTGGCTAGGAGAAACTCGTGGTGCATTGAATCAGAGTCAGCTCTGAGTTTAGAAGACTTTTGGGTAAGGTGCCCTTAGTATTCCTCCTCCCTCAGAGAGCACCTATGTCTTCTTTATTATGGTTGTCATTCCCATATCTTGGAAGTTACTTTTAAAACTACCATATTTGTTGGCGTATTAGACACACCAGTGTATAAGACACACCCTATTTTCAGACTGAATTCTTTAGCAAAAAGTACTTTATTTTAATACCCCATCCCCCATTGCTGTTGCTTCTGCCTTGGTGGGGAGAGGCAGAGGCAGAAAGAACAGGAAAGGTGTGTGTATGAGACAGAAGCTCCTTTCTTGTCGTTCCTGTTGTCTCTGCCTCACGAGGAGACCTCCCTACCAAGGCGGAAAGAACAGGAAGGTGTGTGTGTGTGTGAAACAAGCTCCTTTCTCTCCTGTTTCTGTTGTCTCTGCCTTGGTGGGCAGAACTCCCTGCCAGGCAAAACGGAACAGAAAGGTGCCTTTCCTTTCCTTTTTGCTTCCTTGGGGACTTCTCCCCACCCAGAGACTTGCGTGAGCACTCCTTTTATCCCCCTCATTTTCCTATGCCCCAGCAGGAGTTACTGTATTTGGCAGTGTATAAGATACACCCTATTTTCAGATAGCATTTTTTTGGGGGGAAAAGTGTGTCTTATATGCCAGCAAATATGCTAAATAATTCCATTATAATTCTACCTTCCCTAAGTAATTAGTTATTATTATGGTTAAATTTTCCTTTCTCAAAGGTAACCAAAATAGCTATCTTTTAGAATTACTTTAAAATAATATCTGAATTTTGCAAGCAGCTGGCATGTGGCACAAAATGCTTTCTCTTCCCTCATCATTGCCTCCACACCCCTAAAAGAGCACCAGCTGTATCACAAACCAGCACTTGGACCATTTGAACTTCCTCCTCCTCTACCATCTAGTGAGACTATGCCTCTAAACTAGAAAAGTAAGTAAAAATTTACAGTTACACTGTAATTGGATGAGGTTATTAGTTATAATCATAATGTAAGGTAGGTAGCTATACCCTCATTGGCGGAAAAAGAAGCTAATTGAAATTAACCTTTCATCTGTACCTATAAGGATAGCCCAGTTGACAAAGCATCTGACAAAGAAACTCCTTTTTACAAAGTCTTTTTCTGACCAGCCAGCAAACCTTTTCTTCTCATCCTCTGTCTAGCTAGAAGGTTTTTTATTTTTTTGTCCAGCAGTGTCATTGGGAAAGTAGTGAAGGAGGGCTGGAGAAACACAAGACTTTCAGGGCTGGGTTGTAGCCACACACCTACAGCAAACAATGCAATAAAGCTTGAGCTGGAAAATAATTGAATTCTTCTCAAGCCAGTCCTACTGTAGCTGTTTGTGCCTGTCTACAACACATAAGGTAAATAGCAGCTGCCTCCAGAACCTCTTATTGAGCATGCATGAATAGAAAAATAGGGGAAAAAAGTGGAAAAGCAGATAAGCCTGCCTCACCAGCTACTCTAGCAAATCGTAGATCTGTAACTTTGGCTACCAAAATGGAAATCATTAAAAAAAAAAATGAAGGTAGCTGATGGGAAAAATATCATCCCTGGATGCGTTTCAGAAGAAGCCTCCAAATGGTCTCCAGAAGGTTCAAGATGCAAGATGCTCATGCAAGGCTTATCTGACCTGGTCGTTTCATTTCACATAAGCAGATCATAGGTTCTGAACAAAAGTTTGCTGAAACATTGAACTGCCCCCCCACCCGCTCTCTTTGGGTGGTGTAGGAACCCTTCCCTATTCTTTCCCTGCTATTTCTGCCTCTGGTACTAAATTTTCTGTTAAAGAAGTAATTCCCAGAACACATCTTCTTAACTGAGGCGTACCAGTACTTACTCTCATGCTCTGGACTCCCTTACGATTTGCTTGCCCTCTCGGTCTTCGGGGCCAATCCATAGACTAGAGCAATAAAGAGGAGGCTTTTCCTCCTCCTCCTTTTAGTCTCATTCCTGCTAGCTGACACAGAGAGGGCAAGTGAGCATGTGACAAAAGCATGGAGGAAGATCAGCAAAAAAACAATTTTGCAATTTTACAGGACCTCTACTTGGTATTTCCCTCCCTGCCCCACTTTTTTGTTAGCCTTGCCCTCATAAAACCAATCCACAGGAATTGTGCTCAATGAATGGTAAGCAAGTGTTGGGCAGGAAAAATGGAAAACAGGAAAACCAGGGAATGGAGTGGAGTATTTTGAAAGAGAGTATGGCTAACTAGGGCCTCCAACAAGGGTACCACACTGTTACAGGTTGTGTATGTGCGCGTGCATCTGTAATTGGTCAAAAGGCAGACACTCTATTATACCAGTCCACAGCAATGTCCTGTAAGTGAATGTCCTGTAAGTATCTCTTAAAGAGACACTGTGGGGATATTGAACCATTAACAGAAAACAAATAACCAGGGATAATGTCTGCAGGATTAAAAAAGAATATTGACTTGTTTTGCATTGGCTAGAGACAGAGAAATCTCTTAGGGCAGGTATGTGGATAGCCAAAAGACTGATAGTCTATCAGGACAGTCCAGTGAAGTGACTGTTTGCTTAGGCCAGTGCATCCCAAGCTATCTGCTGTGAGAGTCGGGCATTTTCACCAGTGTGCCAGAAGCTAGTACTTATGCCTATAAATACTTATGCCTATTGGCTCCAATTATTTCTTTCTTTCCTGGAAACTCTCCAGGGTCTGGAATCCAATGGCTTGTGGACCATCACTGGTCATTGGGCCACCGTTTTCAGTAGCACTGTCCTAGACTGATGGTTCTGCACTTTTGCTACTCCAGAGGCTTTGGACTTCACCTCCTAAAACTCCAGGCAACATGGTCAATAAGGATTTGGGGTGCTGAAATACCTTGTTTCACACAGTCTAAAAGGATTGACCCTTGAGTGTCACTTAATTTCTCTGGCCAGGAGGATTCTGTGAAATTGTATGGGTATTCTGGCTTAAACTGTTTCCTTTCGCCTTCTTCAGTCAACACTGTAGATAGCAGCAAATTATGCCCCCACTCATAGGGTTCTGCAGCGTGAAATGCCAATTTGATTGTACTTGTGAAACTTAGTAGCCCCCAAATGCATATTTTAAACATTTTTTAACCTTAGAAACACACAGGCACATCCTGAATAGCAGTTGTTGAGCTGAAATTACTGTCAACCTTGATTTGATGTTGAGTAGGGTCTTTATCCGTCAGCCAGCAAATTTAGCTGAGGCTTAACTTCGTTAGTGATGTCTAAACACATTAACCATATGCTCCTCGGCATATGGGTAAAATACATATCAATTTATTTTCATTAGCGTTTTATTGCAAGAGGTGCTGCTGCGCTAGGTGCTCCTGGCTTCATAGATGCTGTTGTCACCAGGTTGGCTTTGAAGAACAAGAGATTAAGTGCCACTTCTCATAATAACAGGACTGTCATATGGAGGTCTGTTGAAGCTGCGCCTGTGTCTTGGCTTCCCACCCAGTGAGGCTTTTCATTTGTGCTGGCTAATCATCAGAGGAAGTGGTCTTATGAATTTGCATTTGCCATGGGGGAGGCAACATTTTTCAAGGTCTGGAGGTATGTTTGGGGCCCCTACAGAGCCACCCGCATCATGCAGGCTGGACTTTGCACATTCCGAGTTATATTTTTGTGAATAGTGGTGATGGTATGTGGCTGTGTTAAGTTTCTTTTCTTCCATTCTTTTCTTTGCATATTTAAGGAAAGCCCCTCCATTTGTATTTACTTGCCATATGCTGGGTGATTTTGTAATGATGCCCTACATTTTAAAGCTTTTTACTAAAATAAATAGTAAAAGCTCTAATAATTAAATACAGGCACCCACACACCCTTTTCAGTAATCTGCTTTTTGATGATCTACTCTTTTGACCTTTTTCAATTGCACCCAGAACTCATATAGTCAACACGTGGTCCTCTCTTTCAACCATGTGTTGAATATATGGATTGCCATTGTAATTGAAAACGTTGTGAGAATGAATTGTCAAAAAGTGACCATGTGTTGCTTTTTTTCTCATTTGACTCAGGACCATCTTTTTGTTGTACGAGATGCCCTGCACACAGATGGACCGTGACTCTCTTAGAATCTGTGCAGAGTATCTCTTATACAGTATATGCAACTATGCACCGCTTTTTCTCTCAATTGTCTTCGTACCATTGGGTGAATTTGCATCCATGTTTTGACCATTTCTGCTTTTTGACAGTGCTTTGGACCCTAACCTGTTGAATAAGCAGGGGAATGCCTGTAGTTACACATTCAATTGTAGGCTAATATTCAGAAATTCAGCTAATTGGAACCTTTGTAGCCTATAAATGGATAACCTACATTTGCCTTTGATGAAGTAGACCCAGTCTACAAAAACTTCACTCTCTCATTTAGTCTCAAGGGTTCTACAAGAATTGTTTGCATACTGATACGGTCTTAACATGGCTGTGTCTGTGAATATTACTACATTTAAGTCAGTAGCCTCGGGATTGAAATTAGCTTTTCCTTTTTTTCTTTCCTTTTTGTTCACTTACACCAACTGAAGACAGCTATCTGTTTAATTATTTCTTATTGTATTGCCCACTCATCCTGAGCAGGGGATACGTAATGTCTATTTTGGGAGACAAACAGCACTTCATAGGAAAACTAACTTTGCAACAAAGAAGATAGGAGGGAAGTTCATAATTGAGTGGCATGAACTGCTGGTACAATGTCTTTCTTATTGTCCACCACTTTTATAAAGAATTTTGTGGGAGAGTGAATTAAGGCATCAATTGATTTGCATACATGGATTTATTTACATTTTTTCATTGCTTCTTTTTATGCTCTCTGTTCCCGCTAGTATGGCCTCTGTAAATTTGGAACCTCACTTTTATGACGCTTAATTTCTTGTTTCATTGACCCTGTGAATGGTCCCCCAAGGTACAGAGAGAAAGAAAAAGCCCCAGCTTTGCTACAGAGTTACAAATAGGAAAGTATGTGTGTTCCTGCAGAGTCAGTATACACTAGTCTAATTAAGAATACCATTCAGTGCGGTGCAAATTATTCAATTAGTATATATTTTCTGTTTCCACTTCATTTCTCTTTATGCCCCATTTACATAAAGGAGTCCCTAATGTGGTTGCTTGCCTATTCTAGAAGTCCCCGAATACATGCCTGGTGTGTACGGGCTCACATTTTCTCCTTAACTCTGCTAAGGACCTATCAAGTAGATCTATGTTTATCAAAGGGCTGTGCTTCCAGGCATCTCAGAATCAATTGAGATCATCTTTGTCTTGATCACATGGATAGTTAACTTGGCTGAATCTGAGCTGTCTTAAAAATAATGCAGAAAGTGAGGCTGGATAGGCAAATGGGATGGCTGATCTAAATGCTGACAAGTCTAGCAGGGTCTCCAAATGTCACATTAACATTTGTGCAGGTTCAGCAGAGTAGAGAAATGTGAAAGGGAGAGAGGAAGTTAGGAGGAATTGCAGGTTAGCAAGCAGGCATATTCAGTCACTAAGAGGTGGAAAGAATGCTATAAGCATAGATATAGGCTAGACGGCTAGTGGTTGAACAATATGGGCACATTAGGCAGGGGAGCCAGCATGGTGTAGTAGTTTGACTGTTCAGCTAGGACACTGGGAGACCAAGGTTTGAATCCCTACTCAGCCATGGAAGCCTGCTTGGTTTCCTACTTGGAAACATACCTGGGCACCTTGGGAAAGTGACACTTTCTTAACCTCAGAAGAAGGCAAGGGCACCTACCCTTCCAAACAAATTCTGGCAAGAAAATGTTGTGATTGATTCATCTTAGGGTTGCTGTAAGTCAGAAATGACCCGAAGGCATACAACAACAACTCCATGGTGAACAAGAATTCAAGAAACATCCACCATGCAAGAAGAAATGTGCCACTATGTATGTGGCTGAGTGGAAGTGAGGGTGGCTTGTCTGCAGTGGCCTGTGACTCACCTGGAGAGACCAGAGACATACTGCAGGAGATGGTGGAATGTGGAAATGAGCTCAGTGGCATCTGTTGGCTTGCTCTGCCTGATCCAGGACCCAAATCTACCTCCTGGCAATATAGAGGCTATGCAAAAAACAAGGAGAACTGGTAGCATCCAATAGATGTAATGTGGAAACAAAAAACTCTTAGACTGTTGAAAGAAGAGATGATTTCATTACTGAAAATATCCCAATGTGTTTGATCTGGAAATATTTTTATGGCCTTCTTCAGGGGCTGTTAAAAGAAAAGTGGGCAACCCATAGGAAATAGTAACTGCAGCACAACACAAAATATAGTTTACAAAATCAGTTATACGTGCCTGTATCTTACATCAAAGTACATGTAAGTTGTCTTGATTTAAAAAATGCATATTGAGCAAAATAAACTTGTGTAGGTACAAAATCATACTTACATTATAACTTTAAAATCAACCTGCAGGGATTCTAAGAAGTATGTCTCCAAAGCTTATGTCTGCTGGCAGCTGATAGTTTACAAAGTAGGAGGCAGAGCATTATACTATTCTAGTTTTTTCACTGTGCATCAAGGACGTCCTTATCATAACAATTCTACAGCAGAGAGGAGATTTAGGGGGATGTGTGATTTTTTTTTAAAGTTTTAAAGCAAATGGATGTACTCTATGTCTGTGCTTAAACCACAGGGTACTAAAAAGTGAAGTCTCAATATCCAGTCTGTTTCTTTTCTAAGGAGGGTCCTGTCATTCTGGGAAAAAAGTTTCTCAAGTACCCAAAAGTGTAAATCATTGAAAGAATGGTCATGTTCCAAAAAAATGATTGACCAGAGGGACACCTGACCTGATATTGCTAAGATGTTCTTCTGTGCAGACTTCAAAGCCCTAGATGTTTTTTTTCCCCTTTATACAGTTTGTTGCAGGGCCACCTAATTTTATTTTTTATTTTTTATTTATTTATTTGTATCCCGCCTCTCCATATGGATCGAGGCAGCGAACAACTTACAAAAAGCATGTATTTCTGTACATGCCCCCAAAAGCTGGGTACTCATTTTACTGACCTGCGGAAGGATGGAAGGCTGAGTCTACCTGGAGCCCGGCAGGATCGAACTCACAACCTTGTGGCTTGCATGAAAGCTGGTTTTGGATATTTTTTTCCCCATTAGGATCTACCAGCTCAGTTATCTGGGATGTGTACTTGCAGTAAGCGAAACACTCACATGAGTGATGGCCTCTGGGGCTGTTGCTGATGGTAGAACATTGGGATTGGGTGTGTGTGATATGTTCTGAAATAACTCCTTAGTGGTATTCATGAGTGCTGTGAGTTCTTTTCAAAATATATAATAAAATGAAAGAAGAAATAATTTATTTTAAAAGAAATAAATACTAATAATAAGCAATTCTCTTAGGGTATGATGTCTCCTGATCTTCCAAACAGAAGGATCTGGAATGAGTCATGTGTTCATATGATCTAGCTTTCACTTTTGTCATGTGCTTGGCTTAATACAATACTGCTTGTTCTGTGAAACCAGAGCCTGCTGTGATGTCTGTACCATCAAAATGTGGTTAGAGTTGTTGGAATTAGAGACAGGGACAGCAACGCTTTGTGCAAAAGAATTAAGAAAACCTACAGGCAGCGGTAGTAACAGAGTTAGAAGGAGTGACCACAGTGTCTTTCCTTTCTTGCTTATCTGTCTTGTTCCAATCTGTGATGTACACTAGTAACCTTACGATCGACTGCTTCCTTCCCCATTAATTCTCTTCTAGCTGTTTCTAAACCAAAACCTAACCTATTTACTTTCTTCCTCCTAAGTCAGTGCCTTTGCTTCTCGATCAGGGCCTCACAGACAACCCCCTGTACATATTACATATGAAACTACATTTAAACTGTAATTGTAATTTCTCTGTTTAGAGAAATGGACAACAGTTTGCCAGTTTTTGTTAAATAGAGCAAAGAAGGGGCAAAGGTAGAAAGCACAGATGGTTTGGAACATGACAGAATGTGATGTCTAAATGTAACTGTTGGGGTTTTAGGGAGTGTGGAGGCAAAGGTTGTTTGCTGAAACAAAAATAGGAAATTTGGGATCTTGCGTTTAAAGGATTTGTTTTAAAACATGTATTTTATAGCTTGAATGGCCCCCTTTGGATTCATAACTTATGTACAAATGATATCATAATGTTTAACAAAGAAATTAACCTGCATACGATGATATACAACTTAATGGTTTGAATTTAAGAGTGTGCAACTGGTTTCATGGAATGGACTTCCCCATCTTTTCTCCTACTCCTCCAATCCCACAAAAATATATGCTAAAAGACAGTGGCAGAATCTGCTGAAGAATGGACAAGCTCTGCCCCTGAAAATTGGACAGAAATATCTTCCATTTAAGAGAGCTTTCCCACATTATCATTTTCTCCTTTGCATTTCTCTTTGTCTCTTTCTTACACACACACACACACACACACACACACGAGAGAGAGAGAGAGAGAGGGGGGGGGAGGGAGGGGGGAGGGAAAGAAAGAAAGAAAGAAAGAAAGAAAGAAAGAAAGAAAGAAAGAAAGAAAGAAGACTAGCATCTTCATCTTATACACGTATTGATAAGGAAAGCAGCTGATCTCTCATGCTAATAAGATTACTATGAAATTAGGCTAATTTCAGGAACCAGCTAACCATTACTTTGGACAGAAGGTTGAAAAAGCCGACTCCTGCTAGGCTGTAATCAAAATGGATGTGAGAGGTGTAGCAGCAGCAGCAGTGGTGATGATGTCTCCATAAAACCCCTCCTGGGAAGCTGTCACAGGTATCCAACAGGAGTGGAAGACAGTGAGAAAGCCATTTCAGCCTACAAAATGCCAGTTCGTCCATTCCCTCACTAAAACATACATTCTCACTGTTCCTGTTTATTAGGGAGATGATTCCACCTTTCTGGTCCTTATTTTGTCCTTTGGGAAACTGCTTTATTAAAACTGTTAATACGAGTTGTAAGCCTTGTCCTTCAGGGGTTGTCTCCTTCCCCAGGGCGTGTGGGAGTTCAGTTCTGAAATGGGAGTGAATACAACTAGTGCCAGTCCATGCTCCTGGACATTAAGACGTCATGCAGTGCACAGCCTGTCTGGTCTCTCAACTGCAGTAGCTGAATTATATTTTGACACCACTGATAACTTGTTGGGCAATGATTCCCCCCACCCACACAATATATATTTTAAGTAAACAATCGCTGTCTTGGTTTTTCATCTGGCAGAAGTCAGCCAGTGAGGGAATAAATCAGTATAGTATACAGGAGATGAAGAACCCCCTTAGGCAATGTGCTGTAATAGGGTTTGCAAGTGTGGATACTTGCAATAATCTTTGGAGTGCTACAAATGTTCTACAAAACTGGGCCCTCCTTAGCTGTGGTCACTGTGTCTGCGACTTCCAGTTTGCATGAAGCATCACATCCTATATCCAAAATGACAGCAACATGAATGTGGATGCACTTAAGTGTCCGTGCACATGCTGCCACCATTGGATATACTGGAACATAAGTGTTTGTGATTTCTGCTATTTGTGAAGGGTTCCTTGAATGGAACTCCTGCATATATGAAGGGCCCACTGTACCTCCTTCTGCCTGTGAAAAGTCAAGTTGTACTGTGTTGTTGTTATTGTTTGATTCATTTGTATTCCACTTTCCTCCCAATAATAGCACTCAAGGTAGCTAGCAAGCAACATATTAAAAAGAATAAAGATCAAAACTGTACAAAAGCTTCAATAAGAATTATTTTGAAAACAATTAATAAAGTTAAAAACATTAAACATTAAAAACATTAACATTCATTAAAAGACAATGTCGTTATTGTGTGTCTTCAAGTCGTTATGGCAACCCTAAGGCAACCCTATCATGGTTTTCTTGGCAAGATTTATTCAGAGGGGTTTTGCCTTTGACTATCTCTGTGGTCAAGGGAGTGTAACTTGCCCAGTTGGTTTCCGTGGCCAAGTGTGGATTTGAATTCTGGTCTCCAGAGTCATCATCCGGTGCTCAAACCATCACAACATACAAACTTCAAAAACACCACTGCACAGCATTAAAAGCCCATCTCAAGTCAATTTCTAAAAGCCTGATGGCATAAAAAACTTTTAACTTGCTGGAGGAAGGAGAACAAGAGTGGGGCCATCCTAGCCTACCTAGGGAGGGAGTTTCAAAGTATGGGAAGACCCTCGTCCTAGTTCTCACCAAACTAGCTCAGTGGCGATCAGACGGTGGGGCGATGAGGGTAGTGTGCCCTTGGCGGCAATCCTTTGGGGGTGCCCTGTGTGACGTGGCCACACCCCCACAATGTGGCCATGTCCCTGCCATTCCGCCCGCTCCTGTCCCCCTACACGCACTCCAAGCTACATGGCTAAACTAGTCTGATAATGTGGGACAGAGAGAATGGCCTCTCCAGATGATTTAAGATTTTAATGGGCTCATAAAGGGAGACATGATCCGTCAAATAGCTTGGACCCAAGCCATCTAGGGCGTTATAGGTCATCACCAGCTCTTTGAATTGTGCCCAGAAACAATTCAGTACTAATGGAGTAATAATTGTTGCTGTTGTTGCTGTTACTGTTACTACCACTGTTGTTATTAGTCTTCTATTTATATGGTGCTACAATGCAAGACTGGAGAGACAACAAACAAAAGTAGGAATAGTGAAGGAATATGTATTTATTCCCATTACATGTTCTTAGGTTATCAGCCCAATGCTCATTCCCATCTCAATAAACCGCATCTTATCATAATGTCCAAACCAGCACAGTGTGGTTGCTTAGGAAACAATTGTCTGGGTAGGTTTGTTACAATCCAAAATCACTGGTGTGTTTCTGTTTCTAGGCTGTGTCTGAAAAGTCCCCTAATCCTTTATGAGGTCTCTTGGGATTTCAGTGTAAGGCAAACTCCTCAGAAGGTCTGCTCTAGCAGAAAGAAGTTCAGATGAATAGTGCAAATGAGTCTATAGTCTGACTGTTCCTGGGACTTCAATATTTATTACAGACTTCAAGGTGTATACGAGGTGGTATGCATCAGATGTTGTGTGTAAATCAGCTGTTTGTTTCAGGTACATTTGGGTGACAGTTTTTCCTCAACTACTTCTTCTAGCTTGAATGTGGTTCCTTGGTATCTGCAAGGGTTTGGTTTCAGGACCCCCTGTGGATACCAAAATTAATGGATGCTCAAGTCCCATTATGTACAATGGTGTATACAGTGGTCTTATGTAAAATGTGAAAAAGTTTGGTTTTTAGAATCTTTTGGGGGGGCATATTTTCAAGTTGTGGTTGGTTGAATCTGTGGATATGGAGTGCTGACTGTATTATAATTTCAGGTGATCACAGAGTGACCAAGTTTAGGATGTTATCTATGGGAGCAAAACAGGACTTTAGTAAGATCTCTATCAATGACGTTGGGTATCTCCCACACAAACATTTTTGACTGCTTTTTTCCCTACAAAATTCATATTTATGAATTGATTTTGACTAAAGTTCATATTTATAGATGCTGCATATTTCTTTCATGTGTAGGCTGATCAGCAAACTTGGGGGAGGGAGGTGTTCTCTGTGTGGAACTTGATGGGTAACAGTATCTTAAGACCATAGGTGCTATTGCAGTCAAACTTTTGTTTCATTCAAAGCATAAGTGAAATCATCAACATAAAACCAGACAACACCGAATAGAATTCTTACTTTACTTTAAAACTGAATTTCTGATGCAGCTGTTCCTTATAGTTTTTTAAAAAAATCTTGAGTAATAGTTTCTGTTTCCTATTTGAAGGGAACTATAAACCAAAATGAAGAGTCTTTGGACTTTAAAATTATCCGAATATACGTTGCTAAATTTTGTAAGGAGCTTTGGCCCTTTAAAGCTGTCCTAAAATAGACTGCTAAATTGCTTTATTGAGAACAAAATTATCCATAAATGTATGTACAGTACTGACGCAGTGCCTATGGTTATTAGAGTCAAGGAAGCAACATTATTGCCTCAGATATTGCAGAAAGACCAGTGTGTTGTTAATTATTTCAAGAGGCCTTCCACAAAGAATGGCTGTTTATGAAAACATTATTCCAGTATTGATTGTTACTTTGGAAATAGTAGAATCAGTACATAGTTACTGAATGGATGTTGTTAAAATATATTACTACCACATTCCAATATAGAGGAAGATTTATCAGATGCATTAACGAATTTTAGTTGACGCACAGCAAAAGCTAGAGGCATCTGATTACAATCCATCTCATTGGCTTTATTGCCACATGACCCTGCGTATTAAGCACTTTGCTGCAAAAGCAACTTTGGGTTGAAACAAATAATTAAAAATGACCCTTACTAGGGAAATTATTTTATGCAATTATTTGATCCTGTTCATATTTCCTTGTCTTAGGATTTAAGAGCAACACAGTACGCTGCCTTGTTGCAACAACTGCATGCACTTCTGGTCTGTTTCTGGATACAATTCAAAATGCTAGTTATGACCTGTAAAGCATATACAGCTTCACTCCAGATTTATCTGAAGGGTTATATTCTCCCCTATGAGCCTGACTGTGTTTTGAGATGATGGAGGCTCTTCTCTCTGTTCTACCACCCTCATAGACGCATCTCATGACAACATGGATGAGGGGCTTCTTAGTGGTTGCTCCCTGGGTCCTGGAAGTGCCTTCCCAGACAGGTGAGACTGGTGTCCTGCCTGCTATCCTTTCATAGACAGGTGCAGCCCTTTTGTTTTGGTGGCTTTTAGATAACTTGTTACTTGGGGTAAAAGGGCCTTTCAGAATGCACTGTACTCTTTATTTGTTGTTTTCTTTTTAAAGGTATTGCTGTTAACTGCTTTTATAACAATTGTTAATTTAATTATATTTTTAATTTTTGTGTCATAGGAAATATAATATTGTATCTGTTCTTAACCTTTGTAAGCTGACTTGAGTCTTGAACTGGGAAAAAGATGGGATATAAATATTATTATTAACATTAATACAAATTTAAAAAGTGTTTAATGTACTCTGTAGGCAATCAGATCTTTAGCCTCCTTCAGGAGTGAGTCATGTGGGAAGGAACGGTGGATGGACTGGAGTTGTTGGACTGTACTTCTGATCTTGTCACTGAGATCACACATCCATGCATAGACTGCTACAAGAGAAAGCTTTCGTGCATAAATCTTTTCAGTGTTCTGGAAGGAAGGGGCAAACCTGCCCATGTAGACATTTACATGGACAGCTTTCCTTTTCTACCTCATGGACACTAAAGTCCCACAGCCCTGTTCTCCATGTGATTTTTCCCATGTGAAGCAAGTGTGAAGGAAACTTTTGAGAAAGTGCCACTGAGATGAGACTTGTTTTTAGTATGCAGACTGAACCAATGATTATGTGGAACCTTCAGCGGAGGGTCCTCTCTGTTTTGAAACCTGTCGTATAGAGGGCTCTCCCCATGGAGATTAAGTGAAGAGCATTAGTTGCTTCTGCCACTTTTCCTTATTTGATTAAGCATTTTCCTGAATGTTAATATCAGCTGGCTATTTCGTGAACTTAATGAATAACATTTATAATGGATTATGTTCTTGTTATTTTTAGATAGGAGTTTTATTACAAACTGCTTTGCATTATTTTAAATGAAAAATGGTATAAAATGTCATTAAATTTGTACATAAAATGAATGAAGATGGTACCTTTAACTCTGTGCAAACTGTGTTATTCCCTTGCAAAGTGTCTTCCAGTGGGGACCCCATGTTGGTCCAGCTTCCTAACCTTCTACCCCACCCTTCTATTTCCCTCCACTGGCTTACCAAAAGGAACACAGTTGGTGGGTGTTGCAGTGCTGTAACATGTGGCTGAAGGGGCATTATAGGATTCCTGCATGTTTGTATAATGCTGCAGTGGGCATTACTTCTGGCAAAGTGTTAACATAAGTAAGATGGTGTCCTACTTACTGGTACAATATAGTGTGTTCCAGCTCGTGGAGTAGGCCAACTGCATATGTTTTCCTTGTCCTACAACCCATTCACCTAATAGCAGACTTGACGGTTGCACAACAGTGGTAGCTACTGCTGCCAGCCCTGGAAGTGGAGGTGCCACTGTTCTGTACCCTGCTGACCAACTCTACTGGTGGTCCCTTTTCCCCAACCCTAACATTTTGGGGAAAAATGATTTAAAAATGATGTGTTCATTGCAGCTGGAAGACTATGATCCACTGCAACACAGACACATATAAATTTGCATTGACCTAGTGTATGACATTTCAAATTTACGTTGTTTCTCCAGATACAAATAAATTAATGAAAGTCTCATCCACAATCCATAGCTTTCCCAGTGTGCATGTACAATTGTCTCAGGTGGGAGAGCATGGGGGAAGGGTGAGAGAAAGAAGAAAGTAGAATCTAGGAATTTTGGTATGGATGGAAGTGGTTTCCTCTGGTTGCTTGAGGGGTAGTGAGCAAGTGGAGTTTTATCATCTGAAATGGAGGGTTTCTCTCGGCTGGAAAAGATTTATGTGTTAAACCTCTCAAAAACTGGTAGGAGGTTGAATAAAATCACAAGTTTGTGACAACAAGAGCTCTGTTGAAACAGCTCCCCTAGTCTCCAGTGATTCCCTGTGGAACTAGCTTCTCCTATTTACATCAGTCTCAATTTACATCATGAGTCCAGGAAAGCAACTATGAAGTAAATTGAGACTTGCCTATACTGGTGTGAATGGGTAAGTGGCTTTAAAGATCAGTTGGTAAATCAAAGATAGAGAAATCTTGGTCTGAAATATCTGAATATACCCAGAACATTTTCCTGCAGATAGAATAACTGCTATCTCTATGCTTATTCAGAATCAAGAAGCATGAACCTCAAATATCAGTGTTGGGACACATGTTTTGCATTGAGGGACCAGGTGTCCCAAGTTCAATTCCTGCTATCTCTAGTTTCTAACAGTCTCAGTATTCTCCGTCTCTTTATCTCTTGAGACCATTCAGTGTGTTGAACCATGACAAAAAACCTCTTGAGTAATCAGACTGCCTGGATGATCTTGTGCTAAGAGGGTACATTAACAGCACTCTATTTAACTATGCCTTGCTCGGTAAAGTATTTTCATAGTTTTGTCATATTTTTGACTAGGATTCTCAAACTTTCCTAAATTGAATCTCAGCAAAGCTCAAAGTTGTTTTTCCTCAATCCCCGAGTGTAACAAGAACATAAAACAGCAGATGTTTCTTGACTTGATGATAGACATTTTTAATAATTTTTTTTAAATAAGCCACCTAAAACTTGTTGGAAGATAGATGGGCTAGAACACAAACCAGTGGATTCAAATCACAAGAAGAGAGATTTTTTTTTTTTTAAATTGAGAATAACTTCATGATGGTAAGAGGTGATCAGCAGTGGAATGGACTATCTTGAAAGCTGGAGATTTTTAAATAAGGTTGAATGACTATGTCTCAGGAGTGCTTTAGCTGTGTATTGGTGGTAGGACTAGACGATACTGAGGTTCCTTCCAACTCAGTTCTTCTATGATTGTATAAAAATGTCTTTGCACAAGTAAATAAACATTGCAAAGGAAGAAATTTCATAATTCCAGGCCAAACATTCATAATGCTTTACATGTTTCCTTTGTCTTGTCCTGGTATCTTCTTTTAAAAAAATACTCTTTATTATATTTATTAGTTTTGACATGATACCCTCTCAATAAAGAAATGTATAGTTTTCTTAAAAACAGATTTATATTTTCATCAAATCCTTTTCCTTCACTGTTTCTGAATGTTTATTGCCCACTGCTAGCTACAGTTTGCCCCATCAGGAGATGCTTACGTGTACCAATTTTGTTGTTAAATGCCGTCAAGTTGACCTTGACTTGTGGCAACCCTATGGATGAGAGATGCCGATTAACTCTATAATCAACCACCCTTCTCAGGTCTTGCAGATTCAGGGACATGTCTTCCTTGATTAAGTCTATCTATTTGGAATGCAATCTTCTTCTTTTCTTATTGCCTTCCACGTTACCAAACATCATTGTCTTTTCTGATGAGCCGTTTTCCCATGATATGTCCAACATATGACACTGTCTACTTAGTCATCTTGGATTCTAGAGAGAGTTCAGGCTTGATTTGCTCTAGGACCCATTTATTGGTCTTTTTAGCAGTGCAGGATATCCATAGAGCTCTTCTCCAGAGTTTCAGATTAGTTGATTTTCTTCCTATTGGCTTTCATTTCCTTAATCCAAGAAAAGCTGATGAGGGAGCAGTTGGCTTTGGGAAATAGCATGGAAGATCAAATTAAATTTAAGCTGTTGTACCAAGCCAAACTCTCCCATACTCCTCATGACTGCTTTTAAAAGAAGTTTAAAAGAGAGAGAAATACAGCTACAGGTGTTCAGGGCTGTAAATGACATTACCAAAATAGTCTCATATAACTGCAATAGGATTTAGACGTCTTTAGTGAAATGGAAGCATGGTTATGGAGAGTCCTAGAATGCAGCAATCCAAAATATAAAACACTAGTATATATAGCTAGTGTTGTCTGGAATTTTATTTTCTCATAGGTAGTACTTGTTAGAAAGATTTGAGATCCTGTGTCTCTAACTCACCAAACTGTCTTGTCCAGTACCTGTAACTTCTCCTTATATTCCCCAATCTAATCTGTATTCAGAGCTATTAACATATAGAGGTTGGGTTCCTGATGGAATACACTGCCCTCCTCCTTGCTGCTAGGCCTCATCTCCATAGCAACTGGCCTATTCAAGGCAGGCACATTTGGCTGAGACCGAAGAGCTCTCATGGAGAATTCTAAAGGCCCCTTCCTAAATTGCAAATCCCAGGATTCCATAGAATCTTCTTGGGAAGCTAATCATATGAGGTCTTTGCCTGACACAGACAGACTTTGACTTTTATATATCAGATGTAGGATAGGGTATGTGGGAATGATGTTTTCATTTACCTTCTTGTTGTTATATACCTTTGAGTAGATTCTGACTTACACCAATTGTATCCTAGGGTTTTCTTAGCAAGATTTACTTAGAAGGTTTTGCCCTTGCTTTCGTCTAAGGATGAGAGGGTGTGATTTTCCCACAGTCATCCAGTGGATTTCTTGTGGCTAAGTTGAGATTCAAACCTGGTTCCCAAAATCTTAGTCCAGTAAATTTAAATTTTGAAATGAAGCCAGAGTTTTATTTGTTAAATATGTTGGGACAACAAAGAGAGATAAGATATCAGAAGACATTGTTATATTTGGTAACTGGTGCAAGATTGGCATATGCACAATATTGGAAAGAAAGGAACCGTGTTGATATAAAAGAATGGAAATTAAAAGTTCTGGATATGATAGAGATAGAAAAGTTAACATTTTCATTGAAAAATAAGTCTGTCCAGAACTTTGAAAGGGAATGGAGAGAAGTCTTAAATTGGATAAAGATATAGTAATAAGAAAAGGAAAAGAATAAAGCAAGATTGTATATAATACAAGGCACCAATGTAATAAGGCAATGTAACAAAGCAGCAATGTAACAATGTAAGATTACCTTTTGAAGAGAAACTATGTATGGATCGAATGTAAATAAGCAGACTCATCTGGAAAAAAAGAAAAAAGCTTGGAAGTGGGGAAGGGGTTTTTTTTTATTTTCACTTTAAACTTTGATAAAAATATTTCTAAAAAAAACAAAACAAAAAACAAAATCTTATCCAGTACAAACAACTATACCTGCTGGCTCTCTTTGTGTACCTTGCTGTTAATTCACTAAATATTATTTTACTGCTAATCAGTATAATAAAATTGTTGTTTTAGTTGTTGTCATATGCCTTTTAAGTTGTTTCCAACTTAGGAGAATCAAAGTTATCCGGGGGTTTCCATGGCTGAGCAGGGATTTGAATGCTGATCTCTCACAGTCCAAATTCAATACTCAGATCACTTGCATGGTGCTAGCTCAGGATACCAGTGAGGGGAACTAATTTATATGGAAAGAACTACATTGTTTCAGAGGTTAGAAAGTTATTTTAAGGATAATCAGCTGAAGTAGTGATAGGATGATGCTTTGGGTCTCAGACCATCATCCTACCACTCTTCCATTATGAGTAGCTTCAGCATGTCATTATATTCATCTACCTTAGCAGCACCTTCTAAGCTCTGCTCAGTTCTGACCCAATTTACCTGATTTACCTGGTGTTTGGAAGAAAAAGAAGAAGAAATAATGCTACCAACCAAATCCTTTGTCAAAGCCTTGCAGTTTCTGGGAGTTCTGCAGAAGGCTAGATGGGAAGTCTGAAGAGACTCTTTTCAGCAAAGTAATTTGCATTCACCCTCCGGACTGTTGAGACAGCACTTCTGCCAGACTCCTCATATATCAACCTGCTCCTAGCAGTTTCTTCTCAGACTGCTGCTGCTGGGTTACTCTTGCTCTTTCCATTCACTGCCTATGAATCTTCCATTGTTAGCAAAGCAGTTCGATCTCCTTTCTTTTTCTCTCTCCCTAACTCCCACCCCCATTGTGGAACCATACTGCACCCTATGATCTTACTGGAAATGTTTCCTCTTCTCTTCGTTTAGGAGTTGCACGTCTCTCTCTCCCTCCAGTCCAACTCCTTTCTGTCTCTCATTCTTTCTCTCTCTTTTTCTGAAGGTTAAGTTACACACATTTCATTCTACTGCTTGTAAGGGGCATTTGCCAAAGAAATTAGCTAAAGCTGTCAAAGGAATAGGCAACTGTCCTGAGACAGGAGTCAGTTTTTGCCCTCAGCACCTTTCCATAGGCAACATTGGTGCACTGAGCAACCTGGAAGTGACCTGAAGTTACTTCTGGTGTGGGATTAGTTTTGTTTTTGGATGATACGTGATCTCTTTTTCCACTGGAGAGGGATGGAATACAATCCCAGTGTTAGTGTGGTTTTGTAGTGGTTTAAGTGGTTTTCAGGCATTTTGTTTCAATTGAAAATAATTAATGGCAGGTGGTCCTTGAGCTTTGGGGACCTTGGGGTCCACGGGCTGTATTTTTTCCACCCCTGGTCTACACCTTTGGTCCCCTAATTCACTTGCAGCACATTTTAGTTTTTATTCATAAACCAGAGCTGTGGAGGATCAGATCAAGGGCCAGCCTTGTTTCAAACCATGTTTTCAGCAATGGCCATAGAATCATAGAGTTGGAAGAGACCTCAAGGGCCATCCAGTCCAATCCCTACTATGCAGGGACATCCATCAAAGTATTCCCAACAGATGGCCCTCCAGCTTCTGCTTAAAAACCTCCAAAAAAAGAGACTCCACCACACTCTGAGGCAGCATATTCCACTGCTGAACAGCTCTGACTGTCAGGAAGTTCTCCCTGAGGTTCAGGTGGAATCTCCTTTCCTATAGCTTGACTCCATTGCTCCTTGTCCTAGTCTTTGGAGCAGCAAAAAACAATCCCGCTCCCTCCTCGACGTGACATCCCTTCAAATATTTAAACATGGCTATCATGTTCCCTCTTAACCTTCTGTTCTGCAGACTAAACGTAGCCAGCCAAATGGATATGTTCATGTTATCCTCTTCCAGAAAACCTCCATCCACCCTCCTCTGGTGTTTGCCTTCTGCCTTCCCTACACAGATGGTATTGTTATAGCTGTGGTCTATCTTTAAAGATGTACATATTAAAAAAAGGTTGTTCGGTATAAACTTTTGTGGATTCTAGCCTGCCTCATCAGATGCGTGGTATGTTGCCTCAGGTTGTTATTCATATGCTTGGGGGATTGTGATGTGTGTGAGGAGGGAGGAGAGAATTGACATGCAAAAGTACAAACATTGCCTGAGCACTGGTCATAAACAAACAGTAGTTGTATGATAACACAGGCATTTTTGCATTGATGAGCTGATTGCCCCAAGCTATTGTCCCTGTTCACCCCACTGGGTATAGAGTTAAGTCTCTTGGGGAATGCTTGCACAACAGTATTCCCAGTGGAACCTGTCTTATCCAGACGCAACAGTCCTGGCATCATATCTGTTCATTATCCCATGTCATTTGGCTCTTTCTTTTCCGCATTGACCTGGCACTCAAGTGGAGCTCCAGGAACTAGCTGGGAATCTTCCTTCACAATTCTGTCTTGCTGAGACTTCCACCGCTGTCTTTGCCTCATTTCTCCTGCCTCTCCCAATTGTTGTAGTCTCAGGGTATGTAGTGTTGCTTCCATCAGATCATCCCAGGGTCTCGTAAAAATATCATCTGATGAAATTATTAATTAATTTTGTGATGACTATTCTATAGCCTTGCCTCAGTACTCTGAAGATACCAGATCCTGTCTGATCTTGGAAGCTAAGTAGAGTCAGCCCTAGTTAGTACCTGGATGGGAGACCTTCAATGAATAGCAGGTGCTGCAGGCTATATTTCAGAGGAAGCAACTGGCAGAGCCACTTCTGAATATTCCTTGCCTGGGAAAACCCTTTGAAATTCATGGGGTCACCATAAGCAACAGGCAACCTGAAGGCACACAAACACAGTCTTGATAACTGTTTCCAGTCTCTACTTTATCCTAGATCTGTTTGTATGGTGGCATTTTTGGGAAAGCAGTGGTGTCAGGGTTGGGCTACTCACCACTCATTGGTAACTGAAGTGCTCACTGAGTCAGAACTTGTTAACATTATTTTTTGAGACTACAATTCCCAGAATTCACCAACCACTGTTAATGAGACTTGTATTAAAAAAATTAACTTTTCTGGTTAGTTTTTTGTATCTGATGAAGTGGACTGGGGGTGCATGAAAGGTTTTACTAGAAGTTTCTTTTTCCCAGAGTCTTGAAGGTGCTACAGGATTCCCTTCCATATTTTTATGCTGAAACAGACTACCATGGCTATGTCTTCGAATAAGTTTTCTGGATTCTGCTCTGTGTCCTGGAGAGAGGTGACTAATAGGATGCCACAGGGTTCTGTCCTGGGCCCAGTGCTATTCATCTTCATCAATGACTTGGATGAAGGAGTAGAGGGCATGCTGATCAAATTTGCAGATGACACCAAATTGGGAGTGGTTGCTAATACCCCAGAGGACAGGATCAAATTTCAAAATGACCTTGACAGATTGGAGAGCTGGGCCAAAGTTAACAAAATGAATTTCAGCAGAGAGAAATGTAAAGTCCTACATTTAGGCAATAAAAATGGAATGCACAAATATAGAATGAGGGATGCGTGACTGGATAGCAGTATGTTTGAAAGGGATCTAGGAGTCTTGGTAGATCACAAGCTGAACATGAGTCAGTAGTGTGAAAAAACAAGCGAGAAAGACATGTGATTCTTGGTTGCATCAATAGGAGTATGGTATCTAGATCAAGGGATGTAATTGTCAGGAATCTCTCCCTGCCGAGCTGCAGCCAGCAAGGGAGGAGGGAGGTCAGGAATACTTTCAGAGAGAATCCGAATATACCAAACACCAGGAAAATACAAGCCGAGTCAGGTCAAGGTCCAATCCAAAGATTCAGGAGGCAGAGATTTGTCCAGAGGGTTTCAGGGAGCAGGAGACACGAAGGTTGTGAGGACTTGCTAGTAATTTGCTGCAAGCAAAGAGCAGCCATGCCAGCAGACTTAAATAGCCACTGTGGGCAGGTGCTGCTTGTTATTGTTTCCTCAACCTAGTCCATGCTGCCTCCCTCTGAGCAGCCCGTTTCAGCCTTCTTTGTGATTGATGACTGATGGGCACAGATGGCTGCCACTCCTCAGCATCACTGCTGGTTCCCTCTCTGTCATGAGCTGACTGGGGCAACTCTGTCTCTGTTTGGCCTTCCAGTGCAGGGAATGTTTGCAGGTTGATTTGTTCACTCACTGGCCCAGTCCTTGGCATGGTCAGTTGCTCCTCGATCTCAGAGTCATCATTTATCCCACTCACTGGCTCGGTCCCATGCACAATCAGTTGCTTCTCAATCACAGCATCATCATCTATCACACTAATGGTACCAATCTCTTCTGCATTGGTTAGGCCTCATTTGGAATACTGTGTCCAGTTCTGGGCATCTCAATTCAAGAAAGACATTGACAAGCTGGAATGTGTCCAGAGGAGGGCGATGAAAATGGTGAAGCCATGCCCTATGAGGAACAGCTTAGAGAGCTGGGTACATTTAGTCTGCAGAGGAGAAGGTTAAGAGGGGACATTATAGCTATATTTAACTACTTGAAGGGATGTCATGTAGAGGAGGGAGCGGGCTTGTTTTCTGCTGCTCCAGAGACTAGGACAAGGAGCAATGGATTCAAGCTACAGGAAAGGAGATTCCATCTGAATCTCAGGAAAAACTTCCTGGTGGTCAGAGCTGTCTGGCAGTGGAATATGCTGCCTGGGAGTGTGGTGGAGTCTCTTTCTTTGGAGGTTTTTTAAGCAGAGGCTGGAAGGCCATCTGTTGGGAATGCTTTGATGTGTGTTCCTGCATAGCAGGGGGTTTGACTGGACGGCCCCTGAGGTCTCTTCCAACTCTATTATTCTATGATTCTTCTTCTCCTCTTCACAAGTTCCTTATGGTAAGCATCAGTTAGTTAGCTGATACATTCTGCTGCAATAACAGTGATAACATAAAATCTGACTTTGTTGTTCATAGAATCATAAAGCTGGAAGAAATCACAAGGGTCATTGAGTACAACCTCCTACCAGGCAGGAATATAGAAACAAAGCATTGCTAACAGGTGACCATCCAGCCTCCATTTAAAACCCCCCGAAGAAGGAGACTCCATAACATTCTGAGGCAGCATATTCCTCTGTTGGATTGCTCTTACTGTCAGCAATTTCTTCCTAAAGTTCATATGGAATCTGTTTTCCTGAAGTTTGAAGACTTGTTTGAAATTTGAAGCCTCCTGAAGTTTGAAGCCTTGAAGTTTGAAGATTGCTCTCTGTCCTGGTCTCCAGAGCAGCAAAAAACAGGTTTGCTCTGTCTTCCATATGGCATCTCTTCAAATATTAAACATATCTATCATGTCACCTCTTAATCTTCTCTTCTCCAAACTAAACATATCCAGCTTCCTAAATTGCTCCTTATAGAGTATGGTTTTCAAGTTTACTATTTTGGTCATTGTTGTTTGTTGTTATGTGCCTTCAAGTCCATTTTGACTTACAGTGACCCTATCATAGGGTTTCCTTGGCAAGATTTGTTCAGAGGAGGTCTGCCATTGCCTTCTTCTAAGGATGGGGGAGTATGATTTGCCCAAGGTCATCCAGTGACCCTGTCATAGGAACTTCTGTGGCAACATATTTTCAAAGGAGATTTCCCACCCTGTTGGTTTCTATAGCGGATCAGGGATTGAAAGCCTGGTCTTCTGGTCCATGGCTCTCATAAAGTCAAATGGAGAATCTTTAGAGATGCCTTCCTTTTGTCATTTGCCAGTGTTTCTCAGCCTTCAGATGATACCCTGCTGCTACAATCAAGGTGATCCTTAGTTTCACTGAGATATTTGAGTGATTAGACAGCAATGGCAGGAGTAACTGATTGTTCCCCCGCCCTCAGGAAAACCCTCACTATTCTCCAAGTATTAATCTTCACAAAAGCATCAGCTCTGGTAACATGAAATACATGCACTAATACTCAAAAATTATTTATATATACTTATTCTTTCTTGTAAAAGAGAACAACTTACATTTTCCTATAGTGTTCTTTAATATTTACAGGGTGCAAATGTTAACCCAGTTCAAAGATAGCGAACTTTTGTATCACAACTGTATTTCTATACATTTTAAATATTTAGATGATATCCCCACACATCATGGTAAATAAAAATCCTTTTAAAAATAAATAAATGAATTAAAAAATGTTGTTTTTAATTTAAATCAGATTTTGAAACTAACTTAAAATGGTTATCAAAAAGAAAAGCTAGGTCTAAGAAATTACCATGAATACTAATGACCCAGTTTCTAATTATATTCTCTGAATATGTTAGTACTTTGCATATAGTGAGTTCTCTACTTTTGCAGGGGTTTGGGGCTCAAGACCACTGTGAAAATGGAAAAAAACATAAATGAAAATAAAATCAAAATCACGAACTGTTTTCCTGATCTGAGAACACTTCTCTAGGAGCCTCTAGGTCCTCCAGTGCGATTCTACAATTAACCTCTTCCAGAAGCAGACATAAAGTCATGTTGGAAGACCTAGCAATACCTAGGAACCTCCTTTAGCACAACTCCATCTGTTAAATCGTGTCTTTTCCAATAGCGATTTAATCTGTGATTTAAATCATTAAAACTGAGACCTTCAGAGAAGCCATTTAAATCAAGATTCTGATCATCATTTAAATCAGTTTGATTTAAATCAAACCTACCATGCCACAATGCAGAGGAATAATCTTTGTTGCCACAGAATCAGCTACAAAAAATATGGGCACATGGCTGCCGTGGGAAAGACGTGCTGTATTTTCTTACAAAAGAAAACATTTTGCCAATGTGGAATGGTAAAACAGAATATTTTATAATCCATGATTTTAATAAAATGTGGAGAATTTTATTCTTATTGAGATAAATGTAATTGAACTGTGGACTGAATATGTGAGCAAAGACTACAGGGAGGATTCTCCTGCCATCAGATCCTCTGAATCTCAGTTATTATTTTTTTTCCTTCACTGCTGTTTGGTTGTGGCTTCCCTGAAAAAGATGTATTTCAGAAAGCAATAAGTATTTATTTGATTTGTTTCCTGGTTTTTCCCCTAATACTTTGCAGGCCATCAACGTGGCTTGCAAAGCATTTAAAATATATGGAGATACACCCAAGAATTAAAAATTAATATTATAATATTATAAACCAATCATAATATTAAAACACAATTTGATTAAAAGCAATTAGAAGAACAACTATAAAAAAGTGTGGAAGCCATCCATTAAAAGTCCATTAATATCAACTGCTGACAAGTCTAGCCATGAACAAAATATTTTTGATGTCATGCAGAAAAAGTGGTCTGTTGAGTACATCTGTATAAAACCTCATTAGGATTTCCAACCAGCAAAGCAAAGAAATCATAGCAAGGTTTTCTGACCACTCCCTTCCCCCTAAAATTTATCCACATTACCATAACTCTTTAAGTAAATGTCAGTAGTATCAGTGTCCCTTAGTGAATATGCTAAAATGGTGTAACCAGCAACCAAGTTACAGGGCACAGGTATTTGTTGTTGTTGTTGTTGTTTTTGTTGTTGTTGTTGTTATGCTTACTACTACTATTATCCTGCCTTGTCCCGAGATTAGAATTCAAAGTGGCCTACAACAATTAAAAATACATTGTTAAAAATCCACCAGTCTGACTTCTCTAGAAAGTGAGTTCCAGAACCTGGGGGCAGTTACTGAGAAGACCCTCTCCTGTGTTTTCACCAGATGTACCTGTGAGGGTGGTGAGACAGAGAAGAGCCTCCCCAGCAGATCCCAAAGCACAGGCTGATTCATAAGGGAGAACACAGTCCTTCAAATATCCTGGGCCTGAAATGTACAGGGCTTTCAAGGTCATAACCAGCAGTTTGAATTGTGCCCAGAAAGAGATCAGTTGCCAGTGAAGGTGTTGCAAGAAGGGAGTTGTGTGATCCTTGTAACTGGCTCTAGTTAGCAATCTAACTGCAGCTCTTTGAACCAATTGAAATTTCCTAACACTCTTCATAGGTAGCCCCATGTAGAGTGCATTCCAGTAATCCAACTGGGACGTAACTAAGGCATGTGTCACCATGGCCAGATCTAAGATCTCAAGGAATGGGTACAGCCAGTGCACAACCTTTAAGTGTACAAAGGCGCTCCTAGCCACTGCTGAAACCTGGGCGTCCAGGCTCAGAGCTGAATCCAGGAGCACAACAAGCTCTAAACCTCTATCTCCAGAGGGAGTGTAACCTCATTCAGCACTGGCTGAATCCTTATTTCCTGATCTACCTTTTGACTGACTAGGAACACTTCCCTCTTGTCTGGATTAAGTTTCAATTTATTTTCCCTCAGCCAGCCCATCACTGGTGACAAGCACCAGTTTAGGACCAAAAAAAGCTTCCTTGGCTTGTGGTGGACAAGAGTAATAAAGTTGGGTATGAAAACAAGTCCACTCCCTCCAGAGCTCATCATCATCTTCAGGGTTTGCCCCTTGAGGAAGGAATGAAGCCACTGTCAAATGGTGCCCCCAAGTCCCATCCCAGCTAGGTGACCCAGAAGGATACCATGGTGGTCAATGGTACTGAAAGCCACCAAGAGGTCCAGCAGAGCCTACAGGGACACACTCCTGCTGGCTAGCTCCACCAAGGCTGTCTCTGTCCCATAATCAAGCCTATAAACAGATTGAAATGGATCTAGGCAATCATTTTATCCAGAAATCCTTGGAGCTGAGAGGCTACTGCATGGTTCAGAATCTTACCTAAAAATGGAATGTTAGAGACTGGCTGAAAATGTTCCAGAGTGGTGAGATTCAGGGATGGCTTTTTAAGTAATTGTTTTATAATAGCCTCCTTCAGGCAAGTTGGAACTCTGCTTTGTTTTAGCAAGGCGTTAACCATATTCTCTATTCACTTAGTCAGTCCCCTTCTGGCTTTTTTTTATGAACCAGGAAGGACAAGGATCTAGAGCACATGTGGTGGCTCTCATATCCAAGAATCATGTCCACATCTTTGGATTGCACAAATTGAAAAGTATCCATTGTCACTGGACAAGCAGGGCCCAGAGTTGTATCAACTACAGCATCCGGTTCAGAGCAGTTCTGAGTGATTTTATCTGCAAGGTACCAGGCAAGTTGTTTGCAATGAGCTGTCAAATAATCTGGATTTTCATGTCTTGAGCCTGTGTGTAAAAGACCACTGAGCACTTGAAATAGCTCTGGTGGCTGGCTCTGGTGGTTTCAGATGCAATAGAGACAGAAAAGAATTTTGCCTTTGCTACCTCTATTGCCAGAGTAGGCCCTCAGATAAGCTGTGCTTGATCAGATATACTCCTGAGTTTTCTGCCAATGCTGCTGTAGTTGCCTTCTCACATGTTTCATTGCTGCCAGCTGCCTAGAACACCAGGGGGGGATTTGGCTCCATTCCATGAGAGGGGATGCTTGGGAAGAACTGTTCTACCCACCCTGGCCATTTCTCCACTCCAGAGGTTGGCCAGGACTTCAACAGGGTCACCTGTCAAAGCAGCAGAAAACTCTCCCAGAGCCATCAGGATACATAAGCCCCATGAAGTGGACCATCTTAAGGGGTCCACACTCCTTCAGAGGTTCTGAGCCCCAGCAAATCTAAAGCTTATCAGGTGGTGATCTGTCCAAGACCATGGAACTATAGATAGTTGCTCTACTTCCAAATTGCATTCACTACAGAAAACAAGTCCAAAGTATGTCCAGCAGCATGAGTAGGGCCATATACCACCTAAGACAGATCCACGATTGTCGTGGCAGACGTGAAGTCCTGAACTTTGCCTTACAGGGCAGTCCCATCATGGATGTTGAAATTCCCCAACACTGCAAGCTGGGAGGATTCCAATGCCAACATCAAGATCACCCTGACTAGCTCAGGAAGAGAAACTGTTGAACAGCAGGGTGGGAGGTACACCAATAGTATCTCTAGTCTGTTGCAGCCACCCAGCTTCAGGTAAATACACTAGAATCCAGAAAACTGGCTTTACCCTGCATTAATAGAAACATAGTTTTCAAGTTGAGGGAAGTAATAGTTTCACTATATTCTGTGCTGGTAGGCCCTTATATAAAATACTGCATTCAGTTCTGGTTGCCTCATTTTAAGAAGGGTATAGACAAGTTGGAGCAGGTTTAGAGAAGGGCAACGGGGATAATAAAAGATATGGAGAGTAAAACATGTGAGGAAAGGTTGAAGGAGCTGGGCATGTTGAGCTTGTTGAAGAGAAAACTGAGGGGTGACATGATTGTTCCTGTTGCCCCAGAGGGTAGAACCAGGTTTAATGGTTTTCAGTTACAGAGGATAAGATTTTGATTGAACATGAGGAGGAACTTCTTGACAGTAAGAGCAGTTCTGCAGTGGAACCAATTGCCTAGAGAAGTGGTGAGATTTCCTTCTCTGCATGGTTCCAGAAAGAAATTGGACAGCTACCTGCTGGAGACTCTTTGGCTTGAAATCCTTCACTGAGTAGGGAGTTGGACAAATGTCCCACAAGGTCCCTTCCAACTCTATGATTCCATGACTCTGTGTTACCATGGCACTTACAGTATTCTAAGTGTATATTGTGAAAGAACCTCAAGATTCTGTACAATGGAGCCACGACAATTAAAAAGGTGTCAAACTGCTATAATTGTACAGTGTGAAAACACAGCATGTCTAGGATCCCTCCTTCTTACACAGTGACTCCTAAAACAGTGGTGAAAAAAGGGCATCTGAGCAACATGGCAAGATGGAATTTGTTCTCCAATTTGCTTTGCTATGTTAAGAATGTCCCAGCTGAAATAAGAAGCGGGAAACTTTTATTTTCTGTTACCATATTGGGGAGTAACATGGCAACCTGCTCAAAATATCTGAGATGCTAATGCATCAATCTTGGGATTGGATTTAAAATTATATTGACAGGGCTTGTATAGGTTGCTGTGGTTATTTAGTTTTGGTGTAAATATGTATACATTTATAGTGCAATTTGTATGTACCTACTCAAAACAAAGTCCAAATGAGTTCCATAGGATTTACTCCAAAGTATTTGGGTGTAGGGGTATAGTGTTTGAGGGATTTATTATCTAAAGCCATTAACAGCAACTTTAGCTAATTTCGATGAGGCAAATGCTAATTCAGTGCAAAAAGTATGATATTACACCAAAGCATACCCTTCCTTTCTTTTCTCTGAAAGTCTTTAAAAGGTACAAAATAATTTTCAGTTTGCTTGGGTTTAGTTAGGGTAATTTTTAAAGATTGTCTAATGAGAACACATTGTGCTAATTTTCATATGCAGATTCAATTAGCATTTAGTTAATTAGCCTTTACAAATTAGGATTAACTTAATTACATAACGCTAACCTCTCGATAACTCTAAAGGGTAGACAGGCTGCTCTTATTGAATTCAGAAGGCCTATATGTGTGTGTTGAAATCTGAAATGGCTCACACATAAATTAAAGAATATTACTCACAAAGGACAACTATTAGAGATGATGATCAAAGGAAACAAACTATGTACATGGCTTTAAAAAGAAGGCTCGGATACAGATTCATGCACACAGCTGTCTGGTTGCTTCTAGAGCAATTTCTGTTTTATGGTAAGTTTCCTTAATAAAGAAGCCAACAGCACCAGTGCTCATCTTCAGATACACTGTATGTGCATGTGTGGGCAATGTTAAAAGGTTATTATATTTAACCTATGTACCTCCAGTTGGGGTGCTGCATATATGAACACTGTTTATCTACCTGTCACTTAGCAGAGCGAGGCAGTTGCTGCAAGCAGGAGGTGCTGGAGGGGCTATTTGAAGCAACTGTCCTCAGGTACAGTTCCATCAGCAATGCTGAAGTAAAATTCAGTCAGTCAGCCATTCAGTCACCAGATTGGCATTTGAATGTGGGATGTTGGAGAGAGACTATCTTGTTCCCTTTAGGCAGCAAAATGTTTTGGGCCAGTCCAGTATCTACAAATGGGACATGTAACAAAGTGCTGCAGTGCAACCTTCACCTGTTCAGTTACAAAATCAAAGGGAGGATGATAATGATCATGTGTGTGCGTGTGTGCGTGCATGCATGCTTCTCATACTTACACGTGTGGTAATTGCCAGGAACTGGTACCATATTTGTCCCCAGTGGCTACAACCATTCTTTTCTGGAAAATTTCCATGTTCAGCAGCCAGTGGCTTGCAGAGCAACATTGGTCCACGGACCACCACTTTGAGTAGCACTGACATACATGAAGAGAAATGCTAGCAGCACAAGTTCTTATATGCCAGTTTTTAATAAGAAAATCAAGCCTGTGTCTTATTAACAAACGTAATGTGCACTAACCAGCAGTGTAGAATCTCTCTCTCTCTTGCTTTAAAACCAGGCAAGATATCAGAGGCGTATCTGGGGTGGGGCAACTAGGACATATGCCCTGGGTGCCAATCCTGGAGGGGCGCAAAAAAGCCAAACCCCCACCACCCTCCCACCTGAGCCTGGCCTGACACTGCCCCCGACCTCCGCTGGGGTCATTCCTGGCCTGGTGTGGAAGCGGCAGGAGAAACAGCACCAGGGGCACAACTTCCATGCTTGCCCTAGGCGCTGTTGAACCTAGAGATGCCACTGCAAGATATTTGAATACGTGATACTTTACAACAAAATGTCATCATATTTTGCATGGTATTTTGTTAATACAAATGGTGTGCAGTTAGTGCTTTACACAAAGATAAACAAATAGGACTATGTGAGAGTACCACAAACAGAAATTATAAGCATGTATTAAATAGTAATCATGGATAGATGTATGCAGATACATGATGACAATGCAGGAATCCAGTTTTTCTGCCTGTGTCCCCCTTGGGTTGCATCAGCATGGAAAAGATACAAAATGTGTTTGTGTCTATTTTGAAACTGAACACGTTTTTAAGGGTTTGCATTTTTATAAAGCATACCTGGTTTTGCATGCATTTTATTTCTGACAAACACACTGCAAGCGTTGTAACTGTGTTGATATCTCTCAGGCAGGCTGTGATTTGTCTTGCAACAAGTCTTGGGAAGTTAAAAATAAGATACTACCATTGAGAATCTACCAACCCCCACAAAATTCTCTTATATTCCCTGCACAAGCCATGGAAACATATCATGCTACACTATTATATCGCTGCATTCCATACTAACTCCTGTAACAACATCCTAGGGAATCCTGGGATTTGCAGTTTAGAGAGAGGCACCTAGAATTCTGATGTGTAATCTGTACTCAGGGCAAGAGGCTACTGAGAAATGGAATGGTTTTCAATTGGCAAAGGGGTCAGGCAAGGCTCCATTTTATCACCCTATTTGTTTAACTTGTATGCTGAACATATCATATGTAAAGCAAGATTAGACCAGGAGGAACAAGGCATATAAATTGGAGGAAGGAACACCAACAATTTAAGACATACAGATGCATATTACTAGCAGAAAAGAGCAAAGACTGGGAATGATTACTGAAGAAAGTCAAGGAAGAAAATGCAAATGCAGGTTTACAGTTGAATATGAAGAAAACAAAAATCACAACCACAGATGATTTACATAACTTTAAAGTAGATGATAAAGAGACTGAAATAGTTCAACATTTTCCATACCTTGGCTTAGTCATTAGTCAGAATAGAGACAGCAGTCAAGAAATAAGAAGACAAGGACTTGAAAGGACAGTTATCAAGGGATTAGGCAAGACTCTAAAGTGTAAAGATATATTATTGAATTAGAGTTGCCCATGCCATCATATTTCCAATTTCTATGTATCATTGTGACAGCTGGACTGTGAAGAAAACTGATAGGAGGAAAATCAACTCAATCAAAACGTGGTGTTGGAGAAGAGTTCTGTAGATACTCTGGACTGCTAAAGAGAGAGATACCGTATTTGCTGGCATATAAGACATGCCTGTGTATAAGATGCACCCCATTTATACATTGGCAAATACTATTTGTCCAAGTACAAGACATACCAGTGTATAAGATGCACCCCATTTTCAAACAGTATTTTTTTGGGGGGAAAGTGAGTCTTAGATGCCAGAAAATATGGTAAATGATTATTAGAAAAAATCAAGCCATATATATATGTGTGTGTGTGCGTATGTATGTGGCATATATATGCCATGCTCTTTTTTCTTACCTCTGTTGTATTTTGATTGAAGTATCAAAACTTCTGCTCCTTTAGTTTATACACCCCCCCAGTGGTCACGTCCATTGCACATAATAAAAATCTTCAATCTCTCTCTCTCTCTCTCTCTCTCTCACACACACACACACACACACACACAGAGGAAAAAAAAGAAAAAAAAAAGAAATCAAGCATGAACTCTCCTTAGAAGCTGAGATAACTACTGTTGAGACTGTTGTAATTTGGACATATCATGAGAAGACATGTCTCACTAGAAAAAACAGTAATGCTTGGTAAGTTAGAAGGCAGTAGGAAAAGAGAAGACTCATTACAGGTGGATAGACTCAATTAAAGAGGCCACAGTCCTGAGCCTGCAAGACCTGATGACAGAGTGATTTAGAGGTTACTCATTCATATGGTTGCTGTTGATGATGGGGTGACTTGGAGTTCTCATAAGTTGAAGTTAGATGGCAATTAACAACAACAAATTTCAAATCCTCAGCCAGATTGCTCTTGGGCCTCACTAAATTACAAACCCCAGAATTCCACAGGATATTGCCATGGCACTTAAGGTAGAATACAGTGCTATAATAGTGTGGAGTGATAAGGACCTCTGTATGCATTAATAAGAGTGTATAAACATCCCTATCTAAGACACAACCATAGGAATTTTAAACTGTTGCTCAGAAAATAGACAAATCTTCCATTTATATCAGGGGTGAGAGAAATATAGCCTATGAACTGCATTTCTGAGGTCCCTACATTCCCAAAAGATTTTCCTCAAAATGCTCTGAATGCCCCCTGAGAGAGTTGGTGACAATTCCACCCTGTGTTTGGTGGGACCTGAGCTGTTTTAAGTCCAGGAGATGCCTTTTTAACACAGAAAGTGAACCAGCAGCTGACTTCCTGGGGAGCATTTGGGGGAAAGAGACATTTCAGTTTTTTTCAGGGATAGATGGCCAGCAGGGATATGCAGCCCTTTAAGGCTACTTGGGAACCAAGGAGGTCTCTCAGCTTCTACACTTGTCCACCCTGGTATTGAGATGTCAGATGAATGATTTGTTTGCTGACCTGAAATCCTTTTTGGCTGAAGGGTGAGGTATAAATGCTACAAACAAACAGAAACTCATTTTGTCAAGGTAGATCATCTTGATGCAAGAGAGCTGACAAGAAATCCTAACTTCTCTGTGAGCTTTTTCAACTCCAGTGTCAGATCAAAATGAGCACTTTTTGGTCTCCAAACAAAACTTTGTAAAGTTAAGCACGAACAGCAAGCAGAGAAAGATGGGCTGATTAACCAAAAATACACAAAGAATCCATCCAGTGTTTCTATTAAAAAAGAAAAGAAAAGAACAATCCACCATGCAACAAAGTGGCAGCTATCATGATTTTGTGGAGTTGGTTCCATTTGTGCAAAATAAAACACAAAGGGCCTTTCTGCACTACATTGTTATAGTGCTAATATTTCACTTTCAACATCCCGTGGAATCCTGGGGTTTGCAGTTTAGGGAGAGGCCTTTAGAATTCTCAGCCAGAGAGCTCTTTGGCCTCAGTAAACTATAAACCCCAGAATTCCATGGGATGTTGAAAGTGGAATAATAACAGTGTAATGGTATAATGTGGAAAGGCCCAAAGTCTTCTTGAGACCAATTTTAAAAGCCCTTACCATCTGTCACATGAGGAGAGAAATACAGGCATTTCTTGTTCTCACAGTTGAGAATGAAACAAGGTAGGGGTTTACTCCTCTAATTCAGATGGGACAGTATTTTATAACCCTCTGCTTTCACTGATTCAGGCTGTTCCATATGTTGGACCCAGCTGCTTTCAGGACATCATAAACTTAGATGTGAGGTGTATAGGGTGTGCAGAGGGAGAGAGAACTATATTGCTGAATCACTTTTACTCTGGCCGCGAGACAGAGAAGAAGGCCTGATAATCTTCTTTATCCACAGTGCTGACAGGCTATCAGTTTTATTGCAAAAAAATTGATGACCATGTTCACAGAGCTGATTCCCCTCTTCAGTTGCTGCTGTACTAGTTTCTTCAAGATTCCACTGTAGTCAAGTGAAAAACAGCTGAATCTGGAAGCCTTTACCCTTTTCACAGGTGATGGTTGAATGATGCCTGAGCCTCTCTCATATATTTTTATGGAATCATGTGGTCCGCATGATTGCAGATTGTAAAACAAAATGGAGGCATTTGCAATTGAATGCACATTGTGACCAATGAAGATTTTGTGACCTACATCTAATCACTAGTTCCCAATTGGTATAGACCCAGTGGATCAGTGGGGTTTACATAACTGTTGACTTATGATTCAACTTAGTTTTTTTTTAGCAAGGGAGCACAGCTATCATGTTTCTTGCTTGTCTTGCAGACAACTTCATGGTCCAGAAGGTGGAAGAGGCCACAAGGGGATCAAATATTCTAGATCTGGTCTTGACCAACAGGGATGACCTTGTGAATGAGGTAGAAGTGGTTGGATCTTTAGGGGGGAGTGACCATGCCCTGTTGGAATTTAGCATTCAGTGGGAAGGAGAAGATAAGGGTAGCCAGACACTCGTCTTAGATTTTAAAAAAGCGGACTTCTGTAAACTTAGGGAGCTGCTGGCTGGAATTCCGTGGTCAGGAATAGTGAAAGGGAAAGGAGTTCAGGAGGCATGGGAGTTCCTTAAAAAGGAGATACTGACGGCACAGTCTAAAACTGTGCCAATAAGGAGGAAAAATGGAAGGCATCTGAAGAAACCAGAATGGTTGACTAAAGAACTCTCAGCTGAGCTAAGAGTTAAGAGAAACACGTATAGGAAATGGAAGAAGGGGGAAACCACCAAAGAAGAATTTAAGCAAGTAGCCAGGAGATGTAGGGAGGAGGTCAGAAAGGCTAAAGCACAGAACGAACTTAGGCTGGCCAGAGACATTAAAAACAATAAAAAGGGTTTTTTTAAATATGTCCGCAGCAAAAGGAAAAAGAAGGAGACAGTAGGGTCGCTACGCAGAGAAGATGGCGAATTACTCACAGGGGGGAGAGAAAAGGCAGAGCTACTTAACACCTTCTTTGCCTCCGTATTTTCCCAGAAGGATACAAGCACTCAACCTGGCGGTAGGGGAGCAGGGGAGGAAGCAGAGGAAATGAGGCACTTAATAAGTAGGAATACCTGGCCGCATTGGATGAATTCAAGTCTCCAGGGCCAGATGAATTGCATCCTAGGATATTAAAAGAGCTGGCAGAGGTCATTTCGGAACCGCTTGCTATAATTTTTGAGAAATCTTGGAGGACAGGAGAAGTTCCAGCAGATTGGAAGAGAGCAAATGTTATCCCCATCTTCAAGAAGGGAAAAAAAGAGGACCCAAATAATTATCGCCCAGTCAGCCTGACATCGGTACCCGGAAAGATCCTGGAGCAGATCATTAAGCGTTCAGTTTCTAATCATTTAGAAAACAACGCAATAATCACGAGAAGTCAACATGGATTTCTCAAAAATAAGTCATGCCACACTAATCTGATCTCTTTTTATGATAGAGTTACTAGCTTGATAGATGAAGGGAATGCTGTGGATGTAGCATATCTCGATTTCAGTAAGGCCTTTGACAAAGTTCCCCATGACATTCTTGCATCGAAGCTAGTAAAATGTGGGCTAGACAGGGCTACTGTTAATTGGATATGTAATTGGTTGACCGACCGAACCCAACGGGTGATCACGGATGGCTGCTTTTCATCCTGGAGAGAAGTGACTAGTGGGGTGCCACAAGGTTCTGTCCTGGGCCCAGTGCTGTTCAATATTTTTATCAATGACTTAGATGAAGGAATAGAGGGCATGCTCATCAAATTTGCAGATGACACCAAATTGGGAGGGGTTGCTAATATGCCAGAGGACAGGATCAAAATTCAAAATGACCTGGATAGATTGGAGAGCTGGGCCAGGGCGAACAAAATGAAATTCAACAGAGAGAAATGTAAGGTCCTACACTTAGGCAGAAATAATGGAATACAGAAATATAGGATGGGGGACACGTGGCTGGATAGCAGTACGTGTGAAAGGGATCTAGGAGTCTTCATAGACCACAAGCTGAACATGAGTCAGCAGTGTGATGCGGCAGCCAAGAAAGCCAATGCAATTCTCGGCTGCATCAACAGGAGTATGGTGTCTAGATCGAGGGAGGTACTGGTACCACTCTACTCTGCTTTGGTTAGACCCCATCTTGAATACTGTGTCCAGTTCTGGGCACCCCAATTCAAGAAGGATATTGACAAGCTGGAGCAAGTCCAGAGGAGGGTGACCAAAATGGTGAGAGGCCTGGAAAACATGCCCTATGAGGATAGACTGAGAGAGCTGGGTATGTTTAGTCTGCAGAAAAGGAGGTTAAGAGGGGACATGATAGCCATGTTTAAATATTTGAAGGGATGCCACGTAGAGGAAGGAGGGGGCTTGTTTTCTGCTGCTCCAGAAACCAGGACAAGGAGCAATGGATTCAAGCTGCAGGAAAGGAGATTCCACCTGAACCTCAGGAAGAACTTCCTGACAGTCAGGGCTGTCCGGCAGTGGAATCTGCTGCCTCGGAGAGTAGTGGAGTCTCCTACCTTGGAGGTTTTTAAGCAGAGGCTTGATGGCCATCTGTCGGGAGTGCTTTGAAGGTGTTCCTGCATGACAGGGAGTTGGACTGGATGGCCCGTGTGGTCTCTTCCAACTCTACATTTCTATGATTCTATGATTCTATGATTCTATATCTTGTTGACTAATCATACAGATTTGGGAGGGATGCACATGGAGAGGTGGGGAAGATGTGGACCCAGCTGAATCAATCCTTGTGATCAATGAGTTGAGAGACTGCCCTGCACTCACATCCATCTATTCAACATATGATTCAGTGGGTCTGCTTTCATTGGGAGTAGCGATTGGATTTGACCCAGGACATATAGTCCTTCCATTCAACACTTCACCTTCTCTCCTTATCACCTGACATCTGCCTCAAGCTAGGGCTGGCCCAATAATGTGCTACAAAAACCCACAGGAAATGTTTTACTCATTCCCATAATGTCTTACCACCTCAAAGCACCAATGTCTCATGTGACTACTGCATGACATAATAACAGTCTTCGACTGGGTCCCTTTTTGCCAGTGATGTATTTAAGTCTTTTACTCCAAGTCTCAAGTCAGGTCTCTACCTTCAAGTCTCAAGTTGAGTCTCAAGTCCTTGCAAAAAACACTTTCAAGTCAAGTCTCAATTCTGGAAGCCAACTTTATACCCCAATCTGTATTCCAGAATTTCCAGACAAATAAAGTCGGTTTTAACAATTGGACCTCTACTTTTGTGATTTTGCTATCTGCAGTTTTGGAAGTGGGGAATAAGATCCTTCTTAGTTCCCATTTGCAAAGTAAGAAGTTGGGAATAGGATCCTTCTTATTCCTCATTACTGAAGCTTCAAGACCTTTAGAAGGAAGGATCCTTCCTCCCCAAGCCTAACACATTTTCTGTTCCCCTTTGAGATATGTGCCCTGCACTCTGGGCATGAATCTTGCCTTCCGTTCTTAGGAAAAGTTTTAGAAAGCTTAACCTATATGCAGCAGGGACAGAGTACTGAGCAGACCTCAAGCCCATCTCAAGCCATTGCCTAACCCATTTGCTGTTCCCTCTGAGAAATGGTCCACACTTTGGGCTTGAGACAGATTGTCATGTGACCAGTAAGTTGTGAGGTTTCTGGATTAATGTGTTATGTTACTGAACTAAGGGCAGGAAGTCAGTCACTAAAAATAACCAAGTCTCGAGATGAGTCAGAATGTAATTTTTGCCAAGTCAAGTCCAAGTTGAGTCACTGAAGACTCAAGTCTGACTTGAGTCCAAGTCAGTCGGACTCGGACACAGGCCTAGTGTGATTTTAGACACAACCCAGTTAAAAATTTCTGGGATCAGAAGGGGTGGAAAGAGGCCACAACAGGTGTATCCAAGGGAAAAACTCTCAGTCACAACATTCTGTTCTCTGTGAAATAATAGGCATGGCAACTGGTCCTCCCTCTCAGTGTGTTGTCAGACAATATTTATTTAGAAAATGTTTATACTGCTTCTCTTGCAGAAACCCAGTGGCTCACAATGAATAACAAATGCATCATAATGCAAATAAAGCGTTCCTTTGGTAAATGAATACTTTGACATTCTTTACTGACGCTTAGTGTGGCTTTCCAGGGCATTTTTCTTTCTTTCTGTGACTCTGCTGCCAGCTTTATTAGCTGCTGTCTCAGTGCCTCTGGAGATTCAAATTCCAGCCTTGTCTATTTCATCTGAAAAAAATTCAGGTTTTATTGGAAATCACAAATACCATGAGAAATGCTGTTGTTTTACTAAGTGCTCCAGGAAAATAAATTACAGTAGATGAGTGAAACAGGCCAGCACTTCTTAAACCCTTTTGCTCTTCTGATGATTGTCTTTTCATAGCTATGAATGCTACGTGGAAAAGATACTTGAAGAGTCCCTTTCCTAATTGCTTCCTACTGGGGAATGTGGTGTTTATGCCTGGCTCCATTCATCATCATTCTGTTCTTTGGTACTTCCAGTGTAGGCACTTACACTACTAAAGGAGCAAGTCAGTTTTCAATGTGTTACAGTTTGCAGTGAGAAATGCCTGTTCAACACAGAGGCCATTTCTGCACTACACTGTTATAGTGCTATTATTCCACTGTCAAAATCCTGTGCAATTCTGCGGGTTCGTAGTTTACTGAGGCCAAAGAGCCCTCTGGCTGAGAATTCTAAAATGCCCCTCCCTAAACTGCAAACCCTAGGATTTCATAGGATGTTGAAAATGGAGTAATAGCACTATAACAGTGTAGTGTGTAAAGTCCTGGAGGGGAAACTTACTACACGCACTTCAGCCTGCCCTCCAACTTTTCACAAATTAAAACTGGGGCATGCATGATGAAGCAATATTAGAAAGTGGTCAAGATGGCAAAAGTTATTAAGGAAGAAGAACTACAAGAAACTGCAGCAGTTTGCTTTTCCTAAACCTACTGGGAAGGGCAAAATTCCACATCCTGCTAAGTTAATTGAGTGCAAACTACTTTTGCAGTTTGAAGTCAGTTTGCAGCAATTGGAACAAGCAGAGAACAAAGGAGAAAAGTGGGAGGAGAAGAGAGAAACTGAGACGTTTTAAAAGCAGCTGAAAAAGTGAGGTGGCAGAGAGTTAATTCCCTGCCAAACTGAGACAGTTGGAGGGCATGCTTCAGTAATCTCTTATGTTAGCCTCCATGGGATCTTGGGTACACCTTTGAAGTTAATATTTTTGTTTGGTTGATTTTTATTGGGTTATTGTAAGGTTTTCCTTCCAAAGCATTGGCCAGCTGGTTGGGGAACTGATTCCATAAAACAAGACTGAAGACAAAATGAAGAGTTTAAGCTATACAAGATGCAAGCCGAGGTTATTCTGACATTGTAGCTTAAGACAGGCATGAAAGCTGGCATGAAAGAGTGTAATTCAAATACCAATAAATATATGATTCTGAAATGGGTAATATCTCTGCACAGTAAAATGAGCTTGGTCTTTAAAAGTAGCCATGTTATAATAATACTGTAAAATGCATTCACTGTATGAATACAGTATAAAAAAGAGAATACTGTAATAACCTCTGATTGAAATGTTTGACCCTTCCCAATGCAACTTTGGCTTTATTTTATTAAATACACATTGCACCTTTTTTACCACAAGATAGTACTGAGAATGGCAACCAAAGCAGTCTCTGTCACGTAATCAGATCTGAAGCCAAATTGAAAAGAAACTAGATGCTCTGTTTCAACCAGAAATCCTTGGAGCTGAGCTGCCACTGCATGCTCCAGCAAGTTTTGGCACTGTTAGGAATTCCATATTCAGAGCAATCATTTGTCAATATTCCAGAAAACAGACAAATATGTCTGATATAAGTGTAGGAATACATGTCAAAATTGGTGTAGTTACAGAGGTGCTACTACTGACTTTTCCATGGTTGGTGGCTGGAGCAGAAAAAGAAAGTTGAAGAATTTCTACTCCTCTAGAGTTTCATTGTACCAGTTCAAGAGAGAACAAGCTTGTTTTTTTGCCGTTCCAGAGATTAGACCATCAACCAATAGCTTCTAATTATAAGAAAACAGATTCTACCTAAACTTTAGGAAGAAGTCCTGGTGGTCAGAGCTGTTCAGCAGTGGCATAGACTGCCTTGAAGTGTGGTGGATTCTCCTTTTTTGGAAGTCTTTAAAAAGAGATTGGATGGACATCTTTTCAGACTGCATTAGTTGTATATTTCTACAACTAGATGGCCCTTAGAGTCCCCTCCAGCTCTATGAGTCTATAGTGCATTGGTTCCTGTTGGAAAATTCTGGCATTCTCTCTCCCCCACTCTTGTTCTAGGGCAGGTGGGGCTTAGCTAGCAAAGAATTTCCTTTTCTTTTGCATGTCAAAGCCTTTTGCCTTCTCATCTAAAGCCTCACTCTTGCTCTTCATGTTATTTAAATGCATGACTGTGGTATCAAGGTGACCAGACCATGTGACCCAGGACAGACCCTGGGGTTATTGGCCTTACATAAAATACCATACTTCTCAGACCCCTCTCTCTTTCTCTTTGCCTTTTTTGCCATTTTTGCTTCTACTTCCTTTCCCTTGACCATGCTTCACCTCTCCACCAAGAAGATAGTGAGTTAAGAATGAAGCTACTATCTTACTTAGTCTTTTTGTTAGCTAGCTAGGATCTAGGCCCTCCAATGCATATATAATTGTAAAATTCATTAGTAAACTTTTCAAGTTTGTAACCTGAAACTGCCTGCCTTGTTTTGCTTTCTAAATCAGTCTCAGTTCAGGGAAGCCACACAGAGATTGGGATATGCTTTTTCTGCTACTGTACTAAAGGAAGACTGATTCCTAACAGTTCTAGCTTTCATAGACTTTCCTCCAAAGGGCTAACATGCTGAAAAACTCTAACTCCCAACAGTTCCATACTGGAGAATTTGAATGGTGGTAAAGGAAAATCTGCCAACAGGACTAACTTTGAATTCACACAAACAGTTTAAGTAATTAATTAGGGGAGGCAGCAATATTGTTGGAGCCACAAATTAAAGGTTTACACTGAAGTCATTTGCAGTGTTACTGGCAGAGCTGAGAAGTAACATGTTATAGCTAATGATTTTACATTTGAATGAGTTAGTTCTGTGTTACAAATATACCTCAAATAATGACTGAACAGCCAATGTTCAAGAGCAACTTAAATAAAATAAATTAGTAGCTTAAAAAAATTGTATCCAAGTTCAAGTCATTAGGGCACAGTAATCAAGTCATGCAGTTCAGCCACTTTCAGTACAAGTATCTCAAGGTGGGGAAGTGCTTAAAAGGCTGAAAAACTGAGAATATATTTGGAGGTATGATTGTAGGAAGTTTTCTGTTCTCTGTTTTTGGAACACTTAACAGATTTGGTTTCAGAATGAGAATTACTCACCTCCTGAGTAGTCCAGAGTTAGTAGTGCAAACCATAATTTATAATACTGTGATGTGTCTTTGTATTCACACAGGGCTTTTGGGAAAACCACAAGAAACTGATAAATGAGTATGGACCTGCATGCGGGTAAGACATTCTACCTTTAATTCACTTATTTTATGGATGCTTTCTCTCTCTCTCTTTCTCTTTGTCTCAATTTTAGATATTTTTTTTTAAAGATGTGGATTTACTAGTGAATTCTGGCATGTGCCCAGCAACATCTGAACTAGGCTTTCCCAAATCTGTTGCTAAAATTGTATCTGCATTGCATTCAATTCCCACAATCTTTCTCTACTGGCCATGTTAACTGGGGTTGGTGGGAACTGTAGTCTTGCACATGTAGAAGGCATCAAGTTGGGGAAGGCTGATATAGCGTTTGCGGTACATACAGTTTCCAAAAACAAATAGGATTTAGATTGGAGTTTCAAAAATGGTATTTCTGACCCTCTCAAATATGAACACAGTCTTTGGGTCGATATTCTGAGTATTACTAAGTGTATGTCATGTTTGTACAAAGCTATATACTATGTCCGTCTGTAGTCTATGTTATTTTCACAATAAAAATATATCAAAAAATATATATAAACACAGTCAGCCCTCCACATTTGCTAGGGTTAGGGATGCAGGATCCTTGCGAAGGTGGGAAAATTGCAAATATCAAAATGTGTGTGCGTGTGTGCCTTTGTGTTTGTGGGAGGGGGCTGAAGCACGGTGGAAAGAACAGGTATCCAGGGTCCAAACCAGGTCAGAGAAAGGAGAAGAAAAGTGGGTGGGTCAGCATAGTGACCCTATACTTCCTCTCTCTCTCCCATCTCCTTCCTTAGGTGTGGGGGGCATCAGGAGAGGGCTTGTGGTGCTGAGAAATCAGGCTGCAATGTGTTCTTAGCTGGCAAGGCAGATGCTAATGGTGAAGGAGGACCAGAGGCAGGTTTTTAAAGGGCTGGGCAGCCTGATTGGAGTTGCCAAGAGAAAAGGTTCCCCCGAAAAGAAGCACCTGAGGTGGATTGGCAGGGGTTGAAGAAACTTTTAAATAATCAAGTCTGTGAAAGTCAAACCCACAAATTTAGAGGGCCAGCTGTATTCTTTTTTAATTACTGTGGTGCAAATTCAGCTCTTTTGCCAGGCAAGTCAATCAAATTTCTCTCATACACATTGTTTCACACATCCTTATGATATTTTTGTAGTAGCAAGAGGCCTCTGAAATATAATGGATGGGATTGGAAACTGGATGACAAGAGGACTCCAAGCATCTACAGATTGCAAGCATTTAAAACAAATCCATTAAAAGGCAAAAGATAAAAATCACTACAACAACACTGTTAAAAGCCCTTGCAGTCAGTTCCCAAAAACTTGCTGCAATAATAAACTTTTCACGAGAAGTAGTTCCAAAGCCTGAGAGCAAAGCCAGGGAGGAGGTCCTCTCTTATGTTCCACTAGAAATTCCTGGAAAGGTGGTGGATCTCCAGACTTTCTGCTCCACCATTTTACCCTATGCCTATTCAATCTGGTTCTTATCAACTCAGCTCCAGGAAAATGTTCCAGGTACATTTCTTACATGTGTGTGCGTGCGTGCCTTATTTTATTTTCCTGAACAAGTATTTGGTTTTCGTTCACAGAAGTACCTGGTAGCTATTTACTTCCATAGGAAAAAATAGGCAATTGAACTAGTTAATGTTAGAAAGCTAATATTCTCTTTCTCCCACATAAATTAAAAGTAAGCTTGGTTCTTCCTGCCCAGCTCCACCCTGGGATCCATTTGTGGAGACGGGGAGGTTGGCACTCTGTAGCACTAGCGTTGGCAACTTGAAGCCTTTTTTCTTCTACCATTCTTCACTATGCCTATGGTAAGGATGGGAATTTTGCAGCCCTCCAGATGTTGTTCAGCTGCAGTTCCTATGACTATACTGACTTGGGCTGCTGCGATTTTGGCTGTGCTGATTTGGACTTAGGGAGTCCAGCAACTTCAGCAAAGCTGCCACCTCCACTACTCTATATGATGTGACAAGAAGATTGGGAACAAGATTAAGAGAGAGATGTAATTTTTTGCTGAAGAAGCTGGTGATGGAAAGTACTATGAACATTTGCTTAGCAGGAGAAACTGCCATTGATAAAAGCGATAAGACATACTGATGTTATTCACTTGAGCACAGCCACCAGCATTTTGTCTTCCCCTCTCTGACCTAGAGATTTCTGCTGTGTAACAATACATTATGTCATTGTTACCTGCTTAAAATAAAACCAGAAAAACAAGATGAACCTTTCCCCTCCCGCTTTCTGAGAAGGTAACATCCAGATGCCATGCACAGACTTATATTTCAAGCCAGGAAGATGGTTTAGTTGCATTTCATTTCATTGTTAATATGTTAACATATCAGCTGGACTAGCTTGGTTTCCTGTAAAAGTTATCTTAATTAACCTGAGTTGTTGAACTCCTGCAAGAAATTCCAAGGATGACAGCAGATATTGTATCCATTACATTAGCCAAAAACAGGTAGCGCAAGGAGCACCTAGCATAATCAAGTCTTAATGAGTTGTGAAAGCATGTGCTGATTGTCTTGCGTAAGTGCAATCAGATTATTGGAGTTGATCCTTGAGCAAGGATGAAAATGGAGTTTCAGCAAGTGAGAAAGTTTTGTGCTAGAAGAATGCCACCGCTGGGCAGTTCAAGAGTTTGGAAAAGTTATTTGCTGAGAATACAACTTCCAGAAGCTCCCCAAGGGATTTTGGAAGCTGTAACCACAACTAAAAACATTCTGGATACAAGCTAACATAAAGAGAGCTCATAGCATATCCCTGAGAGCCTTATCACACCATACCTTAATATCATGTTGTTCTGTTGGAATCCCACTATAGCCATTCCCGTGATGTTATCAGGTTGTTAACGCTCTCTATCACACCCTTCCAACGTCTGCAGATGAGTGGCATCGTTCGCATTGTTCTTCCCCCCACATTACAGCATCATTGCTGAGTCCTTTTCCTCACCCCACTCCTCATGATTAGTCTGGAGGTTATTGGGCAGAGATCTCCTTGGGAGTAGCTGAGGAGCAACAACCTGGGAATGCCCACAACACACCCACTACTGGATCAGCTATGGAAGGAAATGCTGTGAGGAAACCACACTCCCACAGCCAACTGGATTGTTTCAGGAAAGGAGGTCATTAACAGATTATTTACAGCATGAAAAAGAGCACATTTCAAACAGATTGCAATGTAATAGCTGCTGGTGAGCAATGGTGTCATGTGATAGAACCAGAAAATAATGCATTGTTCTGGCAGGGATGATACCTTGGTATGATAAGGCCCTAAGTCACAGGATAAGCCTGGCTTCCTCTTGGTGTTACAACTGTAGTGGTAGGCATGTGCACAAGCAAATGTAAGGCTAGTTCAGCTGTTGGTCTATATATGTATGTGTGTGTGTGTGTGTGTGTGTGTGTGTATTGCCCTTTCTTCAAGGACCTCAGAATGCCCTACTGTGAGGCAGGTGAGAGTGAAAGATTGTACCAGGCTTAAGGTCAGGAAAATGCAGCTAGTGCAGTATACAAACCATATACAAGTTCAGGACCACCCCAAGACTTAGAAAAACATTTCTGCTGTCATGAGGCTGCCCAATCCTGAGATTAACATTGGAGGTCTTCCTCCAAAGACCTCCACTGAAAGAGGCTTGAATGATGATGACAAGGGAGTGGGGCTTTTTCATTGTGGGCTTCATTTGAAAAATGCTGTTGTCATTGAGGTCCACCTGTCCCTGGCATTATCGTCTTTCTAGCACCGGATTAAGGTATTTCTTTATTCCAAGACATTTGATGAGATGTGATTAACCACATTTTAAAAATAGACATTACTCCATCTGTTATTACTGGGGTGACTTTATAGTTTTATATTATAGAAACTATATTTCTATTTTTCACTGTTGTATATATTAGTTGTGTTAAAACACATTGACTTTTTTTTTTAAGAAAAAGACAACTAAGAAATAGTAACACTGCTACTTGTTGTGGTGATAACAAGGATAAGAATAGTAGTAATTGTTGACAATGTGATGAGGAGGCAACGATTAAGATTTGTTTGTGGAACATTTTTACTCATTTTTTAATTATTGGAATTTGCAAGTTGATATTTGAACAGCAAAGCATATTTTGTGCATCTGATATTATAATTTTATGTTTGGCACCTGTGTTCATTTTTAAAGCTAGTTTTCAGCATTTTATAATAATCATATATGTCAGTGCTTGATGGCAGAGTTTGTGTTTAAAACCATTTCTTTCTTTTTTCTTTCTTTCTGGAAAAACACTCAAATGTCATTTCTCTGTGATCTCAAATACCAAAGATTCCCATGAGATATGCTTTCAGCTTTTTCTGATGACAAAAAGGGACATGCTAATGATTTTAAGTGCTGTTTTCTAGGTACTGCAATATTTTAATTAGTACTGAAGTGTTAAGAAGGAAATTCTCATCCAATTTATTAGACTGTCTTTCTGTTAATCACAATTCATTATTAAGTTATGATATTAAAAATATTAAGATAATAAACCTGTTAACATTTCAGTGTATTCAAAAATATTTAGCATTTGTTGCTCACCTTTTATTATTTTGCCTATACTACTTAATTTTTTTAAAGTACCTTTATGTTTTTGAGGTGAACTCCTAAAAATATTGTTCCTTCTTTTTTTATCTTCATTCTTTCCATCTTCATCCCATAGTCAATTGCTAGCTTCTATTTAGATTGTGAAGAGTTAACCATCCTAGTCCTTTCCTCTTTATCACCTTTATTTCTAAAGTTCAGAGATACAGTCGCCTTGTTATATAGCCAAAATAGCATCATCCATGCTCCATTGAGGTATCAGTGGGGCTGAAGAGAACATAAGGTTTACAGAACTGCAAAAAAAAAAAAAAAAAAAGTGAAACATGCCCCAAAGCTAACCCAATGAGCTGGCCCAGCAGCCATGGCATTATGACTGAGAATTGGCAGGAGTGGGTAGAAAATTATGGAGAAACAGAGAAGGGAATAGAGTATTCTGGAAGAGGGCATGGCTGGCTTATTGGAACAGTGGATAGGAGTGCTTCATATTGCAAACTTGTTGTTGTTGCAGCATCCTTCATTCTCTGCTGGTGACTTTTATAAGTAGCCTTCTCTTTAACACACTAATGTTGTACTCTCCTGCCACTCCTGAACATTTCTGAGATTTGGTTGTACTTGTGTAAAAAATTTCCTGAGAGTATTGGCATGTGTTATTTTTAGCATAACACACCTAAAAATGCAAAGTATCAAAAGAAGCATAGGAATCTGCCTTACACTTGGCCATCTTCCTCCTCCTCCTCCTCCTCCTCCACCACTACCACCACCACCACCACTAGGTTTCCTGTTGTCTCTTCTGACTTAAGAGTTGGACTCTTGGGACTATTTGGGGATTCAAGGAACTGCAGCTTACATATTAATTTTTACAAATTCTGCTCTGACCAGCAGTGAGCATCTTTTCTTAGCCTTTTTACCCTGGAGGGACGCTTTAACTCTCTGTTGCTGGTTTCCACAGTCATTGTCCATTGTTCAAACCACTACACCACGCTGACTTTCAGTTAAAATGTGCAATCATGTTTATACTATTTACTTCTTTTTTTTGTTTTATTATTTCCAACCAATTTCAGTAAACACACTACCATAGACTGAGATAACATGGAAATTTGTTGAGATGAGTAATATAAGGAACACAAGGGCTGATTTATTTGCTGGAAACAAGCAGCAACTGTCACAGTGTTCCACATTTGTGAGGCAAATTTTTCACAGAGGCTTTCAATGTGAAGAATTCACCTCATACGAGATAACAAATTGGTTGAGTTGGCTTTAGTCCCAAGTTTGAAATGTGTCGTACTGGATCTGGTTATTTGAGGCAAAGTATAAAACAAAAACAATCCAAATGAAATAGGCACTTAACAGGAAAGGTTTCTTTCAAAAGATAATGATACCCAGTAGCAACTGGTGGCTTCTACATCAGTGAAGTAGTGAATCTGCTTTGGCTTTTAATGGGAGTTGCCCGAGATGTGGTACTTTTCCCCCAAATACTTTCATCACCTTTAAAGTTCAGACTGAAACCTAAGTGGATTCACAGCCCACTGATGTTGGAGCCACCAGACATTGCTGACTAAAGCCAAATGAGTCAACCTCGCTGGAGAACATAATGTACTAGTAATGTGCTTGTTCTAACTGTGAAGATCCTGATTTCTTGAATCTAAGCAGACGTTTCAAAGAGTTTAACTTCCCCCCCCCCCCCCAAAAAAAGCCAAAAACAGTTTGGCTAATACAGAGGAGCTTTACTATAAAGTGGCAAAACACATATTTTGTGTGTAGAGGATCCCAGCTTCAATCGATGGCTTTTCCATCTCAAAAGTTTGCAAAAGTTATACCTTTGAACTATATGTTTTAGAATCTTCTAGCCAAGCCTGCTAAGCAACCAGGCTAGCTGAGGGTTTCTGGGGTTGTAATCCCAAAAACTGGTTGTCACACCCCTTCCTTTGAGGATGCCAAAGCTGCTGATGGATTAGCATCCCTGTAGTGAGACTTCCTTTCCCTTCGCTTCCACTCTAGCATAGTAAAAATCAGCATGCAAAACCTACATTATGTGGAATGCATTTCACATCATAGGCACCTGCCGATACAGAGGGAGAAATGTATTACACAATGGGCAATATAGTTGGAGGGTGGGAAATTCACCAGGGGATGCTGATCCCTATGGCAAGCATAATGTCTTTACTAGCTCAGTATCAGAATGTTTTGAAATCCTGAATCTCAGGCAGCAGGATAAATGGTGGAAGCTAATGAAAAGAAAGCAAATGCATTTGAATTTCACAATTTGGACTGCTTGGGTTTTGTGGAATACACACAGCCTATTGTAAAGGCAGTATGATCATACCTGGAAAATGGCTTGCCTTCACACACACACCCCAATCACTCAACAACTCTCCAGTGCTCTTCTCTGACACTCTGAAATCTTATGAATGCAGGTAATGAATGCTATGTGGAAGCATTATATGTAAGACTGACTTCAAGGAGTTTGACCTGACAGTCTTGGAGGAGATACAGCATTTTACTCACTCCAGATTGAGAACTCCTTCCAAATGAATACAAAGAGCAAAGAGCTTTATTTCGCCCCACTCCCCATCAATGGTGATGAATACAGATCTTTGTAACTGGAGTCTTTATCTTATTTTTTTTCCTCCTAAGGTCACTCAAATCATTTGACTGATACTATCACAATTTGTTTTCTTTTTTATGTGAATGGGTTGCCTTGACAACAGGATGTCAGATCAACTTTTCAGCTTTAATGAAGTCAGCCCTCAAGTCTTCGAGAATTATATCAACCAAGGTTTAGTAGGTCACCGTAGTAGTTCCCACCCCACCCCAGTAACCTTCCTTTCTCAGAGTGTGCTTGAAAAATCATATCTGTCTCCATAATATGGAAGTACCAAACAAAAAGAAAAAAGAAGTCACTGTTTATGTCAATAAAGAAAATGGAATTAATAAATGTTGATGTACCCACCACAACTTGGGGACCTTAATTTTAAAAAGCAATTTATCTTTGTTTCTCATTGTAGTGGGAACCAGCATGGTGTAATGGTTTGAGTGTTAGACTATGATTCTGGAGACCAGAGTTCAATCCCCGCTAGCCATGGAAACCCACTGGGTTATCTTGTACAAGTCACACTCTCTCAGCCTCAGAGGAAAGCAAAGGCAAACATCCTCTGAACAAATCTTGCCAAGAAAACTCCTTAGAGCACCATAAGCTGGAAATGACTTGAACACAACAACAACTTACTGGAGCATTTTATGTGATATTCCTTACATTACTTCTTATAAGGCTGAAAATTATTTTCAAGTTGCATATTACTTTTTTAAAGTCCTTTTTTGCTACTTACAAAAGTCATTAGAATTGATAAGGGAATGGTGCAAAGCTTTAAGAACTCATATCAGGATATGTCTAAACATGCACTTGAAAGGGTCACTTGAAAAGATAACCAGAAAACATTACCTGTTGCAACAGCAAAGTAACTTAGGGGTCCTGCTCATTATAATCCTTTTGGAATGTGACTTCATTTCACCCTTCTAACAAAAGAAGAAGATGAAGAAGAATGGCAGCTAACTATGTGAATTGTAACTTGTTGTGTCCAGACTCTTTCATATGGTGAAGGAGTAGATGGTTTGCATGTAGGGAGCCCCATGTTTAGTTTCCAGCATCACTAGTTAAGAGGGTCAAGTGATAGAAAAGACCTCAATATGCCTTGAGAGCCCAGGAGGTATTACTGAACTGGACAGATGAATATTCATGCCAGATAAAGGCCATTTCTGCACTACACTGTTATAGTGCTATTATTCTGTTTTCAACATCCTGTGGAATGCTGGGGTTTGTAGTTTACTGAGGCCAAAGAGCTCCCTGGCTGAGAATTTTAAAGGCCCCTCCCTAAACTGCAAGCCCCAGGATTCTATAGGATGTTGAAAGTGGAATAATAGCACTATAACAGTGTTGGGAAGAGGTGGCTTGTTAAGTAAGAAGCTATCATCAGTGCCAAATACTTTTGCATATGAACAGTTATTGTGCTACTTTTGCAGAAACCGGAGCAGTCAGTGACCCTCCTTGTGTCCCTGGATGAACAAATAGTCTGGATGAAGCTTATTCATGTGCGGACATGATTCTGGTGTTTTTAATAGACAGTTTTAATGTTTATCCTGTTAAGCTGATTGAAGAGGGCTAGAAATACCCAGATTATATCCACAGTGATTATAGAGAAATTTGTCTGTGACAGCCATAACTCACTGGGACATGGTGCTTGGTATCTCAAAAATGGGGGAGCAGTGGAACGAAGGAAGGAAGGAAGGAAGGGGGAGGGAGGGAGGAGTAAATAATTAAATAAAATGGGGAGCCATAACTCCTCAGGAAATCATAGTAGATGTCTCAAGATCTAACAGAATGGATTTTTTAAAAAACTTGTCTTGCAAGTTGCAGTGTCCAGTTACAAAGTGAAAAGGCAAAATTCCAAGGGAATACTTATGAGAAGCAAAAAAAAAGGGTCTTCCATAACTTCAACATATGTTTGAAGTACATTGGGAAATATGCTTCAAAATCTGACAGAAACAGAAAAAAAGAAATACTTCTCAGCAATGCTCTCTAGAGTACTGCTGGAATGATCACTGTGGTTGGAAAAATGGTAATCCCATTGGTCCCTTTGGGGATATTAGATCCAAAACTGGGCAGTGCTGGCATTGCTTTAGTTGGTAAATAATGAATTAAATGATCTGGAGTGGAATTTCTAAGAGAGCTACTACTAGTAGTGTTTACATTCTTACCTCTTTTCTTTTTTTGTCTGTCTGTGTTGCAAAATTTGGGCTGTGAATCTTGAGGGGGGGCGAACCTGTATAAGCCCGAAGTGTATTTGACATTTTATGAGTCTTATGTCTTCTAGCTCATGCATGCAGGAAGCATTGCTTGGCACTGCTGAGATGATGAGATTATAAAATTTCTGAATCTTGTTGGTGGGATTTAAAACCTAGTTTCCTATTGGGAAACTAGAATAGCCCTACTGAGGAACTAGTAAATGTTAAGTAAATGTTAGTAAATGTTAACTAGTAAATGTTAGGGGGAGTTGGGAATGTGGGTTTCACCCCTTCTCCCTCCCCTGTGTTGATAGGGAGTGTCTCAAGAGAGGCTGCACTCTCACTTGTAGAACTGGGGATGTTGGTTTTTAAGAGCAATTTGTTACGTAACTCATTGCTGATCCTCTGTTGCTGTTACAAGCTACCCATTTTTTAAAAATTAGTAATTTAATATATTTGTCATTTCTTGCTCCCTGCATTAAAAAAATACCCTTCAAGGTTTATAAGAGTATGACATAAACTTGAAAGATCTTGTTCAGATTGCTTCCTAAAACTCCCTTTAAAGAGTAAGTTTAAAAAGCAACTGAAAAGCAATACTTTCTACATCATCCCCCCCCCCTTACTCTCTTTTTTTCACTCGTTACATTATTTTCATTTTTGTTACACTGCTCCCCAAAACATACAATGTATGTTTTGCTATGTTCTATATTCTACATTAGAATATAGCTACTAAATTAGCTACTCAGTTACATATGCATAACTAAGTAAAGTCTCCTGACTCAGCCCCAAAAGCCCACCTGAAAAGCCAGCAGCTGGACTGAGTGATGGAGGAGGATGTTTTCAGCCTTCTCCAACCAGAGAATAAGGTTGTGACAAAGTAATTTTGACAGGGGTCCTGCTTCTGATTGTTGCATCCTCCTTCCTGGTGGGGGTGGGTGGAAATATCATTTTTCCCGTGGCACAATCAGAAGTTGAACAAACTTCCTTTGCTTGATCTGGCTGCTGGATGTTAAGATGGGCTTGGGGGTGGCATTTATGTAATCCTATTGAATATGGAGCCATTGCAGACTTGTAACTCTAGGTTACAAATCCATAACTGCAATGCAACCAGTGTTTTTACTGGTTTAACTGCAACCAGTATTTTTAAGGTGCTAGTTCCAAGTTTCTGGTACAGTTAAATGTTCCATGCAACTAGGGCCATTTCTGCACTACACTGCTGTATTCCTGTTATTCCACTTTCAACATCCTATGGAATCCTTGGGTTTGCAGTTTAGGGAGAGGTATTTAGAATTCCCAGCCAGAAAGCTCCTTGGCCTCAGTAAACTCCAAATCCCAGAATTCCATAGGATGTTGAAAGTGGAATAATAGCGCTAGAAAGGCCCTAGGAGCCCTAGAGAAGCGTGTAGAGCATTGTGACCACATTCAGTCAGACACAGTTCCAGCCTCTATTCAGACTTTCCCATCAATGTAGGATATTTGGGGGAGGGGCTGGAATGGGAAGGGCTGGCTGTTGCACATGATCCCACCTCTCCTCCATGTTAAGATTTCTGAAAGTCTGGATTGAGCTAGTATCATATGTATCTCTGATTGGTTTTTCCACTGATATTTTTGAACTGTGAGCAAGGATGCAATTTTGTATTATCTAATTGCTTGGAAGTAATCCCACTGAAATCAAGAGGATTTACTGTTAGCATATCCTCCAACATTTCACAAATAAAGACTGAGATGTTTTTATCAGAGCGTGGTCAAAGGTGCAAAAGTTATAAAATGAGGAGCAACAGACAAGCAAGGAAAGGATCTAATAGTTTGCTTTTGAATGAGCATGCTGAGAAGTGGAAGACTCTGCCCTCCCTCCTCCTTTCCTTCAACTGAATTATCGTGCAAACCATCTTTGCACTTAGAACTCAGTTTGCAGCAACTGAAGTAGGCTGAGGACAAAGGGGAAAGTGAGAAGAGCAAAGAGAAATTGAGACATTTTCAGAACAGCTGAAAAAGTAGGACAACATAGGATTAATTATGACTTTCTCTGCCAAACCAGAACAGTTGAAGGGTATGGGTCACTGCAAGTTTTCTTCAGTTAAGCAGTACAACTCAGTGGGTTGGGTGGGGCTGTTTTGTTGTTGCTATTGTAAAATGAGTGGGAGTCAGAAATCCTTGCTGTTTTATGGCAAATCACCCTGAAACACACCAGTAAATCCAGATCTTCAGGAAGCTGTCATCTTTTGACTCTCCCTTATCTGATGACTCGTTCTTTTGACACTTCCAAATTAAGGACAAGTTCATTAATTTGAAGGGGTTTCCACTCTTTCATCAGTTCTTTTTGCCTACAGAAGCTTGCTTGGAACCACTCGCAAAGATGTGCTGCTTGCAAAACAAGCTGAGGGGCGGGAGAAGGCACTAAGCCAGCTGAGAGACTTTGCAAGCAGCACGTGTGCATTCAGTCCCAAGTGAGCCTCCATAAGTCCTCCATGCTCTCTACATACAATACGTGGATTCTCCTTTTCAACCAATTCCATTTTCTTACTATGCCCTGGTCCTTAACCTGTCAGATAAATGGGGAAGTCTATACCTTCTATCTGTCCCTGCCTTGAGATTTGCACATACTGAGCTTCGTCCATCTGAAAGCGACTGACAGGACAATGGGAAAGAGACATCTTTTAAGCCATAACCATTTCCTGTGAGGTGACTCATCAGCCTATTCTCTTTAGAAGTCTTAGGACTAGTGTTTAATTTGTAGATTGCTGAAAACCTTAAATGTGACCCAAAACAGACTTCATTGTATCCTGCTCTGCTACAGTAACTGCCTAGCATATGACTTGTATTAAATGTGGTTACCCTGCTGTTGCTTGCCCGTGCAGGCAGGTACTCTTGGAGAAGTACATGGTGTAGCAACGTGTCCTACTTTAGAGAGCTTTGCCATCTGTTTAAGGCATTCTGTATTTGAAATGCTGTTCTAGCCAAATGTAATTTAAAGAAAAAGAAGCCTAAGAAGAGATAGTGGGGCCTTAAAGTTACTCTGCTGTACTTAGCACCTGAACAGCAAATTGAACAAATACACAAACCACCTTATTACAATCTTTCTTGTTATGGTGTGAAGCGTTGCACAGGTAATTCTTTCTTTTCCGGTTTGTGTCATGCCTTCTTTTTTTTAAAAAAATAAATTAATTTTTAACACAAACAATCTAATTCACAATCACAGGAATACAGTTGGCCCTCTACATTTGTGGGTTTCACATTCATGGATTTGATTGTTTGCAAGTTTGTCTGACTACTGCCACACCCATCTCAAGTGCCTCTTTTCAGGAGGCTCTCTCAGCTGCTCTGATCAAGCTGTGCAGCCTTTTAAAAACCCACCTCTGGTGTTCCTCCTCATCTTCCTCCACCAGCCACTGCCCGGTCAGCTAAGGATGATCTGCACCACAATTTCTCAGCACCACAAATTCTCTCCTGATCACCCCCCCCACTACATTAAAGGAAGGAGATGGGTGAGAGAGAAGAAGTACAGGGATACCATGCTGACCCACACCACTTTCTCTCTCCTTTCCCTGACCTGGGCCACTTCCGCACTAGCCTGTTATAGCACGATGATTCCACTTTCAACATCCTCTGGAATTTGGCCCCTCCCGAAACTGCAAACCCCAGGATTCCAGAGGATGTTGAAAGTGGAATCATTGTGCTATAACAGGCTAGTGCGGAAATGGCCCTGGTTTGGACCTTGGGTGCTCATTCCCCCACCATGCATTGCTCTCCTTCCAAGATATATGCACACACATTTAGATATTTGTGAATTTTCCACTTTTGCAGGTATCTTGAGCTCCTAACTCCAGTGAATGTGGAGGGCCAACTGTATATATTTAAAGAAATAAAAGAGAAGAAAGCAATGAGAGAGAGAGAGAGAAAAAATATATATAACTAAGAATAAAACACAATATAGCACTAAAACACTAAACACTAACTAACTAAAATACAATAGGGCTTTTACTGCCTCCCCCAAAACCTAACTATAATGAAAGAAAAAAAATATTGTTCTACGTTTACATGCATTGTATTTCTATGCAGATTTTTATTATTTCTAAATTTGCATTTATTCTAAATGTAGCATATGCAAATTATATGCATATCTGTGTCCCCCTTTTGTACCAGATGTTATGCAAATCTGTGTTGTTTTTATATTCCTCTTTCTTCTTCTTCTTTTTCTTTTCTTTTTTTTTGGGGGGAGGGGGTTGAGGTGGAATGAGGCGCTGCCTGTTTCTTTTTGGCAAAGTTCAAATGCCTACCCCAAGAGAGCAGCACACAAAACTGAAAATTTTCTGATGTATCCCTGCTTGAAATACCATCTTACTAAAGTCCACATTGTCTTTTCTGTCATAACCTAGTATTTTGCAACATCTCCTCCTGGATTGTTGAGTGAATCCCACTCTGTGATGTTTCCAGAGGAAGATTAGGATCTTTTTGCTTTTGTACTTTCCGAAACTGAGCCTGTGAACATGTTCATATTTGTTCTGCAGCTGATGGATTTATTAGTTTTGCTTTTATTTTTATTTTTTTTAGTTGTTTTATGACTCATTGTGTATCTATATAACTTGATTATTATGGATTTATAGGTATACTGCTCTGGAAATTTTAAACTAAAACTGACATAAAATGTTATAAAAAATATGATAACACTCTACCGTGTGTGAAATATATAGGTGGCAGAATAGGTGGCATAATCCTATAGGTGGCATAATCCTATGGTTCTCAAACTTTGGTCTTCCTAATCTTTTGGACCAACTCCCAGAAGGCCATGCTAACATAACTAATACATACACATTTTTGGAGTCCAGCTCCAAAACTTCTGGAGGTCCAAAGGCTGAGAACCACTCATCTAATGTCTAAATATCCTTGAGACACACAATTTTCAAACCGAAATTTTCACACAGTATAGAATGTCTCTTTAGTCTTCATAATTACTTCTCAGCCTAGGCTGTTCTTCATGTCAGTGTTTCTTGCTGTGGGGAAAAGTTGTTATAATATCTGTTGCGACTTGGGAACTTGTAAAATTCGTCTCTTCATTGCAACATCCACAGTGTAGAGAATAGAGTAATTTCAACACATTTTTAAGAAATGGTATTCCATTTTTAATGTATGCCAACTAATGTCTTTTTACTAGTTTATGAGCTTCCCCCACCTCTGATCATATATGCTTTAGATTCCTTCCCTTAATCCCAGTTCCCTGACATTACTGGTCCTAGAATACTGCTCCCCACCCCACATTTTTGGCAGCTGTATTATGTTAGTAGCAAATGAAAGAGGCCATCTTTCTCCCCTATGCCCTGTTATCAGGTTAGAAAAGAAAAATCACCTTTCCAGATTGCATAGTTACGGCTAGATTCCTTGAATGTATTTGTTTGTGTCAATGGCATTTGCGTTGAAATTCTGCAATTTTCTTCTCTAGAGATGTTATCAATTATTTATTTGCTGCCGTCAAAGTACATGGCACTATACATATTATGACCCAAACACGGGCATCTTCTGCAAATGCTAGAAAACACTTCAATTTATATTGACTTTGAGTGACCAAAGAAGGAGAGGAAATAGGGCTGGACTAAAAAAATGTGATCTGTCTCTATACCTTGAAATGTGGTAGTTTCTGTAGAACTAAGTGAGTAATGGGAAGGAAAGGAATCTGCATTTGCAGGAGTTTGTGGATACTGAAACTATGGCTGTATCAATAAAGAAGTAATGTTTGTTTTGCTTACTCTAGAAATAATATTGCTAAAAGATAAAATTACATTTGCAACTAAGACTAACTACTCTCAAATGATATTGAAGCAGATGTTTGATATTCATGCTTTGGTGTTGCATCAAATACAGATGTTGTCTTGTTAAGCTATGTTGCTTCTCCAACATAGTTGTTACACTACTTTAGCTCTCACAATTTCTTTTATCCATTTCATACGCCAAGTGATCTCAGCATTTATACCTTGCCTTGTAGAAAATGGGCAGCAATATACAGTGATGTAGACTCAAGTTGATTGACTCGATCTCAAGTCAGACTGAAGTCACTTCAGTGACTTGACTCGGACTTGAGTTGGTAAAAATTACATACTGACTCAACTTGACTTGAGACTTGCATATTTTTAGTGACTGACTTGCACTTGGTTCAGTAACATAACACATTCATCCAGAAACATTACAACTTACTGGTCACATGACAATCTGTCTTAAGCCCAAAGTGTGGATGCATTTCTCAGAAGGAACAGCAAATGGGTTAGGCAGTGGGTTTGAGGTAGAGTTGAAGTCTGCTCAGCAGCCTATCTCCACTACATATAGCAGTAGCTTTCTAAAACTTTTCCTAAGAGCAGAACTCAGGAAACACTCCAGAGCGCAGGGTGTGTATCTCAGAGGGGAACAGAAAATGTGTTAGGCAATGGGCTTGAGGAGGAAGGATCTTTCCTTCTAAAGCTCTTGAAGCTTCAGTCATAGGGAATAAGAAGGATCCTATTCCCCACTTCTGAAAAAGCCTCCAGCTACAGAAATGGGAAGTAAGAAGGATCCTGTTCCCCACATCTGAAACTGCAGATGCAAAATCACAAAAGTAGAGGGCTGACTCTACTTAAATTGTTAAAACTGACTTTATTCGACTCTGTCCTGAAATTCTGAAATACAGGCTGGTGTATAAAGTTGGCTCCAGACTTGACTCAAGACTTGACTTGGGAGTATCTTGCAAGGACTTGAGACTTGAAGGTAGAGACTTGAGACTTGACTTGAAACTTGGAGTAAAAGACTTAAATACATCACTGACAATATCTATTCTGTTTGAAACCTAAAGAGCAACTTCAGGTATTTCCAGTGCAATTTTTGACTCCCCATTAAACAAGAGATGTTTTGGTTATACAGTGGGCACCTTGATTTTGAAGCCTCATCACATTCCAAAAGCATTGGTCATGTGGTATGGAGAGTTGCTGAAGAACTGGGAATAAGCCTGAACAAGATGTGATCTGGGAGAGAAACATTGCCAGATCTTCTAAGATAGTGAGTCCCAAACTTTGGTCTTCCAGGTATTTTGGACTTTAACTACCAGAAGCCCCAATTATCAGGAATTCTGTGAGCTGAAGTCTAAAATATCTAGAGGACCAAATTTTGGAAACCACTATCCTCATTCCTTTTAAACAAAACTCTTGAAAGCAGCTGTTGACTTCTCTGTTAGGTTGGGGTCACAGTGTTAAGTGATAGGATGCATAACTCTTTTCCCACTGCTGCATCCCTAATTAAAATATCACCCCCATTTAAAAAAACCCTATTTGTAGCTGTGGGAGAGGGAATCTCATGCATCTGTCTTCTCCCTCTCTTACACCCAGTAATAGCCACTGTGTGAGTGTGATTTAAATTGGAGAAATGGCCTGGGGAAAGGGTTTTATTATTTATTTATACAGAAATGTATATCCTTCACTCCCATTGCCTGTGCATCCTCACCACAGCTCTCAACAGTTTAAAACCACAAGGCAATATAAAAACATGCATAGCAATAATAATATGCTATAAAATGCATTGTCAGAAGAGAGAGAGAGAGAGAGCGTGAGTTCAGAGAACAGTGTTGCTCACCCAAAGTCTCAATGCCGGAATAGTTCATGGGTTTTTCCCGCAACTGCTTTTGGGTCTATATCATTTGGTTCTGAGTTCTGCAGTTGTTTGGATCTTAGACTTACCCTTTAAAGGGCCATGAGGTAGGGTGTGTGTGTGTGTGTGTGTGTGTTGTGTCCCTTCAAGACAGTTCATACTTTTGGTGACCCCTAAGGCAAATCTACCATGGGGCTTTTTTGCCAAAATTTCCAAGGAAGTTTGTTACCATCTTCCACTGAAATTGAGGGAATGTGACTTGCCTAAGCTCACCAAATGGATTTCCATGGCCAAGCAGGAATTTGAGTTGTAGTCCAATGCTCAAACCATTACCCTGCCCTGGCTCTACTGCCAATATACTGCTGCAATGCAGCCCCCAAACTCTCTCTTTTTTTTTAAATTAAATTTTTATTAAACAAAGATGAAAAAGGAAACAAATAGCACCACTACATATCAATACATAGAACTACATTGTTCTAGAACTATAAATACATAAGAACACAGTACAAATTACAAAAAACTACAAAACTACAACTAACAAAAAAAGAAAACTACAGATAACTAAAAATTGGTTACCACCTTTGTTGCAAACAGCACATGTTGTTCAAGTAGTTACACTTAACTATTAATCCTTAAATTTAAACTAGAAATTAATACTTGCTGCTAATCATTCTTATCATCCTGGATATATACCTACAAAATTACATACATCACTTATAAACAGTTAAAATAATTATCAAATCATTCTATATTCTATGTTAGTTTAAACTATCAGTAACTATCAATCATCTAATAATAATGATAATAACAACTCTAATAATTAATAAGCCTAAAATTCTTTACTTACTAGCTTAAAACACAAATATAGGTCTATCCTAACTTATTCTGTACTCCATATAAATCATATCTAGCTGCTATATAGTATATTAGTTTAAACTTGTTACAGTCATTAAAAAAACAGTAATACCAAAACTCTTGAGTTCTTCCAGCCCTTTTCCAGCATTCTCCCAATGCTGATGTTGATAAAATATAATGTCCTGCTTGACAGAGGGCTAGGAGGATGGCTGGATGTGAAAGGAAGCATACCTGCACTAGCACAAGGACACAGACAAGCATGTTCCTCTCTTCTCTGTTTATTGTTCATACCCAAAACTTCCTTTTCCCATGGGGATTTGTTGGAGGACTTTGGCCACTTGGAAGGTCTTTCAGATTGGAATGCCACCCTCTCTCTCTTCATGTCAGAAAGAACCATGCATGGCACATGTTTGTTTCCAGGAGGGTGGAAGAACAATATGGTGACTGTGCTGAACCAGCAGAGAGGGCAAAATTGTGTCCCAGGGTGGAGTGGAACAGAGCAACCCCTTGTCCTTTTGCTTCCCCTTCACAGTCATAGCCCTGTGCAATTTGTACCTCATACCCATTTTGTCTGATGAGAACTATTTTTTTACGGCAATTCAAAACCTTAATTCTTTCCTATTAGTGCTTGGTGTCTTTATATTCTCACTCCCTTATAGTCTGGAGTGCTGGATAGATTTTCACTTGTGTTGCATCACCAAAGTGAGTTGGCTGCGGATGCTTTTAAATTCAGTTTAATGTGGTTTATGTAGGGCTTTCATGCAATTAAAAAAAATATGATTCAATTAATCATACAAGCAGATTGGTCAGTTAATTACTTGATGGGCAAAGCAATCCTGTGGGGGTGGAGGAGGAGGAAAATATGTGGCAGAGGCTGATCCTTGGGTCTGTCTCTGTGCATGTGTTTATATACACTCGTACACATGGGACTTCCTTTTCTCTTTCTGCTCACAAGTTTCTCCCCCACTCCTTGTTTTTCCCTTTTGTAGAGTCACCCCTAGAGCCAGTGTGATATAGTGGCTTGAGAACTGGACAGACTCTGGAGACCAGGTTTTGAATCCCAGCTTGGCCATGGAAACACACTGGTTGACCTTGGGCAAGTCACACTCTCTCAGTCTCAGAGGAAGACAAAGGCAAATCCCCCTCTGAACAACTCTAGCCACGAAAACCTTGTGATAGGCTCATCTCAGAGTTGCCAGAAGTTGGAAATGTGCCTTAAGATTATACTATAAATCTACATAAAATTCATCACAGGAAGATGCAGAGTTGAAAAGCGTCTTTAGACATTACCAACTGCATTGCAATGGATATTGTCTTGAAAGTGACCTTCCCCAATCCTTCTGATGTAGAAAGGAATGACTTCTTTGAGGAAGTGCTTGTAAGAAGTAGTCAGTTTTTGAGAACTGAAAATATGTTGATTAGTTCATCAACTTCTGTTCATTGACTGTCCTGCATCCCCCGTTGGCAGAAAGGTGGGATATAAATTAAACAAGCAAATGAATTTTGATGACAAATTTAAGTGACTAATGGTGGCTTTAGTGTGTCTTTGTGAAGATCACTCCAAAGTGCATTTAACAATCAGGCCCTTATACTTCATGGTATATTTATTTCTTGAAATATTTATGTCCCTCCTTGTTTGCCTGGCAACAGGCCTCCTCCAGGGCTTCCTAAGTATGTGTGCACAGGACTGCAAGCCCTACTTCATTTTCAGAGGTGAATCTTAACTCCCCTTTGAAGTCCCAGGTACTCTATTTGTATAAAGTTTGGGGATGTTTGATCATTACTGAAGCAGAGAAGAAAGCAAAAGGGAGGCATTTCTTTGCCAAGTCAGCCTATCAGCACTTACAAGTTTTATATCTGCATATCAAAGTGATTGAAACAAGAGCCGTGTGTGAAAGCAGGTACCTTCCATAGTGGATGACCTAGACCAAAAGGACTGAGGGAACTTAGCATGAGATACTGCCCGGAGATCTGATACTATATTGAAAGCTGGTGTTTAGTGTAATTCATCTGTCCTATTGGTGGGGAGGGGATGGTGTCATCCAGTTCTCTTCTCTCTAAATCCATTTTTATGGAGCAAGCCCTGTTTTTCTAGTATTATTTATTATTTTATATATCTTGGCCTCATACTCTACCAAATGTTACTGACTGGGGTTTTAGGACATCAGTTATTCCAATTCTGTCTAAGACTCTAGGAATCACTGAGGTATCTTGTATGGTAGTAGTGTTGGGTGCTCTGAGAGCATTTTCAAATGGAAATCATCATCATCATCATCATCCCACCTTTTCCCCAGTTTGGTGTTCAAGGCGTCAAAACAAACATAGTTAAAAATTAACAGCATGATAAAAAGAAGTTAAACCGTCATAAAACTTGAAACCAGTTAAAACAAATTAAAAGAACAACAGCACATCCAGCCTGTTATGCAGGGCCTGTTTCTTCTGGAAAATCAATTCTCAGAGACTGCCAGAATAAAAAGAGTTTTACCTGCTTGCAGAAAGGTAGTAGGGGGAGTGCCAGTCTAGTCTCTTCAGAGCATCTGAATGAAATTGCTGTAGATAGGATCACAAGAGCATAATTTAGGAGGCCCCAGTGTGGCTCCTGGGATCCCACCAACCCTGACACCCTCCAAAATTTTGGGCTGGAAAAAGCTGTATTGATTGATTGCTTTGTTTATTGGTTTGTTTATTTATTTATTTACAGGTTTATAAAATGCTGCTTTAAACAGTATCAGATCCATCACTCCCTGCAGAACAGCTCAAACAGAATAGAACACTATACAGTGAGCCTCCCCTCCTTTCATTTGGATTAGGAGCACCTGCAAAAGTGGAAAAGACGTAAATAGAAATAGTCATCATGAATGCTGTTTTTTTTTTTAATCTGAGAACACTTCTATAGGAATCTCTAGGTCCTCCAGCTCAGCTTCTGACAAAAGTGGGCTGTAGAGTCACACTGGGAGACCTAGAGATTCCTAGAGAGAACATATTTTTTCTGCAGCAGGAGCAAATAGAACATATTTTTTTCTGTGGCAGGAGAATAATTAAAGCTGGAAGTGCTGAACCCACAATAGTGATGAACACACTGTAAAATGCAACACTTCCTCCACCCCATAGGACAACTTAAAATGCAAACTGACGTGATGGATTATCACTTCTTTTTGCTCCAAATGGTGGCTTCAACAATGCACTTTTGTCCTCTGGAGCAGCAGAGGAGCCCAAAATGAGGTGATAAGGCCCTCCAGGCTCTAGAGCATGCTCTCCCCAGGAGAGGGGGAGGGACCTATGTAAGGCCCATCCCAAATATTTCTATCTCTTTATCCCTTTTTCTTCATGTTGTCACATTGAGCACCAAGGTCTGAAGGGGGCTTCTGCTTTCATTCACCTGAAAGTGAATATGCATTTGAGAAGCTTACTTTATCAGATGTCTCAATCATGTGAGTGATGCTCAGCATGATATGTTCAGGAACAGACAAGGTTGAGCTGGCATGCATGAGAGTGATGGGCATGTGGCTTCTCTGAATTAATGATGCTTGGCCTCTTGTGCAGAGTCTGAACATCTGCATAGGGCTACAATTCTGTAGGAGTGCATTGAGCCCCTCTTGGAGATAAGGTGGACATCCATTAGAAATGGGGAATATGGAATAAGCATGCGTAACTCATATTTCTAGTTCCAAGCTATTAATGTAATGACCAAGCAGGATGACTACTAGTGAGATCTGTCAGCTCCAGGTAGACAGAATTCTAGATATCTTGGATTCAGTCACTGGTGAGATCTGCCTGTTCTGCTTTGGATGTCACATGAGAAGAACAAAATGGAAAACCCAAGCTGCCATTGCTTCTGCATTCTCCACTTCCAAATAACTGTCAAGATCAATTCCCAGTTGCTGTTTATAAGGTTATGCTGGAGCTCTAAGGGGCTGTTTTTACATGTTATGTTTTTCTTACAATGAACAAGACACTTCTATGTAAGGAAAGACAAAGGCCTTTCCACATGATAGTGCTGAGCTGCTTCAGCCATGGGATGGCAGCAGTCAGCAGGTCATGCTTCTGCATGTCATCGTTGCCGTCCCACTGCCATCCTGTTGCAAAGTGTTGCAATTGCATGGTATTCGAAAAACGGATAAAATCCATTTTTCACCTCCCATTGTGTAGCACTCCCGTATTTACTGTTATGCAGAAACTGTGGCTGCGCATTTGCAACACTTCCTGTCCCAGTGAAGCAATGGCAAATGCCTGGCTGTTCTGCAGAAGGAAGCGGCAGGACTATCCTGCTCCCTTCCACAGGGAGTGAGCAGGTGTGGAGGGGAGCATTGCTGATGCGCTGCCTTCTGGGCCTGGATTTGCAGTGCCACTACACGGAAGAGTGTTGTTATATGGAAAGGGCCATTGTGTGTAAAGCAAGCGTTTCTCTTTTTCAAACCTTGGAAAAGTGACCTTTGTGGACTACAGTTTGCAGAACCCCCATCCAGAATAGCCATTGGCCATGCAGATTGGGCATTTTGGGAATTGTATCCAAAAGTCCATCAGTCTCTGCTTTTAATGTATCTCTTTCTGTTAAACCTTCTGCGTGTGGACAGGAGACTAAAATACTTTAGTCACTATGAATTTTGGTTTTAGAAATAAAGTCCCTGAGTGAATAGGGGCACAGCCAGAATGGAATTTTAATTTGATTCTGTGATTAAATTGCCCTCTGTAACTCAGTACTGGTCATCCAATACACTTTAACTCATTGAGCCATTGAGAAACAGGATGGCTCGTTTTCAGATAATAAGGATTGTTTAGAATAGGAAGCATGTTCAACAAAACAGAGACAAATAATTACTTTATACAAGAATGTAGAACAAACTGAAAATTCAGAGAACAGAGGTCTCTTGATTGCTCCCAGCTGTGGCCCTTTTGTAGTTTGTCTTGGGACCAGCAAATATAATGGTGTTTTCTTCCAGAAAATAGTAGCAAAATTTGTGTAAACAGGCTGAGTAAGGGGATGATTATTTCTTCCTGTGTCATACTATTCTTCCCATGTCACTATTTTTCCCCTGTATTGCTTAGGAGGACGTGGGGCTCAAAGGAACACATGCTTTAGGGGTGCAAGTGACACCAAGAGGACCAATGAAAACAATTTTGTATTTCTTTTTGCAATATTAACAAAAGGAGCAAGATGGGGGTATGATTTACTAATCTTTTAAACTCATCATTACACACATTGCAAACCAATGAGTGTAATGCTTAGTGGTCTAGTCACCACTGAGCCATGCAATTCACTGAGTAATCTTGGGTCAATCTCTGTCTATCTCTCTCTGCCAGCCCTGCCTCACAGGGTGTTTTGGGGAGAAGGGCAGCCATATACTCTGCCTTTCATGGAAGGATGGACAGACTAGAAATGTAGATCAGTTATACAAATACAATAAAATAAATAAGTGTTTAGCTTCTACATGTGCTTGGCTTTATAAACATCAGATTGTTATATTGTAGAGAATCTCAGTAAATTTGCTTACATAGAGACTCTATGCATGTAAAACTTGTACCCATATATTTAATTTTTATCTCACTCTTTCTTCAAGGAGCTCCAGCAAAGCATGTTTGTTTACTCCATTCTATTCTGCACCATGGGTGTGTGTAGGTACCTTCAAGTCACCTGTCGACTTACAGAAACATCATAAATTTCATAGGATTCTCTTAGGCAAGGAATACTCAGAGGTGGTTTTTCTAGTTGCTTCCTCTGAAATATAGCCTGCAGCACCTGCCATTCATTGATGATCTCCTATTCAAGCACTAACTAGGGCAGACCCTGCTTAACTTCCAAGGTCAGATGGAATCTGGTGCCTTAGCTGACAATTCTCAATGTAGCTGAATTTCCCACAGTCCGTTGTTGTGACCTATTTTGATTGTAAAGCAAAAGGATTTTGTGCTGGCTTGATGATCAATGGGCAATGAAGTTACCTTAGCTTTACCAAAAATCACCTATTTCTAGTGGAGATGACTAGAACTAGGATGAGTTTGTCAGTATTGATCAGCACCTCCATTTTTTGAACCTCCTTGGGCTTGTGGTTGGATTGGAGAATATTGGATTGGCAATAGTACAATCAGAGCCAATGCTCCAGGATCCTTAGTGGGTTATAAGCACCATACTCTTGCTGCTGGACTGAGCGTGCTATTAAAGAGAGATAGTGTAAGTTCAGAGTGCACAACTGTGATTCTCTCCTCACCAAGACTGGTAGCATTTACTACCCATCCCAGCCCTATTTCCCAGCTGTGAAGTGAGGGAATAGGACAGTAATATGTGCCTCTGAGACCTTGATCATGCAACCTGGGACAACTGTCCAGGAAAGGCTCCTGTTAGGCTTGCAGATCTGTTCCATCACAGCATGAACCTGGGACTCAAACAGAGTTGCTCTTACATACATACAAGGGGCTGTTTTTGGAACCATTCCAGAGTCCCATTTGCTTTAATCCAGCCTTGTTAGGGGGAAATTCATAACATCTACACTTCACAGTGCATTTCTATACCACTGCCTATGATGATTTGGGCACTGTTTGGATGCACTTATACACCATGAAAAAAAGAGGGAGGCTGGTGGAGGGGGAAGGAAATGAAGACACAGAATGTGTAGAATCTAATAGGTCATTCCACTTAAAGTTCATATGTATAGCACAGGAGTGAAAGTTTCCAACAAATTACAACAAAATACAGCTAATCCCATCCACAAGCATTAGTACAAAAGTTAAAAACAGACTGTGTCTCCCTATACAAACCGTATGAAAGGAGGTAGCTCCCTCTTTAAACCTGCCAAAGTTTTAAGATCGACAGGGGAAGGCTTTCTCTCAGTCCTGTTAGCATCTCAGGCTTACTTAGTGAGGACATGGGAGAGAGACTTGTCAGTGGCTGATCCCATTCTGTGGAACTCCCTTCCACAGGAGGTCAGGCTGGTCTCCTCCCTACTTTCCTTTATCAGCAGACAAAAACATTTTTCTTTAAGCGGACTTTTCATGTGTAAGCATGAGAGCTTCTTATTGGGATGTTTTATTTATTTTTTTAAAACTTTTGTGTGCTTTTATAATGATTTTATACTGTTTTTATATGCTTATTTTAATTGTTTTTAAACTATATTGTATATGTTAAAAACATGTTAACATATGTTAAAAACTATATGTTTTTAATTTTTCTGGAAGACTTGGGTCCCACTCTGGGAGGAAGACAGCATATAAATACAACAAACAATTCTATAAAGTGCACAGTTAAAACAGTTTAAAACGCATTTAAAACATACAAAAAAAATATAGCACACTGCATTACAAATATCTTCTAACGTAACAAATTAAGACCCAAAGGCCTATCTAAATGAAGGTTTTTGCCAGCCTACAGAAAGAGAAGACAGAGAGGCAACCAAACCCCTCATGGGAAGAATTCCACAACCTGGAAGCAGCCACCAAGAAAGTCTCTCTTGTGTCATAACCAGACATACCTGTCATACTGGTGCAATTGAGAGAAAGCCCTCTCACCTCTGATCTTAAAACTTAGGCTGATATAGGATGATATAGTCTTTGAACAATCAGTTAAGAAAGTTCCTGAGAATATGCACTTTGCAAAGAGGACTTTGGTAAGTATAAGAAGAGATTGTAAAACATTTGCAGAAGCATTGTTCCATGTGCTATTTGTTCCGAAGATAACAGTGGTGAGGGTCTGAACTACTGTGGGCCCAAGGAATGTTTGCCACAACAACCCAAGAAGGTCAGCCAGGAAAACGCTATGTTTTTAAAAATACAGACAGAACAAACTTCAGGCCAGCTGAATGAAAATGTCACAGCTGAAGCATGGGTAATAAAATGTGAGCAAACACAATGGCATCTTGGTGGGGAAAAAAGCATTTAGGAATGCTTTCTTTGCCAGTATTTGCCAGGATAAAATACTGTAGACATTTTCATTCTTTTTCTCCCACACAGGAGAGATGACCTCGTATCTTATTAGGATCACATTCCTATTCAGTTGGAGGAGTGGAGAAGCACAGTCCTATTAACGGCTTTCATTGTGTATTAATGAGAATGAATATTGGTTCAGCTAATCAGCATCAGCAATATATGACATGTGCTCACAGATAGAGAAAAACAAGCCAAAATATTCTTGGAATACTAGAACTTCATCCACTGAAAAGTGTTTCATTGGCTGTGGTACATGTTCTCAATGTATTCCAATGAAAACCAAAAATTTAGCTGCATTCTCAAGGATATGGGAGAAAGTTTCGTTTAACAGTAAATGCAAATGACCAAATACTGAGATAGCATGTTTAGACCAGACCTCAAAAAAGTAATGTGTTATATATAGTACATTATAGCATTGTAGCATCAACCTTTAACAAGTTACTTTTCTTGGTAAAAAGGTATATGAAATTTACATTCCAAAATTGATGCAGGTAGTGGGAATGACTACGAAAATGCTATCAGTGTAACAAGTAATGCTTTCCAGTTACTTTTTCCAGTTACTTCTATTATTGGTGGCGTCTGTGTAACTGGGGCAGTGAATCCATTTTAGATTTTAGTCCAAACTTCAAAGTAGCTACCCAATGTGCTGGACCTCTTTGTAGCAGAGGGTTCAGTGTAGTGACATGGAAACAATTGGCTACCACTGTTTTAAGGGCACTTTTAGGAGTATTTTGTAGTGATTTCCCCCTTGTTTTTATTCTGTTTTCTTGTCAGTTCTAAGGTTTTTCCCTCATAGCAACATTAACAAATTACTTTTTACAGGGTTGCAATGAGTTGTACAATGAATTACTTTTTTAAAAGTAATTTACCAAGCTCTGTTTTTGTGGGTGGCAGTTTTTGTTTTGCATTATAGCTTGTGTGGCCCATATTATACCGTATCATTGACGGAGAATATAGAATGTACACATCAAAGATTTGCCAAAGTGTGAAAGTTACAGTTCCACCAGGAGCTTACAGCAGAAGTGTAGTTACAGAATAGCACTAAGGCATGAATCTTATCGGCAGTCCAAGGTAGAGTTTTTGTTGTTCTGTGCCTTCATTTCATTCCAACTTATGGTTACCCTAAGGCAGATTTCTCATGGGGCTTTCTTGGAAATATTTGTTCAGAGGAAGTTTGCCATTTCTGTCTCCTAGGGCTGACAGTGTAGTGTTGAGGTTTAAGTGTTGAACTATAAGACACTGGGAGACAAGGGTTGGAATCCCTATTTGCCCATGGAAGCCAACTGGGTGACCTTGAGCAAGTCACATTCAGCCTCAGAGGAAAGCAAGGGGAAATCCCTTTTGAAGAAATTCTACCAAGAAGACCCTGTGATAGATTCACCTTAGGGTGGCCACAAGTCAGAAATAACTTGAAGGCACATAAGAAAACAAGGGCTGAGAGAATGTGACTTTCCCAAAGTCACCCAAGGAGTTTGCTGAGCGGTGATTTGAACCCAGGTCTATCTTGAGTCCTAGTCATATTCAAGTCACTACACCAAGCTGGCTCATCCCAAACTCAAATAGACCCATTAAATCAATTGGATTGATACAAGTCTTGGTTTACCACTCAACCATTTGTACTCTAGTTGGGGCTTCCATTAGAAGATTCAGGTATAAACATGCCAAGTGTGGAAAGATCCTTGTGTTACTATACTCGTCCTACCACCTCCCCTATAAGAATGCAATTTTCATACATTGGACTTACAAATGACTAGATAACACAATCAAGGTCACGCTAGCCAGGGACATGTTTGGGGGTCATGAAAGTTCACATAGGATTACAGCTTTGTTAATGCACCCCTTCAGGATGTGAGGTAGGGTATAAGAACACTAGCTTCAACCCCACCCATTTGTAGTACTTAGTACATAGGGCTCCAGACTGCTGTTCCTTCATGCAACCCTCAGATGTTGTCTGAGTCCCTCCACTGTAACCACTTCTTCAGGACTGGGAACTATCACCCTTTCCACCCAATCTTTCTCTATTCAACCTTTCTTGCTTCACTCTCTGATAGCTTTGTATGGTTCTTCAGAGTGTCTGATTTCTCATGTGTTTGTCAATTTGAATAAAATATTTTGTTTACCTTGAAGTAGAATCCTCTCTACAGTTAGTACTAGTATAGATAAATGAAAAGATCCTGCTATCACTGTCCTTTTGCAGGCCTCCTTTGAGGTATAATTTCCCCAAATGCTAAGGAGATGCTGGAATTGCAGGTGGACTCCAACATCCCCCACCTCTTACATGAGCTGTAGTAGATCAGACAGCCACACGTTGGCCCTTCAGGTGCAAAATTTATGAAAAGGCTGTTCCAGGAAGACTATTTTGGGAGAAGCCTTAGCATTTACTGATAGTTTTGCTTCTGCACCATTTTGTACTTAACTTCTTAAACCTCTCCCTCCTCAATACTTCTTATACAGCTCACAATGTGAATGCTTTCAGGCAGTATGTGAATGTGGAATGGCATAAAGTCTCTTTCTTACGGCAAAATAGACAACACTTTCAGTCTAGAGTACAGAGAGGAAATGATATATTGATAGGTGTGCTGAAGCATATACTGCAAGGAATGTCTTAGTGTGACATTTAAAGGCGGGAATTGAAAGAATCGTTGTCTGTGTGTAAACTCATGTAAAACTGTTGTTGCAGTCTTGTCCATTTTCATTATCAGAAGGCAAGGAACAAGAGAGATGGATGAGTTAAGCTATGTTTCTCAGGTTTCATTCAGTCATCACAGTTTCACGGTCCAAATGTAACATAGGAATGCTATTAGATAAAAATGGTTGAGTGTGGGGACACATGTAGTCCTGAGTACTAATAGATTTGTAGCAACCTTCAGGCAGCTACAATCTAACATATAATTACTTAGAATCATAGAATCATAGAGATGGAAGGAACCACAAGGGCCAACAAGTCCAACTCTCTGCCATGCAGGAATAGACCATCAAAGCATTCCCAACAGATGACCATCCAGCTTCTGTATAAAAATTCCAAAGAAAGAGACTCCACCACACTCCCTGGCAGCATATTCCACTGTCAGACTGCTCTTACCCTCAGGAAGTTCTTCCTAATATTTAGAATCTCTTTTCCTGAAGTTTGAACCCATTGTTTTGTGTCCTAGTATCTGGAGCAGCAGAAAACAGGCTTGCTCCATTCTCCATATGACATCCCTTCAAATATTTAAGTCTAGCTTCATGTCACCTCTTAACCTTCTCTTCTCCAGGCTAAACATACCCAGTCACTAAGCCACTCCTCATATAGTATGTTTTCTGGCCTTCTACCATTTTGGTCATCCTCCTCTGGATGTGTTCCAGCTTGTCAATATCCTTCTTGAACTGTGGTACCCAGAAGTGGATACAATATTCCAGGCAGGGTCTGACCAAAGCAGAATAGAGTGGTACTATTACTTTCCTTGACCTAGACGCTATACTCCTATTGATGCAGCCCAGAATTGCATTAGCTTTTTTAGCTGCCTTCTCACACTGACTCATGCTCAGCTTGTGGTCTACTAGGACTCCTAGATCCCTTTCACATGTACGGTGGTCAAGACAGGTTTCCCCCATCTTATATCTGTGCATTTCATTTTTTTCTGCCCAAGTGTAATACCTTATATTTCTCTCTGTTGAAATTTGTTTTGTTAATTTTGACCCAGCTCTCTAATCTGTCAAGGTCGTTTAGAATTCTGGTCCTGTCCTCTGGAGTGTTAGCTGCCCCTCCTAATTTGGTGTCAACTGTAAATTTGATAAGAATGTCCTCTATTCCCTCATCCAAATAATTGATAAAGATGTTGCATAGCACTGGGCCTAGGACAGAACCCTGCAGCAGCCCACTAGCCACTTCTCTCCAGGATGAAGAAGAGACATTGGTGAGCACCCTTTGGGTTTTGTTGGTCAACCAGTTACAAATCGACCTAACAGTAGCATTGTCTAGTCCAGATTTTACTAGCTTACTCTTATTAGATTCAGTGGAACTTAATTTTTGAGTAAACATCCAAAATGGAATAGGGCTGTCTGTGCATTATGCAGCAGAATGTATATGATGTTGCTTATTTTAGATGGTTATTGCTGCTTTCCACTTGCAAAAACTGCTTGTTTAACCAGACTGTTCCTAAATGAGGGGTATGTCCTAAATAATGTCCAAAACACATGGACAACAGTAATGCCATTTATATAATGACATGAGCCCCAATGTAGGGGAAAAGAGGGGGTATAAATAAAGTTAATAATGTTAGTGGTGGTGGGAATGATGGTGATGATGGGTGTGCAATCTGTTGTGTCCTAAATTAAGTGCATGTGCCCCTGCTACTTGCACCAATTTACAGTCCTGATACTCTTAATTTGTTTTCAATTCTAAGAGCTGTTTGGGAAAGCACTGCCACTGAAATGCTAAATTCATAGTTTGCTAACACAACAGATAAATGGCTTGAAGGAGATGTTAAATCTGCATTAAAAAGCGAATAGGCTTGGAGACTAGGTAGCCCATGCTAAGCAAGCTTTCTGGAAAGCATGTTGTCATGGGTGCAATTACTGAATAAAACCCTTGAATGAATCAATAAAAGCCAGCAAAATACAGAAACTGTTGCATCTCTTTGATGTCTTTTGATGCTACTGAGTTACGTCTTTTTCTGTCGGCCAATTGTCAGCTTTGCTGAACAGGTAATAGCCCAAGCAGCAGTCACTGGCTGTGCATGCAAATTAGCACTTCAGTCTGCTGCTAAAAAATGATGCTTTTTTCCTCTCCCTTCAGCTGTTTCCTCAACACCTCATCAACTCCTGGTCATATGCAGAGCTTGAAAAAATTACTTTTTTGGACTACAAAAAGCTGGATTATTTTTCAGTGAGATATCTGTCCCCTCTCTCATTGAAAAACCATCCTACCCTGAGCAACATTGACCAGACTAGGTAGTTGACCCTTCTGCTCAAGAAATATGAATGGAGCCAGTGTGGTGTAGTTATTAGAGTGCTGGACTAGAATGGAAGGAGACAACCTGCTCTCCCTAGTCAGTGTAAATAACTTGAAGGTACCAGATACTGCTTGATCTTGGAAGCTAAGCAGAGTCAGTACTTGGATGGAGGATTACCAAGGAAAATCTGGCACTGTAGGCTATATTTCAAAGGAAGGCAAAGATAAACCACCTTCAAATATTCTGAGTACAGTAGCCTCTCCACATTCACAAGGGTTTGGAAAGCAGAACCCTCATGAAAGTGGAAAAACTGTGAATAACTTCCCCCTCCCACAATTCCCCTCCAGAGCTCCAGCCTCCCATTCCTTTGTCTCTGGTCCCTGCATTCGCCTGGGGGAATTAAAAACGAGAAGGTAAAGGGTTTACCAGTACTTTCCCCTCAGGCAGAGAAGAGCAGAGTTCTGGCATCCTAGCTACTTCTGGTGGCCATCTTGAGAAAGGAGGGGTAGGAGCAAAGAGAGCACCTGATCTATCAGCAACCATTACAAAGCAGACTGTGCAGCACATAGCAGAGAAGACCCATCTCCAGCAGTGGATGGAAGGAAAAAAGGAAAAGGGAAAAAATGTGGAAAAGGAAAAAAAGTGCATTTTAAACACAAGCCTCAGAAGCTTGGGGTGAGGAATGCAAGGGAATGGGAGGAGGAAAATGGGGTGGGGGAGGCAAGCACATGCTTTGTGAATAATCGATTTCACGAAGGTAAAACCCATGAATATGGAGGGTGGACTGTATTCCTTGCTGAAGAAAACCCAATGTAATTACAGAGCCACCATAAGTCAAAAGGTGACTTGAAGGGACATATACACACATACACCTGTCCTCTATAGTTCACCCGTAGTCCCACATGGCCAAAGTGTACCGAGAATCAGCATTCCCAACTATGTCACAGACAGCTGCCATCTACTTTGAACGGTGAAAATATTCCAAAATGTATGGCTCGGTGAATCTACCCATTAAGGGCCAGATTAGATGAAATAGGTCAGCAGTTTATGGGTCTCTTGTGCTGATATATAAAACAGGATTGAAGATTTTGTTCAACATTTGCAAGCAGAGAAAGGAATGAAACCTGGTCCTTTTGATATCTTGTATTGTGGTAGGCAGTCCATTGCTTTAAGCCAGGTCAGGCAACTTGCATTGAGTCTGGGCATCAGGCTTCTGCCCCAGATCCCTCCAGGTGAACTTCTGATTTTGAAATAGAGTTGTTTTTTTTTTAAATAGTGTGTTGAATGTGTAACCTGTTTAAAAGGTGAATTGCCACAGCTGGAAGCTTTCAAAAGAGGCAATTTGCCCTTTTCTTTGGCCAAAAAAAGGGGCTGTCTTGGGAGTCTGGTGGATCTGAAGTCCACAGAAAAAGACTTAGGGGCTTCTCATTTTGTCCACTCCTGCTTTAAGCCTGGTTCCATGTCTTACTGCTGAAATAGTTAAGCTGCTCTGAGAGAGTGAAGTAAATGTGCCCTGAAGGAAGAGAAGGAACTGGAGGTGTAGGAGGAAGGGCAAGAAGAGGAATAATAGTAACAGTGGCAACAGGGTGAGAGAAAATCGTTTAATTTAAATCAACTAAGCACAGTAATGCAAAGCAAGAGAAGGCATCACTTTTCTCTCTGTCTTTGATTCTGCATTTTGTGTAAATAATGGATCTCCTCTTCCCCTGCTTTAGCGGTGAAGAAGGCTTATGTGTGTGTGCCTTCAAGTTGGCTGTTGACTTTCTTCCATATGTGTTAAAATATGCATGGCTGCTGCATCATATTCTAGGCGGTGCAGTGTCACTTTCTCTGTAAACAGTTAAATGGAGCCAAGTACTCAGTCGTCTAAACAGCTAGTCCCAACTAGAGTAAAAGCCGCTGAATCAACAGGATTGACATGTGTTGATTTAACATTCAGCAGTTAATTCTGTAAGTTTACTCCAGCTCTGGAGCAGGTTGTTGCATCCAAACCACCAAAATCCGGTAGCACCTTAAAGCCATGCAAATTTGTTATGGAATGAGCTTTCTATATCTTCGAACATTTCACAGCTGAAATCCGGAACACAGGTGGCCAATCAACATCACAGTGTGGTCAAGATGGCAACAGTTATTCATGAGGAAGAACACACCAGCTAGGAGAGGCTGCAGCAGTATGCTTTTGCCTGAGCCTACAGAGAAGTGCAGGACTCTGCCCCCTCCTGTCCTCTCCCCTTGATGATTTAATTGGGTGCGAGCTACTTTTGCACTTTTAAAACAATGTACACCAGTTGAAGTAAGCCAAGGACAAAGGAAGAAAGTGGGAGGAGGAGAGAGAAACTGGGACATCTTTTAAAAGCAAAGAAGAAAGTGAGATGAGAAGGGGTTAATCGGGACTGATTCTGCCAAACTGAGAAAGTTGGAGGGTATACTTTCATGATATACTTGGAGCGGGCTGCAATTCACATTTGTTTGTCTTATTCCATCTTTAAGGTGCCGCAGTTGTTCTTTTTTTTAAAGGAGGTGACAAACCTCTGGTGCATTGCTATAATAGGCCTAAATCCAATTGTGAGGGAAGCATGTAGTCTTCGTTTTATTTTTGACTCTTCTTTGTCTCCTGTTTCTCACACTGAGACTGTAGCAAAATCGTGTCATTTTTTTTCTTTATAATATTGCCAAAATCAGACCTTTTCTTTCTGCTTCCTCTGCTAAGTCCTTAGTTCATGCCTTGCTCATTACCCTCCTTGATTACTATAATCTTCTTTTGACTGGTCTTCTGTTATCTCATCTTAGCCCACTGATTTCCATTCAACATTGTGCTGCTAAGATTATTTTTGGACCATCATTTTGATTATGGTATGTGACTTCTGACATCACCTCATTGGTTGCTTCTTCCTTCAGTAGAAGCTTCTGTTTTAACTTTAAAGCTCTACATGACCAAGCTCCCCCCATCTTTTGTCTGTCATTTATTTTTACCAGGTTGCTTGGGATCTGCATTCTAGGAACCCTAGGCTTCTTGCTTAGCTAACAATTTCTTCTTTCTTGGCTCAGTTTTGTCCTTTCTCACTTGCTGCTCAGTACTCCTGGAACTGCCTTCTTGAACGTTTGGAGACTGCTTCTTCCCTCATTGCTTTTAAAACTCAGTTGAAAACTTTGTTTTCTAAAGCTTTAGGAGTTTTAGTTTAATATTGTTTTATTACCTTTTATATTTTGATGATATGTATTTGTTACGATGGTTTACTTGCATTGTATTGTTTTGGTATTATATCCAGACAATTTGTTTTATAATTGCATTGTCTTGTTTTAGATTTGCATTGCTCTGTCCTTGCCTTTTGTGTGTACCTGTATATAGTCTAGATCAGTGGTTCTTAACCTTTTCTTTACTGGGAACTGCCTGTAAATATAATTTGCTGCCATAGTCCCCCAAGACTTAACTCTAGATTTAAATATTCAGATCTTTTATTTATCAGAGGCTTCTGAAGACTAGGGTTCAAATGCCCACTCAGGTGCTTAGTGACCTTGGGCAAGTTACATTCTCAGAGGAAGGCAAAGGCAAAGCCTCTCTGCACAAATCTTGCAAAAAAGAAAAAACTGTGATAGGTTCAGCTTAGAGTTGGTATAAGTCAGAAGTTACTTGAAGGCACACAACAACAAAGTGCCACTGAAAAGTGGGAGTTCTTTCTAGCCATCATGTCTCTCCCCTTTGAAAGCTGACTTATGACTAGCCTAAGGCAAACCCTTCATGGGGTGTTTCTGGGCAAGAGTTGTTGCCTTTGCGGAGAGAATGTGACTTGAGGTAAACCAGAGGGTGTCCATGGCAGAGTGGAGATTCAAATCCTGGTCACCAAAGTCATAGTGTGAGTGCATGCAGATGCCTGCCATGGCATCCCTTTTGTTAAAGACATGGCAGCAGGCATTTGCGCGCACCCAGACTGCTCCCTCATTTGCAAATAAGGGAGCAGTTTCAGTACCTACCCACCGCTTCACTGCCGCATCCCTGTTGCTGCTGCCTCCACAGACCTGAAGTTAAGAACCACTGTTTTAGATTAATCCTCCCTCCACATTTGCTAGGGCTAGGGGCACAGGACTCCCATGAAAATGGAAAAACTGTGAATAACTTTAGGCCCATCCAAACCATATTTAACACACAAGAAAGTATGATCACCGTATTCAACCCACTGTAGATTCCTTTGAGACATCAGGGTTCCTTCACAAGGCAAAAGTGGGTGGCTGGTGGGGCTTACGGCCACCTCCACTGCTGCCCCACACTACTTTTAAGAGGGACTTATAAGCCTTGTTCGCAATTTCTGTCTCACGAGGCTTGCAGTCTTTATTAAAAATGGCATATGGAAGTAGCAGAGGTGACAGCAAATAATCCATGAATAATCAAACTTGCAAAAGTGGAGAGCTGACTGTATATGCATTTGGCAGGACTGGCTGGTTTTTTGTTTTGTTTTACTTGTAAAACCCCATTCACATTGATTGTGCTATATAAATAAACAACAACAACAATACTAGTAGTAGTACTAATAATAATCCCAACTAGGGTAGAACCACCGAATCAATTGCTGAATGTTAACACACGTAACTCCTACTGATTTAGTGAGTCTTCTTGAATGGGATTAGCAAGGTGGGTTTTATGAAAAATATATATTCTCATAGTTTTCAGAGAAGCAGCTGTATGAGTCTCTTGCGGCATAAAAAAAGAGGAAGGGAGGAAGCGGGGGAAGGGAATGCAGCAGCACCAAGACTGACTAGTTTTTCTTTTGCATGACATTTTGGATATAAACCCACTTTTCAAGACCACTCTGTACTACATCCAAAGATGTGGGCTGATGTCCACAAAAGCTCATGCTAAATTAAAATCAGTTAGTTTTAAAGCTGCTGCTATATTCCTTTTCCCCTTCCCCTCCTAGAAATTATCTTAAATACTCTTGTTCTTTAAAAGAAAAAAAGAGGACATTCTGAATGTGTCAAAGAGCAAACTTGCTAAGAATCTTACTCGTTCCTCTTTAACCTGCAGGTCTCTGAAAATGCACTTTCGTCTGTAAAATGGTTTCTGAAATCTACTTGAGAATGCAAATATTGCTACAGAAATGCAGCTTAGTCTTTTAAAAAAGAGATGAATACAAACACTCCAAGTTCAAACTGGTTGTCTTAATAAAAATTACATCTCAGCTGTGTGTGGCATTTAAGTCACATGCTATTTTGTGCCAAGGAAACAACATGGTATATTCAAAGTGGACACAGACTATGTGTCTGTGGCAGATCAGTTTGCTGACCTCTGAAATAATTAGGCAAGCAGTAGGGGCCTGATGTCTATTTTTAAATGAGTAAAACATGTACTTTACTTTCTCTTGTGTTTTATTTACCTGAAGTGAGTGTGCATATCTAAAAATAAGAGAGAGAGCAGGGTGGCCTACCTTGTTCTTCTGTTTTCTTCAAAAACAAATGGTACTTAGAGAAGTAGCGTTCCCCTTCAGCATGCTTATTTTCTGTTGTTTTTTAAAACCAGATCTTCCCCATTTCTCAATATGTTTCTTCTTTTCTAACCAGATAAAAGATAGCAATTTTTTTTAGATCTGGATTTTCACTTATCTCTATAGTGACTTTACCAGCTGTCAGTCTTAAGAGTAATTGTAAAAAATGCTGCGTTCAAAACCCCCATCTATACCCCCCACTCTTTTCTTTCTATTATGATTTGTGCAACATGTTTGAAATGCATAAAACTGATAACAGATAGGCAGATCAAAGGCTTCTGGAAGTTGATGGCCCCGCTATAAACAGAGTGAATGGAGTGCAGGTGTTTTCCCACACAGATGCCATGTTGAACAAAAATGCTCCTTTATGTAGTGTTTGTTTTGTGAAGTCAGGCAAGATCTGAATGGAGAGACCTTCCCACTGTGTTAATGCATATTGTCTAAAGATTTAATGTAGCACTAATTAATGGCAGGATACGTTAGAAAAGCCACTACTTGCAAGCTTTGAACCTGGGGCAGGCAAACTACAATTTAATCCAAAGGAAAGGTGATTGTTTTCTTTTTCTTTTTAAATGGTTATTTCAAAATGACCAGTGACCTTTATTCATCAAGGAGCTATCCCGAACATTCAGCAGAAAGAGTGTTTAGTGCAATTAAGAGGTTAGCCTGTGAACTAAGTAGCCTCCAGTTTTCATTTTATTAGAAATCCAGAAGGCCATCTTTAGCAAGTCATGATTTTTCACTGTCTCTCAACATGTGTCTCCTATTTGCAATGTTAATAATACTGCTGGCCCTATCTTTCAGGGTTGTTAAGAGGATTAGTGAGGTAAGAATAATTGAAATAAGTGCTCTGAACTCTTGAAGTCTTTATGTAAATATTCTCCTGCTGCAACAACTGCCACCACGACTGCTGGTCTTCCTTTTCCTCCATCATCACTAGAATGTCCTGTGGAACAACAAATAATCTTGTAATACCTTAAAGACTACTGGTAACTAAAGTTTTTGGCATAATCTTTCATGAATTGCAGCCTGCTTGGCATCTGATGGAGTACTCAGTAGCCTCCAAACGTCCCTATTTGGCAGGAATAGTTCCAATTGGTCTTCAATCATTCCACTTTCTCAGCTGCTTTTAAAATGTCCCTTTTCTTTCTCCTTATCTCACTTTTCTGTTTTGTCCTCAGCTTACTTCAACTGCTGAAAGCTGAGGGCCTTTCCGCACTACACCATTATAGTGCTTTCAACATCTTATAGAATCCTGAGATTTTTAGTTTAAGAAAGGACATTTAAGAATTCTCAGCCAGAGAGCTCTTTGGCCTCAGTAAACTACAAATTACAAACCCCAGAATTCCATAGGGAGGTTGAAAGTGGAATAATAGCACTATAACAGTGTAGTGCAGAAATGGCCATAGTTACAAAGTCTTCTTGCCTCACACAGTAGATTATATGGGTACCATATATGAGGAATCTTAAAGTTGAAATTAAAAACAAAAAATGTTTCCAGAAAATGTGAAGCCGTTGCACAGAAAGAAAGAAAAAAGCCAGTACATCAATGTCACCAGACAGATTGGATTGGGGACTATGGGGAAAAGTTACAGGTACTGGAATAGGCTGGTTGCTATGGAGACAATGCCTAGCAGCAAAGTGGAGGACAGTGTATTCCTGCAGGAACCCAGCCTCTGTATGGCCCTTTTCACACGTGGAGGGAGAAACGGGGAAAACGCGCTGAAACGGAGCTTACCGGCAGCTGGGTAAGTCCGTCGCCACACGGAGCAGGGCGAGTTCACTGCTCCACCCTCCTGCGGTGTCCTGCGGCGTCCAAAATGATGGCTTACGGCTGGCGGAGGCTCTCCACCAACTGGAGGAGCTCACCAGCCAGAAGCCCGCCCCTGGCAGATCTTCAGGCACGCACTTGCGCGCGCCTGCAAATCTACACCGGGACGCTGTGACGGAGCTGCACGGGGCTGCACGCTCCGTGCTTTTTAAAAACCACCACTTCCGGTCGCTTCAGAGTAGTTTGGGGTGTGGAACTACGCTAAAGTAGTCCGCCCCAATCCACTCCACGGTGTGTACGACCTCCATTAGAGGTCGCACTGCCCCGTTTTAATTACCCCGTATGGAAAGTATGTTAACAATTATGAGTACAGTTTGGACTGGAAAATATGGGGAAAATTTACAGGTACAGAAATAGCCCGTTTGCTATGGACACGAGGCCTAGGAGCAAGGGAGAGGACAGTGTACTCCCTCAGGAACCTAAACTGTGTATGTAAATAACTATGAATATAGATTGCATTGGGAAATATGGAGCAAAGTTATAGGAAATGGAAAAGACAGTTTGGTGAGTTGTTAAGAGGAAAAAAAAAACCCGGGCAATGCCGGGTAAATATGCTAGTGTGTTATTAATACCTTTTGTCATCTTGGCCACACTCAGATGTTGCTTGGTGGCATGTGTCCAATTTTTCATCTGTAAAATGCTGGCGAGTATATATTTCACTAAAAATGCATCTAGATAAAATAAAACATACTAGTCCTTACAATTGCCACAAGACTATTGTTGCTACAACAGTCTAACATGGCTACTCATACCATGGTAATTAGAAAAAAAAATATAAAGACAGGTGCTTACAGCCTAGCATGGTCCATTTTAGCTCAGAGTGTACTGTGCAAAGTGATAATCATGGTTTTGTTTGGAAAATGGTGACTGAGCATAACTTAGATGGAGACTTATTTAAACTGTATAGAAATTCCAAGAAGTAAAAACAAGCGGTGTATCTGTGGAAGTAAACTGCTTGTTTGAAATAAAAGACCTCTTTGATGAATTACCTCAAGAGTGACAACTGATTAACAGATTTGTAATTAAAACTATATAAAATGATAATGGTGGGGGCCAGGCAGCAATTACACCTTGTTTTCACAATGTCTTTTCATAAGACACAGTGTTTGAATCTGTGCATTGTGGCATGCTCCATTTCAGGAAAACAGATTGTGGAGGTAAGATGCATCCTCTGTTCATACTCAGGATGGATGCGGTGACCAAAACTCTCAGATTTACAGTATCTCAGCCTGTACAATACAAACTGCCATGTTCTGATCAATGAGACTGAACATCAAATGCTGACATGAATTTGCAACAAAGAAGATAGTTATGTACTGGTAATTTTACTTGGGTTTTTGTTTTTTCTGTCATACTCCCAAAATATTTCCAAGATTTTGAATATGCTGCTGTTTCTAGTGAAAGTTGATATTCACAGAATTGTACCAGAATCAACATTGGGAGAGCAAAGATAAACAATAACATCAACAGTGTATTTAAGTTTCTACACAGTGCAGATAGTTGCTGTTGTGTTGTGGTTCTTTAAAAAATATATAAAAGATACAAAACAGATAAGGTAATTTATCTCTTTGTGGTATAGAAAACTAAAACTTTCTGTTTATCTAGAGCTGGTTGGAAGGCAAAACAAAAAGATGGCAGTTCTCCGAAGACTGGACAAAATCCATAGTTGTGTAAGCAGACATAAGCAGTATGCCAGTAGCATATATTGCATTGGAGGAATGTGTTCCCAAATCTCATGCCCCAACCCCTCTTCTCTGGTCTTTAGGTGAGGTGAGAGGAATCATAGGGTGAGAGCAGTGGTTTGAAAAGTAGGTGTATATTTTTTCCCTATTTTTGTTAGATTTGCTGGAACTGAATGACATACACTTCTGGTTGATGCTTAAAGTATCATTGTTAATGGCATCACCAGGGCTTGCTCCCATGACATTGCAAGAGATCATTCCCTCGGTCTCAATGTCTGGGACGCTATAACCCTACCATTAGATACAAGTCACATCACCCAATTGCTTAACTTTGGAATCTTGCCTTGGAGTCTTTGGTTATTATAAGGGGGTTCAGAAACACACAAAGATCCAGAATATGAGAACAAACTATAGCCCTCCATGGCTTAGTTTTGGCCCCAGGCCACCTAATATGAATTATCCCTTCCCCAAGTCTGCGTATGAGAGGGTACACCCAAGGAAGTGTTCTACATTTGAAAATCTGGACCAGTCATGATTACCCCTTCCTTTGCATGGTGGATTCCAATGGGCATATGGTGATATACATATAGAGTCCCTTTTCATGTGTACTGTAAACACAGGTGTTGTAAACAGATGCCAATGGTTATGGTTACTTGGTAGGGTCAACAACAGGTTTGGGGTACATGCAACATGTAGTACACACATTATTTGAATGTATGAGGATGGTTGCCAGCTCTAGCCTTATAAGAGCCAATATCACTTTTGCTTCTCAGCATACTTGGCTGATTGATGTTTCCTGTATTTTGGATTGGGATTGGCTTGTTTAAAGGGTTGTTAAATATGCAGTTGAGGAGTCTTTAGGAACAGGATAGGCTTTTCAAAGATGAAAAATACCAATTTTTCTTTCTCAGGCTCTTACAAATGGGTGGAACATTCTTTTGTGAATGTGTGCACGCATGTGTCTGTATTACCACTGGTCCTTATTATGTGTCTGGTCTGAAGAGATGCCTTTCTATAGCCTTCTGTGAAGAGGGTCCAAATTGAACATTATGAGATTCTGTGAAAAGCCAAATTGGAGCAAGGAGAACTGCTTCACATGTATAACTGATTTGCCAGAAGAAAAGGTTTATCCTAGAAATGTTAATAGAATGAGTTTTCCTCAATTATCCAGAAATTCAACATAATATTTTGCCTGAAGGCTTTTTTAACCACTCTAACTTTATTGAAAATGTTGAAAATATTTTTTTTAGTCATAACACACCTTCTTAATATTTCACACTTAATAATGAGGACATACGTGTAATGCCCTAATTTTCATGCTGCAAACTTTCTTCTCATCACCTCACATATCCTCTTACAATGCCTGAATATTTCACATCTATCCATCTCTGCCTTTCTCTGTGCTGGATTAATTCACTGCCATTGGTTGTCTTCTACCAGATTAAAAATCAGGAGAGTGTTTGTTCTTTTAACGGGAGATATATACTAGAAAAGCATAATTGTCCTACACTAGGTTATCAGCAGTTCAGCTGCAGCATGACTGAGATGCGGCCAGCTGTGCACTGCATGACACCTTAGTGTTAATTCACATTCTAGAGAAAGATGCAACATTCCCTACTCTGAAATTTAACTTCAAGAGACCCCAAGGAGCAAAGCACAACCCTACAGAACAACAACTGCAGCGATTTACATTTTAAAGAAAAGTCGGGGAGAAAACTAAGATAAAAATATGCATTATACACAATGCTCTCTTTTAATTAATATGTTTTGAAGCATTGTTTGAAAGTGTTTTAACTGATTTTCCTAAAAACTCACATAATTTAAGTTATAATTGACTTGTTTTATTGAGAAATTTTAATATGGCATGAACCACTTTATCATACTAAAAGGTCTCAATAAAACAAGTAATGTTGAAAGACAGCATAGTGTAGTTCTTTGAGGGTTGGACTGTGACTCTGGAGACCAGGGTTTGAATGTCTGCTTATCCATGGTTACCCACTAGTGACCTTGGGCAAGTCATACTTTCTGAGCCTCAGAGGAAAGAAATGCCCCCCCCAAATAAATCTTGCCAAGAAAACCCATTAGGGTTCCGTAAGTTGGAAACAACTTGACAGCAACAACAAATGAACCATCTTGATATCTAACCTTGTGGAAAAGACAGAGTACAATGCTCCCTCGACTTTCATGAGGGTTCGCAGAACAGAATTCCTAAGAAAAATAAAAAAAACACAAATACTCCCTCTCCATGAGCATTTCCCATCCTCATTTCCTTCAGGGTTTCCCCCCTCTCGTTCCCTTGCCTTTTGCCTGGATGTGCATGCCTTCCTTCTTGAGCCCAGGCAAAAGACAAGCAAATGGGAGGGGGAAAATGGAAGGGGAGTTCACGTGTGCCTTCCTTCTCTGCATGCAGGCTCACCTCCTCTCATTCACTTGCCTTTTGACTGGGCATGGAGAAGGAAGGCAGTGTGTCCAAGCAAAAGGCAAAGGAATGGGATGGGGGAATGTGGGGAGGCAAGCAAGTGCCTTGCAAATAATGAAATTTGCAAAGGTCAGTCTTGCGAACACGGAGAGAGGACTGTATAAATAAGCTGAATGAAATTTGTGAATGAATGAAGATGTGGAAGGTGATTTTGGAGGGACGGATACAGACTTGTTGATAAAAATAAAAAACACCTATCATGGTGGCCTTTTTGTGCTGTCCCTGGTAAATAGACCACCTCCTTCTATATTTGCCTGACCATCCCCAAAGTTTGAACACCTTACTTTTTTGGACCACAATTACCAGAAACTTCATGTTGGCTGGGGGATTATGGGAGATGTGATCCAAAAATACTTCCAAGCTCTGACCACTTCCTAAATTCAGAGATAGATTAGGCCCTTCTCCACTATGATGGCAACTCAGCTGATAGGAGGGGGATGATAGGCTTTCTCTGTGACTGCACTTGCATTTTGGAAACTCTGCCTCCCCTTTCAATACTTTGCCTTGTGTCAAAAGTCTTCCTGTTTATAAAGGCTTTTGAGTAGCTGTATAAATACGCTTTTTATCTGGTGCCTCTCTTTTAAAAGCTGTACTATATCACAGGGTTTTGTTTAGTGTTTTTGCAGTGTCATTGTAGGATTTAATTATAGGATTTCATTATAGGTTTAATTGTTGCTAGGCATCCCTTTAGTGGTGCATAATTACTGGAAGGGCAAGATAAAATTTGATTTAAATAAACAAATAAATTTTCAAAAAAGGACAGCTGAAGTGTGTATAATAAATCTGTGTCTGTGTGGGATACTTGCAATATGGAACAGTATCAGATGTCTAATTGTTTATCAAATACTTTGTAGGAGTTTCTCCAGCTTGCAGTCATGGTGGCATAAACTGATAAAATTCAGCATTTGGAAAGTTACTTTAAAAAGTAATTGTTTATTGTCATAGTTCAGAGACCCTCCCCTCCCCAATGTTGTTATTGTTACACCTTGGGGGAGAAATAACTCTTTCTTTCCCCTATTGCCAAACGTAAATAAGATAATTGGGCTTGAAAACTCTGAAAGAGACAAGTCTCTAATCTGCGGTGGAAAGCAAAGGCCATTTCTGCACCGCACAGTTATAGTGCTATTATTCTACTTTCAGCATCCTATGGAATCCTGGGGTTTGCAGTTTAGGGAGGGGCATTTAGAATTCTCATCAGCCAGAGAGCTCTTTGGCCTCAATAAACTACAAACCCCAGAATTCCACAGGATGTTGAAAGTGGAATCATAGCACTATAACGGTGTAGTGCAGAAAGGGCCACACTCTTCTCTTGCTCACCTCATCATCACCTCAACATTGATAAAAGAGCATAAGGAAAGAGCAGAGAATCAGCACTTGAGCCATGTGATATTCCTCCTCACCATTTAGGCCAATAATTAGGAAAGTAGTGAAAAGTTAGTTACACCACGACACATGAGTGATAAATTTCTTGGCCAGTTTCCCCTTTGTTAATGGGAAGAAAGATGTAATTTACACATAACTAGTTGCTTGTAACTAGTTTCCACCAAGTGCTGATCAGGCCTCTGTATCCTGAAAGAAATTAAATACATCCTGCTTGTTTAATGCAGTTAATGCAGTGCTTATTAAGCGACTTGATGTAGCATATTCCCCCCCAATGTGTCAGGGACCAACACAGTGTTTGTGCCCTTTGACTACGACAGTTTTTCTCTTTTCTGGAAGCCCAACACAGAACGGCAGTCAATGGTTCACACAAAGGAACTGTTCCACGAACCACCACGTTGAGTAGCGCCGGCCTAAGTCAAACACACACCTCCGTCTTTCCACCACTTCTTTTACCCTCCCTCCCCTGCCCCAAAACACAAACTCTGAGGTGTATCTTAGCAACCTGGTCTGTCCGAACAAACCTCTTTGGCTCCCCCTGGAGGTAAAGTGAAAAAAGTCCTGACAAATTCTTCATAAGAAGAGTGCAAATTTTCATAGCACCCCCCCACACTCCAATTTTTGGAAAAATGAAGAGAGGAACCAAAGGTTTCTGTGCTTATATATTCACACACAAACTCTGAAAAGCAGTATATTTAGCATGGCTATAGTTTATATGTTGCCTGTGACAGGATAATCTCTTCCTCCTAAACATCACTGTTAATTTGAGTGCTGCATACACAAAGGCTGACATAAAGACATGGGAATGTTCGAGATAATTTCAGAATTCAGCCACGGTGAACTCTGCTGCAGAGCCCAGTGTTTGTATAAACTACTAGCAGGGTGTCATTTAAAGAATGCTTCCTTGCCCCTTCCTTCCTGTGTTTCAGATTATGTGTGACCATGCCTCAGAAGGACCTATGTATGTTGACAGAATACTAGGTCTACACACAGAATGCCAGTGTGGTGTAATCATAGAATCATAGAAATCTAGAGTTGGAAGAAACCACAGGGGCCATCCAGTCCAACCCCCTGCCATGCAGGAACACCCTCAAAGCACTCCCAACAGATGGCCATCTAGCCTCTGCTTAAAAACCTCCAAGGAAGGAGCCTCCACTACACTCTGATGAAAAGCAGCCATTCGTGATCACCCTTTGGGTTCGATCGGTCAACCAGTTACAAATCCACCTAACAGCCCTGTCCAGCCCACATTTTACCAGCTTCGTTGCAAGAATGTCATGGGGAACTTTGTCAAAGGCCTTACTGAAATCCAGATATGCTACATCCACAGCATTCCCTTCATCTATCAAGCTAGTAACTCTATCATAAAAAGAGATGAGATTAATGGTTTAAAATGTTAGACTAGGAACAGGATAAATGCCCATTAACATCTAGAAAGGAATAATGGAGCTGAGCGTCATTGGTGCCTTCAGTACGAGGATGACGCTCCTTTGCACTCTGTCCAAGCAAGCTTTCTCTGGAATGGACTGGATGAGGGCAAACAAATTGAAGTTTAATCCAGAGAAGGTAGAACTGCTCCTGCTCAACTGAAAGGCAGCTCAGGAAGTAGGGATTCAGCCTGTGCTAGATGATGTTATACTCCCGCTGAAGGTGCAGGTACGTGGCTTGAGTGTACTTGTGGATTCAGTTCTGAGGCTAAACCGGGTGAGCAGAGTGCATTTGTACGATTAAACCTAGTGTGCCAGCTGTGCTGTTCCTAGAGACATCAGATCTGGCCGCAGGGATACAGCTGGTCCAGATAACTTTAGCCAGATTGTTAGTTGCAGGATACAACTTCCTTGTTGCAACAGGGGCCCTTTCCACACGTGGAGGAAAAAACAGCCGAAAACACGCTAGGACGGATCTTACCTGCATCCGCGTAAGTCCGGCGCCGCGTGGAGCAGCGCGTTTTCACTGCTCCACACTCGTCGGCTTCCTGCGGCATCTTGCGGCGCCCAAAATGGCAGCTGCCGGCTGGCGGAGGCTCTCCACCAACCAGAGAAGCTCGCCAGCCAGAAAGCCCACCCCCGGCAGATCGCCCTTGCACTTGCCTGTAAATCCACACCGGGCGCTGCGATGCGGCTGCACGCGGCTGCACGCCCCGTGCCTTTTAAAAACCACATGAAAAGTGGTTTTCAAAAAGCACGCAACGCCGCCACCTCCGGTCGCCCTAGCGCGGATTGGGGTGTGGAATTACACTAAAGTAATCCGCCCCAATCCATTTTACAGTGTAGACGACCTCCGTCAGAGGTCGCGCTACACTGTTTTAATACCCCCGTGTGGAAAGGGCCAAAGAGTCTACAACTGTGCTCAGCTGGGTGCCGGGCCATTTCTAAGAACAATTCAAAATGTTGATAATGACCTGTAACCTATAAGGCTAAGGTAATGGTTATCTGAAGGCCCATAGTTTCTTAAGTGAGGACGTCTGTTTTTTGAGATCTTCTGGGAAGGCTGTTCTCTAACACTCTTAAAGGTTCTCATAGAAACATAGGAGAGGACCTTCTTGGTGGTTGCTCCCAGGTTTTGGAACTTCCTTCCTAGAGAGGTTAGACTGATGCCCTCCCTGCTGTCCTTTCATAAGCAGGTGATGACCTTTTGTTTGTGTGTTTGTGATGACCTTTTGGTGGCTGATTGTTCTTGAGGGAAAGGGCCTTTCAAATTAAGATGTACTGTTTATTTGTTGTATTCTTTTTAATGGTCTTTAACTGCTTTTAATTCTATAGTTTTAATTTTTGTATGATAGGAATTTTAAGGCTGTATCCAATTTAACTTTGTAAGCCGCCTTGAATCCCAGACTGGGAAAAAAAATAAGATTTGGAATACTAATACTAATAGTAATATCTGTCAGCCTAGCTACCTCAAAAAGTTCTTCTGGTGGGTAAAATTAGACAGCTGGGACTTGAGAGATCCAAGTCTAAGTTTCCACCAGTCAATGTTGTGGTGACTTCAATGTTTGTTTGTTTTTTGTTTTTGTTTTAAAGAAAGGGATAGTTCCTTTGTGCTGATTGAAAACAAGATTTGGTATACTCATCGAATTTTGAGCACTAAACTCTATGTACATTTTCCTCATTACAGTGTTAAAGTGCTGCAATTCCACTATCAACCTCCTATGGAATTCTGGGGTTTGTAGTTTAGGGAAGAGCACTTTGAATTCTTAGCTAAAGAGTTCTTGGGTCTCAGTGAACTACAAACCCCAGAATTCCACAGGGTGTTGAAAGTGGAATAGCAGCAGTTTAACACTGTAGCGTGGAAATGTCCTAAGAGTAACAGTTGATGATGGGTAACAGTTGATGATGTTGAAAGAGAAAGTTTCTAATGATGCTTACTTGAAATTGCCAGGAAAAAAAAGGGTAGGAATATCTGAGATTTACCAGTAATACATACATAATATATACACACACACATACACACACACACATATACACACGTATAAAAATGATAATGCTCCATCTGGATTTTCCTCCTTCATATATTTTGTTTCAATTTTTCAGTCCCTCAACAACTTTTTATTTCCCAGTTAAGAATAGGGAAATGTGTTAAAAATACCAATTAAGGGCTAAAACACATGGCATGTTCAATATGTAACATGTAATTTAGGATTGCTTTATTTATGTATATACATACACACGCACACACATATATACATGCACTTACAAACAAGCATATCTGGTCACAGTATGGATCAGGACTCCCCCATGCTGCCCAAGGAGGCTTAATTCCCCCCTCCCCATTCCCAAAGTTTGGAAAGTTAATTTTTAAAACAATTCATTTCCATCACTCATAATAGTATTTAAGGTTTAAAGGCTGTCTTAACTCATTGTCTTGGCTGACTGCATGTTGAAAAAAGTAACTCAGGTGTTATTTGTTGCACTGTTTGTTAATTTTCTGTTCCTTTCTATTACTTTTTTGAAGGAAGAACCTTTATAATTGATAAAAGTATGGTATTTGGCATTTGGGGGAAATGTCTAAATACTTTGAGAAATACCTTTTTAAAGTAATATTACACCAGTAAAGTAACTTCACTCTTATTCATTATGTTAACTTAGAAATGTACCATTACTGTACTTTCATTATCCAAAAAGGAACTAGTTGCTAGTTTAATTATGTTGTTTATAGCTTTTTCCTTCTAAGCTCTGCCTGCTACACAGGGCCTAAGGGTGGTGGATGGGCTCCATTGGCTATAAGAAGATTCCAGAAAAGAGACAAGAGGAATATAGTCATTCCTGGAGGTGTTAGAATAGGTTTGATATATTCTGGAGGGTTTTTCCCCTCCATTCAGCTTTTCTGAAATGTAAATTGAGAGCGTAAAAGCAGCTGTGAACCTCACATAAAAACAGTTTCATTGTCTTTTCATGCATGTTTTAATTCATTTGTGCCACTATGGATTTTTCTCTGTTTTCAACCTTATTCTCCTTCCCTCCCTCCAACTGAGTACCTCCCTCTTAAATAACTGAATTTGTCACAAGAACACCGATGACACCAGAAGGTCCTATGACTTAGTACAAGAGGATAGCTTTTAATTTCATTGTAGGCTGTCAGTGTGTCCACAGAAAGGCCCATTAAGGGGTGATGAAAGAAGTTATGCAGCTAATTTGCTAATTCTAGTATAGTTTGAGCCAGATAAACATAATTCAGATTTTCATAAAGTTAATTTAATTCTTCTAAAGACATGCTAAGAGAACATCTTTTGCAGTTGAAACTTTTCCACCCACTTGCTGGTTGGCTACAGGGAAGGAAAATTCAGGGACTAGATGAATGTGTAAAAATTCCTCAGCAAGTTTCACATATCTCCAATTATAGTCTCATTAAGAGTGTGTATAGTGAACTGTATTTATTTGTCAGACTCCTTTTTATGTTTGACTATATGGTGAGCTACTCTAAACCTTTCAAATTGCAGATCTTACAATCAGCAGCAGACATATGAATCAGGCATATAATGAAAGGATAGTAGCTTTAAATTAAAGCTTATTCTTAATGCGTATCTCTAGAGAAGTCAAGAAAGAGGATGCCTAATATATCTAAATGGAATTATGGGATTGAGGATGCCACCAGGAGCACATAAAGCCCTCAGGAATGTAGCATAAGAATTACACGTGTGTATATGTCTTCAAGTGATCTGTTGACTTATAGCAACCCTATGGAATTCATAGTATGTACAAAAGACACTGTGAGAGAACTTTTGTTAAGTACTGTAGGGCAGGCAGTGCATCATTAAATAACAAAGTAATTGGAAGTTCTGTGTTGAGTAGGACAAATAATCCCAAAAAAATGTATTATTTTGTCTGTTCTAAATATGGACTAGCTGAAATGGAATCTTCTGCCCCCTTCAAAGTGTCAAATACCTTTTCTGTTCACTGTTAAAGTTTTGTTCTTTTCATGCACAGGTATTATATTGGCCGTCGAATGTTTGTGGTGGTATCTGAGCCAGACATGATAAAACGTATCTTACAGGAGGACTTCAGAAACTTTAGTAACAGGATGGTAAGCAGCCACAATTTGTTGTTCTCCATGTTGCTGTCTCACCATGAATTAACAATAAAAAAGCACCAACAAAGCATATTTATTGTTTGTAGTATTTTAGGAAGTGTGCTTTTCAGAATATGAAGGATAATTCTCCAGAGAGGCCTCAAGTACCCCTCTGGGACCACTCCATAGCCTTGTTCTGACTGGACAAATGCATTGAGTACTTCGGAACTTCTACTGTAAAGTAGCTATGAGAGAGACCAAGGAATCAACGGCTCCATTAATTTTTCTCCCCTCAGCTGGAGGTTGTCACAGAGTCAAACTGAACATGGTGCTATTCCCATAAGATAGCAGTCATGTCAGAATGGGGATGGGGCTTGACTTAAATCTATTTGCTAGTCCAAGCTAGAGGAGGCCGACTGAATCAATGAGAGCTTGAGAAATCAACAGATAAATTCCATTGCTAGATCTGATGGTTGGATTTAGACTTGAATGTAGTTCAAGTCTAAATCTTGATTGGTAATCACCAAAACATCTGTGGAGCACTTTGAACATTCATAAGTGTCCTATAAGGCCAAATGTCATTCATAAAGTGCCATATAAGGCTAAGATACTATATTATAAGATAATATAAGATATTATATTAGTTTTCAGGTTTTCTGAATTGACACTGCATAACAGATTATGTGACTTCCTTGGAACTGTTGATTTTAAGGTTGATTTTGGGAGCAAGCCCCTGTTTGTTTTTATCCCCTTGAGCCCTGCAGATGTGATATGCTCCCACTTCTGCCATTTTCCTTTATTTTTGCCCCAAGACTGCCAGCTGTCTTCATTTTGTGAGGGAGGGAAAGCATGTTGTGTATCCCAGTGTCAGTTGCTACATTCTCTGCTGTGAAGCATTGCATGTTCTAGGAAGGCTTGGAGCTGTTCTGCTGAGCTGGCTGCATAAAGTGTCACTGACTGAAATGCCAAACCACTGCCTGTTTCAACAATAAATAATATTTAAAACTCTCTTTGACAGTGACACTGAATCTCTGTCTCTGTCACCTAACTCAGCCTTGCTCCCTGCAGCATTTTGGTTTGTAACAAAATGCTATGAATTTGCCTAGACTAAAAGAAGAAGCATTTCTACAATGCAGACTTCTTTATCATTTTTACCTCTTACTATGCTCTGTTATCCCCTTCTATAAAATTAAGTAAGAAGAAATTGTTATTTTTTTTTATTTTTATCTTTGTAGAGAATCCTTCTTTTAAGGAGCTTAGACCTTAGAAAAGGCCAGGACGATAACCTTTAGAATCCCAAGAACTGTGCGAGTGGGTAATGGATGAAGTGTTCACCATATTTTCACTATCAAAAATTTAGCTCGTAATGGTTGTGAATGAGATACCAACAATGCTTCAGAGTCAAATGGGTAGTATACATTGTTTCTGAAAGACTGGCATCTACTTATTAAATAGTGGAAAGAAACATGTCTTTAGAACAATATAAGACGAACCATATAAGGGGAGACAGAAAAAACCAACACCCAAATCCCATCGAAAATGCAAGAGCTAGTCTTGACTCTGGACCTCAGCACTGTCTTCCCACACAGAACCCATCCTTTGCTCTGGCATATTTGGCACTTGTGGTTTGTTTTCCCTCTTTCTTTTTTAATTTTAAAAAAGAAAGGCCCTGCTGTACACCAATCTGGGGAAATACAAGTGCATTATATAGTGGAACACACACCCCCAAACAATATAAAAAAGGACATTGCTAGATCAGACCAAAGCCCTGCCCCTCGTTCTCTCTGTATGTATATGTGGATGAGAGCATGAGTGGTGGCCAGATTGTGGCCTTCCAGATATTAGACTTTTAGGGGCCATGTCTTCCTTTCATTTTTACTGTAACTAATATGATGATTTCCTTGGAAATTAGAACAGAAATAATACTAGGTGTGGCACTTTGTGGACTGCCTTGAGTCCCATATTGGGAGAAGGGTAGGATATAAAATAAACAACAACAAAAAATAAAACAAAATTAGAATTGTGTCAATCCAAGCAACATAGCTGATGATAATGAATTTTGGGAATTACATCCCAACAACATATAGGATTAGCACTTTTTTCCATTTCTGGAATAAATAGATATAAGACAGATAGACCGAGATGGAGACAGGGATGAGAGATAATATTTTGTCATTGTAACTAGTAGTGATTATAGCTTTGTTCTCCATGAATTTGTCTAATCCCCTTTTAAAAACGTCCAAGCTATATCATGTGGTAGTGAATTCCACAATTTAACTGAGCATTATAGCTCCTTTATTGTTGTAGTCTCTTTTATCCATCCTGATTCACCCACTGCTGAGGTTCAGGAGATGACTCTATGTACAATATTGGGAGAGAAGAAGAAACAAGTTTTTCTCTCCACTTTCATTAGAACATCCATAATTTTCTCACCACTTTCTCTGCACCATGCGTAAATTTTACGCATCATATCATGTCTTTCTCCTCTACTTAGTTTTTTTTCCTTTATGAAGAAGCTCAAACCATTATTGTCTTTCTCTATGAAGGAGTTATTCCAGTCCTTTGTTCATTTTGGTTGCCCTTTCCTACTCTGTTTCCTACAATGTTTTAACTCTTTCTCCCTTTACTATCTCTGTCTTTGTTTGCTGCTGTATGTTTCTTGGGTCTTAATAAAGGAGATATAATGATGTTCCTTGTTTGTTCTTCTGTTATAGTCAGTGTTTTCCATAATGAAAAAGTGCCAAACAAAGATTCTAATATGTATGTATGTATGTATGTATGTATGTATGTATGTATGTTTTTTTAAGCTACCTTTCCTAGGTTTTGCACTGAGCAGAAATTTGAATAACCTAGGAGCCCTAGATGAAAAAACACTCTAAATTATTACTGCATGACATTATCCAGACCCAGGAGACTCAAATTACTGACAGGCTTTCTCTTTTCCTTCCCTGCCCATAGATTTCCTCTTAGCTAACTTAAGGAATTATTCGATATATTCTACATGTATTGATAAAGGGTCATCAGTGTAACATTACTGACCACTCTTGTCCTGTTGACTCAGCATGTTTTAAGGAAATAAATGTTCTGAAGCCCATTATATCCAGTTTTGACATGAGTTCTCTTTGCATCTTAAACACGCCAGGCAGGCTTTCTGTCTGTAAGACTCATGAAATACATACTGAGATACTTAGGAAGGCATGCATGCCTTAGGGTGAAATTCCATCTCTGACCAGCAACCCACTTTGCTGATGTTCCTACCTCGCTTCAAGTTCTGGCACACTTGGATGGAATCCTCGTATATAGTATTAGATTCTGTTATGGGCACCCATTCTATTTTTCTAGTGGACTTTAATAGCTTAATTTAATTAACCTCTTTCCCATTCCATATCAAGGACTGGTGGTAGGGGTAGACAGCGATCTTTAAAATACTCTTGGAAAAGATGTATTGAAAAGAAAACTAGGTCACCAGGAAATGCTACCTCTTTCTAAAACTTCACCCTTATTGAAAATGTAACCCTGTGCATTTCAAGCTGAAAATCTAGAACACCTTTGCCAAATTTTTGATATAAACCCCTCCTGCCCTGCTTTGGGGCAACGAAGGCACTGCTCAAGGGTGTCACAAAAGATCGAGGCTACAGCTGTTAGCTAGGACCAGAACCATGCAGTTGCCAGTGGTGGCCTGTGGTTCCCATGTGAGAGGGGCAGTGAATCTGCTCACGGTTTTAGTTTGCCTACTTGTGCTTTATGTGATGGGTAGGAATCATGTGACCCGCCAGTTATTGTTAGCAATATCCAGCATTCCTCAACACTGTCTTTGCAGACTAGGGCCAATGGGGCTTGCAATCCAAGAACACCTAGAGCATGATTGAGCAACTGGAGCAGGCCTGGGGCCAATCTTTATGCCCTAGGATCCTCCAAGAGCCAGATTTTTTTTTCTGCTTTTCAAAAATGGGTTAAACTGTATAGGAAGGTGTTGTGACCTATTTAAAAGGTAAATTGTTATACCTGGAGGCTTCTAGGTGGAACAGTTTATCCTCTTTTTTGGCTAGAAAAAGGTTGGTCTGGAGATTATGCAGATGTTAACATCCTACCCCAGGGTGTTGCTTTGCTCCTGCCTGATCTGAAGGGGTTGGATGATTCTGCCCTCTTTTATGTAAATATAGGAAGAAATGCAGTGTTTAGTCTACAAACATCATAAAAGTGAGATACAAAGAAAGATCTGCCAGAAGATACCAACATATTCTGGCTGGTGAATGGAAGCCTTTTGGTATGGCCTTTTAAAATGTGCACATTTACAGCTTTTAGGTGAGCAGGTTTGTATTTTGGAAAATTACTCCAAACAAACAAGCTAACCAGCCAACCAGTCCTTTTGTTGCTTTTATTTAGAGAGTCTGTTTGTGAGGATGCAATGCATGGTGTAACAATAAAACATCTTTACAATGTTGTGCTGCCTCTGTTGCTGTGCTGATGAAACTGAGAGAAAAATGCACTGGGCTTTGGGGAATAAATGCTGATGACCACAAAGCCCTGTTAATGCAGCTCATTCCTGAGCTAGAACATCCCTGCTGTTCTTATGGCAGGATTTTTTCCCTCTGACATAGATTGAGGGCAGCTTCTGTTGTTGTAATTAAAAAAGCAATCAGGAAATGCTGTATGTGATTTTTAACCCACTGTTCTCCCTCAAGGAACTGGGGTGTGCGCGTTTAGGTTCATGTCATAGTTTATGTCATAGAGGAAAGTTCTTAATTTGAAGGGATGTCAGAGAACAATAACCTGTTTGAAGGTATGCTCTCTCTAAAGGGCTGGCTGCCTAATTCTGGTTAAAAGAGCCATAAAGAAGTTTACAGAGTACGTCTTCCTCACCATCAAATATTTCATTCAAGTACAGTCATCCCTCCACATTCGCTAGGGTTAGGGGTACCGGACCCCCTTGAAAGTGAAAAAAACGTGAATAACTCTGGACCCTCCCAAACTATATTTAACACACAAGTATAATCACCATATTCAACGCACTGTGGATTCCTTTGAGGCATCAGGGTTCCTTCACAAGGCAGAAGTGGGTGGCTGATGGGACTAACTGCCACTGCCACCACCACTGCTGCCCCACATAATTTTTAATAGGGACTTAATAGCCTCATTCACAGTTTCTCAGTTTCACGAGGCTTGCAGAAGAACTGACAGCAAATAATCCATGAATAATCAAATCTGCAAAAGTGAAAGCTGCAAATGTGGAAGGTGAACTGTACATTCTGTCACTATTGGGAAAACCACTGTTCTTCAGATATTTATACATTTAAGTAATAGTGTGGATGAAAGCCAGTGTGTTGTAGTAGCTTGAGTGTTGGGCTGTGACACTGGAGAACAGGGTCTGATTCCCTGCACGGCCATGGAAACCCACTAGGTGACCATGGGTACATCACACATCTCAGCCCAAGAAAAATCTGTGAGAGGTTTGCCTTGAACAACAACACAACAGTAGTGCAGATGGGAGACTGTCAATGGATATCAGGTGCTGTAGGCTGTATTTCAGAGGAGGGAGCTGGGAAAATCACCTCCGAGTATTTCTACCGTAATAAAACCCTATGAAATTCACAAGGTCACCATAATTCGACAGGCAACTTAAAGGCACATAAAACACACACAACACCATGAGGGTTGTCAGATGTCAGGGCCTGGACCCTATTCTCCAGTCCTCAGGGCAAGGAGGAGTCGTCGCCAGATGAGAGTGCTGTCTTGCAAAGTGTCTCTTTTCCTCATTTGTAAGACATGCTTTTTTTTCTTTCGTTCTTTTTTCTTTTCTTTTTTAAACCTACTCTGTGCAATTGTGATTTATGCCTACTGGATCATTCTTAATAACATCACCAGGGGCTGCCTATTACAAAAGCACTCTTGTAACTTCACCAGAGTCCACCTCCTGTGACATCCCAAGAGCTGTCTCTATGTCTCCAGTTTTGGCCCTTAAATCTCAGAGTTTGGGGTAAACCTCACTTGGCAACCCTATGACATATTTTTTAAAACAAATGTTTTGCATACTATGTATAAGTCAAATAAACAAATTTCAAATTTCTGGCCCCTCCCTAAACTGCAAACCCCAGGATTCCATAGGAGGTTGAAAGTGGAATAAGCGCACTATAAGAGCATAGTGCGGAAATGGCCTGTTGCCATCCAGTAGAAGCTGAACTGAACATGTGTGAGCGAAAATGTAGTAGCTAGTGGAGTTAAGGAACAGATCATAGATGGGGGAGGAAAAAGGAGTCAGGAGGATGTTAAAGGTGGGAGAAACCAACTGTAACAGCCCCCCCCCCATTTAGGAAATATAGTGAAAAAAGAGAAGAAGAAAGAAAGAAATGCTAGCTTTCCAAGAAACTTGAAGTGCTTGTTTACTAGTTGGTTAATAAATAACCAGCTGACAATTCAATGAACCTTGCTAAAAGCTTTTTCAAAAAAATAATAGTCAAAGCTGTCTGTAATCGGGTGTCAGGTCCTGGTGTGTTCATGAGAAGAATGACCTTAATCTGTTAAATGTGCACTCACTAGAATACCTTACTAGCTGGAAGGTATTCAGAAGAAATCAGTTTAGTTTAATCTGATGAGAAGGCTCTTGGAAGATTCTAATTGGTTTACTACCTGGAAGAGCAAATTCGGTGGCTTCAAGGGGAGGAAGAGAAAATTCCATGTGGAGCAAAGTTATAACATTTAACCCAGTATTTTCCGGACTCAGTTTTCCAAAATGCATTCAAATAATGTTTGAGGACCACTGCTACATGAAAATAATAGCAGAATACTTTTTAAAAAATTCATTATAAGATTCTTGGACTGAAATTATTGTTTAGGTAAATAAGAATAGCCAGCCACAGACCAATTGTCCAAGAAACATCCACAATGGCTAACAAAGAGAACTAGATTCTTTCAGATCTCCATCATGCAGTTAGAATATAATCATGAAAATAAAAGATAAACTGAATAGAGATGAAAAGCAAAAACCAGTTTCTGGACAGATTTAGAAATGCTTGCTGGAACAAGGAGGTGACAAAAATTTACAAGAGAGGATGCTACTGTGCTCTTCTTCAGCCATAAGTCCCCCTAATTTGAGCATCACTGTGGGGAATGGTCCAGTAAGGTAAGATAGACTCTTTCAGCCAGTTTTAAGGAATGGGCAGTTTCATATATTAGGAAGCAATCATTCAAGCCATTTAGGATGTATGTTTAGGGATATGGTCTGGGCACTAGCAGAGCTCTATACTAGCAGCTTCACCAAGCATTAAATATCATAGCCTGCAACATCTGACAGATGAAAGTGGGGACACATGTGGCTGACATCAAAGTGTGGTCAAAGGATGTGGCTAGCCAACAAGAGGGCAAGGTTTATTAATAGGGAAGAACAGGCCAGAAAAACTGACTATTCTGAGCACTGAAACCCTGGAATTTGTGTGCTGAATTTAGAAAAGTCTGAAAAAGGAAAGGAAAGGAAAGGAAAGGAAAGGAAAGGAAAGGAAAGGAAAGGAAAGGAAAGGAAAGAAGGAAGGAAGGAAGAAGAGAGAACACCAGTGAGCATACTGGGAAGGACAAGATTCTGGCACCTCTTCTCCCTTTCCTCTCTTAAGTAGATTGTAAACTACTTCTGCACATGGAACCCAGTTTGCAGCAGCTGAAGTAAGCTGAGGGCAAAGGAGGAATGTGAGAGAGGGAGAGAGAGACAACTGGGACATTTTAAAAGCAGCTGCGAAATTGGGACAGCAGAGGATTAACTAGGACTGTCCCTGCCAGATCTAGACAGTTGAAAAGTATGAAATCTGTGAGTTAGGTTTCAGCTTTGGGCAGAGCCTGAAAAGATATTTTTGTGTCACAGCCACAGAATACCGATTGATGCACTGGCTCTTGGACAGGAGATGTATGAAAAGGGGGTTTGTTCAACATGCCATTTATTTTGAACCATAATTTGCTTGGTTTGCATGAACATTTTTCTGAAAGCAATCCTTCATGTGTAAGTATTATCTTTGTCATCCCTTAATTCTGCTTGTAATAAACTGTAGAGATTAATCTACTAATGCTGTGGTTTTCTGACATGGAACACTATGCAGGGGATTCTGGGTAGAACTTGAAAGTTGTTTTTTTATATATATATATAGCAGTGTCCAGAATTCCTTACCAGCTTGTTAATCTAATTCCTAGAGCCCTGAGACTCTTGAGTTTGTTTAAGTGAGGGTGCACAAATTCAGTTTACATAGGGTTCTGGTCAAGACTACTGGGATGTGCTGTTGCTCAGCAAGGACCAAAAGTAGTCTCAAAAAACTCTTCTTTGTAGCTGCTGATTGCGTGGGAAGATTAATAATAGTTAGTGTGTAGTAAGTTGCTTTCTAGAGGAAGGAACTGGAAAAACCACCTCTGAATATTTCTTGCCTAAGAAAACTCTATGAAATTTGTGGGGTCACCATAAGCCAACAGGTCACACACACACACACACACACACACTGATTCTTGCTTGGTAGAACAGAGACAGAAGTTCTTACATTTTTTTAAAGGGCTGGAATTTGAAGACTGTGGAAAAGCTCCCAAGCATTCCTACCCAGAAGATGTCAGAGCCAGAGCAAAAAGCACTGTTCATCTATCACTCTGGTTTCACTTCAGGATAGACAAGAGCCAGGGCAAAAAGAGAAGGCACCAAGCAACAATGGCGAGAGTGAATACTGATAGCAATACGTAGGGTGAACATTTTGATCTTGTTCACAGCCCCCAAAAGAAAGAAAGAAAGAAAAAGAAAGAAAGAAAGAAAGAAAGAAAGAAAGAAAGAAAGACAGGCAGGCGGGGAGGCGGGCAGACAGGCAGGAATGATCTTCTCAAGACTAAAACCCAGGAATGGGGTGAGGAAATTTCAGCTAAGCTCTGTTTTTAGGAAATTTTGTTCCTATTGCTGATGTTGTATTTAGAAACCTCAGAGAAGCCTCCAGGGAATCTCAGCTTGCATTAATATCACAAAAATATCATGTCTATACCTGTTCAGCAAATAGATCTTATTTCCTCATTTATTTAAAATATTTGCCTTTTGACCAGTTTTCTCCAAGGGTTTGTATAAGATATTGTAGGAAAAACTACAGATTTATATTAAATAGAAGCTAGACACCCTAGGATAAACATCCTAGAATATTAATTAATCATAGTAGCAGGTGTGCAAGGAAGCTCATCTGTACTAGTGATAGGGGAGACATGCATTTGGTTTGTATTTTATTATTAACCTCACATTTCCCAAAGCAATACGATATATAAACTGAAATTTAATAATCCTTTTCCAGAGTTCCATTTCTCAATATTTTGTGATCTTCTCTCTGGTCAGAGTATGGATCCATAAATTCATATACAAGGAAACGTGCATCAAAAAAGTGTATAAATTCAAATCATTAAGTTAAGATGGCACACAACACATATATTTGAAAAAATATATATAAAAATGAGTAGAAATTTTTATGATTATCTTTTTTGGCAAAATGAGAAATGTAAATTACACTGGAAAAGACGTGAAGGTGATAGAAATTTAGACATTAACTAATCTGTGACTAAGACAACCTGAAAAACATTGAGAAAAAAAATCCAAAGTAGCAATATATTAATCTAAACACCAATATGAATGGACCAAAAAGATGTTCCTTGTAGAGGGAGTTCCAGATTTGGCGCCACTAGAGGGGAAATCATGCCTTGTATGAGCTTTGTATTTTAGACAGGAGTTACACAAAGACAACACAAGTAATATAATGGTTTCAATTTTGGACTAGGAGTCCAGGGTTTGAATCTTCACTCAGTCATGGAAACCCAGTGGGTGACCCTTGGCAAGTCACACTCTCTCAGCCTCAGAAAGGCAGCGGCAAATCTCCTCTGAACAAATCTTGCCAAGAAACCCCCATGATAAGGTCACCATAAGTCTGAGTCCACCATAAGTCAGAGTCCAATTAAAGGCACATAACAACAAGGTACACAAAGCAGAAGAGTCCAAAAACATACAGAAGAGGATTGACTTGGTTCAGTCTCTAAAAATCAATATGGACAGATGAACAGAAGCTTCCTTATGGAGGGAGTTCTGCAGATTTGATGCCAATGCAGACAAAATCCTGGCTTGCATCAGTTTTGCATTTCAGACAAGGGAAGGAAATGAAGCAGATCCTCTGATACACGGCTGGGTAGCTTCAGGTAGAAGCAGGAGGTTTGTTTTGTTTTTACTGGATCTGAGTTAATAACACCTGGTCTTATTTATTTTGAATGCCTGTGGGTACCAATAGATGTAAAGGTGGGATTGGATTGTTTCAAACCTTGGGAAAGTTACTTCTTTGGGCTACAGATTCCAGAAACCTTCACCCAATCTGGCCAATGACAATGCTGTCTGTGGGAGTCTGTGCAGTTAGTCCCAAAAAGAAGTATTTCCTAGGCTCTAGCTGCTGCTGAATCCTTAGAAAATGAGGAGGTGAAAGGCAATGTAGAGCTCAGTACATGCAATTAAGGGGAAGCTATATGCTTCCCCACCCATGTTTTTCTTCCCCACTTCTCAGACAACCTAATCTGTTTTTCTCCCAGTTGAATTCCAAAGGCAGGTCCTGCCAGGAGGGAAAAAGAAAACCCCACAGCCCAGCTATTTAAAGAGCTGCTGTGGGCAGGGAAAATAAAGGGGGAGAGGTAGTTTTAAATCACATCCTCCCTCTGTCTTTGTAAGAAATGCATTGGCTAGTACTGACGTTGTGTTCAAATATGTTTGTGCCAGACTGCCAAGGAAATCTCTTTTGAAAGTTCTTCAAACGAGTGTTTTTAGGCTTCCCTCCCACTCTTTAATGATGATTTCTGGAGCCGTTTATTAATAATTTTGTGCAGTATTTGCAGCAGCAGGGTTAGGAAACTGTGGATCCAAACTCCAAACGAGTTCCCTGCTAGCATAACTAGTTTATAAAAGCGTCAAAATATAACAAACCTAGTGTTAATTTCCTGCAGGGCTGCACAGATTTCATTTTTACCCATGTAATCATTAGGTAGGTAGTAATGGCCTCGTATTTTTCCACTTAATATACACTTGGCTTAACTGAATGCTGGACCCAGGTTTTTAAATTTTATGTTAATTAATGTAGACTTGAACCTTGAAACACATCCAGTTCTTGGGGACAAAATAAGAATTAGTACATGGACTTCATTCCAACAAAGCAAGCCACTGATTTTAATTTAGATTAACAAAAACATTTGCTGTGAATCATAACAGGCTATTCAGACCTCGTTCACCTGTTACTGGTTTGTGTTATGTGTAAATGTTTTAGCAGTCATAGCATTGAATTTTCTCTGTGTGTATGTGTTTAGTTCCCCCAGGCTGTTCCATTTATGATTCCTGCTCGTCAAAATACTTTGTATGATAGAAGATGAGAGTATAACCAGCATAGCTTGTTTCTGATTTTTTTTCCCTCTCTCACCATGCCATGAAAAAATTCAAACCTGTTTTCTTAAAAGAATTTGTCATAGCCACTGTTAACTCCCAAACTTTTTACAAGTAGTGGCACCCATAGCTAAATATCTTTTGGTTAAGCTGTATCCATAAGAGGATCTCCCATTATTTTACAAAGTGTTAATAGAAGCATCTGTGAGGGTACAGAAACCAATTCAGAGTGAGGTTATGATACCAGAAAAAGGGAATATAGCCTTCCTCCTGCTTTGTTTTCTCCATTATCCCTATTCTTCACCATTTGCCCCCCACGGAGCAACACATATTATCATATAGGTACCTATATATATTTGCCCCATCAAGCAAATGAAAATTGTACATGTTTCCATAATGTTAACTGGGAAGACGGCCTATGCATATCATACCTTCTAATTCTCCCAGTTTGACCAGAACAGTCCTGGTTAATTCTCTGCCATCCTACCTTTTCAGCTGCTTTTAAAATGTCCCAGTTTCTCTCTTGTTCCCTCCCCCTTTTCCCCCTTTGTCGTCAGTTTACTTCAGTTGGTGCAAACTGAGTTCAAAGTGTAAAAGAAATTTGTGCTTAACTCAGCAGGAGGGAGAAGAGGGGCAGAATCTTGCCTTTCTTGTAGACTCAGGCAAAAGAAAACTGCTGCATCCTTTCTTAGCTTGTTTGTTCTTCCTTGTTAATACCTTTTGCCATCTTTACCATGCTCTGATGTTGCTTGACCACAAATATCCCTATCTTCATCTGTGAAATGTTGGTAGATATGACAGACAGATAGACAGAGGGAGATCATTGCTACTCAAAATGCAAAGCAACTCAACACAAAATTAACATTGAAAATACTCTGGGTCATTCTCTTGTGCTCCTACTTTCTAATTGTCTCATCTTCAAGGTAGCTTACGAGAAATTGCAAAATGTACATGTACACAAAAACCACAAATGAAGATGCGCTAGCTGGGAGTTTAAGGAATAGAGAGCAGAGAGACCAATTCAGACTGAGGTTATGTTACTTGTACCAGCTGAATCCCTGTGGTAGCATAACCATCCTTCTGCTAGCTCCCTCCTGCTCTCAAAATAATTCATATTATATAAGGCAGGGGTGTGACCAGCTCTGAGCTGGTTATACAGCTATAGGTGTATTGTTCATATGTATTGCTTTTCAGTGGATATGTTTCTGAATTGCTTTTATTTCTATTAATAGTTCAGTTTTATTTTAACTTTTGTATGTTTGCTGTGATGTGTCCTCTTATCAGCATCTGTCTTAATTTTTGCAAGCACTTTGGATCGCAGAGCTAGGGAAAACGTGGAACATCAATAAATAATTAATCATAAAGGATCTAGGAGTCTTAATAGACCACAAGCTGAACATGAGTCAGCAGTGTGATGCAGCAGCCAAGGAAGCCAATGCAATTCTCAGTTGCATCAATTGGAGTATGGTGTCTAGATCAAGGGAGGTACTGGTACCACTCTATTCTGCTTTGGTTAGACCTCATCTTGAATACTGTGTCCAGTTCTGGGCACCCCAATTCAAGAAGGACATGGTCAGGCTGGAGCAAGTCCAGGGGAGGGCGACCAAAATGGTGAGAGGCCTGGAAGCCATGCCCTATGAGGATAGACTTAGAGAGCTGGGTATCTTTAGTCTGCAGAAGAGAAGGGTAAGAGGGGACATGATAGCCATGTTTAAATATTTGAAGGGATGCCATGTAGAAGAGGGAGTGGGCTTGTTTTCTGCTGCTCCAGAGACCAGGACAAGGAGCAATGGATTCAAGCTGCAGGAAAGGAGATTCCACCTGAACCTCAGGAAGAACTTCCTGATGGTCAGGGCTGTCCGGCAGTGGAATCTGCTGTCTTGGAGTGTAGTGGAGTCTCCTTCTTTGGAGGTTTTCATGCAGAGGCTGGATGGCCATCTGTTGGGAGTGCTTTGAGGGTGTTCCTGCATGGCAGGGGGTTGGATTGGATGGCCCCTGTGGTCTCTTCCAACTCTACATTTCTATGATTCTATGATTCTATGATCATAGAGCCTGAACAACAGAGAGATCTGCTGATGCAACTGTTCTGCCAGCTGATTGGAAAAGCCAAAAAAGAGTAGTGAAGAGGCAGAACAAAGGAGGAGCTGAGTTGTGCCAGTTCCAAGCCCAGGAACTCAGCCAACACATATTTAGGTCAGAGTCAGGGCAGTCCTTAGTAATGTCCAACATCCTTAGTCTGGGAGAAGTTTGGACAGAACACAGCTTCACTTGGCCTAGGGCTGCCTCAGCTGGGTTTTGGCTATCTTGGCTACTTAGGGTCATACTCCTGATACCTTAAGGCAGTGGTTCTCAACCTGGGGTCTGGGGACCCCTGGGGGTCTGCAGAGCCCTCACAGGATGTCTACAAAGCCCTGCTGCTGGACATCAGCAGCTGCGCCAGCAACAGGGACTTACCTAAGTCCACCCACTATCTGAGCAGGGATTTCAATCCTAGTCTCCAGAAGCCTTTAATAAATAAATAAGTATTTGAATATTTAAATAAGTATTCTAATATTTAAATCTAAATTTAAATATTTGAATCTTGAGTTTAGTCTTGGGGATCCCTGGTGACTAACTATATTTACAGGGGTGTCCCCACTAAAGAAGTGGTTAAGAACCACTGCCCTAAGGCATGATCAGTGGGAACAATCCAGAAAAAAATAATTACAAGTTCTGTGGAGACTTAAACTGAGGTCTGAAGTCCTGTAGAGACTTAAGTTGAAATTGTAGCTCTACATGTTCAGTTCTGCATTCCCACTAGCAGCTGTCCAGGGCAAGGGAGTGGGGAAGAAAGGGGGAAGAGATGCAGTTCAGACCATGGAAAAGGAGGTGGTCAACTCAGTTGATGTAGGGGAGAAATGAGGGTGCACTCTAAAGTGGAGTGCACCCTGCTTTCCTTCCTTCAAAGCAACCAGATCTTCATAGCCTGCATTGCCTTCCTCCTACCTCCCCACTGGTAAGCGTTAGGGATCCCACCTGTGGCATGGCAGCAGCTGCGTGGTGAGATGGTTTTGGATAAAGCACAAGGTCATATGAACAGTCCTCTGCACCAGATCCAAAAAGGGACTTTGGCACGTGCAAACTGCTCTTATGTTAATGTAAGTCACTGACAGAGTGCCAGCCTTAATGTGTTTAAGATTGGCTGGTTTGCACTCTTTGTTATGTGCAAAGTTAAGCCATATTTTTAGGGTAATTAAAATGCCTCACATCCAGAAGAGGCAAAAATCAGCAATTCTTGCCCTAATTGCCAGTAATTTTAACTATGCATAGTGACAGGAGGTAATAAAAGGAACGTTCCCATAAACTATTCAGTAATTGGACACAACATTAAATTTTAGAAATGATTAAATAAAATCCTAGGTTCAAAGTGTCTGATTGATTTTCACCTCTGCCACTTCAGAATATTAATTGTGTGGATTTTAAGAAGAAATAGGTATACATCTTTACAACTGGTAACAGTGATTCTAAGCAATGCTTGTATAGTACAGAATAATGATGCAATAATGCATTTCAGTTTCTCTCTGTCAAAAGCCCCAGCTCCCAAAATATTACTGATAAGTTTCACAGAATTATGGAGTTAGACGATATCCCTAATGGTCATCTAGTCCAGTCCCTGCTGATGCAGGAATCCACATAAAAGGATCCCGTAGAGATGATCATCCAACTTCTGCTTTAAAATACCCGGTGAGGGAAAATCCACCACTTTCTGAGTTAGGCTGTCAGACAGCAATTATCATCAAAAATTTCTTCATAATATTTAGTCAGCATCTCTTTTTTGTAATTTGTATCCATTCCTTTGGGTCCTACCTTCTGTAGCAGCAGGAAGCAACCTGCTGCTAGTTTTCCGTAGAGATATTTAAAGATGGCTATCGTATCTCTAGAATTCAAAGACAGAGCCATGTCAGTCTGTTTCATCATAAAAAAAAGATATAAAGGAATTCTGTAACATCTTTGAAACAGACAAACAAACAAACAAATTCTAGCATAGGTTTTTGTGGTGATTGAAGTCCATGAAAGCTTACACTGGAAGCTAGTCTCAAAAGTGCAACAGAATTCCTTTATATCCTCTCTGGCATGGGTTGCACCTCACAGCAGGTGGAGATAAATTGTTTACTAGGATCAAAAATGTTTTCAAACTTCATCAGTGCCCTTAGAAATAGAATTAATATTCTGATCACAACTCCAGGAAGAGTTCATTCTACAGTCTGGGGGTAACATAGCAGCAACTAACGGCTGTGATAGTTTACTCGGATTTACTATGTATTTGAGAAATTTAAAAACATATGTGCTTTTTAATTGTGTGATTGTCTGAAATAGGATTTTTATAACATTTCTTGTTGTTATATACATACATAAATATACAAGAACAACACTGCCATTGATGTGCAGCACCTTTGAGACTTAACTGAGAACAGGAAGTTGGTAGCATAAGCTTTCATACACTTCTGTCTGCTTCATCAGATGCATGGAGTGAAGTGCCTAGAAAAGGACCTTTATAGCTATGAATAAGCGGGTTGTATGTGTGAATAGCAATAGAAATGCAAAATTTGTGAGGAAGTGACCAGTTTTTGAGATGGTCAGTTCTGCTGTTTGGAAAGAGAAACAGCAGAATTGGAATATATCCCCAAACTCCACTCCATCAACAGGGGTTGAACAGAAACAATTATTTCTTGGCACATTTTTTTTTAATATTTTATTATTTTATTAACATAACACAAACACAAAAATAAAACACCATGTGGTACAACTAATAATAAAACAAAAAGATTTCAACCAAAAAAAAACTTACATTATTATTTCTCTCTTATATAATTACAATCAAAAACTTATTCAGCTTATTCTATATCCGATTACTTATATATTTTTATTACCTGTCTCTAATTCTTATTCTCATTATACTCATTATTATAGTAATATCATTCTTAATTCTATATTTTCCCTTAAATTTAATCTAATGCTATTACTAAATACAATCTTGTTACTTAACATATTAACCCCAAAGCTAATTATATTTTAACTTATTTTTTATTTTTGTTTTTTTGTTTTGTTTTTTGTTTTGTTTTATTTTTTACAAAATTAAACAACTCAACTCCAATTTAAACAAAACACCACATTATTATCATAACAAAGGGTAACCCACCCCCAGAGTCAACTTTTTATTTAATCCATTTTCCAAAATTGCCATTCTTCTTGTGAAAGGGTAACTTTACCATCTCTTATCAAAACTTTTTCCATAAATATTTTCCAAATTTCTTCAAAATCGTTCCCTTTTACTAAACCTTTCATAAATCTAATTCTACATGTTAATTTATCATTAATTGCGATATTCCACACTTCTTTATACCATTCCTCTATTTGAAATTTTTCATTTGTTTTCCATTTTTTTGCTATTATTAACCTCGCTGCAGTTAACAAATTTGTCATTAGTTCCTTTATTACCTGGGTACACTCCACCTCATTATAAATAGACAGCAACCCTATATTTGGACATACTGGTACCTCAACTCCTGTTATCTCATTTATCTCTTTAAAAACCTTTAGCCAAAATTCCCTTATCTTATTACAGTTCCACCACATATGCATATATGTACCGATTTCTTGACATCCTCTCCAGCATAATCTTGAATATTTCTCATCTATCTGGTTTAGTTTTACTGGAGTCAAATACCATTTCCAAACTATTTTATAGTAATTCTCTTTTATTCCCTTATAGATAATTTTTTTAAATGACGTTGTTTCCAAATTTTTCTCCATTCTTGTATATCTATGTTTTGCGATGTCTCTTCCTCCCATATTTTTCTAAGATAATCCTCTTCTTGTTCTTTTGCCAATATTTTATATATTTCACTTGTAATTCCCTTTAATATTTCATTTTCTTGCATATTTTCTCTTTGAGTAATAATTTGTTCAAATTTAGTATATTCTTTAAAATTTTTAACATATCTTTTCATACTCTTTGTCCATTGCTCTAATTGTATATAATTCAACCAAGATATTTTGGTTTCCTGCAATCTCTCTTTCATTCTATCTTTATTAATCATTATTTTCATCCAATCTTTTAATCTAAATATTTTTTGTTTTTTTATTTCTTTTTCTATTATTTCTCTTAAATTTATTGGGAATTTTTCCATCATTACTATCGGAGTTAATGCTGATATAATCGGTACCAATTTTTTTTTATTTTTCTTCCATATTTCTATTATATTTTTTATAAAGGGATTTTCTATCTTTTCTATTTCTTGGCACATTTTTTTAAAATTTTTTTTTATTAAAATAAACATTTTAATATTTAAAATAAAATAAAGTCATCAAACATACAAACACAATTATTCTTAACCTTTCATCATTATTACATAATGATGTAATATTGACTTCTTCCTGACAAAGTTTGGGTCTACGCTAACTACCGGTATATATTCTGTATCTTTTCATCTAATATAACAAATGATTCTACTTATTTCATCTCCTTATAGTTTTTACATACAGAATTATCTCAATGAAATCAAACTTCAAAACTTGGTATCACTATATCTCCCAAGTGTTCTTAAGATACAACATAACTGCGTCCCATTCATTTATAAATCTTTCAAGTTTTTCTCCTCTTAATAACATTGTAAGTTTGTCTATATGGGCCATATCAAATAATTTCACAATCCAGTATTTTTCAGTAGGAAGAGTTCTTTGTTTCCAGTTTTGGGCTAGTGTAATTCTAGCAGGTGCTGTCATGTAGAATAGTAGCTTTCTACTCCCCCCCCCAAGATTATCTTCTATAATTCCTAGTAAATGTAGCTCTGGTGCCATCTCAAAGCTAATTCCTACTGTTTGTCTATTTGAATATGAATAGAATTCCAGTATTTTAAAACTTTTTTTGCAAGACCACCAAAGATGAATAAAGGTGCCTCTAGATATCTAACAAGGTGTCTAACTCACATTTCCAACATTTGTTGTCACAGTTTTTATACATTTTAGATCATTTATCTGGGGAAAAGTACCACCTATATATAAATTTATATAAATTGTCTCTAATATTTTGACATGTGGTGTTCTTCACCATACCTGTTTCTTGTAAAGTTTGCTTGGACTCAAGCTGTGTAATACTATCTCATTTTCAGTAAGAACTTTGACTTGAGTTCTATTGCTGGTTCCCAGTACAGTAGACCTATAGAGTCAATGGAACTTACCAATATGTTGACTTACCATTCACCAGTCAGTCCAATGCTTCTACTCTATTTTGGGCTAACCTACAGGATTCAAACTCATGCCAGTAATACCAACTGGACAACAGGGCTTCTCTCCATTGTAATATTTCTGAAGGTTTATCAAAACCCATATATCTGGAATATATCTAGTGTCAGCATATTAAATATTAAATGTTACTTTCAGTCTGTGAGTGTAGGTGCCTTCAAGTCACCTGTCAACTTATGGTGGCCCTATGAAATTCATAGAGTTTTCTTAGGCAAGGAATACTCAGAGGTGGGTTTTGCCAGTTCCTTCCTCTGTAATGTAGCCAACAGCACCTGTGCAAAGCCATATTATCAATGGCATTGATTACCCAATACTTTTAATCTTTTAGCTCTTGTCAGCTCAAGTTGGTGCCACTCCCAGATACGCTTTGTAGCCCCTTCAGTTCATCATAGTGTTTCCCTTAGCATCTTGACATGGGGCCTTTCTGTACTACATTGCTAATAGTGCTATTATTTCACTTTCAACATCCTATGGAATCCTGGGGTTTGCAGTTTAGCCAGAGAGCTCTTTGGCCTCAGTAAACTACAAACTCCAGAATTCCATAGGATGTTGAAAGTGGAATAATAGCACTATAACAGTGTAGTGCAGAAAGGCACCTGGATGACCACCCACCTCCTTCACCCCTTAGACCAATCTTGAAGACAGATAATAGTTCTTCACATAGTACATAGTTAAAATAAATGTGATGTCACAACATGAGCAATTATGCCTTTAAAAAGGGATTAAACCAAGTTGTGGAAGATACAGCTATCATTGGCTACTCCAGGATCCCATTGCAGAAGAAGGGCAGGAGATAATGAGAGAGGGAGAGAGACAGACAAAGAGACAAGATGGCTGTATAATTATCTTCAGCACTGAAGACAATATACCTCTTAAAGGAGTTGCTGAGAAATATGAATAGAAGGATAGTGTAGCACTCATGTCCTGCTCATAGACTTCCCATAAACAACTGGTTAACCACTGTTGATCTAGAATGTGTTCAAGCACAACAGATGTCTCAAGCTCAAATCAGCTAAGTCCCAAAATGTGCAATCTGGTGGCATTAATACTTATACAATTAAAAAATAAATCAATATGTGTTAAAATAATCCTGAGAGGGGAATCCATGTTAGTTTCTTTGCAGTAAAAAGTTTACAAAGAACTTTATGATACTCTGAAGACTTATTGTGGCATCTGCTTTGGAGTATTATAACCCATTTTATCAGATGCAGGAGGTATGTTATACTTTCAATCTCATTATACTTTTAATGCTTTTAAAATGTTCTAAATTAATGATGTTTTCAATACAATGGTTTATGAAATTTTAAAACTTTCTATTAGTACTTTTCATTTTTTACTGTACTGTATTGTAGCTGTGTTGTAGTGCCCCCTGAGGTTGACATAAAAGCTGGATATAAATTAAACTTAAAAATATATTCAAAACATGGATATAGCACATTAGAAGTAACAGTGTCACCTTTTATATATGACACTGGGGGGCAATGAGAGCACACCAATGTTTTTGAGAAGTGATGTGATAAGTGGTCACCTTGTTACTTCTTCCTGGTTGCAATTGATACTTTACCAATAAGAGAAACAGCATGGTGTCTTCCAGATATTTTGGACTTCAGCTCCCAGAATGCCTGATTGTTGGTCAAGCTGGCTAGGGCTTCTGGGAATTGAAGTCCAAAATACTGGCAGGTCAAAAATGTAGAAACCACTAGGGTAGTGGTCTCAATGTTGGACTAGAATTGTAGGAGACCGTGGTTTGAATGGCCATTCAATCATGGAAACCCACTGGGTGACCTTGGGCAAATCACACTCTCTCAGCCTCAAGGGACAACAAAGGCAAACTGCCTCCAAGCAAATTTTTCTAAGAAAACCCCATGACAGGTTTGCCTTAGGACTGTCACAAATCAGAAATGTCTTGAACACTGCAACAAATTGGTGTTTGGGAGCCATTTGAGGGGATTTTGGGAAATTTTGGGCTATTATTCTACTTCTAAAAGTTATTTTTAAAAGTGAAAACTGATGAGTAATGAGTAATCAATTACAGTTATACCTCACTTAACAAGGCAGAAGTGTTCCTAGGAATTAATTCTTTAATGAAAATTTTGTCCCAGAAACAGAAATAGCATAGAAAGAATAGGTATTAAGTCCCTATATGACAAAAAAGAAAAGCAGTTTAACATATTCCAGCAAACCTCTTATTCAAAACTAGCAATGTGCATGTGTGAAGTGAAACAACCAAGTCAGCTAAGCCTTGCATAAGTAAAGAGAAAAATTTTAGATCTTCCAGAGGCCACTGGAAAGTTTCTTCCAAAAGTCATGCAGGGGTGACCTTCCCCCCCCACCATTTTACTTATAATTTTTTCACTTTGATGGATAATCTTACAGATCAATGTATTTAACATGCTGAGGGTAGCTGGTAAGGCAGGCTTGTTCTCTTTGTTTTGTTGTTCGCACATCTTAGTAAGGGATTCTGGAGACAGCTGCTCTTTGCCTGGCCTATAGGCACATACAGTCAAGCTTGGAGTTTTTGCATTGTTTACTGTATACATTCTGTTTCAGTTCAACACCAAAAGTCTGTGTTTTTCCAGTCCTCCTTCACTATCCTCCAGGTGCCAATACTGCCAAAAAAACTTCCAGGTGGATAGAGGATGAGGAGGAAAAAGAGGGCTGGGAAACATTAAAAGCCTTTATAAAAAAGAACTTTACTGTCAGAAGCTTTGTTAACTGAGGTAGGCCTATGTTGTTGTTTTTTTAAAAAAAAACAATGTTCCAAGCTCAGAATGCATTGATGAAGAAAGTTGAAATCCAGGAGAAGTTTTTACAATAGATTTATTGGTCTTCCAAGTGTTGCAAGATTTTTTTTAAGTGAACTGCCTCCCTATACTGAGCCTAGGTTTAAGTGAATTATTAATAATAGACAAAAGATCTGTCTGATGTTTAGGTATAATGCAATTTAAACCATGAATAGAGCACAGTGTTCTGGCATCCAGACTAAGTAAGAGCGGAGACTAGTGAGTTACTGCCTTCAAGCAAGAGTAAATACTAGATAATCTGCATGAATCTGACCATTGGAATGAAGTTTCAAAAGGATTACTTGTGTAAGCAAATAACTATATTATATAAAGAGCTCTGTCCAGAACCCCAGAATTGGAGTCAATTCAAATCTGAAAAGAAAGAATGAAAACTTGGTAATTCAAATCATAGCATTCAACTTTGTCCATAACTTGGGGGCAGGGAGCATAACTCCCCTAAACTCATTTTCATCCCACAAACTCGCTTGAATACTGATACAGGCAATTTATGTGTCATACAGGTGTGTTCAAAAGTTCATGTGAATTGGTCTGTGTTTCTAAACCAAGTGCTTTGGAAGACTAATTTATTCTAAAGATGCAAACTAACCTAACTGTCAACAAGAATTTTTTTAGGGTAAATCCTTCCATCGTTACATGTATATATTTTGCATTGATTTCAGGGGATATTATAGTTTTGTTTCCCTATGTTCAGATAGATCAGGAGAAGACTGAGAGCCAACATGGTAAAAGAGGGATTCACAAAAATCCTGGATTACCATGGATGAGGAGCATACGGGTGCATGCTTGGAATACATTATTTATTTAAAGTTTGTCTGTCAATTGCCTGTTGGTTTTTGGAAAAGAAACAAGCCAGTGTAACGTTATGTCGAGATTCAGCCTTACACAATAATGCCAATAAACCAGCATCTAGGTTGTCCACAATAAACCATTACACTGTTCATTTGCAGTAAGTCAGGACTTCCTAGATCTTTGCAACCACAAGCTATAAGCTTATATGAAAAATCTAAGCCATGGTGTTCCAAATGAATGGAGACTCTGACACTCCCTCCTCCAATTTCCTCTGTTCTTTCTTTCTTCAGGTATCCCATCATTGGTGCAAACAGTGGTGCATACAATTGTACATCTGATTTAGATGTCACAGTTGATTGTGGTTTGCTGAAATTAGAAAGTGATATGGAAATAGGAGAGCATGAAAGGAGGATGAAAAGAAGGGCATGAACAAAAATCAAATCATGACACATGTTTGAAATGGACCATGTCTACTGCCTGAAATGCTGCTATAAATTCTTTTCAGCACCTTCCGTGTAACTGTGACATGTCTATATTGAATCGTAAGAAACATAACCTCCAACTCTCTGGTGTGGCACGGACAGTGCCAATGAATCCTCTGTCATCCCACTTTTCAGCTTTTTAAAATGTACCAGGTTATCTCTCTTCTTCTCACTTTCTAGCTCTGCCTTAGCTTACTTCAATTGCTGAAAGTTCAGCTTCAAAACTAAATTGTACTCAGCTAAGGAGAGAGACAGGATTGGAGAAAAGTGGGAATCTTGCCTTTTCCAGTAAAAGCAATTGCTGCAGCCTCTCTTAGTTTATTTGTTCTTCCTTATGAATAACATACTCTTGTCTTTACAATACTCTGATATTGGTTGTCCACATGCATCTGGACAATATTGGAGATTTTAGAAGAGCAATTCTGTCTGAGGATTAAATGCCCAGGAGGAAGTCTAGCCCCTTGAATTGTACCCCTAGTGCAGCTCTTCACCCTCTTGTAACAAATGCATGAAAACTTAGCAAGATATGAATGCTTGCCTACAGGAAAAGGTCTGTAATATGCAGAGCTGTTTTTAAGATGTCACGGTGCTTTTTTTTAACACTGTGAATCCAACCTATCTAACATAGAGTTAAGTAATTACAAAAGAGCCAGAACTGGCCACTGCTACTGCCGAGATACACATGTGGGACATCCAGATTTGCTGCCATGTTGTGTGGAAATGGCCCCAAAAATAAATATTAAATTATTGTAGCAATTTATTTTTTCCATACCATTCTTCTGCTGATGTGTTTAAAGCAGTTAATCAGATAAATATTCAAAAACAGATCTTAAAACAGCAGCAACCAATTTATTAAAAGCAGCCACGAAAATGGTAAAGTAAGATAGCAACATCATTTCAGATTCAGAACTGTGAGAAAACTGCTTTCTCAGCATGTTGATGGGGAATTCTGGGAGTTGCTGTTCAAAAAAGTTTTCCAAGCTTTGGGTGAAATGACACATTGAAATAAAAACAAGTAAAAATATCTCTGCTTTTTAGTGCAAACGTTTCAAAGAGGGAAGAGATCACAGTTCTGAATATATTCCATAGCTATGGCATCCACCAAAGAAAAGCCTCTGTTTCTCACCTCACATTGCTGGTGCTGACAATGTAGCATGTGCCTGTTGCTGATTCTTCAGCTGCAAACATTTTATTTTACTGAGCTTGTCCTTGATGCCTGGGGACCAGCTGTCCCTCTGGGTCAACAGCATTGTTATCAGAAGCATTCTATGTGATGCTCCTGACTTTATTCCCTGGGTGCTACTGTTGCAACAATATACAATAAACTGTCATTAAACAATCAGATGATTAGTGTGTACGTGAGAAACTGAAACACACTAAGTAGATAGAAGAAATTTTGGAATGGTAGCTGAGGAATGTATTGAAAGCAGGAAACATAATATATTATTCAAATGAGCAAATTTCTGCAGTAGTAGCAAACTGCCATTGTAATACAGTGTGCTATTGGAATCCTGTTTCCTTCACACACACCCGTTTGTGACTGAGATGTTTGGATAAGGCCGTGCAACAATGGCATTATCTAAATTTTTCTGGAAATGCTCTTACAACTGTTACCTTTGCTTTCCCTTTAAGAAGAGTCAAGAGGATGTTGATGACATTGGCAAAAGTTTTGTGGTCATTTCTCCTTTTGCTATACTGGCTTCCCCACCGCTCTAAAACACATTTATGTATTGTTTTTTTCAAAGACATGGTTCAACTCATGGATCCCAGAGACAGCAATATGCCACTGATTAATCCATAATATTTGGTCTTTGCAAATACTTTCTAAATTATGTTGATCTGTTGTTACAACAAAAAATATTGAGGAACCAAGCAGCGCCTTTAAAACTAAATAGGAAGAAGTTTCTAACATAAGGTTTTGTGGTCTCAGTGCACTTCATCAGATGTTCTTTGTAAACTGGAACACATAAGCAGACATTGAACAAGTGGGAAGAAATCCATCTATTTACTACTCAGCTTATGGTTGCCACAGGATGTTTAAAGGATGCAATGGATGAACTAATCCTGTTAAAACCATATTTTTGCTGACATCCCCCATGTAGTTATATTAAGCATCTACTCCAGAATTCTGTATCAGTTACTTAGTTAAGTACACTTAACTGTTATGGATGAGTAAATCTAGGTATGTGTTTTATATACATACTACTGCTTAGTTATGATTGTGACACTGTTGCCACAATCATAACTCTCTCCCAAACCTACTTTACTGAGCATCAGCTAGATTGGGAAAAGATGGTGCATTCTGCCAGTGAGTGGGGCATGGGTACATAACATTTCTGTCAAGTTTGGGAAGGTCAGACTAAGAGAGATTACTTAATGTACCTAACTAAGTATAAGTGGGCACAAATTGGGTAGTAGAAGTGCCAAGACACAAAAACCACTTTTAGAATTTTTCCATCTCCCTGGACATACAGGATGAGATTTAAAGGTCTCAGTTCTTGAACAACGAAATTGAAAGGAAGACTAGAAAGAGAAACAACTGGATTGAATTATATTCACAGATATCATTCTATTAGGAGAGGTATGAGCAAAGACAATGGTTTCATGGAGCGCTACATGTAATAATACCAGAGTCCTTGCTACTGGACATGTAACAAAAGGAATCTGCTCAGAGAAGGTTTTGAACCCAGGAAAACTGACTTTTGGTAAGCAAATGTATTGCTTTCACACATCAACACTAACTGACCACTGTAAAGACCTGAAAGACCTGTTATCACCTTACCCAGCCCTTTGAAAATTTAGGGCAAGGGGCATGATATGCATCTTTCTGGATCCTATTTCTTTCCATCCCATTCCCATTCCTACAACTGTGTAAATATGCTTTATATCCTGAGACTTGGCTGTTACTCTGTACTGCATCTGAAGAAATAGGTTTATGTGCATGAAAGCTCATGCAGAACAAAAAATCAGTCTTAAAGATGCTGCTGCATTTGTTCTTTTTCCTCTCCTCTTCCCTTCTTCCTTCTAATGCTTAACTAAGTAGTTGTTATGAGATGCAAATCTAGTCTATTTATTATGAATATGTAGTAATAATATATAATATCCTCATCAAATTCCTTCTAAAAACCCAGCTTAGTCCATGAAGTATCCCCATCCAGTGGAATCTTATGCATAAATACTAGATGTAAGTTCCACTCAATTTAATAGGGTTTATCCTACAGTAAGGCTGCAGTCTCATCGTGCTTGTGGGGAGATTCTGTAGTTCAGAAAGTAATTTTTCCAATTTTTCCTTAAATCTGAATAGACATGTATAGGGTAGTACTACCAATGTGTTTAGCATGGCAACCCTAGATTGCAAATCCAACAGTAGATAAGTATATAAATGAAGGGCATGGCTGAAATTGATGTGTGTTCTGGCCTGGTTATTTTTGTTTTGATTTGTCTCTTCTTATCCTGTTCTCTCTCTACTGTACTGAATTTTAGATTTGAGTTGCTTTGTAAAATGCTGTGTATACTAATAGGGCTATATTCTTAATTTAGTTAGGTAAAATACTTTGAACAAGTATAATACAAGGAACAGTAATTACAACATGTCTGTTAAAAACAAAACATTTATGATTAGCGGTGATAAAATGCCAACTGAAGACCAGATCTCCAGCTGCGCTATTTTCAACTTAACTTTGACTTGACAATAATGCCCAGCTTACTGTTAGTGACTTACATGTTTATTATTTATGTATTTATTATGTTTGTATGAAACCTTTTCTCCCAGAATGGGACCCAGGGTGGCTTCCAACAATATATTAGAAACATTAAAAACATTTTAAAAAAATTAAAACCATATAAAATCATAAAACAACATTCAGTTTTTAAAACAAGTTAATAAATAAATAAAAAGCTCCCCAGCTCATATAAAAGTCTGCTTAAAAAGAAATGTTTCTGTCTGCTGGTGAAAGGAAAGCTTCCCGTGGGAAAGCATGCCACAGGGTGGGAGCAGCCACTGAGAAGGCCCTCTTCTGTGTCCTCACCAAGCGAGCATGGGATGGTGCCGGGACTGAGAGAAAGCCTTCCCCTGCAGATCTTAGGGCTCTAGCAGGTTTGTACAGGGAGATACAGTCTTTCAAATAGCCCAGACCTAAGCCGTATAGCACTTTATAGGTCATAACCAGCACTTTGAATTGTACATGTGTGTGATCGCAGCATCTGGGCACATAAGTACCTTTTTGGAAGAGGCACCCAGGGGCACTTTCTTGACTTTGCTCTCTGTCTGAAAACCTCCCACTGCCCAGCAGCTATCAAGCCCCTCCTGTTGGCTCTCATCCAGGGGGATAGGGAAGGCAATTCAGACCATGAAGACATTGGCTGTTCTGGACTCCCAGGGGGAGGAAAAGGCAAGTGCACCCCATTTGAGAATGTACCCTCATTTCTCCCCCTATCCATGCTGAGACCAGCTGTTTTTCCATGTTTTGAGTCACTGTTGCCTCCTCTCTCTACCAGTAAGTAATAGCAGCACCCCTTCCCCGAAGCTTTACAGCTTCCCTGCAGTGGGAGGATGTGGAGCTGCATGTGCAGAGCTACCTGCTGATTTAGGAATTCTGTTAAAGTGTATGAGGATGGAGTACTTCTCAAGATAGCAGGTTTCATGGGAAGGGCATCACACTCATAAAACCCTGCCCTGTGCTCTCATAGTTCTATTTTCAGTAAATGCAGGTGTATGTGAATCAAGGCTTAAGCTTCTGTTCTGAAGCAATGGGAAAGTACATTTGGGATGGGATGCTATTTCTGTCAGCTCTCCTGAGCCTTCTTGTGCCCACAAAAGCACCCAGTATTTTTCCTGTACTGTACTGACTGTTATTGTCAAGTGATTAAAGTGCCTGGCTGCAATATTTGGCTGTGGTTTAGGATTGCCTTGCATGAAAGTACTGGCAGAAGAAGCTGTATCATCATGAAGTGGGCATGTCGTGGGAGCCAACTGGTCTTCCTGCTCTTAAGAAGTGGAAAAAATGCCTTGATGTTAAAATATTTTTGGCTGCGCTACACTCATTACTATAGGAATGTCAGCAAGTTAGGAAATACTTATTCAAACAAAAGCTCATGAGCAGACTTCTGAGGCAAACCCTAGTTAGAAAAGCACTTTAATTATGTGCTTAAGTCCCATTAGTTTCAGCAGGGCATGAAGATTTGTTTAAAGCTAAGCATGTAGAGTTCAACTTCATTTGTCTGAATGGCCTGGAGGACATCCAAAACATCTGGAAAATCAGAGGTTTTCAAGTGCTGTTTACATTGCCATATGGTCTCAAGAGAGACATCTAGTGAACTTGAACAAGAACTTTTCCAGTTTGGACTTTGGAATTTCTACAATGTGTGCTTTACTGATACAGCAGTATTTACTTTTAAATCAGGGTTTAGCATTAGCAGTATTCTAGGTACCATAGACAACTAGTGACCTGGCTCTTTTTCGGTGAATGTACAGCTAACATTAGTTCAGTCTTCTCACCAACTAGGTGCCCTCCAGGTTGGTTGGGCTACATCTTATCATTCACAGCCAACTGGGGATGATGGGAGTTATACTCCAACATGCCAAATTGGGAAGATACTTTCTTTAGTGTGTAAGAACAGTTCCCTGGGATTCAGTGCAAAAAGGGGAAACAAATAGAAAATACAGGTCTGCTTTCTCTGGAAATTATCTTCCCCGGGAGACATTTATTCATGTGTCTACTTTGTTACAATTATGTCTCACCTGCTCATAAAACAGCAATAAATTCCCCAATATGCTTGCCAGTTTAGGATCATCCCTGGCCCTGAGGTTTCCAGGCCAAAACCTGAGATCAAGGGATATTCCCAGGGAATGGAATTAATTATTATGGATAAATTACCAACTATAGTTGATCCCAGTTTGTTATTCAAACACACACATACATACACACACACACACAGAGAGAGAGAGAGAGAGAGAGAGAGAGAAATACATGTTCCTGTTAGGAAAATTGGGACAGAAATCTTAATTATCTGAAGGAGCTATTCCTAGATTGAGGTGAAATGAGAGTATTCTTTCTTATCATTTACTTAGGAAGACAGGTAAAAGGACATTTATATCTAGCCTACTTGCTTCTAGAGAAGCCATTGTGGTATACTGGTTTGAGAACCAGGCTTGAATCCCTGCTCAGCCATGCAAACCCACTGGGAGACCTTGGGTAAGTCACACTCTCTCAGCTTCAGAGGACAGCAAAGGCGAACCCCTTCTGAACAAAGAAACCCCCATGATTGGTTCGCGTTAGAGTCACCTTAAGTCGGAAATGACTTGAAGGCACACAACACCACCAACAAACTTGCTTCTTGCCAGAAGATGAATGCAGAGCAAAGGGTAAGCCCCAATGCCAAAGTGACTTGGAGGAGAGTAGGAAGTCCACTAAGTAAGTACATAAGCATATGAATATTCCTTTCCAAAAAAACACACAGGCAACATTTCATTTAGAATTGATGCTATGATAGTGTTCTTTTAGATTCTATCAATGTGTGGAAGTAAAACATTGTACACCTAACTGTGACAAACCTTGAAAGAGGAGGCTTGACAACAGAGTACCCTAGCAATCCCAGGGATTTAAATTGATTGGCTATTGGAATTGCAACCCAGGCTATCCAGAGGAGGGGCTAGATGAGGGGGAATGAGTAGTTGAAATTTAACTGAAACAGAGTTAAAGTTCTGGATAGAGTTCTGGGGAGTGTGTTTTGAGTTAGAGAGAGAGAGAGAGATTTATCTGAGAGTATATGAGAAAGTAAAAGAAAGTATTTGCTGGTTTTCAATATACAAGTGTTGTGCTATTTGCTAATCCTGGATTTACCAATTACTTTTGACAGTTTGTCAAATAAAAAATTGTTTATATTTTTGTAAAGAGCAGTCTCAATAGAGTCTTTGCTGTGGATTGGCCGTACACGCAACGACCAGTGACACAGTCATTGGATAAATAAATTCATGGTTTGCCCTATATCTAAAAGGTGCGGATTTAAGGAAAGCAGTTGAGGGAGATCAACTGGGAGAGGAAGCCAGTAGGTGGAATAATTTAAAAGTGGGTAGAAAGTAGTACCGGTATGTTAATACATCACTACTGCATTACTCTTTAAATAGATGTGGAATGCTATTGAATTATTTTTTAAAAACAATGAGCAAAGAATAACAAATTGCCTTTTAAAAACAGAAGCTCTGGAATTTATACTACTAGTAGCAGAATTTAACCTCAGTGCAACAGCATCTTCTTGCCTTATGTGGCTTTTTACAGGGGATAAATTCATTAATCCTTTTCTTTTGAGGCAAACAGAGATTGCTCAAATACAAAAGTTGGTTGGGTGCATTAGAAATATGTTGACTTTTTTTTCTTTTTCTACATGAGAAAATAGCCCCACTAGTAGAATGGCTTTGGAAGTGTTCCTCCTCATTCAAAAGCCAAAACCTTTATCTGACATTTAGCGTCTATTGTGTGCTGACTGTTTGCCCTGCTTTTTCAAAAATGTTTGCTCTGCAGGTGGGTTACAATCTTTAAAGTCTCATCCAGAGTGCATTAAGTGAAGAAGCCACCCTATAGTTTTATTGACTGTTATGGCAGCTGAGAGCTACAGAGCGGGCTGTTTAAAAACAGTATCAGGATTGGGCCTGCAAAGGTCCTGCGCTTACACAGTCATTGTTTGGCTGGTGGCTCCTGTGAATAAGGGATAGAAGAGGAGGAGGATTTGCAGAGTTGAGCCCTGTGGCTGCCTTGTTACCCCAAAATGTGGGTGCCACAAGGGCCCACCAGCTTTTCCAGTACCTCCATTCAAAAGTGGTGAATAATTAGCTCGAAATCAGGAGGCCTACGAGAGGGAGATAATAACAAGACTTGCCACCTATGTTCACAGGATCCTTGCAGGAAAGAACCAGCCAGAGAGTTTAAATTGTAAACTAAAAATATGTTCTACTGGAAAAAATTCACACAAGCACACAAAATTCAAGCACTCACACAAGCACACAAGGACTAGCCAAAGGTAAAGTGAGGAAAGTGGTGATAGAGGACTTTCAGGGATGAGATGGTAATTACCTGTCTAGAATCATAGAATCACAGAATTGGAAGAGACCACAAGGATCATCCAGTCCAACCCCCTGCTATGAAGGAACACACATCAAAGCATTCCCAACACATGTCCATCCAGCCTCTGTTTAAAAACCTCCAAAGAAGGAAACTCCACCACACTCTGAGCAGCAAAGAAAGCAGTGACATGGCTTAGGTAGGCACCTAAGGACAGTTCTTGTTTGGGAATCAAACTGACAGCATGGTGTTCAGAAAGGTGAGAGACTACACTGGGCAGCTTGAAATTAGGGGTTCTTGTACTTGAAAAATATCTGTGGGTATGAGTGTGAACCACTCTCCCAGCCAAGTGGACAATGGAAGTAGCAAAACAAACAATGAAGTTTAGACAGAGCAAATGGTCTTAGTGTTTAGGTGACAAAAGGATAATAATGGCTGTTGTAATAGCCTAGTATTGTGGAGAGGTGGGAAAAAAGGAGGGAAACATCCAGGTGTTCAGGGTCAAAGTTAAGACAATCACAATTTGGTGGGAATTTCCCTTTTCAGCTCTGAGATGTCCAGCTCATTATCTGCAAGCCTATTGTCTTGAGAGAGTCCATGCTATTAGCCTGAAAATGACTTGGTTCTTGCCTAAGAGGTAGATGTAGCTGACCTGCCTTGCAGTCTCACATTTACAGTCAATAATATGTCTCTTCCAGTGTGACCTCCCAGTCGCCTCAGGTATTGTTTATATCAATGACAATTAATAGTGCCAATTAAATATTTGTAAATTAAACCATGCCAATCGTGGGCAGTGTGTGGTGCCATAATAGCCTTGTTGTTGATGGGAGCTGCTTATATGTTTTACATGGTGTGGTTCAGCACCTTGCGTGGGTTGAGGGTAAAGATGCCATTGTCTGCCTCCATTCACTATGAGTAAAAGCTGGCAACATTTAACCCACATTGAGTAGGTTGGTATGGCTGGTAATTTCTGAGACCAATCATTCCCAAACTGTCTGACTTGGGAGAACTCCTCGTGTACAAGAAGGTATCCTTGAAGATCTGTGCTTTCACTGGTGCAAGTAATCCTTCCATTGATGCAGATCACAGCTATTCAAACACTGCTGTTATGTTCATAATTGCTGTGCGCATCCACTGACATTCCAACATACATTTTTCTGTTCTTAGCAAGGGTTGCTGCCAGGGCTAATTTCTTAGCTTGAATTCCTAGCTTGTTAGAATTCTCCAGAGGTTGTTCATAGCATCACTTGCATCCTACAATTATGTGACAAGGTAGGATTATGTCAGTCTCCAGATGTTGTAGAACTACAGCTCCGAGCATTCTTCACCATTGGTTGTGTTGCATAGGGCTGATAGGAGTTGTAGTCTGACCATATCTGAGAGCAACATCATTCCTGCATCTGGGTTAAATCATGAAAAGCTCTTGTAGGTCCAAAGCCACTCAGAAATGTAGCTCCTTATTAATACAAGTCGCTGTCCTCAGTTTCTAGTCAGCCACCAGTAATGAACACAGATATTTTAGTAGATCTCTGCACTGAACGTTAGTGGACTACTCCTGATGCTCACTTACCTATCCTCTAAAGAAGCTGACCTCAGGGTCCCTGCATCATATGAGTTACTGCATGGCTCTTGCCTCTTTCTAAAGAAACTCAGTTCTAGAATCTTAATAAATTATGGCAGAATAATTATGTATTTACTCAGCCTATTTTGAAAGTAATGTGGATTGCAACACAGCACTTCTGAAGTGTTAGCTAATGAAAAATCGCTAATTTACAAAATTAGTACATCCAACAGCTGAACCATTTTTTTAACTCCTAAAGTTGTACAGGGCAAGGCTGCTAAAATTATATTTTAGGGCATAATGGCCCCATTAAAATTGATTTTGGGGAGAATTTAAAGGTAATGTGATCATTAGGGAGAGGGGAAGAATTGGATGTGGGCCATAGGTGGGAGTTGTAATTTCTGCATATGCTGCCCTCCAACCTTGGCCATTTCCACACCATGCTGTCATAGTGCTATTATTACACTTTCAACATCCTGTGTAATTTTGGGATTTGTAGTTTATTGAGGCCAAAGAGTTCTCTGGCTGAGAATTCTAAATGCCCCTCCCTAAACTGCAAACCCCAGGATTCCACAGGATGTTGAAAATGGAATGTCACTTTAACAGTATAGTGCGGAAATGGCCCTTGTGTTGTAAGGTATTTTTCTCCCTATCATAGTGATCCTAGAGATTGTACCCAGCAAAGGTGCTTTAACTTAAAGAAACAAGCAGAAATACTCATTATTAGCATCATGAGTAATTTGAGCCATAGATCTGGGAAGAAGTAGCTAACAGCGCACAAATTTAGGCAGTGGCCACTGTGAAGAGCACATTCATTGGGCAGGACGTATTGCTGTCTGAGGCAGAAGGCAAGATGATATCTTCCTCCGGTCCATATACAAAAGGCAAAACATGACGTTTTGACCCTTACTTCAGCACTGGCAACAGGACAGCATTCTCTGCCACTTCTAAGAGTGGCAGCCTAGCTTTTATACAAAGATAGCACGCACACCACTTTGTCCGCTTTCTGCCATGGGATCTCCTCCCGCCTAATGATAAGGCTGGCCGGGAACCTTAGAATGGTTGTTAAGGTCAGGGAGCCTCAGCATTGGCAGGCTGAAGGTTATTTATTTTGTCTACTTGCAAAACACAATAAAAACACGGAAATGACAACAACCAACTGAAGCAAGGAACAATCTGACTACAGTGGCCTCTCCACTTTTGCAAGGGTTTGGGATGCAGAACCTGTACAAAAGTGGAAAAAACACAAATAACTCCCTCTGCCATGCCCCTCTCCCATTCACTTCCAGAAGGGTCCCCACCCATTTGCTTGCCTTTTGCTCTGGTGCACATGCCTTCCTTCTCCTCACCGGGTCAAAAGGCAAGGGAAGGGGGGAGGCATGTGCATACCTTCCTTCTCAATGTAAGATGCTCCCTTCCCCCATTCCCTTGCCCTTTGCCTCAATGCACATTCTCCGTGACCCAGGCAAAAGGCAAGGGAATGTGGGGGAAAGGCAAGCACACACCTCCCTCTGCACATGGTGTTTCCTCTCCCATTCCCTTGCTTTTTGCCTTGGTGTACCTTCTCTACAACCAGACAAAAGGGAAGGGAGTGGGGGGAAGACAGGTATACACTGTCCTTCCCCTCACATGGTGCTCCTCCCTCTCATTATCTTGCATTTTGTCTCAGCCCATCTTCTCCACACCTGGGCAAAAGGCAAGGGAATGTTAAGGAAGGCAGGTACACATCTTCCTTCTCCACATGCAGTGCTCCTCTTCTCATTCCCTTGTCTTTTGCCCTGGTGTGAAGGAGGAGGGCATGTGGGCTTGGGCAATACACAAGGGAATGGGAGGAGGAGAATGGAGGGTAGGCACGAGTGCCTGGAGAATAGTCAAATTTGCAAAGGTCAAGCCTGGCAATCTGGAGGGAGGACTGTATTATGAAAGCAGTGGCAAAATAATAAATGAAATATTCCAAAAATGAGTAAATCAAGTATGTCATGTATCAAGCAAGGGGAGGAGATGTAAGATCCTATTACATTAATGCAGAGGTGCTTATAAGACCTCCTATTATATCCATCTTTCCACCAGCCTAATTTGAAAGCAAAAGCTGTGCAGGTATGTTACAATACATACAAGACTGCACACATGTTCTCAAGAGAAAATGGGAAAACATATATATCTACCAAACTTGAGATGTAGAAAATCAGATGCTGGGCATAGTTATGGGGAGGGCAAATTATCTCTCCTGTCCATTATCATCCAGTCATCCTTAACTGTATCGACTGTTTCAAGCACTGTGTGCGTGCATAGATGTTCCCTCCATGTATTCAATGTAGCTTATTCCCAAATAAGCTTGCATAGGACAGATTACATGCTGAATTTTTCATTCTTTTGAGGGCTCAAGTGCAATGGTTTTTTGTATGTTTTGTGTACTTGATCATTTAATACACTTCTGGCTGATAATTTGTAATGAGACTCAACTAAATAGGTTTCTTGTTGGTCCAATTTGCCTGTTCATTTTAGAGAAGATTAGCCCCTCAAATGTAGCTTACAGCACCTGGTATTCATTGTTGTTCTCCCATCCAAGTACTAACCAGAGCTGACCCTGTTTAGTTTCAGATAGGATCTGCTGCCTTAGCATATTTAAGCCCCTTTGAAGAAGAATATTAGGATATATTTGTATATCTGTCTGGCTATGTACAGAAACATACAGATCTTCTCTTAAGTGAAAATACTTTTTTCTACTCTAACCAAGCAACATTAAATTGATGCCTGCTAGTAAGTAGACTTAAGAACATTAGGTGGATTAAAAACTAAATGGCACTAACAGAGGCCAGCACTATGTGGAAATCACCTTTCAATGGAAAGTCAGATTAAGTGGGAATTAGATCAGAAATACTTGAATGCAGCTGCTTAAAATTATATTAACTTTTGAAACTGAGCTAGCTTGTGAAGTACCCCCACTTCTATGATCAAAATAGGTAACAAAATAGTTCTGTTGTGTTTTGGTTTGCCAGAAAGGCATTGCCTGCCAGGAACTGGCTGGCATCATCTGGCACTAAATCTGAGACAGCACTTGTCCCAGAAACAAGAACATCATGCTTGAAAACAGTGTTCAAGTACAGTGTACAATTTGTACAAAGTCTTTTCAGGATTAGTCCCCCCAACTGCCTTTTTGGATGGGGAGCAAGAAATTTAGTTGGGACCAGGAATTCAGAAAAGATAATACCACAGTCTGAAGACCAAGAGCAAATAGCTAGAAAGTGAATAGAATCCCAGGCTCTTTTATAGGAACAGAGACAGATTGTTTGTTGGGGGACTGAGGTTTCAAGTAGAGAGACAATGGCCTATGACTCTGCAAGATGGGATACAGAAACAGATAAAGACTGCAGTCCAACAATTCCTCAGTGTGGCATAAATATCTGCATGGAGAGTTATGTTATGCCAAGCACTACACAATCACCATGATCAGTAGCACCATTACACAACACATTTCAATGACTGGGTGCCAATGCAAAACTGCAATCCAAAATGTGCAACCACATTGTGCAATGTTGCTGCATGTGCAACTCCATGTGAAACTGTCAGCAGAATACCTCTGTTGTACTATGCAGCAGTATGACTGATGCATGTGAATGTCACTAAAATAATGCCAGCCACAGTAAAGGAATAGCAGTACAGATTTGGCAGAAGAATCTAGAGATACTGTTGTGATTATTCATTACTTAGCAGTATATCTGGTACCTGAATTATTTGCACAGCAGAAGGAGGAAGATTGCTGACTTTAAGGTACTTAACAATCCAAAGTAAATTTATATTCTAAACTATCTAGTCTAGGTTATGGAGAAGATAATGGAAGTAGGTAGGAAGTGAGAGGCAAAGAGGGAAAGAGTTTTATAGGGTTTTATATAGAGTATATAGAGAATTTTATAGAGATTTTTTAGGCAAGGATACTCAGGTGGTTTTGCTAAAACGTACAGAAATAAATATAATTTGTGGAATTGTTCATTTAGTTAAAATACTTAAATTCTGTAATTGGTTCCCTCGAATTTATATTTAAGCACATGTTCAACCTGATGCATATTGCAAAAAGACGTCTAGATTGGAATTAAGCTGCCACTCCAAAAACACTAGAAAACTGTACTATCCTCATGAAGTGACAGGAATAATGTACAGCTGGCTTAGGCAATCCAGTAGGAGAAGAGGGATATGATTGTATAGGAAATGTCAATTTTTATGTATTATGTTTTTTCATGCTCCTTTAGGAGAAATGGATCACAGCTATTTTAAAGAAAACCACAAACCAGCTAGCTAGTCTAGAATGACTTAGTAACATGTTAACCTTCTGAGATGATGTGTTACTTTCCTTCAGTTATAGCTCCTCTTCAGAAAACAATGAGGGTATCTACATTATATAGTTATACCAGGTTGATACCACTTTTAACTGTCATAGTTCTACCTCTAGAATCCTTCATAGATGTTTGAAGTATTTAGAATTCTCCCCTAAAAAGTTCTAATGCACTCTCATGAGCATTAGAGCAATCTACTGAAAAATCCCAAGTGCCTCACTATTGGCTGCCTGTATTTATTTTTCTTTTTATGGGACACACCAATTCTGCACATGATGAGAGGTTTTGTGGACAGCAACCTATGCTTACAAAACATTGAGATGCTAGTGGACTTTACCTGAGATAATCATCTAACTCCATTTATTAACTGTATGCAACTTTCCTGCTTTAAAGACAAATATTAGGTTTACAGCGCCATCCAAATGAAACAGTTTTTTTCTTGAAGAGTTTAATGTAGGAGTAGGACCAGCCTACAATTCATGGTTAATATTTCTGAGCTTTCAGGACATGGGCCAAGGGCCTTTGTCAGTGATGTTCACCAGGATTCCAGTCCTTACCTCATGAAGATATCTCAGAATCTTGCACACATTTGTGGCCTTTTAAAAAGACATTACACTAATATTGACTTTAGAATTTTTCTAAATTCTATCTTTGCTTTTTAAGATTCTGGCATCCTCAAGAGGTAAACTCAGAGCTTGAACATATTGTTTTGGGGGACTTCACTAGGAAATTTCTGGGAGTGGTAGTACAAAAAAAATAGTAGTAACAACAACCATTGATTCTGTGTTAATGTGGAAAAGTATAAAAAGCAACTGTTTTAATAGTTCTAGGACAGACATGAACATAAGAAATAGAACAGCAGTGAAAGTCTGACCAGACTTTAAAGAACTGACATCCATGGCTGTCTCTGCCAATCCTGGATTTTAATCTCCAACTTGGAAACAGTAACTAATATGTCACAGGTGAATTGTCTCAGCCATGGATTCCATGGTCCTAAATTTTCAGGACTTGAGCACTACTGTTAATAACAAGATTTCTTGCATATCTGCCACTCATAGGGCTATTACTAGTCAAAGCCTACTTCAGAGTGCATAAAAGCAACAACAATAAATAGAAATGAAATGAGATCATCCAAAGAAACACTGCAAATCCATGTTCATAAGGAGACACATTGATGCTATACATTAGCAAGAAAAGCCTATGGTCTTTGCACACTATACTGTTATAGTGCTATTATTCCACTTTCAACATCCTGTGGAATTCTTGGGTTTGCAGCTTAGGGAGGGGCATCTAGAATTCTCAGCAGAGGGCTCTCTGATCTCAGTAAACTACAAACCCCAGAGTTCCACAGGATTTTGGAAGTGGAATAATAGCACTATAACAGTGTAGGGCAGAAATGCCCTATGTCACATTGAGTCAACATAGAAGTTAGGATACCTCTTGAAAAGGGATGTAGTCCTAAAGAAGCAGGAGACACTTTACCTAACCTGACTTTTAACCAAAAGTTATTTTGAAGTCTTAGAATCTGCTAATTAGGTACTGTGACTCCCATTAAATTTAACTTGGCTGAAATCTAGACACCTTTTGAATTCCAAAGTATTAATTTAAAAGGTTAGGTTCCCATCTTTGAAAATCTTGGCATTAATTTATAATCCTCTACTCATCTTTTCCTTTCTGTTAATGTCTGTATTTTACATAGTCTGTTATAGCTTATTTAACTTTTAAGTTATGTTTTAAAATTACTTTATACATTTTATGGCTCTTGCTACTATGATTAACAGAACTGGAGGTCAGTGGCAGTGAGTTTTAAAATCCTGCAGTGATTTTTCTTTATGTCAAAACAAAATATTATATTTTAGATGAAAAAAAAATGATCTTAGAATCATGAAATATATGGATTTCTGTAACACTGATTAATAATACGGTAACTTATGATTGAACAGTTGCATTCATATGAATTAGAATATTATTTCCTCCCCCTTGAATTTATCCTTATTTGCATGCATTGTGGGACTTCAGGAATGGCTTTTCTTTGAAATAGTTATTGTAGTACATTGCATAGAAGTTGTTTTAATGGAAATATGTACTGTAATATGCCACTTTTAGCTTTGCTAGAATCAGGGAAAAATGGATACCTGTTTCTATATGCAACATAAATGGTGTGCTGCAAAATAGAACAGAAGACTCTCAGCACAAGACCACTACAACAGATGAAATAAAAACTCTCTGTGTTTCATTCTAAATGTTCTTACCCTTCATTCATTGCCAAATCACTTAACTAACCAGGGAGTAAGGCCCATTGAATTCCAGAGAGGTAGTTCTAAATCAGGGGTGTCAGGTCACATCAGCATTATGGTTGCCCTCAAAGGGCCAGTTGTATCTGTAAGACTATATAAATGTATCTACTCTTTTATCATATTAAATTATTGCCTCTGCATTCTATTATTGCTAGTTTTATAACTAGCTCTGAAACTAGAAGTCTAGGGAAAATAATAGCAAGCAGATATTCAAGTGTACAACTATTGTACAATTTATTGAAAAATGAGTTTTGAAAACAGAAAGTTATTTTCTTTAATCATCAGATAAATATTACCAAGCATTGTTTATTACATTAACTTTGTTTAACTTTTTGGTCCCAGTTGAGACCTTCTCTGTGCCTCTTTCTGCTCCTCTGCCCCTCTACCTGGTGAGCCCGATCCCCACATTGCGGCCTCTTGGTTGCTGGTATTCTGAATAGGGGCCCAGCAGCCAGCACTCACAATCTACTTCTACTTCTGGCTGCTCCTCTGTTCAACTCTTGCAAGCCGTGTGGACCGTTGCCATGATAACCCACAGCAGCACTCTGATGGCAAGACTTCGACAGAGGAGCAGTCAGAATTAGAAGTAGATCGTGAGTGCTGGCTCCTGCGCTCCTGCAGGTGAGGATCGGGCTTGCTAGGCAGAGGGAGTACCGCAGCTGCAAGAGAGGTATGAGGGCCACATGAAATGGCCTGGCAGTCCAGATTCAGCCCGTGGGCCTTGTGTTTTACACATATGTTCTGGATACATAATAGACCTGCAGGCTAAGGCTTGATTCCAGTTCAGTTACATGTGCATGAGTTTATCTTCAGTAGAAAACTGAAAAGAAACAAGGGAACAACATGCCTTCATTTCAGTTTCAAATACTTTGCTTAGTTTTCAGTAAACTCTGTGGGGATGGTGGGTTTTGAAAAGAGAGATAGGAAGCTTTAAGCATCTGGGGTAACAAAGGAGACATCCTCTGCGAAACAAGAAGATCTTGAAATAAACAGTTGGCCCTCCATGTCCATGGATTCTGCATCCATGGATTCAACCAACCACAGCTTGAAAATATTAAAAAAAAACATTCAAAAAGCAAACTTTGATTTTGCCATTTTATATAAAGGACACCATTTTACTACACTATTGTACATAATGGTACTTGAACATCCATGGATTTTGGTATCCATGGGAGTCCTGGAACCAGATCCCAGCAGATACTGAGGATCCACTGTATAAGGCATATCTGCCATATCTGTATCTTCTGATAGCAGTCATCATCCTTTGTAAGCCTTTTCATTTCCAGCAATAGCAAAAGTACAAGAATATCTCCAGAAGTCAAACAGAGACTTTTTGTGGGTCTGGCCACTGTACTTCCGTTGTCTTTGCACTCATTTAATCCTCTCTGCCCCCAAAAGCATCTGCAACCATTTTGAGTAGCTTTGACCCAGCCAAATATGAGTAAAATACTATTTGATTGTCCCTTTAAGCTGTTGATCTACATGACAGCTTTTCAGCCAAAACAAGAAAACATGCATTTTCTTACCAGCTGGCATGTGTTTATTTTCCTTCAAGAATCTGTTTTGGAAAAACAGATATGCCACTGTTCTAAAGTGACATTTATGTGCATCGTTTGATAAGGGCTTGAAGAAATGTGCCAGTCAAAAACAGCACTAGAAACAATCCTAACACTGTTGGTTATGTTGTTGGCTTCTTATATTAGGCAGCCTGTTAACAAATTTATGGACTGAACTTATTTTGTTCTGCTTAGATTCATACCTACAGTTGCAGCTTAAAAAATGAAACTTGGGATAAAGATTTCAGTCATAGGGCCAAAATTTCCTGGCGTCCATGGGCTTTGATATCCAGCTCCTTGCTATGATTTGCTGAGTACAAAACCAAACTCTAGCCTTGCTGAAATGAAACCAAGGTCAAGTTTGTCAGATTCCTTGCCAACTGCTTCTCTCAAAGGGCAGATTGTTGGCCAATATTGATCCAGGTGGGTGCAAGGAAGGAGCAAACAATCTTATCCTTTAAGGAGTGTACAAAAAGTCACTTTTGAAGTGATTCCTCACATGTTCTAAAGGTTATCCTCAAAACACACAAGCTTGGCTTAAGAGTGAGTGAGGCTCAGATGAGATGTTAAAGGGGAGATGTGTGCCCATATCATGTCTGTAGCTTCCCATGGGTGTCTGAGTTGACGGTTCTGAAACAGAAAGCAAGACCTTTAGCACAACTATAATCTAGCACAACTATAATGTTATTATATTCTCAGAACTAGTGAAAGAAGATGGTGTGATGTTTTTGGTATAGTGGTTTGAGCGTTGGACTACAATCCTGAAGAGCAGGATTTGATTCTCTGCTCAGTAGGTAACCTTGGGCGTGTCACACACACTTAACATAGGAGCCCTGGTGGCACAGTGGTTAAATGCCAGTACTGCAAGCCACAAGGTTGTGAGTTCGATCCTGCCCGGCTCCAAGGTTGACTCAGCCTTCCATCCTTTCGCAGGTCGGTAAAATGAGTACCCAGCTTGTTGGGGGCATGTGTAGAAATGTTTTGAAATACATGCTATTTGTAAGTTGCTCACCGCCTCGATCCATATGGCGAGGCGGGATACAAACAAACAAACAAATAAATAATAAAACCCCGTAATAAGTCAGAAATTACTTCAAGGCACACAACAGCAACAACAGAAATTACTTGAAGGCACACAACAGCAACAACATTAAACTGCACATACTTTACTGCATTGGCTGCCACTTTACAGAGAGGACGCATGAATGTGGAACCCAATCTCATATCTCTTCTTTAAAAAAAAAAGTATAAATACATGCCAGTGTGTAAGAGGAAAGTCAACAGCATCAGAGCTTGGAAAAGTTACTTTTTTGGATTATAACAACCAAAATCCCTTAGCTAGCATGACAATGACCTTGCTACTAGGAGAGGGGATTCTAGATGTTGTGGTCTTTTAATGTTCTATAAAGGAGTCACTGACCCATATCTCCCTACCTTCTCCCCACTGTGTCCAGTGAAAAAAAGATTTGTGAAGTGATGTCATCAGATATGGCATGTCTCTGTGCTTCCAAGGGTATCTCCTGAAATGAAGCTGGTGGGATGGGGATGGGCGAAGTGGGAAAGTCTGCTGAATAGAATGATAGCATTGAGTGACGAGCTGAGCAGGAAGGTGTCAGAGGGCCTACCAAGTTAGGCTCCTCTTCCAATGTTAGCTTAGCTGCTTTGGTGACATATTGTGGATAGCTTTGCTGTTTAGGTGCTGGGAGGGGTAAACTGGGCAGACTGGGAACCAAGCTCAGTTGATACTGCCTGGTGATGTGTTGTGTGGGAAAGAATGCAAACTTCCGGGAGGGGGAACAAGGAATTTTTAAAACCAAACCTGTTCTTCGTTTTCATTTCTGGCAAAAGCAGTGTCTTTGTGCTACATCTACTCTTCAATAAAACCTTTCTGGATTCATCCATGAAGTCTGGTTATTGAGTTAGATTGAGACAGAACATTACAGTAAGTTAGGTTTCTCAGTTCTTTATTTGACAAAGAATGTTGTCCTGTTTTAGACAACGTGCTTTGCTGCTTTTGTTCTGTGAAAGAAAAGTGAGGTGCAAATGAAAAAAGCAAAGTTGGTGTTTTACCCACCCAAGTGATTCAGTGTGGTAGATATTCTGCTACTTCTTTCTTCACAAAGCTTAGGTTTAGTGCATTGGCAGTTGGTGGCTTTCATGTCAGTAGGGTAGTGAATCTGCTTTGGGTTTTATTCTACTCTGAGTTGTTGGAAAGAGGAAACAAGGTTCAGCGCTTTGGATAGCTCCTCTAAAATTTGAACTAAAACCTGTAGCAGATTTACTATTCCAGTGGCAACAGAGGCATCAACTGCCTCTGGTTTGACATTTAACTCATAGCTCCTGCCACTCTGTAATACTACTATATCATAAAGGTCTCTGTGTGATAAAGTGACTACCGGTACTATCATTCCTGCTAATAGTGGACTCAAGTGGGGAATACTGATAGTTAGTAGCCAAAACTGAGAAGCAAAAGGTGTTACCCTAAGATTTTACTATTTTAAATTTTTTAAACAAAAACTTCTAATTTATTAAAAAAAGGGGGACACTTCCACCACACAGACATACCTAGATGCTCATTGAGTGCTGAGTATGCTTAGTAGCAACTAAAAATACTGTTGCCCTTTGTAAAATGAAAACAAAAAACTTGTTTAAGGAGAAAGGATGGAAGGGCGTATTTGAGAAAGGCATGCTTATCAGACTAGAAATCCAGTTAGAAACGACAGCTGTGTGACTATATGGTATGAGATAGTGGTTTTCAACTTTGAGTCCTCCAGATATTTTGGAATTCAAGTCCCAGAAAGCACAACAGATACACAGAGCTTGCAAAGGTTCCTTTTTTGACTGCAGCTGCCAGAATGTCCAAGGCAACATGACCAATTTCTATGTTGGGCAGGGTTCTTGGATGTGCAGTCTAAAAAAGTAATTTCTCAAAGCTGTGAATATATATATCAAGGCACATTACAAAAAGTACAAGAAGGTGCCTTAATAAGCTTGTAATCTAAAATTTGACAGAGAAAAGCAATGGGGAAGGAGGTGGAAGTGAAGTAGATAGAAAAATATGCATTTATGTATTGACTTTCTTTGCACATGCTTAGGATTATTTACAGTAATATATAGGGTGGGGAACCAAGAAGTTATGCTAAACAAACAGGTAGGTTTGAAGACAAGGAGGAGTCCTTGAATTTTAAAGTGGTAGCTGTCAGACTCTTCCCCTCTATCGCATTGGACATGAAAGAAGAAAGACCTGGCAGAGCACCTACTCTGATAATTTGTAGTAAATTTTATTGGGTTAAAAGTTCTCATAGCATTTAAAACTTCCTTCTGTGTGCATTGAAGTGGGCAATTGTTCTAGGTCCATGAGCCAATTCTTTTCTCTGGGATTCTCTGAGGACTGCAGAAGACTGTCTAAAAAGACCCTAAAATCACTAGAGGTGGATAGAAGTCCATTTCTGCTTTTGAAAAACAAGAGTTTTGTTGTTGCTTTGGAAGCTGAAAGACCAGGGAAGACGGGGAGAGCTACAACCTAATTTAAGTGTTAATTACCTCTTGAGAGAGGCAATATGCTTCCTCCCTCCCTCCCATAAAATGTTTGGTCTAGTGAGGCTGAAGGGGTTGATGGTTATGAAAACAGTCTTGGTGTCTAAACTTTGCCTATCCATGCACTAAATCTTTCACTGCTTCTCATCCCAATATCTAGCTCAAAGTTTTTGATGCTATAATACATGTTATGTGACTAGCAGCAAAAAGTGTTCACTGGATAGCTGAGGAAATCTTGACAAATACAGCATTCATATAATACCCCTAAAGGCATGGGATCCCCTTTGATCTTGGAAGCTAAGCAGGGTCAGCCATGGTTAGTACTTGGAGGGGAGACTGCCAAGAATATCAGGTGCTGTAGGCTATATTTCAGAGGGAGGAACTGGCAAAACCACCTCTAAGTATTCCTGCCTTAAGAAAACCCTATGATGATGTTGCAATAACTCATCATGTTGCAATAATTCAACAGGGGACTTGAAGTCATGCACAGACACCCAGATATACACATATACGCACACCAAGTTTGTAGGTTCTTTGACTGAAAGAAGCACAGCTCTTGTTTAACCTTGTAGTGGTATCAATAATTTTAAGGGTGGTAGTGAGGGAAACAAGTAAGAAACTCACCTCAAGATCCCTGGCAGTGCTGTAGAACAGTGGTCATCAAACTTAGGTCCTCCAGATGTTTTGGAATTTAGCTCCCATAAGTCCCAGGCCATATGGGCAATGCCAGGGAATTCTGGGAGTTTCCAAGCATTGCTCATGGCAGTCGCAATCCCAAACATCTGGAAGACCTGAGCTGGAAAATCACTGCTATAGAGGATGCTCATGGGCAGCTATTAGAACACTTAAGACCATGGTCCTAAGAGGTGTGTGCCCTGGCTTTCTACAGGACATCATCAAAGATTCATAATCCTATTGTAAACCTGTTGTATCATCATATCTTTTAATTATTTAACTATCTTTAACGTTTCTGGCATTTCTTAAAGTATCGTTTAAGGTGATGGGGATTTGTTTGTTTTGTTAATCGTGCTCTGCCTTTGTTTTCAATTAGACTCTGGACTTGGTTTCCAAACCATTTGCAGACAGCATTCTTATATTGCGGGATGAGAGATGGAAAGACGTCCGAAGCCTCTTGACCCCAGTCTTCAGCGCTGCCAAGACGAAAGAGGTAAGGTGGAGAAAGCAGCAGCTGCAATACCTTGTACGTGAAGCTTTTTCTCTTTGCTGGATTTTCCCCCCAAGTGTGCCATGTTTAAATAACTGTGTAATGAATGACTGTCAGTCATCCCCTGTCAAACAGTTAATGCCTTACTGGTTTACCTATGTAAAGTCATTGCTCCTTTGGGGAGGAGATTTTTTCAGTATATCAGTCTGTTTAGCAGAGAATGAAGTGTGAGGCTTCTTTTACTGGTGCTATAGCTAAAGGCACCAGATCTAGTCTGATCTTGGAAGCTAAGCAAGGTGAGCCCTGGTTAGTGTTTGGAGGAGAGACTGCCAGGAATACCTAGTGCTATATAGACTACATTTCAGAGGAGGGAACTGGCAGAATCACCTCTGAGTAGTCCTTGCCTAAGAAAACCCTGTGAAATTAGTGGGGTTGGCATAAGATGACAGGCAATTTGAAGACATACACACACACATAGCTACGGCCATTTCCACGTGAGGTTTTTTAAACAAGGCAGAGCGTCCTCCAGGGAAGACGTCTGCACCTAGGAATGGACTGGGTTGGACCTAATGAACGTAGATCCGCAGTCCAGCCCGCTCCCAAATGACCTCAAGTGATTGTTCAGCGTGCTTTTGAAAGACCGCTAAAAACAGGTCTTTCAAAAGCACAGAGTGCGCCACTGCGAGCCTGTTCCCATATGCAGATTCGCAGGCTCACATTGGTGCGAACCTGCGATCTGCCAGGGGTGGGCTTTAGGCTGGCGAGCTTCAGCGGTTGGAAACTGCCATTTTCGTCCCCAGAGCAGTGCAGAGCAGCGGCAATGGACTGCTCCGGAGAAGCGTGGACCGGACCAGGGAGCCCAAAAGTCCAATGAGTAGCGTCATGGGGCGATTCCCTCGCCCCATGCGGAAATGGCCTATGTGTGATTTGTGTTCTTACAAAATCTAACAAAACTGGGGGCTGTACATGAACACTCTCTCTCTCTCTCTGTCACACACACACACACACACAAATGTTACATCACTGAAAAATCTGTAAGTCTCTCAATCTTCCCAGGTTACAGCAAGGACTGGAAGGAATAATATAGCTAGTGGGGAGGGGAGATTTGAGGGCATTTTTTGTTCCTATTCCGTTGGTATCTTTGCCTACTCCTTTTCTTTGGATGCCTAAACTGTATTTCTAAATGCTCAACTGAAGTTTTAAGTTACTGCAGTGCTAGAAAATAAGGGACTGAAGGAAATTTTCATTGGTGAGGGATATAGCTATATTCCTGACTCAACCCCTGACTCTCTTTCTCTCTCTGTGTGTATGTGCCTTCAAGTCACCTGTCAACTTGTGGTGACCCCATGAATTTCATTGGGTTTTCTTATGCAAGGGATACTCAGAGGTGGTTTTGTCGGAATCCTTCTGCTGAAATATAACCTATAGCACCTGGCATTCGTTGGCAGTCTTCCATCCAATCAGGGCTGACCTTGCTTAGCTTCCAAGATCAGACAGGATCTGGTGCCTTTTGGGGTACTTAGGCCTTTAGGGTATCTTTGTCTTTACCTCTGGATAACAGTGCCTGAGGTATTTAGGCTGTATGGACCCCTGACTACAGCTGAAATAGTAGAACAAGTTCTGTACAACAGAAGTAGTTTTCACTGTTAGAGCAATAATGTTTGATCAGCATTCCTGAATTGCTTTGCTGTGGTTTCTCTCCACCCCCATGTATTTCTGTCTCCTGTCACTTTTTGTGTAGCCATTGTTGGAAATCCATGTCTGTATGAGAAAGGGGAAGAATGTTTAGCTGTGAAGCAGAGCCAGAAAAGTTACTTTTAAGAACAACGAGTATAGGCCCTTTCCACACGCGGAGGAAAAAACAGGAGAAAACACGCTAGGATGGACCTTACCTGCATCCGGGTAAGTCCGTCACCACGTCAAGCAGCGCATTTTCGCTGCTCCACACTTGTCGGTGTCCTGCAGAATCCCATGGCGCCGAAAATGGCGACTGCTGTCTGGCGGAGGCTCTCCACCAACCGGAGAAGCTCGCCAGCTGGAAAGCCCGCCCCCGGCAAATCTGCAGGCACGCCCTTGCGCGCGCCTGCAAATCCACACTGGGCGCTGCGACCCGTGCCTTTTAAAAACCACATGAAAAGTGGTTTTTAAAAAGCACACGGCGGCACCACCACCTCCGGTCGCCCTAGCGCGGATTGGGGTGTGGAATTACACAAAAGTAATCCGCCCCAATCCATTTTACGGTGTAGACGACCTCCATTGGAGGTCGTGCTACACCGCTTTAATACCCCCGTGTGGAAAGGGCCATAATGTCATGTTGAAACCATTCTTAACTAAGCAAGATAGATGATGCTCTTTGACCTATAGCATCATCCGATCACTGGTCAATTGTGGATACTTTCCACACATTATTATTCTCAAGCTACTGTATATGCAGGCTACTATATCTGATGTAGTTTATTGTAAACCATACTTATAGAGAGTGCGCATGATGAAGTGGCAATTATCTGATATTATGAATAAAAACACAGGAAGTGGAATTGTACCAAGTCAGACTATTTTATCCTTTAGCTCAGTGTTATGTGCAGATATGAGGCATGGGAAGGGGGGAATGGGAAAATGGGGGTGACATTTTCCCCATTTTTCCCCTGCAGTCTTTTTTTTTCAGAATTTTTTTCATATGATATTTTCTTCTAGAATAAGAAATAAAATATTTAAAATTAAGTGTTCTATTTTCTGAATAGAGTGTACTTTTAATGTATCAGGCATAATACCAAGCCAAGCTATATGTAATGCATACTGTGTTTTTAAAACAGCAAAGTGCCTTTGTAAAGCATACTAATAATGCAAACTTTTATTTTTTCCAAAAATTTCATTTCCCCCCCAAAACAACCCCCCTTCTCTCTCGGCCACACCCCCAAGTAAAACTGAAATAACTGTCCCTCCCCCAGTGGCCTCAGAATTTCTGGAAATCTTAGATATCTAGTATTACATTCTCAGAATGACTTGACTTATCCAGGACCTCAGGCATAGAGAAGTCTTTCCCATCTCCTGCTATATGATCCTTTTAATGGAAGATTCCAGGCCTGCTGTTGAACCAAAGACCATATGCACCTAAAGCTTGTGCACTATCACTGACCTGTGGTCTTTCCTATAAAAATGCTGGCACTGGTCATTGTAAAGCTCTTTTATTGTTAAATTTTAAAAACATTTACTTAAAAAATGCAGTAGGACTTTGGGTATGAATCCAAAGGAGATATATATATATATATATATAGAGAGAGAGAGAGAGAGAGAGAGAGAGAGAGTCTGCTAACTGTTTACACAGATAGGATCATTTTCTAGTTACTGCTACCACAAGCTATCCAGAGGAAAAACATAAAACTGGCAATGTGTGTGTTTATTTTTGCAATAGATTGGTTCACGTGTGCAGGCAGAGAGATAGAAGGACACGCATGTATACACACACACACACACATGTACACATACACATTCTGTAGAAAGTCTGAAGGTGAAATTAAGTATAGAGTGCAAAGAATGGGTATAACCAGGGATTTGTTTTTTTGCTTTTTCATTGTACAGAGTTGTTTCAGCATAATGGGGAAGACCCTGAGCTATGAATTGTGATGTCCTTGTTTATTTTTCACCTCTGTTGTAAACAGGGACTTAGAAAAGCTGCTCTCCCTAGCCTCTGCAATATGAGGCATAATAATGCTAACTTTCTTTACAGGATTACTTTAAGGACGGCAGCTAAATGACACATACAAACTCCAAACTTTTGAATGCAATATATTATATTGAATGTAATATATTATTATTCTTAGTAGAGCTATTCTTTATGCTGCTTTTAAAAGAAATAGATGTACTCTCATGAGTATCTTTGTGTCTGAACAAGTTTGCAAGGATAATACAGTCACAATAATCCATACATGTATATCTAAAAGCAGTCATTTCTGCCTCCATGAAATGAAATTCTAGCGCCAGATCTTGGAAAAGGTACCTTTTTGGACTGTGTTTCCCAGAATCACCCAGCCATCATGGCCACTGGAAAAAAAGCTTTTCCAATCTTGCTCTGGCACATGATTGGTTCAGATATCGAAGCATGGAAGTTGATCTTTCTCTTGCCAGCCTGTGGTGGAATGCCTGACTAATCTCCCCATATGATGGTGCAGCACCATCTGGTACAAGGCTAAGGCTCTAGACTGCAACATACAGCTTCAGTCTAGCACAGTAGTTTGGGATAGTTTCCTGCTATGCAGGAACACACGTCAAAGCACTCCTAACAGATGGCCGTCCAGTCTCTGCTTAAAAACCTCCAAAGAAGGAGACTCCACCACACTCCATTAAGGCAGCATATTCCACTGCTGAACAACTCTGACTGTCAAGAAGTTCTTCCTGAGGTTCAGGTGGAATCTCCTTTTCTGCAACTTGAATCCATTTCTCCTTGTACTAGTCTCTGGAGCAGTGGGAAACAAGCCCACTCCCTCCTCGACATGACACCCCTTCAAATATTTAAACATGGTTATCATGCCCCCTCTTAATCTTCTTTTCTGCAGACTAGACATACCCAGCTCCCCAAGCCGCTCCTCATAGGACATGGCTTCCAGACCCTTCACCATTTTGGTTGCCCCCCTTTGGACACGCTCCAGCTTGTCGATATCCTTCTTGAATTAAGGTGCCCAGAACTGGACAAAGTATTCCAAATGAGGTCTAACCAAAGCAGAACAGAGTGGTACCATTACCTCCCTCGATCTAGACACCATACTTGTAGTGATGCAACCAAGAATCATGTTGGCTTTCTTGGCTGCTGCATCACACTGCTGACTCATGTTCAGCTTGTGATCTACCAAGACTCCTAGATCCCTTTCACATGTACTGTTATCCAGCCACGTGTCCCCCATCCTATATTTGTGCATTCCATTTTTACACTTCTCTCTGTTGAAATTCATTTTGTTAGCTTTGGCACAGCTCTCCAATCTGTCAAGGTCATTTTGAATTTTGACCCTGAACCTCATGATCAACCCCTGCTTAATAGGAAATAATCTTGTCTTACAAGAATGGAATTAGCTCATGGGTAAGGGTGGGGTAAAGTGGAATTGCTTTTATTGACCTTGTTGTTTAATGTGTTTTCAGTGGCATTGTTAGTTGACTTCAGTGCATTTTTAAAAAAGAAATAGAAAGGGGGTTTAAAGGACACACATATGGAGTAGCCATAAGATGACAGGCAATTTGAAAGCGCGCGCGCACACACACACACACACTTTTTTCCTTTTTTCATTAAACTACCCTAAATAATTGACTGCCACAGACGAAAAATAACTTTGCTCTCTTCCAAACAGATTATGGTGGAGTTGATCTCCCATAGTTGTTGTACATACACCCTGAGAAAGAAAGGGCTAATTTATTGTGGATGTGTGCATGGGCATGGACTCTTCTTATTCTCTATTTTATTAGCAGTAAGTCACTGGCGTATAATAGAGTTGTAAGACAAATTTTTCACGCCGGACAGGAGTTGTCTCAGCACTGATCTACTCCTGATTTCTGGATACATTTTTCAAACAGTTGGAGACTCATTTTTGCTGTGACGAACTTCCAGCCCATTGACACTCTGTCTCTTAATTAAAAACCAGGGTGATGTCTCAGTTGGTTAAAATTAATCTCAGAAGGGGGAAAAACAGTTGTTCTTTTCCATTATAATGTTATGCTTTAAAAAGCAAATAGATTCCTCACTCCAGTGCTTGTTGTTTGGTTGTAAAAAATTTCCACTGGGCAACAGAAACCCCGTGTTGTTTTGATGTGCTGCTGTCGAAATCCACAGTAGCATCTAAATGTGTCTGGCTCCTTTAGCTCTATAGACAGCTGTTGCTTAGCAACACCAGCTGTCACTTCCTTATTATGGTAAATTCTAATTGGCCATAAGCCCAGCAAGAACCGCTGATTAATCAGAACCGACAATACCATTGGTTACGTAGCGAGACAAGTGACTCTGTCCTGGGTTTGATAGCAAATTTCATAAAACCTGAGGATTTTAAGAGAGGGGAAAGCAATGCATTGAAATGCCTGCTTTAAGTAATTGGGGAGTTTGTGAGAGGGGAGGAAGGGAGAGAAAGAATGAGAGAGTTTTGCATTGCCTTGTCAGAAATTAATATTCCTTACTGTGGGTCATCAGCACAGGGCAAACCCTTGCCTTCAGTCCTTCCTCCAGTTAAATCTAACAAAAGATAAAGCTCCCCCCCCCCAGTAAGTATAGAGCAGCCCCTGCTGGCATGAGCCAGACATACTTCAGTGACACAAATGAATCCTGGACTTTGTGCTTTGCAGGGATGGATGTCTGTGTTTATTGTGTTAATTATTTAAGGGGAGAAGAGAATACACCCTGTTGTGTCTTGTGCTGTATGGCTGTGAGGAAGCAGCACCAACTGCTAGGGAGGAAAGAGAGCAGATGCTCTTAGGTGACAATGGCAAACTGTTGCTTATTTAAAAAAAAAAAAGCCAACAATGACAGAAAGAAATTTTATGGCACCTTAAGGACAAACACATTTATTATGGTGCAAGCTTTCATAGACTGAGAGTCCACTTTATCAAATGCAGTATGAAGACTTATGGGGAAATAGCTTTGTTCATCTTAAAGCTGCTCTTTGTTGTTTTTGCTTTGACAGTCTATTGCAGTTACCTTTCCATAAGTTACCTAATTTTAATCATAGGAACAGTACTACCCTTTGTTCCCTGTTTAAAATTATAGAGCTAATTTTTTTGGTGAGAAAAGAGAAGCAGTTTCTGACCCTGTTGGTGTTGGGTATGGGTCCATTGGATACAGATACTGAAAGCTTATGCTCTGAGCTTATACTTTTGAGCTGGTGCAAAAATCTTCCTTCCGTTGTCCTAAGATGATTAATCTCCTGAAAACTGTGGTTTCTTTATTTCTCCCGTTATTTTCTTTTTCTTTTTGGTAACAGTAAAAATTCTTCTCTTAGTTCTCTGTATTTCCTGCATTATCTGTATTGAGACTGCTAAGAGGAGACTGTATAGATACTAGCAAAAGGGGCTTTCCCCCTTTGTAAAGCTCAGAATATGACAGAAAAGAATGGGGAAACAAAGCAGAGCCAATCCAGTACTTATGGGAAATGTATTTGATCTGTCCCTCTGTCATTGCCAGAAGAGAAAGTTTCTACAAGTGACTCTAACACAGTGTAGCTACAATATTGGTACATTGATGTTCCAGTATTAAAATCTAAAAAAAGTTTGGAAACTATCTTGAAAATATTTCTACAGTGTTTTTTCATCTTTAAGTTTTTCCTCTTTTCTATATTCTAAAGCAGTTTTAAGTAATTTTTAATAACGCTATTGCTTCATTTCACATGAGGGAATGAGACCTTTTTAAACTGAGAGGATATTGCCTGACATGTTTCCAACGGCAGTGTTTAAAAATAATATCCTATGTACAAATAGCAAGCTCATTCTCTGAGTGCTGTTCATTACAAAGCAAAAAACAATAAGGAAAAAAAGGGAGAATGTCCCACCATAACAGAGTAAGAAATGAACAGAATAGGACTTTTTTTTTTCAGTCAACAATTCCCAGAATTCCCAGTTATCATGGCAATTGGTTGCTGATAATCTGTGAGTGATCATTTTAACAATAGAAGAGTAGAAGGAGATGGAATGGAGTATCCTGAAAGGCAATGCTAGCGTGCAGTCAGGGCCAGAGAGAACACTTTACTCTAAAATGGTGAGGGGCAGTGTCTCCTTGCTCAGTCCGGTAGCCACCTATGCCGAACAAATGCTGACTGGCAGAAACACTGAGCAGGAATGGTTATTGTATTTGAATTGATTTGACAGAGAACACCAATGTTGTCTTGTCTACTCAGGATGGAAGATAAGGCAGGGCCAGAGAACAAACCGGAACCAGGAGCAAGAAGCAAGTCCCTTGTCAGGACCAAAAATAATACAAGAAATCTCAAGAAAATCATGTTGCTAAGGAAAGCTTCATCTGGAATGGGAAGACCTTTAATACAGCTTCCTGCCCAGAAGGATGCTATTTTGTCTCCTGTCTAAAGGAGACATTACACAGCAATCATACCGCACTGCATTTTGGTGCTCTCTGAATTACTTCTTTTCATTATTTTATGCTTCCTTAATACAAAGCACAACACCAGGCTGTTGTTGTATAATGAGACTAGACAGACGGGAAAAATCCCAGTGGGCACATGATTAAATGCTACAACTCCATTCCAAGCACATTAATAGCCACCAGGATGGAGCTTAGAGTTCTGTACTAAAAATCCTCCAAGTCTGTTAACCAAGTGTGCTTTAGTTCAGTTTGCACTGTCTTCTCTTTCCAGTCTTGCCAGCTGCCTTCAGAGAACATAAGCTCAATCTGACATGGTCATCACTGTGAATTTTGGAACAGTCTCGTTTGTGTAATGAATAATGAAAGCGGGGGGCATCACCCTATCCTAGTGATAAGGTCTGAAACAATCACTTTAAGACTGCTGGTTCCCCCCCCCTTGTTTTCTTCTCCTCCCTTTTCTTGTTGTGAGTGGAATGTAGGTAGCAAAGCAACTTCCCTGTTCCTTACTTTATGTGAGCCGGCCAGCCTTTCACAAAGCTATCGTTTTATAATAGAAATCAACTGAAACCATGTTGCCAGGGGGTAAAATTTACCGAGAACATAGGGGAGAGATTTTGTTCTGAGCCTGAGGTTGGCAGGACCAAAAAGCTCTCATTCCTCCTCTCTAACTCTTTCCTCCAAATCTTCATAAGGGCACAAACATACTGTTACTAAGGAATCCACAAAACATGCTTGTGGAATTTTACTTGGTTCACTGCTCTGTTAAAAACAAGTACTGGCAGAAGCTAAACTTGGAAAGTTTCACCCAGGAAGGTTAAAGTTTGACAATAATATGGGGAACTGAAAACAATATATGAAAATAAAAACTGAGCAGTTTTCATAAAAGGAGTGCTGGTTTTGCGCAACAATTCACTTTTATGAATTTACCAGACTTTCTCATGGCTTCTAAAGTACTGAATATACACAGCAGTTGACACAGAAGTACTTATTTGTCTGATATATTTACATACAGTCATCAACAAAATTAATTCAAGGCTGCAAAATGATTTTCTTGGCACATCACCTAGTTGTAAAAATGGAAATATCCAACATTAAAAACAGAATATATATGTATATCTATATGCTAATATATAAAGAATAATGGTAATATATAAAGAATAAAACAATTTAAAGAAGAATTTAAAAAACAGTCAGGAATGTAATCCAACATAAAATTCTGAATTAAAAGTCCCAGGCAAATAAAACTGTTCTTACTTAGTATTTAACTCATAAAAGTGGTTGTCTTACACAGTCTCCAGTAGACGATGTCCAAAAGTCAGAATGTCTCTCCAGAATTATTCTGGATCTGCAGAATTTTCAGGGTAATGGAGACAAGTATATTATCATATACATACATGTATCCATGTGCATGCTGCATACTCATACAAACAGACTTGGGAATGTTATTTTATAAGCCAATGTCTTGTGATAATTAATAATGCATTTTCATTGCACATTTACCTGGAGAGGGAACAGACATAACACATTAAGCTGTTAGCAACATGTTGTTTTACCAGTTTGAGAAAGGATTGTTGCCTCTTACCTAACGTAAATGTGAGCTGACCTGGGGGTTTTCTTCTACTGTTTTTAAATCTTTAAATGGGGATGCTGCATCACAAAATAGCACGGGACCCTATTGCTGTGCTTATCCATTCCAAAAATAATCAGCAGAGCATGATGGAAATCAGGAAGTACAGCTGGCCATTGGCCACACTTCCTTGGGGTATTTAGAACATTTTAGAACCCTTAAGCCAGAAGTGGGCAATGCATACCTTCTGCTTGTTTTTGAGCCCTTCAACCACCCCTAAATCTCTGCACCTGTCACCAGTGGGGTATATATTTAATTTTCCATTAAACTGAGAAGCAGCAATTATTTCCTTCTAAAGCAAGCTGCACTCCCTCCAACTGTCCCAATTTGGCAGGGACAGTTCTGATAAATCTTCTGTCATCCCAATTTTTCAGTTTTTTTCTTCCCCTCCAACTTTCTCCCTTCATCCTGTGTGACTTCAGTCACTGCAAACTGAGTTCCAGGTGCAAATGTAGTTTGCACACAATTAACTCAGCAACAGGGAAAAGAGAGATGATGCAGGATCTTGACCTTCCCTGTAGACACAGGTAAAAGCAGCTTCTCCTAGCTTTTGTGTTCCTCCTCATTAATAACTTTCGCCTTCTTGGACAGAATCTGATGTTGCTTTGCCACATGTGTCCTGTTTTCATCTGTGAAATGCTGGAAAGTATGAAGTTGCAGTACTCTGCTTTAGTGGGAAAGTACTTTTTCTGGCTCTCTCCCAAACAGAAGGATTTACAGTCACTTTCGGTTTTGGGAGAGAGATCATTTAAAAATCACATTTGCGGTCCAGGCTGGGTTTTAGGGACTCTCTGAAGTTTCTTACAGTTGCTTTAGGCACTTCCAGGAAGTATGGCTAGCACACAGAAACACCTCTTGCACTCTCTCAGTCATTGCGAATTATTTTGTGTTGGAAGCAGCAGGATCCTATGCTGCTTTGCAATCCATGACCTTTGTTTAAAAGTTTAAAAAACAAGCGAAAAGGGCCTTGCTCTATATAAGACTGAACGCTATCCACTCCCCACAGTGAGAAGCATGTAAAAATGTTACACATACTCAAGTCCCCCTTAACACTGTTACAGTTTTGATAAAAATGCTGTTGCCCCCTTGTTATACCCCAAAGGGTTTTGTTACTGATAATGGTTATTGCTGTAACAAATTACTTCCAACGTCTGTATACAAAAAAAATTAAACCCATACAAGAAAATTTTCATTTGAAAAACCCCTTAGATTCTTCAAGTTGATTTATTATTTCTTGAAGATGCTTGAATAGTTCTGTGAAACTATTTATATCATCCCACCTGAAAGGAGAGTTCTTCCCTTCAAGCTTGCCAAGAACAAAACAAAACAAAAGTAGACATTGCAGAGAAACAGCTGGTTACAGTCAACATTGTGTAAATCCAAACAGTGAGATGAATGTTCTTCAAGCATAACAATAAACCAAAGGCACTGAATCAGAGGGAGGCAAAGTAAGGCACATGATCTACATGCACCCCACTGCAGGGCTCCAATGAAACACCCTATCCAATATTTCCCTATTTTTTAAAATATTACTTAAAAATCCCCCTTCCTCCTCTGGCTGCCATGGAGCACAGTTTCTTCATTTGGGAGAGGGATCTCCCTAACCCGTTTCAAGGTTTAATATAACTCTTTTGACTATGGGAGATATAGTTAAAAGGGGGGGGAGAGAGAGCTTTCCCCAGTTCTACCTTAGGTCTTTAACTACTCTGTAAATTGCATTGAGTTCAGTGGGGCTTGCTCCCCAGTAAATGGGTAAACCTAGTACATTCCCAGTGGTGCCATTAGAGACAGATTTTGGAACATGCATCCAGGGCCTCTTCTTTCAACATTGGCACAGCAGTGGTCCTTTCACACTACTCAGTTATAGCACTATGATTCTACTTTAATTGCCACAGTATAGAATCCTGGGATTTGCAGTTTAAGGAAGGATATTTAAAATTCTCAACCAGAGAGCTGAGGGCCTCACCCAGCTACAGACTCTAGGATTCCATAGGGTACAGCCATTCAGGAATGACATTGCGTTCAGGAATAGCAAAAATTATGGCAGAGCTTCATAAATGGCAAATGGTACCCTGCACAATACCACAAGTATTTAATAGAGTACAGTTGCTTTAGGTTGGAGAAATATTGACTCAGAATGAGCACACTTGCAAGGCTGTGAGGGTTTGGAATTAAGCAATGTGAAGCTTTTGGCATTTGCTAAGAGGAGGGAGAGATGAGAGAAAGAAAGAGGTTCAAAAGCAGGGACAATATAATACTTTCTCCATCACACATACATGTGGAAAGAAGGGGCTGTTCTGGGGAACTGCAGTGCTCAGGGAAAGTACTCTGCAAAAGACAGATTTTAGAGATTACAAAATTTACTCTCCTTGGATCTTTATTGGGGAAAAGCTAGGAAGCATTGGGCACTCCTTACTTTGAACAATGTAAAGAAAAGGACAGGCTAACCAAAGTCGCTTATGCCAAAACCAGAACCCTGAGAAACAGAATGAGCTAGTGGGATTTTCAGGCCAAATTCCCAGATTCTGGGATGCGAAAGAGTAAGTGGCTTAAATGGAGCAAAGCCTAGGCTTAAGCAATGATTTTAGCAAAGGGCTTCTAGAAGGAACAGGTAGCTCAGACTTCTTGGTTGGTGCTTCAAGTAGATCCCACCATAGAACCAACTACTTTTGAATCTGGGATCCCTTTCAAAGGATCTCAGGAGTGAAAGAACCTTACAGCTTGTTTAAGTTTGTGTATTTCAGTCTTGCATTGTCTCAGGATATTATCTCATTTTGCTGACATTAACCTAAGAGAGATTATTTACTTTATTCTGACTAGCAAAGAGAGAAGTGTACAGCTGATCACCCTGTGGCTTGAAAGTGATATTTTTTTTCTGTGATGTATTTAATGTGTATAATGCATCATTTATCCCCTACAGGACAACATGCTGAGAGAGACAGGATCTTGTATGTGGGCTGTTCAGTTGTGTCCCAAAAGTTTAATCAGGAGAATAATGGAGTTCAGCATGGGTGCTAGTTACAGGATTTGGCCAGAGGTCCTTTCAGCTACCACTTGTTGTACTAGACTAGAGTTTAGAACAGTTTAGAACATAGATATGTATGTCTTGACAATGGTGTTGTAAAGATTTGGCTGTCTCTTAACAGCATGAGTGGTTTAAAGCTCTATAATCCTAAACAATAGAGAATCCTAGCAGAGAAACAGCATATTAGAACAGGGAAAGCCAGGGAGCTGTAAACATACTTAAGCATAGTTATAATGCTATGAATCCACTTCAACTGACCTATGGGATCCTGGGATTTGCAGATTGTTATTAACTTATCAAGTTGACTTTGATATAAAGTGACTCTGTTAACAAGAGACCTCCATGTCACCCTATCATTAGGTATTGCAGACTCAGGGCTGTGGCTTCCTTGGTTGAGTCTATCCATCTGTAAGATGGTCTTTTTTGTTTCCTACTACCTTCTGCCTTACCAACAATTATTGTCTTTTCTAGTGAGTAATATCTTCTCATGATATGTCAAAAGTACAACACTGTCAGTTTAGTCTTCTTGGCTTCTAGAGATAGTTCAGGGCTGGCTTACTCTAGGACACATTTATTTGTCTTTTTAGCAGTCCATAGTGTCCATAGAAATCTTCTCCACTGCTGCATTTCAAATGAGTTAATTTCCTCATATCAGCTTTCTTAACTGTCCAGCTTTCACTACCATACTTAGAAATTGGAAATACAATAGCATGGACAATCCTAACTTTAGTGTTTGGTGATATCTCTTGACACTTCAAGATCTTGTCTAGTTTCTTCATAGCTGCCCTTCCAAGTCCTCATTTTCTTCTGATTTCTTGACTGCAGTCTTCATTCTGATTAGTGACTGAGACAAGGTATGGAAAATCTTGAACTATTTCAATGTCTTCATCGTCTGCGTTAAAATTATGTAAATCATCTGTGGTCATGATTTTTCTTCTTCATATTCAGTTGTAGTTCTGCCTTTGCACTTTGTTCCTTGACCTCCTTCAGTAATCCTTCCACATCTTTGCTCTTTTCTGCTAGTATGATGTCACCTGCATATCTTACATTGTTTATATTCCTTCCTCCAATTTTCACTCCTCCTTCTTAGTCGAATCCTGCTTTACGTATGATATATTCAGCATACAAGTTAAATAGATAGGGTGAAAAAATGTAGTCTTTCCTGACTCTGGAAATCATTTCTTTTCTTCATATTCTGTGTCGACAGTAGTCTCTTGTTCTAAGTTACACATCCAGACACTGAAATGTGGGACACCCATTTCTTTAAGAGCTTTACTCTAATTTTTCATATGAGCAGTTCATGGTCTGTGCCACAGTCTGTCCCTGGTCTTGTTTTTTGCAGAGAGAATGAAGCATGCCCATCTTCTGCTTCCAGTTATGTTGTCTGATTTCTGTATTGGCCATCATATGATGTCCAGTAAACTATTGCATTTTTGTCTGTTTGAAGAATGTGTTTGCAGTGAACAAACTATTGGCCTCATAATATAAAGTTAGTTGCTGTGCTGTTTCATTTCTTGATCCTAGGCCAATTTTTCCAACAATCTTTGATGCTGTTCTCTTTTCTATGTTTGCATCCCAATCGTGTATGTTTAACAGTAAGCCCTGTTTTGGTTTGTCATCAATTTCCTGCTGGTCTCAAGCACAGAATCTTTCAACTTCTTCTGTCTCTGTAGCTGGAGCATAAACTTCTGGTTACACTGATTGGTTTTCCCTGAACTCATATTGATATTATTGGTAAGACCTTGAATTATATTTTTTGGATAGCTTTTGCTGCATCACTCCTCACTATTAATGCCACCTCATTTCGTCTTTGTTTCTGAGTAAACAGCGTGCAATTGTCTGACTCAAAATGTTCCATCCCTGTCTGCTTAAGCTCGTTCACCCCAGCTGCTGCAATGTTATAGATTCCTTTTCCTGTTTTACTGCATCTAGTTTCCCCTGCTTCATGTTTTTTCATGTTCCATGTGCCTATATTGTGCAATCTGTGTTTTGTATCTTCAGACTTTCCTTTCATCCTGAACATGTCAACAGCCGGATGTTCGTTCATCTTGAGTTCACCTATGACTTTAGCCACAGCGCTGCTTGTAGTTGTCCTCTGACATACCTAAGTAGCTCATTGAAAGTCATCCAACCTGGGCGTTTCGTTTTGTGGTTCTATCCCTTTATCGTTTTAGATTGTTTCATCATACAGTTTTTGTAGTAAAAACATTCAAAAGGGGTTTATTGTGTCTTCCTCTGTGCAGTACTAACAAATGTTAGCTATGGTGCCACTGCCATTGTCTGTGAGAGATCCTCCATCAGTGCCTTCCCCTCCACCAGCTATTGCTTCTGTCCAGTAGCTGTTTGGCACATTTAGCCTGACTCCTCAGAAAAATTTATATGGGAGACCCTAGCAGCAGCACTGCTGCAGTTAGCCTGGCTTCACAGGAGCATGAAATACTACCATTACCACAGAAAGGTTGTGCCATTGATGGGGTGTGCAGATTAGAAAGAGCTATTTAGAATTCTCAGCCAGAGAGATCTAGTGTCTCACCAAACTGCAAACCCAAAGGATCCTCAAAAATATTTTCCAACATTCTTTCACACTTTTCCCTGGTGAAAATAAGGAATGTTTGATTCTACTGTGCAGAACTGCAGGGAAGCTGTGTAGACTGTTTGCAGAAGAGAGGAGAATAATGGAACTGGGAAGAGCCAGTTTTTCTAGAACCCTTGTCAGGTTTGATATATAGCATTGTTCCCTTTTGAGGCTGACACCATCCAAAGCCTATTGATTTTTATTTCTCCTGATCGTGCTGCTGTGCTCTTGTCATCTCCTATCTGTCTCTCTGTGTGTCCTAGCCACTACCTTCTTTTGAAAACACATTAACACTAAGGTATCTGGTGTATCCAGTACAGTCCTGAACAATTAGGGCAAATGAATGATACAGCTCTTCCTAAAGAGGATTATGGAGTGAAAACATGCGGTTGTGTTTAGTAGTGCTTTGAAATGACAGAGCATTGAGTTATCAGTTCCTTAGATTTTTCTCCCAACATGGCTTAGATTGCTTGATTTTCTGATTAACACTGATATTAAGGCCATATTTTAACAAATTAATTATTTTTTAGAATGATAGAATTCACTAGTGTGAATGGTTTTTTCTCGGGCAGGTTCAGTAAAGTAGTTTGACAGAAGGATACAGTTTAATGGGAAGGCCTAAGGAGAAGGAGGAAATGTATCACGTGGCTCAGTTATAGGCAAGCTAATCCGTTTTATATGAGTAGGGAGGGAGGGAGAAAAGATTCTAGAAATTAAACAGAAGAATGGCAGGGAAGCAACCGAGGAGGTGTTATTGGGGAGCAATTGAAGAAGAGTGGAAATGCCTTAAACATTTGCCATAAACAAATGCCAGAGAGAAAGAAAAGAAAGATATGGTTTAGAAAGAAGTAGGATAGAATATTTTTTTTAATTTTTTGTAGGCCTCAGCCAGTCTTCATAGAATGTCAGGCCCTCTGGGTTCAAAGAGCTGATGTCGCTCCACTTATTGACCTGTGCATCTTTTTGGTGGGGAGAGAAATGTGTACTTTGATTCTTTTCAGTTCTCCTCTTCCATTTCTAATCTGATTTATATTGCCTTTTACTGTATAACCTAAGAATGAGCTGCGAGGAATTCATTTGTAAACCCTGAGTATATTTATTGTTGTATACACAGTATATACACATTAGGATAATTAAATGAAAAGTTTTCCTAATCTGCAGCCCCTCTTTCCTCACTGTCTGGGCTTTTCTCTCCCTCCCTTTCTCTTTCTGTCTGCGCTTTCCATTCTCCTTTCTACCCACCACCAGTTGAGTTGGTCAGAGGGGCTTTGAGAGATTTGGTAAAGTAAGGTTGAAGCTGTTAGCTTGGAGCCAAATGAGTAATTTGAGAGCCAGCATAGAGTAGTGGTTTGAGCACTGGACAATGACTATGGAGTTGGAGGTTCAGTTCCCACTCAAAGCCATAGAAAATCACTGGGTAACAAGTCACACACTCTGTGTCAAGGGAAGGTAAAGCAAACTCACTCTGAACAAATCTTGCCAAGAAAACCCTGTGATTGGTTTGCTTTAGGATCACCGTAGGTTGGAAATGACTTGAAGATACACGATGACAACAAATAAGTAATTTATTCCCTTCCCGTGTCTACTGATAAATAATTCCCACTTTTGTAACCTTTTAATAGGCTTATTATTAGTCACATAATACAAGGCTTTTGGGGCTCTTTCATACTTGATAATGATAGCAGTTTGTTGCCACTTTAATTGCCTTACTCCATCTTATGAAATTCCTGGATTTGTAGTTTTATGGGGTATTTAGAATTTTCTTCAAGAGAGTTCTAGTGCCTCATCAAGCAACAAACCCCAGAATTCCATAGGATGTAGCCATGGCAGTTAAAATGCAATCATAGTGCTCTAACTGTGTAGTGTGAAAGAGAATTTGGATAATTTTTCTGTCCCACTACCGTTTTCCTTTTCTCATGACTTCTCTTTCTCTTTCCATCCCTCTTTATTTTGCTTTTTGCCCACCCTCTTCTTCATTGGGTCACACACCTTGAGACTTTGGTGAGGTTAGAACTTGAAGCCAGAGGACACAGTTCCTCTGGCTCCACATTTGCATCCTCTCATCTCTGCCCTACCTGAAAGTAAGTCCCATTGAAACAAATAAGCAAAACGTATGTTCTACCACCAATCTTTTCAGATTATATTTCTTGGTAAGAATTGGGAGGCAGAGAACATCTAGTGATTCAGTTGTGCAAAAAAAAAAATCTGCATAAGTGTGAAGACATTGAAAACATATCTGATTAAGAATTCTCCACCCTTGATTTACTGACTAATCTTTGTAGCCAGACACTTATTACTGTACTTGCAGTGGATCTATGTCCTCTAGTTGAAATTAATACTGACCTTTAAAGTTAATAATCAAGTAAACAGTGTACATGTTGGCAAGGATGGAAGGGGGTAGGAAGAAGAGAGGAGAGATACAGATCAGTGACATGCATGAGATCTTCCCTGAACAAGAGCTGTGAACATAACCACTAAATATGTCATGAATGCATTATCTATCTTCTCTCCGAGTTAATGGCCATTTCTGCGCTAGACTATTATAGTGCTATTATTCCACTTTCAACAGCCTATGGAACCCTTGGGTTTGCAGTTTAGGGAGGGGCATTTAGAATTCTCAGCCAAAGAGCTCTTTGGTCTCAGTAAACCACAAACCCTAGAATTCCACAGGATGTTGAAAATGGAATAATAGCACTGTAACAGTGTAGTGCAGAAATGGCTAATATGACACTTGCACCTTCACAGACAACATGAAGTCAGAGAGGATACCCAAGCCATATCCTTGACCCTTAAGGAAAAGTGCAGCCTTAATCATGACAAACTATACACCATCATCTTGATCAGCACATTCCTTACCCACAGCAATTCTGTGTTGTGCTTCGTTCTTTAGATTTCCAGTGGATATCCATGAAGTCTTACTAACCTCGTAGTCTACCATCCACTTATTTAACAGGCTAATGAAACCTTTAGCTCCTTCCTTTGCAATTACAATGGCTGGTTGAGGACAAGGGTGATAAGTCAACTCCTGTTTGTTTTTTTGTTTGTTTTTAATAGGCTTCAAAATAGTGGCCATGTAATGGTTCTGATTGCTCAACCAGAGCAATCACAGTTGAGTAGGACTGTATGTCATTTCCCTCTCTTTTATAGTATTAAGTTGCACCATTGGACTTACTTATTATTTACCTATTTATTTTATTTGTTTCTCCTAAAATGGGACCCAAAGGTTAACTTACAATGGTTAACTATTATGTCAGAAGTTTATTTAACCATGTTCTGGGCCAACTTGGTTCTGATTTAACCAGCAGCTGAAACTACTATTATTAGGCCATTATGAGTTAGGCCAGGTAAGGAGAGCTGGTCAGGTTCTTTAGGCCATATCTCCAGAAAGATGGGATTGGGATTGGGGAGTGATGAAAGAGCAGGTGATCTGGTGTGCTCCCATTTTAATGATCTGCAGTGTTATGTCTATAGCGCTGGTCCTTATCCCTCTTCTCCTGTCTTTTGTTGACTAGTAAAGCATCCATTTCCTCACTAGACTGTTATCATGTTGTTATTCCACTTTCAACATCCTATGGAATCCCCAGATTTGCAGTTTAGAGAGTGACCTCAAAGGCCCCTCCCTAAACCTGAGGATTCCATAGGATGTTGAAAGTGGAATAATAGCACTATAACAGTCTAGTGCCGAAATGGCCATGCAAAAGCAGCATGCCTTCCCTGTCATGAGAACTTGACTTTTCTAACTTTTCCCAGTGTTTGACCTGGGTTTGAAAGAATTGCTTTTTTGGACTACAAGTCACAGAAACTGTAACCAGCATAACTTTGACTATGCTGACTTGAAGATTCTGGATGTTGTAGTCCAAAAGTAACACCATTTTACATCTGAGTTTTGTTCTCCTTTGCTTTCTGTTCTTGCCGGACAATTGCTGCTCATTTACTATAGTAGGGAAGCCTTCCTCTGGCTTTCTTTTGAGGTTGCAGATGTGGTTTCCTGTCAGGCTGCTATGATTTGCTAGAGTCACAGTCCTAAAAACTAAGGCTCTTTTTGCATGTTACCCATTTGCGTGGCTGGGGGGGGGCGTCTCGCGTGAAAAGCCTCAGCAGGAACGCTGCCACTTCCCTGCTCCTTTGTCCCGCAGCTCACTTCCTGGTTGTGCAACCGTCGTGCTAGCACCCCGCCCCTTGCTTCCGCAGCGCAGCCTGGGAGCTGTAGGCTGCGCTGGGGGAGGAAGTGCGACCAGCCCGGCTCGTCCGACACACCGCACGGCAGGTAAGTGCGCGAGGGCCCCGGGAGCATTGCGCGACGCACAGTATTTTCGGCTCCCAGCCGAAAATAAAAAAATTAGCGCGCGGCCCGCTTTAGGCTTGTGAGTGTCGCGTGAATGGGAGTGCTTCGTACGGACCGATCGCTCCCATTCACACAATGCTCAAGGGGCCCTCTTGCAATAGAAACTGCGTGCATAAGGGGCCTAAGAAAGGTATATAACATACAAACCTCCTTCTTTCTGCTCTGAACTGTGAGTGTTGCTTTTTTATATATAAAAACAAGCTCCTAGAGCTCAACGTGATATATTAGGGAGAACTCTGAAGTTCTCGATCCAGGTACATCAGGACTTTCCTTGTACAGCTGTGGTTCTCAAGAAGTTGTAGGCTTCCATAAATTCTAGCTTACAGCAGCAAATGGTGAGCTATGGTGGGAGAGGTAGCTCAGCAACATTTGAAGGGCTGTAGCCTCCCCATCCCTGATGTGTGTAATTCTAAGATATCACTTTGGCTTGGGATTTAAATAAACTGGAATAAAAATATTGTACACAATATTTTGAATGCACCAAGTTAAGAATGAACAAGAATATTTTGTTAGAAGAGCAGAAGACTGACAATACAGAGTGGCATAAATAAGGATTTTTATTACGTGCACATAGGAAATGTGAAGTGCCAAGGTATGTACTGGCAGTATTATGCCCCACTGTTTCAGACAAGAGACTCTGAAGTCTTATTTGGCATGTTTCAGTAAACTTCAGTCCTGAGAAAGTAGCAACATGAGATAATTGACAGATTAAATATTTGCAATGAACATATTGCTTATGTTTTGTTTCATTATATCATAAGCAGCCAATCCAAGTTCCCAGAATCTGACATCATTTCCCCACCATGGCCTGGTTATATGGCTGCTGTATACTTTTTGGCAAAATCCAACATCTAAAATGGGAAGTATATGACAGGCTTTGATGATATCATTTTTGGACTATCCTTGGTGAGTAACAGTGTCCAGTTCAGGAATGAGATGATTCTATGAAATTTGATATCCATTGGAGGCAGGAGGAAAAATAAAGTTTGTTTCTGCCTTGGAAGCAAGCATGCCTGCTGCTAATTCCTGGGCTGTCAAGGAACACTGTAGGATAGGTATCTGTGCCAGCTAGACATGATTGGCAAACAAAAAGGAGTGATTATGAGAACATTTAAAAGGATTCTATGGGAAGAAAGCCAGGACAAAAATGACTGAAAATCAAAATGAAAAACTTCCAACATGCTATTGTGGTTGTCAGAGAAATTAAAAGTACAGGGAGTGAGGAGGATCCTTTGGGGCACCAAGGTAGAGTTAAGAGTCCTGGAAGAAGGCCAAAGGAAGGTGAAACCTGTGAGAAGTGAAAAGTTGCCCATTGGCTCTCTGTACAAATAAACAACACAAAACCTTCTGGGATGTGGTATGCACACACAAAAAAGTACAAGCAGCCCCCAGATACAGTATATATCAAATATATGTATTTCTTACTTTCCTCAAACCAAACAATGTTTTATTAAACACTTATACAAAACACAAAATACAATACAAAGTAAAAAATATGTTATATGCATTCTATTGCATCACACAAGTATTCCCAAAATGACTCAATGCTCCTGTGACAGTTTCTTCAAAAAACTTCATTATAAGAATATAATGAAAATAATAATTGATCATACAACAGTACCACAGAACTTGTAGTCAGGTAATCTATGATCAACAGGATGCCGGTTTCCTTCTTGTTTCACGGCTGAATCAGTTAGTGATACATGCACTTATACATTACAATAACTATGTAAAGACAGCTCTACTACACTGACTCCTGGTTCCTTCCAACCTGTTGTATCTGGAGTTTGCTTGTACTTTCTCTGCACAAATATTCAGGAAGCACTTAGCTATCTTAAAAGCATGTAAAATGAAGGAAGAGGGGGAGGAGGGAAGGAGAGAATGTAAGCTCTAGGGGCCAGTTTTGCCCACTGGGGACCTGCCATGGTTCACACTCATTCCCAAAATATCTCTTCTTCAAAAACAGTCTATCTCTCTTTCTGATTGGCTTCCCCAGCCCAAGCAAAACCTATGCCATACCTTGCGGAAAAGTGTCATTCATTTTTAATCTCCTTTAATGACTGAAAAATTGAGGGGTATGGGGAGGTTATGAGGCCTGCTGTCATGGGCTGCCAGGACCTAGACTCAGACTCAAGTTTTGAGGCAGCAGAACCTGCAGAGCAGACAGTACCACCGCCTGCCCCAGGGACAGAAGTGTCGGCCCCAGCAAGGAGCCCTGCTCACTCTGACACAGAGAATGATCTAGCCGTACCTACCTTTGCCCAGCGTAGACACCAGAAGGGTCTCCTGCATCTCTCCCAGCAAATTTATGCCAAGTACTAATGAATCAGGCATGCTGATCCTGGAGCCTATAAGAATCAAGCCTTTCCCTCCTAGCCTTTGTCAGCAATCAACTGACCATTTCTCCCATGCGTGCTTCTCTTTGCTGCCCTTGCCTGTGTTTCTGCCTTTGACTTGTGTTTGTTTTTGCCTGCCTCTGATTTATGGACAATGTTGGGACCCTTATTGCTTCGCATTTGCAAAGCTTTCCTTTCTTCAGGAAACGGACCACTTAAGCTACTGCTGCGTTTCGGACCTGTGTTGGTTATCAGCTTCTCTTGGCTGCCAGCCCAGACCAAACCTGGACACCTGCCAAGTTGGCCTAGGGGATAGAGTTGCCAGATTAAAAACTGGAGAAGAAATGCTCCTATATCTTTAATTGTTGAGAAGAAGAGAGAATTTCAGCAAATATTGCTTGTCATTTGATTGTGTGACAAGCAACACTTGCTGAAATTATCTTTTTGAAACAACTATTAAAGGTACAGGAGTCCTCTGTTGTTTTCACTCTGGAAACCCTGTTAGGGGACTGTGTGCTGCTCATAGAGTGTGTTTCCTTGTCCGTGCTTTTCAGATGGACTTCCTCTGTGTTAGAGAATAAATCAGTGTCTGGAAGACTGTGGTAGGGACTTCTGTTGTGATCTCTGTCCTTAAGTGCCCCCTCATAAGAAATTTTACTTTTTTTGGACTCAACTGGCAGTGTCCCCCAGAGCATGCTAGAGCATTCTGGAGTTGTCATTTTAAAAAGTTGTTTTCCCAAGCTCTGCCCTCCATATCCTTCTATGTTATTATCAGACCAAAGGCCAGGCTAGTACAGATTCCTGTTTTTCACCCTTAATGCATCTGTGACATCCACAAACAGAACATGAAGCAGTAGCTCTCTCTATCTGTTGTCCACTTGGCAGTTTAGATGCACATGGCCTCTACAGCTGGAGACAGCTCAAAGCCATCCTAACCTTCTTTGTCTTTTGTTACTCACATGGAGGCTGTAGCTAAGTCATGTCGATTTTTTCTTTATAACATTGCCCAAATCAGACCTTTTCTTCCCACTTCCTCTTCTGAGATCTTAAGTCATGCCTTGGTCATTTCCCGCCTTGATTACTGTAATCTTCTTTTGACTGAGGTTCCAGTCAAAAGTCCAATCCTCATCTTGGTCCTCCAGTTCCCATTCAACATTCTGCTGCTAAGATTATCTTTTTTGCCTGTTGTTTTGATCATGTTACCCCACTTTTGAGATCTTTCCCTGGTTACGTGTTTCATCTATTATTCAATACAAGCTTCTTGTTTTAACGTTCAAGGCCCTACACAGCCTACCTCCCCTCTGTCTTTCAGCCCTTATTTCTTTTTACCAGCCTTCTCGAGAACTGTATTTTAGGAACTCTAGGCTTCTCACCCGACCAAAGATTTCCTTTTCCTCGGCTCAGCTTTGTCCCTTTTAACTTGCTGCTCCATACTCTTGGAATTGCCTCTTTGAACAATTGCAGAGTGCTCCTTCCCTTGTTATTTTAAAATCTCAGTTCAAACTTTCTTGTTTTCCAAAGCTTTAGGAATGTTAGTTTAATATTATTTTGTAATCTTGAATGGCCTGATTATGTGTACTTGTCAGTTTGCTTTATATTACATTGTATTTTTTGTCTCTTATTTGGCCAATTACAATTGTATGGTATAGTTTTATTATTCCTTCCTTCTCTCTGTGTTTGAGCACATCTTTGGCACCACCCATTGTTTTGGTTTACTTATAAAGAAGCATATACATAGATAGTGCTGTATGAACAAACGACAACAAAGAACAACAGCAACAATCTGGATATTGATATCCTTATCATTCAGATATTTGTCTAGCCTCCCTTTGAAGTCACCTAACCAAGTATGTGGCCCCCACATCTTGTGACAGCAAAGCCCATGCTCATCTTGGCTCAATTGGATGAAGCAGCATTCATCACACATCCTTTTAGATATTCTAAAATAGGATGTTCAAGTGTAGTTGTAAGGCAAGGGGAACTAGCTTACTTCAGAAAAGTTAGGAACCTAGGCTTGTGGTTATTTGTATCAGATTCCAGATGTTATTGTTGCCATTGTCCTGACTTTTTCCCAAAATGGGGATTCAAGGTGGCTTACAAAAATTAGAATATGTACAGATTCAAAACACATAAAGGTATCATTGAACTTATTGAATGAAAAACAATTTTAAATGTATCCATTAAAAAGTCAAGGAACGAAAATAGTACAGCACACTATTTTAAGAGAATATTCTACAGTCAAATATTCAGGTTTCTAGAACTCCATACCCTCCAGGTTGTTTGGTCTTCAGCTCCCATCAGGCCCAGAAAAATGCACATAAACACAATATTTTGCACACTGCTTATTTTGCTGCATTTGGCTCTGGTACATTAGCCTGAAATTTTAAAATTGCAATGAGCTCTTGAGGAGACTAAATTTTTAAGTTAGATTTCATTTTGACAAGAAAAATTCAAAGGAACAGGAAGGAAATGGAAGTGATAAAACTGAATTTTATGCCTGTTTCATGAACCTCCAGGGGTACCTCTATGGACTGCAGGTTAAGAACCCTTGTCCTACCATCTCCTTGTATCATGTAGCTGTCATATATCTTTGCTCATGGGGAACAGATTGTGCAAAGCTGCAGGTTCTGTTTGTTATAAATGAGGGAGTCTCTTCTTATAACCAAGTGCAAGGAACAGCTACCACAGGAACAAGGTAGCAGGGAAGGTACCTGCACTGGCCTTCGGAGTGGAAGAGAACATATTAGAACTAATGTAGTATGTATTTGTGTGTTTAAAACTCAGCTTTCTTTCCTTAGAAAATGACTTTATCCACTGATCAGGAGCTCTTGAGAGCACTTACCTCCTGCAGTATGTAATTAATGTAGAGAAATGTATTGTATTTTTAAAATTATACCATATGCATGTGATCCTTTTTAGATGACTCCGCTAATCAACCAGGCATGTGACATCCTGCTGAGTAACTTAAAGGTCTATGCGGATTCTGGCAGAGCTTTTGACATCCAAAGGTACTTTAATAAATTAAAAATGAGAGATGCTTTATAGGTACTTGATTTGCCAAGGTATCCTAAATATGCAATTATTTTACAAATGGAGTTTTTAATTCTCTTTCTCCCTCCCCCTCCAGATATGGACTCTGCCACTTTGAAAGGCTATATCTCCATTTCTTTCACTGTAGTTGCTTATTTAACTGCAGCAGCTATGCAAAAAAGTAATAATAATTCAATATGCAGTCTGTAGCTGTCTGTTTATGAAGTTTAACAGCTGAAATGGAAAAAAGAATAATAGTACTCTCAGTAGCAGTGTTTCCACGTCACAACAAATCATAGCTTATTATGAAAGTATGCAAGCCTATGCTCATATAGCTACCTCTCCTACAGTGCATTTGTGGTTATATTGGGAGCCTCTGCTTCTATTTTTGCTTAGCTATATTTGAGCATTATGGTTAATCTTAACTGTGATTCGTTGAAACAAAAACAACAGCATAACTAGTGGGCTGTCTATTTTTTAAAAGTTTTACTCTGCTCTTCATCCAAAAAAAAAAAAGCTGAATTGGTTATGTGAAAGCAGAGATTGGAAACACTATTCTTCAGCTACAACTCCCAGAATCTCAGTTATCATGGCCAGTGGCAATAGTCTGAACTGTCTGCTTGAGTGAAATGTTTAGGGCTATTTGATGGTTTGGGAAACTGAAGCAGTATGATGGTGACACCCTAGAACATGGTGTCTATACTCCTCCTCCAAGTGGCTGAGACGTTCAAGATGGAATCAGAGCCACCTCCAAATCTGCACTGCTATGTTTCCCAGCTATCAATCCTCTCTTGTCCCTCTCCCTTGATGTGTCATGTCTTGCCTTAGAATGTTAATAGATCTAAACAGATTGTGCTGATTTTCAAACATTCCAAAAAACAAAAATCTGGTAACAGGATAGTGTGATATGAATAGATGCTACAGAGAGTATCATTTCTATCATCCCCTTTTTGACTGGCTTAGAAGGGGGAAGCAAGCTACTGTTGCCTGTCTGCATGCATATATTGATACCAGGAAAGCCCCAGTAGAATTTGTTATAGTTAAATCAGCATAATGAACACCAGGGGCTCATCCACACTACATAATTATAGTGCTGTTATAGAAGCATAGAATAATAGAGTTGAAAGAGACCACAGGGGCCATCCAGTCCAACTCTCTGCCATGGAGGAACACACATCAAAGCACTCCCAACAGATGGCCACCCAGCCTCTGTTTAAAAACCTCCGAGGAAGGAGATTCCAAGACAGCACATTCCATTGCCAAACAGCTTTGACCATCAGGGAGTTCTTCCTGAGATTCAGGTGGAATCTCCTTTCCTGTAGTTTGAATCCATTGCTCCTTGTCCTAGTCTCTGGAGCAGCAGAAGACAAGCCTGTTCCCTCTTTGATATGACATCCTTTCAAATATTTAAACATGACTATCATGTCCCCTCTTAACCTTCTTTTTTGCAGACTAAACATACCAAGCTCCCTAAGACGTTCCTCATAGGGCATGGTCTCCAGACCTTTCGCCATGTTGGTCATCCTCTTCTGGACATGTTCTAGCTTGTCAATTCCCTTCTTGAAATGAAGTGCCCAGAAGTGGACACAGTATTCCAGAGGAGGTCTGGCCAAAGCAGAATAGAGTGGCACTATTACTTTTCTTGATCTAGACACCATACTCCTATTGATGCAACCAAAAATTGCTCTGGCTTTCTTGGCTGCTGCATCACACTGCTGACTCACATTCAGCTTATGGTCTACAAAGACTCCTAGATCCCTTTCACACATACTGTTGTCCAGCCAGGTGTCTCCCATCCTATATTTGTGCATTCCATTTTTTCTGCCTAGATGTAGGACCTTACATTTCTCTCTGTTGAAATGCATTTTGTTAGCTTTGGCCCAGCTGTCAAATCTGCCAAGGTCATTTTGAATTTTGATCTTGTCCTCTGGGGTATTAGCAACCTGTCCCAATTTGATATCATCTGCAAGTTTGATCAGCATTCTCTCTATTCCTTCATCCAAGTCATTGATAAAGATATTGAATAGCACTGGGTCCAGGACAAAACCCTGTGGTACTTTAACTGCCGTGGTTCTGTTCTATGAAATCCCAGGATTGGCAGTGTAAGGATTTTAGAATTTAGAATTTTTAGCCACAGTGCTCCAGCAGCTCGCCGTATTACCCAGACCAGGATTCCAAAGTATGAAACCATAACTTGAAGTGGAGTTATAGCACTATATTTCTATAGTGTACATGGGCCTCTTGTGAACATAACAGAAACAGCCAGAATGCGTTCTGTAGATTTTCAGTGCTGGCAATATTGCACATGTTTTACACATATCTCTTTTGAATGTGGCTGTATTTTTGTAATCAGTTACATAAATTATTATTAAAAAGATCAATTGCCAGTCTCTCATATTGGTCTCAGTCCTATTGGTAGCAGTCCCACCTAGAGGAAACCTGCTGAATGAACTGTTGGATGGCCAGTCAACATTTATGTAAATGCCAATGATTCATGGTATCATGACTATCAATTGAATTGAAGTTGTTATGCCTTAATATGAATTTTAATATGGAGATTTTGCTTGCTTTCTAAAATTGAAGGAACAAGAGCAGGAAGAGATTTTAATTAGAAACTGAAATGCTAATTGGACCAGGTAGACTAGTAAAATAATTAATAAAAATAAGAATAAGAATAATAAGCATATACATATATTAAGAATATGTATATCCTGTCTTTTTGAGGCAAAAAAAAAGCCTCTACAAAGCAGATTAAGAATAAAAGGTAGAAAAAGAGAAGGAATATTTTTCAAATATTCAAAGTACTTTGCATGTATTATGTGAGGTTGCTTGCACATTTAAAGCCCCTCTCTACTGCAGTGACTCCCTCTCCCTCCTCTGTAACTCACTTAATTTGGGAAGCATAATTATGGAAATGGATTAAAAACAGTTCTGTGTCACCAAGCACTTAATATTGCACTATATTGGCAGAGAATTTCCTTTCCTGGTGCCAAGATCCTTTTAGACTGTTCCTTCACAAATAAGTCTCTTCTAGCAAAGGCCTTTTCCAATGTCAATTAAAAAATTTTCCTGTTTACAAGTCCTGCTTCTTTATTGCTTCCTGTTGATCAGGGCTGGGGGTTACTGATGAATAACCTCTTAATTGCATCTTGAATATCTCTTTAATTGCCTTAGTGTCAGTTGCTGTTCTTGCAGTGGAGGGGGCTTTAATTGCTGCTTACCTTGTATTAGATTTAGATCATTTGTGCTATTCTTCTTGTCATTTTTTCATAGCAATTTAGCACTGTTTTACTGTTTAAAAGATGAAACCACTTTCTAATATCAGAATAAGGATGGTTTGAGATACTATGGCCTAGCTCAAGCCAGGAGTATGGAATAGCTCTCCAGATGTTGTTGGATGGCAACTCCCATCGGCCGTAGCCAGTATAGGCAATGGCTTGGATGGTAGGAGTTGTGTTTTAACAGCATCTTTTGACAGCCGAAAACTCCCTACCCCCTGTTGCAAACAAAAATAGCTAATAATACCCAATAGATTAATATAGATTAATATGTAAATTATCATAAATCTGGACTGGTCCACACACCGGTGTATCCACACTGGCATAAGTCTACATAAGTGAGAGCCAGGGCTGAGAGAGACAAAGAAGTAAGTTCCATTAAGTAAGAACTATTTCACACCTGTGTGGATATAGTTTGTTTTCTTTATTCTAATTTCTGTGTACTCAGGAAGTAGAAGCTGAAAATGTAAACAGATTCCACTGTGAAGTGTGCCATCTGAAGTCTTATGAAGACTTCTGTCTCTGATATTTTGTGTGGACACATTCACTAATGCAGTTATCACATGATGTCAAGTGATGGGACACCTTTGTGAGAATGAAGCTCAGGAACATTTTTGAAAGCTAGGGTGCAAATAACAAGGCATCTGTTGTCTTTAGAACCATTTATAAGAATGAATTGTTTTCCATTTTGCAAATCAGAAGGACAAGGGTCTTTCCCCTTTGATACAACAGAAACTATAAACAGTATTTATAATTATTTTCAGAGGAAACGGTATAGCTTTACATGTTGTAAGTAATATCTCCTGACATGATGAAAAGAGTTTTTAATGATTTGGCACAAATAAACACTAAAGAATTAACTTAAATAAACACAGATTTCTTCTGAAAAGTCTATTATGCAAAAAAAAAAAAGTATAACTGATTGAAAGTGGAGGCTGATGGCAGCATTTTTTAATTTGATGTAGGAATTATGGTTGCTTTACTCTGGATGTTGTTGCTAGTGTGGCTTTTGGTACCCAAGTGGACTCCCACAAGAACCCCAATGATGCTTTTGTTAAGAACGCAAAAATGTTCTTGGAACCTCTTGTCTAAACCACTCCTCATCCTTACCAGTAAGTATATCATCACATTGTTGAGTATATATGGATCTTTAAGTAATGATATGTTCCATATTAAAAGGTGTTTGTGGCAGAGGTTTTTAGAATGTAATCTTGAGCCAATCCAACATGCTCATGTAAATTAATATTATTAACTGGACTTTAAAATTATTTATGTCTCACCACAATCCTAGTCTGGGATTTAAAGTAGCTTACAACAGTGAAACATTTACTAAAAAACTTGCCTCATATAAAAGTTAAAAATGTAATTTATCTATCAATCAAATTAAAACTAGTTAAATATATAATCATTAAAAAGAAACAACAAATAAAGAATGCAGCACATTTTGCAAGTCCTTTTCCCTTTGAACAACCTATCCTCAAGAGCCTGTTGAAACAAAAATTATTCTATCTTTTTGAGGAAAGGTAGCAAGGAGGACTCCGGTATAACCTCTCTGGCAAGAGAGTTCCAGAGCCTGGGAACTGAGAAGACTCTCTCCTATATTCTTATCAGATCCATCTGTGACAGAAGGTGGGACAGAAGGAAGCACTGGTTGAAGGGAACCTCCAATCACTGTTATTATTTCATGCAGATGTACTTCCTGCAAAGATTTCACATCCAAGTAATCACTAGTTTTTGTGATTCCTTGAAGGTATAGGTGTTTTGTCTTCATCTTTTGGTAAAGAAAATTAAAGCCAATTTGAATTTCACATGTGTGAAATTTCAAGGAGAGTCAAAAAGATTTTTGATAAGATTTGTTCAATTCCTTGAGGGAATTCCTCCTTTTGAGCACCTGCTGTACCCAGAGCTTGAAAATGTTATTTGTTTGAATTAAAACTCTTGAGAATCCTCCCCAAACTTTTAGACTGGGTAGATTTTTTTTTGCATACAAGTAACATTTCCAAGCTTTCACTGAATCTTGATCCTGTTTACATAAAATCTCTTCTGCTGTTATTGAAATCTTGAAATTATGCCAAATACTTGCAGGGAAAATCCTTATTCGTATTTGTTTTGGATATTTGCATTTTTTGTATTATGTAAAACCATACAGGGAGAGGCTTTCAGTGGTATTGATTAAGATTTCAAATACCCAAATATCTGAAAACAAGGCACAGTCTTTGAAATGTCCAAGGCTAAAATTTTGATGAACTTTGTACTAAGGTAAGAACAGCAATCCAAAGCAAATGGTAAGTTCTGTGGAATTTAGTGCACTCTACTTCTGTATAAACAAGTATAGGATTATGCTAGATATGATGGTGGCAGAGAATTAAAAGAGAGATGAGCTTCAGATATGTGTAAAAGGAAAACTTATTAATATAGTTAAATCATCCAGTACCTTTCAACAAATGTCTTTATCTAGGATAGTTGTAAATTTGTCTGTATCAATAGGTGTTTTCAAAAAAGTTTGATATTTGCTCCTGATGACACTAGTTAAAACACACTGCGCAAAATTAATGTACTGATAAATTCTGCTTTGGCAGACATACATTTAAGGGCTGTTTAAATTGTTTTTCTTTTTTTTAATTTGTATTATAATTTTAGTACAGAAGGGAAAAATGTATAAAAACAATATATGGTCATACAGTGTATGTGTATGTGCCCTCAAGTCATCTGTGGACTTATAGCCAGCCTATGAATTTCATAATTTTTTCTTGGCCAAGGCATACCTAGAGGTGGTTTTGCCATTTCCATCCTCTTGAATGTAGTCTCCAGCACCTGGTATTTCTTAGCAGTCTCCCATCCAAGTAGTAACCAGGGCTGCACTGCTCAGCTTCCATGATTAGGTCGGATCTGATGCCTTTAGGGTATCTAGGCCCAGCTATACAATACTTACCAAAAAACCTTAGAAGTCATACAAAGAAATAAAATGCTTATCCATATGCTATAAATCATACATTTGATAAACTTCAATACAGAGGCTTTTTAAAAATTAACTTCCTTGTATTTCCATGCAAATTCAAATACTTTAAATTGATTAAACATGAAGCATAAAATTGGTTGAAGAAAACAACATAATGCTTTGTTTAACAACAATTTTTAATGATTAAAAAAAAAGAATATATACTTTTACAGACATTTTTGGTGATGTCTGTCCTCTTTTTTATGCATAAATTTTAGGAAGCAGTTTTAAAAACATGTCGCAATTATCTTTTTCTTTGATATAACTAGATTAATGTTATGAACACAAAGCAAAGTCTAGAATCTTATGCAATTTTTTGAGGAGTAAGTCCCATAAAGCTTTAGTGGGAATTACACCCAAGTAAATATGTAGAGCCAGGGTGGTAAAGTGGTTTGAACATGGTTTGATTCCCTGCTTGGCTGTGGAAACCTACTAGGTGTCCTTGAGCACACACTCTTAGCCCCAGAAACCACACAATATCTTCACCTTAGGGAAGAGCTTTCCAAACTTTTCATGTTGGTGACACACTTTTTAGACATGCATCATTTTGTGACACAGTAATTCCATTTTACCAGCAAACTGGAGATTAAACTAACCCCTTATAAGAGACACAGACACGTACATAAATTGTAATAATGGAATGTATGGAGACACAACATATATGAAAATCTTTCATATATTTTTAAAAATATATGATTTATAAAAAATAATATACATTTCCAAGATTGTAGGTGACACACCTAAACACTTCAGGTGACACACTAACGTGTCGCAACACACCATTTGGAAATTCCTGCCTTAGGGTCACGGTAAGTTGGAAATGACTTGAAAACACACAACAACAAACCAGAGGCATATCTTGGGTGGGGCAAGTAGGACAGATGCACTGAGAGCCAATGCCAGGGGGCAAAAAAAGCAGTGCTGGAAGCAGCAGAGCAGGAGGAGAAGGAAGAAGCCCCAGAAGTAGGAACACAACTTCCATGCTTACCCTAGGCACTGTTTATGCTAGATACACCTCTGAAACAAACGTGTATTGGGTTGTGCATTTGTGTGTGTGTGTGTGTGTGAGAGAGAGAGAGAGAGAGAGAGAAGATAAGAGGACTTTGAAAAAAAGAAACTGCATACCTATCTACTGTGGTTCAGTTTATTTGTTTATAGTAACAGTGAGCACTCTGCGTACAGAAGTGGATTTTTTCTCTCTCTAATCTAAGGAAGCAACCACTTATCTATAGGAGAGTCATTGATCAAGGCTCATATTTGGGCAGTGAACATAAACAAAGACTTTATGAATATTACACAACAGAGTACTTAGTACAAAGGAAAAGTATTTCAGGGCAAAATTCTTATTAGGAAAAAATCTTAAGTAACAGTCTACTTCATGGTTCACTTGATTAAAGGCTACATTTACACAAAACTTTCCTGCAGTCTTGAGGCAAGACTTTGAGTGTCTTAGGAGTCTGTAAATACAGTTTGATGCATTAAAAGTGCAGTAAAGTCCCTCTGGAGCAGTATGTACAGACATAAATAAAACATTAAATGAGGCATCATGGTTTCTAAAGCAAGACAGGGTGACAGAAATGAAATTAATGTAAACTCCCAATTGCATTTTCAGACCTTTCTTTTCTCTCAGAATGGCTTGTATGGTCCCTCCCTTCAATAAGCCTCCTAATAAATTAACTGTGCCCTTTTCAGCCTATTCAGTAGTGTGGGATCATGAAATCACCTTGAATTCTTTTTTTCCTGCTAGATGATATTGTAAAACAGAACAGTCTTTGAGAAGACATTTTATAAGAAACTGCTTGCTGTGCTCAATAATCTGAGTTTAGAAAGACTGAAATCCTCTAATTGAAAGCAACAATGTAAATGAAATTAACAAAGTTTGCCAAAATTACTTTTTGAACACTTCCCAGAAACCCTCATAACTGATTGCAGTGGGGTGGATTCTGGGTGGTATAGTCCAAGAACTAATCTTGCCAAGCTCTGAGAAATATTACCTTGGGTGGGGGAGGGAGGAAAAAAGACATAAAGTGAAGGGTTAAGGATAGTGGTATTCATTGTTTATGTTCCTGTTTTTAACCTCTCTTAAAAGTTGCATTTCCATTCATCATGATCCCCCTGCTTCGGATTTTGCCAAATAAGAAGCGAGCTGAGGTGAATGGATTTTTTATCGACACTATTAAGAAAATGATTGCTTTGAGAGATCAGCAAGACCCAAATGAGGTAAGGTATTTTCTGTGTTAGAAAGAACCCTGCTGGACCAGAACAAAGTCCATCCAGTCCAACATCCTGCATCTATCAATGGCTAGCCTGATGTTTCTGGAACAATAACTTTTTGCTGTTATGTGCCCCCAGCATCTGTCATCCAGAGGTTTGCTGCCTCCACTTACTCTGTGGAGAATATCAAAACTGGCACAATATCAAAACTTGGTCCAGAACTCATAAGGGTGTCTGATTTCTCATGCTAAACAGTTCAGTTGATTGTTTTGATCTTGACTGCTACATGGTTTTGCACTTCATGATGTTTATTGCAAGTGGAAACTGTGAAAAGGTTACAAGAAGTTTTGCTTTTCTGGTGATGGTGTTCGTATTAAAGCTAGTATAGAAAATAGCACTCAGAGCTTAACCTTGCAGCATTTCTGACCCAGTTACTCTAACCATTTTAAAGAATGACATTTCTTCAAGTGCTCACTTTTAAACTCAGAATGGTTTTTCTTCCTTTGTGTTCCTGCTTTTTCCTTATTACAAGCATTTATTTTCCTTTTGTCATTTTCTTCCTTGATCATGCCACTCTCTGAACCCCTGGTGAGCAGTGACACCTGGTGGCTTCTGCTGGGTTCTCCCCTCAGGCAATCCCACCACTGCCACCTAATGTGGGGATTTCAGTTTATATTCCACCACATTGCCACCAACTGTAAGGATTTCTCTCAAGCAATCCCATCACAATAGCCAAATATGGGGTTTCTAACTTTAACATACCAAATGAAGACTTCCACAGTGTTCATTCAATTCCAGGACTGAGGATGCTCCCTGATTCTCATGTCCACCACAGTGTAAGGACTTTGTGAAGTAGATTCATCACCCAACTGACATGGGAGCCACCAGTCACTGCTGCTGTTAAGTTCTCATCTCTTACTTCCTTTAGGCCAGAGCTTAAAACTTATATTTTCTATCAAGCCCTTACCTCAGAGTTAGGTACTTTCCTGACAGAAGGCTCCACAACCCACTGAAGTCACACTACCCCCTGTTTTCCTGCTGCAATTTTGTAGCCACCAGTAAACGTGCCACCAAATGTCCATAGCAACTATGGCAGCTTACAATAGGAAGGCTTTGCTATGCTGGTGGAAGGAGAAAGGAAGGTGGCAAAGGCAGGAAACAAAGGAGAAGATTCTGGAAGTGATGTCAAAAGGTCTGCTGGGTGAGTGTTTGCAGCTCTGCAGGCCTCTTTGTGAAGATAGCACCACAAATTGTCAGTTTTACTGGCAGCAATTTGGGGAGATGGAATTGCAGTTAGTTTGGGATATGTATATATGACCCATGAGCCAAGATCCATGCTATAGATTAATGCCTTACAACTCTCACCTGAAGCAAAGACCTTAGTCTTCTCTGTCTCTCTAGCTTCAGTGGCTAGGGCCACCCATACTCTCTCAGAAGACAGGAGCAGGCCAACCACATCTAAAGCTGTGGGTGCCTTCAGTGCATCAATGGGAGGAAAAGATTTCCTCTCTGGACTCTGAAGAAGCCATGCTAAATCTCCCTCAGATGGGGGGAAGGACAATGAATTTGATGCTGTACCACAGGTACCATATATATTGGTGGGATTGAATTGAATAATGATACATTCTCAATTTGCCTTCTTCATCCTCTCTAGTAGCCATTTTTTTACCTCATCAAACTATGCCTTGTCTTAAGCCATCATTTGTTTTGTTTTACCAAAATTCTTTGAATTTTGCTACCTTAGACCTATAAAACATTATTCAGAGCTTGACTGGTATAGTGGGGAAAACATTCATATGGCTGTTTCCAGGAGATGCTCTATGAAGATAAACCACAGACTTCCTTTCAGAGCTTGAAAAGTAGGTTTTTGGACTACAACTACAAGTGTAAGTCCAAAACTTACTTTTCTAAACTGTGGAGTCCATAATTAATAGTGACAATCAACTTTTGTTTGCCAAAGTATGAGGAATGACTTTATAGGCCATGTTTGGTGTGACTGATATCAGAGGCACAGTCCTTCCTGAGATATAAAATAATCATCATTTGAAAGATGCAGCGCATGCGGTGTGACAAATGAACAGATTTAGGTGAGGTAGAACTATGCTTTTTCTGAGCTGCATTTTCCATGGTGAGGCCACTAAACTGCAAACCCCAGGATTCCATAGTATGTTGAAAGTGGAATAATAGCACTATAACGGTCTAGTGCAAAAATGGCCTGAGACCAATGCTAGAAAAACTACATCTAACACAGTTTTTGTTACCTAAAACAAGAGAGAAACATAGAGCTGGAGACTAAAAGTATTTTCTAAGGTTCCTATCATAGCAGAACTCAAAGATTCAAATCCAGTCTGGAAGCTGTTGAGAGAAAAAAGTGATCCTAGCGTGCATTTTGGAAGATGCTTTCAAGTGGAATCTAAAAGGTTCAAAATGTTTGTTTGCCTATGCAAGACTTACCTGACTTGCAGCGGCAGAGCTTGGAGTGCATGGAGGGGGGCAGGAGGGGGGCTACCACAGAGGCATGGCCACAGTGTGTGGGGGAGTGACCACAGTGCATGGGGGCATGGCCGCAACACACAAGGGTGTGGCTATGAGCCAGGACACCCCAAAAAAACTGCTGTGGGGGACGAATTGCCCCCATCGCCCCCCCATCCCTATGCAACTGCTCAGGAGCAGCAGAGCTTGGAGTGTGTGAAGCAGGGGCGAGAGGGTGTGTGGCTACCATGCAGGGGGCATGGCTACTGTGCAAAGGGCATGGCCATGGCGTGTGGAGCTGTGACCGCACTGTGCGGAAGTGTGGCTATGAGCCAAGAAGCCCTAAAAACATTGCTGCGGGGGGCGAACCATCCCCATCACCCCCCTGTCCCTACGCAACTGCTGACTTGGTTGTTTTATTTCTCATGTGCATGTTAGTTTTGAAGAAACGGTTTACTGAAACTTAGTGAACTGCTTTTCTTTTTTGTGGTGTAGAGACCAATCCCTATTATTTCCATGTTATTTTTACCTCTGTACCAAAATTTCTGTTAAAAGAAGTAAAGCCCAGAAACATAACTACTTCATTGACTGATGTATATCTTTAACCTATCAGCACACTATACATGGGAAATGGATTAATAATATCTCAGGCAGTATCTCTTCATATCCATTTCTCCCCTGCTCCCCTTTAGCTAGGCATTTGTAATTTGATTCAAAATCTTCTTGGGCAGAGAAGCTAAGGAGTTTTAAAACAAAGACGTAAAATGTTTGGATGCTGTTCAAATCTGGGAGAGAGCTTAGCAAGGTCAGCCGCTACCATTTGGTTGAGTGAGGTGGCTATCTGAAGTAACTGATTAGGGATGTCAAGAAAGGGCTGAATGTTTTTAGTTATTTAATTTATTGCGATTGCAGTTTTACCATCAGGGCAGTGAAAATGTGTTTGTCAGAATTCTGCCTCAAGTATGTCAGTAACTGGACTTGCATCATGACTAAGAAAGAAGGAGAGAGTCATTTGCTGCTTACGCTGCAGGCAACAAGATGTATTGGGCCAGCCTTGGAGCCTAATCTTTGCTTATGGACCAGTGGAACAGCTGAAGTGCAAAAAACACTTATCTCAATATTTTCCCCCTGCTTTATATATTGACAAATAAAAAAACCAAACCAAAGAGAACTTCAAATCATCAAATTATATTTGGATACAAATACTCTGGTAAACAGCCAAAATCAAATACTGCAGATCTGAAATGTGAGCTGAATTGTTGCATTTCAGCTGTTCCTGCTGCCCTTTCATGATCTGATGTCAACTCATCAGTGAGTTCCAGAACTGCAGAAATTAAATACACTAGTTAATGAGTATCATAGGAGGTCAGCATACTTCAGTGCATGGCATGCATGATATCAGCAATGGAAAAGTCTTAAAACCTTGGAAAGAATGAAGTTAGGACTGCAGATTAAAAACAAAGAACCGTCCAATATGGTTATGTAGAGAAGAAGATAAGTTGTTGTTGTTGTTGTTGTTGTTGTCATTGTTACTATCACTTATATCCCGCCCTTTTGGTATTCTGGGAGTCAAGACAACTTAGAACAGTTAAAGTAGACATAGTTAAAAATATACTAAATACAGAAGCTAAAAATATCATTAAAATAACCATGAAATTAAAACTAGTTTAAAAACAAAAGCTGCTAAAAGCAACAAGTAAACAGGTAGACAGTTCAGCAGAGTTCTGCAAGAGCCACTCTCCTTGAGCAGTCATTCTTCAAAGGTCTGCGAAAATAAACCTAAGTCTTAACCTGCCTATGGAAAGATAGCAAGGAGTGCCCCAGCCTACCCTCGCTGGGAAGGGAGTTCCAGAGCTTGGGAACAGTTACCGAGAAAGGTCTGTCCTGTGTTCGCACCAGATTTACCTATGAGGGTGGTGGAACAGAGTTAATATGAAACATTTATATCTATACTGAATGCTTCTTCCCATAAAATAATCCTATAGTGCGGAAGTTAAAATTATTTCAGACAATTGTGTCTCTAGTGATGCACATTTGTGATTTAAATGCGGTTTTCATAAGATCATTTGCTGTTCTCTGATTTCATGCATTGATACTCCTGTATGGTCTTTCTCCCAGCTATAAAACAAGTGCACACCTGCATCCCCTATGGAAAAGTTTTGTGTTATGATGTTGTAGGTTCACACTTGGAAATGCCTTGTAAACTCATTAAAATCATAAAAGGTGTTTGGCAACAAGGACATTTGTTTTCTGGACTCGCCTTTGTGTCCAGGTTTATTGCTGCACTTATGGCTTTGAGGTTCTAAAGTGAGGCTCAAGTGTATTGTATTATTAACTTCAGTATTCTCTAAGTTATTTCACCTTGAACAATGTGAAATTCTAAATACATTCACACAGAATGGTTAGAGCTTTCACCGTCCACTTTTCCTTGCATTCAGATGTGGGCATTAATGCCCTATAATTGTATATGAGTGGTATGCTTGCAAAACAGCAAAGTTTTTACTGATGAAATCCTTTATCTCTTGGTCTTGAGTTGGTAAGATGGGAAGCATAGATGGTCCACACCCTGACCTTAGATAGTTTGCACTGGTTTTGTAGGAACGAAAAAAAATATGTTGAGAAACCAAATGTGAAAGGCAACAGAACTCTTGTGTGTTTACCCTATTTGCTGCCTATGAGACTAATTTTTTTCCTGAACAATACTGTTTGAAAATGGGGTGCATCTTATTCACCAGTGCATCTTATACACTGGCAAATAATATTTGCTGGCATATAAATGGAGTGCATCTTATATGCTGGTGCTTCTTATATGTCAGCAAATACTGTATTTATTTTAGATATTTTATACTGCTTTTCAGGAAACCCTTTCATAATGTAACATACATAAAATCATTAAAACAGGTTGAAATTATGTTTCTGACTTCTTTGCAAACATTTCTCAAAACCTGATAGTTTGCTTCTTATATCTTACTGCATCCCTAGTAGCCAATGACCCCAGTCTCACCAAACTGACTGCTAGAAAAACCTGGCACTAGGTAAGAATTTCAAGGAGGCAGTACTCCTCCCCTAATAACTCCAGGTGGAAGAAAAGGCATGGTGAGAAGACAAGAATCACAAACTCTCTAGTTTCCGCTGCCAGGTTTTTGAAGATGCTACAGGGCCTTGTAAAAAAAAAACCAATAACACTCTGCCTCCCATTGGAAAATAGGTAGAGCTCAGCAGCTCTGTTTCATATGGCATATGGAATGTTTTTAACTTAGACTTTCTGTTGGTCTTCTGGGTTTTATTATTTGCAGTCTGCTTTTTCTCTAATTAATGACAGTTTGGTTATTTGCTTTGCATGTTGGTTTGTGGACGGTCTGAATTTAAAAAGCACAATAAAAATATTTTAAACAAATAAACAAAAATTGATAACCATAATAAGTTAGAACTAGCCCCAGCCTCATTGAGTCTTTTGCCCACGTGTCTCATGAATCTCTTCAAGAAACTTCTCATCTTGTGTAGTGTCATCTGTCTGTATCTATCTATCTATCTATCTATCTATCTATCTAATAATATAAGATTAAAAGATTATAAGACTATAAAACAAAATATAGTTAAAAATATGTGATATAAATGTTTGAAAAGCCTATTAAATGGATCCACAAAATCCACGAAGGAGCAATTCATTTATTGGCCAAGCAAAATGCACAAATTACATCACGCAAGCATTTGTGCATTTGGATTGGCCAGTAAAGATATTGCTTTTTTGTGGATTTTGAATTTTGTTTTATTTTGCTGCATGGCCAACATGGTTACTTCTGAATATGCTTCCAGGAACAACAATGACAGCAAAAGTAAAGCAAAAAAAAATTTAAAGCCGTCAGAGATAATATGTATCAAGTGCCTCAATAAAGACAATTTAAAGGAAAACTAAAAGTGTGAAGGGAGTATATTTCATAATTTAGTGGGACTGTTGGACCTACTTAGTAAAACTGGTGAGTGTGTGTGCGTTTAAGTGATCATACTCAGCACTTTCAGTCTGCTGTAAAGTATTTTTACAAACATTTGGTTATACCTCAAGGCAGATGAATGAAAAGGATTGTCAGATAAGGGCTCTTATAAATTTTAAATGAGTTTCATAAAAGCTACAACCAAATGTAAACCAGCCCAAACAGGGAATTTCTAAAACACACAATTCCTCCTCAGTTTTCCCACTGCTTCCTATCACGAAAACTGTCATGTGCATAAATAATTCATTTTTAAATCAGCCCTGGAGGAACATTGACCGCAATGTCATTTCCATCTGAGTGGCTTTTTAAAACCAAAAAAATATATTAAGAAATAAAAATGGAGGTACATGTCTACTTGCTGCATAAAATCAGTAAAACACATAGGCCAGAACTTCAGTTAATTGGCTCTTTTTCTGTGACTCTGTATGAGAGGAAAATGGCTTAACTTGAAGGCAGCGAGACCTCTTAGAATTTTCACTGCCTTTTTGAAACATGAGCTCTCACAGGAAGATATGCCTACAAATGAGGTAACAGAATATATTTTATTCTTAATTACAGTTCAGATTTGGGACCCATGAATTGCCTTTTCCTACCAGTTCCTTTTCCAGACTAATCTCCTCTTTTGCCTACTGTGCAGCATGCTTGAAACCTTATTCCTTACAGCAGGCAGGGAAAAGGAGGGAGTTAAAGAATCAAGGTAGGAACATGAGAGAACATAGTTGCCATCTTCTCTCCTCTTTATCAGAGCACTAGAAGACACATGTTTGGCCTGCTACCCTAAATATTTAAGCTATGTCTGAGATCCAGAAGGAAAAGCACCTTTCCCCTGATATATTTGATTTAAGGAATAATGTATACATTGTCTTACTCTTCCTATAATACACTGTGGGCCTTTCTACATTACACTGTTATAGTGCTATTATGGCACTTTCAACATCCTGTGGGATCCTGAGGTTTGCAGTTTAGGGAGGGGCATTTAGAATTTTCAGCCAGAGAGCTATTTTGCCTCAGTAAATGACAAACCTCAGAACTCCACAGGATGTTGAAAGTGGAATAATAGTACCATAACAGTGCGGAAAGGCCCTGTGTTGAAAAACACGTCACTTGAATTTAAAATGTATCAGTTAAAAGCCAACCTGTTCAGGTCTGTCAGAGAAACAAGTAGGCACAATTACTGTCACGAGAAATTCTGTAGTTTTAATTAAAATAGAAATGTAGCTGTTCTTGTTTTGCAAGCCTTCATAGATATCTTAATGAATACTGTAATGTTTATAAATCTGGTCCAAAAGCCTTGTTGCAATGTTCCATGGTAGTTTTAACCCTACAGTTGGTATCCACTTATGTGGCAACAATTCTCATTGAATTCAATGAAATTTAGTTCTGAATGACTTGGGCCCTTTCTGCACCTTACTCGTCTTCCGGCACTGGGGTGCGGGGATTGTGCGATTGTCCTTTGGCTCCACATGAGCTGCCTGCTTGCGTGAGAGCCCCGCCTCTTCCTTCTGCAGCACAGCCTGGGAGTTTCCCAAGCTGCACTGGGGCAGGAAGTGCGACCAGTGTGGCTCTGGAGGCTCTGCATGCCAGGTAAGTGCACACGGGGCCCAAGAGCAATGCACGATCACGCACCATTTTCGGCTTCTAGCCAAAAATGAAAAGGTGTGCGATCAGCGCCCACTGGCCCCTGGAGCATTGCGCAATTGTGAGTGTGTGTGCAGATTGTTCCTCACAATCGCATGATGCTCCAGGCCCTCTTTCACATGGAAATGCCATGCAAAAAGGGTGTTGTATAGGAATAGAGTATGAAGGCACTCCAGACCAGGTTTGGAGATTGCTATGGCCATTTATGGTGCTATTATTCCACTTTCAATATCCAGTGGAATTCTGGAGTTTGTAATTTACTGAGGCCAAAGAGCACTCTGGCTGAGAATTCTAAATACCCTCCCTAAACTACAAACCCCAGGATTCCACAGGATGTTGAAAGTGGAATAATAGTACTATAACTGTGGAAATGGCCTACGTCTTCTACTGGCTGCACCTGGGGAGTAAGCAATAAAGGATTCCAAAAGGCCTCAAAGGGATCAAAATTAATCTAACGCAGAGATCTGTGATCGAATCTTGCAGTGTCAAAACAAAATGTAATACAGCTGTGAGAGTGTCACAATCTGATAAGGCACTTCTGCTGGTGGAAAAGATGTTTTTAACCTCCCCCTTCTCTCTTCTGGACCCTCCTCAAAGCTACTGTTGTATGCCAAGAATGGGGAAATGTCTGTATTTTTTTAATCTTTTGAGGCTAAGGACAGCTTTCTGTAAGGAACTGTGTTTTCAGTTTGGAAAATGGTATGTGCTGGGAGCAAAGCTTAGAAAAATTACTGTCTAAACCACAGCTGCCTGAATCCCTGGGCATCTGGGTGCCACTGCCACACAACGCTCTATGGGCACATGGGAGGGTCATCTTGGATCACTCCATTACTCAAAAATTTTTGCACCACAGCACTGTGAAGATATCACTGTTGCAGTTTTCTATAGAAAAATGGAGAAGCTTTTGTCAAATTCTTATCCTGTTTACAAAATGTAAACTTCACACACACACTAACATTAGCCAGCTGTTCATATCAGCAAACAAAGCAACGTCAGTGCCAAGACAAATCAGAGAACAAACATTTTAGGAACAGCCTGTCCCAAAACACATGATAGTGAGAGAGGCATGGCCTGAAGTTTAGTAAACTTGAAGCCTAGGGAGTAAATTCCAGAGCTGAGAAAGTGTTGCCCTCGAGCTTAGATATGTACAAATCTAGAGCCTGTCAGCTCAAGCACTAGCAGTTTTCAATATCTTCAAGCTGAAGGAAGTGAAAAGGGAGGTTCAGTGATAAAAAGAACTAGGATGAATACAGAGATAATCTTTGAGTGCAGATTTTTTTGGCTGTGGGTTGGGCTATGAAGTTACTTCTCTTCTAAGCTGATGCTTTCTCCTGTAAATATACACATGCAAGCTCTGCATGGGTGTATTTCCTACTCCTGTGCCCCAGCTTCCCATTCTCTGTTTGAGCACCAAAAAAGCAGTGGGTGGAGTCTTCTCATTTATTACACCGTTAACCCTGACATTTCTGCCAAGATCAGCAAACCATATTCACTTCACACCTACCCCAAGAGATAGATTCGGCCAGCATTAGGAAATCCTTAAGCCTGCAGGTATTTTTATTTAGAATCCAATCACTAGCCAGATAGATCAGTGAACAGGGATGATGGGAGTTGTAGTCCAGAAACATCTGGTGTGCCATAGTTGTGCCATTTCAACTATCCAGATATTTGGTGGAAGTCAAACTCTATCAAGAAGATAAGGTCCAAAAAATTCTTCACTTGCCTTGTAGACAATCTTGTTGTCCAGAAGGTGGAAAAGACAACGAGACCAGCTATTTTAGATCTGATCATAACCAATAATATTGACCTGGTTATAGGGATAGAAGTGTTGGGATGCTTAGGTGAGAGCAACCCATGTTCTTCTGGAGTTTGTTCTATAGTGGAAACAGGAAGCCAAGCATAGTCAGACATGCATGCTAGATTTTAAGGAAGTTGATTTCAGTAAAAGCATGGAAACCATGTCCTGTGAGGAGTGGTTTAGGGAGCTGGGTGTGTTTAGCCTGGAGAAGAGAAGGCTAAGAGGTGACATGATACCCATTTTTACATGTTTGAAGGGATGTCATATGAAACAAACTTGTCTTCTACTGCTCTAGAGACTAGGACACAGAACAGTGGCTTCGAACTACTGAAAAAGAGATTCCACCTAAACATTAGGAAGAACTTCCTGACAGTAAGAGCTGTCTCATTAATCACAACTCGGTGATATTTCTGAACATCTCTGCTGACGTTGTAACCAGAATTGAACATTCATGCTTAGAATTTGGAAGTTTCATTTGTTAAATAAGCATTCAGTACTTTCAATTAAAGACAGATATCAGAATTCAGTTTCAAGAAAGAACTTGAGACTGACACTTAATATGTCTGACCTTGGAGAGGAGAACTGTATTGCATCACATGCTTGGGTTTCATATTCCTATATTTTATTGGCTGGCTGTGAAGTTTAGAAATGGGGATTTAAAGAAAGATTATTAATGCAGTTGAATACGCCTTGTACTGTATGGCTCAGATTCATTCTTCTAATGTGCAACACAAAGCTTGCTATTTCCATGAAGAATTGGTTCTCAGAATGACCAGGCAGTGTTTAAAAACACTAATGAGCAGGAAAGACATGGCATAGAGCAACCATGTCTCAGACTATAATAGAAGGTGTCTGCCTTAGAGAGACAGGAAGGGACTCCTACCTACAGCACTGCAAAGTGTTAGGCTTTAATCCTTTTAGGAAACTATGTCAGGCAGGAGTCTTTGACATAATAAGGAAGATAGCAACACCAATTGCTTCATTGTACAAAAAAGGGGGAGAAAGAATGTATAATCTATAATGAGTGTCCATCTTGCCGACATGTCTCTCCATTTACTGCTGGTGTAGCATTTTTCTGCAACTCAATTATTCTATAGGTAAGAAACGTTGAAGTGCAAATACCCTTTTATGTTGAGAAAAACTTGAGAACAGATGGAGACAAATGCCAGATATGAAGCCTATTTATTTATTTATTTATTTATTTATTTACCTACCTACTAGCATACCTATCATATATGTATCTCACCTTTTTCCAAAGAGATCAACATAGTATACATGAAAGTTGTCCATTTTATCTAAATACCCTGTGAGTCTGAAAGACTGGAATCTGCTTGATGAAACCGACAATATTGAATTGACTTTGTGAGTGTCTGTGCCTGGTAATAACCTCTTTTCTGTCAGTTCTCTCATGCCAATATTTTATTCTCACCCCCCAATTTATAAAGGGACTCTTAGATTTGAGAATAACCACTTGGGCCTTCCCAGCTGTAACAGTACTTCCTCCTCATCCTTCATACCCAACCACAGCAGAAGCTGGATTTGTTTTGAGGACATCTTGTGAAGGTGTTGGACCAAAGCAGGATTTCAGATGCTGAAGTAGGGTGCATGATCTACAAGGGCAAGTCTGAAACTGGCCAAACAGGATCTGTGGGGCCACAGGCAGGAATGTAGTCCATAGGCTGAGGTGTGAAGAGCCAAAGGGTATGTCACCAAGAGTCAGCTGCTACATGTTGGGCAGAGAGGCCAAGCCTGAAGATAGGACTTTATAGACAGTACCAGCTTATGGCTTCCATGTCAATGAGGTGGTTAATCTAGAATCACAGAGTCATAATCATCGACGCTTGGTTTTAGTATGAACTTTTGAGGAGTTATTATTTATTTCTTTATATTTATTAGAATATTCATATCCCATTCTACACCTGAAGATCTCAGTAAAAAAAATCTGGTACCAGTAATATGAAGGAAAATATTAGTACAGTGAGCCCTCCACATTTTGTGGATTTGATTATTCACGGATTGTTTGCTGTCACCTCTGCTGCTCCACTATGCCATTTTTAATAGGGACTGCAAGCCCTGTGAGACTGAGAAACTGAACGAGGCTTGTAAGTCCCTCTTAAAAATGGTGTGGGGCAGTAGTGGAAATGGCAGTAAGCCCCACCACACACCCACTTCTGCCTTATGAAGGAACCCTGATGCCTCAAAGGAATCCACAGTGGGTTGAATATGGTGATCATAGTTCTTTTCTGTGTTAAATATGGTTTCAGAGGGCCTAAAGTTCTTCGCTTTTTTTTACTTTCATGAGGGTCCTGTGCCCCTAACCCTAGCAAATGTGGAGGGATGACTGTAATATGAAGTTTTAATACAATAAAATCAAAAACAATGACATAAATGTAAATAATTTAAAACAATGCAAAATTAAAACAGTTAAAAATAATTTACAGTCTAAAAACATACTAGATTATCTAACAAACTTTAAAAACTCAAGAAGTTAATATTGTGAACCTGTACCAATCAGATAAAATCATGAAACCACAAACACTTGGAAGAACAAAACCATAATTGGTACCATTTAAGCTTCTAAGGGGAGGGCATTCTACAAGCAGAGTGCCACAACAGACAAGGCCCTTTCTCACATCCTGATGCCACAATATGGTGTTCCCACTGGGAAGATACAAAAGAAGGCCCCTCCAGTAGACTCCCGTCCTCAGGGAGGTATATATAGGGAGAGATACTCCTTGAAGTATCAAGGTCCTAAGCTACCACCTAAGATGTTGCATTTATAAAATTCAGACTTTAAAAACTGGAGTGGATTCACCAGCCCATTGACATGGAAGCTAGCAGTCACCACAGTTAATAGAACTAGAAAAGCTGGAACTGGACATGTGTAGTAAACAATTAATCATTCCTGTTCTTTCATAACATAAAAATCATGAAAGGCAATGGCAAGGGCGGGGGGATACCTCCGGATTCAGCCCTGTGCCTGGAGGCCTAGGTCTTGGTGGTGTCCATTTGCACAGTTAAAGCTAGTGAACCAACTGTGTCCATTCTGAAGAAGTCAGATCTGGCCATGCTAATACGTGCCTTGATTACATCCCGTTTGAATTACTGTAATGTGCTCTATATAAGGCTGCCTTTGGAAAGTGCCCAGAAACTTCACTTGGTCAAAAGAGTTGCAGCCAGATTGCCAACTGGAGCTGGCTACAGGGAACATACAGCTCCCCTGTGGTAAAAGGTTTTCTGTGCAGAAGAAAATGTCTGTGCAGAAAACAAGTTTTCTCCATAGAAAACAGCATTGATTGCTCAGAAATGCTCTTTTTGCTGTTTTCTGTGCAGGAAACATCATTTTCTGCACATGTAAAAAATTTTTTTCGTGCAGATTAAATCTTCAACTGTGACGCTTCTTACCTATCTAAGATTCTTTTCATCAAGGCGTCCCAACACTTGAGACTTTCATTTTTGACCATTTTTTTAATATTTCGAATATTTTTTCCATTCCTGGCTTGTAGGGTATATGGCCTCACTGAGCACTGGAGGAGTAATATGACATGATTATAGGTGCTGGCAATTGGTTTCCAGGCAAAGTACAAAGTGTTGATTGGCAAAGGCAAAGTGTTGACTGGAAACCATGCCCTATGAGAAGTGTCTTAGACAGCTGGGTATGATTTGTCTGCAGAAGAAAAGGTTAAGAGGAGACATGATAGCCATGTTTAAATATTTAAGAGGGCGTCATGTCAAAGAGGGAATGGGCTTGTTTTCCACTGCTCCAGAAACTAGGACAAGGAGCAATGGATTCAAGCTACAGGAGAAGAGATTCCACCTGAACCACAGGAAGAACTTCCTGATGGTCAGAGCTGCTTGGCAATGGAATGTGCTGCCTTGAAGTATAGTGGAGTCTCCTTCCTTGGAGGTTTTTAAACAGAGGCTGGGTGGCCATCTGTTGGGAGTGCTTTGATATGTGTTCCTGCATAGCAGGGGGTGGTACTGGATGGCCCTTGTGGTCTCTTCCAAGTCTATGATTCTATGACTCTATTAGTTTTAAAGCCCCCCATGGTTTGGGTCCAGATTACCTACAGCATTGCCTTCTCCTTTATAATCTGCCCCATACACTCAGGTCCTCTGGGGGCCATTTATTTCAACAAGTCAGAATCAGATTGGCAATGGTCACCCAAAGGACTTTTTCTTCAGCTGTCCTTAGACTGTGGAATGACCTGTCAGAAGAGATTTGACAGCTGAACACGTTGTCCAACTTTAAAACAGCATTAAAACCAGTCTTTCCCAGCAGGCCTGTCCAGATGATTTTAAATTGTGAATTTTAACTATGAATTTTAAATATGTATTGACAGTTTTAATAGGTATTTGTATTATTTGTTCCTTTAAATTGGTATCATGCATTTTAACTATTGCTTTTTTAACTGATGTTCTGTTTTTAACTGATATTATATGTTATGTGTGGATCTGTTGTTGTTGTCTGCCTCGATCCATGGGAGAGGCAGGTAAGTAATAATGATGATGATGATGATGATGATGATGATGATGATGATGATAATAGCTATTATTGTTGTTGTTGTCGTTATTTGTAGGTATTGAAGTGGCAGTGAAGTAAATGGGGAGGTGCGCGGCTTGCTGTAGTTAGATTCTTTTGTGTGTGTGGTAACTGAAAGTACAAAACAAAAAGGAGAGAGACAGTATGGTGTAGTGGTTTGAGCATTGTACCACAACTCTGGAGGCCAGAGTGTGAATCAACACTTGGCCATGGAAACCCACTGCGTGACCTTGGTTCAATCACACTCTTTCACCCTCAAAGGCAAATCTTGCCAAGAAAACTGCATGATAGAGTTGCCTTAAGGTCGCTTTAAATCAGACATGATTTGAAGGCACACAACAACAGCAGCAACAACAACAACTGAAAGTAAATGTTTGAGAAGTGAGAAAGTAAATGCTATTTTTTGAACATCATTACTGTAATTATAGTGAACTACTTTCTCAAATCTTGGAGCAATAATTATAACTAATTACTTTTTAAAAGTAACTTTCTAAGCTCTGCTTAAGGACATCTTACAGAAGGCTTCTGATTCAACAAGGCCTACTGTCATCTTTGTCTTCGGGAAGACTGGCAGGAGTGTTTCTTTCTCTTCTGTGGTATCTAGTGCAGTTCACTGAACTTTCTGAAGGCATGATAGACATTAATCATATATATTACACCAAAAAAGAAAAGAGTTGATTTTTTTTTTCATAATTAGGTACAAAAAATGTAGGTCTGTCTTCCTCCTTCCATTGACATACTTTCCAGTTCTTTTGGGATTTATTTCAAAGACTTCAGACAGCCTTGGAACAAACCATTAAAGCCAGGTTCAGAGAGAGCTGAGTGCACTTAAGCCCTATTGAAATCAATGGAAATTCAGCACATCAGTAGAAGTGGCTATATCTACTTGATTTTATTTAATTTTGTCTAGATTGTAACCTGAGGCTAAGCTCCAGTTGTAGATTTAGAGCTTACGATATTGTTTCCCAAGGTGTACACACTCATTTCTTTTGTCCCACTGTCATCACTGCTTAAACAGGTTTTGTGTGTTTTTGAAGACTGATGAAAGTGAACACATGACTAACAGGGTCTTTCTCATGATATCTCTTTGGAAGGAAAAAAGCAATTCTCTGTCTCTAGCCTTTAAAGCATCTTCCAATACCATCCATTGTACAATCCAGTCCTAAGAAGCTGAAACATTTGCATAATTAGATATTTACGTGAGCAGGGGGCTTAGCTGGTTGTGAGGCTACAAAACTATCTTTTTTAAACAAAGAATAACTAACTACAGGTCTAAGAATGAAATTATGTACCATTTTCCCAGTCCCCCTCTTAAGAGCCACAAAAGTTCTCTAAATTCCTGCTCTTAATTTTTTCCCCTATATAGGGCTCTTTATTAGAAGGGAGAGTTTTTTAGTGGCAAGGTGGCATGGGGGAAGTGTTTAATAACATTTTCCCATATCATAGTTCTGGTGCAAGAGGTCCCTGCATTTCTTTTTGTAAAAGGAAAGAACAGTCATGGAACCAGTGATAGCTGGTGGCTTCCAGCTTAGGTTTTTATTCAAACTTTAGAGGCGCTATCTAAAGTGCTGAATCTATTTTGGCAGATACAGTTCAGCACTTTGGATAGGTCCTTTAAATTAGAGTCAGTTTGTTGTCCCATTGACATGAAAGCCATCCACCCACTGTGGAACTTCTTGCCACAACTGGTTTGAACTTACAGTCCACAGATTGTAAGATTCTTGATACTGACTTTGTTCAGACAATCATCTCACTTCGATAAGAGACGAAATGAACAGACTTTGCACCTGTACATACAGCCTATTTTTTCTTATTTTCTTGGGCAGTGTGATTAAGACCAATTGTTGTTGTTATTAACTGCCATCAAGTCTACTTCAATTCATGGTGACCCTATGAATGAGAGACCAGTAGTATTCAATTAATTGCAGTTTCTAGTTTAATTGAATCTGGGAAGCTGTGCTTTCCACATTTGGAATGACCCAAGATCCTAAATCATGATTTGAAATTTGTTTAAGACCTTGGCATGTCATGACCCTCGTAACCATTGTTTCTGTATTTGAACTTAAATGGGAAACTGCTTAAGTGGAGACTTGTGGCTTTATGCTGAGAAGGAAGGAGAAAAGTCTTTGTGTACAGAGTAGTAATTTTGTAGATTGTGATAGGGATTTTGCAAGAGACCTTCTGTGTGATTTGTGGACTCTTAAAAAAATAAAAATAATTTGTCAAACACCATGCAGAAGCTTAATATTGCAGTATTTCTTTGGTATTGAGAGTGTATCACCCAGCCAATAGCACAGGATAACAGTGATATGTTGTTGCTCACCCTATCACTATGGAATATCTGTATAAGATGTTCGGAGAGAATACTGCTCATTTCGGGAATTAATTAATAAATTAATTTCTGTGGGTTTTGGGAATGGTTAGTTCAATTATTTCCCTACAATTTAACTTCAAAGCCACAACTAGTTTCACTGACCCCCAAGTAACATTGTGTTTCTTATTGTTTTGCTGGGTCATAGCACTTAGATAATTGCAAAGACAAAGAGCAGTATGCTAACTATTTCTCACCATTCTCACATCAATGATCTGATAAAGTCTTTTGCCATATATAATGAATGGTTCTGTTCATCCCCTTATCTCATTTGCCCTTTTCCTTTCCTTTCCCATCCCCTCCATTTTATTTTTCATCACGGTTTCAAGAATGTAATTTAAATCCTTGATCTGAAAAAATAATAATAAAAAAGGTAATGCAGGTTTAATTATTTTAATGAATTGTTCCAAGTTTGCTTTTCATTTCTAGGCTGTAACATCTTGAAATCCAGCTCTGCAGCCACTTTGGAATCTCCTCTTTTTTGTTGGCAGATGATGCTTGTTTTCCAAATTGAAAATAAACATAATGCCATAATACAGTGAACACTGGGTTGCAAACTGGTCTGAATTTCCAAACCAGCTTTATTTCAGTAATGTGAAATAAACTCATGTTGAAAGTCATTGTTTTAAAAGGATTTATATTCTATTCTTTAGGAACACTACAGTGTGAAAACTGGATGCTGTCTTGTGCTACAGTCCATGGTAGAAATATGAGGTGACAGCTTTGCAGCGAGCATAAACTTCAGATGACATTTGGAACATTGGAATTAATAACCAGAATTGGAAAAACATTGGAACTAGTTCCATATGTGCCTAATTTGGGATTTATGTTTGTGATTCTTGAACATCCCTACCTCATTCCGCAAGGCAAACTGTATTCAAAAATGAAAAGATTTTCAACAGCAGTCTTGAAAAGGAGAGCCAGTCCTACCATTTAGATTACATTAGCTGCCTCATGTGGCAGGGAGTGATGCTGCCCTGTGGAGAGGACAGGTGACCTATCTTGCTCTCCTGAGTTTGCTTGCTATCCTCAGGTGCCCTGTAAAATGCTGTCCCACTAGCAGTGTTGAAATAAAAGTTAATTATCAATTTATTTGGCTTCTGAATATGAAACTGAATGGGGATATTATTATTTTCTTTTGTCTCAGGTTGCAAAATGACTTTGGTTGACCCTGTGGTATAGGAGGAAACTTTCTTTGAATCAGTTATGTTAGGTTGCTTCGGGTGCTTAACTCTCTCTTTCCAAAACCCTCTGTAACTTATGTCAGAGGTCTTATCCTAGAGTGTACCTGAAAGAACCAAGATTAAATGACAAGCCTGTAAGTGAGACTACAACCACTGCTTTTGTTCAATTTGATCACACCCAGGAGATGTCCAGGCCTAACAAGATATCCCTGTGTCTTGTACCCTCTGCTCTTACAGAGCCAGGGCAGGAACCAATATGCAACATTCAAGCAATATTCTGGTTTGATTTAGAGTCTGTAAGATCATCTTCTTTCAAACATGGTAGAAGATAGTTGTGCAACATTTAGAAAGGATTACCTATCCTTTTGTTTTGTTTTGTTTTGTTTCCAGCATCTTATGAAAGGTCTTCCTTGCCATCAATACAGACAAGGCAAAAATAACCATTGAAGGAACCAAACTACATCTGAGTTTTGTGATTCTTCTTTCTGACTTTTTTTAAGATGGAAAAATATTTTTGCCACAAGAGACATGCTACATGTTTCCACATATGTACTGTTTTCAAATGTAAGAGAGGCATCTCATTTGTAGGAATGCTGATCCAGAGGAGTGGTTCTCAAATCTGAGTCCCTAGCTGTTGTTGGACTACAGTTTCCAATATCTCCAGCCAATATGGCAAACTGTTCAGGAATTGTGGAGATGTAATCCAGCATCTAGGGACATAACATTGGCAATCACTGGCCTACAAGGGAAAGCACATATCACTATGAACTGGGAAACCTAGGTAAAGAAAAACAAAAAAACAGTTCTCTTTTGAACATGGGTGAGTTTGTAATGTAGACAGATATTGGAGATAGCACCCTCCTCATCTCTGTATTGAAAGTGTCTCTGACCTGAGCTGCTTTTCAAGCTGAACATTTTGTTACATGTAGTGTGACTGAGCAAAGGAAAAAAAGAATATTACCCCACCTCTTTTAATTAAGGTCAAAATAGGAGTAATCATTAAGTTAAAAAAAAAAACCAAAAACCATAGTTTTTTTTAAAATACATGTTTTATACATCTGTATCAGGGGGACTTTTAAATGATATCATTATGGTGCTATGATTTCCCTTTAATTGCTATGGTTCCAGCCCATGGAATCCTGAGATTTTTGGTTTAGGGTTTAGAGTTCTCAGCCAGAGAGCAATGCTGCCTTACTTTAACTGCAAGTTCCAGGATTCTGGAGAATGTTCCCATGGCACTCAAAGTGGAATCATAGTGCTGTAACTGTCAAAGGGCCCACAGTGAGTGTATGCACGTACTTATTCACTTACTTACTGTTTGCTTACTTTCTTCACTGTGCTTTTTACAGAGACGCAAGGACTTCCTCCAGCTGATGCTTGATGCCCGAAGCTGTGGTAATGATGTCACCATTGAACATTTTGACATAGTCAACCAGGCTGACTTTTGCATTAAAGGAAATGAGACTTGCTGCCAGCAAAACCCTCCCCAAGAAGCAGCAGAAAAGACTGAGTGTCAATGACATAGCTGGCCAGCCTCCTTATTCCTGATTGCTGGCTATGAAACTACTAACAGCACACTTTCTTTTGCCACTTACCTACTAGCCACCAACCCCAATTGCCAAGAAAAGCTTCTTCAAGAAGTAGATGACTTCTTTTCAAGACATGTAAGTAGACAGCTTGTTTGCCTTCATGCATTCATACAGAATTGTGGGAAGGATGGAATCCATAGCAAGAGATAATTGAATGTCCTTGACAATGGGCTTTATCACATGCAATCACAATTGCATCAAGATAATAGCGTCTTTGGCTGGATTTATCACATGATGTCTTTCTCTTATGTTCTTTTCCTGGATTTCTTTTGTTAACACAAAACATCCATTAATTACGTCCTTTGTTTAAAAAAAAAAACCAACTTTCCAAATGGTCTCCCAGTGGGAGAACAATGAAAGAGGAATGCAGTAATGTTATAAATCCCAGCTAAAGATGCTGTTATCCTGCTGTACTTGCAATTTGACTTGCCTCATGTGACAAAGCCCAGAGTCAGCCAAAGCAGATGATATACCCAGTGTGGATTATATACCTAGTATGACATTTAACAAAATGCAAAAATTCAAATTGGAAACAAACATTGCCAAAAGGCAGATCTCAGAACTGGCAAACATATTTTTATTTCTGTGAATTTTGACATAGAAAGAAGTGATGTGACCAGTGGCTTTTCCTCCTCCTTAGATACCCTCTGCTCAGCACAAACCAGTTTCTGGAATGTGTGTGAGATGGGGGCCAGTAGCAACTGTCTCCTTGTTGAATACATGCAAAGATCTTGATGTTCGATAGTTCAGTGGTGTCAGGCCTCACTGGATACCCTCTGCCCGTAGTCCTTTAATGTGTGATGTTTGAGATTTAATGAAGGGGCTCGAGTCATATATAGGATAACATTTGCTATTAGGATTGTCAGTTCAGGATTGTCCCAAGGTTCTGAAGTTTTTGGGCCAAAGCCTGAGACCTAGGGATGGCCCCAATGATGTCATTAAGTGTTGTGCATTAACTGCCAACTACTGTTGGTCACAGCTTGTCGTTCAAGTGCACGCACAGAACATATTTTTGTGTTTGGAATTCAAGACAGAAATCTTTGCTAATGTGCTTATTCCAAGATTAAGGTAAAATGAAGAGAAAGAGATCATTTTCTCCAAGATAAGGACTATTTAAGGTAGATGCAGAGCAGAATGGAGGGTGAGCCCTGGGAGGAAAGGAGAAAGCTAACTAAGTACAGTGGGCCCTCCTCTCACATGACATCCGCACACATGAGTGTGAGATTGCATGAAGCATTGCATCCCATTATAATCAATGGACACAACAGGCATGTGCGCATCATGTCCATTGACCATCATGGGACGCAACACGGTTTTTTGTTGTTGTTTTGAATGGGGGACCCTAGAACAAAACCGCCATATATAAGGAAGTTGCACTGTAAATACATAGACTCCCCTGGAGAGTCTTTTCAAGTTACAGCAACAAATCAATTACCAGTAAGTCTTGCGAAGTGGGGCAGGTAGCTGCTGTACTAGCTGAGTTGGAGATTTATATATATCTCTTTCCTCTTGCCTGGAGCTGAAATCTCAAAACTGGAGAATTAGCCTCCTCATCACCCATGGCCCATGAAAACTGGAGACTCAAAAGACTGGACCCTGAGATCTTGCACCTGTTTGCTATGTTGCCCTTTCCCAGTATTACAAATCTTTCCCACTCTTCAAGACTGTATTCAGGTGCTGTAGTCAATTAGACACTCCAGTTCTTCATATTATTCTATTAAGGACTGTAGAAATGAAGGAAGATAAAGATCAGGTTGAAACAAGTTGTATTTCTATCATTTTGGTTAAGTGCTTGTGTTCTGGAACCATTTATATCTGTCATATTTATATTTATTTGCTTTAATTTGTGACCTGGTATGGCATAATGGTTAAGAGCAGGTGACAGGCATTGAAACCCAACAGATCTAATCTCAGAATTATAAGAACAAGGTTTAAGAAGCATAAAAATCTATGAAATAAAAATAGTAGAATTACTGGTGGTGCAGTGGTTAAATGCCAGTACTGCAGCCACAAGGTTGTGAGTTCGATCCTGCCGGGCTCCAGGTTGACTCAGCCTTCCATCCTTCCGCAGGTTGGTAAAAGGAGTACCCAGCTTGTTGGGGGCAATTAGCTAAAAACACATTGTAAACCATACATGCTATTTGTAATGTATAATATATTTCATGTTGTTCGCCGCTTCGATCCGTGTGGAGAGGCGGGATACAAATTATTATTACTACTACTACTACTACTACTACTACTACTACTACTACTACTATTATTATTATTATTATTATTATTATTATTATTATTATTATTAAACAATAGTATAGTAGTAGCAATAGTAGTAGTTGTTGTTTTTGTAGTTGTTCAGATGTTATCTCAGGCAAAATCTGATATCCCATGCTTGTTTCTTGTTTGATTAGGTTTATGGGAATGTCTTTATTATATAAAGAAATAGAGCAATGTGTGCTGCATTATTAGAATATGCATGTTTATTAGACAAGATCCAATGGGATGGTTCCTCTGATAGGTTTGCATCTTTCAGCAGAACCCAGTGGGGGGGAATTTTCCTCTGTGCTCTAGCACCCCAAGCACCCTCAAAACGTAGAGGGCCTGAAAACCCTCCAGAGCTGGTGTTTGGGTGGTGTTAGACCATGGAGGGAGGAGAAGGAAAAAGTTCTGCCATACTAGAGGACGTGTACTAGCATAATACTGGATGTACTCCACGGACTTTGTATGGGATCTGGAATAGCCCAGGAAGTGACTGAATACTTCAACTTTTGCTGCACACCTCCTCTGCGGGCTACTATGAGTATTATCCACTTATACCTATCATACTTGTCTCCCTTTCCTTTTGATCCCCCAATGTGTTTTTTGCTCTGCTTATAATAAATATAGTCCTGAAGTATGAATAATTAAAATTTCAAGTCAGTGCTATTAAAAACTTTGATGAGATTTAGAAGTGGCTGGATATTTTGCCATACATATTAACTTCTAGAGTAACTGTAAGACTTACTTTTCCCCCCATAATGGAGTCTGGGGATCTGGGATACAGTTCATTCAAAACTGCATTTTCCTATGACTGTTTATTGTATGTGTATGTGTGCGTATATATGTATAAAAAATACAAACAAAGGTACACACAATTGCATGTCACTTTTTTGTAGCCACAAATTCATGAAGTAACTATGAAAAGAGAAGGAAAATCATAATTATACTAATCTTGGACTAATGGAAAACAGTTAAACGTTGCATGCTTTAATCTATTTAAATTGGCAGAATAATCACCTGCATATTGTGCCTTAAAGAAAGCTCTTTCTGTTCTGTGGAGTTTCCTTACAACAGTGGAAGGTGGAAGTATTTGTTTTGGTGCAACAGTTCACCTAATCAAATACTATATGTTTTAAGTTGTTTTCTTACAGTGAATCCCCATAGTGGAAGAAGCTGCTAGAGAAAATGGAAGTGATAGTAGCAGAGACACTGCTGTCAAGGAAGTACCCACAACAATTTGCATGTATTTGTGTGCCGTTCATACAGTCTCTCAAGACACTTTACGCTCTCAGAAGTTGGCAAAGGTAGAGGCTGAGCTTTGCTAAGCAAATAGGCTGGCAGAGAAGGCTTGCATTTGTCAGGAGAGACTGAGATGTAAATAGATTTTGGAAGAAGACTTCCAGAGGTGAGAGATGCTATTGCACATCCTGTATACCCACACAGGCATTCTGAAAAGAAAGCAAGGGTAGCCGATGAAAATCATTTTGCTGTCAATGTTGTTGAAAAAAAATTATATCAAGCCACTTTGATTTCTTTATTTGTGAAAGGAAATTACACTTCAGTGCCACTGGTGCCAGCAAGAGGTTTTGTGACTTGGAAACAAAAGAATTATTTTCACAGAATAAACAAATTCTGATCTCTGCCTTCCTAGTAAGATCACTGGTTGCTGGCATTTAAATATTTGCCTGTATCACTCGGAAGGTTTACATTTCAAGGATAAAGACTGCTGGAAGAAGAAGAAGAATCTATTTCTTTAGTCTGCTTCTTGTCTTATTGGAAGTATAAGTAGGGAAGTATATTCCGTCTATCAAGATGAAAAGTGGAGTCTCAAAGATGGGTTTCGACTGACAGATATTTTTACTGTCACCTTCACTTCACCTTGCACAGTTGTATACCTGCTGTAGTATTTGTTCTTTCCTTTCTTGAATGCTGTATTCAAGAAAGTGCATGTGTGCTATCAGAGCTGTTGAGATAGTGAGAGTATTGCTAAAGCTTAAAGATATATTCGTAGCCAGATTCTGTGCATGCTCACTCAGAATTACATCCTATTATGCTCAATAAGCTTAAGCCACAAGTGGATATAAAGGCACCTAAATTTCTGTTTGTATTTTTGCAGAAGCATATCCTACTATGTTCTGTGAGACTTACTAAGTATGCATACAATTACAGCTTGTTTTTTGAAATCACAATACAATTCTCTCAGATTTCAGTGTGGGAAATGTGATATTTTAAGGTATATTTTATACTTTCTCTTCTCTTCCTTACCTCTTTACCCTTTCCTTCTTGTGGATCTTCCTCTTTCCCTCTACTTCTGCTCATTTGGCTCTCTACTACTTCCCCTTAATCTTGCTTACCAAGAGGCAAGGGCCTTACAGATGGAAGTCTTAAATACAGCCTAGAGGCCCTCAGGAAAAATGAGTATCCTAGACTTGTCTGCTGGTTCCTCTTTTGTGGTTAGGTAAGGTTGCAGATGCCTGATACCTAGGCCATTTCCTCACTAGACTGTTATAGTGCTATTATTCCACTTTCAACATCCTATGGAATCCTGGGGTTTGCAGTTTAGGGAGGGGCATTCAGAATTCTCAGCCAAAGAGCTCTTTGGCCTCAGTATACTATAAACCCCAGAATTTCACAGGACATTGAAAGTGGAATAATAGCACTATAACAGTGTAGGGTAGAAATGGCCCTACTTTCAACATCCTATGGAATCCTGGAGTTTGCAGTTTAGAGAAGGGCCTTTTGAGGCCCTTCCCTAAACTGCAAGCCTCAGGATTCCATAGGATGTTGAAAATGGAATAATAGCACTATAACAGTCTAGTGTGGAAATGGCCCTAGTGACTGCAGGCTACAAACAGTTAACTAAAATCAATCATTTTAAACACAAAATAACTTTCAGGCACGCATTGCTATGATTGTGTTAGTATGTTTCCCAAATTCCAGATGCCTAGTTTTCATGTTCTTGGAACTGTAGTAGAGACAAGCACAGTTACGTTTATTTTCTTTTATTGTTATAGTCTAGCACTTTGGGGGTCGAATGACCCTTTCACAGGAGTCGCCTAAGACCATTGGAAAATACATATTTCCAATGGTCTTAGGCTCCATTCCCTCCTCGGTGATGGTGCGCAAGCGCAAGCCACACGCTCGCGTCCTCCTACCCCCTTTGGCGAGAGCGTGTGTGGCCACAGCGTCACCACAGCAGGAGTGGTGGTGCGCAAGCCACGCGCTTGCGTCCTCCTGCCCCCTGTTCAGAAGGGACTGAAATCGCTCCCCTTCTCTGCCAGCAGGAGAACCTTCCATCTGACGGGCCAGCTTGGGGGGGCAGCAGCAGCACGGGGGGCAGGCCTCCTCCTCGCCACAGCCCCTCCCCCTCTCACCACGGAGGAGGGTGCTGCGGAAGGGCCGGTGGGCCGCAAGGCGGCACTTTTCCAGGGGCGAGCTGCGCCCGGCACAAAAGACAAAGGTGCTGGGATTCCTCCCCCCCAGCCAGGGTCGACACTCTGGAAACTTTCTCCACACTGCCCCCCCAGCAGAAACGAGAGCGAAGCAGAAGCAGAGCCCGGGGGGGTTCTTGGAGTTTTTTCCCAGGGGAGACGCACGGCTGCTCTTTCCCTCCCTGCCCCCCCATTCCTGGCTGGCGAGGTGGCCTTTGCTGGGGGGGAGGCATTGTAAATAATAAATAAATAATTTTATGGTTGAGGGTCACCACAACATGAGGAACTGTATTAAAGGGTCACGGCATTAGGAAGGTTGAGAACCACTGGTCTAGCAGAAGTAGCCTGATCAGAGTTTAGAAACCCCTTAGTCCTCATCCCTGTCCCACTTCTCTGTCTGTTTCCCTCTGTTCTTTCTCTTTCTCCCCCACCCTTCTTCTTTCTCACTCGTCTTTCTCTACCTTCCCCCTTGGTGTTCACTTTACTTTTCTCTGGACTTACTTTCATCCTCCCAAAGCAAGAATTTCTCCTCATTCAAAACAGCTAAGAATGATAAAATCAACAAAAACAAAGATAATCAAAACATTAAGAATACAATTAGAACCTATTTTAAAGAAAGGTTGCAAACGTAAATCACATCAATAAAAAGAAAAGTATAACATCAAAGCCTAATCATTCATACAACAACCTGTCTCAGTTGACAAAAGTTCTATGTTAATAAAAGGGTCTTTTCCTGCCAACATCAGTATTATATTAATTGCATTCATTGTTGCTGTTGTTGTGTGCTTTCAAGTGGTTTCTGGCTTATGGCAACCCTAAGGCTAACCTATCATTGTGTTCTCTGGGGCTGAGAGTGTGTGTGTGACCAAGGTCACCCAGTGGGTTTCCATGACTGAGCAGGGAATCGAATCCTGCTCTCCAGAATCATAGTCCAATGCTCAAATTACTACACCATGCTGGCTCTCTTATATATCTCATACTTAAATATAATAACATTTTTTAAAAATATGATCATTCCCTGAATTCAGAAAATTGCATACTTCTCATATAAAATGTTAACTGGAATAAACACTGGAATCTTGAAAACATACAGGGGAGGGTGAATGCTTAGTTTGATTATTATTTGGTTTCTACTTAAGAGAAGGTCCCTTCAGTTTTTCCAAGGCCTAATTAATCATCAGATTCCTTTGGGATAAAGAGGGCTCTTCAGCTGTGGTCGTGCAATCTGTTTTACATATCACCATCAATCCCTCTTATTTTGAGATGTCACCTTCATAGAAGTTGAGGAAAGATGGAACAAGAAATCATATTTCAGTGAGTAACTCTTTCCCTGGCAAATATAGTTATGGGCATTTAAGACTTCAGAGAAACAGGTGTCTGTTTTTTGAGCAGAACCTTAAAAGATCTTTCAGTAGAAGAAAAGAGGAGGCAGGACTTTCTACTACTAAGTACTTTGTCTGTGTGTATGGCAGATTCACAGAGAGACAGTGTGAATGAAAATTCATGCATCAATAAGGAAAGAAAGAGTGCTCCATAACCTAAAAAACCAACTCCTAAATTATACACATTCTACTTACAAGGTCTGAATGCTGATGAGTTGGGAGTGCTTGTCTAATTTATTAAGAAATATTAAATCCCCAAGAGCGATCGGTGATGGAATTAAACTCCTATTTAATGCTGCCATAGCTTTAAAAAAATGATCTGAATTGTTATGAGTGTTAGGTCAGAATGGAATTTTTCCTCCAGGTATGTACATAAATTAGGGCAGCATTAATGGAAATCAACTACTCCATTTATTTGTCAATAATTGTGCAAAGTGTACGCTGAAAGACTGGAGTCTAAAAAAGCATGGAAACTCATTTGCACATGATGGTTATGTAAAGTAGAACCTCTAGCAAAATGAACTTCTTTTGACCCTCCCTTTCTTCTTCACGCCACCCCATCTCCCCTGGCTGATGATACTTTCACATTTAAAATGTAAGAGAAAGTGTATGTGCATGTAATGATTTTATTTGTGTAGTAACTTTAAACCAGAGGAAGCATTTGTAATGCGTGCTTCATCTAAAACAGGGCTGGGAACCTGGAGCTCTCCAGGTATTGTTAAACACCAGTACCCATCATCTTTGCTAGCATGACCAGTTATGTCAGAAGATGGCTGTGAAAGGTTCCTCACTCTGATTTAAAATTCTGAGAGTTGGGTTCAGGAGTTAAATGTGGTTCAGTATAATACTGACCATTTTTTTTTTAATTTGGAAGGGCTGATACCTGTGTGTTCATGGGTTATTATTGAATCTTTTATGAATTGAACTGAGTTGCTATGTAGATTAAGTAGCTTTAGAATTGCACCCATCACCTGCTCTACCAATATAGTTGGTCAACTAAAAGGCTTCACCTTAAAGGATATAGTCATACAACTGTCTGTCCATCTACGATAGCCATAAAGGGAAAAAAGGAAAATATGTATTAGGTGGCGTGCCGTTTCTTGCCACCCAACCTGACATATCTTGTGTAGAGGTCTGCCCGGCCTGGGAGATTTCTGGATCAAGCCAGGGCACACACACACATGGGTCTGCTTCTATCCTCTCCTGACTGGGAATTGTAGCACCTGTTTCACTGTTGTCCCCCTTTGGCCTCCTACCAGATTGATCTCCCTCCCTACTTTCCTTACACTCTGACCCTTCTCAGCAATAAGAACAAGCAGACTTTTAATCCTAAAAGAAAGTGGTACTCTTGGTACTAATGTTATAATGGTAGCGTATATAATCCCGTATGTAGAATGACACTCTGTGAGACTGCTTTTATAAAAACAGAAAGTCACATTTTATTAAAACACTGCTACTGCAACTTATTTGTAACTAAATTTTTATAATACAGCACACTCCTTTTTTTCTCTCTCTCTCTCACTATGATCAGCTCATTTACTGTCAAATATTCACTCTGTTTCTCAGTCCCCTAACACAGCTCTTTTCTCCTTGTCGCTCCCTGGACTCTTCTTCCCACTAACTTCCCACTTCCTACTAACATGAGTTCTCAGCTCTGGGACCAGAGGCAAGGGGATGAAGGGGGATCTGTGGAGGGCAAAAGAAAGCACCTGCTTCCTCCCCCCCCATCCCTTATCTTTTACCTAAGCATAAATTCCTTCAGCTCTCTGGAGCACCCCCATCCCATCCCTTTGTGTTTGGTCCTGATGCAGAGGAGGAAGGCCCACACACCAGGACAAAACATAAGAGAATGGGAGGGGGGAACCCCAGAAGGGAAGGGAAGGGAGATTGTGGCGGAGAGAGAGTTATTCACAATTTTTCCACTATTGCAAGGGTTCTCCGCCCCAAGCCCCCGTGAATGTGAGGGAACCAGTGTATTGTATTAGATAAAGAGCTTTCTCCCAGTTCTCTAGGTGTCCACTCAGAGAGGACTATTAACCTGCTCTGCAGTTTGCAGCAAAAAACCCAAAGTGACTCACACTTAGAAGAGTAAAAACAAAATAATTTCACTAATATCATAAGAAAACCATGATTAAAACAACGGAAAGCAGCACTAAAATCCATAGACTTAATAGTAGATTTATAATGGAAACTTAAAGGCCCCTGGGAAAATGAAGAGGTCTTCACCAGCAGAAAACAGAAGACTCACCACCACTGACAGGAGCATCTCTTGGGAGAGAATTTCCAGAACAAGTCACCATTAGTGAGAAGATTCCCCTCAGAAGCCGGGAGATACCTGGACAAAGGCTTCTGAAGATGATCTAAGTGGGCAAGGTTCCACAGAAACAGGCAGTCTGGGTTTTAGATATTCATTTAAGGATCTAACACACGTTAATTGTGTTGCAGTGCACTGAAAATCTTCAGTTCATTTTTTTAACCTTCAGTGGTAGGACCCAAGAATTTGATAGCATTGCTCTGTTGGAAAATTTAAACACAAAAATAGAACAAAACAAACCAAACCAAAGTTAGTAATTATTTCAGTTTCCTAAATTACATTGGTAATTGTTAAGAATAAGGGTTACTAGTGATTGGTTTATGTGACCCACTGCTATGGTAAAAACTGTTGGCTGTTAGAAAGACTCTTTTTTCTTTTTAGTTTGGCCATCAGATTTCCTTCATGAATGTCATGATTTTTGCTGGTAAGTATTTTCTTTGAGAAAGCCAGCATGGTGTAGCGATTTGAATGTTGGACTGCATCTCTGGACACAAGGATTTGATTACCTGCTTGGCCGTGGAAACCCACTGGGGGACCTTGGGAGCCTCACATACACTCAACCTCAGAAAACCTTGTGATAGGTTTGCCTTAGGATCACCATAAATCAGAAACGACTTGAAGGCACACAACAACAAACTTCCTTTGAAGTGGTGTGGTACTCTGTTTTGTCATCAGACTTATAAAGGTCTCAGCATTCTGTCTTGTTAATTTGGTAAATCTTGACTTTGAAAAATTTCAGGTAAAGGTGGGTGAGGAAGAGCTCTTTTTATTATTATCAAAACAATAATTTTATCACCCTGCTTCATCTCCTTTCCCACAAATGAATACTTACTAATATGTGAAGATAATTGTGCAGAAAGTCTGTTATAGTTTAAACTACAATGTCACTACAAATTGACTAGGAAATTAGTGCCTTGAGTCTGAAATTACATGTTGCAGTTACCAGACATCATTTCAGATTACTTCTGCCTGTATCAAGGGCAGCTTATAAGGTGCTCCATTGGTGAGAAGGGCCTGGCACACCTAGAAGCTAAGGCAGAAGATGCAATTAAGGAATAAATTGAAATAAAATCTGAAAGAATCGGTCTTTGGCCTTGGAATTTGGAAAGGTAATCCAATGTTAGAATCATTGTGTGGTTTCTTTGTGCTTTATAGTTGTTGTTGTTGTTGTTGTGTACCTTGAAGTCTTTTCTGACCTATGGTGACCTCAAGGTGAACCTATCATGGGTTTTTCTTGTTAAAATTTCAGAGGGGATTTGCCTGAAACTGTGAGAGTTTGACTTGCCCAAAGTCACCCAGTGGGTTTCTATGGCCGAGTGGGGATTCAGAGCCCTGTTCTCCAGTGTAATAGTTCAGTGCTCAAACTACTGCACCTTGTTGGCTCATGCTTTTAAATACAATGGATAAATTTCAGGATGTTTATGAAGGTGAGCTGGGGTGTCAAATAATGGTGTCACTAAGCGCTTACAACATTTTGAATCCAGGCCCATAGGACACAAATCTAGAACTTTGAAATATTTGCATTAATGTTAACTTATTGATGCGATGTTAAACCATAAATTATTTGATTGCTGTTGATTGTTGATCCCACTCCTGAGGAATTATTAAATCCGAAAAGATAGCATTTCCAATTCTCTGGCACTGAAAGATGAACAGCCTGAAGCCATTGAAAGGCATCAACAGGCCGTAGAAATGCAGAAAACCGCTTTATCTTGAGCCATACAATCAATCCATCTTGCCTAGTGCTGTGGGCACTAGTGGCGGGTGCTCTGCCACTATCTTCCTCCCAAAGAAGAAAGAAGGAAGATAGAAGGAACAAGGACCTGACAAGAACATAACAAGATAGAAAGGCCATTGAGAGATCCAATCAGGAAGCAGTTGGCTTTAGAGGAGGGCTTGTCAGGCCCTGAAGCTCCAAGTTCCAGTCTGAAGTAATGAGGCACATCAAACTGCCTGGAAGTTTATTTGTTTTATTTTATTTATGTCTCACCTTGTACCCAAGATTGGGATGCAAGGCAATTTACCATGCAGTTGCAGAGAGTACAGTAAAAATAGAGCAAGGAACACATATTAAAATGCAAATTAAAGCAGGTACGTTATTAAAAGGCCAATGAGACAATTTAAACCACCACAGTAGTGGCACTATAGGAATAAAAAAACTAAAATTCAGCAATCATTTATGTTCTGTAGTTTGGGACCAACCACAGAGAAGACCCTCTCTCCCATTTGCATCTGTTGTACTTCTGAAGATGGTGGGACCAAGAAAGGAAATCTAGTGCAGGTAAATCTTAAAGCCCACACAGCCTTATATGGGAGAATGTGGTCCTTTGGATTGTCCACAGCCAAACTTTATAGGGCTTAATAGGTGATAACTAGCATTTTAAATTAAGCTCAGAAACAGATTGGTAGCCAGTGAAACTATTGGAATAGAGAGGTTATGATTTCCCTATAACCAGCCCAAGTCAGAACCCTGGCCACAGCTTTTTGGACCATCTGTAGTTTCCAAACACAGTCCTCCCTCCAGTTTCATGTGGGTTAGAAGTGCAGACCCCTTGTGAAAGTGGAAAAACTGTAAATAACTCCCTCTGCTCCTCTTTTCCATCCCCTTCCAGGGCTCCCCTTTTCCTGTTCTCATGCAAAATGGAAGGGAATGGGAAAGTGGGGAAAGGCTCACGTGAGCCTTCCTTTCTCCCTCCAGAACTCCTCACTTCCTGTTCCCATGCAAAAGAGAAGGGAATGGAGGGTGGGGAAAGGTTCGCACTCATGAATAATCAAATTCAAGAAGATCAAACCTGCGAATATGGAGAGAGAACTGTACCCTTCAGGGGCACCTCATGTTGACTGTGTTAAAACAATCTAAACAGGATGTAACTAGGACATGGGTCTCTGTGGACTAATCAGATATCTCCAGCAATGGGTGCAACTGACACCCTAGCTTCAATAGTTCCAGCCACTGCCAAAATCTTGGCATCCAGGAGTACAGTCAAATTGTAAACCTGTGTACTTAGAAGTATAATCCAATCCAGCACATGTTGAACTTCTTTCAACTGACCAAACACACCTCTTTCTTATCTAGATTAAGCTTCAGTCCACCTTCATCCTGTCCATTACCAGGATGATACCAGACACCATGCCATAACCAGGACATGTGTAGCCAAGCAACATCAGAATGTGATCAAGATGGCAAAAGTTATAAATGAGGAAGAACACACAACTAGGACAGGTTGCAGCAGTTTGGTTTTGCCTGAGCCTACTGGGAAATGCAAGACTCACGCCCTCTCCTCACTGAGTTGATTGAGTGCAAACAACTTTTGGCCTTTGAACTCAGTTTGCAGCAATGGAAGTAATCTAAGGACAAAGTGGCAAAGTGAGAGGACAAGTCTGTTTCTGCTAAATCAGGACCGTTAGAGGGTAAAGGACACTGGTATACAAGTTCTTGGATTTAAAAGGAAGCAAGGAATAGAGCTGGGTGCCATCAGTGTATTACTGGCATGTTGGACCTGTCTTTGAGTGTTTCTATAGAGTGGAAGAGAAAGGGAAATAACAATTGGGAAAGTGCCTTTACAGGAAAAAGGAGAGACCAGTATACTTGATTAGCCAATCATATAAAAGAAAATTAGGATCTCTTGTTGGGGACACCTTTACATGTCAACCAGTTTCCTCAGTCTCCAAAGACTTTTATTGCAAAGTAGTGAGGGTAGTCTTTTGAAACCCTGAGGGAGAATTCGTTGAAAATAACAACAACAACAACAACAACAACACTACCTTGAAGAATTGTTTGTCATTTGATTCTCAAGACTAAAATAGGATGTGTTTAAGAGTGCTTCTGAATAAGATCCTTATTTGAAACGCATTGGGTCTAATAAAGTGTATTTCTGTGTTTCCAGAGGTCCTCTCCATTCCTTTTTCCAGAGTGCAGAAAATGTATTTTCTGCTACAAGTGAGAAGTATTGCATTTTCTACATGATTTGCACTCCCCCCCTAATCATTTTTGACTGGTCTAATTATATGTTGCCTACCTCTTAAGTATCACTTTTAACTCTGAGACATTTTCCACAGTCTCTTCTGATGTTTAATGTGCCTCACTCTGAATTGTTAATTGGATGCAATTCAAAAGCAGACTATGGGGTGCCTGACTGTTATTCAAGGTGATATTTGGAAGACACATATACCTTTTGACAAAGCAGTAGTATTTACTGATCCACACACAGGACCTGTTTATTTGTGATTATTTGTTTTGTATATATCATTTTCTTCTGTTGACAATATTGCCAAAGATAATTTTTCTCATGAATCTACTACCTTTGCAAGCACTCCCTTTATATCTCAAGGCTGGAAACTTATGCATGTTTACCTGAAACCTTAAAGCGGTACTTATCTTTAATAAACATGCATAAAACAACACAAAAGAAACAAAACAAAATACCAAATACACTATTCAGTGATACCTTTATTAGGCAACACAATTTCTACTCCTGTTCTGTTTGATAGTCTGTGATATTTTGAAGACTAGTTGAGATCTAAGTCTCACACTCTTTTCCCTTCATGGATAGCCATTCATGGCTGGCCATATTGGCCATTCAGCAAAATACAACAAAATACACAATCCCCCAAAAAGAGAGATGTGTATTTCAGTTGCTTCATGTTATGTCCTTTCTTTCTTTTTGCTTGGCATATTGCTCAGTAAGCGTGTCTAGCTACAAGATTTCATTTGCTCAGGAGGTTCTGCCCTGTGTTCATTCCAAAGTGGTCTGTGGTTGACCATTCTCTCACAGCTATGAAGGAGATTTCTTTATTGTGAATATTTTAACATTCCAGATGTTGCTCAACACCAGTAGACTATTTGAATAATGCAACTAGTAAAATACTCACAGTTAATTACCACCAAACCTCAACATGCACTAGAGTCCTACTAATGAGAACTATGTATACTGTAAACCAGCCATTCTGAATGGTGTTTTTTTTTTTGGCCTTGGACTCCCTAAGAGTTCTTCTCAGGTTCCAGACCCCCCCCCCATTAAATAGGGGTACAACATGGACAGATAGACAGAAAATCTTTTGTTATTGAACACCAGGAAAATATTCCAATATACTGGACAATATTTTTAAAAAGACTTCATGAAATTGAATATCAGGCCTAATGCAATCCTTGAGTTTGGTGTTTTTCTGCAAGTTTGTTGTTGTTGTTGTTGTTGTTGTTGTGTGCTTTCACGTTGTTTTCTGACTTACAGAAAGGCTAAGGCAAACCTATCCCAGAGTTTTCTGGGGCTGAGAGTGTGTGATGTGCCGAAGGTTACCTAGTGGGTTTCCATGGCTGAGTGGGGAATCAAAGCCTGGTCTCCAAGGTTGTAGTCCAACACTCATTACACTATGCTGGCTGTCTGAACTTCATGATATTGGGCTCCAAATTAGTCATTGATAGTCAGAGGTCACCTCTTGTTATGATATCCCTGGATTTTGTCCAGGAAGCTATCCTGCTGAATCCACACTCAACAAAATATGTTGAGGAAAAGACCAAAACAAAAAACAAAAAAACACACCTCTTCAGGCTTTTCCCTTCAGTATTGGAAATTGGAAATTTATTTATTTTACAGATCACTCTTGATCCAAAAATCTTTTTGAAACTGACTGAACGGACAATGTGCAGTTATATCACTCTGAAGATCAATCAAACTCTCTTGAATTTCTACCTCAATTTGGGTGGGTTGTACTTCAGATGGATTCAAAATCGAATCCAGGAGATTGAGATTTAACATGTCATTAATGTTTTTCTTGAAGGGAAATTATTGACTCCAATTAAGGTTGCTGCTTGGGTATTTCATCAGTTCAGTTACCAGGGCCCCTCATAAGCTCTTGGGGCATCCCTTCTCAGTGTTTAGCTTGGGGCCCCTTCAAATGTGCCAAGGCCCCTTTGGGGGCCATATGGCCCTGCAAAGAATGGTTGCTGTAACTTGTATTAAGAACATGAAAGGAGCCTTCCTGGATCAATCCAAAGGGCTGACCAGTGTAACTTCATATTTCTTCTATGGTCAAACTGATGCCTATGAGAAGCACACAAGTGGGACTTGGGTACAGTGACACCTCTCATGCTCCTCAGGAACTGGTTTTGAGTGTCATGCACTTCCCAGTGGATTCCGGCCATGAGGACAACTGCAAGTCCATTGAGTATTAGGACAGTGAGAAACTTGTTGTTCCTACAGACCCATATGCAATATGAAGGCATGGGCTTGGCTCAAGACCTCCAGAAGGAATGACTGGCTACAGAGGCAATCTTCTTGGTTGTAAAGAACTCTTTGAGGATTAAGAGTTCTCCTCAGATGAGTCTGGAGTGTGATTAAGATAGCCAACCACAAAGACCTCAGAGCAACCTCAGTTAAATCGCTGAAGGCAATGCTACTTCTGGTTTGCAGAACTAGCTCTTTGTCCCTTATTATTCTTACTACAGCTGATCTCTTATTGCCTAATCTTAGATCAGAACAACTGTTTCTACTGTACGTCACTTTTCTGAATATCCCTGCTTTCTGCATTATACTGGGTTAGTTAGATCCTGGATTGTTATTTGTCTTCCTTTTGTCTATTCTGCATCTCCTACCATTCAGCTTCAGCAGATGGCCCTGGATTCTACTATTATGAAAGAGAAGGAGAAATATGTCTTCATATCCACATATTGCCTGCCATAACTTTATAGACGTCTGACATGGTCCTCCCCCTGACTTTCACTTGCCCCTTTTCTAAGCTAACAGCCATCCTTTAACTATTTCAGCTGCGCGTTCTGCATATTTTCAAGCTCTAGAGTAGGAAAAAAAGAAGACTGCATTACAAATGAGTTGCTTCAATCAAGGAAGCCATGGCCCTGAATTTGCAAGACCAGAACAGTATTGTCAATAACAGGATTTCCTGGAACTCTCTCATTCATAGGGTCTCATTCATAGGGTCACATATTAAGCTGACTTAATATGAGGTAACATCAACAAACTCTACAGTATCCTTTTTGAAGAGTGGTGACCTGAACCATCAGTTTGTTTGTGTGAAGGCATTATAATATTGGCATGGTTCTACTTTCAATTCTGTGTGTATGTGTTTTCATACATATGTGTATAATACGTGGACATGCACACACAATAGAGACACACACTGTAAATATCTGTGTTTGTGTGTGCAGGCATAAGCCTTCCTAGTAAAACCAAAACAGAGTACAATAAGTCTTTTAAGAATGTTGATGGATGTACCTTAAGCCATTCTGACTCTACACGATAGGTGAGGTATAAATATAGTAAAAATCCAGTAAGACACATATATAGTAAAAATCCAGTAAGACACACAATCTTGCAGCTTCACGAATGATATTGATGTACAAAGCTGCCTCAGAGTTCCTCTCTGTTTCTAAATAGCTTGTCTTCAGATGACACACTTTCCTTTCCTGAAGCAATTACCTTGTTGTGGTCTTTTTATTCATAGTAATTTGATTGTGTGTCACTTTAATCAGATGGTAATATCACTGGGGTCAAACTAATCTTGTTCTTGAGTAAAACTATAAACATGATAAAATACATGTGCAGAAGCTCAGGCCTCCAGTATTTGTAATAAGATAGAAGTTAGAATGAAGGGAATTACAGGTAATTCCTCAGAATCAAAGCTTGGAGAAGTTATTTTTTTAATTGCAGTTTCCAGAATCTCCAGTGTCCATGTTGTTTGGGGGTTGTGGGGAAGACCCTGAGACCTATAGTCCAAAATATATCTCCAAGCTCTGCTCAACAGATACACCAGTAAAATACTTGGCAACACTGGGTAGATACACTTGCTGGTTATAGTTTGGGAAGAGATGTCTCTACTATTCCAGTCGTCAAGGCAGCTGTTGAACAAGTACTAATCAGCTCATACCAAGTAAGGTTTCTAGGACAATGGCTGGCCAAAGGCAGCATTGCTACATAGCAGGGAGGAACTGGTCATCTACTGATTAGTGTAATAGAACAAAGGATGAACTTGCTCCCAACCTATTGAAGGAACTGATATCCCTGTTTGGAGAGAGAGAGTTTCGGCAGGCTGGGCATATGCCATGGGCATCAGGTGGTAGATATATCAAACTCCTTCAGCTTATGGATCTGGAATATACCACTTCTGAATCCTCCTCCAATCTCATGGCTGAACTGTGAACAATGGTCAATGGACATTTCTGGGAGCTGTTGTTCAAAAACCTAACTTTTGCAAACTCTAGAGAGACTATAGTTCAAGCAAAATCCTGATCCAGACCACCTTTTATAGCCCTTTCAGTCTAAGGAAAATTTTCAGCTATTCTGCAGCGTAATGCAATCAGCAATAATGACCAGCATGCATGAATGAAGCCAGTCCAGGACCGAAGAATACTTCACTGCCAGGAAAGTGGTCTCAGCTACAGTTTGGTAGCTGTCACCACCCTCAGCTGCTATATAGAGCTAGGTGTTCCTGGTTCTAGCCCAGATGGCTCCTGACATGATCCAGACCTTTTTCAATTGTGCTAGTATGATACTTCCAGCGAAGTTTGTTTTGTTTTGTTTCTTTTAGTTTTTTAAAGTGAAGCATCCCAAGAGCAATTCACTAGCAATATGATATTGATCAACCCCTTTTCCCCCCACCTCAAACTGCCAAGTAAGTCTTGGCAACTCCACATCCACTGGATTACTGGTTAGCATTGTTGCCAAATGCCTCTTTTACTAGCTCTGGTGACTTCCCCGTACCTGCGTTATTTATGTGCCTAAGTATCTGCTCAAGGAGGTCCTGTGGGTAAAAAGCTTTGTGAATCGAATAACAGATGTTATTAGCATTATTATAAATCCTGCATGTCTGCTGGCAGGTGTGGAAACAGAACATTTTGTCATCGTGGCAGATAGTCCCAAGACGTTTAACAAATTGTTATAACAATTTTGTCTTCTGTGAATATTTCAAATTGTTAAATATTTAAACATCCTTTTAATAGGGAGATGATATCTGTGGCAGAGAGCAGAGCTGAGCAAGAGGGAAATGCCATTTTCTCCTGTAGAAAACTTCATTCCAGTAAAAAAATGCCATGTTCTTCCTAGTTTCTCTGACACAATCTATGTATTCTGATCCCATAAACATATAAAATGCAGGATATTCAAACTAAGTATTACAGGGCAAATGAGTGTAACAGTCACATCTAATTTTATCCTCTACTGTTCCTCCTCATCTCAGTTTGCCAGGTGTTGCAGACTGGAGTTTTAGACCATCAATGATTTTGATTCTGTCCAATAATATAGAAATTACTGAGATCAGATAATGAGGCCTGTTCTAAGTAGTCCCTTTTCTTGTAATTATGCTGTTGTGATCCTATGGTTATTTTATTCAGAAATGTTGTTTCTACATCATCCAGACCACCTTATGACCACTGGAACCACAGTTGTGTTCTTTTCTCTTGTTGTTATTGTATGAAATGCAGATATGAGGAGTTAGTGGGTTGTGTGTGTGTATACATAAAGATGAAGGTATACTTAAATCTCCACCTCCCATGTTTTTATGTTCAAAACTCTCCCCCTGTAGTTTTTCAAGTTATGGGAGAAAAGAGACAGATACCAAAGCAAACTGGGAAATTGTTACATGTACCTGTCATGTAATATTTAATTTAGCACAAAGTATGTCCTTTTTCGATGAGGGGGAAGACTGTGTATGAGAGAAAAATAATTTGTTCTTGCAGACTTCTAACAATAGTAAATTATTGTTCTTCTGCTGTAATTTTAAAAAAATATTGAAACACAGGTATACTTCAATTAACAAAGAATCTGGCAAAGAAATATCTTTTTACAAAGTCTGTATGCCAGTCCACTCATACTTTTTCCTTGTCCTCTGGCTAGCTGGAAGCTTTTTAATAGCACACACATTGAGAGAATGATGAAAGAGGACTGGAAAAGCACATATGTGTGATACCAGGCTGTAGTCGTGTGTATGTGGTAAACAATACAATAAAGCTTGAACTGGGAATGAAATTCTAATCTAGACAATCCTAATGTAGTTGTGTTGGCTTGCTTATAACAGGCAAGGTAAATAGGGTTTCCTCCAGAATCCCTTACTTAGCATGCATGGACAGCAAAACAGAGAGAAAAGAGAAGAGCAAAGACAGGGCTCCTCTGCTTATCTGACAGGTTAGGGACCAGAGCGCTGTCAGAAAATGGAATAGGTTGAAAAGCGGAAACTGTGTACAGTATTGGAAGCATGAAGGATTTATGGAGGCTTGCTTGTTACAAACTGCACAGACACTGCTTGCAAAGTCTCTTAGCTGGCTCAGTGCTGTTTTCCCCTTCTCAGCCTGCTTTGCAAGCAGCTTATGCATGCGAATGGTTCTGCGTGAGCCTGTAGACCAGAAGAACTGACGGAAGAGCAGAACCCTCATTGAATTAATGGAACTTGTTCTTAATTTGGAAACATCAAAAGAGCAAGCCAGATAAGGGGGCTTCAAAAGGTAGAGGCTTCCTGTTAGCCTCATTCACTAGCTCTCTCAGCATGTTAAAAATGCAGAGATCTGTAAACTATAATGGGAATCATAAGAAAAGTGGAGGCTGGTAGGGGAAAAAAAAGTCTGGGTGCATTATGGGAAAAGCTTTCATTTAGTCTCTTGAGTCCTCTCTCTCTCTTTTGGTTAACTCATATAACTCTAACATGACCTGGTAGTTTCACTTCATGTGTGCATATTGTTAGTATTCAGTAAAACGTTTGCTAAAACATGTTTAGGTGCTCTTCCTTGTGGTGTGGGAACCTATCCCTATTCTTTCCATCTTATTCTAATCTCTGGTACCTAATTCTCTGTTAAAGAAGTAATGCCCATCTGCTTCATTAACTGACATATAACTGTAGCAAGATAAATGCGGTATAGTACTATACACCTAAAATGTTCTGTCCTGTGTGTAGTGCGTGTGCGTGTGCGTGTGAAAGAGAGAGAGAGAGGGATGATTTTTTTAAAAAAAAAATAACACTATAAACATATATCATGATACCTCTATGGTGCTGTCAAAAATAGTTAAAATAGTTTGAATTTAATTTTAAAAAGAGTTTCTGATTTCCAGTTTACCATACTGCTATAATGGCAGTGTCAGGAAAGTTTTTTCCTCTAGAATTTATATTATATGTAGTGCTATAGGAGCATTGTAATATAACAATTGTACTACTATTTTAAAAATTGTGGAATATTTTTAAGGGATAAAAATTGTGTCCTGTGCAAAGGTTGTGAGTATGTTTGGATGGGTTTTACTTGCCTGATACTTTTTTTTTAATTATTATTATTATTTATTTGTATCCCGCCTCTCCATATGGATCAAGGTGGCGAACAACTTACAAATAGCATGTATTTTGAAACATTTCTATACATACCCCCAACAAGCTGGAAAGCATGGAAGCTGAAACAAGCTGAAAGGATGGAAGGCTGAGTCAACCTTGGAGCCCGGCAGGATCGAACTTACAACCTTGTGGCTTGCAGTACTGTCATTTAACCACTGCACCACCAGGGCTTCTTCAATACTACTCTCATGATACATTCACCTGCCCTGGCCATAAACCATACCATATTTTGAAAAAAGACAGGGGAGAAACAATAAGGACATCTACACCTGTGGAAATTGTGCTGGCCTCCCACCACTTAAAAGAACCCTACAGAGGTTCCCCATCTGTCTCACAGATGTCTGCAAGCAAACCCTGTTCATCCATAGAAGACATCACTAGAAGAAAATTCCTGCTGGCTTTACTCCTCGCACTCTTTCCTGCAAATAGGAAAGTTTAACTTGAGTTACGGAAGGAGTATAGCTCCATTATTCCAAAAATACTGTTTCTAAACTCTAGCAGAGGTAGAGGTATATAATGCATCTTTGTGACAATCTGTTTCATGCCTGGAGTGGCATTTTAGCCTCACAGTAAACTTTGTGAATTGACAATGTGGCTTCTTTTAAGTGGCAAAAGTCAAGGAGCAGAGGGTACAGGAGCAGAGCTGTGAGCTGGATGCCTGCGCCAAAAGTAGGACCAAATATATTTAGTTTCCTGACGACACTTGTGGATTCTTTACTGCGCATCACAGCCCCCTGGGGGCTCTGCCAACCTGCAGGGAAGCAGACAGGTTGCTGTGATCACTGAAATGAGTTTCTTTTGCTCTCCTGTGTAAGCCAGAGAGAAATGGTCACACATCACACTATATCATATGAGTAGTGTCTTGCAACGAGAAGAGCTACTCTGAAAATGCAACTGGGACCAACCAGAGGAGTGTGGGAAGGAATATGAGTTCATTTCAGCAAAGCCTCTGCAGAGAAGAGCTGACTGTATCATAATGTTAGTATAGGGGGTGGTGTTTTGGGATGAAGTGCCTAAGGTTCCAGAATATATATGTCCCAAGCAACAAGCTGGTGCCATTGCCCTCTTTGATAAGTTGCTTCTATGGGGGCTTTTGTTGTACCCATTTAGAACACCAAAGAGGAGAACACAACTGCATACCCTCTAACTATCTCAATTTGGCAGAGACTGTCCTGGTTAATCCACCGTCATTTCCCTTTTTCAGTTGCTTTCAAAATGACTCAGTCTCCTCCCTTTATCCTCAGCTCACTTCGGTTGCTGCAAATTGAGTTCAAAATGAAAAAGTCGTTTTTTTCACTCACTTAATTCAGTAGGAGGGAGAGTAACAGAGAGGGTGGAATCTTGGCTTCCCAAAAGGCTCCAACAAAAGGAAATGGCTGCAGTCTCTCCTAGGTTGTGTGCTCTTCCTTGTGAATATAGAAATGTTTCGAAATACATGCTATTTGTAAGTTGTTTGCCGCCTCGATCCATATGGAGAGGCGGGATACAAATAAATAAAATAATATAAAATATTTTTTTCCATCTTGGTCACACTTTGATATTGCTCTACCACATGCATCCTGGTTTTCATCTGTGAAATGTTTGAAGTTGTATAACTTTTCTTTAATTGCAGCATGTAAATTTATCTCACCTTGCCTTTGAATCATAATGCCCACTATACTCTAATGTTAGCCTTGAAGCAACCCATGGAAGGGGGTTAAGGCAGGTGTGGGGGAAGATATTTGGCCAAGGGGGGAATTTAATTTAGGAAAAGAAAAGCTAGCCCTTTCAAGTGTTACTGTTTGATGCCATTTAGAACAGTCACTCATCTCTGTCTCTGAATAAATAGTAATGACTGTTTCCTGCAACTCCACTGTGAACTGTATTCACTCCATGCAGAGAAACACAAAATAAAGCCACATGCAACTCAAACAAGATGATGGTGCTTGTAATATTCAGCAGTCATGCCTGGTTAGAAGCATTTCATTATCTCAGAATTACGAGGGCACTTCCTGCTGTTGCTAGGGCTTGTTTATCCCTCTGCTATATCCTCCCTGTTTTTTTTCTTTGCTTTTCTGCGAAATGTCACACTTATTGATTCTGCGTAATGCTGCAAGGTCAGATTGTGGACGTCTGTCCCTAAAACAACTGCCTTCACCCTCATCATCATTTTTTAAAGTCTTTTCATTTAATACAAGCACACGTGCCTGAGAGTGCAATTTCAAATCTTTACTCCCTTCTCCTAAGGAGAAGGTACTCCTTTGAACGCCAAGGCTCTCTGTTTTAATTAAGTTCCGTTTTGCCCACTCACTGGGCCAGATGCTAGCATTGACTTACAATCTCTAGGTGTCCTGTGGAGGAAGGAATATTGCAGAGCGGCAGAGCACACATTTTGTGTTCAGGAGAGCCTAAGTTCAATCCCTTGTATCTCCAGTTAAAAGGACTGAGCTGAGATTATGGTTATGTCATCAGTGTGTTATGGCAGTTCACAGAATAGCAAAGGATGGATCTCTGATTCTTCTATGAGCCTGCCTGTGTCCTGGTGTCTTCTGGGGAGGCCCTTCTCTCTGTCCCACCACCTGCACTGAAGTACATCTTGTGGGAACATGGGAGAAGACCTTCTCAGTGGCTGCTGTCAGCTTTGGAACACCCTTCCCAAAATGGTTTAGAGTAGCACTTTCCTTGCTGTCATTTCATAGAGTGGTAAAAATATTTCTGGCCTTTTCCGCATGACAATGCTTTTGCGCATTGTTCCGTCACAATCCCAGCAGCGCCTCTGCCAGGATGGGAGTGTGTTCCCAACGCTCTCCTCTGCACACGACCGGCTGCCTGTGGAAAGGAGCGCAAGGGACATGCTCGGTCCTTCGGGACTGCAGCCAAGCTTCTTCCTGTGCTGCAGTAGGAGAGGAAGCACGTAGATCGCACTTCCGGGCCTTTTGCATGGCCAGCAGTGATGGAAGGCTCGCGCAGTTGAGGGTCATTGACAGAGTTTTTCCATCAATAATGTAGCCTGTGATCGTATTGGCTGGTGATGCAAGAAGGATGGGACTGTGACAACGTCATGCAGAAGCATTGTTGCAGTCCCGCTCCTGTTGCGTCCCTCTACTGGGATGCTGTCATTGTGTGGAATGGCCGTCTGTTTCAGTAGGCCTTTGAGGACTGACTGTGCTGTGTTTTGCTTTTTAAAGTTTTGCTTTTAGCCACTTTTAACTTTTTAATAGTTGAATTATACTTTTTACTTTTTGATAGTTTAATATTTTTTTTAAGATGTAAACTTTTGAGCTGTATCTGTTTTAACTCTTGCAAACTACCCTCAGCCCCCAACTAGGAAAAAGGTGGGGGGGGGGAGGGGAAGGAAGGAAGGAAGGTAGTTACCGTAAGGGAGAAAGAAAGTCTCTCTAGTGCAAGGAGCTTGTAGCCTGAAATTCAGTGCAGGGAAAACATCAGAGGAAGAGGAGGGAAGTAGGAGACTGGAGTAAAATGGGATATAATATGTAGTTGTTTGTATATGCACAGAGTTCTGGTGTGTGTGTTTAGCTTTGTAACTTGTTGAGTTACAGCAGGGAATTAAGGGATTTGCTTCATTTTGAGTTTTGAGTTGGGATTGGAAGAGCTGGCTTAAGAGCTGTAGAGGCCACAACTAAATAGGGAGGCAAGATAAAAATTTCTACCCTTCTTTTTTGTCTTTCATTTGCAGCAATCCAACTTGCTGCTCCTCTGTTTGCATGTAAAGCTGATCATGGGATCAGGGTATCAGGCAGACTTTGAAACTTCTTCATTTCCTTTTTAAACCTTGAAGACACATGTTTGTATTTTGTTCAAAGAATGGTCTAACCAAAGAAGAAAGTTGTGTCCTTTATTTCCGCTGTCTGACTCTGTCTTTCCCCATCCCTTCCAGATGCATCATAGTTTGATGTGGTTGAGCTACTTCCTTTCACCTTTCAATCAAAAGGACATAGAAACATCAGTACCATGTGCAGCAGAAACAATTGTACTGTGCATAGCAACTTCCACAGTAGATTATTTTGCTGCTGTAAAATATTTTATTCTGTCCTTTTGCACAGTAGAAGAAAGTGTCTTAAAGTTTCTCTCCTGTTTTTGCATTTGACATCAATTTTAATTGGTGGCCCAATAGAACTTGTTGGACCCTAAGATCAAATCTGCCTGCTCCATGTAGTATGTTTGCATATAACAATAACAGCTGAATGGGGAAGGAATACATAGTAGTAGACAGCTGATGACCAGTGGAATCATGTGGCCAGGCAATAAATAATAAGGAATGGACAGAAGCCCATTGTCAAGCAGTTTCTAAACCTTCTCAATCCATTGCCCAGGCAAAGTTGTACATTTTTTTCTGCAAACAGAGGACTAGAAACGTGAGCATTTTCAAATAAGGAAGTCAAAATTCTCCCAAAGTGCAATTCTATCCCAGATACTAATTCCAAGCTTAAAGTACAAAATTACAGACACACAGCTACAAAGAACTCTGTAGAATGTCATAAACATTTGGTAGATAAAGATCTTTAAGATCTGTATCGTATTATGCAGCCCTTTGAAAATTTAGGGCAAGGGTTATGATTTGCATCTTCCTGGATCCTATTATATTCCATCCCACTCCCACAACTGTGTAAATATGCTTTATACCGGAGCATTTATTATCCCTCTGTACTGCATCCAAAGAACTGGGTTTATATCCACAAAAGTTCATGAGAAAATTAAAAAAAAACAGTCTTAAAGGTACTGCTACACTTCCTTTCTCCCACTTCTTCCTCTTTTTTAAAAATAAATATTTCAGTAATTCTACATTTTAATAAAAGGGAATTCCTATAAAAAAAGATATGGAGTGGCCACCCTGGGAGGACATACAACACATTCAAACCATAATGTGTCTTCATGTACCAGAAGTTTGAATAAGGAGGTTTTTGCAGTATTAAGAACAGAAGAGCAAAAACTTTCTTTCGGAAAAGAGACAGGTCATCAATCCATAACGGAATGCTTGACTGTGCAGAGTTTATTGCTCCTAGCTGTTGTAAAGAAATCTTGTTGGGATTCTCAAGGCTTTTGTACTAGGTAAACAGCTGAGAGTTTTCCCCCTACAGAGAAGTATACCTTTATCCCTACTGTTTTTCAGATGGAACACACACGCACACGCACACCAAGATTTGCTTTCCTTCTGAAGATTGTTGCATGCCTTTCTGAGAAGTGGATTGCACTTGATTTGTGAAGAACAGGCAAGAGAATTAAATGAAAAGAGATGTTCCTTTTTCCTAAGAGAAAATTGACATATATAAAATGGCACACACACACATACTTAACTGAGTTTGTGTTTTATATTAGTCTTTAAAAAAATATATCTCCTAGCTGCAGTTGCTTATTTTCCCTTTTTTTTTTTTTTGAAAAAGCCCTCTGTTTTCCTGAGGTGACCCCAGGCTGGTTTATAGTTTCCTGTGCCTCAGCTTTACAGAGCAACAGAAGTGATACACGTATATAGGCAGTGCTTTAGGCAGAGCCTTTTAAGTCTGAAAGTAGTGTTTTCAGCTTTTAAAATGTCAAGATTAATACAAGGATGCGAAAAAGCAGGACTTCCATTAACTCTTTTCGCCAATCCCAATGGTTCTGTTCCTCTTCATTAGTTCTTTATTGGGGTTCTCCTCACAGAAAGCATTGTTTGTAATATATTACTTTCACCTTGTAAATTACATTTTGTCCCTCTCCTTCCCCCTTCCTCACCCTTTTTGTGGTTCTCCTTAAATATAAATTGAAATTTTAAGCAGCAAAAGTGGAAGGCCCCTGGCTTAAACTTTTCCCAGGTGCCACAGTTTTTCTGTATTCATGGAAGATGCATGGATATGTTTGTTCTTATTGTTTCAACTTTTTATTTTTGTTCTGGAAACATTCAAACACTCAGTGTGCTCTGCTGAGAGAATCCCAAGGGGACTGACTCTACCACATTATATTCTGACTATATTGGTTTGGCTTCACGTTTTAGCTCCAACTTCCAATGGGTAATGGCATATGTGAGAAGCGATTCTAGTCTTTTGAACAGATCTTGATGTGATTCTCAGTACTTGAAGGACTGCCTCTTCCTATATATATCTGCCTGGAAACTGAGGGCTGTGTCCTACCAATATAAAGTGAGAGAGCATGGGGCAGGGCCTTCTTGGTTGTGGCATCCTGTTTGTAGAATACTTTCTCCTTGGAGGTCCAAATGGCGTTGACATTAGGTTTCTTTTCAGTACCAACTCAAAGCATGACTTTTTGTTCAAGTCTTTGGGAATTAGTTTACTTTAAACTGTACAATATGTGCATGGTCTTACATTATTGCAGCGTTTAAAGTTGTTTTGGCCACTGTTTTGTTTAATATGTGTGAAAGTCAGTGTGGTGTACTGGTTTGAGCTTTAGATTACGACTCTGGAGGCCAAGGTTCAAATTCATGCTTTGCCATGGTACCCCACTGGGTGACCTTGGATAAGTCACACACTCTCAGCCTCAGAGGAAGGCAAAGACAACCCCCTCTGAACAAATCTTGCCAAGGAACCCCCATGGTACATTCACCCTAGGGTAACCAGAAGTCATAAACTGCTTAAAGAAACACAACATCTTTGTTAAATTATTTATGGTTTAATCTGGAAGTGCTTTAAATTATAAATTGTACACTACCCTGAGAACCTATGATAAAGAGATGGATAAAAATATTTCAATAAATAATAATGAAAATTCTAGTTAATATCTGGCTGATTCCCCACTTTGTAAGGCAAACGCAGTTGCTGTATGTACACTTCTTCCAGAACATCCACTAAAATATTTCTGTGCATAAATGTGAGATCTCTGGCTCAGTTAAGGTTCCATGGTGCATGTACATACATGGCTCTTTGCAGATCTGTTCTTTGTCCCCATGCCACATATTTGCTGCAAGAAATGCTGGTGTAATAGCAACTTACATATCACAGTAGTGTGTCATGGCGATGTGTGGCCCTGGAGAGGTTGCTAGACTTTACCTCCCACAAACTCACACCATCTGCTATCCTGACTAAGGCTCATAGGAGTTGTAGCACAATAACCTCTCAGGGTGGGGAGGGTCTAACATTCCCTATCTCGGCTGTACTGCATCAAGTGTGGAGTTTCCCTTATGCAATGTATGTCAGGAACATACATATACTGAGTGAAATCCAACATCCCCTCCACTTGTAGAGATACATTGCATCAACACAATATAACTCCCCGTGCAGAATAGCAACGTTACACAACACATATCAGTGACTGGATATTGTGCAATATGCAGTGTTCAACCAAAATGTGCAATGCACAACTAGAATGTGCAGTGCACAACTGGGGTGTGTGACGTTGCTGTATGCACACCTCCATTTTCCTTGCTGTCAGCAGAACGTATTTGTTGTGCTATGGCCAATAATTTGCCCCAAATGCATAGCGTGAGTTGCACATGTGTATCTCAGTAAGAGAATGCAAGCCATTGTAATATACTTGGGAGTTATCCTCAATAGTTCAAGCACCAGATTCTGTCTGATCTTGGAAGCTAAGCAGGATCAGCCCTGATTAGTTCCTGAATGGGAGACTGCCAAGGAATATTCAGAGAAGGGTATATTCAGAGAAGGGCAATGGCAAATCACCTCTAAGTATTCCTTGTCTAAGAAAACACCATGAAATTCATGGGGTCACCATAAGGCAACAGGTTACTTGAACACACGCATGTACGCGCTCACTCAAAGGCTGGAAAAACAGACATTGAAGAAAGGGCTTCCCTTAGGGTGGAAGAGACCATCTTGTCTGCATAGGCAAGTTTAGCCTCAGCCTCTGAAGCTGCAACTTTTATTTTCTTTTGGGACTTTTTGCCTTGTTTCTTACTGCCTCTTTGCAGAATTAACTCCAGGAGCTGCCCTTCTCCATCCAGCTGTGCTTCCTTTGGGTATAAAGGCAGGGCAGAACAGTTTCGACTGCCTCTCTTAGGGTGGAAGAGACCATCTTGTCTGTATAGGCAAGTTTAGCCTCAGCCTCTGCAGCTTCAAAAGTAACTTTCTTTTTGTTGACTTATTATCTAATGAAATACTATTGTTGAGGAGTAGTTTTCTTCCCATCTGGCACTATGTTTTGTGTCTGGGAAGAATCTAAGTTTTGGAAGATTACTGTAGTTCATATTATTTGTTTTGCTACATTTGTGATATTTTATATTTCATATTTCATTTGTATGATAGTCTGGATTTACATTGAAAAAAGAGCACAAAGAGATAGGGGTGAGTGTGTGTATTTATGGTTTATGGCTGTGTTGGGCCAATAGTCTGGGGTAATCAGCTCGTGCTTCCTCAGCAAGAGCTAATGGCATGAACCTCAATTCTGGATGTGGGTTCTTTTTTTCACATTGACCATTTCCACACTACACTGTTATAGTGCTATTATTCCACTTTCAACAACCTGTGGAATTCTGGGGTTTGTAGTTCACTGAGGCCAAAGAACTCTCTGGCTGAGAATTCTAAATACCACTCCCTAAACCCCAGGATTCCATAGGATGCTGAAAGTGGAATAATAGCACTGCAGCAGAGTAGGGTGGACATGGCCTTTGGGGGCTGAAACACTGAAAAGGGTAAGCACTGTGCACAACTGCCCTTTGTTTTAGTGAACTGATGGTGGTGGTGGTGGTGATGACAAGGGATGATTTCATAGCTGGATGTTTCAAGGCATTCCAGAGAGTTCCAAGAGCCATACAACAGTGCACCTGGATTTCAGATTGCCTATCCTGGTCCAAGTGAAAGACCAGGGAATGCAGGGCATTTATCTCTAGGGTGAGGGCGGCCTTCCAGATCTTGGACTGCAACCCACAGTATGCCTCACCATTGGCTGCTCTGACCATGACTGATGGGAACTGCAGTCTGATAACATCCAGAGGGCTATAGCTTGCCCACCTATCCCATCTAGGGATGTATAATATAGTGCAATGAGTATGCTCTGCATCTTGGCCAATCATTCAAACTCTGTCTTTTTCTTTTTTCTTATGGCTCAAGTGTTCTGTGATCCAAAAGCACCAATATGACTACCTCAGGGGACTGGGGAACACACAACCATATGTGCATGTGCTGAAAACTATACATAGATAAGAAGAAAGTGCTCTGTAGTATACCCGGTTTCAGACATTTAAAACATTTCACACATTTCATGCTTCCCAAAGTCCAATAGCGAAGCATGGTTGTTCTGTATGACAAGTTTTAGGAAAACAAACACGCACACCAAGGCAACAGGGCGAACTGTATACGTTGTTGTATTTATATCCCCACCCTTTTCCCAGTTCAGGACTCAAGGCAGTTTGCAATGCACTAATATATATATATTTAAAAATTAAACTACAAAGTAATTAAACCATCCAAAATTGAAAACTACTTTAAAATACAAACTGTTAAAAACAAAGTACAACGAAATAGAAATAGAATAAGATGTTGGATAGGTATATAAATTTGATTGTATATATTTCTTCCCCCCCGTTTCTTATATATTTATAAAAAGAAAGAATGAATATTTGTAAATATTGATTGTTATAACTTTAATAATAATAAAATTAAAAAAAAATAACAAATGGAAAATCCAGCACATTGTTTATGTGGAATTGACCTTGTGCAAGCAGTCTTGATCAAGCACTGTTGGCCTCCAGAAGTCCAAGTGACCCTGGTTTCAAGATTGAGTGGTCATTGATCCAAATTGAGGTCAGGGGAAGGCAACCAGGAAGAGAAAGAGAAGAAAGAAAGAAAGAGAAAGAAAGAAAGAAAGACAAAGGAAAAACCACTGGCACCACAAAGTACTAGTCTCAGTCACATAGACAAGCAGTCAGTCGTCTGTTCAAAGGCCAATGGCGGTGACCTTTTAATTCCTTTGTGAAATGAAAGCAGACATTCCAGCAAGTTCTCTGACTTGCTGCCTCAGCAAATTGAAGCTGTTTATTTTATAAGAGGATAGGCGTTTGCTTTGACACAAACAAAATATTTTTGCTTCCCACAGTTTTCTGCCTCCCTTCATTCTTTAGTTGTTTCAGCCTCCTAATTCCTGTGTTTGAACATTGATTTTTATCATGTATCAAATAGCAACGTGCTTTTTTTAATAACACCCCTAATTTCTAGAGTGATAAGGAATATATAAATAGAAACCTAATGTGCTTAAAAACATACTACATTGACTCTTTTTTTCCCCCATGATCACATTATTGTGGCAGACTGTTAAAATTTGTTTTGCGTGCCTACAAATGTTGCAATATTAGAAGTCCCAACGTGTCCAGATCTTTGGCAAGATGATCCTGTGATCTGCATGGTTGTTGAGATGTGCTTTCAAGTCAACCCTGACTTACCATGACCCTATCATAGGATTTCATTTGGTCAGCCAACAGTGTGACTCAGTGAGAAACTTTTGATGATATGGCCATGATTGCACCCTGAAACATGGCCGTTCAAGTACATTTACCCAGCCTTGATGCACATAAATCATACTGTCCAAATATGACCTATACATGTGAAATTCACTGCACATCAAACTCAGATCATGCAACTGACTTCCAAAGATTTTTTGAAAAATTGTGTGATGCATGCCTATACATGCTTTATTTGACCTATTTGAACAGCGCACCCCTCTATGGCTGGCAGGTACCAATAGGGATAGGGCAAGAAGCTATGTTTGGGTGGCTAGAGGGATAAGACAAAACAAGAAACAAGAACTCTAAATACGTAAAATACATTCTAGCAGTAACAGATTGGGAGGAATTGTTTGAGAGCCAGCATGGTGTAGTAGATTGAGCACTGAATTACAATCCTGGAGGCCTGGGTTCGATTCCCTGCGTGGCTATGGAAACCCACTGGGGAATCTTGAGTGTATCACACACTTTCAACCCCGGAAAACACTGTGATGGGTTGGCCTTAGGGTCACCATAGGTTGGAAACAACTTGAAGACACAACAACAACAACAACAACAACAACAAGTAATTGCTTGAAAACTCTGACAACTATATTCTTGTTGCCATCAGTTCCCCTGGTACAAATAACAATCTTCTTGTAGTAGCCACATCTAGAAGTCAATTGTATATAGTTTATTCTGGAAAAAAAAGCCCCACTGAATTCAGTGGGAATTATTCCTAAGTAAATGTTCATATGTTTGCAGCCATAATCTACTCTGTCCTTTCCTGCGAGTTCCTGACCATGGCCACTGAAAGATACAGGAAATAAGAATACTCTTATCCTCTGGATAGTGTAGGCCCATAAGTGTGCCTATTTGAGGTGAGCTTCTGGAATAGGAATCTGAAGTCCAGTCCTAAAATGGCTGATCTGGCTCAGAAAGGCAGGAGAAGGGAATACACCAAGGGATGATTGTCCTGGCTGTGCTGCTTTCTTCAGCTTCATGCTGAGGGCATTGGATTCAGATAAATGGGGTGGGGTGGGGGATTGAGGGTGAAGAGATGAAGCACTGAGAGGGCACAGCAGTCTCAGTGTTGACTGCTATTCAGCAATCATCTGTCTCCTTTTCTTAAGCCTATTTAGTGTAATCCATCTCGTGATACATTTGTCCTTAAGAATGTCTGGCTCATTTTGCTTGTCTGTCTGCTTGAACTGGCAATACCTGCAAGGAGGGGCTTTTGTCTCTCTTCTTCCCCATCTCCACCAGAGCTTAGAAGCATTACTTTCAGTGGGCTACAAACTTTCTGGATACCTCCTCTTTATAGGCCAGCATGGTCAGGGGTATTTAGGGGTTTATAGTCCAAAGAGCTAATTGTACTGAATTCCAGTCTGTTCATGATCTCATAATCTAATGTCAGATCTTTGGCTGTGTGCTGGGAAGTTCTCTTTTTACCAGCATTTAGTACAGGGCAGGGGAATTTTTGATTCTCTAGGGCCATTTCTGCACTATACTGTTATAATGTGATTATTCCACTTTCAGCATCCTATGGAATCCTGGGGTTTGCAGTTTAGGGAGGGGCATTTAGAATTCTGAGCCAGAGAGCTCTTTGTAAACTACAAACACCAGAATTCCACAGGATGTTGAAAGTGGAAAAATAGCACTATAACAATATAGTGTGGAAATGGCCTGTTTTGAAGCCAGGCTCCTATCATTGTCCCTGCTGCCAAGGCTAGCTGGATCTTTCTGGTAGTTGAAGTTCAAAATATTTGGTTTCCCAGTCCTCCTGTAGCAGGTCCATTGCCTTTCCTCCTACTTCAGGAAAGTGAGTTACATGCATTAGCAGCATGCACGTAGGATACTTCCACATTTACCCCACTGGGATTATATCCCTTCCATGCAAGCCTTGCTAACTTCTGTCTGAGACACCTGGGTGGCAGAGGTGATGAGTAGTGTAATTATATGGTGCAGCCACATTCTCCTATGTACACACCTGTGTTGTCTAGTTCCCTCATGGTTAAAACTGAGGCAAAACCATTGCCTTCTAATCTCACTGGCATGACCTCATCATAAAAGAGCTTGATTGGTATCCTGTCCATAACTTATAATGGTATGAGTCTTCACAACTCACTTTTTTCAGAGTCCTACTTTTGGTTGTTGCTGAGGTTAGAATTGTGTTCTGACCGTGCAATGATCAAACCCCACTCCAAAACCTACCTTGTAAGCAGTGCAGCCCAGCAACATGTGCTATCTTCCTTCAGCTGGTCACGCTGCAAGGATATCATCTGCACGGACATCCCATGGACATCTTGGAATCTTTGCAATGCTTATCACAGTGCATCTAGTAATAGGAAAATAGCTGGAGGTATCCCTACTCTTCTCCCCCTCCCCCCGAAAAAAACAGAAATGTCCATATTAGGAGGGACAGCACTGTTTAAACAGTAAGGTTTTTTGGTGTAGCATTGAAGACATAGCTATGGAGATGTAGCTACTTGATATGCAGGATATTGGTCCATTGTTTTAGGAAAAATTAGGAAGTTGGCAAGTGCTATTTCCTGGATGATAATGAATATTAAAGGAAACGATTTATAGCTATTCTGACCTTCATATTTGCATTTGTTACAATGTGACCCTGTTGTAGTGGTTCAGATCCTACATTTAAAAATGCAAAAAACTCATTTTTCCTTTAAACATATACTTCAAGTCACCTCTTGACTTATGGTGAAACTGAATTTTGTAGGTTTTTCTTACACAATGAATACTCAAAATGAATGCCAGTTCCTTCCTCTGAAACATAACCTACAGCACTTGGTATTTGTTGGCAATCTCCCATTCAAGTACTAACCAGGGGTGATCCTACTTAGCTTCCACAATCAGATGGGATCTGGTGCCTTTTGAGTATTTAGACCAACACACACTAAAATGATTTAAAAGAAGGAGGGACCCTTCCTCCAAGGCTTTTGTTTGAGATTTTTATCTTGATGTAGTATGCCAAGTAGCAAAAGAATTTTGTGTATTAGCCTGACCTAACATCATAAAGCTTGATTGTTTTTCAATCAAAAGAGACTTAAAGAGTAATTGGAATTCTTAATCTCAATAACAATGCACAGTTAAACACCAAATTACTTGCCTTGAAGAGATGCACAACTGTAACTGAAGGATGAAATGTTGGGAAAGAGTTTGGGACATTGATCCAAAGCCCAAGAGAGGTCAGGAGAAGAAGAATAATTTACAGAGAAAATGCCATTTCTAGTCTGAGGAAAAAGATACTCCAAGGGATTTAGGACAATTTAATTTACCAGGAAAAAAACAAAAACAAAGAGGAGACACAATAGAGGTTTATAAAATTATACAAAGGATGAGGCATGAGTAGAGTTTACTGTTAAGACATTCTGGGAAATTAAAATGGTTGCAGCTACTGCTGCCGATCAAATTATAAATTGATACCAATGGAAACAAGTACAAGCCAATCATAAGTGTATTCACTCAGAAATAAGTGCCAGTTACTTATCCCATTGAGTGAGGCATCTGTATAAGACGGGAGCATCAGAAGGTACTTTCTGAGGGACCCTGTCAAACCTGAAGCTAGCCAGGGCAAGGAGAAAAGAGATATATTCCCCTCTCCCCCTTTTCCCTGTATTATCAGAATACATGAACATGGGAACATCCTATGAAATTGATTGGCAGTTCCTTGTGAACATGGGAAAACTGAAAATAACTCCCCGTTGCCCCACCCTGTCATTCTCTTATAGAGATCTTCCCCTTCCTATTCCCTTGCAGAACGAAAGGGAATGGGGTGTGAGGAAAGCCTCATGTGAGCCTTCCTTTCCCCCACTGGAACTCCCCCTCCCATTCCTATGCATTTTGCCCTGGCATAGAGAACTCTTGTGAGCCTTCCCCCCACCCCCAATTCCCCTCCGTTTTGCATGGGCATGGGAAGGGGCAAGCTCCAAAGGGGGGAAGGAGTATGCATCCAGGAACATCACAGTTCAAGAACATCAAGAGGGCCATATAATTCCAACTCTCAGATAAGCTCATGGCAAGGGGAGGGATGAGGCTCCTTGTAAGCCATGATTAAAGCTGGAGCTAGCCCTGGTGAAAATGATTATCCAGTAGGGAAAAGCTGGGCTCAACTAGCCAGCAATGGGGCAAGCAGTCTGTAAGGGAGAATTAGTGAAAGGCAGAAAATGGTAGATGAAGTAGACTTGGAATGAAGCAGGAGGAGAGACCTAGGTGCTGGTACCAGGTTTTATATCTGGAGACAACCTGAGTCAGAAAATATATGTATGTCACCAAATCGTCCAGAAACTATCAGACCTTAAGAATCCATGATTGTACCACTTGTTATTTCTGTAACATCTCAGAGGTAGATGTTTTGTTTCTGCGGCTAGAAGATGCTGGTTGTGGACCCTGATAATAAGTGGTTCATTTTCTGGTGCCATTTGGACAAATGTGTACAGAAAAGACAAGTAAAGCCAGAGTTTGGGAAACATACTAGCAGGAGGTGATTTCCCTACATTAAGACCACACAGCCATTATGTTGTGGAAATGCATACTTGTAGCAAAAGCACATTGCTAGTTTGATGCCCTCTTGGAAACAACAAAGCTAGGGCCTCGAAGTAGCATTTTTAAAAGAAAATTTAAATGTGTTTATGATACAAACACATTATACAACACCACGTAACATAACATACCTGAAACTATACATCTACACAATGACACACCTGATCCATAGCTCCCTCCATACTAAAAACCATCTGAAAATAAAAAGACCCCTCCAAAAAGAAAAGCACAGTTATAACTAGCACATCCAGTATAAAAATTGGTTTCCAGTGCTTCCAAGGTAGATTATAAGTCATAGTTACTAACTGAAACTTCTATAAATCAACTCTCAGCACAAAAATAATTTCCATTACTAAATTGGTTGTATATTACTAATGAAATCCTACAGTTAGTATGTTATTCTCTTTGTCCTGTAAAAAACAGATTAATGGATCCCAGTTTCTCACAAATGTTGCCAATGCTTTTTCTCTTATCAAAAATGTTAATTTGTCCATTTCTACTAAGTCAGAGGAAGCAGCATATTTTGGACAAAATTTTTGTCAGGCCACCTCAAATTTGCAGCCTCATAGTAGAGTTGGCTTTGATCTCACAACAGAATATGGATCATCACCTGCTGTGTTTGCATTTGTTTCCATGGCATTTCCTTCCTAGCTGCCTCCCCTCCACAGTGACCCATTGACCGTTGTTTAAATAAAAAAAACAAATCTTGTCACAGTAAAACCCTACCTAGATGCATGGAAAATCAGGCTGTCAAGGCAGAGCTGTGCTTTTTTGGGGTTGTTTTAGAGTTAAGTTACAGTTGTTCTATTTGCTTGTACATAAATTCTTCCTTCTCTTGGTATCCTGTTTCAGGCCTGCCTGCAATGCAATTCCCATTATGCTTTTGTTTTAGTTCTAGTAGTAGTGGTTGTAGTAGCAAATGATGATGATGATGATGATGATGATGATGATGTGCAACAACAAGAAGTAATATCATTAGTGGTGGCAGTAGCAGTAGATAAACAAAGACGGAAGAAAGTTCATGAAACATTGAAACTTGCAAATTGAGATTCAGCACCTCTGGGAAAAGGAAACAATAGTGGTTCCAGTGTTGATAGGCACTCTGTGAGCAATCTTAAAGAGACTGACAAAACATCTGAATGAAATCACCATAGATAGGGTCAGAACTGCAAAAAGTGACAATCTTTGGAACATGCCACAATATCTGGTGATACCTCGCTGATAAATTGAGCCAACATGGTGTAGTGATTTGAGGGTTGACTAGAACCCTGGAATAGCAAGTTTTGAATCCATGGAAACACGCCAGGGTTAAAATCTCTACTCAGTCATGGAAACCCATTGGGTAAGCCACATTCTCTCAGCCTTAGAGGAAGGCAATGGCAAATCCCCACTCAGCAAAGCTTGCCAAGAAAAAGTTCCTCTTAGGGTTACCATAGTTGGAAATGACTTGAAGTCATTCAAGAAAATGCAAGAGATCTTAGATAGAATCTATATCACTGATGGTCTAAAATTCTACTCAGTAGCATCTGGTAGACTATAAAACCAAGGAGGAGAAGTAATAGTTGTAGCATGCATTGATTTTCACTGTTTCTAGCTGAATGTTGCTCTGTTAAATCAAAGTTACCTTAAGCAAGAATTATGAATATGTTCAAATAGTTGTGTGAAGGTCTTCTTTGTTGTTTTTGTTTTGTTTTATTTGGTTTGGTAATTAAGGTTGGTTTCCTGCCAAAATAATGTTATTGAAATTAATGCTTACAGCAAGAGAGAAAGAGATAGGAAATGGACAGTTTCTGTCTCAAAAGTGCAGGAAACACAAACAGCCGTAAGTCATCCTTGGCATTCATGTGTTAATGGGTTGTTTTCTGACATTTTCTAAAAGTAGATAATAATCGCAATCTTGAGTAGCAATTATATGGAAGTGGGTTGAGCAGTTTTTTTAAGGACATCCTTTTATGCTTATTTTAAAATGATATTATCTTTGATTTTTTTTAAAAAAAATGTGTCCCATTACCAGCTATATATACTAAATGGCAGGGTTTTAAAATTTTCATATTGATACCCATAAAACATTACATTAATCCATCCATATGCAAAATATAAAGTACTGACTGATTAATTTTCCAAATTTTTGAATGTCTGCAGTTCCCAACTGAAGGCAAACATGAGCTATCTGTACTTGGTAACCTTTTCAAGATGATAATTTCAAATTGAAAGAAGCTGTTGGTGGGCTTCCTAAACCAGTGTCCTTCTGATTGTTGTAGAGGAGGATAAATAGGCATGCTGTGATTCTCTACTATTTTAATATAGTCACTCTTCCGTATCTGTGGATTATGTGTCTATAGATTCAACCAACTACAGCTTGAAAATATTAAAAAAAAGTCCAAAAAGCGGACTTTGGTTTTGCCATTTTATATAAGGGATACCATTTTACTATATCATTTACATTATGAGACTTGAGCATCCACAAATGTTCGGGGGGGCACCTGAAACCAACCCTAGTGCATACCAACGGCCCACTGTATGCGCTAATCAAGGTAGTCCATGATCTGAAAGAGGGCAGCTACTTCATCCTGAAATGATGGGGAGAGAGGCCTCCCCTGACTTGGACCAAGAGCTGCGGGTAGTACTAGTTATGTATGCCACAGGATGTGATTATAGAGTATTTGTATTTTCATGCGCCACACAAGACATGCTGTTCTACATCTTGAATACGGGAAACAGCACTACATATTAACATGAAATTACTTAAATCTCTTGAAGAACCATAGCCTCCAGCTGTCCCAATTTAGCAAAGATAGTCCTAATTAATTCTCTGTTGTCCCGCTTTTCCAGCTGCTTTTAAAATGTCCCAGTTTCTCTCTCTGTCTCCCACTTTCCTCTATGTCCTCAGCTTATCTCAGTTGCTGCAAAGTGAGTCCAAAATTTTAAAAAAATGTTTATATTCAATTAATTCAGCAAGAGGGAGAGGAGAGGTGGGGGCAGAATCTTGCCCTTCCCAGGAGGCTCAGGCAAAAGCACACTGCTGCAGCCTCTCCTAGCTTGTTTCTTCTTCCTCATTTAATAACTTTTGGGATCCTGCCCTCACTTTGATTTTGCTTGGCTACATATGCTCTCATTTTCATCTGTGAAATGTTGGAGGGTATGCAACACAGAACAATATCTGGTGTTAAAAATATCAAACAGTGAACTTCAGTGAATGGGCCCAGGCTTGTCCTGGGCTTTGACAAGGCTCTGAATGTGCTCTTAGCTCCAGAATTAAAGCTAGCATAGCCAGTTATCATTGAGACCTTCTGGATTTGCCTCTTGTACAACAACACATATGGAATGCTGAAGTAACACACATTCTCTCACTTCATGACAGTCTTTTACTCCAAGTCTCAAGTCTTTACCTCAAGTCTCAAGTCCTTGAAGATAATTTCAAGTCAAGTCTCAAGTCTGGAAGTCAACTTTATACCCCAACCAAAATTCCAGAATTACTGGACAAAACCAAATAAACTCAGTTTTAACATTTAAGCAGAGTCAGGTCTCCACATTTGTGATTTTTCCATCTGCAGCTTTGGAAGTGGGGAATAGGATCCTTCTTACTCCTCGTTACTGACGCTTCAAACGCTTTAGAAGGAAGGATCCTTTCTCCTTAAATCTGTTGCCTAACATATTTGCTGTTCCCTTCTGAGAAATGCACCATGCACACTGGGGGTGAGTCTTGTCTTCTGCTCTTGGGAAAAGTTTTAGAAGGCTCCTCGAATATGCAGCAAGGACACACTGCTGAGCAGACCTCAAGCCCATTGCCTAACCCATTTGCTGTTCCCCTCGGAGAAAGGCGCCTACACTTTGGGCTTGAGATAGATTGTCATGTGACCAGTACGCAAAAAGAGATGGAAGTGTTGTTCAAAGTCATACAGTTTCTGGATGAATGTGTTATGTTGCTGAACCAAATGCAGCAAGTCAATCACTAAAAATATACAAGTCTCAAGTCAAGCCGAGTCAGTGCGAGTCACTGAAGTGACTTAACTCCAACTTAAGTCCAAGTCTATTGACTCGAGTCTGCATCACTGCCTCATGAGGGGAAATGAAAAGCACTCTACCTCCCAAATCTTCATTCCTATGTAACCCTAAATCATTGCTTGTTGCCCAGTGGTTCACGTTAGGGATGTCCTTGGAGTGAGAAAGAAAGCAATTGTATCTGTGGATTATGATATGTGTGCCGCCCTCCCTCCCCCAAAGAACTCTGTTTCTGGACTCATATGCCTCTGACAAATGCTGGTCCAACTATTTTCTTGCTAAGCCTCAAAGGAAAGAGATGCAATAGCCTCTCTCAGCTGCTTGTCTTATTTTTCAGCTAGCTACAAGGTTCTTTCTTCCTAATGTTTATTTATCTGCAATTTTTATGTCACTCTAAGAACTCAGCTCCCAAATGAGCAAAATGCTCAGAATTTCAAAATTCAGCAGAGGCCTGCAAAGTGGAAAGATCCAGTCTCCAAGAAAGGCAAACAGAACTGTGCCAGGATGACAGCTGAAAGTAAAATTTCAGCACCTACTGGGCCTCCCTGAATGAAAACAAAAACAGAGCTGGAAGATGTGATGCTTTTGTGAGTGAAAAATGTGGTGGAGGGAGGGTTTTGTAACATGAGTGCAAGTCTTCTTAACAGGATAAGTGTCAATTTTATTACAGGTGAGCTTTATAGAAAGCTTATGAATAAAAGGCCATGCCCTTTTATTTAGACATAAATATCCCATTGTTCAAGGCAGTTATCTGTATTTATGAGCTCTCCAAGGACGTTCTGAGTTACCTGCTGAACAACAACCAGAGAAGGGCAAGAAAATCAGGTTTCCACTGTGGTTCAGCTGATGGATTAGTCTGAAAGAACAATGTCTTGGTTGTTGTAGTTGTATGTTTTGTTTTTTAGTTTTATCTTCTGCCCTCTTATTATTACAGATAACCTGACACTAAGCCTGTACCTCTAATTTGTTGGTCTTCTGATGATTAAAAATTATTAAGAATTGACAAAAGGCTCTGTGTGCCCTTTCATTTCCTATCAAGCCGAAGCTGCTGTGTGGCATCAACAGACTCGCCTCATGCATGGTCACTGCTCCATGAGCATGAACTACCTTTCAATTTGAGCAAGATTGGGGATGGTGATAAAGCACACATGGCCCCCAACCACCACTTAAAAAACAAACAAACCCGTGAGAACATTAACTTCATTGGCCACGTAGCCAATGCTTGTATCAGCATTTTCTTTATTTATTTTAGTATAATGAGAAGTGCATGAGAGGGCTGATAGGGGAATCAAAGAGCCAAGTGTTTCTTCAAAGGGTGGCAGTTTTAAAGCAGAAGGTGAAAGAGAGAGGGAGTAGTCTTCATTTTAGGCAGCAGCCTCTGGCCTCTTGATAAGGGGCAAAAGTGCCAGCTCTAGGCTGATGCCCACCTGATCACTCATTTGCTACAGTGAGCATCCACCTGCCATCTCCCTCAGTTTGCCCCACCAAACAGAGGCCATTTCTGCACTAGACTGTTCTAGTGCTATTATTCCACTGCCAACATCCTATGGAATCCTGGGGTTTGCAGTTTAGGGAAGGACCTTTGAGGAAATGGCCAGAGAGCATAAAGGCAAGGCAAGTGTGAGTAGCTGCTCTCAGTTTTGGTTACTCATACTAGTAATATACTTTTGGAAGTGCACAAACTTGATTGTGGCTTATCTACCAAATAAAGTCCAAACAAGGCAGACAATTGTGCTGATCCATACCTATATATGTGTTTATATATGGATATGTACATGCCACAGTTCAAGGTTTTCCAGTAGCTTTATTTTCCTAGCCTGAAGGAAACACATTTCATCTCACAGCCAGCCCATTAGGACCTGGATTGTCTTGGTAGACCCTTTGTGGTGGTTGAATAGTGAGTGAACACTTAGATAAATCCCATTGATTCAACTGGTTTCCTCTAATTGGGACTATCAGCATGACTCAGGCCCAGTTCTTCTGCAGGAGCCATCTTCAACAAGGTTAATGAGTTTTAATGGCCCATTCGAGACCAAGCCACCCCCAAAATACCTGGTTTTGGGAGGGTAGCTCAGCAATGTACTATTACACATTACCAAATCAATTATCATGTCACATATCTCCATATCAATTTATCAACAATATTTAAGCCTTCCTCAATTCCAGACCTATAATTATGCAGGAGAAAGAAAAAGTTAACTTTAATCTGTAAACCTATTAATGAGGCAGTGGCAAACACACAGACACATACACACACATAAATTGAAGAAGCAAGCAAGCCCTTTCAAACCTTGAAACCTAAGCCCCTTATCTATTCATCTCTGTGGATTTCTCTCCCCTCTCCCCTTTTTTATTGCTTCCAAGAAATTGTAACAACTTATTTTGTGTCCTCCCATTATTTATTTTCTTTGCAGCAACAGCTCATTGTAAAGCTGGCCTCTGGAGATCATGGGTGGGAAAAATATTCCATTTAAGAAAAGTCAGTAGGAAGGGAGGGTTGTGTGTGCGCGAGTGTGTCTGTGTATGATATAAGCAGCTGATTCAGTGCTCTTGAAATGTATCTGGGGAGGAGGAAGAGAGGTAGACAGTGATGATAAAAAAGGATAGAAAAAGAGAAAACTCCCAACAACATACCTTTCAACTGCCCCAATTTGTTTGGGATAGTCCTGATTAGTCCTCTGTCATCCCCCTCAATTGCTGCAGAGTGATTTCAAAGCAAATAATAATAATAATAATAATAATAATAATAATAATAATAATAATAATAATAATAGTAATAATACATTGCACTCAGTGAATTCAGCAGGAGGGAAAGGAGGTGGGGACAGAAACTCACCTTTCCCAGAAGGCTTACGGTAGGTAAATGGAAATTGCTGCAGCTTCTCCTAGCTGCTGTGTATTTCCTCATTAATAATTTTTAACAACTTTTGCTGTCTTGACCACACTCTGATATTCCTTGGCTAGACATGCCCCAGTTTTCATCTGTGAAATGTTGGAGGGTATGTAGTAATAGTAATAGCAGGAATCCTGCTTTGCAATTATGAATGTATAACCTGGCATTATATACTCATGTGTGTTACATATTCATGGTTCCTATGTAGCCCCTAGTTTAGAGGCTATGTGAGGACAGTGAAAGTCCCCCAAAGTCCACTTACTGGGCAGTAGCTGCTGCAGTTGATGGGTCTCTGTTAACATCTGTTGCTTAGAAAACAGCTGGCTTCCATTCCCACCCACCCCTTGCATGAATGATCTCTGGCATGACCCTACTTCTGCCTGTCACAATGGAGCTTACTTGCCCAGCTTCTCTCTTCACAACTATCCATCTCTGTTTTTGTCACCAGACTTTGCGATACCGTTATGGAACACAGTCACAGGCACCCTGTTCCAGGTGCAATCTGGCAGCCATTAGAATGAGAAAAGCTGAACTTGACTATGTTTTTTTGTTTGTTATTTGTATCCCGCCTCTCCATATGGATCGAGGCGGCGAACAACTTACAAATAGCATGTATTTCGAAACATTTCTATACATGCCCCCAACAAGCTGGGTACTCATTTTACCGACCTGCGAAAGGATGGAAGGCTGAGTCAACCTTGGAGCCAGGCAGGATCGAACTCACAACCTTGTGGCTTGCAGTACTGGCATTTAACCACTGCGCCACCACGGTTCCATTTATTCTCTTATCTCGCTGTTAAAGAAACAGAAGCCTCTGTTGCCTTTCCTTTTGCCTATTTGTCCTGGAAACTAACACCAAAGAAGAAAGTTGAAATGGTCAAAAATTAAAAGTAGGCACCCTGATGTAAGTTGTACTTCACAATGGGTCTTGGATTCATGAAGGTCAAAGGCTATTGCGTCAGTACTTGGAAATGTTATCCTTTGGATTACAAATCCCAAACTTGCTCAGCTAGCACAGCCTGTTACTTTTTGGACTAAAGTTCCCAGAATCCAACAGACCAAAAGAGTAACGTTTTGACTTTGTCCTGAGTGCAAGTCAGAGCCCTCATGGTAATCCTCTATATAAACTCTTAAACATTTGTGTTTCCTGCCCACTGAGACCATTTGCCCAGTTTTTTAAAATTCTTTACAGTGTAGGAGCTCTGCTATAAACTCCTCCTGTCTCCCAAACAAGATTTTCTTGGTTTTCTTCTGTGGATAAGACTTCCCTCCAGAAACAAAGGGATGTGCGTGTGGATATTCTTGCCCTCCACATCATGAATTTTACCCTCGCCAACATCAAATGTACCGTTATCATCATCATTTTGAAAGCACCCTTCCTTCATCCAGAGATTTCAAAATAGTATAAAAAATAAGACTACATAATGGTTATAAACCTTAAAATTCAATACAGTGGGCTCTCCACTTTTGCAGGTTCAACACTCATGGATTTGATTATTCATGAGTTATTTTACTTTATTTATTAAAAATATCTTAACCTATTTGCCCCTGCCATGGAAAAAAATACCTACCGTATTCTCTAGGAACCTCTAGCTCCTCCAGCACAATTCTGTGGTCTACTTCCACCAGAAGTGGAGGGCCTAGAGATGCCAAACAAATGTTCTCAGGTTTAAAAAAATAGTATTCATGATTTTCATATTTATTCCTGCTTTTTCCCACTTTCTTGGGGGTCTTGTGCCCCAACCCTTGTAAAAATGGAGGGCTCACTGTCAAGGAAAAAGGGATACATTGAGGCAATAAAATATAAAAATGGCAAAACCAACTAGCTAATATGCCCAGGCAAATTTTTAAATAAGTCTCAAACATCGAACCAAAAAGATAGTAAAATAGTACCTGTCATACATCTGTTAAAAAGGTCTTTCAGAAATGCTTGTGTGTGTGTTCATGCATGCATTTTCACGCCTTCAAGTCATCCATTGACTTACAGCAACTCCATGAATAGCCTAGAGTTTTCTTAAACAAGGAATACTCGGAGGTGTTTTGCCAGTTCTTTCTCCTGAAATACAGTTTATAGCACTTGGTATTCATTGGTGGTCTACCATCCAAGTACTAAGCACTGCTGACCCTGCTTAGCTTCCAAGATCAGACAAGATCTGGTACCTTTAGGGTATTAGACCCCTTTTTTCACAATCAAGACTTCAAATAGAACTTCAAAGGGAACCTCCATGATAGACTATATACTTTTTTGGATCAGACCACCTAATCCAGAATCCTGTTTCTCATTGGGCAGACAGGATGCCCATATGGATGACAAAGAAAGGAACACATAATGTTGGATTTTAAAGGAATGTACTACATTGGATGGCTCCTATAAAATCTGGAATAAATCCCAGGATAGACTCACCACACACCTGACAGGGAAATCACCAGTTGCTTCTGAAACAGCTCTCTCCTGCTATCGCGTCCTGCAGCTTGCATGCAACTAGTCCAAACAGTTTTGTCACCATGACTGACAGGTGCTAAAAGACAATGTGGGAGACTGAATGTAGAGCCCTCCACCTTGCTTGAACACTTGATATAAAGTCTGGTTCCAGGTCCAGCACTTCACTAAGCACAACAAAGCTACTGCTTATGAGAGCAGATCTGAAATGTCATAAAAGGTAGCTGCTGTTACTGCTGCTATTACATGTTGCTGCTCAAATGTGGAAAATGTGCCTGTGGGATTTCCTGTCTCATATATCAAACTAATTTTATTCCTTTTGGATACTATGTACCTTGTCTTGGATGGGCAGGGAGCAAGTTAGGTGCATTTTGCTGAGCAGCCTCTGGCAGCAGTATGTTTTGGACCATTGCTGTCTGGATCAAAAAAGTAACAGCCCCAGATATAGTGATGGGGCACAGTCACACCCTAGAGATCCAAGGTGTTATCTATGCCCCTGTGTTGCCGAAGGAGCTTGTCTCCTTGTCCTTTAGAGAGAGAGTGTGTGTCTCCATTACCAAAAATCAGGGTCTGCCTTGAGGACTTAAAGAATATTCTCCATGCTTTTAGTTCAGACAAGGGCATATCAAGGGCCTGTACAGGCAATAATTTTTTATGGGCAGTGGAAATTGCTTCCCCTTAGTGCTACAGGGGCATTAGCCTCCTTCTGGCAATAATAATGTGATGACTTGACAAAGGTAGCAAAGAGGGTCATAGCTGTGCTGGAGGGGGAGATGGGGGGGTGAAAAACCTGTTCCCTTCAAGAGAAAGATGTTTTCTCTAGTTCAGGAGAAATAATGTACACGTATTTCAAAGAAAATGTTTGAAGTGGGTTGTTTGTTATATATATTTAAGTAATGGATCTTGAGATGAAGGAACATTGCTGCAGGAGTGGGTAGCTTTGCCTTGTACAGGGATACCTAAGTGCTCATCTCAGTACTGAAATAAGAATTAGTAAGTCACAAGTAAACAGAACAGTGAGAAAAAGAAAATAAGCAGAGTGGGTGGAATACAATAATGTAAAACTTATGACTCCTGTTTACTTTTCACCTGCATGCCCTCATTCTTTTGAGTTACACTGAATAAACTCAGTAAGACGACAGATGTTCTCCCAACTTCTTGTCCTCCTATAGGACATCTTCATTTTGAATTGAAGAGCTTTTTCCTAGTTGATATTTTTAAGCCAACCCTTTTAATGAACCAAGACATGATTGTTGACTTGTGATGTACCACCCCTAAATAATACAGGTGGGTGTGTGCATACATATACTGGCAATTTTTTTTAATCCAGTGGTTCTTAACCTGGGTTCCAGGGAAGCCCTGCCACTGGGCACCAGCAGCAACAGGAATGTGGCCGTGTGATGGTGGGGGGTGCAAATGAAGGAGCAGTTTGGGTGCGTACACCCACACCCCCTCATTGCCATGTCCTTGAAAGAAACAGGGCAGCAGGCATGCGTGCATGCCCAAACTATGGCTCTGAAGACCAGAGTTCGAATCCTCACTCAGCCATGGAAACTCACTGGTGACCTCAGGCAGGTTACATTCTCTCAGCCTCGAAGAAAGGCAAAAAGCAACAAATTTGCCAAGAAAACCCTCATGATAAGTTTGCCTTAGGGTTGTCATAAGTCAGTTTTCAAAAGGGAGAGACATGATGGTTGGAAATAACCTACCCCATCAGCAGCACTTTGTTGTTGTATGCCCTCAAGTCACTTCTGACTTAGGGCAACCTTAAGGTGAACCTATCACAGGGTTTTTTGAGTAAGATTTGTTCAGAGGGGATTTGCCTTTGAGGCTGAGAAAATGTTACTTGCCCAAGGTCATCCAGTGTCTGAGTGGAGATTTGAATCCTAGTCTCCTGAAGCCTGTAAGAAACAAATAAGTATTTAAATCTTGAGTTAGATCTTGGGGGTTCCTGGCATCAAATTATATTTACAGGGGGTTCCTGGTAAAGAAAAGGTTAAGAGCCACTATATAAGTAAGCAGTTACAGGGCCAGAAGCATCTTTTCCTCCGAAACCACTCTAAACAATACAGTCATACACCTGCATACTTTTGAGTGAATCCCACTATATTCAATGGACTTACCTACCGGATGAGTACTTACACAATTACAACCTCACATACACATACACACAATATCCTAAAAATACTATTCAGTGTTGTACAGTAGAATCCCACACATGCAGTAAGTGATTATCCTCTGTGCTCTCTAGAGAAAAACCTCCCTTCGTGTTCACAACATTAAAAATATAATAAGCATCCTTCATCAGACTGATGGGCTCTATTTATATATCAAGTCAGGAAGGAAGGAGGGAGAAAGGCAAGAGAGCTCCATTTTCTGATTTAGGATTTTGACTTTTTAATTGAATTTCCTCTCTCACAATCACTCAGCTGTCTGGGTCTGAGGCACAGATGAGTGGAGCTGCACCTGGGCATGATAGTAACAGCAATAGTGGGAATTTTGCAGAAGAGAGAGGTGAATGTGGTATTTAGCAGAAAAAGAGCACAGAAAGGGAGGAAGAGAAGGAGGGAGGGAGGGAGTTTTTTTAAAACTCGAACCTTCTTTGTGAAGGTCATTGGAGAATTAAAGCACATAGCAGATTAATGCTGAGCAACATTCTGGGATGGCATATTTTCCTGATTCCCATATCTCACATTCTGTTTTGCATATATACAGAAAGACACAGATGTTCTTGAGGCCACCTCAAATATTTTGCAGAATATAAGGGAGGGGGAGCATGAGTGCTTCTGTGTGTCTATGTGTCTAAGTTGCCTGTCGACTTACAGTGACTCCATGAATTTCATAAGGTTTTCTTAGACAAGAAATACTCAGATGTCATTTTGCCAGTTCCTTCCTCCAAAATAAAGCCTACAGCACCTGATAGTCATTGCTAGTCCCCCATCCAAGTATTAACCAGGGCTGATCCTGCTTAACATTCAATATCAGATGCTATCTAGAGTATTTAGCCATATGAGTCCTTCTAGCGTACATCAAAAGGATGCATATATTCCCAGTCAGAAAATCAACATTCTTCCAGTAGAGAGACAGGAGTATATATTTCTACAGTATATATGTACTCATCTCTTTAAGTAGGACTTGAGTGTAAAGAGAAAGGAAACATGAGTAGTATGTGAAGAATATGCAAGTAAGTGTAGAGTCTTTCACTGTTCTATAACTGCCATGGTACAGAAGATTGGTCAATTTTGCTTTTTATCTTTCCATAGTTGTAAACAAGTATACATTTTCCCATAGGGAGGCATATCCATTCATCTGTCCCTTTACGGTCTAGCCACTGAAGTCACATTCTGACAATAAACTATGTTAAGGTCCAATTAGTCAAGTGCAAATCAAGAAGGCTATCAAGAATGTTGAAGAGGTAATAGTGTAGTTTGGAATTTCTTGCCACATTCCTACTAAAATATTTCTAGTTATCTGATAGTCACATGATGTTTTGCAGCTTTCTTGAATGGAAAATACACTTTCACCTAGGACATTTTTGTGTAGAAATCATGCAGAGAATTGTTTTACTGTAGATTGTTGTGTGCCTTCAAGTTGTTTCCAACTCATGGCACCTAAGCTGCCCCTATTATGGGGTTTTCTGTAAATACATATAGTTTATGCATGCTCAGATGCTATCATTGGACAGGAAAAGTATTAGTTATGTAGGAAATGTGTAAAGTTTGGAAGAGTTCTTATAACTGTAAGTCCAGTAAGACCAGTATTTCTAGTGGTATTTTCCCAATTTTCATAGAGTGGGTGGTGGCAGAAGGTAAACTCTGGTCTACTGTTAAATCTATGGATGAGTAGATCTAGGAGTCTCTGAGTGACTTGTAACCCATCTTTTGCTCCTAACTGTTTAAACAAAGCAGCACAAACTGATTCCACCCTCTCTCACTTAACGGTAAAATGAAGAATATGTGGGGTAACCAAGACTAGACTTTTGTGTGGGAGGACTGGGAGTGCCATTCATTCATGGCAGTCAAATTCTGTTGTCGGGTGCCTTCAAGTAATTTCCAACTTATTGTGACCCTAAGGTGAACAACCTCTTAGGTGATTCTCTTGGAAAGATTTGTTCAGAGGGGGTTTGACATTACCTTCCCCTGAGGCTGAGAGAGTGTGACTTGCCCAAGATCACCTAGTAAGTTTCCATCACTGAGAACTCTGTTCTCCCCGAGTCCTAGTACAGTACTCAAACCACTACATCACATTGGCTCTCAAAACCAAATTATGGGCACATAATTCTTCAATTCTAAATCTGTGTCTTTTTCACTGGGCTCCAGTTAATGGATCCTGAGGTTCTAGTAAAAAACCAATTCCATTCCATGGGCCTGAAGTCTGCCCACCTGCAATGCACAACTACACTTTTGTTGAAGTACTGTATGGCAGGTGGGCAGATTTCAGGTTCATGGAGTTTACTTGGATTTTTATTCTTAGGAACCAACTCTTCTAGGAATATTCTCGAGACCGCGAGGAAATAATTGTGGTGGTGGAGGAAGAGGGTACGCACATGTACAGAGAAGCAGGGGGGGCAGAAATCTGCCAGGATATTTGGATTCCAGAATGTCTGGCCTTTTTTTTTTTAATATATGCCCGTTTTGTAAGCTCTGAAAAGATGCTGCTGTCAGCTTTTCCTCCCCTGGTATATGGGATTATGAAATTTTAATTATTATGTTTACATTCCATCTGAAAGTGCTTTTATTGTGACCAGCAGGATTAAAGGCCAGAGGACAGGTTTGCTGAGGAGGATAAACAAAATCAGAGTAATGTTCCCTCCATGGCTCTTTTTAGACACCTCTTTTCTTCTCCTAGGGTGGTAAAGGTTTCCATGGTTCTGATGTAGTTACAGTGTAATTAGAGCTAACCAGCTGCCTATGAAATAACCAAGTGTGTTTATCTATGCAATCGGAAACAAGGCATTGTAAAAGGGTAAATCATAAACAGATGGCCAGGCTGTCCTGTTAGGTTTGGGAAGGGGAGAGAAAGGAGGGAGGGAAAAAGCTCTAGCAGGGTGGGCACAAATCATGGGACTTCCAGTCTTGGATTATGGATCATACCACACAGAATGAAATTCAGTGCACTGCTTTGTGTCATAGTAAACCATTGCAAACCACATTGAGCAGAAAGGAGTGGCAGTACTTAATATCTGGCTGTGGTCTAGTCGGGACAGCTGTCCATTTTTCCAAGCATGCAATCCTAGAGTCCTATTGAGCTTGCAAAAGGGACTTGCCCTTAAACTGAATTATGGAAGAAAGTGCAAAATTGTGCTGTTTCTTCCAGATCCTCATGGACATGGATGTAAATGGAATTGTGCATTTATGCTGGGAGCTGGAATTTATGTGACCAGTGCACTGCAAAAGTACAACAGTGCATATATATTATCATTCTGCATTTCTCCTTCTCTCCAAAGAGCTCAGGCCTCTGTCGTTTTATCCTTACAGGAATTCTGTGAGGGAAGTTAGGCTGAAGGTTAGGATTGTCTCAAGGTAACTCAGTAACTTTTGTAGCTGTGGTATTTATTTTAACTTGCATAAGTTAAAAGGAATCACAGTTCCCACAAATGTGAATGCAATGTGGAATTGTTTGCTCTAAAGAGAAAATGAAAGTTTTCACACAGTTGGGAGAAAGAGCGTGAATGGTAAAGCCCCTCTGTGGCATATTGCTTGAAGCATAGTTTAGTCAATGGGATCATTCTAGAGTGATGTATCCTTTCCTGTACACAGTGAAATGAACTTCATGGGTTTACTCACAAGCAGGTACCTCCATCTCCATATATTATGTAATTATCAAGCCAGAAGGGCTTCTAAGTTAAGAGTATTACCCATCAAATAGGGAGGCAGTTTTAGCAAGCTCTCAGCACTTGGTGAAACCAAAGTCCCTGCTCTTCTCCCATTTCTTCCATCTGATAGAAAGGAGGATCAACCAATCATATATGCCCTTTGGTTGTAGGAATATTTGGTATCTATATCAAGCAGAGTGCAGCATAGCTAATATAACATGAGCTTGTGGTAGAAAATAGGAGAAAATTCTCAGGATGCTCTTCTAAGGTTAAAAAAATGGAAAACGTACACTTATTGTTTCAGGAAATCCATCTTGGAATAGGAAAGGAGAGAAACAATTATCTAAATTTCAGTAAAAGAGCCCCTAAAAACTGGCTCTCGTGTGTGGATATAAGCCATTCCAAAGCAGGAGCCTCATGGATGTTCCCTTCCCAGACAAAGGGCTAACTTTTGGAAAAAGGGGGAAGTGACCTCATTTCAGTAAGTGAGGCATTACTGTACCCTGAGTTACATTAATGTTATCAAGTACAAAGAGAGTTATTGGCCACTAACATTTGCCAACAGCCTGGCAAAGTGGTACAAAAAGCATAAACCTCAAGAATTTCTTTTGCCATTCCTGGCAGACTAATTAATGCGAGGAATGCACCTTCTTGCATGTTTGTCATAATGATGCTTAAGATATGGCACTAGGCAAGCCTAGAAGGGAGACCTTTTTCTAGGGCACAGTAGGCAACTCAAAGCTCTCCAGATATTGTTGGATGCAGCATGGCAGCGTGGTCGGTGCTGAAAGATCTGGGGAGCTCCAGTTCAAAACCATCTGAAAGTTCATAGGTTTCCCACCCTGGGAACAGGGAATATTTCTACTGACAGGCATCAGGGCTGCCTTATCCATTAGGCACTTTAGGCACTGTCCTCACTGTGCCTATGAAAATTTTAGACCTACAAAAACAGGACTCTAGGACATATGAAAACATCCCTAGTGGTATGTCAAGGCAAAGCAGAGAGTCAAATACGAGAATGCCTAAGGCCTACAAAAAACCTCCATGCAGCCTTGACAGGCACAATTCTATGTGCATTCAGAAGTGGATCTTCAGCCTGCAAGCCTAGGAAACTTGGTTCCTGCCAACATCTGGGACCAACCTAAGTCAGACATTTGAAACATTTCACCTAACTTTCAGCTTTTTATGTACTAAATCTTAAACCATAGAAACCCAGGGGAGTCCTGTTCATATGTACTCAGAACCTGAAGTCGATCTTCTAATTTTAAGCACTTGATGTAGGCAATTCTGGTTTTCCCCTTGTGTAAGTCAGAGATAATATGTGCTTTATAGTTTCTAATGACATGAGCATAGTGAGGACTATTAATTATATGCATCTCTATCAAAGGCTTTTGAGTACCTCAGACAAAAGGTGCCATACAAAAGTGAAGTGGTATTATAAAATGAGTTAACACAATGAGTTAACTCACATCAGTGCTTTAAGACTGCATTCTGAGAATGAAGTTTTTCCCATGTTGAAGTAAATAATAATTATCCCCTGTGAAGGAGAGTTAAATACAGTTGCTTGCATTAGTTTCCTGAGAAATCTATTCTAGATGTATTTATGTACCTGTCCAAACTCAGATAGCATAAGTGTGCTTGTTTTACCTCATTTTTGTTGTGTGCCTTCAAGTCATTTCTCACTTATGGCAACCCTAAGGTGACCCCTATCATAGAGTTTTCTGGGGCTGAGAGTATGTGATGTGCCCAAGATCAGCCACTGGGCTTCCATGGCCAATCAGAATTGAACCCTGGTCTCCAGGATAGTAGGCCAATGCTCTAACCACTCCACCACACTTTTACCTACCTGTTTACAATACCTGTCAGTAGAGCATATACTTGGCATGCCATTGGTGTTAACATGCAGTCCCTAACATCTCTGTTTAAAAGGATCTGTGGGCCTGTGCTACTAGCAGAAGTGGTCAGCACTGTACCAGGTTTATGAATGCTCAAAGCCAGATCAAGACATTTTGCTTCCTGAGGCAAAGCACAAAGATGGCTGCATGTGCAGATATTCCATTCCATTTCACATACATAAATGTATTGGACTGGTAGCTGAATTTTACTTCAGCAGTGATGACAGAACATCACACTCTTCATCCACATTTGAGGCCATCAGGTGTGTATGGAATAGACTGTCCAACAGAAGGGAACTCTTGGGGGATTCAGGATGAATCATCAGGAGGCTACCAGTGCTATCTGTTCCCCATATGCCCTTAAGCATCCGCTGCCTGAGATAGTCCCCTCACCAAGCCTAGATATAAAACCAACTAAAGTGCAAATGACCAACGAAATGGCTCAGCCCAGTGCAGAGGCATAATATTCAATGCCAGATACATTATTTTGGTGCCCAATATTCCACAGCTGTCTCCCCCAATCCACTACCTCAGCAGCAATTAACCATGATCAAATAACAGTTGCCTGATAAAGTTGCTTTCTAATGAAATAAAGGCAAAAGAGACATGCCTACTGTGCATATGTAAATTGTAACTTGGGTAGTCTTCTCAAGGTTGCAATCCTAGTTTCAGCTACATTCAACTAAAACCTTTCACCTCCTATCCCTACCTCACATCTCCAATGGTGACGTTTCTCTTTTTCTGCAGTTCCTCTGGCCATTTCTCTCAGCTGAAGGAGTATCACCATCATCAAAATTCTAAATGGTACCTCACTCAAAAGCCCAGAGAGGTTGTCATCACAAGACCATTTCCTAACTAGGGAGGGATGAATTAGTCTATACCCCGGTCATGTCAGTTTCATATGTGTTCACTCTCAGGTCCATTCTGTCCAATTGCTGCATCATTCTATCAATTCAAGACAGATGGAAGAAAGCACTTACTTCTGTGGTGCATAACCAATGTATGGAATTCATAATCACATGATTCAGTAGTGGCCTTTAGCTCAGACAGCATTAAAATACTCTCATGCTAACCCAATATGACCAGTTCTGGGAAAGTTTGTCTCTTGGTCCTATTGCCTTCAGACACACATTTGGTGGAGACAGAAAAGAGGCCTTCTTGGTGGCTGCTTCTAGGCTGTAGAATTCCCTTCTAAGGGATGCTAGGACATCCCTCCTTGCCCTTCCAGTAGTAGTCAGAGATATTTTTATTCAGGTGGGCCTTTGGAATATAGCTACCGAGTAAGAGACTTTTAACTGGGGAGGCACTGTATTTCTTTTCACTGATGTGCCTTTGAAGTTGCTTTTAGATTATAGTTTTGTTGTAATATTACAATTTGTTTAGCTATGTAACATTTTGCATTTCTTTGTGGCAGTTTTTTTAAATGTTGTCAAGAACCACCTCGAATGTTAGTTTTGGGAGAAAGGCAAGATATAAATCAAAAAAAGGAAGTATAAAAGGAAATTAGACACATTCATGCTGAAAATTTGATGGAACAGACTTAAGATTCAGTGTGTGCAAAGCAAAAGTAAATAACTGGGTTTTGGAAGAAGCTATCTATAGCCCCAACCTGGCCTGATCAATAGCCATCCATGGCTTCTGTTAGCATAGCTAAATCTTAGCTGAGATAAGCATATCATTCAGTGCTGAATTTTATCAATTTCAGTCACATCATTTCAATGGTTAACCAAATGATGGCTTCACCACCTGCAGTGGCATATCTCAAACTGTTCATTCTGAAACACAGATATTTCTACACTCTGTGGAACATTTTCTGACACTGAAATGTGACATGGAGTATGCCTTCACTGTCACACAACAATATCTTCTTTCAAAGATGACCCCCCCCATCCAGCACATTCTAAGGAAGGTGTGAGTTTTAGTGATAAAACCTGACAGCTTTGTGTCAGCCTGAGAGGCTCCAACTGCAGTTGCATTTAGGACACGTCAACACCAGGAACACACAACAGTGTGAAACAAGGACTCTGCACCAGCAGAGGCAGCTCTGTGAGGTGGGGAAAGCTTGGCTTCCTTCAATCCCTCAAAACTCCCTAGCCCTCCCTTTTTCTGGTCAAAAAAAGTGGGTGATTAGCTTCTGCTGGAAGCCTCCAGGACTGGCGACCCATCTTTTAAATAGGTTGTAGGATGAAATATCAAAATATAGTTCTCCCCCCCATTTGTGAGTTTAACTCTCACAAATTTGATTATTTGTGAGGTGGCCATGCTTCCCCTCCCATTCTCCTCCTCCTATTTTTGCCAGCATGGAGAAAAAAGGCAAGCATGCTGAAGCAAAAGTTAAGGCAATGAGGTGGGGGGAACACTTTCCTTGCGCCCTCCAGGGCTCTCCCTTCCCATTCCCTTGCCTCTGCCCTGGTGCCGAGAACTCACTCTGAGGCAAAAAGTAAGCCGTGAAGGGAGAGACACACACGTTCTTTCCTTCACCCCTGCAAAGCTGTCCCATTGCTTTGCCTGTGCCCTGGCACTGAGAACTCACATGAGGCAAAAGGTAAAGCAGTGGAGGGGAGAGGTATGCGCACTTTCCTTCACCTCTCTGGAGCTCCCCCCTTCCTTTGCCTCTGGCTCAGGTGTGGAGAAGGAAGGTTCCTGTACCAGAGCCCCAAAAGGAAATAGGAGGGGGATTGGAGGGGGAATTATTTGCAGTTTTTCCACTTTCATGAGGATTCTATGCCCCGAACCCTCACAATTTGGAGGGGCCACTGTATACCTGTTTTTCACAACCTGACATTGGACTTCTGGCATTTTTTGTCAGCCTGTGTAGTTCCAAGAGGGTTTTTAAAGTCAGAATATGGCCTCCATATATGTTGCTGTTGCCTTTCCTGCCATATCCTGACAGTGAAATCCTAAACACGTGGGAACTTCCTAGAAGTATCACAGTGCCTCAGGTCTAGAAAGAAATTGGAAGTCAACAGGCAGATAGCAAAGACTGATGAACTGACATGGCAAAGTGCTGGATTGTGCTTATGGTGAACTAGCTTCAAATCTTCACTCAACTTCCAGAAAGGGTATTGGCTAACCTTGGTCAGTCTCCCCACACCCCTATTCTCCCTCTTCAAAGTAGGGTTGTTATGAGGTTAACAATGCAGAGGAAGAACTCTGAGCTGTCGGACAGAATTGTGTACTAAAATAAAAAAGTAAGATAGAAGACAAGTTCTAACTTGTAGTTCTTCCCTCAACATCGGGCTTAGATGATGGGAAAGGCTCTCTCATGGCCAAAATCGCTATCAGTATCCGTGACAGCTTGAGGTCATAGAACTATCCCAATATGTGAGGCAATCTGTCCTGCAGTTTTGGTTCTCAGTGCCTGTTCCATCATAAGTACTCATTAACTGCATAAGCCACTCCAGCCTATCTGACTCCAGAAATTATATATGAGTCTCTAGGGAAGCATCTCACAAGATGTGACATGTCCAGCTCTACTTCCTTTGACTTAATTAAACCTTGATTATTGTTCAAGTGCTACATACATATCCGCAGTATAATAGGGGTTATATACTCTTGCCTGGGAGGCTCTTAGAACAGGCCTGCAGAAGAATTTCTCTGCCCCTCCCATGATGAAGGAGGTCTGAAGGCTGTGCTGTGCTGGAGTTACAGAGACAGGCCACAGTCAATATACAGCCCTCCCCCCGTAATCATGGGTTTGACTCGCAAGAATTTGATTATTTGCAAGGTGCCCATGCCTCCCCGCAATTCTCTTCCTCCCATTTCCTTGTGTTTTGCTGGTGCAGAAAAAGAAGGCAAGTGTGCTGAGGCAAAAGGTAAGACAACGGGAAGAGGAATGCACATGAGCACACACATGCTTTCCTTGTGCCCTCCAAAGCTCTCCACTCCTTTGCCTCTGCCCCAGCACTGAGAACTTGCACTGAGGAAAAAGGTAAGGCAGTGTGGGGACACACATGCTCCTTCCTTCTCCCCTCTGGAGCTCCCCTTTATCACTCCTTTGCCTCTGGCCTTGGCGCAGATGTGATAATGGGGCTTCCCATTATCTAGACTTAGCTAAAGGGGGACACTTCCCTCTTCAGGTAAACCAAGGGTTAATAAGGTGTTGGGATTAGATTACATTTTAGTATGTGGTCAGCATCATAGGTCATGTGGGTCAGCATCATAGGTCACAGGGTGAAACTTGACCAATCAAAAAGGAAAGAGGTGAGCATCTTCAGGAGGCTTCCAGATGCTTCCAAGGAGAAGTTATAAAACTTCTTGCAAGGCCATGTGGCTGAGAGATAACAAAGAGATAACAAAGAAACAACAAAGGAACTGCCAGTAGCAGGCTGCGCCTCCTGGCTTCAGTCCTCTTAGAACATCTAAGCCTGTGAACCAATGTGAGTAATTAGAAATAGTTATCTAGTCGCATCAGGGACTTTTCTGTTATTTTGGAGCTGGCTGATCTAAAGAATGTATCTGTGCTTTTCTATCTGTTCTTTTTGTAACTACTTGTAACTAAGCGTGCCTGGGAGGGGGGAGCCTTCCATGTGTGTTATTTGTCTTGCTCATTTGCATGCCTTGAATAAATACTTTCTGTAAGAACCCTGTTTCTCTCCTCCCCACGCCAACGCTAGATATACTGGGGGAAAAGGGAGATCCTTAAGCTTAGGGAATGAAATGTAATGGACAAAGTCCCATTGTACTATCCAGGTATTCAGAATTCAATGGGTGGTGGCAGCGAAGATGAATTAACAGCTAAAATTAATAACAGGCTGAAATATACATCATAACAGGCTGGAATACACATCCCAGTATCACATAGTGACACTTCCAGCTTCACAGCAGAGAAGGAAGGCTCCTGCACCAGAGCCTCAGAAGGGAATGGGAGGGGGACCATGGTGCGGCGTTATTTGCAATTTTTCCACTTTTGCAAGGGTTCTGCACCCTGAGCCCTTGCAAATGGGAAAGAACCACTCTATCATCTTCTGTACTTTCTTTCTGTTTCCTTATGCTCTGCATAACAATGATGCCATAACCTATAATTTATATAGCAAGGATGTCCACAGTGGAACAGAAACCACGTTTGCATCTAATCTCACTGCATGCCAGTACAAGAGTAGAAGTTGCTTCCTTGATATCTTATCCTCCGTACTCTCTCTTTGAGTTCTGTTCCATATAGGATTGTGCTTTCAAAGTTATTTAGTATGAATAAACTCTCCATTCCCCTTCAAAGACAGACTCCCCAGTGAGGGTGTGCATTCCTACATTCTGAACTAACGTGATGGACACTTTTTCTTCCTACCTCCACCAGTGTAGCATACAAAGCTGGGTAGATGAAAAAGGCTTGAAAGGGAATGCTGTTCAGAATCCATATGATAATCTTTCTTGGAGTAGGGAGGATGAAAATTTGCACTGGTGCTGATGTCTTTTAATATAAACACAAACTTGAGGAAATGAACATTTGATTAAACTAAACACATGGGCCTTTTATATCCACAGATCTTAATTTAAAACACTGTCACCTCTTTGCTGCAAACGCCAGCTGGAGGAGAAATGATTTAAATTTATTGTCTGACTTCTAAGGGATATCCCAAATGCCTACCAAGAAGAGGAGAGGGCCAGAAGGCTTGAAGATTTCTTATGTCAGAACATCTGCAGTAACTACTACTACATATTTCCATGACAAGCAAGATGCAGTCCCAAATAAAATAAAAGATGTGATACACAGCTGTCATGAAGTTCCTTGGCCATATCTACCCAATTTCCTTTTGTTTCAATATTATGCTCCATAAACTGTATTAAGCTGCTTATAGTCGTCGTCTTCTTCTTCTTCTTCTTCTTCTTCTTCTTCTTCATTATTATTATTATTATTATTATTATTATTATTATTTTAATGTCTCCTGTTTTGCCTTTGCTCCCTCTGTCTGGGATACCTTGCCATTGAGAATTTTGTGCAAGCCAAGTGTGCATTTTGTGTGTGCCAGACAAATATGAGATTGATTGAGAGAAAGAAAGAGAGAGAGATTTTAAAATGACAATAATAATGTATCGGCCTGTCTTGAGTATATATATGAAGACACTTTTTGGTGTGAGTATGTGCTTTTAAAGATAGAAAAAACTATGACATATTAAAGTGATATTTAGGAGGCAAGAAGCTCACCGTTTCTCATATAGCAAGGACAATGCTAGTCATTTATTGCATAGAATTTGCTACTGAAGGGTAGAGGAATGTGTAAATCTGAACAGCAAACATTTTATAAATCTCTAGCTTATAATTACCTAGAGCACTTTTCATTTCAATTGTGCCTTTTTCTTCGTCCTTCCCTTCCCTAGATGGCTTTCTTAGAACTTGTACTGGCTCTTAGAACTTATGCTCCATGGCCTGAAAGAGATGAATAGAAAGAATGGCAAGCATGGACTTCTCTGCCTTTGCAATGGACACAAGAGGACATTGAATCTTACTTTTTAAAGAAAGTACTTATTTTATTCAACTTCATACTGTTAGTGCAGTACAGCGAAGTTCCTGAGTTATTTGTCACTGGCAGGTTACTCTTACCATTACTATTGTGCCATTGGAAAATAGAGGGAAATGCTCTCTGCTTCCCCCTAGTGGCCAGATCAGGTATTGCGGCTTGGAAATTTTGTGAAAAATGTAAGGCATTGCAAAGCAATCCTTTTCAGCTTTGTAATTTCTGGCCATTCATGTGACCCTTCCTCCCCCCATAACCATTCTTCAGACTGAGTCTGAATGCAAACATAGAGTAATAATGAATAGGCAGACAACCTACTTCTAGTTAATGAGAAGATAGGACATTATAACCATTACAGGCAAAAAAAATGACCCCATTCACAGAATCATAGAGTTGGAGGAGACCACAGGGGCCATCCAGTCCAACCCCCTGTTATGCAGGAACACACATCAAAGCATTCCCAACAGATGGCCATCCAGCCTCTGCTTAAAAACCTCCAAAGAAGGAGACTCCACCACACTCCAAGGCAGCATATTCCACTGCTGGACATCTGTGACCATCAGGAAGTTCTTCTTGAAGTTCAGGTGAATCCATTGCTCCTTTTCTTAGTCTCTGGAGCAGCAGAAAACAAGCCCACTCCCTCCTCAACGTTACATCCCTTCAAATATTTAAACATGGCTATCATGTCCCCTCTTAACCTTTTCTTCTGCATACGAAACACCCCCAGGTCACTAAGCCGCTCCTCATAGTGGTTGCCGTCCTCTGGATATGCTCCAGCTTGTCGATATCCTTCTTGAATTCAGGTGCTCAGACCGGAGACAGTATTCCAAATGAGATCTAACCAAAGCAGAATAGAGTGGTACCATTACCTCCCTCGATCTAGACACCATGCTCCTATTGATGTGACCAAGAATTGTGGTGGCTTTCTTGGCTGCTGTATCACACTGCTGACTCATGTTCAGCTTGTGATCTACCAAGACTCCTAGATTCCTTTCACATGTACTGTTATCTAGCCATGTGTCCCCCATCCTATATTTGTGCATTCTGGTTTTTTTTTTTTTTTTTGCCTAAGTATGACTTGCTGTTGCAAAAAGTAACTAGTTGCTAAAGTAACTCCTTATTAAAAGAGGTTTTTGCCTATCTCTGGGACAGAGCCAAGCCTGGCCTTGGACGCTTTGTTGTCTGAGGCAAAGAATAAGATGGCACCAGCCCCCATATAACTAGGCTAGGAGTTGAGCCATTCTTTAGCAAAAGACCAACATCCTTCACCAGACCTGAGAACAAAATGCTTGTTTGGGGGTAGAGGGTGGAGGGCACATATCTCTCTTCTGCAAATGCTTGCTGTTGCCCTCCAGGCATCCTATCTCACTCTAGCTCAATGTAGGACAGGATAACCTTTTGGGACTTGAGGGCATATTTGCCTTGGGAAGATGCAGGCAGTGACAAAATGTTGGGAGTTCCTCCACTCATGTGTGCATGAACACATTTAGAACTGAGTGCGTGTGCTCTTTTTCCCACTGTTTCTGAGTTTTGTATTTTCTCATTCCCTTATCACCACCATCACCACCATCTAGCTGATTCTTACCTCTGGAGGAAAAGTTGGTAGGGTTCAGATGCTTCAATACATGCAGGATCACACTGGCACATGGAGGCACTACATTGTTCAGCCTAGAGACTTGAAGTGTCATGTCATGAACCACCTGGCAAAGGGAAAAAAGGGAGAAGGTGTCACCATTTCTGAAGTGTTCTTGTGTGCCTTCAAGTTGGCTCTGACTTATGGTGATCCCATCCTAGGGTTTACTTGGCAAAATTCACTCAGAGGAAGTTGCCAGTGCTTTCCTCTTAGGCTGAGAAAGTGTGACTTGCTGATGGTCACCCAGTGGGTTTTCAGGGCTGAACAGAGATTTAAAGCCCAATCTCCTGGAATCTCAATCCAATACTCAAACTACTACAAACTCTGACTCAGGGAAGAGCTTAGCTGAGGGTGTGATAAAAATAATAATAAAACCCTCACTCTCAAAACTAGAAATTCAGATTGGAAAAGGGGAATTTCTAGTTTTGAGAGTGAGGGTTTTATTACTATTGTTTTTATTACACCCTCAGCTAACCTCTTGTCTGAGTCAGAATGATGTAGTGTTTTGAGTGTTGGATTGAGATTCCAGGAGACTGGGCTTTAAATCTCTGCTCAGCCCTCAAAACCCACCGGGTGACCATCAGCAAGTCACACTCTCTCAACCTGAGAGGAAAGCACTGGCAAATTTCCTCTGACTGAATTTTGCCAAGAAACTCAAGAAGTCTAGAGATGTCCATTGCCTAGAAGGAAGAGGGTCTCATAGGCTAGATTATGAGCCTTGGTTCCATCCTGTTTTTTAACACCTGGGTAAAAAGAGAGCTTCCTCCTTGATTTGCAACTGTTAATTATATTCTTTAAGGTAACAAACTCTCCAAAGTAAGCACAAACTGAAGCTCCTGTTGAACTGTCACATACTATCGAAAATGATAAACAGATTGGGACAGTTTAATGTTCATTGGGACAGTTTAATGTTGACAGAGGCCAGAAAGAGAGGATGTGCTTTGAACTAAGTGTTACTTGTTTTCTGAATGTTTACATGAGGAAACCCACCTGTTTAGTGTATATAAAGTGGGCACAGGGAAACGTGTTTTTGCCTCACCTTTGGACCTCCACAAGGTGTTGACCTGCTTCTGCAGCACAAATAAAACTTGCCTTTTCTTAACTCCTTGCTCATGTCGCTTTGCTAATTTGGACTCTGCTGAGCAACAAATCTCACTCTTGTGACAAGGGAAAGTATGTGTCAGCTGGTATATTTTCTCTCTCCTTTTGAGGATGTACTTGGGAAATGGAATGGTTTGTTGTCCTGCAGGCCCAAAGCCTCCCTCAGTTTTCCTGCAAAACACACTTTTCCTTTGTGCTGCCTCTAGGATATCAAGGGCAGGGGCAGGATAGCAGTGGAAGCTTCCAGTGCCACAACAAGGAGGTATCGGGGAGTGGATGTCTCTTTCTGCTCACTGAGAAAGAGGTTGGAATCTTTTTGGTGACTCACACTAGCATAAACTGTTGTTGTTGTTGCCGGCCATCAAGCTGACTTCAATTTCCAGTGACCCAATGAATAAGAGACATCCAGGAGCCCTGGTCATCAGCTGCCCTGCTCTGGTCTTACAAACTCAGGGCTGCAGCTTCTTTGATTGAATTTATCCACCTGTAGTCTTGTCTTTTTTCTTTTTTTTACTATTGCTTTCTGTTTTACTGAGCATTATTTTTTTTTATTTGTATCCTGCCTCTCCATATGGATCGAGGCGGCGAACAACTTACAAATAGCATGTATTTTGATACATTTTTCTATACATGCCCCCAACAAGCTGGGTACTCATTTTACCGACCTACGGAGGGATGGAAGGCTGAGTCAACCTTGGAGCCCGGCAGGATCGAACTCACAACCTTGTGACTTGCAGTACTGGCATTTAACCACTGCGCCACCAGGGCTCCATATTGTCTTCTAAGGCATCACATCATTTCATGATGTGTCCATAGTACAGCAGCCTCAGCTTAGTCATCTTGGCGTCTCGTCTTTTCTCGTCTTCTTTGTCTTTTTAGTAGTCCATGGTGTCTGCAGAACTCTTCTGTGGCACCACATTTCAACTGAGTTGATTTTCTCCCTGTTGCTTTTCTTCATTTCACATTTTGCACATGGAGTTACCCACTAGCTTTTCCACAGCTTGCACAACAGCGGGCCACAGTTCCACTCTCCTATCAGTGCCGCTTGGCCATGGGGTGGTGGGAGCTGATGAGGAAGTTCTTTCTGTGCCATCCCCAGCTGGTAGAAGTCACCCTCCTGGACCTCCACATAAGTATGCTGATAGAAGCATATGCTCTACCAGTCTCAAATAGGATCTCAGTCAGAGCCTGCAATATCTTTACAGTTCCCATGATGCTGTACTAGGGACCACAGGATTGTACTTTTAGAAAGTCAAATGTTGAGACAGATGAAAAGCAACACCATGAAAATGATCATTGCAAATGTCATGAGGATTTAGCTTCTTTTGCTTGCCCAAGCAAATCTCTTTTTGCTGTTCTTTTCTTTTTTCTTTTTTTACAGAGCCATTCCCTCTTAAAAAATGGAGGATTCTGTATTTTTTATAATTTCATCTTTAAGTGCAGAGTTGATTTAGTTACGTGTGTGTGTGTGCGCACACATGTGTGCCCAAGCACACACACAGTATAGCCCTTCTGGGACTAATGCTTCAGAATATAGCTGGAGAAGTGCATACTTGATTGTCTCTTGTATAAAAAAAAAACAAAACAAAGCAAAATGAAAAGCCCTTACTCATAAAGAAAAGCAGCATCTTGGGGAGAACAAGCTAGGCTGGAATTATTCTTGTAGACAGGCTGCCTTCTTTGGTCGTATTGAAGCTTTTACTTTAAACCAGAAATCAAACATGCAGTAAATCACCCGTGTTCTAAAGTGGTACAGTCTCAGGAGGACTGTACCAGGTTCTTTTTTCTGGATATTTGCCTGTTCTTAGTTGTACTATCAAGGTTTCCACACTGATAGGGCAATGGCCACTGTCTGCAACACAAAGAGCAAAAACTAGGGAGGCACAAATGAACTCCACAAGATAAAAAGGACAAAAAAACAACCCCCCCAAAGTCTTAAGATGCTGATCATTTTTAGCTAAATAAAGATGTACATGACAAAATAATTTCTAGTATCATTATTATATTTACATTTATGTGTTGCAGTATATAATATAAGACCTTGAAAGAAGCTTTAAGGACTTTATCACACAGGACAGATAAATCACACTTATAGAAGGATAATAGCATCTTTGGCTGGAACTTATGACATGATGTCATTCCTCTTCTGTTGTTTTCCATGCTGGTCTACTACCATAATAAAATGATTGATTGGTTGATTGATTAAGCTGTTGTTTTCCCAGTGGAAGATCATTTGGAAAGCACTTTCAAAACGGCCTCCCACCAGAAGAACAGAAGAGGAACGACGTCATGTCATCAGTTTCAGCCAAAGATGCTATTATCCTGATGTAAAGGCAATTCACCTGCTTCATGTGATAAAGCCCTAAGAGTTCCCACCAGATAAAATGCATTGGGCCTTTAACTAATACAGAACATCTTCCAGTATCTTGAGATGTGTCTGCTGTTCTTCTTGTGGGCACCATCTGTACCACCATGGATTCTCTGATCATTAATCAGAACTGGAACATACAATAAAAGTCCAGTTTAGTTTGTTGATGGACACTGTTGATTATCAGTACAGTCCGGCATCCTGCTTGAAAGTTATGCCATTGTAAAGCAACTTATTCTCATGTAAAATTGAACTATGCCATCATGCAACACTACGGTTTTCAGGAGTGGAGTGGAGTGGATATGTAGCTTATGGCATCAGGACCATTACAGAAGCGGCACCAGCAGAGCCATTGTGCAATTGTTCTGATTCACAACATCTCCTGATAAATCTGTTCCATTTCACAATGGAAGCCCCCCTTAAGGAATGGAATATCTTATGTGCTGTGGCCTGTTGTGCATCATCACAACTCACTAGTGCAGTTGCATATCACGTAAGCAATATAGCTCTATCTTTGCAAAGTTATGCACTATTATTTCTGACGTGTAATCTTGGCCATGGTTTCTTTGTTGTCTCAGTAGACACATAATCTGATAAACAACCCTAAAAAAAGGCTTTTGTATGAATGCTGCCCAGAGTTGTGACCTGCCTGAAAAACGCTTGCATTTATTGACAAAACCATTAGGAAAATCATGCAGTGAAGTGCCTCTAATATTGCCCAACGTTATCAGGTTTCCTTGACCTCTGTAGGCCTGAGTATGAAACAGAGATGGATCTAGTTTTGTTGGTAGATTATCCTGCTCCTAGTAGCTGGCAAAGGTCAGACATCTTGACTTCATTCTTTGATCTCTCAGTAGACTTTCATCTGCGTGATCAAAAGTTGGTGACATTTTTGCAGACCCTGACTGAAGTAAACAGAGATGCCTTTCATAGAGGGAGTGAAGTTAATGTCCACTCTTAATAGTCACTTTGCTGTACTATATTTCTTACAGCAGTTAACAAAGCACAAATATTAAAAGCAAAACATTTTTGCTTCAGTCTTCTTCAACTCCTCTGAATCCAGTGTCAGATGTATAATCAAATATAACCAATGTATAACCAAAATATAACCAATGTATAACCAAAATCCTACATAATATTCAAATAGTGTAAGTCTACACTCATAGAATCATAGAGTTAGAAAAGATCACAGGGGCTTTCCAGTCCACCCCTCCTGCCAAGCAGGAATACACCATCAAAGCATTCCTGACTGATGGCCATCCAGCCTCTTGTTTAAAAACTTTCAAAAAAGGAGACTCCACAACACTCTGAGGCAGTGTGTTCCACTCTCAAACTGCTCTTACCATCAGAAAGTTCTTCCTAATGTTTAGATGGAATCTCTTCCTGAAGTTTGAAGCTATTGCTCCATGTCCTAGTCTCTGGAGCAGCAGAAAAGAGGCTTGGTCCATCCTCCATATGACATCCCTTAAAATATTTAAACATAGCTGTATGTCATCTCTTAACCTTCTCTTCTCCGGGCTAAACATCCCCAGCTCTGTAAGCCTCTCCTAATAGGGCATGGTTGTTAGGCCTTCTACAATTCCAATCACCTTCCTCTGGACATGTTCCAGCTTGTCAATATCATTACTGAACTGTGGTACCCAGAAGAGAGCACAGTATTCCAGGTAAGGTCTGACCAAAGCAGAATAGAGTGGTGCTATTACTTCCCTCAACCTAGACACTATATGCTATTGATGCAGCCTACAATCATATTGGCCTTTTTAGCTGCTGCATCATACTGTTGACTCATGTTCAGCTTGTGGTCTACTAAGACTCTTAGGTCCCTTTCACAGGTGTGGTCAAGCTAGCTGTCAGCTATCCTATATCTCAAGTCATTACACAATGATTGCAGTACAGCACCTTTCTGCTGGTTGCGTTATGCATCCAATTGGGGATCAGTCAGTGTGCCTGCATAGTGTCCTGTTGTGTAGTGTGGAATGCATTTGCTTCTGCAAATCCAGTAAATAAAGTGCTACATTGAGAGTGGTGGCTGAGAGCTTTGCATCATCCAAGAATGTGCAGTTCCATGGCTGGACTCTTGTTGGTTAGTCCCAACTAGAGTAGATCCATTGAATGAATCATTGAATGGTGACTTAGCAAGGAGGAACATCCAATTGATTCAATGGCTCCACTCTAGTTGAGGCTAACAATGAATTAGGCCATCTGAAATGGTTAACTTTGCAGGACTCCACTTACCTAACCATGAATGGAATACACCTTTTGCCTAACAGACAAAAAGGTACACCCACAAGCGTAAGGGAACTTACCCATGTGTATGACACCAACAGAGTTCTGGCCATATACAGGCATCCCCCACTTATCTGATGGGTTAGGGACCAGAACATAGTCAGAAAGTGGAATTGGTTGAAAAGCGGAAACTTCTTGCCTTTTTTTCTGCAGGGAACATGAGGGAATTATGGAGACTTGCATGAGACCACATGCAACCTTATCACAGTGCTTTCTGGGTCTGAGAGTGTGTGATGCACCCAAAGTCACACGGTGGGTTTCCATGGCCAAGCAGGAATCGAATCCTGGTCTCCAGGGTTGTAGTGCAACCCTCATATCACTACACCACTACGCTCTTAGCAATCCCTGGTTACAGCAACCTGTTTGCAACCAGAGTCTCTGTATTCTTTGTTACTTACACTTGATCCTAGTGGCAGAATAAGGTACCATTTCTTCTCTGCTCCTTTTTGTTGAGACATAATGTGTGCTAAAGGATCAATACCAGACACAAGAAAGCCAGAGGCACAAGTGAAGAAAGGACAGTCTGGTTCCTGCGATTAAGCCACAGTCTCCTCAAACCTTTATAGAATGTTTGGCTTATCTGAGCATGAAGTGTCTTGTAGCAGTTTATTCCATGTGAATTTTTCTAGAACAGCCCTGTCTAAAAATGTACAAAAGGACCCTGTTTTATTCACTGGGTTCTCACATGCAGTTTTGCTGCCCCCACCTGGTAAGACTGAGCTCAATACCACAACATCCCAAAAGTGATACCTTTATTGGGCCAACCAAAAATGCACAAAGTACATCCTGCAAGCTTTCAAAGCTCCATTGGCTTCTTCACCAGACAAAAGTGTTAAAAATCACACAGAAGGAGAAAAAAAAGTGGAAGTGTTAGAGTCACAGGGCTAATTTTGTCAAGATGTTTTTGTTGTACTCAGTTAAGATGGTATGGAGAGATCGCAATGCAGGCCACTCCCCTCTTTGGCCATTTGGGCACTGGGTGACACAGAAGCCAGTCAATAAAATTTCAATTCCATTAGCAACAGAAAAAATAAGTTCCCTTGAGATCCAGGCTGTTTCCATCCTGGGTGAAGCTACTCACCCCTTTCTTAGGCAGAAAACATTGAATTCCTCAAGAAGCTTCTCTACTTTTGCCTTGGGAAAAATCTTTTAAGTGCTGTATAGGTAAAACTTGCCAAAAACAGTTTCAGCAGAAGGATTTTACCTTTGTTGGAGGTAGAAATGTCAAAGAGCTAAATCCCAGTCCCTTGGCTCCCCCTTATTTAGGATTCCCCTGTTGCAGCTAAAACACAGTATCTTTAGTCCCAGAAAACATCTCCAGGATAGCTGTATTGGCCACACAGCAAAATAGATCAACATTCAAAATCCACAAAATAAGTCTGGATTTCAAAGCAATGAGTGCTGTTCTGGGAAATCTTTGTTTTGTTTTGTTTCCTTTTCAAATTCAAATTTTTACTAAGTTTTAACATATAATTAACAAAACTGTGGCAATTACATTAACAAATAACAATAAGCAAAAGAAAAAAAGAATGAATAAACAACAACAAAAGGATTGTACGGTGAAGAAAAATATACTTGCCTTCCAAGATATCAAGAAGAAAGAAAAGAGAAAAGAATAGAGGAAAAAAGGGAAGACAAAACAGAGAGTTAGGATTTGATATTTAGTATATACTTATCTCTGAGATTCCGAGATAGAGACCATATATAAAAAGGATTTTTCCTTTTTTTCCAAAAAAAAAGAGAGAGGAGAATTATCCTGATCCTTGTTAAACAACTGATGTCAGAAAGTATAGGAAGTTATGGGGAGGGTTAGGGTTAAGTGGTTCTGTTTTTTGTTTTTTCTGGAAAATCTTTTTGGTGAAAGAGTTGGATATTTATTTCTGCTGTTGCTACTATCTCTATTTGTTTTCTGCTGTTTCACAAGTACTTCATCATTTTATGATGGTTCATTGCATCCTTGATGATCCTGTCAGATGAAGACAGGCAGCATCCCCACCTAACCAACCTACCAACCAACCTGCTTAGGCATTTATTAAATGAAATATGTCTCCTCCCTCCCCCTAGGATTTTCCAGATTACCAAAACTTACATGAGCTCCCATATTTGGATATGGTGATAGCAGAGACTCTCCGGATGTATCCACCTGCATTCAGGTTAGTAGAACTCTCTGTTTCCAAGATAGATTTTTCTTTCCTATTTTACACTGTATGTACACCAATTACTGACTATAAATATGGTTCTTCTCTCAATCTGGCAGTGTGACTAGATGACCATTGTTGTTATTGATTTCTTTCATGGGTTTTGATCTAGAAGAATTCCTAAAGGAAGTTAGCACCACATAATACAATATAGGAAGATTGTGGCTCCCTGATCCCTCCAACACATGGCATTGCTTGGTGTTTGCACAAATGCATGCAGCCGCAGCAGAGACAAAAAGGCACTGAATAATGAAAAGGAGATAGCTGGTGTCCTATTCCTTCTTTACAAGCAAGCCCGTATTGACCCTACTGGACTGTGATAAAAGAGCTGCAACTCTTTATTAAAATCAGCATTTAGTGATTTTTGGCTATCATCCTGTTAGGCAGTTATGATACTATAAGCTGTGCTTACAACCTCATAACTTTTTCCTGTTCACAGTTAGGAACATAGCACCATTGCCACAACTGCAAATGCCCCTCAAACCCACCTTAAATTATAGGCAGCTCTGCCAAGGGGCAGAGTTTTGGAGTGGGTCCCTGCATCTGCTGGTCACACTGCTGCTCGTTATTGGAAGAGAGCTAGAGGCAATTTTCTTCAGTGCTCCACTCACCAACACGGCACAACTCCATCCCTTGGTAGAGCCACGCAGCTTTTAAGATGGGTTTCAGGAGCTGAGTTTATAACAGTGCAGCAGCAAACTTTTGAGACAAGAAATATAAAACACCCAAATACTAACAATACAGCAACAAGCAGCAACTAAGAATAGAAGAGGCAAGGACTGTATTATCTGGTGCCAAAAGCTTTGGAAACAGGGACAGTTTAACCTGGAACCAAAAGGTGAATATGGCTGGAGTGGGATCAATGGAGGTGTGCTCCTCATTGGTGATGGGATATGAAGACAGCAGCACACTTAGGCCATATCTGCACTAGCCTGTTATAGCGCTATTATTCCACTTTCAACATCCTATGGAATCCTGGGGTTTGCAATTTAGGGAGGGGCCAGCTGGATTCCATAGGATGTTGAAAGTGGAATAATAGCGCTATAACAGGCTAGTGCAGAAATGGCCTTGGTCAAGGCCTTTCTTGGTTGAAATGAAGGCTGAGCCAAGACGGTTCCCTCCATTTGCTGTAACCACAGGTAACAAAATTAGGAAGAACAGTGTGGAAACTTTTTGATGGTCCAGTGGGCAAAATGGAGGGCATTCATGCTCCACAGTGGAGTGTCTTCTGGTAACTACCATTTCCTCATTCTTCCAATGTATCTAGATAGGGGCGATATTAGAATGTAGGGCAGGGTGGGCAAAGTGCAATTCATAGATTACAAGCCCTGCTAGGCTGTTTGTTATGGGCCCCAAAGGTCTCTGCCCATTCCAAATGACAAGTAACACCTCTAGACATAGATGCAGCCCTCCAGATGTTGAGTTGCAATTCCTGACAGCCCAAGTCTGTATAACCAGTAGTGAGGAAATAAGGGAGCTGTAGTCCAACAACATCTGAACTAAAAATGTACAATTTCTGGGGGAAAAATTGAAGCCATGGGGAAAAACAGGTTCTCCTGTTCTGGGAGAAAGGTGGGATATAAATAATAATAAAGTAAGATAAGATAAAACAAAATAAAATAGTTTCTTTTTGCAGAAAAAGAACAAAAAATGAAAAATGGAAAAAATGATATTAACATTCTTTACAGGTTGAAAATAACTCATTTTAAAAAACATAAAATGCATTTTTATACATAATATGGTACAATAATACAATTTTGTTTGGTACAGTAAAAGTATAGTATACTCAGACAGTAGTTACAAACCTACTGGTAATTCTTTTTTTAAAAAATGCATTTTGTTACAAATGGAGCTACAAAAGTCTGAAACTCTAAGGAACTTCTTCTGTTCTGCCAGTTTATGAGGAGCAGGCAAAAGATAACAAAAGCAGAAGAAACTATCAACATTAGTAAAACATAGAAAAGTATTTTGGCTCCTCTGGTCTTCCACAAGTGCCAGGGAAACATAATGCATTCATTCCTATAAAAAGAACTGAGAAGAGGATACCAAGAGCAAGAATTACAGTGATAATGTACATTATCTTATGTGAAAGGCTTCCTGTTATATAGGTTTTAGAAATAATTTTGGGGAAGTAAACATATTACATTGATTATTCTATATGAAAATATTGCAAAATCTGTCCCCCCAAATTTTTACATTTTTTTTTAAAGTGAAAAAGAGATTTGGGGGGGGGTCCCCAGGGCTTTGCATCTCTCATCTGGACAGAGGGCTGCAGTTCCGCACCCCTGTTCCAGCAGGTTGACATTAGCAACCTTGCTGTTTTATCCTCTACGTGTGCTTTCTAAGTTTAGATTATTATCTTTTCAGCCACCTTAGCCATACTTTCCTTACTCACACAGTTGTCCATCCTTAGCATTTACACTCAAGTTCTTCAGCCTGGAGCTTTCCAGATATGTTAGATTGCAATTCTGAGAATCCCCCAGCAAGCGGGGTGGTTTATTTAGCAAAATTTCTTTACATGACTTCTCCATGCTTTTGTCTTTTTATTTCTGAAATGTACAATCTTTGCTCTCACAGGTTCACCCGAGAAGCAATCAAAGACTGCTTGGTGCTGAAACAACATATACCTGCTGGTGCTATAGTAGAAATTGCTGTAGGTCATCTCCACTACAATCCAAAACTCTGGCCAGAACCTCAGAAGTTTATCCCTGAGAGGTAGGTAGGCTGCTACTTTTTCTTTGTCAAGACCCAGTTAAATCAAATACTGTTTCTCCCTGTGGCTTACAAAGAAAGGAAGGAAGATGGCAGGTCGCAGAAATGGAAAGTCAGAATTAAATTACTTTACTCACTGGTATTCAACAGACTTCAGCCATGATCAGGTGAGCAATTGTTGGCAACTTGGTGGCAATTGATCAGCCATGATCAGGTGAGCAATTGTTGGCAACTTCCTGATAGTTTAGATAGTAATACTAATAATCCCCAGCTATTAACCAAGCTGGTTGGATCTTACAGGATTTGTACTCTAAAGGTGGAATCCTTGGTGACTTATGTTGAGGTAGCTGAGGATTACACTAGCAAAAATACTTACATGATTGGTGTACAAGGAGGCATCAGCACCTCGTGCAATGCTTTTTTCCATACCTGCACAACAGCAGCCAGATGCTGCCTAAAGACATTGATTGCTTACAGGGGTGCACCCAGGCAGCATTCAGCTGCTTTTGTGCAGCCAGAGAAGGACTTGCAGCCTTCTACCTCCTGGACTGACAATAGAAATAGATAAGTGGAGCTTTAGAGTCTGCAATCCACAGACAACATCTTGGTCCAAAATGTCTGAAGTATACCAGGTTGTCTGCTCCCTTGTGCATTCTTTTTAAAAAATCTTGCATTATTCTCACTAACATCTGGTCTACATGTTATTACTGTAACTCAGCTGTGGATGCAATGGCTATAATGTGGAGAGCTATTCCTCACATTGTACTTCTGCATGACAGTGTCTCTTTTTTAAAAAAATTAAAAATTAATACAAATAATCAATGTTACAAATAATTCTTCGGCCAAGTTAAACACAAAAGGAGTATAGGTAGGAAGTGTGACAAGGAAGAAAATCAGATGGTTATCCAATATACAATAAATGGTATAAATCTGGCGTTTCCTTAGGTTCTTTTCAACTTGTATATTACACTATTGGCCTAAATACCCTAAAGGCACCAAATCCAGTCTGATCTTGGAAGCTAAGCAAGGTCAGCTCTGGTTAATATTTGAATGGGAGATGGCCAACAAATATCTGGTACTGTAGGCTATATTTGAGAGGAAGGAACTGGCAAAACCACTTTTGAGTACTCTTTGCCCTAGGAGTGTCATGGAGTTGCCATAAGTCAATAGACAACTTGAAGGCACATACATACAAATACTACACCATGGGATTTTTTCTGAATGGATGCTGCTTGGATCTTATCTCACGTGCTAGTCAGACACCATGGCCCTACCCAGAAGTAAAGGGCCTATTTTTTGCCAGTGTATGTGGTGCTTTCCATGAGGTAATACGTTTATCATAGTAGTATTCCACTATTCCTCTCACTTTCTGTTGAAACTAGGAGTGGCTAGATGGCATGTAGTTTTGCCACGAGATATATACTGTAAACTCTGTAGTCTTTTGAAGTCGATGCCTGTTTGTTGCTGACCCAATCATTTGTCAAAAGAAAAGACCATTTCTCATGCTGCTTTTTAATCTTCTTACCTCACAGGTTTACAACTGAAGCCAAGCAGCAGCGCCATCCCTTCTCTTATCTCCCCTTTGGAGCTGGACCTCGCAGCTGCATTGGTCTGAAGTTGGCTTTGATGGAAATAAAGATAACACTTCTAAGAATTCTGCAGAAGTTCAAGTTCCAAACTTGCCCTGAGACCCAGGTTTGTACTTCTGCTGTTTTCTTTGAGCCACAGTTCCTGGCTTACAGGCCAGGCATGGAGAGAAATGATTTAAAGATAGCCCCTGAAAGAAGGAGCTGTTCTTTTTAAAGCTTTCCTTTGGCAGATTTATGTGGGTCACAGATCTGTATAGGTACCCACACTGTGGTTTGAAAAGGCGGGGAGGCTGGCAGTCTGGTTTCCTAGCCCATTGGATTTCATGCTTTCTACCTTTATGAGTATCTTTTCTCCATCAACATGGCTAATGAAGGACTTCTGCACATCTGCTATGGACCAGTTACGTATTACAGAAGATTCTGGGAAGGGGAAAATAATCTAGAGCAGACATCCCCACCCTGACGCCATCTAGATATTTTGAGTGCATTTTCCATTAACCTTTGCTAATATGGCCAGTGGTGAAGGATCAAGAAAGCTGAAATCCAAAACACTTGGTCAGCTTAAGTTGGTCCAAGGCTGATTGAGATTATGCATTCATGCAGGATGATGTGTGACCATGACCTTAGAATTAACCCTTAGAACACATCCAACAAAAACCTTGTCACTCCACATTGCAAGGAGAAATTGACAGGTGAGTCAGTCTTTTCACCATCACCCAACTTCTAATTAGGAACTCTTTGAGACAACTGCAAGGAATTTCAGGATGTCCCTTTTCCAGTTGGTTGTTTCATAACTACTCTTCTGCCCCTGTCGAAACTCCTACATCTCCTGAAATAGGAAAAGTCAGGTGGAATATTTGCATCTCTTGAATTACTGTTAACTATGCATACAGTCATCCTGCCACATTCACTAGGGTTAGGGGTACAGGACCCCCATGATTGTGGGAAAACTGTGAATAACTGTAGGCCCTCCCAAGCCACACTTAACACACCAAAAAATATGATCACCATATTCAACCCACCATGGATTCCTCTGAGGCATCAGGGTTCCTTCATAAGGCAGAAGTGGGTGGCTGATGGGACTTACTGCCACCTCCACTGCCGCCCCACACCATTTTTAATAGGGACCTACAAGCCTTGTTCACAGTTTCTCAGTCTCATGAGGCTTGCAGTCTCTATTAAAAATGGTATAGGGAGGCAGCAGAGGTGACAGCAAATAATCTCTGAATAATCAAATCTGCAAAAATGAAACCCATAAATTGGAGGACTGACTGTACTTCCTAATAAAATTATTTAATTTGCTTTGTATTTTTTCTGTATTCTCTACCCAGATTCCTTTGCAGTTGAAATCTCAAGGCACGCTAGGACCTCTGAATGGTCTCTTCATCAAGATTGTTTCGCGATAGAGGAAAATCACCACTGCCTTTGAAGACAATAGCTTACAGTGCAGTTCTATTGCTAACTATGCTGAGAAAATGTACAACAATCTCTCTTTTCCTTTTCTACTTGTAACCAGTTTTGTAACCCAGGACTACTGGAATTTGTTGCTGTTGTTTGCCTTCAAGTCATTTCAGATTTATGGCAACCCTAAGGTGAACCTATCACAAGGTTTTCTGGGGCTATGTGTGTATGATGCATTCCAGGTCACCCAGTGGGTTTCTGTGGCCAAGCTGGGAATCGAATCCTGTCCTCCAAGAATGTAGTCCAATGCCCAAATCACTAGACTATGCTGGCTGTCCTACTGGAATTTACCAGTCTTCAAAATATAGCTAGTCCAAGAAAAAATTGTGGGGCTAACTGTGATGAACAGAACAACCTTGATGATACACACAGGCAAGGAGCCAGTGTCGTATTTCAAACTCTGCCACTGAGGGCCAGTTGCAACCAGCAAATTTTTCATAATTGGGCTTGTATGTGTGGCTCAACTGAAGAGTTTTCCGTTCAAAATGTAACGGAAGACTGGCTCAATACAGGACCAGACAGTTTGGCTAAATCTGACACACAGCAAAGGGAGAGGAGGGCCAAGAGGAACACTCAGTCTTCGTTATCACCCCTAAAACTTCATAAACCTTGGCTTGTCAAAACTCAGCTAATCATCCAAACTAGACCAAATTAGATGCTCAAGTTCCATTTACCTTCAGGGGTTACTTGAAGTTATTCTTCTAATGGTTCATAACATTTTTGGACACAGACTCTTTGGAAATCTCCTCTGGACCCCGCCCCCAGAAAAATGTGCACATATTGCCACAAAATATTGCATATAGTATTCTATTGCACTGGAATTTGATATTTGCTTCACATAGAGTGGTGTATGAATTGGCTCTGGGTGGCAGTGTGGTGTTGCTCAGTGTACCTCACTTCAGCAGAAAACAGCTTGTCTTGATGCAATACATATTTGGGATAATTTAAGAAAAAAAACCTGTCACAAATAATACTTTTTTTTAAAGCAAGTTAATATGAAATCAATGGCATTTATCCTTAAATCAGGAGAAGGCAATACAGGGGTGACCCGTAGCAACCCCTATTCTGTTTTGCAATCCTTTGCCATCCCAGTTTGGCAATGTGATAGCAGCAGCAACAACAAAATAAAGTAAAAGTAAAGTAAGGTAAAGTAAAGTAAAAACACTTCCAGGTTAAAACAAGATGCATAAGATAGAATGCTGTGCTCCCAGAAATTCAAAATCCTTTAAAATATGGCATATACTCCCCCCTCACAATACAGGCAGTTCCTTTTTACTCCATTGCTGGACTGCCAAATTTCTGTGGCAGAATGGTGCATCCAAGAGGGTGGGAAGGGGCAACTGACCCTGGACCCAATGGAGATTGACTCTAAGTTACTTCTGGACTTGGATAGCAGAGAGACCCAGTCATTACCAGTGGCATTGGCCCCTTTAAATTCATGTCAGAAGCACAATCACAGATGTGTTTGAAAAACCCAATAAACCCCAGACATCTCTGAGTAACGTTACTCAAGCTGAACGGCTATTCTATATAGACTTAACTTTGGCATTAAAGGTTCACTGAAGTTGTTGGACTTACTATGAATATACAAAGAGGACTGTGATAGAGGATGTCAGAGCAGACATAAATGATAGAGCAGAATGTTCAATGTAAAATAATAAAAATCCCTATTATGTTCTGCACCAAGAAGAGATACGTTCTCTGACCTGGATAAATCTTACAAATTAGAGACATTTTCAAGTTTTAGTTTCTGCTAATCATGTTAAAAGTTCTTCAGGACACCAAGGCTGTGCCCCATCTCTTGTTGAGGCTTCTCTTCTAGTATCTGAAATCTCATCTGACATTTCTTACAGATTTCATGACAAAATGTCAGTGGCCAGAATCCTGCTGCTGTCATGAACTTCTAAATTCAATTACACACTGGATTTTTTTTTTGTCACTATGCACAAATTCACTTCACACAGTTGTATAAATGTGTTCAACCAATGTAACCATTTCACACAGGACTTAATCCTGTTGTTAGCACCACACAGAGTTATAGCTGTTGAGCTGACTGCATTTACCTACCTGTTAACTTATCATTCAGCAATTGATTCAAGAGATCTCCTCTAGTTGGGACTAACTAGCAAGATTCCAGCCACACAGTTTTTGGATGTTGTGTAACTATTTTTGTGCTGTCAAAGTGCCATTAGATTGTGGGGACATCCACCATGCTTTCTCAATTAGACAATGGAACAATAAGCAGGCAAACTAGCAGATTAGCAGGCGTACAACCAATTCCACTATATTGTTTTGCAACAGAAGAATGGTATAGTGCCATCACTATATAACTACACAAGTGTTGATTTATAGTATGTAAGCATGAGTTAGGCTCAGCCTCTATTTATTTATTCATTTACAATTAACTGTGTTTGAGATGTTTCCTTTGGCATGTACACACCTAAGAATTCATGAAAACCCCAGCCTCCAATTTTAGCCCTCCTGATTCTGTATTTAGAGCCCTGGCATTTGTTGACAATAAATGAATGAAAACAGTACTTGCCACTGATAGTGAATGAGGGAACACAAATACACAATAATCTTAATACAAAAACCTTTGTACATCCATCCTTTAATTTGTACTTGCTGGACAAGCCAGCTACATTATGAGAAAAAGATCAGCCAAATGAGACCAGGAAAATATCCACTTGAGCCTGACAACTCTAAAAGGGTTTTTACAGCAATAGCTAGACAGAGCTTTGGCTACAGAGGCCCACAGAAAAATTTGAGAAAATCAATACAGGACCCAGCCAAATACACTAATTGCATTAAAATGTAAACATTTTTAAGCCATACCTAATGATGGCAACCACTTAGGCACTTTAAAAGCTTTTAGTTATTAAAAGTCACTAATATATATAACTGCTTAGAGATAATCCAGGACATTAGGACAACCCACTTTTGCTGATAGAGCACAGGTACATTGATACTGAGAGCTTAAAATGTTTCCAGCATGAGTTTGATTTCCTAAATCCAGAATTTTAACATGCACCCTGTTAATAACAACCACTGAAGACACTGGGGGAAACCCATTATCAAGAGTGTACCAAACTGAGTATACCTCATTGTGTCAGAGAGGAAGGAAGAGGAAGTGGAGCACTGAGAAGTAAAATAATGGAAGGATAACCATAAAAGCATCACCAGAGACAACTGTCTGGCTGAAGGAAAACAGCAGTTGTTCTCTAGAGCCCTGTAGTTACTACTGATTCAGTGACACTGTGTGTGCATATCTTAGGAATGAATGAATGAAATTAATTTAAACTTTGGTCCCAGATGAACAGCTCAGTCCTACTTTCAAGATGCAACTGTAGTGGTCAGGTTAAACTGCAGCAACATATTTTACTTGTGGTCTTCTATGCCAGAGGGTTTTTTTATGTTATTTTTAAGAAAACAGAAACAATCTCTGGAGAAAATTTACAGCAAGTGATCTCAAAAATATTGGAAATGTCTGTTTCACAGGAGTAAATTTTAAATTCTAAAATATTATGATCTACTGCAATAAAAGGGTATTTTCAAAAGCGTGCCAGAAATTATCAAAAGGAGTGGTCCCCATGCAACCTTCTCAATTAGCATCATTAGACAAGGCCATTTGGAATTCATGGAATACATGCAGTCACTTTTTAAAGGCAAAATATAAGTTGATCAACAATGTTCCTACGACCAATTAAACCTGCTTCTGAATAGAACAACTGTTAAGAAAACAGTGTTCACTTAGGGTTTAACATGACACATGAATATTATGGCAGCAGATATCACCTCAGAAAACTCATCTATTCCTGTAAGAACTACTACTCTTCTAAGAAGGCACTTACCACCCAAAATTTTGTTAAATTCTTGAATTTAAAAATAAGTATATGTTAAAAACCACAAATATATATATACATATATGCTGCCCAATTCAACAAGGTAATTATAAATCAAAATATTTTTAAATTCTGCCAGTGAACTGCTGCAGCCCTAACATAAAAAAAGACTCTTCCTCAATCTAGCCTTCCAGAAAGTAGCTCATAAGGAAGAAAGAGATAAGCAATAGTATGTGCTCCATGGCTAAGACTGATCTAAGTTTTGTATTCTATCAAATATTCAGGGTAAATCTGGTGTTTCTCAAAAATGACAAAGATGGAAGGATTCAAGAGATCATTCACGCAACTGTTATAGAAAACAGTGTTCTGGTTGTCTTTGGGAGGAGGGTGGAGATAAGAAGATGAGCCCCTGGTAAATTCTCCCACCAAAACTCTGGCCAGAAACATTGTCCTGAGATTAGAATCACTTCTGCTGTAGTTATCAGAATATGAAGCATCCCTTGCAAAGTAACTTCCTGTAAGAGACACAGAAGAAAAGGAGTAAGGCTACATACTGTAAAATCAAAACTTTTCATACCCTCTTTTAACACTTTCTGCCCTGCTTACAAGGGTACAATTTGCAATCTTGTGCATAATTTATTATTCTTAATGAAAATTGCACTTCCTTCATAAAACCAGGACTCAAGTTGGCTTAGGCACACTTACAAAAGGTTAACATTGAAGTGGAATTAAACTATCAATCACATTGAAAACAATTTAAAACATACAATTTTGGGGGAAAAAACTTTGAAGTATCGTCTTGCTATGTGAAAAACTCCTTTTCCCATCCTGAAATTCTGGATAATTTAGCCTTTCACAATATCTAGGTCAAAATAAATAGAACAGAGACTCCAGAACTGTATTAAAGGTGTGGGGGGGGCGCTCGGCACTGGCCAGTATCTTGCTATTCATTTTGCCTAGATGCAAATACATTTTTACAAAACAATGAAAACAAGAGCTTTACATAATCATCAACAACAACTGAAGCAGGAAATAATCTGACTACCATGAAACCAATGACAAAATAATAAATGAAGTATTACAAAATTGAGTTAATAAAAATACAATTAAAATAGCAAGCAAAGGAACTGAATATATAAGACCTCGTTAAGTAAATGCAAAGATGCCTGTAAGATCTCTGATCACATCCATCTCTCCAATATGCTACTAGCAAAACATGTTTAACAATGCAAGATGACACATTTAATGCTCTCAAAAGAAGATGTAAAAAACGTGCATGTACCAAGCTTCGGGTGTTCAGGAACAGGTGTAGGGCACAATCAGGGGAAGGGCAAATCATTTCTTACACTTATAATTTTTCAATCATCCTTAAATTAAGACTCTTACGAGCACAATGTAAGAGTTTGGAGTCAAGCCTGGAAACCATGTCATATGAGGAGAGGCTTAGAGAACTGGGTATGTTTAGCCTGGAGAAGAGAAGGTTGATTGGTGACATGATTGCCTTGCTTAAATATCTGAAGGGATATAATATGGATGATGGAGCAAGCCTGTGTTCTGCTGCTCCAGAGACTAGCACATGGAGCAATGGCTTCAAATTTTATAAAATAGATTCCATCTAAACATCAGGAATAACTTCATGATGGTAAGAGCAGTTCAACAATGGAATGCGCTGTCTCAGTGTCGTGGAGTCTCCTTCTTTGGAGGTTTTTAAACAGGGACTGCATGGCCATCTCTCAGGAATGCTTTGATGGTGTTTTCTCACATGGCAAGGGATTGGGCTCAATGGCCCTTGTGATCTCTTCCAATTCTCTGATTCTCTGATTCTAAGTTGTGCTAGAAGTTCAGTACAATTTCCCCCCAAATAAGTGCACGGGACATACGACATGCAACCTTTGTTATTCCTGGGAACAAAAGTTCTCATAATATTTTTGTGTGTACATACTTGATCATATGGTACATTTCTGACATGTAATTCTTTTAATATTCTTAGTAATATTTTTATTGAAGTTTATAATTGAAAATAAAAAAACCCTCCCCACTTCCAAGCTTATTTTCCAGTTGAATCTGCTTGTTTTCATTCCATTCAACATTGTTTCTGCTTAAAAAATGATCTTACATTGTTAGATCTTACATTGTTACATTGCTGCTTTGTTACATTGCCTTGTTACATTGTTGCCTTACCCTACATACAATCTTGCTTTGTTCCTTTTTCTTTTCTTATGCTATATCTTTATCCAGTTCGAAACTTCTCTCCATTCCCTTTCAAAGTTCTGGATAGGTTTATTTTTCAAAGAAAATGTTAACTTTTCTATCTCTACCATATCCAAGACTTTTAATTTCCATTCTTTTATATCAACATATTTCCTTTGTTTCCAATATTGTGCATATATCAGTCTTGCAGCAGTTATCAGATATAACAATATCTTCTGATGACATCTTATTTCTCTTTGTTGCCCTAGCATATTTAACAGATAAATCTCTGGCTTCATTTCAAAATTTAAATTATAAATTCTTTGAATTTCCTTCCAAAATTTCCTTGCTATCTTACAGGTCCACCACATATGATAAAAAGACCCCACCTTTTCATCATATTTCCTATATCTTACATTTCCATTTTTAGTTATTTTTTGCAATCTTTCTGGTGTCATCTGACAGGTAATTCTTAAGGAGACTGAATTATGTAGGAGTCTTAGATCAGAAGCAAGGAACCACTGCAGTATCAGGGGAAGGCTTACCCAGTTACACTAGGCTGTCTAACAAAAAGTACAAGAATTACCTTTGCCATATGCTATACCATGAACACCACAGATCCTCCAGTCAAAGTTCTGCTGGCAGATGGCATCAACATGGCTCTGGCTTGTTCCGTGAAACAACAGCTTTTCATTCACAGTTTTCCCATCATTTGCCTTCTTCATTTGCTCCTTCTGCCTATAAACAAGAATGTCTGTGTCAGATGTTGTCTAAAGCAAAAACAAAGCAGACCAAGCAACAAGACACTTCTCTAATAAGGCCTTGTGCTTTAAGATCTCTTTCTGAAACCATATTCCATGTACCAGCACTTTATGAGTGTTAGGCTGTGTTTAATTAGAAGGATGACTTTTTTCTGCAGTGATCCCTAGTCTTTGGAACTCCTTCCCACTAGAAATTATGTAAGCCAGGGTAATGTAATTGTTTGACTGCTGGACTACAGCTCTAAAGACCATGCTTTGAATCCTCGCTCAGCCATGGAAACCCCCTGGGAGACCTTGGGCTAGTCACTCTCTCTCAGCCTCTGAGGAAGGGAAAAGCAAACCCCCTCTGAGCAAATCTTGCCAAAAAAACTCAATGATACGGTCATCTTAGGGTTGCTGTAAGTCAAAAATGACTTGAAGGTACAGTAACAACAAAGCACAGACTTTTTTAGGGCAAGACCATAAGAACTAACCTTTGTGTCTTCAGATAGTGTAAAACCCTAAATAAGCCTAAATTTACTATTTTGATACTCTAGTGTTCTATTCCAATTGCTGTACATATTTGTTATGTTCTGATTGCCTTCCATAATACCTTAATTTATACTTTTTGCGAATTATAGCTTTCAGAACTGTTTTAAATTTTAAGCACAGCTCTGTTAATTTTGCTTGAATTTATTTCAGTATTCTTTGTTCTTCTGTACATGAACTGAGTGCTGAGTCTCAGCTGAATGTTGGCTTATGTATATTTGAATTAATACATAAAAGTAATTTGTATAAAATTAATTTGTAGTGCAAACTAGAAATGTAATTCTTCACTAATTTCATTCTTGAAGAAAGCAATGAGCATTTGTAGCCATTTTCAGGAAGCAATTTTCTTCCTGCTTGAGGAAAGCTAGGGATTTATTTTGTCTAAAATTCACACATATTTGTGTAGAAAACAACAGAAATATTACTTTATGCTGCTTCCCACACAGAAAATATTGTTTTCAGCACAAAAACCTACATGCAAATTTTGTGCAAAATTTTGTCAGTGCAGGATTCTTCTACCATTTTTCAAATATTATTATTTTTTCTATCTCTACAAAAAAACTACCTTGTAAGCTCCTTGAGCTGAGAAACTGTCTATAAACAGGATCTGCATGAATTACTGAACAATGCAGTAGGGGTGGGAAGATGAGACAGTGGAGGATTATCCCCCTCTTAACTCTTGCCAGTCTCCTTCCATTAAGGGAAAAGTTAGGGTAGCAACTTTTTAACTTTTTTTTCCCTTAGAGACACCAGTCCTTCCTTTAAAAATACGTAGTCTTTCTTACTTATTTTGGTTTCAGGGCTGGGTGCATTCCCTCCCTCTACATTCCAGAGACATGTCTGGGGAACACAGTGCCAGATTTAATAACGTTACTTTTCTGGACTATAGTTCCTAGACCTTTTCAGCCATCTCAGTCCCAGGCAGCAACAACAGAAGAGTTTTCTACTGCAACAAGAAAGCTCTGCAGGGAGGGACCTGGCCTCTTTCCTCACATGCAGGCAGTGGTGAGGGAGGGCCACAACATCCAACAGTCCATAATATCCCTCCAGGTGCTTAAGATCACCCTCCTCATATAAAGCTATCTATCCCCACTAACTGCCGGCCTCTGGCACAATGATGTGTTTTCTAATTTTAAACAATTCTTTTTTTTTTTTTTTTTGCTGCACCCAAATGTAGTAACTCAGTCTTGGCATGATGATATGTTTTTGAAGATCACCTTATTTCCTCTAGTCTTAAAAGGGACACATTTTGATTAACCAACTGTAGCCTAGTCTGACATGACTTGGTAGGTGGGAGGAAAAAAAATCCATAGCAGCTAGAACCAGTCACCTTATTCATTTATTTGATTTATATTCCACCTTTCACCCAAAATGGGACCCAAAGTGCCTTGTGTTTCAACTTGTTTTGAAACACAGTGGCTGCCAATGGATGTTACTGACTTCTATGGTGATGAGACACCAATTATTCAAATGGCAAGTGGTCATTCAGATTAGATTATCAAAACTGTTTTCAAATGCTGAGCGAAGATGACAGAACTCTCTTCTGCTTTAGGGGAATAGAGTGACATAATGCTACTTTCAGTTTTGCTTCTTGGAATCCCTATTTTTGTCCAGACTCTGTACTCTATTTGGCTGTCTCAACTTTTCCTGAAGAAATGAAAAGCAAAACAGCACATTCCACATCTGGAACTTTGGCACAAGAAAAAGTACATGAGCAAACATGGTGGAAAAACAGTTAGGGATTTTTTCCCCAAAAAAACTGGACTAGTTCAAGCTTTGGATTATGTGCAAAATCAACCACCTGCATACTTAGATGCCAACAGAAAATCAAACTACTATTAAAGAAAAACATCTTCGTGACTGCCAAGTGAGATAATAAAAGTTAAAAGGAATTTCAGATGGGTGCAGTTCACATATATTCCCCATGGGGAAAGAACTGCTGTGGGAAAAGAAGATAGCTAGGAAATCCAATCTACCTAAACCTTGCACTTAAACAACATAAGAGATGTGGTTATGAATTTCCTAACATCTTGTCTTCATTGGCCCTTATATTTTTGTATCACAACATTTTTTGAATATATAAAGATGAAGAAAACCCAACAACAGGATTGCAAACTTGTTCAAACCAGCATGCAGGAATGTTTGCAGAAGGCCAAAAGACCTCTGCTAGGCAATAGATCATCTGGGTTTGGAGAGTGGGGGGAGTGACTGATCATCCAGTCACATGTTAGCAAAGGAATAATTTTGTACTTACCACTGATATACCTCCCAGAGAGCCCGATTCTGGATTCTCTTGATCTGCATAATTGTTGCTTTGGGCATTGTGCGCTGAAAGTTAACTTGAACCTTATTATACTCATTGGAAGATGGGATAAGGGTGATCAGCTACAAAGAAAAGGCATATAAAAATAACATCTCAAAAATGGACACCAGAGTGCTCTGGCCAACAAAAGGTCATTTTAAATAAGGTAACAATTTTTCTATAACCGAGCAAAACAGTCCCAATGGTTTCCCTAGGTCATTACTGACCATAGTGGTAGAGAGACTGAAATGCTACCATACTGAAAAATAAAATTTATCTGTGATTTGCATCATTGGCACAACTTTCCAGAACATTTCCTAAAAAGAGGAAAAGACATCAATGAATCCCCTGAGCACCTTGGCTCAACTCCTGCATATTCCAACTAAAGTAGACTCATTAAATCAAGGGGATTTACCTGCGTGTTGATGCACAATTCAACAACTGATTAAATGGAACTACTCTAGTTGGGACTAATCAAGAAAGCATCAGCCCTTATTTTTAATCAAGGCCAAAGTATATACAGCACCAATACTGAACTGACATTAATAAATAAGATTAGATAAAAAGTCTGATCTTCTACCTTTTGCATTTTTTTCAGGCAAAAGGGTTCTCTACTCTGAAGGGGTAACTGTATTACCAACTGTATGTTGTCTTTCAGTGGGCAGTGTTATTTACTGGCTATTTTGGTTTGGATCACTCTGTCTATGTGTACTTTATGTAAGGCACACTAGATGAAGAGGCTGGGTAATAATGAAGGAAAAGTAATCTTGGAATACTTATCTCACTTTTCCTGAAAATGAGGGTTTTAGAGTAAAATACAACTGAATTAAAAAATTATGTATACCTGAATCATTCTGGAGTTCAAAATCTGAGTCTGCTAAGGCAAAAATATTAATATCTGCATACATGGATACAATCTGACCTTTCATATTAGGAGTAATCAGTCATCCTGTACAGAGTCTGGACAAAAATCAGACACACACACATACAAACTTCCCTATGAAAAGAGAACATGTCCTGCTGGATAATAAGACATAGTAAGGACAACCTGACCATAAGAGTGTTAGAGCATTTTACCTTGTATCCCAATTCTGGTAAGGCTGACTGGTCCCAGTGTGCTGGAATTAATGTTGAGCTTCCTTTCAACTGTGTAGCTCCACTTAGCAAGTAAAAGAAATAAGAAAATTAATAAACCTCCACTTTTATAAATACTATTAAGGACGAAGATTTCAACTACCGATCAACAGGCAAAATGAATACAGCTGAAGAATACCAAACAGGACTAAAGCTTATGCCCAGCAACCTATTTTTAGTCATATGCATGTGCAAATATTCCTACAAAGAAGTACCATATTTGCCGGCATATTAGACACACTGGTGTATAAGACACACTCCATTTTCAGACTTATTTTTTAGGAAAAAAGTTTTTAGGACCCGGCTGAGGCAAAATACTAGGAAGAGGGGGAGTGAAAGGAGATGTGGCACGAGGATTCTGCCTTTCCCTATTTTCCTTTGAGGATTCCCCTTGGGCAAATCCCATTATCTCAGCCTCAGAAGCAAGCCATGACACACACACGCACGCACGAACAAATCTTGCCAGGAAAACTCCTCCATAAACTGGAGCTGAGTTGCAGGCACTTAAGAAAAGCAACTGGGAAGGGGGAATGAAGACAGGAGCTACTGAGCCCTGTGCAAGAAAGGGGTAGGGAGGCAGCAAAAAGAGGGGGCTGAAAGGATCTTGAGGTTGCTCCTCTTCTTTCTAGGCCCCCCTCTTCTTGACTCATTGTCTTCCTCTACCGCCCTAGCAAGGTGGTGGAGGCTGGGGTAGAAAACAGAAACAAGCACCTCCTCCAGAAAAAACCAAACTTCCCGAACAGGCTGGGAGGGAAGAAAGTGCACCTCTATCCCACTCCTTTCCCCCACCCCAGGAACAGAAACCAACAGGGTTTTGCAGGCTGTGCTGAGCAGGAACCAACCAACTGGGGGGGGGCTGGGAAAATGCCCCATGCCACAGCATAGGCAATTCCTTACTCTGCCCTGTCCCACAGGTGGTTGGCTCCAGGAAAAAGACCCAGTTAGGAGGGGTGAATGGGACGAAGGAGGGGCTGCAGTAAGGTGGGCTCTTCCTCTCTTAAAGGGGCTGTGATGTTCTCCCATTTTCTTTTTTTTTCTTCTTAAACCCAGAGAGTTTTATTCCCCACAAATCAATAGTCTACAGAAGGATTAAACACAAGAAGTAAGACTGTGAAGTACAAACCCCTTTGTTTGCAGTAGTTTTTAAAATTCCGTATTTATTGGTGTGTAAGATGCACCCCATTTCAGAAGGTATTTTTTAGGGAAAAAAGGGCATCTTATATGCCAGCAAATATGGTATGGTGTCCTGCTCATGGTCTACAATACTAATTATATGCTTAAACAGATCAAGAGTACTCCTAAACTTTGATTTGAGCCTGGATGCCCAGGTTCTAGCAATGGCCAGGAATGCAGCTGCACAGTTAGAACTAGTGCACCAGCTGTGCCAGTTCTTTGAGATGTCAGATCTGGCCACAGAAAAACTTGACTTGATTACAACCTGGTTGGATTACTGTAACGCACTCTATATGGGGCTGCCTTTGGAAATTGTTTGGAAACTTCAATGGTTCCAAAATGCTGCAGGCCAGACAGCTGACTGGGGCTGGTAACAGAGAATATATAAACTCACCCATGAATCAGCTTCAATGGCTACCAGCCCTTTTCTGGGCAGAATTCAAAGTTCTGGTTATGACATCTAAACCCCTACATGACTTGGGTCCAGATTACAGTCTTCCCTTCATATTCATGGGCTTGACCTTTGCAAATTTGATTATTTGTGAAGCAGCTGCTTGCCTCTCCCCCTCCATTTTCCTCCTCCCATCCCTTGCATTCCTTGTGTTTAAAATGGACATTTTTTCCTTTTGCGGAGAAGGAAAAATGTGGCTGCCATACGGTTGCACATTCTGCTGTGTATAGGCTGCTGACTGGTCAGGTGCTCCTTTCTCAAGATGGCCACTGGAAGTAATTAGAACTTGCCAACTCCCTTCTTCCCTGTCTGAGGGGAAAGTACTGATAAGCCTTTTAGGTTGTTTTTTTTTCTCCCCCCTCCCCAATGCCAGGGCCAGAGGCAAAGGAATGGGAGAGGGAAGCTCTAGAGCAGTGGTTCTCAACCTGTGGGTCGCGACCCCTTTGGGGGTCGAACGACCCTTTCAAAGGGGTCACCTAAGACCATCAGAAAATACGTATTTCCGATGGTCTTAGGCTCATTCCCTCCTCGGTAGTGGTGCGCAAAGGGGGAAGGAGGACGCGAGTGCATGGCTCGCGCTTGCGCACCACCACTCCTGGGCCTTTTCTGCACGTTACCTTATCATGGAGGTGGGGGGTGCGGTTCGCGCAAGCAGGTTCTTGCACAAGGCGCTCTCTTCGCTGCTCCATCCCGCAGCTGGCTTCCTGGTCGCGCGACCACCCTGCCCCTTCCTTCTGCAGTGCAGCTCCTCCTGCCCGCCCCCATTCCCGGCCGGCGAGGTGGCCTTTGCCGGGGGGAAGGCATTGTAAATAATAAATAAATAATTTTACGGTCGGGGGTCACCACAACATGAGGAACTGTATTAAAGGGTCGCGGCATTAGGAAGGTTGAGAACCACTGCTCTAGAGGAGAATGGGAGGTGAATCACAAAGAGGGGGAGTTATTCACAGTTTTTCCACTTTCATGAGGGTTCTGTACCCCCAAATCCTCATGAATCTGAAGAGTCCAGAAAAATGCATCTCTCTGTATGAGCCTGCCGAAGATTTAAGATCTTGGGGGTACATTATCTCAATTCCACTGCCATCACAGGCATGTCTGTTGAGGATATAGGAGAGAGCCTTCTCAGTGGCTCGTCCCAAGTTTTGGAATTCCCTTCCATGGAAGATTCACTTGGCCCCTCTCTCTTCTCTCTTTCTGCTAGCACACAAAGACCTTCTTATTGAGCCAGGCCTTTGGCTTTTAATTTAGGCAGCATAAATGGCTTTTAGTGGGGTTGCACTCTTACCTTTTCTACTATGTTTCAGTTGTACTTTACATTGTTTTAACTTTGTGTTTTAAATATAATTTTTTTAACCTTTTGTACAAATAATTTTTAGCTGCACCCTGTTTTTAACTGGATTTAAACTGTGTTGGATCTTGTATAAAGAGAAAAGCTGTATACAAATAAAATAAAATAATAAAGATAAAATAAAATAGTAACCCTTCAGTTGTTGTTGGACTGCAATTTCCCTCAACCCTAGACAGCATAACCAATGGTGAGAAATACTAGGAGCTGCAGTTCAACATCATCTTGAGGGCCAGACAACTCCCATTTTACACATGAATGTGCACACACACATACAACGAACCCAGTTTTCTTCTTCTCTTCTACTTCTTCTGGAGACACAAATTTTGGTCGTCTACGAACACTTCGTTCTGTATGGTAGTGCAGATTTTTCTGCTTCATAGCTGGGAAAAGAAAACAACCAGAAAAAAAAATGTTCCTTACATATAAAAACATTACCTCCACATTTTGCAGGTGTTTGTTTCATCTGAACAATTGTAGTGTTAAAGACAATGAGAAGCAGAGCTGAATTTCTAGAAAGGCTACTTTCTTCCTTCTAAACTAGCTCAATTTCTGTCTCTGGTTAACTCCATCCATATCTGGTGTTACCCATGAAGGTATCGGTGAACACCAGGCAAAAAGAGAGCTGAATCCAATTATGGCTGGTTTGACTTGTAAACTGAGCTGCCCTCCTGAACTCTATTCACACCCATATCAAATAAGCCATTTACCTATCCAGTCAAGTAATCCGGTGTAAAAGTTCTCATTGTGTGAACTTAGCTAAGTGGTAGAGAATATATTCTGAATGCAGAAAGTTCCAACACCTACTTAAAAAAGTCTCACAATTAGCATGGCTACAACTGCCTCCTAATCAATACATTATTGTATAAAATGGGTATACTGTAAATGAACACGAAGTATCTAACACTACAGACATGATTAAGAACAACAAATATTATTTATGTATGAAAGTGAGAAAGGAGGAGACATAAATGCCAATAGATTACATACATACATGCAGACAAGGAGTAGAATGCACATAAATCAAATCTGCTGAACAATGGTCATTTAAATATTTACAGCTGTGCTGGACAAGCAGGTTGAATTACTCTACAGAAGAAACTGTGTGTTCACTGAACTACATCAGCATACATGAATCGGTCTGCCAGGGAAAACAGTAACCACAGCCTTGCGTCACCAGCAATCTGGTTATGTTCCCTTGTGGATTCACTAGAATATCCACTGGGTAGGATTTATTTTAAAATAAAGGAAAGATTCAATTTATATGTACACTTTCAGAGGCAAAACACACAGCCTGTAGGAGTAGGAATTAGATTTTATAGCTGCGAGGATTTGAAAAGATTCACAGGCAGGCAACAATGGCTTTTTACTTATTTTATTTTTTTAAAATCAATAGTCTGATGCTTCCTCCTTCCCCAGTTTAGCAATATTTGTATGTTTTTGGACTTGCGTATACATATTTATATGTTTTACATTGTTTTGGATAGGTTGGCAGCTGATGAACAATCATAAGAAATGAGTTATTACCTGGATGCCTCTTGTGCTTCTATTACTTCAATTATCGTACTTCAATTATTGCATAATTTACTGTATAATGTTGTTGTGTGCCTTCAAGTCATTTCCAGCTTAGGTGATCCTAAGGCAAAGCTCTCATGGTTTTTTGGGGCAAGGTTTATTCAGGGGGTTTTGCCTTTGCCTTCCTCTGAGGCTGAGAGTGAGATTTGCTCAGTGTCACCCAGGGAGTTTCCATGGTTAAGTGGGGATTTGAACTCCGGTCTCCCAGTGTCCTTATCCAATGCTCAAACCACTACACCCACATTGGCTCTCTCTCTGTATAATACTGTATGCTATATAACCACTGTTTTGTTTTTGAATGTATACAAATCATTTCTTGGCATTTATGTATTTATATTTACAGACATGTACAATGTTTGACACATACAGTGACTGCTATATCCCACACATTTTGTGTTCATTTACAGTACATGAATATTTTGCAAAAGTGAAGGCTGGTTAGCATTCTGTGGGTGTGGTCAGAACTACTGTCCTATCTTTTGCTTGGTTTTAGGAATCACTTTGGCCTCAAACCATGGAGACATGTTGCTAGTCTGAATAGATAACACTAGGTTAGAGTGACTACACTCTGGAATATTACTTCTAGATCATTTGCATTAGATTACTCCTAAAGAGCTGGTTCACTGATCGCTGCGTTCCTTGTGATGTTGTCATGAATGCTATCACAATGTTCTTGCTTACCTTAGACACTGTCGGCTGGGGAGGGTTAGTTTTATCTCTTATTTAAAACGAAAATCTCTCACTGCTCTGAGCAATATAAGGCCATTTCTCCCACAGAGCTGTTTAAAAGAAAGCCCTTTTCCAGTCCCTTCAATTCTTTCTCAGGAGGAACTAGACAGCAGATGAGAGGCACTGCTCCACAGGAAGAGCAGACCTTCTGGCAAAGGAGTTTCTTTTAAGCAGCATTGCAGGAAGCCAAGTCCTGTACTGATCAGAACACACACTCTTCACTAAAGAAGGTAAGAAGCAACATTTCTCCTCCCCGTTCAATAAGGAATAAAACTTTACTTGTTGTGGGAGGAGAGGAACATTTTTGCCCCCAGCCCAACATTAAAGAAACACCTTTCTACTCTTTAGAGGCAATGTCATGTTTCTTGTAATTTGCTACTTCCTACCTACTGCATGGTCTGGCTCACTATAGGACTGGAATATGAGCTTATAACTGGCCTGTTCTGGCCCACCTCATTTGATTTAAGAATATCAAAGACACACCTCTGAAGTCAATCTCATACTGGTGTCTTCCAGCTGAGAACTTGAGCGTTGGTGATGCTTCAGACTGATAGGCCTTCTCCAAGTCATAACTGGACACAGTAGCAGCATCATGGTCAACATCCTGCAATCACAGACCCGCAAGAAGAAATGTTGGTGCATTATTTAAAAAAAAAATTGCCAGGGAAAGACTCCTAGTTTTAATAGGTTTACAGATTTGATGCAACTTAGGATGGTATAAAAAGCAATATTCACTAGTACAGTGAATTTCCTGAAACTTCTCTTAGTATTAACACTTTGGTGGCTGGAATTCTATTGGTTTGTTTCAACTTGAGTACTCTCACTGTCTCTGTTTTTCAATGGTGAGTCAACACATAGGTAAAACCAACTGATTAAATGGCTCTACTCTAGTCAGGACTAAAATAGGATTTAGGCCTATGTGTTAGTTGAAAAACTAAATAGAAATGCATGAGATAAGGGTGTTAACTTTCATGAAAGCTACAGGGCTGAAAGCAGGTTCATGTCTGGAAATATTTCTGCTGCTATCAATACAAATACAGATCCTTTGTATTTTATTCATGATTTATCTACGGTATTTTATCTAATTTCCATGCCACCATTCCTAGTATAGCTCACACATGCACACAGAGGGGCCCCTATCATGGGAACTGATCCAGGGCTTTGCTGCCATTTTAATCTGGCCTTGAAAACAGGTCTCAGAAAGCACTGAGGACTGGTAACACTCAATATAATGGATGTAGAGAAGAGACAAAGTCTCATGGTGTTGTAACTTTAAAATCACCTGCAAGGATTCCAAAGAGTGTTTTCCATGCTTATTCTTGGCAACAAGTTGCATTACCCTGAAGTAGGTTATTAAACATTACTAGACTGAAATGTAATGGGCTAACCGGAAGAATAAAATCATCTTTTTAAATATCCTGAGACTTTATCTCTTCTCTCTATCCCTTGAAAACAGGACTACACTATAATCCAAGCAAACTTCTTGTTTGATGCTGGCGTGATACAGGACATCAACTCCTGGATTCTAGTGTCCCTGGCATTTTGCTAGTTCCCAAGTCCAGCAGAAAACTCAACTTAATAAATATGCATGACTTACTGTGCTTTGGGGGTACAGAAAAGCAACCTTTGGTTTAGTATTTGATAATATTCAGTTTGAGGAGGTTGTAGGTGTTCATGTTAATATTTTTGTATTAAATTTCAATCAGGTCACTATTAAGAACAGACTCAGTTTACCGAGTGTTTTAAGTGGATTTCATTTTTTTAAAAAATTACTTTTAAAAAAGCAGTTTTAGCACAGCAACACAGACAGACAGACATTGATTTTTATCCCTTCTGGCCACAGAGAGATAGTCTTACAATGAAGTAAACTTAGGAGACTGCCCCAGGTGGGAGATTTTGGGCTATGTTCATGATAGTAAAGACCAACTATATCCTACTAAACTGAGGACAGCTTTGCTAGCTGCCAGTTTGTTTCTTGCACATTTTCAAATGCTGGTGTTCATTTTTAAGCCCTGAAAAATGGGAGAATCAAGTACTTGACAGATTAAATAGTCTAGTGGTTACGATGTTGGACTGAACTTGTGTGATTCAGGTTGAGGCTCTTATCAAGTCATATAATTCACCAGGATGACCACAGACCAGTGGTTCCCAAACTTTGGTCCTCCAGGTGTTCAAGTCCCAGAAGCTCTAGCCAACTTGGCCAACAGTCAGGAACTCTGGAAGCTGAAGTCCAAAATACCCAGAGGACCAAAGATGGGAACCACTGCCATAGACTAATCACCCTCATGCAATCTAGTTCACAGAATTCTTCTGAAGACAAAACTGGGTGAAAGACAACATTCATTCATCTGAATATTTCTAGACCACCCTGTATCAGAAAATCACAGGGTGGGATGCAATCAACAAAATCACTGCTTAACAATTTAAGAGAATTCAAGCTATTTAAAACAATCAAAATAACAACTGCAGTTTGAAAGCCTGAGAACCAAGCTATGATCTGGTGAACAACCAGATTATACTCTGGCACTGAAATGAACTCAAGTGTTGGTGCTAGTCAGGCCTCCAAAGGGAAACACTCCACAAACACAGGATATTTATGTCACCTTCAACCCAACAGAGAAATGGTAGGATATAAACCTAACTTTAGAAAATAAATTCTTGGAAGCTCTCCTACTGGTATGTCTGCTTCAAGATGTCAAGCAAGTACCTCTACCAAGAACCAAGCTTTCTGAGATCTAGTCCCACCTCTGTTTGATGTACTTTCCCAAGGCAGAATCACCTTGCACTTATATTGTACTGAGACATTTATATCTCATCTTTCAGGGATCATAACATATTCAATGTAATTTCTTTTGAATCTTTCTTGCAACTCTTTCCAAAGACTTCAAAAACTTGAGGGAACCTGATTCTATTGTATTTTTTGGCTTATTGTTTGTGTATTTTATTTGCATTTACTTGACTGTTCTATTTGCTTGTTTAAGGAATTGTAAGACACAAATTGTTCTAATAAATGACAACAATCACATGGCTGTGCTCTTATACATCTCTGATTCATATCAGGGAGAACTGGGCATGAAAATGCTAGTAAGTTAAGCATCTCTTGTTAATTAGTGGCTCTGATGTGCTAACCAGGTTCAGATATCAATCTTACCCTGGTTTACAGTCAGACCTGTAATACTTCCCATCCTTTACAGTTACATATATGTACAAAGGGGTGCTACAATCTTATTTCAGTGCAGTTTTGCCCCAGTATTACTTACCTGTATTCCATATTCACTCCAAACATCCAATTCATCTTTCCAATACCAGATCCACTCAGTTGTGAGAATATAATGCGGGGCTTTCGTCACAGAGGATGCTGTGGAAAGGCGTCTAAGTTTGGCAGTACCACACGTCATACTGGAGAAATCAACGAGTACAGACCTGGAGTCTTTCCCAGCACTGCTGCAGACGATTCTGTAGGTAATTGTTTAAAAAAAGAGATCTAGAGTTCATCTGGAAGTCTTACAAAGATCTAGAAATGTGATTCTTGGGACTAACAATGCCAAGACTGCTACTCTGTGCAAACCAACAAGAGAATTTATTCTGCTCAGAAGCCATTGTAACAAGTGTTTAGCAGCAGTCCTGTGCTGCAAAATGAGCAGCGGTATAATCTGCATAAAAGGAGGACTGACTAGCAGAAGTAATGTTTGTCTTACATTTGTGAGAGGTTTATTTTGCAACAGTGAAGGGATGACCAAACTTCTGTTGGTTATTCCTACCACTTCCTCCAGTTTGTGGGGACAGTGCAGATCTTGTCCAGATTGCCCACCAGGGGGCGCCACGCTTCACAAGGCCAGCTGATGTTACAGCTTCTGAAAATCCCTTAGACCTGACTCACTCAGTATAGTGGCCCCTCCACTTTCACAAGGGTTTGGGGCACAGAATAATAACTCCCATGAATAACTCTGCCTGCCTGAGCAAGAGAGGGAATGCATACATTCCATCCCTGCTCTTCTCCTCCCATTCTCTTCCAGGAGGCCCCCTTCCTATTCCTTTACCTTTTGCCCTGGCACCTTCCTTCTCTGCACCCTGGCAAAAGGCAAGGGAATGGGAAGGAGAAGCCCCAGGCACAGAGAAGGAAGGCATGCATGTCCGGGCAAAAGGCAATGTGGGGAAGGCATGCATGTGTCTTCCTTATCCATGAGTGGAGCTGTCCCCTAACATTCGCTTGCCTTTTGCCCAGGTGCAGAGAAGGAAGGCACACATGGGCCTTGCAAATAATCAAATGCATGAAGGTCAAACCCATGAATGTGGATGGAGCACTCTACAGCACATTAGCCTCTCCTTTTTTTTTCCCCAATAGGAAAGAACAGGACAATAGAAGAGGATCCTTTAAAGCGGATCTAGCAAGACAGCTAAAGAAGATGCACCAACCTGAGGGCTACTTTTCCTCCACAGGCTATGTACATGAGGCTATACATGACTTCAGCTACTGAATACCAGGATGGATGTTTTTTCTTTCACTGCTGGAAATGAACTACTCACAGGTAAGACAAATGTTACTTTTCCCAGCAATGAAGGGAGGAACATCCTTATTATGGGACAAACCATAGCGTTCCTCAGTTTAGCCAAGATGGCAGACACCTGCCATTTGCTGAGTTTGATAGAGTTCCTTCTTGCAGTCTGGCACAGCAGGGGCAAGGGTAAAGCATGGGGAGAATGAAAGGGAGAATCTGTCCACATAATGCTCTCCTGCCCTCCCCACATGGTGATGCTGGCTATTGTAGAGTTGGTGACATTGGTATGAGCCCCCTGGTAATGCTGGGTTGCAGGATGCAGCAGTTGAAATTAGGAGGACTGCAGCTTCTTGGGACACAAGTTCCCTAAGCCAGACCACAAGAGACTACTGTACTCATGGTTTCCTGCATCAGTTTGCCTCCATTCTGGCCTGTTTCGGGTTGACATTGCATCTAGACTGCAGCTTGTAGGGAATTTCCCTCACTTGCTGATTCCTGTGTCTCACCTTGGTCCAAATCAGCCTCAATTCAGGTTTCCTGCTCCAGTGAGCTGGAACAGAGAGGCTTTGGAAGGGCAACAAAGTCTCTGTATTGGTCAGGGCTTCCCCCCTTGCCCTGGGCAAGTCTAAGCGTGATTGTTGTCTGCACAGTTTTTCAGTTCTCTTGGAGAAGACAGGAGGGAGTAGGGAGGGTGACAAAAGGTGATGGGGGTTCAAAACAGACAAAGAGAAGAGCAGTAAGGATAAAGGTGTTTTTGTTTTGTTTTTTATTTGCTTTATTTTGTTTTTTGAGAAGCTCAGACAAAAAGAGAAAAATGAAGCAGAATGAGGCTGTGTGTGTCCTATCAGGCAAGGATGAGAATGGCCTTATGGAGGGTTGTGCCCCCAAGTGGGCACTCTCAAAGAGTATGCACTATTCCTGTATAAGGATGTTCCTCCTTTCACCACTGAAAAAAGCTTATTTTTTTCATGGGAGTCAACTGTCCCAGCGGCTACTGCTTTGGCATAATTTCTTTTTTCAAACTAACCTTCTTCCAAGAACAAAAATAACAACAACAACAACAACAGTTTCCAGTTGTGCAAAATTTGCTTAAGATGACTCTCTTGGTCTTCCATTTTGTACATTTAGGGGAAGCCAATTTTCAATATTTCTTGCCAGTTTAATCAAAGTTCTCTGCATCATAACTGCAGTTAAACGCATCAACCAAAATCTTGATAAAATATTTAAAGCAGCAAATACTATAAGTACCATTTAAAGTTAAGCTAAACCAAACTTATTAAAACAAAGATACCTTTCACAAAATGGGTTACAGTAGGCTTGTTCAATTTTCTCCATGTTTGCCACATCTTTCCACTGGGCTCCATCCAAAGTCTGCCATCTATATGGCAAACTGAAATGAACTCGAATACATTTATCTAGAATAAAAGAAACACACAACAAATGTATGTTAAATATTTCACCTACTAAAATAGTTTTAAAAGAAAAAGCAGAGATCATCATATACAGGGTACAGAACCAATGAAAAAGACTTACAGTATTTCTTAAGAGTGGGACAATTATCTGCCTTTGGAATCCAATGGGCAGATACAGATGTGCCCCCCAAAAAGTTTTTGCCCAGAAAAGAGGGATCTAAAAAGATCATGAAAACAGCCTTGGGGCCACATATGATCCCAGGATGGCACCTTGACTACCCTGGCTTACAGGGAGATCTGTGTTACATTTCTTGACCTATTAATCTCTATGGGCTTGTTGGTACTCCTAAATTCCTTATGTATACAGCACTACAGTTTCCTTCATTGATTATGGACCTAATGATACAGTTGCATATATGAACAGATTCCAATGGAATTTTCAGTTTTGTATTGAGTTAACGAGGGTGATATGAATGTTATACCTCAAGTAATTAACCTGATATAGCTCATTCTGACAAAGAAAGTCATGACCTTAGAAAAGGAGATAGATGGCAACATCAGCTAAGTAAGAAAAGTGAAAAAATACGCTGTTATTTTCTCAAACAGGAGTAAGTTACCTTCATTCTGCTGTGCAATACATCCTCATAAAGGTAATTTCATGGAGGGTGCATACCAACATTGGGTCAGGCCTGAGTTAACACCAGCCATTACCATCTCTCATTTTCTTATGGTCACCACCCCACACTGTTCCTCTTAAGGAGCTCAAAGATTTACCAAGATCCTCACTACTAAAAACAGAAATACCGCACATGATGCCTCTATAAACAAAGATCTGCTCATTTTTATAAAACATAAAATAAGCTACTCAGTCATTTCATTATCAGTCTAACAGTCAACCATTTCACCAGAGGCTGCTGAAGATCAGCAGTGTAAACACTGACAATGGAATAGTGAGGAACAATCCTTTTTGTGACGTTTTCAGATCCGTCTTTTCTGTATGCAAAAGGCAACCAATAAATTTATAAATCCAAAATTAACAAGGTATTGTTAAGATGCTTGGCTCCTGCCACGATAGTATTAGCAAACCCCACTTTGCTTAGCCTATAGGAAAGAGAATTAGAGCATGCTACAGCTACTGCAACACTGTAACCATGGACAATTACAATCTTGAACGAGGTATTGGATATCAGCTGCAGTTTGTATCTGGGCATAGGATCAAAGGCCTCAAGGGGTCCAGGAAATACTGGAGGACATCTGGCATGGGAGGGGAAAGGTCAGAGAAAGGAGGTCTGATATCTCAGTGTGAGAACAACCAGAAGTGTAGAGATAAAACAGGGGAAGAATGAGGTTCTCAACATGTAAGTATGGAAACATCTGAGAACCTTCAGATTATAGTGGAGTGATGTAACATTTATCGCTCCCACTAATCAATGCCCTTCACACCTAAATTTATATGTTTTAGTATAAAAAGCTGCCACTAACCAATGTACCTCAATCATAGCAACTTTTATCAAGCTATCATGTTGCTTGCTTTACCTCAATAAATGCTGCTGCTTGAACCTTGAGTGTTTTCTTGGGGAAGCTAGTTAACCAGCACATGACAGATAGGGAACTGGGCTGCCATTAATCTAGTGCTCAAAAAACAGGCATGTTAGGAGAATTTTCAGTACAGCTATACCTCTGTTACTGAAGTTGAGGTGTTCCTTGACATTAATCCTTTAACAGAAAATTTGATACCAGAGGCAAAAATAACACGGAAAGAATAGGGATAAGTTCTTATATCATATTAAAAAAAGCAATTTCGGCAAACTTTTTATTCAAAACTAACAATATCCACATGTGAAATGAAACAATGAGGAGAGGTAAACTTTGTATAAGTAAACTAAAACATTTTGAACCTTCAAGATAGAACCTGAACACTTCTTCCAAAATTCATCCAAGGATGACTTTTGTTTCACCAGCATCCATCTTTTTCAATGATTTCCCTTTTTGTGAACAAATTTTATTTATACATACATACATGTATATACACACCATACACATATACACATATATTTAACCAAGTTGGTTGTAGCTGGTGAAGCACGCTTATCTAATACATCTTGTTCTCTCTGTTTTGTTGTTTGTATACACTCAGGAAAGAATTGTGGGGGCAGCTGCTGTTTACTTTGCCTATTGCACATAGGCACACACAGCTACAACAAGACTGGTTAAAGTAGAATCCAGCTCTTTCTTAGGTAAGGTTTTTGCATTGCTTACTACAGACACTGCTGCAAGCCAATATTGAAAGTCTGTGTTTCTTCAGCCCTCCTTCATTTTCTCAGTGCCAATGCTATTAAAAATCTTCCAGCTAGATAGAGGACAAAGAGGAAAGGAGAACTGGGAGAGTGTAAAATGCCTTTGTGAAAAAAGCAGCTTCACTATCGGAAGCTTTGTTACCTGGCATATCCCTGTACATACATTTCAGGTTATGCCAGTAAGTGAAAGACAGAACTTAGTCTAAAAATGATGTGCAAGATAAAACAAATGGGTCAACGCATACAATCTTTAAACAGCATCCTGTGCAGGTAGGGACAAGTGGGAGATGAAGGAAAGACAGGAAATAGGGTTTTAAAAAATAAGCTAGATAAATCTCATGGCTTATGTCACAGTTTCTAGCAGGCAAAATTTTGTGATGTCTGAAAATGGGAGCTAAAAACAATACATCCATAAAAGAACAAGGGAAAGCTTCACACAACTAATGGGAAAAACAAACTAAAGGTTTCCCTCCTCAACTTACCTTGAAAGCTACAACTTTTCCTAATGTGGTATAAGCAAATCATATCTGATTCCTCAATGCCGTTTAAGGCTGACGGAACCTGTCCACTGCTCTCTCTTCTTTCTGAAGAAGTAAAATAAAATGTACTCTCTCACATACTTAAGGCAAGACAGAAAAAGAGATACTGTAAAACAGATAACTTATTCCAAAACTGTGTAGCTATAAATCATTAAAACTTTCCAATTGCACAACCTAAATTTATAAGCAAACTCCAACAAACTGAACATCTTCTCCTAACCCCTGGGCAGCACACAGCTCCTGTAGGTAGATGCTTCCTGCCCTGAAATGGCTGGCAGAGGCAGCAATCCAGATCCTGGTCACTTGCTTGTGAGTAACCAGGATCAGAAATGAAGCCCTAAAAACAATCCCAGGGTGGCATGCAGCTCCCAGAGGAAGATGCTCCCTGCCCTGAAATTGGTGGAAGTGGTAGTGATCCCAATCTTGGTTGCTCGTGAGTAATCAAGCAACTAGGGCTGGGAACAAAGCCCTGAACAATCCCAGGGTGATGCACAGCTCCTGGAGGAAGCTGCTCTCCACCCTGTGATTCCCGAGAGTGGTGGCGGTCCAATCCTGCTTGCTTGCAAATCAGTGACCAGGATCAGGACGATTGCTGAAACAACCATGATCAGGACTGCCCCTGCTGACATGTCCCTGCCTAAACGCCTCCCCATGGTGTGATTTTTGAGGCAAGATAGCTGTTGAGGTAAGAGATCAGCAAGCTCTTTTCCCAGTGCCCCACCTCCACGGACCACATGAGATGCCAGCTTTGCACTCACCACCCAGGCCTTGAAGCCACCTCCCCTGCTGCCTGGGACCACTTCTGCAATGGATAGCAGGTACTGTGCAGTAATTTAATTTTTTTTAATTTTTTTCTCTTTTCACCCTGTGTAAGGTTAAATTCACAAATCCTGAGCTCACAAATACCACGGGCCCATTGTATCTGTGTAAATGAGGAGTACAGGTTGCCTACATCTTATTGCTTATCCCAACTTGAGTAGATTCACTGAATCTAGGAATTTGCCTGTATGTTGGCTTACCATTTAACATTCAACTCAGTGTGTCTACTCTAGTTGGAAGTAACCAGCAGGATTCCAGCCAAAGATTCCAAGAAAGAGCAGATGTTCATGGAACTCATTGCCTAGTAATGATAGCAGATGGTCAAAAGACCTCAGAATACCATTTGAACAATTTTCTGCCTGTGATTTAGAAAGCCAGCAACACAGCTTCTGTACCTGGAGGCAAAGTTGATTATGGACCCCCTTCTCAGCTAAGAACAAGTAGAAGGGGACATCTCTTGTCTCTTCCTAAAAGCATACATTGTTGGGTTGTTGTTACAGAGCTAAACACACTCCCAAGAAGACTGCAAACATCCTCTAACATTTTCAAAGAGGGTTAAGTACTTCTACCTTTGCAAGGCGATGGTGTGCTATTTTTGATGTCATATGCATTTCTGTAGATCAAGGGAATTCTACCAATTAGAGCTTGGCTCATTCCCCACTTCTCCAACTTCTCATAACAGTCTGGATTAAAAACATCATGTGAGCGCCTGCAGTCACTGCCGAATCTGCATTGTCCCTGGAGGTAGTACTGGCATATATGGAGTTTGACACAGATCTTCTTAAAGGTACAAGATCCATAGGGCCCCTCCCCTTTATTATAGTATGTACATATCTGGGAATAGAAAGAGAAAGACAAACACATGGACATCTTGAATCAAATAGAAACTACAGTAGTCTGCCTATCTGAGAAAAGATGTAAACACAGGAGTCTCAAGACAGTTTTAAGAGCAGCGTGATTTCTGCTATTCTAGCAACAAAGAATGCAGTTGTCTAGAGGGTGGAACTTCTAGATTTGTGTTCACTGACATCAGCGGCATTTGGTCATGTATGTGAGCCCTACCAGGAAGCAACCTTCTGAGTTTCATTTCCTTGTTGTCTTGCACATTTTAAAATCATTTCTATGTCTAATCAATCTGATTTAACAAGTGTAACATTTGAATAAAGGATATGTTCAATTACTTAAAACTAGAGAAGAGTTATAAACAATGTTTATAAAAATGACAAACTTGGTCACCACAATCAGATTCAACATCTATATCTAAGAATATAGTTACACTATGAAGGTCTCTTCTGGAGAATCTGGGACAGACTTTTCTGCTTTTGAACTAATGTCATGCCAAAATGGCTTATGCCATGGCTCTGTAATATTCTCAGTCTTTCACTGAAAGGATGAGTTTGCATCTGAATAAAAACTGCAACTTGCATCAAAAATTCTAAGCCAGCCCTCCTCAACCAGCAGTCTCCAAATGTTTTGGACTCTAACTCCAATCATTATGTCAGCAAACACACATTTTGAACTACAAATCACTGCAATCCCTGTCACCACCATCAGTTTACAACCACCCTACTGTAAAGCTGAAAAGCACTGGTGGACTAGCTTATGCTAGTGATCTCCAGACATTCTGGAGATTATGGGAGTTAAACATATCTAGAAGATACCACACTTGGAAAACTGGTCTACATAGCCAACAAAATAAGTATAAAACAGCCAACACTATCATGCTGTTAAGTCTCAAAAATGCTACAAGATCCTTTTCTATGCTAACCATTAACTTTATCTAAGCACCCCGTCTCTCTAGCCAGTGACTGGTTATTAATCTAAATCTAACTGTTCTTTGCAACTGGAATAGATCCACTGAATCAACTGAGCTTACATAAATATTGACTCAGCAACTGAAGGGATCTTCTCTTGCTGGCACCAGCAATTGGATTTAGACCACTGTAATTAAGTTTCAGTAAATCAGGTATGGGGAAAGAACTTCATGAACTTTCGTACTGCCTTCCATTAGTGTACAGTGGAGTACATATCTACAAATACCATAAACAGTACCAAAGCTTGCAATATCTATAGCAAGCAATAAGCACCTCCGAACAAACAAAGAAATTTTGCTATACTAATGTTCTTCCCTTTCCTAGCAGAGGTATGTGAGCTAGTAACTTGTTTGACTGTAGGTCTGTAGTAATATGTGAACAGCTGGCATATCTTTATTTCTTAAGAAAATGAGAGGTGCACAAAACACATAAAGACTCAGGCTTCGTTTTTAAGCATTTTTAAGCATGGGTGACCTATAATGCCCCTTTCTTTATCTCTCTACATTCCCTGCACCGAACAAGGAGCACATTCCAACCTTTCAACTCTGAATGTAGCAGCATGGATCCAGACACTAACAGCAGACACATTGAAGACACAAATAAATTACTGTTAAGTCCTATTGATTTCAATGCACCAGCTCTAAGTACAGTGAAGTCTAACTAAACCCAGCCCTAATACACAGGTTGGTTTTTCTTGTCCATCATAATAGCTGGTCCAATTTCTTTTCTGCGTTCAAGCTTGCAAGAGACTCACAGGATAATGCTTTGGAGCTACACAGATTCTATTTTGGTTAAAAACAATTAAAACAAGTAAAAGTACAAGACTAGGCTTCTCATAACTCTAACCAAGTTTCTTAGCTATAAGACAAGTGCTCAAGGGGTCATATAAAGCACAACCAGAATTTTACAGTCACCATTTGTCCTGAGATTCATTTAAAAAGAAGCATCAATCAATGGTGTGGAAGTCCTCACCTCAGGCAAGAGTGAAGGATCATTCTGAAGCAGCAGCTGACATAACTCATCAGAACTCAAGTTTTCCAGATCATGTTCTCTTAGGACTGTGAGGTTATGGGGTGAATGAAAGTCATGGATGAACTTGCATTGCTTCCTGAAAGTTTGAGGAAAAAATTAAAAATGTGCTAGCTGTATTCTGGCTTTTCCATCAAATATGAATAATTTAAAGGCACATAGCCTTTAAATTTAGGGAGGACTTTTGTTAATGTTATTTACAAAAAGTTTTCTGAGCTTAATCACATTGAAAACATTAGCAAAATGGACTAGTGGTAACTTGAAAAAGTGACAAGATTCTACTACAATCAGCTACATCTTCGCTCATCTTTACACTTGGCCTTGAGTATTTAAAAGAACTCTCTTCTGCCCCCCCCCCCGTTGACAACCAAAGGGGAAGGAGTATAGAAGTCTCAGTGCACAAAAATTCTTCTTTGAATTCCCAGAATGTCCCCTCCAGGCATACATATAAACCATTCTTCCACTTATGGGACCTAATCCTCGGCACTTTTTGCTCAGCAGTTAGTCATCTAAGTTCAATGGGGAATTCTGTTAGAGAAGATAGCCATGTTAATCTGTTTTAACATTAAAAGAGGTTAAGGAATCAATAGGATCCTTGATGTAGTCTAACTATACAGTTTGAGTGTTGGACTAAGACACTAGGAGACCAGGGTTCAAATCCCCGTTTGGCTATGGAAACTCACTGAATGACCTTGGTCCAGCCACTCTCTCTCAACCTCAGAGGAAGACAAAAGCAAGCTCCGTCTGAACAAATCTTGCCAAGAAAATCCCTGGATAGGTTCACCTTAGGATCGCCATAACTCAGAAATGACTCCAAGGAACACAACACACACACACACATACACAGAGCATCCTTTGAGATGAGAGAAAAGACCATTCTAGCATTAGGTTTTGCTGGCAAAATCCTTGAAAGCTCATGTCCCAGTTAGGCCATTTCCGCACAAGATTGTTATAGTGCCATGATTCCACTTTCAACATCCTGTGGAATTCTGGGGTTTGTAGTTTCCTGAGGCCAAAGAGCTCTCTGGCTGAGAATTCTAAAGGCCCCTCCCTAAGCTGCAAACCCCAGGATCCCACAGGATGTTGAAAGTGGAATAATAGCACTATAACAGTGCAGTGTGGAAATGGCCACAGTTTCAAAAGATGCCACTGGATTTCTTTATTTTTTTCATACTTGGGCGGTTCTCTCTCCCTAGGGTACATTTCCTTTGCATTGATTCCAACCTGCCTAGGTTTAGAAGAGTTTACTCAATCTAAGCGCTCCTAATTGTGGGGTAGGGAAGGCCATTTCCGCACTAGCCTGTTACAGCGCTACTATTCAACATCCTATGGAGTCCTGGGATTTGCAGTTTAGGGAGGGGCCTCTGAGACCCCTCCCTAAACTGGAAGCCTCAGGGTTCCCCAGGATGTTGAAAGTGGAATAGTAGCACTATAACAGGCTAGTGCAGAAATGGCCAAACTCTCCTCAAACTTCTGAGGAAAGGCGCCCAGGCGGTGCGACTCCCCGCCGGTTTCTCTTGGAGAAAGACGGGGAGGGTGAGCGGACGCTTCCTTTCCCAAGGGCCGGCTGCCCCCCTGCCCGCCCCTGCTGCCCTTTCCCGAGGCGGGGGGCGGGCTCACCTCGTGCCCTGATGGCGGCACCCGCCGTAGACAAAGTACCGGCAGAGGTGGAACTGCCGGCAGGCGCCCGCGCACTTCCCGCTGCCGTGCTCGGGGCAGAGGCGCGCCTTGGTGGTCGCCACGACCACCCGGCGCTCGCCCTCCTCGGTCTTCGACGGCGACGGCGACGGCTCCTCGCGCGTCACCCGCGTGAACTTGCCGGCGTCCCGGAGGAGCTGGGTCAGCATTTCGGGTCGGTCTCGAAGGCCGTGGCGGCGAGAGAGCTCGTCCTCGGCCAGGCAGCCGCCCGAGGCGCACAGCTCCTTCAGGAGGCGGCCGGGCAGGGGCTGGCGGAGGTAGCTGGACATCCCGGCTCCTCGGTCCCCCGCCGGGAAGGCAGCCCCGCCGTCCCACCTTCGCCTCTCCCGCGCAGCTCCTCGGCCAGGCCTGGCCCGCAGCCCCCTCACGGCGTCCCCGCGCCCTAGAGCGACCCCCCCTGGCGCGGCTCCACCAGGAGACCCCACCTCCCTCCCTCAGTTCCGGCTCTCCGCAACAATAAGGCCGCCGCCCCCTCGTCCGAGCCTCCGAGCAGCCCGCGTTTCCTCCTCTGCCTCCCGCTAGAGCTCCCTCGGCTGAGGGAGAAACGAAACTGAAAGGGAGCCCTTCCATGGCGACAGGAGGAAGGAGAACGGCCGACTGACCGAGTGGCGAACAACCGGGTCTCAGTGGCCTGCAGTCCTTTTACTCCTTTACCTGGGAATGGACTCATCGGGACTGGCTTCTAAGGAGACCTGCGCAAAATGACCATTGATGTAGTTTTCTAGATTGAGGTCATTTCCACACTACGCTCTTATAGCGCGATTATTTCACTTTCAACAGCCTATGGAATCCTGGGGTTTGCAGTTTAGGGAAGGGCCAGTTGGCCCTTCCGTAAACTGCAAACCCCAGGATTCCATAGGCTGTTGAAAGTGGAATAATCGTGCTCTAAGAGCATAGTGCGGAAATGGCCATAGATGTATCTGTGTGCATGTGTAGATACACACACACACACACACACGGATATATATATATATATATATATAACACACACACACACACACACACGGATATAGATAGATAGATACACACACACACACACATACTGTCTTTTGCCTAGCCCCAGGCACTTAGGAAAGGTGAGGTGAAGGGAAATTATTCCTTCTCATCTGGTTAGGGAGATAGGCTAAGGAAGATTAGTCTAGCCTGCTTGGCTTCTAGCATGAAGGTGGATGGAGAGCAGAATGGAGGGAGGATCCTGGCCTCCTAATGACTGGGAGAAAAGGAGGAAGCTAAGGCATTTCTGCACTAGACTGCTATAGTGCTATTATTCCATCCTGTGGAATCCTGGGGTTTGCAGTTTAGGGAGGGACCTCAAAAGACTAAAACTGCAAACCCCAGGATTCCGCAGGATGTTAAAAGTGGAATAATAGCACTACAACTGTCTAGTGCAGAAATGGCCTAAGTAAATCCACAGACCCCCCTGGAGAATCTTTGTAAGTTGTAGCAGCAGATTAATTAAGCCTTATAAATTGTAATATAAGCTGCTGTTCTTGCTTGAAATTTATATGCAGCACTTTCCTTTTACCTGGAGCTGGAGCTCCACCAGAACTGGAGAATTTGCTCCCTTGTCTCCTGCCTGGAGAGAGAGAGAGAGCGGGGTGACCATGACAACTGGAGACTCAGGTCCTGAGAGATCTGGCAAGCCTAACAGGCCATAACCTGTACTTTGAACTGTACTTGGATGCCCTGACATCTAACTTTTCTTTACTCAGCTTGCAATCTCCACCGGGGGAGTCATAGGGCCCTTTCCACACGTGGAGGAAGAAACGGGGTAAAACGTCCTGAAATGGAGCTTACCTGAAACCGGGTAAGTCCGTCGCCACGCGGGGCAGCGCGAGTTCGCTGTTCCACACTCCTCGGCGTCCTGCGGCATCCAAAATGGCGGCTTACAGCTGGCGGAGGCTCTCCACCAACTGGAGAAGCTTGCCAGCCGGAAGCCCACCCCCGGCAGGTCTGCAGGCGCGCACTTGCGCGCGCCTGCAAATCTACACTGGGCGCTGGGACGGGGCTGCCAGCAGCTGCATGCCCCATGCTTTTTAAAAACCTACTCAAAAGTGGTTTTTAAAAATCACATGGCGCCACCAGCGCGGATTGGGGTGTGGAACTACGCTAAAGTAGTCCGCCCCAATCCACTTTACGGTGTAGACAACCTCCGTCAGAGGTCGCGCTACACCGTTTTATTACCCCCGTGTGGAAAGGGCCCTAGTCACACAGCCTCAGTCTAGAACTTTTGAACCTTTCTGTTTCTTCCAGTATCTCCCCTTTTAAAAATTTTGCATCATCTAGCCTGCTGAAAGATTCTGGAGAATTAAATAAATAATTAGAAATAAATAATTAAAATAATAAATAATTAAATAAATAAAGAATAAATAATTAAAAATATTTGTTGGCTCCTAATTTTTTTTAAAAAATATTATTTTTACTCATCTCTGATGTTCGTTTTTGCTTACTGACTACCAAGTCACTTAATTTTTAGTCTCATTGTGGTGTCCCCTACCCTCAACTTTTGTGATGGCAGCACTCTAATAAGTGCAGTATATGAAACAATTATTTTAATGTCCCACCACAAAACAGAGCAGCATTATATGGAATCATACAGTTGGAAGAGACCACAAAGGCCATCCAGTCCAAACCACCTCACCACCACCACCACGTAGGAATACACAATCAAAGCACTTCCAGCAGATGGCCATCCAGCCTCTGTTACTTTTTTTTTTAAAAAAAACTCTCCAAAGAAGAAGACTCCACCATACTGTGAGGCACCATATTCCACTGTCGAATAGCTCTTACTGTCAGGAAGTTCTTCCTAACGTTTAGGTGGAATCTCTTTCTGTCATTTGAAACCATTGTTCTATGACCTAGTCTTTGGAGCATCAGCAGGAGAAAAAAGCTTGCTGTATCTTCCATATGTTATCCTTTCAAATATTTAAACATGGCTATTGTGTCACCTCTTAACCTTCTCTTCTCCAAAGTAAACATACCCAGCTCCCTAAGTCATTCCTCATAGGGCATGGTTTCCAAGACTTTTACCATTTTGGTTACCCACTTCTGGACACATTCTAGCTTGTCAATATCCCTCCTGAAATGTGGTGCACAGAACTGGACACCATATTCCAGGCAAGTTCTGACCAAAGCAGAATAGAGTAGTACCATTACTTCCATCAACCTAGACACTATACTTCTATTGATGCCTCATAGAACTGTATTGGCTTTTTTCGCTGTTACATCTCACTATTGACTCATGTTCAGCTTGTGGTCTACTAAAATTCCTAGATCCCTTTTCCATACACTGTTGTGAAGCCATTTTTTTCACATGTCCTTTTTAAATCTTAGCTCAGTTGAAAGTTGTTTAGACATCCAACCTAATTTCTTTAGACATCTCCTTTTTTTTCATCCTCACTGGAACTGTTTGAAACTGTGCCTTCAATAGCACTTTTAAGAAACTTCCATCCATCATAAACTCCTTTCTCTTTTAGCATTGCTGACCATGGGACCACACCCAGCATTTCCCTATGTTTACTGAATCAGCTTTCTTAAAGTCTAAAATGCATTTCTGACTATACTTGGCTTCCTCTTTCCACTGTATAACAAACTCTAGGAGAACATGGTCACTTCCACCTAAAGATACCACCCATCCACCCCATTAACCAGGTCATTATAATGTTCCTCCAGAATTTTGGTTTCCATAATACCGTCGCAAGTGGTGCTATATGATGGACCTTGTGAGATATTTAAATGATGTCTTCCTAGAGCCAAACACCTCTTGTGGACCAGTCAAAACTGCATTGGAGATCCTGTAGTTTGCTCAGTATACCATCTGGCATCACCAGTCTGTTAAAAATCATTCTATGAATAATTTCTACAACACTTTTCAGTGTACAGCTTGCAACACATGTTTGAAGTATTCATCCACAGTACTTAAAAGTAACTAGTTATGTATAATTACTTGGAATTAAGTTTCTTTCATAACTACCATATAACTACACTGCGTATGATTGGAACTAAACAAAGGATAACTCTTTGTGCAGTGTAACTCGTTAGTTTTATAGTTATAGGGGTATGGACTCAGATGGTAGAGGAAAAATCTCACATAGTTAGGTCATGCTCTGTTGTGAGTATTGGAACAGTGATAATATGAAGAGAAGAAGAATAAGTTTTGTACTTCAGGCCAGTGGCTGGTCAGATTCACATCCTTTTATTTACCAAGTAACAAAACTGTTTTGTTTCTATTGAGCAATGAAAAAGAAAAGGAGTTACTTTGTCAGTTTCTAAGATAACTGAAGCCAAGCATTGTTTACTATAATTCAGAAATGTGGGACTTTTGGTTCTCCATGTATTTTTGGACTTCAGCTCCCAGAAAATCCAAATGCCACACCAAAGGATAAGTCCTTATGCCATAGACTTTATCAAATGGAATTCTTCAGTTGTGTCTCTAGAAACAACAACTTGACCTTGGCAGGACCAAGAGATGTATATAGGTTGTTCACTCTGTCCACAACACTGGACAGCCTTTCAAAAAGGCACTGATGCAACTGAAATTAATTTTTTTTCTGAATTTGTGCTCAAATGAATACACTCTTTGCTTTTTGATGGTTTTGAAATCCCTAAAGCTATTTAGAACTTACTGAATCTTACTTCTGAAGAGATGCTCATAGTATCAGACTGCAGGGGTACACACTATGCACCCTTGTCTAGGTATAAGTTCCACTAAACGCAATAAATGCATATAGTATCACATTGCATGGACATTTTTTACACAAGTGTCTTGAGCAGGTAAGGAGTAAATATACACATTCTTAACTACTTAACTACACAAATTAACCAACTGCCAACTGTCTTTAAACAAACCCAGTGGACAAACCATTAGTCTGTAGAGTCATGTTCTGTACAAGAGGTCTAACCATGCAGATGTGGATGCTTAAACACAATGCAAACCTCAGTAAGTCATAGACAACATTGGAGCAACAGAAACCTATTCTTCGTGAGCTATTATTATTTCTAAAGGGTAAATTTCTTCTTTCAACCTGCCATTGAATTTATATATTTGAGCATGCAAAAAAGAAATCCTTTGTGTCAGAATGTGAATGGAGTCAGTACGCCTTTCTCTCTCATGGCTAAGAATGCAACAATATTTGATAACAACTAGAGCTATCATTGCAGACAAGGTCAAGGACTGTTCCTTGCAACAAAACAATTCACCAGAAGCCTTCCACATGTATGCTCCAAATGTGTTTATTTGGACAGATCTCTCTTCTCTTCTCTTTGCTTTTGTGCCTGTTGAGGATAACTTGATCACGTTTTGTTAGAGTGAGTTGCTGGACTTGTCATTCTTCAAGACTCAGCTGCAACCCCTGAGCTTTAAGTCACTTTTGCAGCTCCTGAAGCTTCCTGCTACTCCCCAAAAGACCCAAGAACCCATCTAAATAATTTTGGGAACAATTTTTGTGCCAAAGCCAAAACCAAACCATTCTATTCCTGAAGGTACTTCTGTAAATGTGATACAAATGTTCTTCCAATGATGCATCACTTCCACTCAACATTTTGGCTGATATATGGCCAAATCTGCAAATACTTTTAGGACTGGGCAGGTGGGTACAGCCTGTAGAGGGGATCAAGGTGAACATTTCACCTGTACTCTACACAGTTGGTTGCTGCTGCTCAAGATGGTAAACTTCCAAGTTAAATAAATGCACCTTGGATGCATCCAGATAGATGACTTCTACAGCTCTCAGAATCCTGTAGCTAGTGTGGCCAGTTGTACTCCAAAAATAACTTTCCCCAATATTGTGGCAAACACACATTTTGGGAATCTCTATCAAATTTTATTATCTACTTGTAGCTCCAATCTATTGACCTGAGGGTAAACAACATTGAACTCAATGGAACTTATTTCTGAGTAGGCACAAATAGAAGATCATTGTAAAAATGTGTGATGGAATGATGCGTAACAGGATCACTGATAATATAAATGCTTAAACTCTTAGTAATACTATTCTTTTAAAAAAAAAATCCCTAATATTCAGGGGAAACAATAACATCTCCTCACATGAAAGAAGTTCCTAAATTATTTTGAATCCATATAAACTGTCACCACCAAACAAGACCATAAAATCACTTTTAACTAATGTAAAAAGGAATACATAACACATCCAAAGCTACAAAAAGTAGTAGTGTTGAAAGATTACAATGTAGTATGTGTTTTATACATACACCCAACACACACTTCAACAACTACAAAAATTATTATGGTGTAAGCTCAGATGAACAAAAGCCCACTTAATCTGATGCATGAATTCTTACCCTCTGTTGGCAGGGGGAGGGCTTATAAACAGTGGCAATTAAAGATTTCATCTGTGACACATTAAATTGAATTGTCATAGTCTACACCTTTTGTATTTCATTTCTAAGTTCATTGTTTATATTTCTCCTCCCTATATGTGTAAATACACACACACACACACACATACATACACACACATGTGTGTGTGTGTGTGTGTGTGTATATATATATATTCTGTCAACTCATACATTTAATGCTATGGATTCTAGTTCACAGAAGGTGATGCCAAAATAAATGTATTATTAGGCTGCTACAAGACACTTCTCTTTACTGCACTAGACTCATATACCTATACCACAGTAAGTTGCCGCTTAGAGAAAACATAGCCACACCTTGTTTCTATTATTGATTGCCTTCCAAAATGTAACTTACTGAATTTTAGAGCTGAAAGGGACCTTGTAAATCATCTAGTGTGACTTGCTGTTCAGTGCATTAATCTTGCAGTTACAACATTCCTGACTGATAGTCATCCGGTCTCTAATTAAATGCCTCCAGTAAATCAGAACCTATTTTGACAAGGAACATAACCAGAACTCAACAGTAGCGGCTCAGGTCATGGAGACTGCAATCCGTTCTACAATTTTTAAATCAGTGAGTTTATGGAATACAGTAGAACTACTTCTTAGTTACATATGCCAGCTATCCCACAGCTGATTCTCTTCAAATTTGTTGCTCTTACAGATCCTATTGGTGCAGCTAAATGGGGATTGTGGGGGTTATAATCCCATTTACTTTCAGCTTCTGTAAGGGAGCCATATGCTTATGATTTTATTTATTTATTATTTATTTATTTGGTTGGTTGGTATGCTGCTTTTCTTCCGAATGGGACACAACATGGCTTATTGCACTATAAATCTCCTTTGTTTCCATGATGTAAATAACAATCTTGTTTCCCTGTTCATGGCCTCCCTATGGATTTATATGAAATCTAAAGGATGCAGAGCTTTGCTTTAAGCCAACTATGTCATTTAATGCAGTCCTTTAATCAAGTAGGAGAAGTCTTTTAAAAGACTGATCAATTTTTAAGCCCAAATATGCTTAGCTAGGTACATTTTGTTCTTTGTCTATGAAACAATGCACTCAGCACCTTTAAAGAAAAGTAATACATTTTGTTGGATTTTGATACGTGCAGATCTGTTCCTCGTTGTTGCGGTTTTCAAGTGTTCCCTTCTCAATGGGACTTCCCAACAGAGGGCACTGCCTTGGGTTATATGGGGCCAAGGAAGCAGAGGTACTGCTGAGTGGGATTTATCCAGTGTTGCTGGATAATGGGTGACAGGAATGTGTGGACAGGTGCACACAATTTGTGTTGCAGGCATTCCATCCTATACTGATGAAGTCCCCCCGAGTACCACCCTGAGACCCACACATATTGGTTCTTACAACAGGGCAGAAGTATGGGAAGGCACGGCCAAAGAGACAGAAGGAAGTGATTAAGGAAATGACTATGGACTTTTTTTTTTTAATGATGGTCAGCACTTGGCACTTTCTTTAACAACAGATCAATTTACAACAATTCAGTTAAATTAATTCGGTTGATATCTACTAAATTGGCTCATGAACAAAACAACATCTCCAACGAAAAAAGGTATTATTTCTCAACTTTGTGCAGAGATGATGCATGTTGATGTTCCTGTAGGCACCCTTTTTGAAGAGGCAATACCTCCTCAGTAAAGGAAGGCATACTTTCCTCAGTAAAATTATGGAACAAAACACCCTTTCTAAGACACCACTTGTTGCTCATGTTTTCAATTTATCTATTTAATAATTAAAATATCACAAGATCTCAGAGGTGTATACAAGTTAACTCTGAAGTATAAAAATCATGGTGCAAATGCCATATTCTGTATAACGACTGCCAGTGGATAGGCAAGTAAATGAACTCAAGAGACAGCTGATTGCAATTAGTTTGCTTATGCAGAGAAGAAATTTGAATCACCCAACTGATGATTTTGCCATAGCATTAAGAGAATGTTGTATACATCTCAGGTCAGCAGCCAAATAGAGAGAACAATCATTGAAGTTCATCTTTCAGGTACACAAATGCCATAATTCTCTGTTTGTTGTTTGATAGCAGTCTCCTCAGCTTATAGTTCCAGGATGGAGTATATAGATATCAATAAAACAGCTTAAAAACACTGCCAGAGACTCAAGACGCTAATAAGGTATACAACAAGAGTGGGCAATCTTTGGCTGTTACTTTCCTCACTATTGGTTATGCTGTCTAAGGCTGGTAGGAGTTATGGTCCAGCAACATCTGGAGACCCACAGGTTGCATACTTCTGATATACAGTCAGCCCTCCACATTTGTGGGTTTCACTTTTTCAGATTTGATTATTCACGTATCTGCTGTCACCTTTGCTGTCTCTCTATCCCAATTTTAATAGGGACTGCAAGCTTTGTGAGACTGAGAAACTGTGAACAAGGCTTGTAAGTCCCCATTAAAAATGGTGTGGTGCAACAGTGGAGGTGGCAGTAAGCTCCACCAGCCACCCACTTCTGCCTTGTGAAGGAATCCTGATGCCTCAAAGGAATCTACGGTGAGTTGAATATGGTGATCGTACTTTTTTCTTTGTTAAATATGGTTTAGGAGGGCCTAGAGTTATTCATGGTTTTTTTCACTTTCATGGGGTCCTGTGCCCGCTAACCCTAGCAAATGTGGAAGGATGACTGTACATCATTACTACAAGTATTACTATAAATAATGTAACACTACAACCAGTAATTTCATGCACACTTAGCCTGGGACTTTCCTCAGGATTGCACCGTTATTTGGGTGTTAGCTCAGTTGAGCTCAGTCTTAGTTATCGCTCAATAAACCTGAAGCAACTTTAAATTATATTTGTTCTCCTTACAAATGACCGAATCTGCGGAATGAGTTTATACTGGTGTTCCTCATGTGTCATATGATCCACACAATCTGGTAAGCATTTAGGCACATAGACAGCTGCTTACTCAAAGGACATTTCCGCACGAGACTGTTATAGCACTATGATTCCACTTTCAACATCCAATGGAATCCTAGGGTTTGCAGTTTCGGGAGGGGCCGCCCAGCCCCTCCCGAAACTGCAAAGCCCAGGATTCCATGGGATGTTGAAAGTGGAATCAAAGCACTATAACAGTCTCATGCGGAAATGGCCAAAATGATCCAGTTGGAAGATGAATTTCCTCTGAAACTGACATAAGCTCAGATTCCATATCTCTACTGCTTCATTTCTGAACAATGTCACTGTTAGTAAGATGTACAGAACAAAATAAAAAGACATATCAAAGTTGAACATATGCAGTTTATAGCTGTGGGAAATTCATGGAATTAAACAAAACTTGAGGGTTTTTGTATTTCACATTCAGAAAGGTTTCTTATTCACACAGTTGTTTCGTTTTCCACAGTACACAACAAGGGTCCATGAGGGCAGAACCCTATTTATGCATACAAGATGCCTATTTTGACTTTGTAAATGAGAAAATGGCTTTGGATAATGTGACAGACAACAAAAACAACTGCTGCTGCTATCTAAAAGAGACTCAAAGCACTGAAAAATTTCAAATTAATTACAGAACTCCGGTTGAGATCAGGGCTGTATATTGATTATGCTATGCAACCCTTGCTTTGAACAGCAATGTTGTGCAATTCAGCAAACATCCCAGCGTTCATCTTCAACTGCATGCACAACTCCTTAAACTGAATGATGACATTCCACATCCTACAAAAATATACAACTGCTTCCATGGGTGAACTTATGCATATGCAAGACATCAATACAGTTCCGGCTTCTGTCTGTAGAACAACAGTCTCAATAAGCAGGCATGTAAGAAAAAGGAAGGACAAACACAACTGAAGAACAGATACATTGACAGTGCAATCCTAGTGCATATCTACTTACCAGTAAACACCATTCTTTTCAATGATGCTTATTCTAAATACATGTCTATGTAATGCCTGGTCTTTTCAAGTCTAAAAAAATGTGAAAATATCTTATTTTTGATGGGGGAAGTGCAGCCTGCAAGGGGGTTCCAAGGAGGACACAATTGACTTCCAGCCCACTGGAGGCTGCTCAGCCTTGATCTAAACCAGTGGTTCTTAAGCTGGCATCTGGAGACCCTGGGAGTCTGCCCTCACAGGGGGTCCACAAAGCTCTGCTGCTGGACAGTGGCGGCAGCAGGGGTATGTATGCAGATACCAACAGTTTCAGTATCTCCACATACCTCTGTTATGCATCCCTGACCAAAAGGACATGGCAGCAGGCATGTGCATGTCCCTGTACCCTGTACCAAAATAGGCACTCTGGAGACCAGGGTTTGAATCCTCACTCAGCCATGGAAACCTACTGGATGACCTCAGGCAAATCACATTCTCTCAGCCTCAGAGAAAGGCAAGGCAACCAATTTTGCCAAGGAACCCTCCATGATAGTTTTGCCTTAGGATCACCATAAATCAGTTTTCAAAGAGGAGAGACATGATGGCTAGAAAGATCTCCCCCTGTTAGCAGCAATGTGTTGTTGTGTGCCTTCAAGTCACTTCTGACTTATGGTAACCCTAAGCTGAACCTATCACAGTTTTTCTTTTGGCAAGATTTGTTCAGAGGGGATTGCCTTTGCCTTTCTCTGAGGCTAAGACAATGTGACTTGCCCAAAGTCACCCAATGTTTGAGTGGGGATCTTAGGCCATTTTCTCACTAGAGGTCATTAGTGTGATATACTGTTACAATGGCGGCATTGCAATTTGCGTGATGCCATCGGGTTAGGAACACTCCTTTCTGTACCTTTCCGCCTTAAGCAGATGGGTAGCAGTATTGCCATAGGTGATCCTTCTGCATGACAGCCTCCTCAGCCACTCCCTTACCCTGTCATTACCCCACTTCATTGCCCCGATTGGGTTCCCCCCCCCTTTAGAAGCCGCTGTTAGCCCAGCAATGTTGTAACAGCAGGACACACCAGTATATTATTGCATTTTTATGCTATAATCCTTATAAATCTATTTTTAAAAAATTAAAAAAATTAACTCAAATGAGAACTTTAAAATAGACATGAAGAGGTGGTAGGTTTCAAAGTTACCATATCATGGGAGCTGCTGAGGGAGGGATGAACTGGACACGCCCGCAGCCCACCCACTGCTGGATTCGCGACAACAGGAAGTGCTATTAAGCGCTATTACAGTTCAGCACTGAACTGGCAGGTGGGATTGAAGTACTAAAGGAGGCTCTTAATGGATTTTTTTCTGGAAATAGAATATGGCAGTTTGGTAATGCTTGGGGATGGGATAGCAGCTGGATAGCAATTACATTATGCAGTAGCACGACTCTTCAACCGGAAACAACCTGCTGCTGTTGCAAGATAGCCATGTTCTGCAGAAATGGCCTAAGTGTCCAGAAGCTTTCAACCAACCAACCAATCAATCAATATTTGAATATTTAAATCTAAATTTAAATATTTAAATTTTGAGTTTAGTCTTGAGGTCTCTAGCAACGACTTATATTTACAAGGGATCTCTGGTAAAGAAAAGGCTGAGAATCTCTAGTCTAAACAGCCTAATCCATAATACCACCTCCTAACCCCATTCTTGTATGTGATGGAAATAAACACTCAAGTTTAGAATCTCATTAATTTTAAGCACACTTTTAATTTTCCCATTAAAGCAGTTAGAGATAAGTGATGTCAATGTTTTTTTAAAAAAAAAAAGTTAAAAGAATTAACAATAGAAATAGATTAAAGGGGATGTGAAAAATATTGAATTAAATGTGAAATTATAATAGTTGAACAGATTTATAAATTTAAGGGTAAAGGTGCAAAATAACAATGAAAGTTAGTATTGCTTAAGAGAAGAGAAAAAAAAGAAAAAGAAAAAAAAATTTTTTTTAATTCACTATTATGTATATCACATGGTGTTTAATTTTTTTTTCTTGTTTTGTATTTGTGATTTAGTTATATAATTAATAAAAATTTAAAAAAAAAAAAAAGAAGATGAGAAAAAAAAATTAAAGCAGTTAGACTTTAAAATGCTTAACTTTGACTGGACCATATTCATAGGTAACCAGCAAGTGAGCTTTTCCTCCACCAATCATTTCCAGCCAGTGCAGATAATGGAACCTGCAGGGCCGGTAGAACAACCAGAAACTTTTGCTGTTCCCAACATTTTGATCCAGGAATGGGAATGATGTGGCCCTCTAGATGCTAGACTGCAACTCACAGCATTCCTCACCAATGCGTCTGCTGGCTAGGATTACTGGAACTTGTTTCCAACAACATCTGGAGGAATACATGATTCCCACCACTGCTTTAACTCTAATCCTCTTTCCAGTAGATTAAACCAGCTTCTTCCATTTGTTCTCTTCCATCTCTGTATTTGCTTTTTCTCTCTATTGTTAAGAAACATCTTTTTTTTTCTTTGTCCATAGAAAGGTGGTGAAAAGGTTGGGTGTTTTTTTTTTAAAGAAGAAAAAGAAGAAGAAAAGCACACTCAGGCCACAATGTGCTGCATCTTATATTTTAATGAGAAATCCCCAAACATAGTACTTCCCCAAAACTGGCTACTTAATGCAACCCCCCTGTTGACAGTTGTTCCTACAGCAATTCATATTTGCCTATGCTGCCTACGAATCAGGTTCAGTGTGTTTCAAGCCAGTGTCTTTTCTTAGGTAAGTGTTCCAGAATTATCACATAAAATTTTGGCTATTTTATATGCTACTGTCATTTGACTCCCACACAAAGATGCAGCTACTAGCAGGGAAGGAGGGTCTGACTGTTGTATCCAGGATGAGCTTCATGTCTGAACTACCTGTGCTCTGGTGGGCTTATCTAGCTACAGTGGGAATGCTCTCAGCAGTGCTGGGTAGCTGAATCCAGCCATCCTTTTAATCTACTGCCTTGCACCATAGTTTGCTAAATTAGACATTCTGAGAAATTAAATAAATTGGCCAGGTCCAGTTGCCTGGAAGTGCTCAGAATGCTGAGCCAGAAAAAAACAAATTAGGGCTCTGCCAAGGAAGTCATCAAGAATAGATCCTGCCAGGGTGCCACAGCTCTGGCAAATGCCCAGTGATGCCAGGTGTTGCTGGGTCAGTTGCTGTAAAGGGAACTGAGTGGTCGTGGTGGTGGTGGCGGCGGCAGCAGCTGGCTGAAGATGGCAATGTTGTTGGATACCTGCAACTCTTCTTTCAAAACATCTCCCCCAGCCCTCTGTGGGAATAAACACTTGCTGATTTCGGAAGCCAGAGGCAGATAGAAGCAGGTATGGGTGTCTGAACCTGAATGCAGCAAGCCTTTCTTCAAGTGTTGGTCCTACAATTAAAAGGGGCTGTTTGGGCTCCATATCAAACAGCAAAATATCTTGAGCGCTCACATTGATCTGCTCTTTCTATGTGTCTCAGCACCTGTTCCCAATGGTCTTTCTAATAGTGTTCAGCTTATACCAACATACTATGTACCCTGGTCCCATTTTCTCAGAAATATGTTGCATGATTTCAATAGGACCTTTCATTACAAAGGTGCTTCAAAATACCATTTTTGGATTACGAAAGCTGGAGAATAGTGATCTTTGATGACCTAAATAAAGTTCTTTTGGTTTTCCATGCAGGCCTGAAGATCTGATTTTCTTTTTTTAAAAAAATGGTAAGTTGATAAACCACAGTTTCCCTCCTTTAAGAATAGCTTCCAGCCTTTGCCAAGAAATCCTTCATAATGTCACTTGAATTGCTTTAAATGAGAATCAGGGTGGTATAATGTTTTGAGTGCTGGACTCAGGCTTGGGGAGACCAGAGTGTGAATCCTCACTCAGCCATGGAAAGTCACTGGGTGACTTTTGTGCAAGTCACACCCTCCTGGCCTCTGGGGAAGGTAAAGGCAAACCCCCTCTGAACAAATCTTGTCAGGAAAATCCTGCAAGAGAGTCACCTTAAGTTGGATTCAGTTTATAAATTAGCACATGACAATAAAACTTCTTTACATGTGAGAGCTATTTCTGAGTTTGAGTACTTTTGGATCAAGGCAGCAAAGCAACTCTTTATCAGTTGTGAATACAAGGAAGTGGTGAATATATGTTATACTTTCTACAAGGTATACTGTAACCTAACTAGCATTTTGTTTATAGTCCTATCCAAGGCTAGTCTTAGAATTAGGGGAGTGAGAATTTGGCCTCAGGGTGCAGAGGACAGAATTATGTGTCTCACATAGCATGTCTTTTTAGCTCCTCCATAAAAGAAAACCCAACTTGCAGACGTTGTTATATTGGTGGACAGAGCAGCCTGTGGTCCTGGGGAGGAGATGTTGCTCCACACACTTGGACCACATTCCATTGGGTGGTGCAGGATGTTGTCCCAACACTAGAGTTGAAGTAAGATTTACAGCAGCCTCTTCATGGGGAATGGAGGACCCATCATCCTGTCCGCATCTCAGTCATCAGAATTTGGAGGGGCCGGGCCTCACTGTTTCTATGATATATGCAATGGTTATGTTTTCATTTGTGGATATAAAACGTTATTAGGTTTCGGTAGCTAGCAGTGCAATGAAGTCTACAGCTTCACTCCCTCTTCTTTGCCCACACCTGCAATTTGCTACTTGAGTGAATGGGACTTGAATCTAGTTTGACTATGATACTGACCACTATCCTCCTGGCTTTCAGGGAAATCAGAAGGTTCTCAGGGTGGGTGTATAGAAGTTTCTGTGTCGGCCAGAGGTGTCTGTGCCCCCATCTAGCATTACTTTAGAAAGCTACTCTTACATATCATAGTGGCAGTGTTACCCTGTATGTTGGGGGTCCCAGGAGGGACGCCCAAATAGCCAAATAAAATGCAAGATGGGGGAAATTAGACTCGGGCACTGTCTCAAGCTAATGAGAGGCAGGGTAACTTGGGTAAGCTGGGATCTTTTACCCTATGTCTACAGCGTCAGGTCAGAGAGCGGTTAGACAGTTTAAAGTAAAAAATAATATTTTTATTGGGAACAAACAACACAAAAGACACGACATACACTAACTAACTGAGAAATAGAAATGGAGAGTTTCAGGGAATGGGTAATACGACACCTTTTCTCGTAGTCCTGGAGAGAAGTGGAAGTTGCAGGGAAGAAAGCTCAGCACGGCTCGCTGAGGGGGTGACTCGCTGGACAAACCGATAGCAAGGCAGGATAGCAGTCCGGAGTGTTCCTGAGTGTTCCAGTGGGCGAGCATTCCAAGGAAGGCTGGGATTTGGGGACCTTTTATAGGGTGGATTTTACCTACAGGCCATGCCATGCTCGGTGAGAACAAAGGAAATTTGTAACTGGACAAAGGCATTGGAAAAGGTCAGGTTTTATATGATGAACTTAGTGCTCGATGACAATAGTATGGCCAGTATGCAAATGGCCCAACATAAAGGATTGGCTCGGCACTCAGCCAGGTGTCTTTGTGTAAAGTCGCACTGAGCAAGGCGGTTTGCAAGAAGGAGTGGTCCCTAAAGCATCAGAGAGGCATTAAGTTGCCTGCCTAAATGAGGTTTGGAATGTACAACCATTAACAGCCACGCCTATTACGTGCTTGTCCGGTGGCCCTTGCAAACACGTGGAGTACGGTGGCAGAGAAAGGTCAAATAGAGGCCAAATTATTTGATATCAAGAGATATCTAGTGCTCTCACCAGACATATCAGAACCGTGGTAACAGCAGTTCATATAAGGACAAAAAGATTATCACTTCTTCTTGTCTACCTGGATAACTATCCCTTATTGACAACTTCCTATGGTACAGCCCATCCCATCATTAAGTAGCTAGGGTGGGGTTTTTTTTTAATCCAGTAAACCATTTTGTTTCTGTATCAGAGAAAATCTGAAAACAATCAGATGACAACATATTTTAGAGTTATGTATACAGCATTTTATAAATCATTCAGTTGCTGTATATACTCAACTATGAAGTCTAGACATTTTAGGCTAAAAATTTACCCTGGAAACCTGGGTCGACTTATCCATGGGCCAATGGTGGTTTCCATAGGAGTTGAAGCCAGCTCTCCCAATTCAGGGGAGAAGGAAGGAGGAAGTCGAGGCTACCGAAAAGGCCCTAGAGTCCACATTTGCACACCTCAAGCCAAAGAAGTTAAAAATTCCAGTGGGCGTAGCTGCGCATGTTTACCCTAAAGTCTGGATGGATGAGGAAGGAACTAAATTGTGGCTGAGCAACATGTGGGGCAGGCAACTAAGCATGGGACTAAAAACACACCCATTGCTACTGATGTGGGATAGGTTTTGCCCTCATCCACAAGTCATAGCAAATTATGTCATTTTGGGCACATAACCTGCCCTTGACTTATCCACAAGATCAACTTATAGTTGCGTATATATGGTATTTAAGCACATACTTCACCAAGTTCTCCTTGCCCTTGCTTCATTTCAGCAGCAACAAATAAATGTCTATTGTCACAGAATTTTACAGACCAAGACATTCTAGGACAAGCTCTTGAAGATGCCTTGGAGGTGTTACAACAACATGCAGATGGTGATCTTAATCATGTGCCAGGTAAAAAGACCAAAAAAAAAAAAAAAGGCAGTTACATCCCAATTTCAGTTCTGTACAATTTCCCATCATTTCTGAATGCCAGATTATACATGACAGTGGTGCAATATTTATTTCCCAAAATCTAATAATTGCATTCTCTCTTTAATTACTTTTTAAGAATAAAACAATGTAGAGTACTGCAGTTGCAACACTTGAGTAATTTATCTGCAAGGTTCCCTTTTACCTACAAGGTTCATCCCAGCGACATGGTTATGTGAAAAGGTTTTATATATGTCTGTGTCAAAATTTCTGGGACAAACTAGATGTATCCAGAGCAGCTAAAGTTGTTAATTCTCAAGCCTGCCCATTGCACATATAAAATAGGATAGAATCTAATTTTTATATCAGAAGAGGTTCAGAGGCGGGGAAAGCTGAGGCCTTCTTACTTTTCCATCTTACCTCAATATCCTAGGTATTCCAAGTTCCTGGCTTGACAGATCAGAGGGAGCATTTGTCTCTCCTTGACCTCACACAATATGAAACAAACAAACAGATGAGACTACACCAGTCACATGGCTGGCCTTATTTAAACATGACACCCCCACTCCAACAAGGCATGAGGCAACCAATTATCTCAGAGCTCTTGTCTCCCTTCTTGCACACTCAGCTTCAGAACAGGCTTTCTGGCTGGTTCAACCACTGTTTTCAATCATGTCAGAACAAGAAAATTGTGGTTGAAGAAACTGCCTATACAGGAGGTTTGTAAATCAGTTTGATCCTAGTTACAACATACAATGCTTTGTTGACAGAGAGTTTGTCTATCATTAAAACAAAATGGGATTTCAACTGAATATAATCCTTGTTCATACCTTATGCCCCATACCATTTGTCAACAGATAGAAGGGGCACAGAGCTGTGTATATTGACCTCGACACCAATGTTCCTGTGCAAGCGGGCCCTAACCTTTCTAAACTTAGCTGGAAGATCTAATAGAGATTTAGCAGTTAGAAGGTATCTTTTGAACTACATCTCCCAGGATCTCCCAACTGGCCAAGCTTTTGTTTCTACCTGAATCTCACACATGATCAGAAACCTTGGCAAGCAAAGGATCTTAATTCATGGGTATGAATCAAAGTAAGTACACATAGAATCCAGTATGTGCATGCATGTACAACAACACAGGGTAGGTCTATGGGGTGCATAGAGTACATTGAAATATCTTGTTTGGACTAAGAGGGCTAAAGAAATGCTCTACTGGCAAGGAGGAGTGACTATAGCCTGCTGACCAAATCCTTTTACAAGGTGTCTCCCCATTATCCTTAATTATTGTGCATGTCCTGGAACATTCCTTCCCCAACTCACATATATATTTTTTTCTCCATAAGAAGTTTATGAAGACTGCATGGCATACCATCACCATTCTCTCCAAGCAAATCCAATTTATTCGGGAGAACCATCCACAGAACAAACAATAACCAGTTGGAGGACTATGATAGTAAGTATTTAAAGCAAATAACACATTTTAAACACACACACACACACACACGTATGTATGTATGTGTAGACACACACACACACACACACACACACACTGCATTTGTTGGTGTACAAGACTCACTTTTCCCCCCAAAAAATAGTGTTTGAAAATGAGGTGCATCTTATACGCTGGTGTGCCTTATATACCATCAAATAGTATTTGCCAGTGTATAAATGGGGTGCATCTTATACACAGGTGTGACTTATACGCCAGCAAACAGAGTGTGTGTGTGCGTGCGTGTGTGCGCATATTTAAAATGTATTATGCTGCTCTGACAGAATGTTTTTCCAAAAGTTAAGTTGACTTAAAAAAAAATTAAAGTAAGTTAAGTTACGTTATGTTAAGTTAACTTTTCCAAAAGTTAAGTTTGGAAAAATACTGTCCATAATTTACCAAATGGGAAATGTGCAGCGGTTCCACTACTGTTCTCCCTCTGCATTCGCGGGTTTCACTTCCATAGATTTGATTATTCGCAGAAGTGCCCACCACCCCCACCTTCTCCTCCTCACACTCTGGGGCCTCTGCGTGGCAGGAGTGTGCAGGGCACCCGGGGCCTGCACTTGCATGGGCAACCGAGAGTGGGCCAGCAAGATGATGCTGGGCTGGCAGTTGCTGCGTCCTTGCACACCCCGGGGCCTGGGCTCACACCAGTGTTCTGGAGCAGGCGCACATGGGTATGCAGGGCCACAATTGCCACATCCCTGCACACTCTGGGACCTGGGCTCCCGCAGGCACTCCAGAGCAGGCCCGCAGGGGCTGCAGGACTGGTGATCCCCATCTCCTGCAGGCCCTGGGTCTGCGTGCTCTGGAGAAAGCCTGCAGGATTGTGCAGGGCTGGGATCGCAGCCTCCCTGTGTGCCCCAGGGTCTCCCATGTTCTCTGCAGGGGGCAGGAGCATGGTAGGAGCGCACCAGTCTATTCACATTTTTTTGACATTTGCGAGGGTTCTCTGTCCCTACCCCTTGTGAATGTGAAGGGCCTACTGTACTTGAAAATAATTCTGGTGACACCTCAATAGGTTATTCTAGAAGTCTCTCTAAGCATGCAACCTGAGGACTGAGCGCTGTTCACTCAGTGGAACCTATTTCCTCAGTATATCTGCTTAAGGTTGTATTGTTAGTGGTTCATCATTTAAAGCTAAGTTACCTGAAGATGGGAGTGGACAGTCCAGGGATCAGTATTCTGCCTCAGTACCTTCCAGAGCCACATGGACTGACAAAAAGTTTTTAAAAAGTAGAAGGCCACTTTTGATTTAGAAAAACCTATAATTTTTTTTAAATGTAAAACAGTGCACAGAAGAGATGCAAACTATTTAAAAGATTAATGGTTGGTCCTGTGGCTTTTAGCCAGAAAATAAGCTGTCCAGAAAGTCTGGAGCAGCCAAGGGCTGAAAAAACAGCTGTTGGGGGCAACTGGTAATAGATTCAGTCCTTAGATTTTCAAGTTAAATTGCTAAAGGAGTAGGTGACAGGAAGGATTTGTATGTGAGACTGTAAAGAGCTCTTATTGGTCAAAATAGACAACACGGCTCTAGTCTTGGTTCCTGAGTTTTTAGTCCTATGATCTGCCAGATTCTTTTGTCTTACCTACTTTGGCACAGTCTCACTTTGATTTATTCTTACTCTAGAAGGTTATACCAAAATTCATGCCTGCTTATGCAAATATGTGTGTCAGAAATTATAAAATCAATAGTCATCAACCCTGCTTTGTCATTGTAGAACTCTACAGGACAGGTTTATTTATTTCTTTTTTCTCTCACACTGCTGCTGCTGCTCCCATCTGCAAGAAGACCGAAGCAGATGTATATCCAGACAGAGCTGTCTACCATTCCCTGCAGACTGTTTCAGAAAACCAAGGGATAGGTACTACACTTTTACAGCAAAAGGGTGGCAGAGGTTTGTAAAAATCCTGATTAATATACTCATATGTTGTCAGCATTGCTTTGATTCTAGATTATTCACAGGTTCATTTTAGAATATGTATATTTTATTGTTATTTAAAGCACTAACTAGTGTAAGGAACGTGTTTTAATGCTGGATCTACACATGTAAGAATTTCTCAGGCCTCATTCCTAATCTGTGGTTTATTTGCCTTATTAGCCACTCCCTATTTGCTTCTCACGGTTTTGAACTGATTGTTTTTTTTATCTGTTTGTTTTGGTTTTGAATCCATTTTCCATCTTTTCTGGTGAGAACTTGCTTATGTTTCACATTTATTCTTTTGTCTACAGTCAAGGCCAACTGAAAACATTTTGTTACCCAAAGACAAAAGTCAAGATGCCATCTCCCCCTCCCTCCAGTTACATACGGAAATTGACTGGATGGACAACCTATTACCCTTAGCACAACTGCCAGCAAAGTGGTTTAGGGAAGCTAAGGCAGGCTATGTGGCATGCATAGCTCTGTCATCCATCAGAGGAAATATTTTGTCACCACTGGCCCCAGCATCTGGTACCTGGTCATCTCATTCTGCCTAATGGTAGGAAAGGCCCAACCTACAACAAGTCTGTGTATTTTATTCTTTGGGAATCCAGCTTGCAAAGTTATCCTGGATAGTTTTATGCTATAACTGTCTGTAAGTACACAGTATTGCCCAGAAGAATCATGAAGCATTGTTAATTATTGTTCAGTGTCAGCTGTGGGTACTCAAATACTGTGGATCAGTTGCACAATACATTGTATACGAGTCTCAAGATCTGGTCTGAAAGCCATGCCCTATGAGTAGTGGCTTAGCGAGCTGGATATATTTACTCTGCAGAAAAGAGAAGGTGAAGAGGGGACATGATAGCCATGTTTAAATATTTGAAGGGATGTCATGTTGAGGAGGGAGAGGGCATGTTTTCTGCTGCTCAAGAGACTAGGACAAGGAGCAATGGATTCAAACTACAGGAAAAGAGATTCCACCTAAACTTCAAGAAGAACTTCCTGACGGTCAGAGCTGTTCAACAGTGGAATATGCTGCCTCGGAGTGTGGTAGAGTCTCCTTCTTTGGAGGTTTTTAAGCAGACACTGGATGGCCATCTGTCGGGAGTGCTTTGAGGGTGTTCCTGCATAGCAGGGAGTTGGACTGGATGGTCTCTGGGGTCTCTTCCAACTCTACGATTCTATGTTTCTATGATTCAGTTCCCCGAGGGGGGGGGAGAGAGAGAGAGAGAGAGGGAGGGAGGGAGTATACCTCTCCTGATCAGGCATTAGTACTTTATATGGATGGATGGATAAATAAATAAATAAATAGGTGCTCCACAGCACACCGCCAGTGAATTGCATTGCACCTCATAACCTATATGTTAAGTATGATCATACCAAACATACTAAATGTGATGAAAATCCATCAACCTGTTTTGTGTGAAGTGGTAACGTCACTCATAACAAACACTCATAAACTGAATGTTATTTGTATAGATTAGAAAGCACTATTGATTTTTTCAAGAATGATTAGTAATCAAGAAATATCAGTTCCTTTCAGCTCTTATATCTTTTCCTTACAAAGTACAGAAAGAACCCAAAATACAGAAGGAAATGGTAGGTTTTCAATTCTGCCATTGTGTTTTTGCCACATGCATTCTGTCAGAAATATCAACCTAAAATCTTTCCAAAGCATTTTGTATGTAGTGTGTGTCTATGTGTGTATGCAATGATAAAGTTAAACTTGATTAATAACTTAATTATTAAATTATTGCAATTATTTATATTCTCCCTTTCAGGAAACAAGTACTTCCAAGGGATCTTTTTTAAAAGAGAATAAAATCACAGGAAATAATATTTAACAAAATAATAATGCCTTGCAGTCCACAGTATCTATAGAAAGTCAAAGAAGAAAGTGCAATGGCAGGTTTACAGTTGAACATTAAGAAAACAAAAATCATGAACACAGATGCTTTACATAATTTTAGAGCAGATGATGAAGACATTGAACTAGTTCATGATTTTCCATACCTTGGCTCAGTTATCAATCAGAATGGAGAGTGCAGTCAAGAAATCAGAAGCAGACTAGGATCTGGAAGGGCAGCTATGAAGGAACTAGACAAGATCCTGAAGTGTAAACACATGTCATTGAATATTAAAGTTAGGATCCTCCATGCCATCGTGTTTCCAGTTTCTATGTATGGTTGTAAAAGCTGGACAGTGAAGAAAGTTGATAGAAAAAAATTAATTCATTTGAAATCTGGCGCTAGAGAAGAGTTCTATGGATACTGTGTACAGCTAAAAAGACAAATACATGGGTCCTGAGGTACATAAAGCCTGATCCCTCCCTAGAAGCCAAGATGAGTAAACAAACTGAGACAGTTGTACTTCGGACAAATCATGAGATGACATGGCTCACTAGAAAGGACATTAATGCTTGGTAAAGCAGAAGGCAGCAGGAAAAGAGGGAAGTTGTATTACAAATGCACAGACTCAAGGAAATCTCTGAATCTGTAAGACAAGGGCAGAGCTGCTGCTGATAGGGTGACATGAAAGTATCTCATTCATAGGGTTGCCATATGTTGAAGCTGATTTGACAATAGTTAACAACAATTAAAGATTTGTTCCACAGAGAAGTTGGTAGCAGAAGGCCTGTAGCGTGAAGGAAGAACAGTCAGAGGGCACTCAATATCTTCCCACACTAGTCTGCTATCTTGAATGCAGTGGAAGAGGTTATCTCACCCTTAGTACTGCAGAAAAATTCAACTACCCATCCAGTTCACTTTTATAAATGGAAGGGAGAGGGTGCCATCTTGATTTTCCCCTCAGGAAAACATATATCCTGGGCCATCTCTAAGAACAGCCCATGCCGAAGAGGCTTTTGAGGTGGTCTTTTCCCTTTCCTCCATCATTCCCAGAATCATTTCTGGGAATCGTGCTATAAACTGGGGAACCCATTCACTCTACAGAATTATTCTACTTTCATTCTACTCTAACTGCCTTGGTTCCATTTCATTTAGAATCTTCAGCCAGAGAGCTCTAGTGCCTCACCACACCATTTAAGGCCTTTTTTCCCTCTTTAATTTCTGACAGGCAGGAAAAAGCTGCGCCTCTTTGAATATCTTCACGAATCTCTTCATAACCCAGACATGGCAAACTGCATCCAGTGGCTAGATAAACCAAATGGCGTCTTCCAGTTTATTTCCAAAAACAAGGAGAAATTGGCAGAACTGTGGGGGGAACGCAAAGGAAACCGCAAGACTATGACTTACCAGAAAATGGCCAGAGCTCTGAGGAATTATGCAAAAACAGGAGAAATAATTAAAATCCGAAGGAAACTGACTTACCAATTTGGGGCTGTGATTTTGCAAAAGCTTTCTCCAACCTCCTTTCTTGGAAAAGAGGAAATTATTGATCAGTATGTCCAGAATGATAAAGAGTACCAGTGTGCAAATGACTGGCTTTCTTATTATTATTACATGTACAAGAAGGGTTATGAATTACAGAGGACTAACAGCAGTGCCATATCATTCTGTCATAGTTCTTAGAGACTAGCGACTCTACTCTATTCAGACACATAGCCATGTTAATCAGGATCAGTACACAAAGGAAATCTGTAACACTTTTGAGACTGAGAAGTTGGTAGCATAAGCTTTCGTAGACTTGAGTCTACTTCATCAGATGGAGATGCAGATGCAGAGAGTAATACCCCAGCATATATTGCATTCACACTTGACCTAAGACATGTACAGTCTCCAAATGTGGTTGGACAGTAACTCTCCTAATCGGCAAATTGAATGGCAAGAGATAATGGGAGTTACAGTTCAACCTATCTGAGGGCAGCCACATTTACATGGAATTGTTAATTTTCAGAATTCTGAAAATATATGCAGACTTTCAGACTCACATAACCCTTCTTTAGGTAAACTTGGAATGACAATAGAAGATATTTAATACTTCAGTCCTATAAAAGCTTCCCTGGGGAAAAACTTCATTGGACTCAATGGGGCATATTCATTATGAGAAACGTATAGAACTGTAGTGTAAGGCTACAATCCATTCCTTATTTACTTGGAGTAAGTCCCACTGAATTCAGTCAATGTTACCTCTGAACAGATGTACATATGAGTGCAGTGTGCTGCTACAATCCCATGCTTAGCTAGAGAAGTGTACTGAATTAGGGAAGCTAGAGTAGAGTACTGAATTAAATAGCCTACTTTTAAGTGTAGGATTATGCTACAAAACTCCTAAAGAAGCAGAATGAAATTATCAATATTAGAACATTCTGATCTCAGCAATACGTCTTTTCATTCCAATTAATGCATCCTTCCAATTAATAACATCACTGTATGAACGCTTATTCAGAAATAAGGAGTGCTTCATTGAATCTCTAGAACGTGTTTTCAGAATTCCTGTCTCAGTGATAAGATTTAGAAGCATGTTAAAGGCACAAATGCAAACATTGAGACTTCTGGACTTGTTTATGGCTAAAATGTATCCAATAATTGCTGCAGCTTGGGTCTTCAGTGATTTTTCAGTGCTTAGTTTAGAGCTCATTGTGTGCATCAAATAAAATACCACTCTGTGTAACAGAAGTATTTCTGATTATTTATTAGCCTACCAAAGAAATCAACACTAGGACTTTTTGCTTACTAATTTTCAATATACAAAAATCTACATAAGCATATCTGCAAGTTAAAAATTCTCAGAAATATCAGTTTATTTCTTTTATAAGGTAACAGAGGTAATTTTTAAAACAAATAATCTAGTGGTAGCTTACGGATTAACATGATTATTGGTATATTCACAGTCTGCTGATTCAAATGAAGAACGGTGCAGTCCATTAAAGCTTCTGGTAAATAAAACAGAGGCCAAAATATCAACTTGTTTTCCAAGCTAGAATAGATCCATGGACTTTGTTGGTGAATGGTAAGCTAACATGTAACATGAATCCCTTCAGGTGGGTTGTACAGCAGGCAGGTGTCCAGGGAAACCTAAAACATATTGCTGCCTAAATGGAAGTAGACAAGTCAATGTGGAAAGTAAAGCTGACCAGATTATTTTTGTCTTTAATTTTTGTACTGGATTTTTAGAATATAAATACAAAGAAGATAAAAATATGGTGGGGAAGAGGAGAGAGAACAAAGGAGAGAACTACAGAAGATGTAAACTGGGAGTAAGTGTTTATATTAGTGCAAGCCAGTGAGATGTAGCGGTCTGAGGCCATTTCTGCACTAGTACTGTTATAGGGTTAATATTCCACTTTCAACATCCTATGGATCCTGGGGTTTGCAGTTTAGGGGGGGCCTTTGAGGCCCCTCCCTAAACTGCAAACCCCAGGATTCCATAGGATGTTGAAAGTGGAATAATAGCCCTGTAACAGTCTAATGCAGAAATGGCCTGAGTGTTGGATGAGGGCCTGGGAGACCAGGGTTTGAATCTCCACTGGGTAACTTTGGGCAAGCCACGCTCTCACAGCCTCAGAGGAAGGCAAAGTCAAACTCTTTCTGAACAAAACTTGCCAAGACAATCCCATGACAGGGCTGCTTTAACTTAAAAAATTACTTGAGGGCACACAACAATAGCAAAATGTAGTTTAGCCAACTCTATGTCCAAAAGTACCGTTTTTTTGGAGCTGACATGTATAAAACACATGTTCATGCACACCTGAAATAATAGTATCTTGTGACTGTTGAACTATCTAGATGGTGAATGTTTATCTTTCCAACCCAGAAGTAGAACCTTTTTAGCAATGATCAATGCACACATGCTCATTTCACAGGTGAAAACTGAGACATGTGGTTGAGCCACATCAGAGTGTGGTCAAAAGGTTGTGCCCATCCAACAAGAGACTAATGTTGTTAATGAGGAAGAGCACACAAAACCATTATTTTAAGAGGAGAAACCTTGGAATTTATGTACTGACTTTAGGAAAGGCAAGATTCTGCCTTGCCTCTCCTCTCACTCCTGAATCATTTACTAAGTATAAACTACTTTTGTACTTTGAACACACCAGTTGAAATAAGCTGAGGAAAAGGGGGAAAGTAAGAGGAGAAGAGAGAAGACAGCTTTTTAAAGGCCCTTTCCACACCGGCCTATTAAAACAGTGCAGAGCAACCTCCAACAGAGGTCTTCTGCACCGTGGAGTGGACTGGGGCAGACTACTTTTCGTAGTTCCGCACCTCAGTCTGCTCCGGAGCAACCAGAACTGGTCGCGCAGCGTGCTTTTTGAAAACTTCTTTTAAAAGGTTTTTAAAAAGTACAGAGCATGTGACTCCATGTCACTCCATCGCCACGCTGCGGTGCAGATTTGCAGGCGTGCACTAGTGCGTGCCTGCAGATCTGCCGGGGGCGGGCTTTAGGCTGGCGAGCTTCTTCGGTTGGTGGAGAACCACCACCAACCAGAAGCCGCCATTTTGGGTGCCAGAGCAGTGCAAAGCAACGACTTGTGCTGCTCCTTGTCAGGACAGACCCAAATGGACCCACCAAAAAGCCAGTGAGTAGCGGCAGGGAGCGTTTCCCTTGCCGCGTGCGCAAAGGGTCAAAGACAGCTGAGAAAGTGGGACAGCCGAGAACTGACTGGTGCTGTCCCTGCCAAATCAGGATAGTTGAAGAGTATACAGATTCCAACCACATGAAACCTCAGTTAAATTCCAAGTTTTTTTTTTTTGTTGTTGTTGTTGTTGTGTGCCTTCAAGTTGTTTTTGACTTATGGCAACTCTATCATAGTGGTTTTATGGGGTTGCGAGTATGTGATGCACCCAAGGTCATGCAGTGGGTTTCCATGGACAAGTGGGGAACTGAACCCTGGTCATAGTCCAATGCTCAAACCACCGCACTATGTTGGCTCTCAAATTCCAAATTGCATGGATTTAATTCAAAGATATGTGTGCATCTACAAATGCCAAAGACTTTAAATACAAAATGAATGTGCTGTAATGCATTAAACCAAAGAGACTTAACCACTAGAGTACATCATATGCCATAAGGATGCATTGACCAGATTATTTTGGCACAAGAGGCAGAAAAACTAAGTACTCATCTCATATCTGGCAGTAAAATTAATACAGTGGGCTGTCCTTACCCATAGTCTCTAGATATGTATGTGATTCAAGTGAAAGCAACCACCAAAATGATGACAACGTGCAAATGTATGTGCCAAAACATCTGTGCAAATGTCACTGTCATTAGGTATTATGTGACACAAGCATTCACATTTTTTCTTTTACATGGGGTTCCTAGAATGGAACCCCCACATATACAGAAGGCCCAGAATTTGCTGCCCTTTCATGACACCTCAAATCTGCTGTCTGAGCTGGCTGCCTCCCTTTCCCCCAAGGTAGTATAAGCCCTGAAACCGTATGTTTCTCTCTCTCTATTTTATATTACATATTATGTTCCACAAGAAGCAATTCAATTTCTGACTGTTATGAGCTATAAAGAAGTATCTGGAATAAGATGCCCTTAAAATTTTTGTTGGTCTGTGGGAACTGAAACCAGCATATATCCGAGGGCAAGCTTTTGATCCTTGTCATGAATCTTTCCTCTGCTAATGAATTCTCTTTGCTCCCACCCTTAGTGAAACCTAAGATGGTAGTCCTGATACTAAAGCCTTGTTTAAATGTGACAGTGGGCCAGTATAAACTGTGTCATCACAGGTTATGATTATTAAAAAGGCCTGTTAAGGCTGAGGGGTACAGAAATAGAAAGAAGATTTACACGTAAAGTAACATCACTGTGTGTATGGATGAAATTATGGTGTGCTGATATCAGATGAGTTTCACAGTAAACAGCGGGAGATACAGCAACCAGAACTATAATATAATACTATCTGTATAAAGAGGTTTAGATTTTTAAAAGCCTGTAAAATCATGACATATGAGTAGTAAGCACACTGAATTTAGAGAACAGGCACAGCGGAGTTCTCTCAATCTTGTTCTGTTTGGTGCATACCAATAAACTGCATTTCAAGATGTGCTTAAAATTCCCATATCAGCAATCATTACTGAGTTCCAATACCTGACATTTGTTTGGATGCCAGTTTTAAGCGTCAGCTTTGAATTCCAGCACTCAGCCCAATATAAACATGCTTTAATTAAATAAAATAGTATATTTTAAATTATTTTAAAAATCAGCAACAATATTATCATGTAATTTTCATTGATAAATAATTAGATGGAGACATTGATTTGAGCAGAGCATATCAACCTTCAGCACCCAGCTCACCAGGGTTGCAGAACACCATCAGTACAGCTGCATAGATTTTAAGGTGGGTTTGGGAAGTATTCATGGTTGTGGCAATGGTTCCATAGTCATAAATGTGAATATCAAACAGTTACAATGTTACAACGTCATAAATCTAGCTTGCTACATCATAACTGCCTAATATGCCAGCCAGCGTTGTTTGGTGCAAAAACAAGGGGTTGGGGGGGGGTTGGGTGTTTGTTTTTTTTGTGAAGAGCACATTTTGTGCAACCCCCCAACACACACAATTTTTAGAAACTCTCTAGATTTTTTTGAGCAAAATAATATTCTTGCACAAAAACATGTATTTTGAACAAAAATATTTGGAAACAGCGTGACGTTGCCCCTGCCAAAAGTTTTTTGGCAAATCCTATACAGTTTTAATGCAGAAATTCCACATGTATTTATGATTTATGCACAGAATAATGTCTACAAATGCTTTGGATTGTGTGAATACCAGGCAAGAATTGTGAAGTAATATTCGTTTACTTCCCCAGTAGAGAAGAAACTGCAGAAATTATTCCCAACCCTAGACTGGCTAATGGGAGCCATGTTATCTGCAGGATTCTGGAAGCTGGAGTCCAAAAATCTGGCTTTTCTAAATTACAGTCTTCACCAACAGTGAGGTTGCCTAGAGGCAGGATCTCTCCTTCTTTGTTCCTCCAAACCTTTTCATTTCATATTGAATACTAAGATTTAGGAATCTGCCACTTCCGCTGTCTTTAAACAATCCATAAGTTGGACCTAAAATTTATGACAAATGTGGATTTCTCTGTGAAAGTTAAGTTTTTTTAAAAAAAATATTGAAAGTTTATGAATCCGTTTAAAAAAAACACATAAAAACACATACACATTTTACATAAACACAAACATGTACAAAGACATATACATATAAACATAGATATGCACATACCTACAAACACATATTATTTCATGATGATTTCATATTAATTTCACGCTTATAAAATTTACCAGCCTCTACTCATCGAACAGTATACATAACATAGAGACATAAAATACTAAAGATTACATCTAATACAAAATACATTATTTCTACTTACTATAATATCTATATATACACCTTCAATTCAACTTCCTAAGACCTTTTTTTTGGGGGGGGGTGATTATTGGTTTTTCCTTTGATTCCTGTTATCTACACATTTCCGTACCATCTTCCTTTCCAGTTAACATAGATTCTGATCCTCAAATCAAATGTATAAAAATAATACATTTCTAAATATTATGGTCATATAGGACAAAGTTAACCAAGTCATTACAGAAATCAAAGATAATCTACACGAGTATTTATATTTCGAGACTGCTTATAGCCATTTTGCCCCTTTTAGATTCCCAAAGTGGGGTTATAATCTTCCATTCCTGCTTAAATTATTCGTTGGATTTGTTATCACATAATAATGTCAGTTTATTCATCTCTGCTAAGTCATACAGTTTTCTCAGCCAATCCTCTATTGATGGTATTTGTGTATTTTTCCATTTCTTTGCAAATACTATTCTTGCTGCGTATATCATATAATATATAATTCTATAATATTTCTTCATTAGCTCCGAATCTAAACTATCCAGCATATTCAACAAGTAGACCTCTGGCCGCATTTGAAATTCAGATTTTAATATTTTCTTAATATTTTTACAAATTTGCACCCAAAATTTCTTTGCTTCTTGAAAGTTAAGTTTTGAGATGAAATAGCACATATTCAGATTTTGTGCATGCAAAGTTTCATGGAATATGGAAATTCAAATTCACAGCAACTCCATATAGCACATTTTAGCTCAGTCTGTTCACTATTACACTTGACTACAATTTGTTGTCTGGGCTTAATGAAACAGCTTCTGGGAGAAGAGCAATCCTTCTGCATTCCCATTGTTCAGTCCCTGGCTATATTCTACCAGCCGCCAATGGCCCCTTCACCTGTGTGCAACCTGGTATGATAGCAGCTGAAAATCTGCTCTGATTGAATTGTGCCAAGTTGTCTAAAAACAGCTATCTAATCACAGTGGCATATGCACATTGTAAAGACACATAATTGTGATATGGCTTTAACTCACATAGATTCTTCAAAGAATCCTGGGATCTATAGTATGATTATATGAAGACAGCAATTGCAGCCATGCAAGTGTAGGCCAGCAGACCGTGTCACTTGTCTCTCACACTTTCTTTCTCTGTCGTCACCTTCTCCTTATTAGTAAGATGACTAGGCATCTTCTGGCTGTCAGAGAGGAAAGCAACCGGGTCAATGGTGGGGAACTTTCTTCGTCCAAAGTCTGAATTCAATTTCAGTGAAGTTCAAGAGGAATACACATTCCCATGGGGGAAGGACCAAAGACAAGTGAGTGGGACCATTTCAACCTTGTAGAATGGAAAAGCCTAAGTCAAGACCCCAGGTGAGGCAAACTTGGCCTGAAGTTTACCATCCACGAGGTGGACATTTGACAAAGTCCACAGTGTCCATAAGCCAGCGGGCCCTTCCTATCCTCCCTTCCAATGGTGGCTGGTGGCATCCATGTCAGTGGGACAATGTATCCATTCTGAAACTTAAAGGAGAAATTCAGGTTGTCCAAGATGCTGAACTGAGTGCTGGAATAGGTGTCAACATTTTGGATAGTTTCTTAAAGTCTGGAGTAAAACCCAGAAAAGATTCACAAATCCAATAACATGAAAGCTACCTGCTCCCAGTATACCTTTCACTACTCCCTTTACGAAAGGTGATCCTGAAGATGAAATTGGAAAACCCATCCACACTGGCAAACTAATTAATAAAGTTTTATTGAAATAAAGATTAAAAACAGAATGAGGAAGCATTCTCAGCTTGCCTTTACCCTCATGGAACAGTAGGCAGGGAGTTATTTGGACTCATCCATTCCATAGTACTTCTGATTTCTATATATGGTTGTGAAAGCTGGATGGTGAAGCAAGCTGACAGGAAGCAGATAATGTCATTTGGAATGTGGTGATGGAAGAGAGTACGCTAGATAACAAGGACACCAAAAAGAAAAATAAATAGGTCTGAGAACAAATTAAGAGGAGTGAACTCACATCAGAAGTCAAAATGATTATTCTGGGACTATCATATTTTGCATACATCATGAGACAACATGACCTATTGGAAAAGATAATAGGGTTCAGTAAAGTAGAAGGCAGCAGAAGAAGAGGAAGACCATAGTATAAATGGATTGATTCAATCAAGAAAGCCATGAACCTAAAGTTTCAAGACCTGAAGAGGCTGATGATCTTGGAGGTTGATTACTGGAGCTTTTGGAAGTCTCCCATTCATGGGGTCACCACATGGCAAAACTGACTTGCTAGTAAATAGCAACAATCCTTGTGCACAATGATACCTACCTTGGCAGACACATAATGAAGTAGCGATGAAGACTGTGCGCCTCCTAGCATTGACACAAGAACACTCAATGTGTTGTGCTTTCTTTCACACACATGAGGACCTTTAAATTGAATGTTAGGCCCTGCTATGCCAGTGTAGTCACTAGTGACTTACAATATACAGTCAGCCCTCCACATTTGCGGGTTTGACTTTCATGGATTTGATTATTTGCAAGTTTTTCCAACCTTCCCCCCCCAGTGACTGTGATCAGGCTGTGCACCCTTTTAAAAGCCTATATAGGCTTTTCCACCAGCTGCTGCCTGACCAGCTAAGGACAATCCAATTTCTCAGCACCACAAACCTCCTCCCAATGCCCCCCATAGACCCAAGGAAAGAGATGGGCAAGGGAGAGGAAGTATAGGGCCACCATGCCAACTCACTCATTTCCCTGACCTGGTTTGGACTCTGAGTGTCTGTTCTCTCCGCCATGCCTCCACTTCCTTCCCATAGATATACACACACATTTTGATATTTGTGATTTTTCCACTTTTATGAGGGTTCTGTGCCCCTAACTCTAGCAAATGTGGAGGGTTGACTGTAACCCAGGCTTCTATTATTGCTGTTATGTTGGTCAATACCACAAGGTGGTGGTATATGTCCAAGAAAATGTGGTTTTATTTTGCTCTAAAGGGCTAGACTACACATGGATGTTTGATTTACCTATGTGTTTATTTTGCAGGTGTTTAGAAATTCTGCTGAGGACAGGAGAGGGAGGGAGACTGCTGATGGAATCAGAGAAAACATTCAGGGAAGATTCATTTATTTTCCTCCTTGCCAGAGTCTGGAGAAAATCCCCTATCTGAATTTTCGCTGTGGGAAATCTCCCATGACCACCAACTGCAAACTACCTTCCTGTGCAAATAATATTTTTCTCTTCTTCCTTCCTTCTCTCCTTTTACAACAACATCCAACTGACTGTCTGACCACAGTGGCATATACACACAATAAAGACACATCAGCATTATAATCACTTTAACCATTATGGATTCCCCAAAGAATCCTGGGAATTATAGTTTTTCAATCAGCCTCCTCAAGTGTCTTTGAAATCAGTTTTACTTACAGCAGTTAAGTGATAACATCATGAAAGTGTCTCCTACTTGCTTAGTGTTTATTAGACATACTTTTAAAGGGATGAAGAAGGCCAGGGCATTTCCCTCATCCAGTCAGCAGCACATGTACATATAGCTCATTTGTGCAGAGCTAACAAGTAAACATTTTGAAGAGAGGATGCTCCAAGATTTCTAGTTTCTTAACTTTATAAATGTGAATCATATCTCTATAAAGCAGGGACAGGTAACATACAGAATTTTGTTAAAGGTGGCCTCCAGTTCTTGTTGCACTGCTCAGTGTCATCCTATCTTCTCAGCCAATAAGTGCTAATTACCTTGTTTCAAAGGTACATTGTGTCGTGTGTGCGCATGTGTGTGTGCATGTGCACTACTGCTGTGTTGCCAAGATCTGGGTGGTGTAGTGGGACAAACGAGAAATCAGCAATTTGTCTTTGAAACAAGGTGTGCAGAGTCAACATACCTTGTCTACAAGATAATTTTCAGCTAGGGGAGACTTTTTGGAACATTCCATGCTATAATATTTAGTTGTGTTTCCTCCTTGCAAGACCAATATTTTTCACATAAAGAAAAAGCAGTCCTATTAGCCTTTGTGCATGTAACAACCTCTCTTAATGCAGTGGATTAGAAGATGAACCTTAGTGTGACTGGACTATATTAGCAAGATGCCCACAGCATGCAGAGTGTAAATTGATGGGTGGAAAAACAGATGCCTTTGAACATTCCAGAGTCACATAACACAAGCCACAGAAACCTAGGAACAATAAAAAAGGAAGGAAAGAGAATTGACAAGTCTCATTGAGAATGATTGGTGGAGTCATTCTCCCATTCACCAGCATTTTCTTTATTTCTGAAGTTCAGGAGTTAATGTGGATCCCTACGTAGCCAACAGAGTACATCACCAAGTCCTTTCAAAGACACTATGAGGTACACATAGAAGAAATCTGATCTCTGAATCAGAATGTAAAACTGAGTTTTTTCAAAAAATTGTGCATAGGCAACAAGAATAATCTAAGGCCATTTCTGCATGGCATCACCATCCCACGATAGGGGGGTGTTGGTAGCAGTCCATAAGTCGTGCTTTTACGTTATGTCATTGTGGTCCCACAGTCAGCAGGTCCCCACCCATCACAATCATGGGTTATACCATAAAGATGAATAAGACTGTATATGAAAGACCTGCCTGAATACAAATATTTTGTGTACATGGTATTCAACATGTATTCAGTTTTAGGTGAGAATACTGTGTATACGAATGCAGCTGATTTTGAGGTTTGCTGTTCTGTTTACATGCACTGAGTGACTCTAGGCAAGTCACACACTCTCAGCCTCAGAGGAAGGCAAAGGCAGATCCCTGAACAAATCCTGTCAAGAAACCCCACAATAGGTCCACCCAAAGGTTGCTATATGCTGGAAACAACTTGAAGGCACATAACAACAATTCTGTTTACAAGGGAGTTGAGGCATTTAACTGTTGACTGCAGAGACATGAGTGCTTGTAGGATTGTTTAACAACACATGGCCTTCACATAGTAGGAGAGTGTTGTGTTGTTGTGTGCCTTCAAGTAATTTCCAACTTAGGGCAATCCTAAGGTGAACCTATCATAGGGTTTTCTTGGCAAGATTTGTTCAGAGAGGGTTTGCCATTGCCTTCCTCTGGTGCTTAGAGAGCATGACTCGGCCAGGATCACCCAGTGGATTTCCATGGCCGAGTGGCTATTTGAACCCTGGTCTCCAGATTCATAGTCCAACATTCAAATCACTACACCGTACTGGCTCAGGACTGCAAATAATGCAGCAGCATGCACAGGTGGCTCAAAGGTGTGAAATGTATGTTTGTATCCCATAGGTGTGAACACCACTGTCAAATTTTGCTCATGACAACCAGTGCTTAGTTAAATCTCAGCTGGCTGCAGTAAGCCTTCTTATTGCAGGTTGGTTGAAAGTTTCATCAAGAAACTCCTCTGACTGCCACTCTGTTACATCTTGTTTCATTTCTACTGTGTTTTTCCTGCACCCCAGAACTAAAGGTTGCTTTGCAGATGAGTGAGGGGGGAAAACACCTAATTGGTCAGCAGCAGGTGCTGCTGTTACAGCTGGGTCATCAGCAAACAGACAACACTCAAGGTAAACTGTAATGTAACATTAAGCTTAGCTGACAAATTTCCAAGTCATCTAATGGCAGGATGGTAGGAGGTGAAGAGTGGAGCTGCATCAGAGGTAATATGAACCATTCCTGTATGCCTGATAGAGAAAAGCAGGAAGCTTAATACAATACTAGGATGAACCATTAGATAAATTCTGGAAGACTCCTCTGACAAACACATACAGGAATATGGTACCCAGCAAGGACCCAAAATGGAGGTAATGAGGATGCAAGCCTCCGTGAGACTAGGCTGAGCCTCACTTTCCCCAATACGATCAGGCAAAATTGGATCATCACGGCTCCCCTGTAATTTAACCCTCTTAGGAATTCTCTATCTGAAGTGTACTAAATGAACATTATTTTACTGTTGCTTTCATAGTCCTCAGATTGTTGGTCTTCAGACTGTTGCCACCTTTGACTGGATGGTGACTATGACAGTGATGATGATGGGTTTTAATGTGATGTATTGTGTTTCATTGTTTTGTAAAAACATATCTGCAAGTAATCAAAGTTAATAATGGCTCACCTGTCTGTTGAGCTCCACCACACAGACAGCTTAAAAATATTTCCAGGATCCCTGGTACCCAGAAGTGTTTGTGACTGAGGATGTCTAGCCTTGGGCCATTTCCGCACTAGACTGTTATAGCACTATGATTCCACTTTCAACGTCCTATGGAATCCTGGGGTTTGCAGTTTTGGGAGGGGCCGGCTGGCCCCTTCCGAAACTGCAAACCCCAGGATTCCATAGGACGTTGAGAGTGGAATCATAGCGCTATAACAGTCTAGTGAGGAAATGGCTTTGGAAAGGCAGCTATAGAGTAACTAGGTAATATCCTCAACTACAAAGATATGTCAATAAATACCCAAGTAAGAATAATCCACGGCATAGTGTTTCTGATTTCTGTGCATTGCTGTGAGAGCTAGAGACTGCAGAAAGCTGACAGGGAAGTTAGCTCATTTGAACTGTGATGCTGGAAGAGAGCTCTATGGATATCCTGAAATGCCAAAAAGAGAAATAAATGAAGCTGGGCATTTTGAAGATCATTTACAGAGCATACAGACACTCATGGAAACAGGAATGGGTGTGGGCTAGGAGACATGGAGGACAGAGGGTTATTGTTCTTGATAACTTTAGAGAAATTTTTGTGACTGTGTATGTATGTGTGTCCTTCTCAATGGCTTGTACAGTAAAGCCAAGGAGCCTCTGGTCCTCCAGATACTATGCTCTACAACTTCCATCAGTCTTACCTAGCAAGACCAATGCTAGGAGAGGCTATAGTCCGAAACAGCTGGAGGCCAAAGGTTCTCCACTAGTGCTTTAGTGGAACAAGGGCCCACAAAGTCACAATGCCATGACATTTTTATTTGCAGGGACAAGGATGACAGCTGCCTCCCTCCTCAGGCCTGCCAGTTTACCAGGGATTTAGCTGCACATATAACAGCAGATTGATTTCCACTCAACAACACACTGTTGTAAGTTGTTGTTGTTGCTGAGTTCCTTCAAGTCATTTCCAACTTATGGTGACCCTGAGGCAATCCTATCATAGGGTTTTCTGGAACCGACAGAATGTAACATGCCCAAGGTCATCCAGTGGGTTTACATGGCTGAATGGGGAATTGAAACCTGTTTCAGGATCATAGTCCAACATTCAAACACTACACCACCCTGTTGCAAATTGTATTTACCAGTAGCAAGCCTTGATCTTGGTCTGCTAAAACCAGTTTGTTGATATGGATCAAGACAACTGCCTTCATTTTTGTATCCCTCTGCTGATGTATATTTCAGGATGGCCATGAGGAGACCCTGTGCAAGAAGAAAGGCAGGTTGTGCAAAATAAAATTTTTAAAAATTGTGCTGATGTTCCTTTTCCTTCTACAGAGAGAGGAAAGCTGATGTAATCTTTTCTGTAGTAATGGCCTACTTAGAAAGTTTTTATCTGACAAGCAGAAAAACCAAAAGTCTGTGACCTACCTAGCATAATGCTGGAACAGTAATAGCTCATGCTACCATGACTTGCATCATCATACTTAATTCAGTATCGCAGCGGCAGACTACAAAATTTAAAAGCCCCAATTTGTGTTGCAAGAAGCTCTTGCCCTCTGCCACTTGATCACACTCAACTTAGCAAGGCATACTGCTCTTCACCTCACCCCTGCTAGGGGTTACATACTTCCCCTAGCACAGGCAGCTTCTCCCAAGTATCTGATGCCAACATAGCTGCAATTCCGGATGAGCTCCCACTTCATGGAGCACCTGCCACTAGAGCTCAAATGGATGACGTCAACAGCTTATTGGTACACGCCTGAGCTATAAAACCACTGCCTGTGTAGCTTTGCTCAGGGAGATCTATAGTTTTGTACTGAGCTCAGAAAAAATTACCTTTGGGATTACATGTAATTGGGCTTGTAATGCAAAAGAGTAACTTTTCTAAAGCCTGGATTTTAGTATTGGTCAGGGAGGAGGAAAATTCTTCAATGTTACTGTTAAATTACTCAGGTATCACAATCTGAAGGGCATAATAGAAGTTTAGAATCTAATTACAGACCTATGATCAGGTGGAAGAGATATGCAATATGGATAAATCAGTATGGCACTGGAAGACAAATATTTAATTTGCTAGGTAACAGCAGGATTTGAACCTGAGGAGTGGTTTTCTCCTATTTTGTTGACAGGAAATTACACCTACCTCCCCATTACAATGAAAGGAGATTTTCTTTGACAATAAAGCATAAGCTATGACCAGGTATCACACTAACATGGCCACATCATGATTCCGTAGCAAACAATATCATATTGGTGTGTTAGCTGACAATGACAGGACATGCCACCTTTCTAGTGCATTGTGACAATGCCTATTGCAGTGTTCTGCACAGTGGCCTGTTGTGTCATTGGAGTTCCCAGTGTACAGGGAATCCTATGGCATTCTGATGCCCACTGCACATAGCACAACAGTCACACTGTTGGCTTCATTTGTGCAATGGTCCCAGAGATTCAGTTACGTCTCTGCTACCCCTCAAGAATACAAGCATTCAGCAACATTGCAATTCACCTTAATGTGATCATATGCCAGTTTACAATGCTGTAAATACCCAACTGGACAGACATACAACACACCAAAGACATTATGACTAGACATCTAAAAACACAATTTCTCTCATTTTACTAAGTCTGCAGCAGTCAGGACTGAGCATGTAAAACCCTTTTCAAAAAGGTGATAACTGTGGTTTGATGGCAAAAAGGAAACGAGAAGGTCTGAAGGGCTGTTTAGCTGGCCTAGCATGATTTTGGTTTGTTTAAAACATAGCCCTGACTGTCAGGCAGGTGAGGGAAACCTTATATACAAGCCTCTTTGTATCTGCAATTATTTCCTGACAAGCACGTTCATGTAGAGGTAAGCTTGAGAAACTTACTTTTTGCAGACTACAGTTTCCAGAACCATTCTTCCCCAAACAGCGTAATCTTGGATTCTGGATATTATAGTCTAAAAAATTAACTTTTATTGGCTCTGCATATAGGCACTAATTGGATCAAGTAGGTGTGTGTGGGTGTTCATATATGTGCATTTATTATTTTTAAAAACTGTAATGCCCAAAATATATGAAAAAAAAAAGGCCATCCTCTTCCTCCCTCCAACAGTCAAGTTATACAGACCACTCAGGTTATGTAGGCACATGAAGAAGAAAATCTCTTTCCCTAGTAAGTGAAAATACAAGAATAAATTTAATAACCCCCCCCAAAAAATGCTGCCCTTTCCTAACCATGAAAATCAATTATCTGATACAGCTGCCTCATGATTCTGTCTAGTGGTAAGACTGCGATGCTTTATCCAGTTACTCCAGAGTAAGCACGATCAACTCAATGGGACTTATTTCCAAATAGATGTGCACAGCATTCTGTTATTAATTAAAATTCCAGTGATCCTCAGCTTTGAGTCATATTGTATTTCCTTTATACAAGTTGCTGATATTCTCCTATGTAAGCCCAATTCTATGCTTTGTTGTTGTTACATGTTTTCAAGTTGACTCTGATTTAAGATGACCCTTCTTGGCAAGAGGGCCTTTCCACACTACATTGTTACAGTGCTATTATTCCACTTTCAACATCCTGTGGAATCCTCGGGTTTGTCATTTACTGAGGCCAAAGAGCTCCCTAGCTGAGAATTCTAAATGCCCCTCCCTAAACTGCAAACCCCAGGATTCCATAGGATGTTGAAAGTGCAATAATAGCACTATAACACTGTAGTGCGGAAAGGCCCTTATTCAGAGGAGGTGTGCCATTGGTCGTTTTTTTTTCCTGAGCTGAGAAAGTATAACTTGTCCATGTTCACCCAGTGAGCAGAGATTCCATGCCCTCCAAGACTTCACAGATGAAAATTGGGACACGTGTGGCTGAGCAATATCAGAGGGATGTAAAAAAAGGTGTGTCCAGGTCACAATAGCACAAAGTCATTAATGAGGAAGAATATACAAAATTCCTATTTTAAAAAGCAATGTATGTACTAATTTTAGAAAAGTCTGAAAAAGGGAGGAACCTCCCCCTCACACACACATACAAATGAGCCCACCAGCAAAGGGCAAGAGTCCACCCTCTTCCCTCCTCCTGCTGAGTTAATTACTACTTTTGCAATCTTACCTCAATGAACAATACTTGAAGTAAGCTGAAGATGAACTGGTAAAAGGAGAGATAAATCAGAACATTTTACAACCAGCTCAGAAATTAGAGTAAGAGAGGATTAATGGGGCCCATCCCTGCCAAACCGAAACAGTTGGAGAGTGTGGGATTCAAACATCAATCTCCTGGACTCCTAGTCCAACACTCAGACTACACTGGCTTTCTAGGTATACCATCTTAACAACACTGATATCTCAGATCCCTCTACAGCAGTGGTTCTCAACCTTCCTAATGCCGCGACCCTTTAATATAGTTCCTCATGTTGTGGTGACCCCCAACCATAAAATTATTTTCGTTGCTTCTTCATAACTGTAATTTTGCTACTGTTATGAATTGTAATGTAAATATCTGATATGCAAAGACCGATCAGCATCCAGATTAAGTTCCCATGGTACAGATATTTTTTTTTGCAGTAGTTGATGATTTTACAGTACATGATTTTACATTGACCCAGTAATTATAATTCATGAAGTGCCGTTTTACCTCCAATACTGCTGCTTTCAACACAGTTGTGGCCAAGTGAAAATGACTCCTACCATTCAAACTTTCTTGTGGGGAGCGAGGCAGCCCACCCTCAGGCTCATGGCACTGGCTGAACCAACCGATTGTGCTACCTGTAGCCCACGACACATGTGGCGAAGTGGCCTCTCTCTGACCCACTGATGCTTCTACCCCAACGTCCCAAAATACACAACACAGGCCATTTCAGCACTGGACTGTTATAGTGCTATTATTCCACTTTCAACATCTTATGGAGTCCTGGGGTTTGCAGAGGACCTTCCCTAAACTGCAAACCCCAGGAATCCATAGATTGTTGAAAGTGGAATAGCAGTACTATAACAATCCAGTGCGGAAATGGCTACAGTTGCACACATCCCTCTGGAAAACGCTCAATCCCCTTCCTACATGCATCTTTTCACCGAGGGAAAAAAAATCAGAGGAATCCAAACTAGAAATCTCCCTGCTCTTCAGTTTGTTGGAGTGGACGCACTACAGACAATAAACTGATGGCTTAAGGCTGCAATCCTATGCACGCTGCCCGGCGAGCAAGCCGCCCTGGAGACTTACTGCTGAGTAAACACGCTTAGGACCGGGCTGTGAGGCGGATGGGCGCAGGTGCGCTCACCACCATCCCTCCTCTTTCCCAGCCTGTTTCGTGAGGGGAAAAGCTCCCAAGGCCGCCCATGCAGGACCCGCTCTCCTCCCTTACCCCTCCGGTGAAACTGCTACCATGAGGGGTGGCCTTCTCCCTGTGACTCAAGCCCTCCTCCTGGACTGGCTTCTGAGCCCCTTCCTTGGGGGTGGCATCCCAGGTACAGGTAGTGGGCTGAGTTGCCCAGGAAAGGTTTTTGCGGGGGTACCCCTCTCCAGGGTGGGCCCCCAACTTTCAGGACTCCCAGGTAGCTGGGCTCATGGCTCAGGATTCTGGGTGTTGAAGTCCAAGGGGGGTCAGGCTTGGGAAGGAACCGGGCTTGCGTGCCCGGGGAGCACCTTGCCCAGCCAGCAGCCCTGGCCCAGCCAACGCCAGGCTTTGGTGGCCCAGGGGAGGGATCTTGCCTGCGGGGCCAGCCGGCACGTGGAGTTTGCTCCTGCGGTTGGGAACGCCACTCGCCTCCCTCCTGGCGCCCAGAGAAAGCAGAGATGGGGGTGGGCCGGAGCCCCTTGGCGCTCAAGGAGGGGCCACAGGCTCCCCAGTGCCCATATTAAGGCCACGCCGGGGCTCCGGGGGCACAGCCAACGCGCTCCGCCTGCCAGGATGGCCTCGTTCAGTTCCTGGGAACCTGATGGGCGAATCTGGTGAGTGCTCCTCCTCTCCCTCCTCGCCCGCATCCCTCGGCCCCTCTGCTACCGAGAGCAGAGCTACCGTGGGGCAGTTTTGTCCAAAGGAGAGCAGAGCCCCCCCATGTTTCCCTTCGGACTTCACGAAATGAGTTTCCACCCAAACCCTGGCAGGGTCTTCCTGACGGAAGGAGGGGCAGGACGGTGGACATTGCTGCTGCCTCCGTGGAGGGTCGGGAAGATGCTTGCCTTCTCTTTCTTGAGGGAGGCTGGAGGGCCATCTCTCCAAGGGGGGGCTTGCACTGTCTCTCCCCGCAGGGCAGGAGGGGGTGGACTGGATTCAGCCCTGGGGGGTCTCTTCCCCCTGGAGCATTCCAGGGTTCTGTCCCTCCATGCCGGGACTTGTAGGGACTTGAGTCGAGCCTCAGTCAGAAAGAGAGTTGGGCGCCCTGAAGCCAAAGAGCTCTCTCTCTCTCTCTCTCCAAGGGGGGAGACTGGGGAGCGGGGCGAAGTCTCCTTTTCCTCTCCTTTGGTGCCTCTTTCCCCCAAAGGTCCGCCGCCTGCCCCTGTTTCCCCCCCAGGGCTCCCTGAGAGGCACCTGGCCTGACACACGCCCTCCCCTCCCCTCCCCTCCCGCAGGTTCGTTTTTGGCGGCCAGACTCACATGGTTATGCTCATCCCAGGCTGCCTGAGGAGTGAACTCCTGGAAGGCCTCCCCGGGACCCCTTTCGAGGAGGCCGGCATCTTTCTAAGGAGAGGTCCTGCGAGCTGGCTAAGATGAGCCCTCCCCCCGGGACTCCCGCTCGCCTCCTAGCAGCCCTGAGCCGTGTCTTGGTTCCTAAGACCATCAGAAATATGTGTTTTCCAATGGTCTTAAGTGACCCCTGTGAAAGGGCCGTTCGACCCCCAAAGGGGTCGCGACCCACAGGTTGAGAACCGCTGCTCTACAGTGTTCTCACCTGGGGGAAAGAGAGCTACATATTGCTTTTTCCCTCAGCTTGACTTTAATGTTCTCCCTCTGCCATGGGGTTGAATAAAGGGTAGTCCCGGCGTCACATGCAGACCCCCTGGCTCCTTTTGCAGCCTGTGACCTCTCCAGACTCCATAGATTACCTTCTTCTGCTAAAGAAGTGGTTAAATTGCCTCTTCCAAAAGCTTCCAGCAGTGGAAATTCTCCTTTTAAAGAGGATGCAGGCCATCTTTTTTTTTAAAAAAAATCTTGTCTCCCATTTTGGTAGAGAGACAGGATATAAATTCAATCAATAAAAATGGATTTCTGGGCTTCTCCCCACCCCCCTGCCTGTTTTGGCATTTGATGGTATCTGTGTGGTTTCAGAGGATATCAGAGACAGAAAAATTGGTCACTGGACCCGCTGCAGTTGCCCAAGAACTCTAGGAGATCTTGATGGAGGATGTGCATATACCCTAAGAAATGGAAAGGTCTGGTTCTGTAACAGGATGCCTTAGTCATTCTGCAACTGAATGTCGATTCTGTGCTGAATTATGCATATGTCAAAAGTAAAATTTGCCTCTTATCTGGGGAGGCAAAATGAGGGCATTGCCTCCCTGGACAAGAATTCTGCCCCCCATAAAAATTTCCTTCAGTCTTAAAATTCCTAGCATTGCAATAACTTAAAGCTTCAGTTGAATATATAATAATATGTGTAAAGTTGAAGTCTTTCATGGCCAGAATCCATGGGTTGTTGCGGGTTTTCTTGGTTTTGAGGCTGTGTTCTATTAGTATTCTCTCCTGACTTTTCGCCTGCATCTGTGACTGGCATCTTCAGAGGATATGGTGGCATGGAAGTGAAACAGAGTATATATACTTGTGTAGTCCCCTGGGTGGGGGGGCAATTTGTATGTGTCACAGTTAGCCTATTGTTAAATGGGATGTCCCCCAGGGTTGTATTGTTAGTCAGGGGATATGCATAACAGTGCATTGAGTACATTTAACAGCCCATTGTGTTGTTCCCTATAGAGAGACCTCCAGGGTCTGGGTGGCCTTCATTGAAATGTTTTTGAGTCTTGATTTTCATGTTCTTCAGAACTGGTAGCCAAATTTTGTTTACCTTCTGAGTTTCTTCTTTCCTGTTGAAATTGTCCATGTGTTTATGGATTTCAATGGCCTCTCTGTGCAGTCTGACATAGTAGTTATCAGAATGATCCCGGGGACTACACAAGTATATATACTCTGTTTCACTTCCATGCCACCATATCCTCTGAAAATGGCAGCCATAGATGCAGGTGAAATGTCAGGAGAAAATACTAATAAAACACGGCCTCAAAACCTGGAAAACTCACAACAACCTATAATGATACAATTTAGCCACCCCAAGAACAGGACAGGCAAAGTGACCAAGGGAATGGGAACACAGCAAATATAAGAGTTCTAGGTGTGAATAATCTCCTGTGTTGCACTCTCTACAATGGGGAGTCAAGGAAGATTTCATTTGCTATTGCTGTATGCCTTCACATCCACTCTGACTTATGTTGATCCTATCAGGGGGGGTTTCTGGCAGGTTGATTCTGAGGGCTGCTCTTGCCATGCTCTTAGACTGAGAGAGGGTGATTTACCCAAAGTCACTTTGGAGGTTTCCATGGCTGATCGGAAACTGAAATCCTGGTCTCCTGGAGTTCTAATTCAGCACATCAAATTACTAGTCATTTGGTGAGCATAATTTCTGCTGCTCCAGAGACTAAGGCCATTTCTGCACTAGACTGTTACAGTGCTATTATTCTACTTTCAATATCCTATGGAATCCTGGGGTTTGCAGTTTAGGGAGGGGCCTTTGAGACCCCTCTCTAAACTGCAAACTCCAGGTTCCATAGGATGTTGAAAGTGGAATAATAGCACTGTAACAGTCTAGTGCAGAAATGGCCTAGGACATGGAGCAGTGGATTCAAACTGCAGGAAAAGAGACTCCACCTGCACATTAGGGAAAACTTCCTGATGTTAAGTGCAATTTGACAGTGGAATACTCTGCCTCAGAGTGTGGTGGAGTCTCCTTCTTTGGAGGTTTCGTAAAAAGACGCTGGATGACCATCTGTCAGGAGGGCTTTGATTGTGTGTACCTGCATGGCAAGGGGTTAGACTGGATGACCCTTGTGGTCTCTTCCAATTCTGTGATTCTATGAATTCTTAGTGGTGGGCAATGCCTTCCTTCCCTACCCCACAGATAATATCCCTGGTCCCACTTCAGGTAAGACCGAGGGGGAAACCACTTCAGGATAAATTGGTTTATATGTTATCTAAGCAGAGCTGAAACGTTATGTTTATACTGGCCAGTTTCATTGTATTGGTATCAGAAAAACATTGTAAACTCTGTGAAATGTAAATCCTGATATATCTTCAGTTCAATAAGGTTTCCTTTTTGTATCAGATTGTGTTCAGTTTGTTTTACCTTATATAGTATCTTTTATCCCTGGTTACAATGTCTGCCTATAAATGTATATGTCTGCCTGTTTTATAGTTATTAGGTTCTATTTTGTCCCTTGTCTCTATCCCGTCCTGAAAATTCAGAGACTGGATTATGTGTGATGACTTTTTGCTAAAATAGAATACAATGCAATTTCCCTTCCCTTACAGCACAGGGTTGTAAATTCAAAGCTGATCTTTTAAAACGTAGCATAAATCAAGCTAAAAGGAACAAGTTCTCTGAGAAGTGCAACTTGAGATGAGCAATACCCTAATGAGGGCAAGGCAGAGCTGTCCCATTTGTTCAGCCACTTGTGGGTCCAAATGAGTGATGAAAACTGAGGAATGTGTTTCACATTTCTAAACTCATGTGGCACCTATCAGGTTCTTTCTCTCCTGATCCAGGATCCCCTTTTCCTTTCTCTTCTCTCATGCTGTATATACGTGCTTGCAACAGTCACCAGAATTTGAAGACTTCTTTCTTGCTTTTTTAAAAACTAATAGGGAGGTGGTTTCCTGCTTCTCCTCCTCTTTGGCAGGGATTATATACAGAGTGATGGGCCTCCATCTCTCTCAGTCCATTCTCCTCTCACCCTACTTCAATTGATAGCATTAATTTTGTTCTCTTCTGTTTCACGATGACAAAGTTGAAGGGGAAGAATAAGAATAGCAGAGTGCAAATTTGTGTCTCCTCCTCATCCCTTGTTCTGGATTGGGCTACCATCCTATACAGTGTGACAGTTGCGAGGGAGGGGGCAGCAGAAAAGTGACCCCTCTAAGCTTCCTGCCCAGGGGAGGAGGATGTTGTACCATTGTCGGCACCACAGAAGGCGTCAACTGCCAATCCAGTTAACTTTTGTACCTGGGATGGGAAGCAAAGTGTCTCGGTCCAATCTTGTTCTTTATAGAGTTAACACAGAGTAACATGTAACGTAGAGAGTTACAGCTGTAACTCTGCTCACCTTAGAACTTGGAACACCTACCTTTTCACAACTGAGAAGATGGGTCATGCTGGCTGAGGAATCTTAGAGTCTGTGGTCCAAAAACATATTTTACCTCCAGCTCTGGCCCTACCCATGGCTGTAATGCAATTTCTGGGTTTTGAATGAGGCAATGAGACCTTCAGCAGAAGAAAGGTTCCCTGCAGCTGCTTTGCCACTTATCTGGTTTGCACGGCCCTGTGTCTCATCCTTCTTGGGTTTCAGTTTAATTCAAGGAACCTCTGAAGCTAACACAGGCATCTGCAGTTTGCCTCAGACATCAGCACCTGAAGACCTATACTTTCCCTGCAAGAAATCCTCTATCCAGGAATGATTTTTAAAAATGGACATCTATTTCTTAGGTGTTTTTCCTTCCAGATCACATGATGTGTAAACCCCAAAAGTGCCATAAGACTTAAAATTCCTGCCCAAAATCTCCTTAAATTGCCCTTAAAAACAGTGTTAGAAATAACTGGAAAATGTTATTTCTGACACCCATAAAGTAATATCCTTTGCACTTATCACCTTGCTTTTGAAATGTGACTTGGGTATGCTCACATTACCAAGAAAAATAATTCATTACTTCCAAGTTCAGGCGAGGGCAATGGCATGATTTAAAAAATTAAACAAACCTTTCCTGAAACCAAAGAATGTGTCTACAGTACCCAATTATGGAACTTCTGATCATAGAATCATAGAGTTGGAAGAGGTTAGAAGGGCCATCCAGTCCAACCCTCCGCTATGCAGGAATATACAATCAACGCATTCCTGACAGATGGCCATCCGGCCTTTATTTAAAAACCTCCAAAGAAGGAGATGCCACCATACTCTGAGGCAGTGTATTCCCTATTATGTTATGGCTCCATCATAGGAAACTCTAGGATTTGTAGTTATGGGGTACTTAGAATTGTTCATCAAAGAGCACTAATCTCCTGAAAAACAGCATAAGAGCTTTCTAGCAGAGCTTCTATGTATCTCACCAAATTAGAAATCCCAGAATTTCTGAAGAATGGAACCATGGCAGTTAAAGCAGTATTAAACCTCAGCTTTTGGCCAGCCCTAGGGAGGAGCTGGTGTAGGCCATGATTGTGTGTGTGTGTGTGTGGAGAGGTGTCACTTTCCACATGACAGGTCTGAGTAATCACAGTCATATGGACAGAAATCACAATCTTAGGGAACAGGGCTAAGGTTTCTAACTGAAGTGGGCAGGACTATGGTAGGTAGCACAGATTAGTCAATTTTCAGTGGAAAGCCTGACACAATTGTCTATAAATCTGCAACCCTGGACTTTAGCTAAGTTCTGCACTAGTTAAGTATTCTCATTGTCCTCACTGCTTTACTACAGCATTTTACTACCACAGAAGAGACAGTATTAAATTTACATGATGTGAAAACTTGAAGGCCAGAGGCTAGAAAGATTTCATTTTGTTTGCCAGTGCTATATTTGCTAGAGGATTCTGGGAGCTGTAGTCTAAAATATAACTTTCCAAGGCTTTGGCCAAAAATAGGACCAACTAGTATAATTAGAGAATAGCAAGATGTGTGGGGTTGCCAGCTTTTGAACCAGTGGCTTTAAAAGCAATCTGTTGAGCAGCAGTTATTAGGTGACTAGGTCTACCTCCATGCTTTGAAAAATCACCTCCTGCTGATTTCTCCATACCATTCCCTACTTTACAGGAATAGACCAGGATGATCCCTTGCTGCCTGTTCTAGCTCACAGCTGTAACAACATAAGACAAAAAGCATTAAGGTACTTCTTTGCTTAGCCATGTATTCGAAAAGTCCTACATTATACATACCAGTTCTTATAACTTACACCTTCATTCACTCCAATGACTTATTGGACAGTATTTAAAAAACTACTAAGGGACTGAATATAGAGAACCACACATCCAACTAGTATTCCTCAAACAGTAAATCTGCCCCCACAACAGTGAGGCAAATGGTACATGGCGAACTGATCTTCACATTTTTAAAAGCCAAAATTACAAGGGGTATCACCAAGCTCTTAGGGATACCTTTAGTAGCTCTTTGGATCAGAACCCCAAACTGTAAGAAAAGAAGATGAGCTGTGGTGGATTAGACCACACTGTGCTTGCTCCAGGTCTAATGGGGTCTCCAGCAATAGGTAGGGATGGCCAGTGATATAGATTCAAGTCTATTGATTTGGACTCAAATCAGACTTAAGTCACTTCAGTGACTTGACTTGGGCTTGACTCAGCAAAATTACACATTGACTTGACTCGAGACTGACTTGCTGCCCTTGGTTCAGTGACATAACACAGTAATCCAGAAACCTTACAACTTACTGGTCACATGACAGTCTGTCTCAAGTGCAAAGTGTGGACACATTTCTCTGAGGGAACAGCAAATGGTGGTGAGGTGGGGTTCAGGTCTGCTCAGCAGCCTGTCCCTGCTTCATATAAGAGCTTTCTAAAACTTTTCCTAAGTACAGAAGGCAAGCTTTGCAAATGGGAAGTAAAAAGGATCCTATTCCCCACTTCTGAAGCTGCAGATGGCAAAATCACAAAAGTGGAGGGCTGACTCTATTTAAATTATTAAAACTGACTTTATTTGACTGTGTCTAGAAATTCTGGAATACGGGTGGAGGTATAAAGTTGGCTTCCAGACTTGAGACTTGATTTGAAAGTATATTCAAGAACTTGAGACTTGACTTGAAACTTGAAGGTAGAGACTTGAGACTTGACTTGAGACTTGGAGTGAGAGACTTAAATATATCACTGGGGATGGCTTTACCATCTGGCAACAGCAAATTTAGGGTGCCATGCAAACAGCAAAAGACAGTGAAATTTAATTGTTGCTGTTGTGTATTTACAGCACTGCTAGACTCCAATCCCTCTTGGAGAAGGTTGTCAACTGCTGCTGGGTCCAAGACAATGCACGGTGCACGTGCTGAAATCCCCTCTTCTACATAATTAAAGCACAGAGGCTGTGTCCTCCTTTTCACTTGGTCACCTCACCTGCAGGCAATAGTTGTATCTATACACCCACAACTCTACACACTGATTTCCCAGAAACTGGTATTCAGGTATAGTGTACCTGAATCTGGAGGTTCTATATGATCTTTATTAGTGGGGACTGCAATTTAACTTCTTCAAAGACCATTTGCTTCTTTTGCTTAGGCAGGCATTTGCTACAATGTCACCTTCACCACATTACCCTGGCAATGACTTTCATTATTCCTGATCCAGAGCCAAGATCATGTCTGATGCGCATTGCTTTTACGATCCAAACTGCCCACATGCTAGAGAGGGAACAACAACAAAAAAAGTACAACCCACTCCCAGACTTCAGATTACATTTTGGCTGGATCACTACAAAACATTCTTCATGGAAGCCCTTTGAAGCTTTTCAGTTGCTGATCTACCAGAGATATTCCATGAAAGGGTACACGTCCAGCTTTAAGACTAATATATCCATGTTTCAGTTTGTAATCTAAGCTGTATCCCTCTTTCTTTATCCTGCCTGGAGAAGGAAGACGTGATCAGAACAGTCAAATGGGACATGCATGGAGGGCAAATTACATAACTGAGCAGTTCTCCGTATTTTAAAAAAGTCAAGAACTATAGTTGTAACATTTCAGGGGAAAGCAGAGACATAGGCCCTTTTCTCACGGGGTAATTAAATCTTCCCAGGTCGACCTCGAACGGGGGCCTTTTTCACCTTAGAGAGAACCGGGTCGCATTTAATTTTTTTGATTCTTACCTCAATCCGCGCGGGGGAGCCACCATCCAGCATTCGCGCGCACTTTTTAAAAACCAGAAGAAATGTGGGTTTTTTCCTCCAATCCGTGCTCGTCGTTTTGTGAAAAAGCGACGGTGCGTACTGATTCGTGCAGGGGATCAAGAGAGGGAGGGATTTAGGCGTGGCCAGCAGAAGCGACAAGACCGCCCCCAGTGCTTTCCAGTGCTGCTATCAAGACTGAAAGGACCGTCATTAGCAGGGCTAGCACCCCAGCAATGTTCGTCAGCAGCTTGTGCTCCATACACAAAACAGCAGAAAGCAAGCAGAAAGACAGAGGGGGGGGAATGTCTCCACGGCAGCTTCAAAGAAAGGTGCGGGACAGGGTGGGGGGGTACGTTGGAGGATGTAAGGGGACACGCGTGCGTACTGACGTCCGTGATGACGCTCAGAGTGTTTCTTTTAAAAATTGAGCACAGCCAATCACTGCCAGACAGGACGGGGAAAGGACACCTATGGGAGTGGCCATGGTAATATTGTGTGAATGCAATGATGCTGCCTAAGCCTTTTCTCTATGGAGCCGTGAGAACGCTCCTAAAATTTCAGTCCATGTTAATGGGGATTAAGGGAAAACCCGCCTGGATCGTAGCGGCACGATTTCTGCACCCCGTGAGAAAAGGGCCATAGTTAGTACTTTTAGCTAATGGACATAATAGTCCTGTAGAAATTACATCAAGCTTAGATGAAAATGTATGTTGATTTGCTTCTATTAAAATGTTAGCCCTGCTGGTGGTGCATTGGAGGTGGGGAGATTGTCATTCTTGAGTAGCTCCTTAGACTTCTGACCCAAACTCCTGCCCCAATGGGACCACTGGAGAAAAGGCTAGAATTCTTCATGTAGGCTTAAATTTAATTGTTAATCCCAACAAGTAAGTCAACTGGTTTCAGTCAACACTTGCATAAGTTGCATTGATTCATTGGGTCACATGTACAACTCTCTTCAAACTGAAATCATGCAGCACAGCAGAGGCTGCGTACCATGCATCTATCTCACAGTTCTCTTAAGACTGTAAACTTATACCATTTCATGGAAGATCTCCCCCTAAAAGGATTCATTCGAAAGCATAAGCTTTTGTCAAAAATTTGCATAAAACTTGTACACTGAAATAATTACTATATTTTAGATGGAAATACAACCTATTTCTAGTAACAGCATTGAGGCACACTGGGGAAGGCTGAGGATGCTCAGTCTGCTGCCCAAGTGCTAAATCTTGATGGGAACCTCAAAATCACTGCTCTCCCTTCTGATGATTTGTTATATCTGATCTAGACTGGGCAGCCTGTGAGATAAAGGATACTACCAAGCGGTGGATCATCTTCTGATATTTGCTATAGAGTCATAGAATCATAGAGTTGGAAGAGGTCTCATGGACCATCAACCCCAACCCCCTGCTCAACGCAAGATCTCCACTAAAGCATCCTCAGCCGGTAGCTGTCCCGTGTCTTTTTGAAAACACCCAGATAAGGAGACCCCACCACCTTTTTAGACAATGGGTTCCATTGCTGAATCACTCTTATTGCCAGGAAGTTCCTTCTAATGTTCAGTCAAAATGACTCTCCTATAACTTCAGACCTTCAGACCTGGTTCTACCCTCTGAGGCAGTAGACAATAGCCTTGCCCCCTCCTCTCTAGGACAGCCCTTGGGGTATTTAAAGAGTGTGATCCTGCCACCCTCAGTCTTCTTTTTGCTAGGCTGAGAATGTCTAGCTCTTTTAACCTTTCCTCATATATTTTGCATATATATTTCCTTGTATATTTACCTCTTATCATCCTTGTTGCCCTTCTCTGAAGCTGCTCCAACTTGTCTATATCCTTCTTAAAATCAGGCAACCAAAACTAAATGCAGTACTGGTGTAGCAATGATGAGACCTCACCAGCACAGATATAGTAGGACTACTACTTCTCTCAGCTTGGAAACTATGCTTCTGTTAATGTAGGCTAGAATAGCAATCATCTAAAAAGCTGTTTTTTATTTAAGCTGCTTTTCATATAAAGCTATGTTTTATAAATTAGCAGAATATGTTCCCATTGGCCAGCCTATATGCACACCTACTGTGTGCAAATAAGTTTGGTGGAACTGCTTGGATTCATTAAACATACATGACATCAAGAGGATGATTGCTACAAAACTATCCAGCAGGTACTGTCTATATGATTCTGTGCTGGTAGTTGCATCCCCTGCTCTCCTACTAGCTGTTCTAAGCAGTCTGTTTCTCTGCAAAAAAGCTACTAAAGGAAAACATCAGCTTCAGCTTTGTGGGGGAGGACCCTTGGGCAAAATGATTATCTCACTGGGATGATCCCCACTCCTATGATAGGGCTTATTACACCACCACCACCACCACCCATTTGCTTGCCCTTGTCCCTTTTGGACTGTAATCCATGCAACCACCAAGAGGGAAAGTGTGAGGCCAAGTGCTGCTCTGTCTCCTCCCTCCTGTTTCTATGTCCCGGGGAGAACCAGAACTCATACCTTCCAACATTTCACAGGTGAAAATTGGGATACATGCGTCCAAGCAACATGAGTGTGGTCAAGATGACATGTTATTAACAGGGAAGAACAGACAAGCTATGAGTTTTTGTCTGAGCCTAATGGGAAGAGCAAGATTTTACCCCACCTCTCTTCTCCCCGCCCCCATGAATAAATTGAGTGCAAACTACTTTTGTAGTTTGAAGTCATTTTGCAGTGATTGGAGTAAGTTGAGGACAAAGGGGGGGGAGAATAAGGAGGAGAGAGAAACTGGGATATTTTAAAAGCTCCTGAAAAAGCATAACAAACAGAGGATTAATTGGGACTGTCCTTGTCAAGTTGGGGCAGTTGGGGGTCTGAGAACTTGGGAATATTACCTTTGGGGGATCTGCAACTCCCAGAACCTCTCAGCCATTGGCCAAGTTGGCTGTGGGATTCTAGGAGGTGCATGCCAAAAAAAAAAGTTTCCAAGCTCAAGGGGAGACAGTAGGCAAACTAGAAGCAATGGCAAGGAGAAGAAAGAATCCAAAGCTTGGCACTACAGTGTGTCTCCTTCAGTGCAGCTCACTTCTTACAGCTTGTTGATGGATGGGAACCTATAAACAGGAGCCAATAACTGAATCCTCCAGACCAATGTCTAAAGTTTCTATGACCTAGACAGGAGACCCTGGCAGAAATTAGGTGGCAGGACAGAAGGAATCAAAGCTCTTTAGGGACCTTTTGAAGTTACAGACCTAAGTATTTCTTGTTCCTGACCATAATGCCATCTTTCCTCCCCTCTAAACTTTGTTGGGCAGAAGAGGAAAAGGTTAGACCAAATCAGCCAAAACAAGAAGACAAGGCAGTTTTTCTGTCAAACTCAGCTGAACAAATGGGCAGGGGAACAGAGATATGGTGGTTAATTTGGGAGTGTAATAATTGTGTATGAACACAATATACACAAGCAGCAATATGTAGTAGCATAAGCTGTTATCAGCATGGCTTTTGTCCTAGGCATAGATACCTGAAAGTAAGCTTTATTGAATGCAATAGCAGTTCAGTAGATTGCTTTAGTTTGATTGAGGAAACCTATTGAGATTTAACAATAGACCTTCAGCCAACTAAAATACAACCTTTAGCTTACAACTATAAATGCAAAAGAAAAAGAAGAAAGAAGGGGGGGAATCAGTGGGCGTTTCCGCACTATACTGTTATAGTGCTATTATTCCACTTTCAACATCCCATGGAATCCTAGGGTTTGCAGCTTAGGGAGGGACATTTAGAATTCTCAGCCAGGCAGCTCTTTAGCCTCAGTAAACTACAAACCCTCAGAATTCCACAGAATGTTGAAAGTGGAATAATAGCAGTATAACAGTATAGTGTGGAAAGGCCCAGTAATAGACTGTCCCCCTCATAGCTTTATTTAACACTTGTACATGATAAATGTTCTAGCCCACAGAAGTTTATGCTGCTATAAACAAAAAATGATTAAGGTTGCACATACTATTTTTGGTTTGTTTGTTTCAATGAGCATACAACCCATCTTAGGCATGTTATCTATTTTGTGTTCCACTTCTAAGATGGCCTTTATTTATTTGTGAGATGAGCTATGACTGCAACCAAATATTTTTAATGGTATGCATTGCAATTCTGTCATATTTTATTAAAATTACTTTTCTGGAATGTAATATGTGGGGGGCATTGCTCTTTTTTTTAACAGATTCACAGTGAGTTTCTTATTTTGAAGCTTTAGGTGTGGGAAATGTAACCCATCTGAAACTTATCATTAATTAATGTTGAAACAAAAAGGCAATTTAGAATTCTCCTTTTTGCCCATAACCATAAGGTTGGGTAAATGCACTATTTCACAGAGATCTGAAGTGTTACTTTTTTAGACTGCAATACCCAGAATCCCACAGCCAGCATGGCTATGGGCATTTTACTGTTTCATTTTCATGCTTGATCTATGCTGCTCCTGCTTTTCCTGGAAAAGAAGAAGACTCATTATGTTGACAGTTGTTTGGTGGCTGCAAATTCAACAGGTAGGTAGCATCATAGTAACATTAGGAGTCATACTGTCAGGAGGAAATTCTTCCTAATGTTACAATAGTTATCAGATGCACAGCTGTCTCTGTGCATGTCATGCCCACCCCCTGTGGGAGAGCTCATTTTTCAGTGGAGATTTTGAACCTCCTGGAACAGATGTCACTGGAGAGCAGAACACCCCAGATGACCCTGGACCCTCAGAAGTGAAGGTAGAAAGGTCCTGCCTCAACCCAAAAGGTGATTGAGAAATCCATCCTAGAGAATGAGGCACACATACCTTCTAGCTGAAAAAAAGACCAGTGTTTGAAAATATGGGGCAATCTGGCAGCCACACTGGCTGAAAAGAAAGACTCCTCAAGGTGTAACAGTTTCCTCATAAGCAAGGCCCTCCCTCTTTGAAGGACTTGTACATAAGTGTCGGGAAATGAGCCCTCACTGGAATTCAGCTTTAAACATGGAGCTTGGAGAGTTACTTGCTTGAATTATAACACCTTAACACCAGCATGACCAAGCTGTCTGGGATTTTTGGGAGAAACTGTAGTTCAAAAGAGTAACTTTTCCAAGCTGTGCTTATGAGTCTCAATTCTGAGCAAGGAAAGCTTTTGAAAGTAAAGTTTGCAGACCTACTAGCACCTTCATTGATTCCCTGCTCCCTTTATGCTTTGACCTTGGAAAGCCCTGACCTGAAGTATCTCTTTTCTGGTTGAACCTTGATCCTCAAGACCATAGAGTATCTTGTTTCAGATTACACTTACCTGAAATGTCTATTGTATGATTTAGATTGTTCTCACTTGAAATACTTACTCTATGGTTTAGATTGATCTTAACTATCTACTGTATGTTTGAGATTTTCCTGGAATATCTTCTTTGTGGTTTAGAGGTTGAAACACCATAACCTTTCCCTCAGGACCCACCCTGTCTGAAACAGTATAGCATGAAATCTATGCTACTTGAGTCCAGTTCCTGACCTCCTCCTTTTACACAGTTTCACTCTAGTATCCAGCACATTGTTGGTCCAAATAAATAATAATTTAAATGGGAACAATACATAAATAGATGGTCAGCTCTGTGACACATGGCAAGCAAGAAACCTTGGGGCTTCTCAGATAACAAGTTATGGCAATCCTAGCCTAGCTATGGCTTATTTTGCTCCTGTGGGATCTTCTGCCAGGTCTTCTATGACAAGTGAGACCTTGACAATTCCGACAGCAATATAGACTATTTTAGGCATAGCCATTAACACACAATACTTCTGTAGGGAGGAATTATGGTTGCTTCCCACTGGAGATGAGATTTGATAGTGGGCGTTTATCACAAACAGACGTCAGAGCTTCCTTTATTATGGTTATGTTGTCTGTTCAATATCACAAAAGACAATCTCCTGGACTGGAGGAAGGCAGATGTAATGCCTAAAGCAGTCAAAAGTATGCTGAAGCAATTAGAATAGAAGAGATTATGGCCATGTTTAAAAGTGGCCATGCTGGCTAGGGGATTCTGGGTTAGAATCCACAAAAAAAAAAGGAACCTTTTGAAGGTTTGACTATAGCTCATTTTATTCTGAGATGTGGATCCTACATTGTTGTTCTGCCAGTACAAAATAACTGTGCATGTGTGTGCTTTCTGTGGAGTCTCCCTCCATCTGCAACTTGTCCAGATCACATCCTACACCATTTTGTCTTGCCTCCTAATCTTCAAGGTACAGTCATCCCTCCACATTCACTAGGGTTAGGGACACAGGACCTCCATGAATAACTCTAGGCCCTCTCAAACCATATTTAACACACAAAAAGGTATGATCATCGTATTCAATCCACCATGGATTCCTTTGAGGCATCAGGCTTCCTTCACAAGGCAGAAGTGGATGGCTGGTAGGGCTTACTGCCACCTCCACTGCTGCCCCACACCATTTTTAAGAGGGACTTACAAGCCTTGTTCGCAGTTTCTCAGTCTCACAGGACATGCAGTCCCTATTAAAAATAGCACGGGGAGGCAGCAGAGATGACAACAAATAATCCATGAATAATCAAATCTGTGAAAGTGAAACCTGCAAATGTGGAAGACTGACTGTAATTTCTAAATATGCAGAGGGCTGTAGGAGCACAAGGAAGATGAGAAAGCCTTGTTGAATTACTTGGAGGGAAGTTAGGATCCAAACCACTTTCCCCACCCTTCCATTTGCCTCCACTTGACTCTTCCTAATCAACACCAGCAAAGAGACAAGGAATCCTTCCATTGTCTAACAAGATTAAAGAATATAATTTTACTTATCTTAGCCATTGCAGAGGCTACTTTTTTCCCTTAAGGGAGAGTAGAGTATCAATATGAAAGATCAAGTTATTAGACAAGGTAGCACTCAAAGAGGTAGCCTGATAAAAGATGACAAACCTAATGGATTTTAGGATATTTTATTGTGGCTGAAATTCATGATCACAGTTATGAATGTACGTGTATGATCCTAAGACTTACATTTCTGTAACTGGTTTGTATTCATGATCCCTATGTATTCGAGAGAGTAGGGAATATATAGGGACTATGAAACTCCACCAATCCAGAACTAACAGGCAGCAACTGTTGCAAGTGATGGGGGTCTGTTCTCCTGTTGACCAGAATGTAGCTGACTGATGTTTCTATACCTGCCCATCCACCTCCAACTAGCAATCTCTGGTGTGATAGGGAATTATGACCAGGATCCTATTTCTGATGTTTCATTGGAGCTCACCTGTGGGAGGGGGCAGAAATGTCAGTTAGCTGTGTCTCAGTGGACAGGAAAACAAACCACTGTCATTTGCAGCAGGTGTTACTGGCTGAAAAATCCAGATGGGGCAGTGGGATGGAAGACATATATTAGTTACTGAAATGAAAGTAGTTATATAGCTTGGTGGCTGACCTGAATTGCTGCCTATAGTTCTATCCCTTATTTTCTTCAAGGCATTCGTACCTCATCTCCATTTTGTTGTGTAACAGTGCTACAAGGTAGATGAATCTGAATGTCTGAGTAAAATATATCTGAACTACACAGTTATAGCTGTTTGATATCACTTTAACTGTCATGACACCATCCAATAGAATTCTGGAAGTTATAGTTTGCTGAGGTAAGTAGAATTTTCGGTGAGAGACCTAGCATACTCCCCTATGAGCATCAGAGCTCCTCAGTGGAGAATTCCAAGTACTTCACCAAACTTCAAATCCCAGGATTCCATAAACTAGAGCCTTGGCAGTTACATATGGTATCAAGTGGCAATATACTCGGGATCACTTACTGAGCATCATGGTCAAGCAGTGATTTGAATTTGAGGGTGTTTTGAATTCCCATAATTTTATGGGAATGGGGTCCAGACTACATTGTCTTCTATTTGTAACTCTCCTGTGGTTTTTCTCACTGCCTCATTTTGCTTCTTTTTTTTCCTTCCATAATATCTGTTAAGAAATTTTTATTAAGAAAAATGGAACAGCTGAAAAATGGCTTGTGCTTAGTAGAACAAGGGCAGCTGTTGATGTGGAGGCACCCTAGATCTCTCTGGACTCTGTCTAATGCTGTAACCACCACACCAGCTATAGCGATTTAGGTATACCTTGACATTTTCACGATGTGTAAGCAAAACAAGACTGACCTCACAGAAACTCAGAACCTTTCTAAGACTGAACTCAGGGTAACATTTTAAAAATCATGCCTCAAGTACAGCTTATTCTTGGCTCCAGTCCTGGCCTTTCCAGCATGAGAAGTATGATATCCTACCCCAAATAGCAGATGAAGGATTGTTTAGCTGCAGGAGGGAGGTGAGTCTGATAAAGTTCACAACTGTTTTAAAGGACTGGCTGAGAACACTGACAGATTAACAAAAACAAAGCATCAGAGTGCCCAGCCAGCTAAGATGTGTATGTACATGTCTGTATTACTCACAATAAACAACTATAGTAGTTTGAGTCTACTTTAACTCCGACGAACTCCTATGAAATCCTGGGATTTATAGTTTGGAGATGCTTCAAAACAGATATGTAAATGCCATTCTGTTGCTAAGTGCAGCCCTATAGCTACTGAAACTGCTACAATTTTAAACAATTTAATGCAGTTTCAATGAAACCACAAACACACAAAGAAGATAATAAATTGCTAACAATTTTTGTTCGGGGGTTAATTCTGTGTGATTTTAAATGGGCTAACACAACCACTATTGGAAGCTCTCCTGTCTCACTTATACTGAATTTTCCCACCTATTGGTGTATAATGAGTTATACGTGTATGCATAAGTAACTTGATGTGTCAGTGGCCAGACACAGATATTTTACTGGTAGAGATGGAGAAGGCAAGTCAAAGTGTGTAGTATCCAAGCCTGATCAAGTTATTTCAGCACCTGAGGCAGAAAATACAATAAATACTTTCTCCTTTCCCTAGCAGAAGAATGACAAAACTACAGAACAATTCTAGGTCTGTCTCTATTGGATTAAATATCCAATAATTCCCAGCTCTTCCACAATACCACCAGTCAGTTCATTGAAGAGAGCACCTTCTCCTAGCTAACAATAGCATCAGCTTTAGTCAGGAAGAAAGTATGGTCAGACCTGGAATGATCAGCCATTTATCAACAGATATTATGGCGACATCCTGTTACCTGTGCCTGGGTCTGTACCAAAACACTATGCAACAGAATGGATACGTTATATGCATAAACCTATTTGCATGCCACAGTCTTTGACCTGGAAGTACTGTCTCCTAATCTTGAGTTGTACATTCCCAGTTCCAGAAGGTACCACACTCTTAGCTTCTCTGGGGCTACTATATAAAAAAATATCAGAAACACAATTACAATGAGTTTGTAGGCTTTCCAAATTCAAACTACACACATGAACAGAAACAGTGCAACATGTTCCATGTATACATACATACATGGAACATGTATATATGAACATACATGCTCCATGTATACATGCAAGTTGCATGTTCATAATAAGGTTCTGCAGGACTTGTGCAGAAATCTTCAAGGTATGAAGATCAATGGCTATGGAAGATAAAAATGTCAATATCTCAAGTAAAAATGCAAAATAGATACCAATGCACAAAGCAAATAACTTCCTCTTCGAATTTCCTATTGTATTTCAAAATTGAAATCTTACTGCCTAATTCAAACTGACAAGGGCCTATTAATAAAAATTCTTTAAATAGCTATTTTATTTCACAGTAGTCACAACTTCTTTCCTCTCTAGCACACATACTCTCTCTCCTTCTGAACTGAAACCTGTAGGTACCTTCCTTAGAGTTTCCTTCCCTCCTGGGCCAAACTAATAATCCATAGAGTTAAGGAGAACGACTGCTACCTGAAGTATTGGAGCCCATGACCTAGGATGGGGATGGACAACTGGATCTTGCTTTAGAGGAGAATAATTTCTCTTACAGCAGTGCTACTCAAAGGCCTTTTCCGCATTTTATTTTTAAAACGAGGCAGTGCGTCCTCCAGCGAGGACGTTTGCATTTGGGCGAACTGGGTCTGGACTACTTAATGTATGTCCAGACTTCAGCCCACTCTGGAACTACCAGAACTGGTGGTTCCCCATGCTATTGAAAGACCGATTAAAAGAGGACTTTCAATAGCCTGGAGCACCCCTGTCCGTCGCTGCACTAATGTATAGATGTGCAGGCTTGCGCCAGTGCGAGGCTGCAGATCTTCCAGGGGTGGGCTTCCAGCTGGCGAGCTTCTCCAGTTGGTGGAGAGCCTCCACCAACCAGAAGCCTCCATTTTCGTCCCCAGAGAGTGTGTAGCGTGGGCATGCACTGCTCCGGATCAGCGTGGATCGTCGGGGGGGAGGAGCGTGCCAGTCTGGTGAGTAATGGACTGCCCCATTTTCCCCCCAAAGTGCGGAAAAGTCCAAAGTTGTGGTCTATGAACTGATGCCAGTCCACAAACTATGGGCTGCCTGTCCACAGCAAGTTTCCGGGAAAGATATAAACAGCTGTAGCCATTGGGCATCAGTTGATGCTAGTCCCTGGCATATTAGTAAAAAAACCCCTTCTGTTCCCCCACATCAGATGACTTTAGAAGCATTGTCTTATAGGATACAGAGAGAAATACATATGTTCCATGGGCCACATATAGCTCACTTCTGGTCTAGGTTGTTTTCAGCAATTATTCTTAACCAAAGAATTTGCCTGCGTAGTAGGGTCTGTCTGTCTAGGTCTGTATCTGCCTAAAGGAGGCAGATGAAAACTAATGATTCTAAATGAAATTTCCCTATTGCAAATACCCTTAATTCTTTCTGCTAGATGTTACAAGTCCAGGCTTTTATTTGATAGTCGTTGGCCCTTTCCGCACTGAGGCTTCTAGCGCAAGCGGGGGAGGCCAGCAAGCGCAAGAAGGCTCGTCCGGGAGGCTGCTGCTTCCCCCTCCTTCCTTCCGCAGGAGAAGGAACCAGCGGGGAAGCGGCACCGAAGGAGGCTTGCCGCGCAAGCCGCCCTCCCCCCGTGCGAAGCGGGAGACCTCGCGCCGGATTCCCACCCCGCGTGCGCGCGCGAGCGGGCGGCGTTGCTCCGGATTCCTCCCCCCCGCGCACGCCGGATTCCTCCCCCCGCGCGCATGAAGCGGGCGGCGTCGCGTCCTCCCCGCGCGCGCGCAGCGGGCGTCGCATCCGTCGCGCTTCCTCATCACCCCGCTCCTTCCTTCCGCAGGGGCGGAGGGAAGGAAGCGCGACCCGGCCGGCTCCCAGAGGCTCCGCACGAAAGGTAAGTGTGGGTGGGCGCCGGGAGCGTTGCGCGAGCGCGGGGTGATTTTCGCTTGAACGCGAAAATCAAAAAACCCGCGCTCGCGCCGCTTCAGCCCCGTGAGCTGGGCGGAAGTGGGAGTGCGTCGTGCGGAGCGACGCTCCCACTCCCGCGAGGCTCATGGAGCTGTCGCGCGAGCAAAGGCCCGTGCGAAAAGGGCCTTCGTCCCTTTCTGCACCAGGAAGTTAAAATGGGCCAAGGCGTCCTGTCACAGAGGTCATCTGCACCTTGGATCGGACTAGGTTTGAACTATTTACCTTAGTTCCGCACCTTAGTCCGATCCAAAACGCCCCCAAGTGGTCCTCCACCGCGCTAAGTGAAGACCAGAAAAATCCAGTCCTTCAATCTTCTGGAGCACGCCATTGCATTCCTCCTCACTTGTGCAGATGTGCAGGCTCACACCAATGCGAGGGCAGGCTGTGGGCGTGGCCAGCGTCAGTTGTTGGTCTAGACCCATGAAGAACAGGAAGCCGTCATTTTGTAAGTCTAATCAGTGTGGATCTACAGACCTTGCACTGCTCCAATTCACCCTGGACCAAACAGAGGAGCCCTGCAGAAGGGCTTAAGGGAGAGTCCGCATTGCTTCGACCCAAGAAGAACTGGTGAGTAACGGCATGGAGCGATTCACTTGTCTCATGTGGAAAGGGCCTTAGTTGTCTTATTTTGTCATTATCCTTGTTATTATACCTTTTGATTTTTATTGTCTTAATAAAAGGTAGGGTAGAGCATATGCCTTGCATGCGGAATGTCCCAGTCCCCATTCCTCTCCCTGCTCCCATCAAATAGAATCAGGCAACCACCTCAGGGAGCCAGTTTTATGTGTCATTGAGAGGAAGAACATTTTCAGTTACTTATTTGATTGTTTTGGTTTTTACTACCATTGTCTAGAGAATTCCATAAGGATAAGGCAAATTGATATGTCTATACATGTCTCTATTTTAATATAAACTAGTTTGAGACAGAGCTGGATAAAGACATACTATGCTTGAAGTCAAGTATAAACACACCCCAAGTTTGTATCATTCTACAAAAATTTGGGAGAAAGGATTTAGAAGCCCCTAACAGTAGTTTATTACTATATGGATCAGGCTGCTATTGCTTTGTGAAAACAACTTCTCAAGGAACGCAACTTAGGCCCTTTTCGCATTTAGGCTTCTTGCGCGAGCGGGGGAGGGCGGCTCGCGCAAGAAGCCTTCTCCGGGAGGCTGTCGCTTCCCCCCTCCTTCGTTCCGCACGCCAAGGAACCAGCGGGGAAGCGGCAGCCTCCCGGAGGCGGCGGCGGCGGCTCGCGCGTCCATCCCCCCCGCGCGCGCAAGAAAGGAGCCTGTCCCTTCCGCACCCCCCACTCGCGCGAGAAGCAGGAGCCGCTCGCGCCGCCCCCTCGCACGCGCGCGAAGCGACAGACAGTCGCGCCCGCCCCCCCCGCATGCACCAGGAGCGACAGACAGTGGCGCAGGGAGGCGGCGGCGTGGGCTCCTTTCTCGCGCGCGCGCGCAGGGGGCGACACGACTCCCGCTTCTCGCGCCCCCCCACGCGCGCGAGAAGCGGGAGTCGCGTCGCCCCCCCGCACACGCACGAGAACGGAGCCCGTTGCGCCGCCCCCCCGTGCGCGTGAGAGAAGCGAAGGCAGTCGTGCCCGCCCCCCCCGCGCGCACACGCAAAGCGGGAGGCTGTCGCGAGCAGCCCCCTGCCCGTGCGAAGCAGGATGCTCTCGCATCCGCCGCGCTAGCTCCCCTCCCCGCCCCTTCCTTCCGCACGGGCGGAGGGAAGGAGGCGCGACCCGGCCGCCTCCCCGACGCACCGCACTACAGGTGAGTGCGTGTGGGCGCCGGGAGCGTAGCGCGAGCGTGGGGTGATTTTCGCTTGAAAGCGAAAATCAAAAACCCCGCGCTCGCGCCGCTGCAGCCCCGTGAGAGCGCCAGAAGTGGGAGTGCGTCGTGCGGAGCGACGCTCCCACTCCCGCACGGCTCACGGGGCTATTTCGCCCGGGAAAGCCCGTGCGAAAAGGGCCTTAGATGTTTCATGAATAGCAAAATTACTCAGTAGTTCAGGGTGATACACTGAAGAGCTCTGAACCAGGATGATCCCAGAAAAATTAGTTGGAGGAACTGAAAGGGACAAATGAATCTTAATAGTTACTACTGTTGTGGTTGTTGTTGTTGTTGTTGTTGTTGTTGTTGTTGTTGTTGTTGTGTGCCTTCAAGTAGTTTTCACTTATGGCAAGCCTCTCATGGAGTATTTTTGGCAAGATTTGTTCAGGGGTATGTGTCTTTGCCTTCCTCTGAGGCTGAGAGGCTGTGACTTCCCCAAGATCACTCAGGATTTGAACTCTGAACTCCAGAGACAAAGTCCAACATTCACACCACTGCACTACTATGGCTGCTATCTTAATGATAACAAGAATCTTATCCATTTACATTATATTGTCCCATCTTATCCTGTGACTGAAAACTGAGGGAGCAAATAGCGTAGTCAGAAATATTTTGGAGAGCTCTTCCAAGGTGGCCGTCAGAGGCATTCCTGGGTCTGGTTCAAAGTTTAGCCACATCTAAAAAGTTTATGAAGGATTTTTGCATAACCAAAGATATAGAATATCCTTCAAGTATTCTTTACTGAGAATACCAGTGTAGTGTAGTGGTTTGACTACCAGACTAGGACACTGGGAGACCAGGGTTCAAATTACCACTCAGCCGTGGAACTCACTGGGTGACCTTGGGCAAGTCACACTCTGTCAGCCTCAGAGAAAAGCAATGAACAAATTCTGCCAAGAAAACCCTGTGATACGGTCATTTTACGGTCACCATAAATCAGAAAGTACTTGAAGCCACACAAAAACAAAAGATTCTTCATTGAGCCATACAAAAGTACATAATTAAGAAGAGTGGTGGCAGGAATCTGGTTACCTAGATATAGATGCATTGAAGAGAATTAGATTTTGAATTCTTAGGTTTAGGATTCAATTGCAATTAGATTTAAAATTAGAGTTTGCACAGACGTCTGCTTGAAATGATCTATTCTCCTATTTCCTTTTCAGTGAAATCCATGAGAGGTTGCTATTTTAGGGGGATGCAGTCACTTGGGATTCTTAGATGCTGAGCCGGCCTGGTTTCATGCTGCATCTTGTGATCCTGGAGTGAGGAAATGACTGGCACAGTTACCTTAAAGTCAGCTGGAGAAAAAACAATTCACTTCCTTCATGATTATTTTGCTTTTATGAAACAGCAGGAACATCACTTGCAGGTTAAAAATCAGAAGTAGTTGTGCTGGTCCATAAATAAAAACGCAATCCAGAGTTGGCTAATATCGTTATTGAGACCAACCAAAATACCACAAGGTATGCAAGCTTTTGAGGTTTCAACGGCCATTTCTGCACTAAACTGTTATAGTGCTATTATTCTACTTCCAACATCCTATGGAATCCTGGGGTTTGCAGTTTAGGGAGGGGCCTCGAAGGAATATTATATTGTCTCAAACTGCAATACTGGAACTGGAATATTATATTGCAATATTATATTGCTCCCTAAACTGCAAACCCCAGGATTCCATAGGACATTGAAAGTGGAATAATAGCACTATAACAGTCTAGTGTGGAAATGGCCCATAACCCTTCATCAGGCAAGACTGGGGTGGGTGGGAACTACCATGAGGAAGAAACAGAAAAGGCATAGAACCAAGCCAGCAATTGTGACCATTGAGTCTGCACTAGACTAGGAAGACTCTTCTCCCCTGGCTTTTTTTTCCCCCAGAGCAAAGTTATGCTGAAACTCAGGCCATTTCCACACTACACTGTTATAGGGCTATTTAGTGCATTGTTATAGTGTATCGTTATAGTGCTATTATTCCACTTTCAACATCCTGTGGAATTCTGGAGTTTGTAGTTTACTGAGGCCAAAACGCTCTCTGGATGAGCATTCTATATGCCCTGTAGATCCCATGATTCATAGGATGTTGAAAGTGGAATAATAGCAGTTATAACAGTGTTGTGGCGAGGAAAAGATGAAGACCTTCAGGTTGTTCCAAAACAGAAAGCTTTATTTTCCAAACCATTTATTTACTGCGCAGGGCAAGCAGCGGATATATAATGTCCAAAACTGCCAGCCCCGATTGATTAAAACACTTAGTTCTTATACCTTTGGTCAACAGCGTCAGCAATCAATCACATTTCTAGTCTACGTCAGCCATTACATTTGGAGCTTAATACCACCCCCAAAACAAGGGAACAAAGGCCTCAGTCACCAAATAACACAAAGATGAGGCGAAAGTGTATGCTTGACTCCCTTTTACTTCCCAGGCACCTAAGCATAGTGTTACAAGGCCAATCATACTTTCAAACCGAGATAAGGCAGGGACATCTGCTGTCCAATTCACTTATTTTTCTACTCATGCAGTACTTCTCTGAATTTAACTCTTTCAACAGTGTAGTGCAGAAATGGCCTCAGAGATCAGTTCATTGTATTGGGTGAAGCACACGGGCTCTTGTGCTGTTTTTTTGTCTGTCTTTTGTTTGTTTGTTTGTTTTTTGAAGTCAGAATTAAATTATGGGTATTATCTAGTGGCTGGAGGGAAATGGAACTTTTAGGCCCTTTTCACACAGCATTTGCCATGTGAAAGGGCCCCTCAAGCCAAGCGCGAATGTGAGGAGTGGTCCACACGACGCACTCACAATCACACAATGCTCCAGGGGCTGACAGGTGCCGACTGCACACTTTTTCTTTTTTCGGCTGTGACCCGAAAATGGTGCGCGATCACATATCACTCCAGGGCCCCACGCACACTTGCCGTGCGTGTGGAGCTCTGGAGCCACAGCGCTCATGCTTCCTGCCCCAGTGCAGCCTGGAAAACTCCCAGACTGCACTGCGGAAGGAAGAAGCGAGGCTCTCACATGAGCAGGCAGCAGCTGTGGAGCTGAAGGAACTGGGACGCAAGAGCCTCTCGCTAGAGGTTGCTGGCGCAATCCCCGCACCCCAGCTCCACGAAAAGGTGAGTTGCGGAAAGGGCCTTAGTTCAGCACAATCCCTATTTGTTGTCAAAAATATTCTTTCTTTGGTGAGACTCCATCCCAAATAACTAAATATGATCACCAATATTCTACATTGACTACGTAGTTTTATAACTGTATCTTAGTTAGCATAATGTATGTGCAGCTAAGTAACATCTCTTGGCCTAACCCCCCCTTTCCCCTCCCCACCTTAACAGCCAGCAGCCACACTGGGCCAATGTAGCCTGTTCAGTTGCCAGTTGGGATGCAAGAAGGATGACATTTTGAGCCCCTTGCCATGAGCGAGCAAGGCTGCAAAAAGGAATTACAACAAGGGTCCTGCTTCCCATTGTTGCAGCCTCACTCATTGGTTGAAGAGTCCTGGAAATGCCATCTTTCTTGTGCCCTGACTGGTAGCTGAACAGACTTCCTTCACCTGATGTAGGTATTGGCTGCTAAGAGGGGAGGGACATTTAAGTAGTTTTACAGTACAGTAAGGCTATGCAGTCTTACTGAATATGGTGCAGTTATGAATCCATAACTCTAGGTTATGCAAATCTATAAGTGCAATGCAGATTGCCAGCCAGTATTATCCACAGCAAAGACATATCAAAAGAAGACACGTTGATTTAAATCTGCTTTCCCCTTGGCTTTCTGTCTTTGATCATTCACTTCCTTTCTTCCTTTGTAATAGTATTTGGCTGCCCTGTTTTTGGCTACTGGCCATGTATTTAATGATTATGGAAAGCAGCCTAACTTTCAAACCGGAAAATTCAACCAAAAAATACAGAGATGGCTGAATCTCAGTACTGAAGTGAAATGACAGAAGCAAGGACTAATCAGAATGAAGACTGTAATCCTCTAAGGTGAATTTGAGGTGATTCTGGAGAGGAAAACTCTGCGTTTTGCTGAGATTACAAAGAAGGTGTTTTAGGATCAGGGTGGGAATCATGCAGGCTTTCAGATGTCATCTGACAGCAAGTACCGGCAACCCGATGGGAAAGAATGATGGGAACTAAAGTCCTGCAACATCTGGAAAGCAGTATGACTCTCATTCTTATTTTAAGAGAAGCACTCATCTTTTAAAAGACTACTACAACCATAGTTTTTGTTGATTGGTCTATACCAGTTAGAAAGTTCTAGCTTAACAAATATTGTATTGACCAGCCACACTAAACTAGTATAAATTTGTTGCAGTTCATGTACCAATTATTCCAAGCAGTCTGTATGGCTACAGAGTAACTAGAGATGATATTGCTGGCATGCAATCTTCATCTGAAGGGTGTTAATTTACAACTTAAACTTTGGGTTAGAACAGTCCATACCTTTGAATGTATCCCTGTCAAGCACACTTTGCTACCTTCACACATGCTTCTGGTGTTGAGATGGAATTTTTTACATATTATCACATCTCTTAATGCAGTATATACTTTTAGTACCTTTTAGCAACCTGCAACACAAATCATCCTCCATGTATCTATTACATACATCTATTCTCAGTTGGCAATGCTGTACCTTTGAGGAGTTCTTTCACCACCCACCTGCCAGCTAGCAAAAAGGTCAATTAAGCATTTTTAGTGTCCCTGATATAAATGGGGCCAAAACCAAAATTAAAAGATACAAGATACAGCCCAGGATATAGGAGAGGCATGAAGTTTCTTGATATAATTCTTAACAATATAACTATTTGGTAAGACTATGTGTGGAGTTTGTTTTTTGTTTTTTAATTAAGAAGCAGTGCTAAAAAAATAGTCCTAAGTTAATGGAAAAGGAAAAAAGGAACCCAAAATTCTTAAAGGACTCTCCATTCTCAAATTGAGAGATAGGTAGACAGACAGACAGATAGACAGACAGACAGACAGACAGACAGATAGATAATGAAACAGTCTATAACAGAACCTGGAAGTAAAAAGTCACAAGCAATATAGTCATCTGTAATGAGTTTCTTATAATGAGGGTATAATGAAGTTACATTTCAAAAGTAAAAGAATCAGTAGTAAAAAAGTTGTTTTCCTGCTGCAAGAGGCAATGGCCCTTTCCGCACCGGCCTATTAAAATGGTGCAGAGAGACATCCAATGGAGGTCTTCTGCACCATGGAGTGGACTGGGGTGGACTACTTTCCGTAGTTCCTCGCCTCAGTCCGCTCCGGAGCAACTGGAACTGGTCGTGCAGCGTGCTTTTTAAAAATCTCTTTTGAGAGGTTTTTAAAAAGTACGGAGCGTGCGACCCCATGTCACTCTGTCGCCGCGCTCTGGTGCAGATTTGCAGGCGTGCACTAGTGCGTGCCTGCAGATCTGCCGGGGGCGGGCTTTAGGCTGGCGAGCTTCTCTGGTTGGTGGAGAGCCTCCACCAACCGGAAGCTGCCATTTTGGACACTGGAGCAGTGCGGAGCAATGAGCTCGCACTGCTCCTCGTCAGGATGGACCCAAATGGACCCACCATGCCTCAGTTGCGGAAAGGGCCCTTGTTTTCCTATTACTTGTAAATGTTACTATTAAAGGGCATTTTAATGATTCTTAGAGGTATTTTTTTCAACTTTTATGTAACTCTTTTGTCAATCTCAAGCTCTTAATATAAAAACTACCAGAAAGTAACAAACAATGAGCAGTGAAACAAATAATGCAACAAGTTACTTTTGTTTCTACATTGTAGTGAACAGTGACAGTGGGTTATTTTTCCAAGTACTGTAGTGAGTAACAGGAAAGTAATTACTTTTTAACAAGTTCTGACCTACAACGAAGCAATTTTCTGCTTAACACCTAATAGCTAGAGCACCTTAGTATGAGGCATACATCCCTTAGACCACTGAATATATCCCACCCTTGGGAACTGTCATGCCCCTTCTGAATAAGTCATAGCAAAAAGCTGCTGAGGCCAAATGTATACTCTCCAACATTTCACAGATGAAAACTGAGACTCATGTTTTCAAGTAATACCAGAGTGTGGACATGACAAAAATTATTAATGAGGAAAGACACACCAGGCCTCAGCAGTTTGCTTTGGCCAGAGTCTTCAGAGAAGGGCAAGATTTTGCCTTCTCCTTGCTTCTCCTCCCTGCACACTGAGGCCATTTCCACACTAGACTGTTACAGGGCTATTATTCCACTTTCAACATGCTGTGGAATCCTGGGAGGGGCCGCCCCTCCCTCAACTGCAAACCTCAGGATTCCACAGGATGTTAAAAGTGGAATAATAGCAGTATAACAGTCTAGTGCAGAAATATCCTAAAAGAGTACAAACTACTTTGAACTCATGTTGCAGCAACTGATGTAAACAGTGGATGAAAGGGAAAAATTGGAGGAGGAGAAAGAAACTGGGATATTTTAAATGTAGCTGAGAAAGTCAGACAACACAGGATAAACCAAGGCTGTTCTTGCCAAACCAGGGACAGTTGGAGGGCAGGCAAATGCTATGAAAGCACAGCCCAGATCCTAGTCCCTTTGGGCAGGCAGCTATAAAACCGACAAGGAACAAATAGTCCCCTCTCCAGATCAGACACAAACACTGAGAGGCTTCCTAGCCCTAAAGAACCCAGATGCATAAAGTAGCAGACTTGTTTGACTGACAGATGAAGAGATGCCCTGTCCAACAAATACAGAGTACTCATCATTAAGAGGAATCAGGAATAGGGAGTCATTAGACCAGGGCACAGGTAATATAGCCTTCTAGATATTGTTGGACTGAAGCTCCCATTTTTCCTCACTATTGGCTATGCTGGCTTGCAGTCCAACAACTGTAATTAGAAGGCAACCTGATTCTTATCCCTGCACTAGACCACTTCTGCAGGCAATGCAGAATCACTCTGCCTGCAGTGGTGTTCTTGGTGGGGTTCCGAAGGCACTGACTAAAGGCATAGAGTCCTTGAATGAACTTTTTTTTTAAATTCTATCAATTCCCAGTACAATTGGTCCTCCACATTTGTGGGTTTGAGTTTCATAGATTTGATTATTTGCAAGTTTCTCCAACCTCTCCCCCTATATCTCAGGTGCATCATTTCCAGGAAAACTTTCTCTCTTCACAGCTCCAATCAGGCCACGTAGCCCTTTTAAAACCCACTTCTGATCCTCTTCCTTCTCCACCAGTAGTTGCCTGGCCAGCTAAGGTTGGCTGGCTCACAGCTTGATTTCTCAGCACCACAAGCCCTCTCTTACTGCCCACCTCCCATCCAAGGAAGCTGATGGGATTGTATAGGGATTCCACACTGTATAGGGATTCCACACCAACTTACTCCTTCCCCTCTCCTTTCCCTGACCAGGGCATTTCTGCATGACACTCTTATAGCGCGATGATTCCACTTTCAACCTCCTATGGAATCCTGGGGTTTGCAGTTCCAGGAGGGGCCGGCCAGAAATGGCCTTGGTTTGGACCCTGGGTGCCTATTCTCCCCACCATGCCTCAGTTGCCTTCCCAGACAGACAGACAGACACACATACACACAAATATTTTGGTATTTGCAATTTTTTCACTTTTGTGAGGGCCCTGCACTCTTAATCATAATGAATGTAGAGAGACAACTGTATGTGCAGACCCCTCAGCTGAGTAGTTCCTCACATGTCCCTGTGCCTCTGTGTTTAGACTGTCTTTAGACCTCACTTTCCAACATGATCCTATATTTGGATCTTGAAATTGTTTTCTAATTGTGAGTCCAGTGCTCACTCCTGCTAATTTATAGTTGTGCTGCCTGAAATTGGACAGGAACACTAGACTGATGCAAGATCACAAATATACCTACTGGTTTAAAGGTACATTTTCAAATATAAATGTTTCTCGTTACAGTCTCCACAGCCATGCCCACAAAAAGAGTTCAAAAATGCAGGCCACTTGCTGAATCTATTTCAACTAACCAATCCTAAAAGCGTCCATCTCTTTCAGGCACAGGTCTTTTCAGAACTTAATGGATCTTGGTGGCCCATTAAAGCCATCTCCAAATGCTTTGTGTTGCATGTTCATGACAAATACATTGTTTCAGGGGAAATCCATTTCCTTTTCAGCTACTGTAAGGATTGCAATTCATCTCAAAGGGACCAAAGGAGAATGATGGGGTAGTGAATGGAAGCAGACTTTAGTTTATTCATTTGGTTATGAGAAGCAAAGAAATCTGCACTTGCAGGTGGGGGGGAAAATGCTGCAGAAAAATTGCACAGGTTTAATTTTAGCCTGTGGTAAATCAGTTGTGTCAATTACCCTAAGGGATGCAGGAATTGGCTGCTGCTATGGTACTGCAAATGCTTGAGAAGTAAGTGCTGACATCACTAAAAACAACTGTTATGATTGAAGAAGTGTGATCAAGAAGAGTGTGTGACACACCTAAGGTCACCCAGTGGGTTTCCATGGCCAAACTTTGGAATCCAAGGTGTACAGTGTAATTTTGTCTACTTTCTCTAGTGGGTTATTCTTCAATTTCTCTTTCCCCCTGCTAATGAGAGTACTTTTGCCTGAAAATTCTAGAGACAGAACCTGGTACACTTGGGAGGAAAAATACTTTTTTGGACAACTGCCAGAATCCCACAGCACATGGCTCCTAATTATTCTGGGAATTATAGTCCACAAAATAACTTTTTTCAAGTGCTCGAATTTCTTTAGCTTAGGGAAAAGGGAGGTAAGGGCAGACACAACAATAGTGGATGGTGAATAGATAGCAGGAAGTTTTTTTCTCCTGTCCTAACACTAGAACCGGGACCCATCAACAGAAATCAACTAAAGGGAGATTCAGGACATATAAAAAGAAATACCTCTTTACATAGATCATAGTTAAACTTTGGAATTCACTATTATGTCCACTGTCAGAGGCACATATATTACTAGGAAACACAACCACAGAGGTGCTCAGAGCTTCTCACAGCCAACTAATTAGACAGTGTGTAAACATAAATCTGGACTAGAAAGGCCCTTGGTCTGATCCAGCTTTGGGTTTTTTTTAATGTTCCGTATATCTTTTATCACTGAGTTAGATACCAGTCTAATAGTTTATTGCAAGCTGCAAGGCAGTATGCATTAACTTTTCCCTTCTATAGCCACACATCTTGTGTTCCCTAACAAAGAGAGCTCAGAAGAAACTGTGCATGCTGTTTACAACCACTTTCAGGTTCATGAAGAATAATCTTTTTTTGGTGCTTCTTATTGTGGTGACAGAATCTTGTGGAAGGGAGTGACAAGCAAACATTCTTTACTGTATTTATCTGGTCATAAACCTTTATTCTTTCACTCAGTCTGGCTTCTTTAGTTAGCATCCTCAGAATATGAGCACTTTTGCTCAAGAATAGCACTCCAGAGTTCAACAGAGTGAGAGAGAAACTGAGAGAGGGTTTTAAAAAATGTCAGATTTCTACCATGTCAAGCAAAGTACTAAGTTGAGTTCTGTGTATCACTCTCACATTTTACCACAGCTGGCTTGAAGTTAAACATTAGGACTAAAGGACAATTTTAGAAAATGTCACATAATTTACCAGACTATCTTTTGACTAAGATTTTCCAAACCAGGAGCCTGCGGTTATGCCATTCTAACTTCTTCAGTCTTGTCACTTCCTGCAACTGAGTTTTCAGAAAGAAGTGGCTGTTCATTGTCCACTTGAACCCCAAAATGTCTAAAATTTAAGAAGGAATAGATTATTTATATTTATTTAGGTGAAAGCCATGTTCTTGGATTTTTGTATTGAAAAATACAAAAAGGCCATGACCCACTCCGGTTTCTCTCTTGATTTCCTGTACCATACATTCTGGAATTTATCTTTTTTTAAAAAAGAAAGCAAACAAGAAGACCCCAAACAGCTGGATATGCCCACTGAAAACTGCTAACAAACACTTGGTGCCATTGCCAGTAGATGGCACCCACTCTCCCAACTTATCCAGCTGGTACCTTTGAAATAATACTGCGACAGCAACTCCAAATGGATTGTCAAACTTATCATAACAAACCAGTGACTGCACTATGCACAAATGCCACCCAACCTCATTTGGGCTTATCATGGGCTTGTATTGTTATGGTTCCAGACTGCTAATACCCTTAAGCCTCAGGCTCTAACTTGAGCAGGAAGGGTTTATTTTTAGAAGAAGAATCTTTCCCATCGATGAGTGCCTATAATTCCAACAAAAGTCCTGTTTAAAAAAACAGACATACCATATTTCATTGCTCAGTGTAAGAAGAGTTTCACTTTCACGGCGTACGCAGAAAGGCTGCGTGGAATTACTTTTCAGCAACACAAGTGAGGGTGGCATCTTACCATCTTACCCAACATCAGCTGTGTGGTTCTGCAATGACTCTAAAATGACTGTCGAAGAAGTAAGAGTCTGTTAGCCGAGTTCTCTCCCTCCTTGTACAAGCAAAACTTGGGAAAGTTGCTTTTTCGAACTACAGCTCCCATTGTCTCTCAACTGACATGATGGCTTGGGTATTCTGGCATTTCAACTTGCCTGAGCTCTGGACAGAATTGTCACAAAGTAGTATCTCCAAACTCCGGACATTTTCCAGATGCCTAGTATATCAAATCTTTTCTTTTTTTTAGGTATTGTCATCAATAACTGAATGATCACACTCTGGTTTTCTCTAGGGGATTCTGAGAGTTATAGTCTCAAAAAAAATATTTCCAAGCTCCTTAAAAATGTTGTCTCTATCACTTTGGGATTTCATTTGTAGCCTCAGCATTGTGGAACAGCATCTTACATCTTTTCAGACAGTTGTAATTGAGACTGTCCTAACTATCCCGTTTCATTTTTGTATCAGCTTGGATCCACAATGAACTAGCTCTATCATGAGGCAGAGTGAGGCCATTTCTGCACTAGGCTGTTGTAGTGCTATTATTCCACTTTCAACATCCTATGGAATCCACAAAGGCCCCTTCCTAAACTGCAAACCCCAGGATAGGATGTTGAAAGTAGAATGATAGTACTATAACAGCCTAGTGTGGAAATGATCTGAGACAGCTATCTTAACAATAGATATGGGGGGCTGCTAAGATTAGTGAATGGAGAACAGTAACAAGATGCCAGAAAACAGAGCTCTTTGTCTGGTTCTACTGGAGGACAAAGCTCTGTTCTCTCTCTACACCTGTCTGTTGCCTTTGCATGTTGTAGTGTATGCTGACCTCTCATCCATGTTGACAGCAATCTGATTGGAACAGGAGAGACTCCATCTTGTCCTTTACCTCTAGTGCCAAAATGTCTTTAGCTAATCCTGTTTGGATATACCACCATTCTTTCTTTTCTCCCCCTCTAGTGTCAGGTACTAGAATATCAAAGATGCTTATTTCAATCCAAAACCAATTTTCAAGAAAGCAGTACAAAAGGAGCTCTTACACAATACTGAGAGGTGTATATTACTGGGGCCTGGCAGTCTAGAAGGGGGCATGGTGGTCTGGAAAGGAAGCCTGGATTTGATAGTTGTCATTTTTCGCCTATTCTTTATTGACATTCATTATAAAATCAATGAAATTCAACGATAATAATGATGTACAAGTTCTTAAATCCCATTTAAAGATTGTTAGGTGTTCTGCTTGGGACTCAGAACTGCTGCAGGCCAGGCCAGGAAAAGAAGCTGGACTCCTTAGGAATCACTCCCACAGCCACCAAATGAAGCAGCCTGGCTGTTGGAGGAATGCCCTCCTGCCTTTGTATTAGCAAATTCCTTTTCTTTTTTATACTGAAATAGTTTTATAATACTACTTATAAGATAATGGGACATATTATCATTTGTTGATACCACCATGCCACCCTAAACACACCATCTTGTCCAATTTCAGAAGTTAAACAAGATCAGGCACGGTTCATACTTTGATGAGAGACCACCAGGAAATACCAGAGATTTCTAGCTAGAGCTACAAAAGCATTCTGCTTGAAGCTTGGGAGGGCTGCCACAAGTTAGAATTGACAACAGCAGGTTCAACAGACCAATGGTCACACTTAACATAAGGCAGTTGTCTTTATTTTAAAACAGTAGCCTAATGCCTAGATGTCATATGTAAAGTGATCTCGTCTGGTGACAAAGAAGTGTGATTCTGACTTTCAGATGATGTTTCTACCATCTTTGGTAGAATTCAGATGGCAAACTGCCTTTTTTCATAAACTACCATTGATTGCAAGCAACAATTTAAGAATAGCCAAATCTAAGGACCTTTCCACCTACACTGTTATAGTGGTATTATCCCCCTTTCAACATCAAGGGGAATTCTGGGGTTTGTAGTTTACTGAGGTCAAAGAGCTCTCTGGTTGAGAAATCTAAATGCCTCTCCCTAAACTGTAAACCCTAGGATTCCATAGAATGTTGAAAGTGGAATAATAGCACTATAACAGTGTAGTGTGGAAAGGCCTTAAGAGTTGCCTATACAATACCTCCTTTTTAAAAGGATACAGTCTTAGGCCATTTCTACACTCCACTCTTATAGCGCGATTATTCTGCGTTCAACATCCTATGGAATCCTGCAGTTTGCAGTTTAGGGAGGGGCTGGCTGGCCCCTCCCTAAACTGCAAACCCCAGGATTCCATAGGATGTTGAAAGTGAAATAATAGCGCTATAACAGTGTAGTGTGGAAAGGCCTTAAGAGTTGCCTATACAATACCTCCTTTTTAAAAGGATACAATCTTAGAATGCTCTACAGACTTCTCTTTAATTAAAAGGATACAAAGTGCCCAGTCCATATTTAGATTTCAGCCACATTGGTTTACAAAGTACTCCAAAATACTTTACAATAATAATGTGTCTCATTTGATTCAAATGAGATTAACAAGGACAGCAAAGTATATTTATTATTTACTCTTTTTTTTAAAGTTGCTTACAGGGATGTGAACTGAGATTGTGTTACCTTTGAATTATTTGAAGACTAATGGAAGGACATGGTTTGTGGTACATCTCTTGCATCTTATTAGATGGCAGAGAGTTGGAAAAATAATGAATCTCTTTTAATTGAGGAATCTCTTAAAATATCATGAATAGATTAGCAAAACCGGGAAAGCATGAAGAATGGACATTAATAGGATTTACAAAACTGGGGTATGTGTGCTCAGTATTAGATCAAGGCACGTAATGACAAGGCAGTGTTACCCTGGTTTCTAGGGGTCCTTTGGGGGACACCTCACTGTGCTCTAAATCAGAAAAGAGTGAGGAATTTAATGGACCACAAGCAATAGCAGAGTGAGAGGCAGAGTAACCCAGTGAGATCTTTTACCCAGTTTTATGGAGTCAGGCCAAGCCAAGAAACCAGACAACATATCAAATAGATGGTTTTATTGAATGAAAATGTTCTCACACATCAACGCAATCACTCACTCACTCACCCACTCACACAAGAGCTATTGAGAAGTAAAAGAGAGGAAGGTTGGATAGGGGGATGTAGAGAGGGATTTCAGATGGGGTGATACTGCACCTTTCCTGAGGTCCTTAATCTGGGAAACAGTGAACAAACAAGAACTCAGCGAAGAAAGGTTGAGGAGATTACTCGACTAGCAGAGTGATGGTCTGCTAGCATGGCAGGGAGTTCTCCGAAGGAATCTTTGAACACTAGGACTACTTGTAGGGGAAAACGTACCCGAGGGCAAATTCTCTCCTGGGGAGAACAATAGGCACCTCAATGGAAAGGAAGCTCCTCAATGGCAACTCGTTTTGTGTGATGATTTTCCAATTTGTTGCCAATGTTTCAGGATCTTCGGTTGCAATGGGTTGTAGTATAAATTTATGTAGATGGTCCTTGCCTTGGAAGATTTTTCCGGAATCATAAGTGCTCAATTTGGGGAAAACATGCTAATTCTCTCAAGTTGGCTCCTTTATGGCTGAAGGTTCATTTGTTTACCATGAGTTTGCACCGCTTGAGGTCTCCTTGGGCTATGTGACTGAGGATTTGACTTGCCTGACCTAGTTCTCGGTCATTTGAATGTTGCTGCCTACATGCTTATCCGGGCAACCTCTCTGGCATGATGAAATATATTTAATATTAAAAATTGTGGACCCTGGGATAGGGTTTACCAGTGGGGTAACAGCAGCTATTTTAATTACTCCCTCATTTTGAGATTTATACATGATTAATTGTTTGAATTCTATTGCTTTTATGAGTTTTAAAAATTTCTCATCCAAGCCAGCCTTTTAACAGTTTCTACTTTTAATTTATATCCTACACTTCAAATCCATAATGAGGTCTGGCTGCAATTAAATATGTAAAAATATTACATTCCCACGAGTTTAAAAAACCCTTTTCTGTAAAAACAACATCCAAATAAGCATGACCAGCAAGGTTTTAAAAGGTAATTTGGGCACTTTAGTCCTGTCTGGAAGTTTTGTCTGTATTTCATAACTTCTCTAGCTCTGTCTTTTCTTCATTGCCATGCAATATCATAGCACTTAAAGACACAGGGACAGGCTTTCTGTTGCTCCAGCTAGCTTATTTGCTTCTCCTTCAAGTAAGACCACCAGCTGTCGACCCCTGGGGCGAGTGTCCCCGTGTGCAAAGATCCACTGTGAGAAATGAAATCCTAGGCCTGTTATGAGACACTCCCCCTGACATGTGCTGCTTATGGAGTAGCTTCACTGTTTGGGTGTTGTCAGGCAGAAAGTATAGCCATCAAATGGTGTTGATCTGTCAAATGAATTCAGTCTGTTATTTGGGATGACGCCAAGCTTATTTGTATTGGAAGCAGGGCTGTTTCCCCCCCCGCATCCATAAGCAGTAATGTATTGGCACATTTCAAAATACAAGGTCTCATCATGACAGCTCCCATAGCCACATCAAGAAAATGAGCCCAAAATTGTGTTGATCCATATTGATTTTCTCATTTTAAATATGTTTTTATTGAGTTATTAACAAAATGACATAGCAACATAATCATCAAGGAAAAAAAAAACCAAGAAACACACTAGGCCTTGCATATTATTTCTTAAAAAATATGATTTTCAGCACTGTGGATCATACAGTAAAGGCATGAGAAAGTAACAGTAAATTAATAAATTATCTTTGCCATTCAACTAAAGCATCTTTCCATAAATGGGTGAGGTACAAACTTGCTGTTGCCACTGATGAAATTGACAAAACTGTATTGAAAGGAAGCATAATTCTGGCTGGTCATTTATTTTTTTTGTCTTGTAGGTAGATGTTAGTTTGTTCATAAGTGTTATTACCCAAATTTTTTATACCAGACTTCAATTGAGAGGTGGTCCCAATTTTTCCACTTCTGAGTTATTACTCAATCAGTAAACAACAGTACAAAAAATAGAATCAGTTCCTTATGATTTAATGCCTTACACAATTGTCACCAAAAAATCAGATCAAGCAGTTTTTATATCCAAAAACAGGAGGTTGTTTGCAAAGCCACTATGGCCATTTCCGCACGGGGCAAGGGAATCTCCCTGTGACGCTACTCACTGGACTTTTGGGCTCCCTGGTCTGGTCCACGCTGCTCCAGAGGAGTGTGTGGCCACCGCTCCGCACTGCTCTAGGGATGAAAATGGCAGCTTCCGGTTGGTCAAGGGTCTTGACCAACCGCTGAAGCTCGCAAGCCTAAAGCCTGCCCCCAATGTGAGCCTGCGAATCTGCATAAGGGAGCAGGCTCGCAGTGGCGCGCTCCGTGCTTTTGAAAGACTTGTTTTTAGTGGTCTTTCAAAAGCACACTCGACGACCACTTGGGGTTGTTCCGGAGCAGGCTGGGGTGCGGATCTACGTTAAGTAGGTCCGACCCAGTCCATTCCCAGGTGCAGATGTCCTCCCTGGAGGACACTCTGCCCCATTTTAAAAACCCCGTATGGAAATGGCCTATGTCTCAATTGTTTGTTCAGGTCGAAATCACATCTAAATCCTTTGCATTACAATAGGTGTAGCTCACAAGTACTGTTGCTGGGAAAATTTGCACACTCCCCCTGGCTACAGTGAGGATTGCAGCTAAACTCAAAGGGAACACAGATGGGTGGGGGTGGCACCAGATGACATCATTGTCCCTGTGGGTCAAAAAAAAAAAAAAGAGCACTGTGCCGGCCTTACCTTTATCACACCACTGTCCTTAACATTTTGTATACCTGAGATATTCCTATGGTTGGAAATGTTGGCTTGATTCTAAGAGGGCTGAAGCACAAAAGTGCTGTAAAACTTCCAAGGCAGGGAGGGACAATTATTTTTGTTGATTTCCTCCTACAGTACAGCCTACTGTGACTTTGCAAAGAATGCTCCTAAGGCAAGATTAACTATTTTAGGTGGAAAGGGATACTTTTTGGAAAAGGACCTTTCCCAGACTTCCACACAAGATTCTTCCTGCATAGCTCAAAATTCAAAACTGGAAGTGATTAGAAGTCTACATCTGGTTATGATGTGTGTAGGATATCTAATTTTTGTTGTTGTTGTTTGCTTTTGTGTATGTATGTGTGTGTGTGTGAGGTTCTGTGACCAGTTTGATATGGGTGTCTAAATCACTCCTGGTGACTTCCAAGAGATGGGGATTTATTTTTATTTTTATTTTTTTGTCTCTCCATTTAGTGGGGTGTATGTCATTTGGGGATGGAGGCTATCAAACCCAGGGGGATTATATAGCCCATGGGCCACAGTCTGTCACCCTATTCAAAGGGCTAGACTACTGGAGCAGCACGGGATATATTTCAGGGGAATTGTAGCAGGCAATCAATGAACATTGAGAGGCCACCTTGCACAATATCTCTATTGAATCAAAAGACCCACACTGTCATCTTGATATTTCATTTTATGCAAGGACAATTGTATTAGCTCAGCTGCTTGATCCAGAAGACATAAGCCCTCGAAATGCATATTTTCATTTGATAGGGAGAAGCTGAATCTTAACTAAAGCTTCTAAGCACATACTTATGACTCCCTTTGAAATCAATGGAACTTGAAAGCACTTAATTTTGACTAAATGCAGGTCATTCCATACGGTCTATTTATGTAAGCCCCATCCTAATGAGTCACAAAGTTTTAAATAAGATAACAAATTAAAATCTCTGGGTGAAAATCCTTCATAAGGAACAGGGCACTATGTGGCATAGCTTCCCCAGGAACTACCATTTTATTTGCTTCTCACTACCAGTGCTGGTTATAGCTAGCCCTTTACAAGGAGCTTTAAAAATACAGATAGCTGTGTTGATGAATATTACGGGAGCAAAACAGTTCTAGCACTTTCCATCCCCAGATGGAGTAGGTATTTTGTAAAACTACTAGATCTTAATCACCCATTTGTTTGAAATATGAGGACATGAATGTCCGTTTAATTAAATGGACACATGGAACTTGGTTCTCTTTTTCAAAGAGGTGAACAGCTAAATCTCTTAGACTACTACTTGTACTCCACTTCACAAGAAGCCCATTAAAACAATTAGAGGAAAAGCCTTGAATTAGAAGGATGTTATTTATCTGTAAAAGGGCAGTAGCTAAACAGAAAGACAATAAAGTACTCAAGATAATCAAAGTGGTAAATTAATGGAAATTTCACTAGAAACAATGTGTAGCAGAGCCTAATACATATTTATTTTGAAGTAAGTCTATGGGGCTTACTCCTAAGTAAATGTGCATAGGATTTCAGTCTAAGGGCACACACACTTCCAAAAGCTGTATGCTCAATGACTAAAGAGGACTGTAAAGGGATTTCAAAAGGATATCTACAGAGGCCAAAAGCTTAATTGGGGAGGATGAAGTGTGGCTTAGGGCTTGCCATAAATTTAGAAACCATCCTAACAGCGTTGGACCATAAGTAATTTAGCTCCTACCCTGGTTAGCAACCATTTTCTAATAACAGCATGCTCTGTAGCTGAAGAGAATTGTGCAGAGTTTCAAAAGAATATCCACAAAAGCCAGAAGTATCAGGAGATTAATTGGGGTAGATAGATGGATATTTTGGACTCCATATTTGGCGGCACAGGGGGGTCTTAAAATGTTCGGTCAATGAGGTGTCTAAGAAATGATATTAAGATGGGATACAAGACCCAAAGGGGGATAAAGATGGATCTGCTTATGAACCTGTTCCCTTTAGATTACAAGGGCAAAACACAAGGTCAAATGCTAAATTAGGGAAGGAGGCATATCAAGTTGGGTACTAGAAGGCCCCTTTTGATCCCAAGAATGCCCAGCATGCCATATGATGCTGTCTGCACAAAAGAACAGAGAGACTTGTAGAATTAAAGCATATTAATCATCGTTTCTCACTGCAGGTGAAGACAGATGTATTAATGTAAGTGAGTCTGGAAGTAGCTTAGGCACACACAAATTCACTGCCTTGAAAATGCATTCCAAAATGAAATAGCTTCCACAGCACTTAAAAAGTTTAGATCTCCTCACATATGTGTTGGGTGAGGGGAAATCATATGTGGACTTGTAGGTTGCACTCCCAACATCTGTGAACATGAGACATGGACAAACTTACCTATATGTTAGAGAACAAGCCTAATAGTAACTTTTGTAAAGTTTGGGAATTGCTTAAGAAGTTCCTCCAAACTACAATGGATAATGTAAGTGGATTCAACTGCTAATTCTTTTTTACCCCAGTCAGAAAGGTGTTGGTTGTATTTTTTTTTAACTAGATGGAGGATTAATGAACTTTATACTTTGTGTTTATAAGTATTTATATATAATGATATAATGAGATGTAAGGACTTCTCAGATGTTTATTTATATTCTGGGAGAAGAGAGGAAAACACTTTTTTCTTTATAATAGTGCTTGCGGCTGATGAAGATTCTGATAAAAGGGAATAGAACGCTGTTAAAAGTAATTATAAGATTAGGATTAATTTAGTAACTGTTAATTTAGTAAACATCAATATTGTTAATGCTATTCTTATCATTGTTAGTACCTCCAACTTTTAGTTCTCTTTCTTAAACTTTCTTCTCTTTTCTAATTAAAGAAAGGATATTTTTTTTGATAATAATTGAGCGAGGCTGAAACTGCATCAAAGGGGAAAGTCTCTTTTTTTCAAATAAGATTTGTATGTTTATTGTTGTACTATTGCATTACGGTTGTATTATTGTATTATATATTATTGTTATTGTTTTCTTAGTAACCTGTATATTCAGATTTGTTTTCTATAGGCTTTTTTCTTTTTAGATTTATTTTTCTTTTTTAAAGTTTTTGTTGTATATGGATATTTGACAAAAATAAATCTTTAAAATTAATACATGGATGTCTGCAGTTGGTTGGTCCTAATCATAGCACTTTATAAATGTGCATTATTTTCCCTTTATGGGTCAATGAGGCTGCCTTTGTTTTTGTAATGTTATCGTCAAGAATTATCCTCTCACAGGAATAGCTAACTGGCAGCCTATGGATTGGACCCAACTCCTCGTAGCTTTCTTTGTATTAGAAAAGCTGAGGTTAAAAAAAGGAAAAACTCAGCGTCTCCCAACACCACATGAAATCAAGCATATGTTGTTAAAGAACTGATCTGATACAACAAGCGCTGTTAGTGTTCAGAAAATAGAACAAGCACCTTGGAGATCAGAGTTCAAGTCCCCACTGGAACATGATATTTACTGGATGATTTCGTGCTGGGTTGTTGTGGTTAAAGTGATGAGGAGACACTTTTACACCATCTTGAGCCTACTGGAGGAAAGGCAGGATATAAACGTTACTAAGGAATAATAACTTCTATATCTGCCTAGGCATGCTGCAATGAAAGGCAAAACTTTTCTCACTATATGAATAAATGATGCCTCTAAAAACAGCAACAACAACAGCGCATCTCTAGCAACAATAGGTGAGGGTGGGGGTTAGGGCTTGGAGTTAGGGTTAGGGGTTGGGGTCAGTGTTGGTGCTAGGGATAGGATTAAGTAATTTTTTAAAGTAATGTTATTGAACTGAATACATCCTACAAATAAGTTTGCTACATATTAAGATAGAGTAACATTATATTATTACATTTTTACAAAGAAGTACTAAAAGTTTCTAAAATTACACCGATCAGTCTACAAGCACTGCAATTTCTATTACAATTATTTCAATGACAAATATTATTACTGCTATTCAAAGACCTGTATCCCTCTCTACCAAACTTTCTGACTAGTTTTTAGATTTATAAACACATCTATCCAGAACTCAGTCTAGGGAAGCAAAGTACAAACTGACCAAAAAGCAGTCAGTGTGCTTCCCCTTTAGGCTCTCTGACAAACTTGTGCTGGTGTGGATGATCTCTCTTTACACTGTGTCATTGGTAGGAAGCGATATTAGCTTCTGTCTTCTTAGACAGCTTTTAAAAGTACTGATTCATAAGAGTAGTTAGTGATGATAAGCTATATTGCTGGAGAGTTCCATGTCCATTCTGAAGCAGGAAATCTCTGACTGCATGTTCCTGAGAATAACTATTTATCACATTTCTTCTTTGCTTAGGTTAAATTCAGCGGGGCAAACTGTGCTCTGTGCCAGCCTTTAGCAGAACTACAACAGAGTACAGTATACATATATGAAAATGTTAATCCATGTCTAATCATTCCTGTTTTTATGTCTATAAAGTAGTGAAGGAAGGAAATGGATATAGCTCTGTCTGTAAAGTCAAGCAATTCTAAACCCAGGTGCTGCTAAATATGAAATAACCTGGGAAATCCTTGGATTTGAAGGGAAGGAGATAAAGAAATAAGCCCTACTCAGTGGCGTAGCTTGGCGCAAGTGGGGTGAGGGCGCGGAGGGGTGGAGGTGGGGCTACGGCACATGTGGGCATGGCTACGGTGTGCGTGAGGCAGGCAAGGAGCAGCGGTGCCCCCCCAAAATGCCACCCAGGGCGCACTGCTGCCTCACCCCCTCCCATGCCACTCTTTGCATTCTTTGACCATGCATTCTTTGACCATGAAGGGAATAAAAATGGTGGAACAGATAAGGGACAAACACACCCATACACCTATGATGTTTGTAGTAGATCCATTCCTTGGTTGACCCCACAATTGTTAGAATGTCCTGGATGAGTATGGACTGTCTACCCTAGGTTTTCTGTCTGCTATCTGGGAAGGCAAGAGTAAACATCTGTGAAGCTGTGGGGTAATAAAACCTCCATATTCTAAGCTTGGGAGCCAGTGTGGTGTAGTGGTGTGAATGCTGAATTATGGCCCATTTTGCACCTTACTTTGTTCACGATGCCATTGTGTGGGGATCACACAAAAAGCCTCTTGCAAGAGGGAATCACATGCCCTGCACTTCCCTTTGTACCAGCTTCCTTCCACAGTGCAGCCGGGTACTTTCCCAGGCGGAGCTGGGGGAGGAAGTGCAGCCATCGCGCTTTCTGAGGTTCCTCACACCAGGTAAGTGTGGGAGGGATGAAGGAGGAATGCGCAATCGCAGGTCATTTTCAGCAAAGAGCTGAAAATGATATAATCCGCAATTGCCGCGGGATAGCCTCAGGAGCGCTGCATGATCGTGAGAATTTCATGCGGAACCATCCTCAACGATTCCGCATCGCTCCCCTTGCCATTTCGCATTCAAAATCGCATGCAAAAAACCCTGGAGACCAGGGTTCTAATTTCTGTTCAGCCATGGGTGGCCTTGGGCAAGTCATGCTCTCTCAGTTTCTGAGGAAGGCAATGGCAAAACTCCCCTGAACAAACCTTGCCAGGAAAACCCTGTGATAGGGTTGCCATAAGTTGGAAACGATTTGGAGGCACACAATAACAACTTTCTAAGCTTGAAGTAAATCCAAATTCTTAAGTATAATAGCTCCACACCTCCAAACACAACACCTGCTTCCAATATCCCAGGTTCCTGTGTCCAGGAGTGCTTTTGCACATTTAAAACTAGTATAGCAACTGCACCTGTTCTTGGAGATGCCTGATCTGCCACTGGTGATACATGGCTTAGTTATGTCCCATTTGGATTACTATAATGCATGCCAAATGGGTTTGCATTTGAACGCTGTTCAGAAACTTAAGTCAGTACAAAGAACAGCAGCATTAACTGGAACTAGTTATAGAGACCGTAAAACTCTGAGTATTCCTTGCCTAAGAAACCCCATGAAATTCATGGGGTTTCATAAATTGACAGGCAATTTGAAAGCACACAGACCCACAATTCTTTCATTATAGCAGTTTAATTGGCTGCTGTCTGTTTCCAAAGACACTTCAAAGTGCTGGTTCTGACTTATAAAACTTATTCCTCCTCCTCCCCTCCTCTTCCTCCTCCTCCATTCAGTTTGTTAAGTATTGTTTATTAAACAAACATCCTCCTCCTCCTCAACCAAAACTCAAGACAGCTTACAAGTTTAAATACCATAGGGTTAAAACCAACAAAAAATCAACATTAAAATGGAATTAAACTGTCAACAGCATTTTGAAAAAAAACGATTAAAAAGCAGTTTTAATGTACATTTAAAAACTGGCATCAGGCCCCTCCTCTGAAGAATACAAGTATTTCTAGGCAAGATCTTGTTAAAGTTAACTATCTTTCCCACTAAAAAGTGTCATCCATCAGCTGACTCTTAGCAATTAAACCCACCCCACCAATAGGTACATAACTTCAAGTGCCACATTTAGCATCTTAGAAAGCAGCACAAGTCAATAAAGGCTAGGGAAGCTCATGTTTTATAGCAAAGGTGACTTAACAAAGCTCACTGAAATGATTTGGATACTGTTTACATTCCTGGCCTTTTGCTTCCTGGGAAAGCAGGAGTAGGGAGTGTTGCATAAGCAACATAATCCATTCCAGAGGACAAAAGAGGTCTTTCAGACAGTGACTTCTATTTGACCCAGGAATACATCTGGGCAGGATACAGAAAGAAGATAACAACAACAACTTTTCCACAGTTTTCCTAATCTGGCCTCATTGTTGTTATTAACTGCCATCGAGTCAATCTTGATTTATGGGAACCCTATGGATGAGAGACCTCAAAGCCACCCTATCTTCAATAACACAGCTCAGGTCTTGCAGATTCAGGGCATGTCTTCCTTGATTGAGTTTATCATCTGTAATGTGGTCTTCTTCTTTTCCTAATGCCTTCTACCTTACCAAGCATTATTATATTTTCTAGTGAGCCATGTCTTCTAATGAGCTGTCCACAGTACAACTGTCCCAGTTCTTAATCTTGGCTTCTAGGGAGAGTTCAGGCTTGATTTGCCCTGGGACCCACTCATTTGTTTTTTTAACAGTCCAGGACATCCATAGAACTCTTCCCCAGCACCACATTTCAAATGAGTTGATTTTCTTCCTATCAGCTTTCTTTGCCATCCAACTTTCACAACCATGCACAGAAATTGGAAATGGCCTTTCTCAGCCTGTCTGCCAGATGCTTCTAACTAAATCCCTCATTATTCCCAACCAGTGTCCATGCTAGGTGAGAATGATGGAAGTTGTAGTTTGCAGGGCTAAGGCTGCAAAAATTTAGTCTGGGCATCATGTTTGCCCTGGGAATTGGCATCCCTACAGCAAGTTCTCATATAAGCTATATCAGTCTTTGGCATGCTCTAAGAGGGTGATGGCCATAATCTACCCAGTGAATAGACAGGACACACAGAAATTGGTGAGGAAATTAATCACAGCAATAGTAAACCCTGTAATAAATGTTACACTGAACAGTGAGCACCTCTAGAACAATGTTAATATGATTCATTATGGCTATGCTGGTGAGAGAAATACATTTTTTTAGAGAACTGAAGCGGGCACCATAGAACCATAGGAGGAGTGAAAATTGGGAAAAAGAAGATCAACTGTTTATGATATGCACTATAGGTGACAGTCGTAAAAACCAGCAAAGTCTTGAAACAACTACTAATGAAAGTTAAAGAAGAAAGCACTAAAGTAAGTTACAGTTGAATATTAACAAACCAAAAATAATGACCACAGATAATTTACCTAATTTAAAAGTGGATGCTGAAGACATTGAAACAATAAAGATTTTAAATACATTGGCTCAGCCATTCATCAAAATGGAGACTGTAGTCAAGAAATCAGAAGACTAGGACTTGGAAGGGAAACTGTTGAGGAACTAGTTTACAGATAAATCATTAAATACCAAAAATCAGAATAATCCATGCAATAATATTTCCACTTTCTATTTATGATTGTGGAATCTGGCCAGTTAAGAAAACTGGCAGGAAGAAAAGAAAGAGCTCTTGCCAAAAAATAAAATAAAAAATAAAGATAAATAAATGGGTCTGAGAGCAAATCAAGGCTGACCTCATCAAAGGCATCTAAACTGAGCAGTCATATTTTAGACATACCATGAAGTTCTTTGATTCACAGGACCACAATAATTCCAAGTCAACATGATGATAAATAACAACACAATAGTGACATTGAGCATATAGAGATTAAATTAAGCTACTGGCTACCTATTGATAGGGCACAGCATATATTTTACTTGGATTTTTCTAACCTCTCTGTTCCGATGGTTTCATACCACAGCACAATATTTCCTCATCTAATTAATCTCATAACAGGATGCATGAGTGTGACTGATCAATATTATTCCTGTTTTAGAGAGGAGAAATGGGAGTGAGGAACCATGAGATATATTTGTCTAAGGCTATCCAGTGAATTTTATATGTGAGCCTACTAAATCTATTATTAGTTCTCCCTCGGCACTCAAGGCAAATTGACATAACTTGAGATGTGGCAGGTTCAGATAAAAGGCTGGAAACCTCAATATTTATATTAAAAGCTTTTGATTTACCATGCTCCACTTGTAATTCAACTCACACTTGTTTTTCTTTTTTCTTTCAACCCAGAAAGGTATGCGAAGTTTAAGAGATGCATTAGAACTCAGCTGCATGATACATTAATCGCATATAATTCAGTTCAAATTATAGATGTACTTGTTTTTATTTGTCATCAGGTTGCTTCAAATTATGGTGGCCCAGCAAGGAAAGACTTCTAAGAGCCTCGGGCATCAGCTGCCCTCCTAAGATCTTGGCTTCCTTGACTGAAACAGTCTACCCGCATTATGGTCTTCCTCTTTTCTTAATGCCTTCACTTTCACCAAGCATTATTGTCTTTTCCAGTGAGTCATGTTGTCTCACAAGATCTCCGAAGTATGAAAGCCTCTGTTTGGTCACTTTAGCTTCTAGTGAAAGTTCAGACTTGATTTGTTCTAGGGACCACTCATTTGTCTTTTTAGTGGTTCATGATATATTCAAAAAATGTTTTTTCAAATGAGCTGATTTTCTTCCTCTCAACTTTCTTCACTGTCCAGCTTTCTCAGCCAAATATTGAAATCAGAAATATTGTGGTCTAGATAAGGCTGATTTTCATATTTCGCAACATATCTTGATACTTGAGGATCTTATTTAGTGCCTTCATAGTTGCCCTTCCAAATTGTAGGGCCTTTCCACACTACAGTGTTATAATTATATTCCACTTTCAACATCCTGTGGATTCTGGGGTTTGTAGTTTACTGAGGCCAAAGAGCTCTCTGGATGAGAATTCTAAAGGTCCCTCCTTAAACTGCAAACCCCAGGATTCCATAGGATGTGGAAAGTGGAATAGTAGCACTTAAGAATGTAGTGCAGAAAGGCCCTTAGTCATCTTCTGATTTTTTTGACTATAGGTTCTATTTTGATTGACGCCTGAGTCAAGGTGTAGAAAATCTTTAATTAGTTCGATATCTTTGTAGTTATATGAATCATCCGCTACTGGGCAGCAGTAGCAGCAGCATAAGCAGCAGGGAGTAACACTGGCTGGGAATCTATGAGAGGCAATGATAGTGGCACTTTGCTAATTCTTTTTAGTACGTGCAGAAAAAAGCAATGGTAAATCACTCCGGAAAGCCTTTTACTTTGAAAATCCTATTATGAGAAACACCAAATACTTAAGCCTAAACTCATTTTGTCCCTTAGACAGTAAGAACAATTGCTTTAGTTAAAATGGCCATCAGATTTATATCTTAAATACAGTTGTCTATAATAGAAAATATTATATAACAACCACTTTCTTGGATCTGTTGACAGAATTTTGGATGTTATGGTTATCCAGTAATAGTGTTCATATTATTGCCTCACCTTCTGCTGTAAAAATGAATTGCACTTCTACATTTTCGGGCCCATGCAAATGGTGTTTCTGATGGCAATTTTTCTACCTTCTTCTCAACCTTCTTCATTATGCTTTTGTTGTCTAACAAAACACTAACAACAGCAAAGTAAAAATGTATGTTCATTATCAGCTAGTCTGTTTGGGGGTGTCTTCATGCTGTCAGAGTGGAGTGGGTGAGAAGAGAACTGTGTGTGCATAATTTAGAGTAGATTTTGCATCTCTGATTGTCTGCCAGTCTGTTCTATTCCCCGATTCGTGTTTGAATCTGATGCTTCTCAATTTAGAAAGTTATAGCTGTTCTCCTCAGCTGCATGAAATGCTGTGGAGATTCTTTCCTAAAGCCAAGAGCAGAGTGGCTGCAAACAACAGATGTAAGCAGAGCTCCCATAACTGTCAGTTTTCAGAGGGTTTGCATTGAGAAGAGAGGAGGTGCTATTTTGATTGATATTTCAATGCTGTATATAAAGCACAAGAATTCTGCTCTCCCTCTGCTTGCCATATTGGTCTGCATGCTCTCCTCAGGACTTGTGGCTACTTGTTGTTGTGTGTGTCACATATTGGGAATAAAGAAGAACTGAAATTATGCCAGAACCCACCACAAAAGCTGGTAAGTTTACATGGATTCTCTTTCTCTCCCTGTCAGATGTCTTATCAAAATGTAAAATGCTCATTTTGGAACCAGCAACTGAACAGAAATCAGAGAAGGCAAACTTTGAACATAGTATCTGTGTTATAGCAAAAGGTCTGCTAATTCATAATGGCAATAATTTTCCATTAGCTCAAAATTAAACCCACATACAAACATTTGAAACAACACCTGAATTGCTTAGTGTGAACATTAGAAACTTGAAGAGCTATAATTTAGCATTGCTAGCAAGATAATTTAAAAGCACCATTGCTATTGTTTCAGCTTAAGGTTTTGAAAGTTCCTGCATGTTTGAAAGCATAATTCTGAGTGTCAATGGGTTAGTTCTTCTTAATGTTTTCTTCAAGAAGTGCATGAATTTTCATTACTGTAAATGAATCTCAGTAAGATGAGCAGGTTTATAACTCAGTGTCACTATTTGCCTTGGAATCTTGATATTTATGGTCCCACCATTGTCTTAATTATACTCACTGCGTTTCAAATTCAGAGACTATTTTTGTGCCAAGATGGAGATGCTATCATTATCCTTGGCATCCATTTGAATTTTGGAGAAGGACCATTGTCCTTCTCCAGTGCAACTCTCACAAAAGGCTAACACATTTAGAAACATTTATTCCAGCATACCACAGTGGGAGGATTATCTAGACTTAAATCTTTCTGCTCTTAAAAAACATTGAGAAGATTTGTCAGCATTCACATAGTTTCAGTAGCTCAGATTTTCTACTGCTAATATTAAGTTGATTTTTCTGTAGCAAGTTTGCTTCTTGTCCTACCGTAATGGGCCTTTTAAAAAGAGTCATGGGGCACTTCTAAGAACTAACAGATTTATTATAGCACAAGTTTTTGTGGATTATAATCCACTTTGACAGATACATGGAGGATAATTGTTGAGGTGCAGGTACGTTGTTGCAGATGAGGTCACAGCAAAATTGGATGTTTTTTTTTTTATTTTTATACTGACCACTTCCAAAAGTGTTGGTGATATAACATGAACATCCTGATCATAAGTAAGGCTCCACTGTGTCTTTCGAATATATGCATACACCACTTATAGTTTAATCCTGTGCATACTTAGTCAGAAATTAATGCTGTTAAATTCAGTGGGAATTAATCCCAAATCTGTGGATACAGGATAGTGTCTTCAGTATTTTTCCATCCAGTATTTCCCACTCAGTTTGTTCTCCTTGTCATGTAGGTATTATTAAATGTATTTTTACATCATATTAGTCTCAATCCTCTTTGGGTGACACTGGAAAACAGCTTTTCTATTTCAATTTCAGTGTGGCAAACCACACATATAACACATATGCCATAATATGTGAAAATCCATAACGAAATAACAAAATAAATACCTTTAGGTAAGAGTGGAGATAGCCATGCTGGCCATCAATAAAGCCCACAAAATCTTTATTAAGCTGAGCCAAAAGGCATAATATCTCTTTATCAGACAGGATGTTACAAAAATCAGCTGGAAAAGGCAATATATGTGTGGACAGAATTGATATTTATTAAATCATGTTCCCTGCATGTTGGTGTCTTGAGATGCAATGAAGAGGAAGGGTCTGCAGAAGTACAATAGCAGTGACACAATTGCCACAAACTGTTTCTGTTTTTGCATAACATGCAGTTTTTCTTCATGGTTGTAACATTATCTGTGTAGTTATTTGACTTTGTGAAGAGGCCTTGTTGTTCTTTGGTTTGGAGTGTTGGAAAACATTTTGATGCCAACACAGAAGTGTATGAAGACCTCAGGCTTGTAGGCTCTGCTTTACTTTTCCCACAAGAACTCAAGATCCACTGGAGTTCTGGGCCTGGTGCAATACACACACACTCATTTGGAATTAAATTCTTATTCCAAAAAATTGGATTGCATGACAGAACAGTCCTTCCATATATTGGTTACCCTAGACTTTCTTCATTTTAGCAGTATGATTTGGGATGATGATGATGATGATGATGATTTATGACTTTTTTTGGTTTTGCTTCTGCTAAACTATCTATTGCACTAATTTTCAAACTGTGGGGCAGAACCAAAGCAGGGGCAGCAATAGTTGCTCCAGAGGGGTTCAAGAAAAGTCAATCTGTAAGTACAGCAAATGTGAAAAAGATGGGCAAGATGGTGCAAGTGGTATATGTGCCTTAGTGACCATGGGGCAGTTTCTTGGGTGGAGTGGAGGGAAGTGAAGAGAGGCGTTAGGGAGCACAAGAGTTCAGCATTACGATGGAGGGTGCAGTGCGGCATGGGCCTGTGAGAGAGGTGTTAGGACACGGGGGTGCAATGTTGAGTGAGGGAGCATAATGTCTACATGTAGCTGTAAAGGGGGTCACAAGGGGAAAAAAATTTAAGAACCACTGATCTATTGCAAATCACTCAGAGATCCAGCAAAACATTGCCAATCTGCCTTCTGGCCACTGTTAACAAGTTAACAACATTTTTTCTTTGATGTGTCCCAGTGTATTGGCTTTGCTTTCAAGCTTAGTATAACTCACTTCCATATTTGGGATGTGGTGGCTCTGTGGGGTTTTCACCTTGTCTATTAGCGTGTGGCATGGATGTCTGGAGTGTTTTACACAGTGTGCTTTACTTAATCTACAAATCATGCCTTTGACATATTAGATTTTTCTCAGCCTTTTCCTCTATTGTATACAGTCTTACTATATGAATAATATAATCTCATAATCTTTTAGTATTGTTGCTTATGGGACTGAATAAGAACATTTTTGGAACTTTCCTAGCCCTACTACGTATCTATCTGACATTTTCAAAACTTTTCTAGACCTAATAGCTATCCATCCTAATAGCTATCCATCTAGCCCCAGTATTTACCTTTTATTATTAGCAGTGGTGGCTGGTGGCTCCTATGTCAGTGGGATGGTGAATCCAGGTCAGATTTTAATCCAAACTTTAAAAATGTATCCAGGCTTAGGCCTGTTTTGGGAATATAGTTCCATATTCTGGGTAACTTCCTTAAAGTTCTAAGTAGTATCTGTACTTTAATAATGTGTATCACACATGCAGCAAAAGACACATTGTATTATCTCTTTCCTTCTTTTTGCTTTATGTATTTCAAGTGTTCTAGGACTATTTAGACAAACAGCAGTGCAGAATATACCAGAAAAACAATTTACCGAAGTGCCAAGTACTACAAAATAAATATACATTAAAGGCATGCATTCAAAAATTTCTTCTTGTATTCACAATTACAACATCCCAAAATTGTCAGCCACAAAAATGCTAATTGATATTATAAATCTGGATTGCATTTCTAGTGCAATCTTCAGAATAATTCAGTATAAGTGACTTGGTTCATCATCCAAAATTAAGAAAAATTAAACTTCATTTAAGGAACAGAAATTGGAAAGTCAAACAAAAAGCACCTTGTGGGAAGTATTCATCAACATGCAAGAGAAAGACCTACTCTTATTGCTATATTTTTAAGGAAATGGTTCTGTAGCTGCCATTAAATACCTCCTTATCTTCAAGATAAGAGGACGTAGTTTTAAGGGTGCTTAGGGACATGATTGTTATCTAAACGATGAAAAAGATTAGAGATGAAGTTGTCTGGCTTCAGATTTGAGAGACTTATTTAGTTTTTCTGTATTGTCTCTTCTACCATAATCTCAAAGGCTTGGGATGGGTGCTTCTATAAACATAGAGTTAAGGCCACTCGACCCACTGCAAATCAACCCAAGATGTACCAAAACATCCCATTTAATCTTGTGCCCATCCCTAATGTTAGGCCTTGCAAGAGGACGATTATATGGCAATTCTGCAGTGTTTAGAAGAGAATTAACAAGTTTTTAAATTATTTTTCCATTAAATTGTGTCTGTGTGTCTGTGTTTGGTCTGATGGACTGTTTGTATCTTGAGATATTGATGTCAGCTATCTAGCTATTAAGTTTTCTGTTCTCAGTCGAGGGAAGACACTAAGGAGCTTTCTGTAGGATATATGGGTTTTAACACCTCTGAGTAGGATCCAGCACCTTACAGGGTTTAGCCCAAGGCAACTAGTGTTGACAGGCTGAAAGGATCAGTTTGCTTGCTGGCACCGATTCTGTAATGCCGGAGGACAATAATGTATGAAGCATCCTACCGAAAATAGCTGTACCAAATGTGCACACGAACATGAGAGCCTAATCCTGCACCCAAACTAAAGCCAACTTTCCTTCTAAAGTATCTTATTTGTAATGCAAATGGTTGGCATATATATCGACATCATTTCTATTTCAGATTAGATTAAATTAGATACAGGACTTCTTTTATGAAGATGTATTCTGGATCTGCTATTTGGATAAAGTATTTTTACTAACTGATTGACTTCTGTACTGTTCAACTTTCAAGTACAGTAACTCAAAGTTTGTTAAAGTGGTGTAAAAACAGACTGCTGTTTCTCATCAGCCTCATCCTTTGCCCCCTGGTCCTCTCTTTTGTTGTCTGAACATTATATAACAGAGACTTTGTATTCTCCATACCAATACCTCTTTGGATATAGATAAGTCTACTTGTGCAGTTGAAAGCAATGAAACCAGTTAAGAGTACAGTAGGACCCTCGTATCCACAGATTCATTATCTGCTGATTCAGTTATCCGCAGTTGGCTCCCTGCTGCCACCACAATTGCAGCAGCAGTGGGCAGGAGAGAAGTGAGAAGCATTATTGTGCTTCTCACTGCCTCCTGCCCCTCACCCTGGCCTGACTGTGGTGGTGGCAGGCGGGAGAGAAGTGAGGATCATGGGATCACGCTTCTTGCTGTCTCCTGCCTCCTGCCCGGGGCCCAAGGAGCACAATCCCACCACAGCAGCTCCCATGGCAGCTCCTCACCACCTCAATTGGCCAGGGGTAGGTGGGGGACAGGGTGTTCACTCCTATCCGTGGATTTCAGTATCCATGGAGGGCCCAGAACCAATCCCCTGAAGATATGAGGGTCCTAATGTATACTAGAATGAGAAGGAAACTGGTATCATCCATGCCATAGTATTTTCATTTTTTCTATATGGTTGTGAAAGCTGGGCAATGAAGAAAGCTGACAGGGTATCAACTCATTTGAAATGTGGGGCTGGAGGAGAGTTCTACTGATATTTTGGACTGTAGAGATAATGGACATGTCAAAGAGACAAATAAATGAGTCCAAGTGTAGATCATGCCTGAATTCTCCCCAGCAACCAAACTTGACTAAATTTAGGTTATTGTACTTTGGACATATGATGAGCCAACATGACTCATTAGAAAGCCAATAAGATCTGGTAAAGTTGAAAGCAGTAGCAAAAAAGAAAGACCACATGAGAAGATGGATAGACTCAATCAAAGAAGTCATGGCCCTGAGTCTGCAAAACGTGAGCAGAACTGTTAATAAAAAGGCCTCTTGAGGTCCTTCATTCATAGGGTTGTCATTAGTCAAAGCCAGCTTGACAGCAGTTAACACAACACAAAAGCAGGAGGAGAGAGAGAGAATGAGGACAGGTATACATGAACATCTGGATAAAATTGCAAGCATCATATTAAACAGATTGTACTCTGTAACAGCTCTTTCTATAATACATGTGTCAGTCTTGAAGTCTGCACAGTACTTATTTGGTTTTGCTGACTAACTAATATGACTGCTCCTTTGGAAGCAAATCTCTTACCATGTGTAGCGGCAGCACTGCACCTGCATAACCTTTCATATGTATAAGCCATGGGCAGCTGGTGGATCTGCTGCCATGAGAGCAGCGAATCCACTCTGGATTTTACTACCACTCTCCCCACAGCTGCTCTGAGCTGAATGGGAACTCTGCCAATGCTGGACCCTAGCTCAGTGCTGTTCATTTGAGAGCAGCTGCAGGAGGGAGAGCAGCAAAATCCACTGACCACCTCAGTGTAAGTCTGCATTATACTGCTCCAAGATAAGGTCATGCCAAATGAATAAATAAATAAATAAATAAATAATTGTGGAAAATGAACACTGTCCACATGAACAGAGAAGTGGGCAAACTGTATAACCAATACACATGCAAAGTCTTGATCTTGTGCAACTCCAGAAAACTATTCCTTCTCGGATCTTAGGGATGTTCACTTCTGCAATCCATTTCTGAACACAGATGTCATCCACCTTGCTACAAATAGCTTCCATGTATGAAATTACTTCCATGCAACCATGTTTGGAATGGAGCTATATTACAGAAACATTTGAAACTGCCTTATACTGAACCAGACAATTAGTACATCTCATTCAGTGTTGGCAACTCTTGACTGGTGGTGACTCTCCAGATTTTAGACAAGATTCTTTTCTAGTGCTTCCTGGAAATCTCTGGTGTTTTCTCTGGAAAATACGTATCAGCAGTAGTGGCTAGTGGCTTTTGTGGCAGTAGAGAAACAAATCTGCCCCAGCTTTAATTTAACATTTAAAGGAGTTACCCAAGGTGGTATCTTCAAAGCAGGATCAGCAACTTAGATAGCTCCTTTAAAGTCTGGGCTAAAAGCTAGATAAGTTTCACCACCACACTGATATGGAAACCACTAGCCTTCCCTGCTAGCCAGTCCTATCTCTGTTTGGCTTCCAAAAGAGGATATGATCAGATGTGTTCAGGGTGGATTGGTGGATTATATCATCTAATATAAGGCAGAACACTGATGGTATATTTAAGAAATAGCAAGGCATAGCAAAGAGTGATTCCTTATTGACTGATTGTATACTCTTTGCTAAAAAAAAAAAATGGAACTATGACAGTAGAAGTCCAAAATATCTGGAGGACCAAAGCTTTCCCACCCCTGCCATAGATAATGTCAAGATATCTTTTGCTGACCTAAATAACAATCTTTAACAACCACATGCCAATGGATATCAGAATTTATGCAAAGTGCAATTGAGGAAATGGACCCAATGTTATGAAAAAGAAGCCCCACCTGATCATTCTGAATTTTGAACATGGGATTTTCCAAATTTGGTTTTATATCCCTGGGCAGTCGTCTCTGTGTTGCTGCAGTGATTATAGGGATATTGAGATGAAATCCTAAATACCTGAGATTATATGTTGTACCTATGCTAACAATAGTATATGTGTGCTTTTCAAGTTTGTCTCCAAAACTGTGAAACCTAGTCATCTGAAAGTTGGCATGTATACCAAAGGGACCCTGCAGTTGTTTATCGCAGGATTATTTTGTTTTTAGAATAAATTGATGCATTTTTGTTGGTTAAAATCAGCTTCTAACCTACAGTACTGTCTTTGGATGCTAGGCATCCCCAATCTACTGTAGACTGAAGGCAGGCCTGGGAGATTCATTTCTTCACAGGCTATTAGAGGGATCCATGCACTTTTTCCTTCTACAAGACCCAGAAGTCTTTGAACCCTTCAAAGGGGGTGAGAGGATTCCTGCTGCCTGGTATGTAGGCGGTGAAGAAAAAGAATGGAAAGAATGGACAGGGCTGGAACAGAAAGAAAGAGAGTATGGGGCAAACTAAGGGAGTTCCTTACTAGAGGTGTGCCAGGTGAGCAACATCCCATTCCCTGAGAATTCAGAGCCAAAATCTGAGCCAGGGAAGGGTGGCTTTTCTGGTTTCATGGGGTGGGTACTTGTAACACCACAAGGGTAGGTCTGGCAAGGATCAAAACTAGTTCTGGATCAACTGATTGTGGAAATGGGTATGATAGCAATGGGCCTAGAATTTGGATAAAACATGGCCATCCAGGTAATATGGTGCCCCACTCTGGCGAACCTAGTAATATGGCAAGCCATGGAGGCGACAGGAGGGAAACTAAGTAGTTTTTGACAGCCAGGCAGGTGGAAAAATGTGCCCAGTAGCTACATTAATTGCCACCACTTTTGCTAGGGCTTTCATACCACATGGCCTTACCTATAGCATATGTGACATATGGGAGGATTTTAAAGACCCTATGCTATTTCTGGGTCTTGTGGAGAGAATTCACAGTCACCTGATGGGACGTCCCCTACAGGACATTCCCCTGAAATATTGCTGTCAGGGTTTGTACAACAAGAAGGCTCAGGAAACTCAACATTGACATTCCATTCCCCACCTTCCTCTAAATAGCACAAAATTATGTACATCTGCTACATCTCTCCCTATCCTCCTCCCTTCATTCCTGGCTCCTTAATGCACTATTGGTACACACGCACAATGCACAGACCAACACCTTTGTGTTGAGAGCCCTGATGGTGAGAATGGGTGGAGATGAGTTGCATGCAGTGGCAGCTGATGACTACCATGTCAGTGGAGCAGCATATCCACTTCAGCTTTTACTGCAAAATTTAAAGGTGCTATCCAATGTGCTAAATCAATTTTGGGGAGAGGATTGAGCATCTTGGATAGCTCTTTTAAAGTCTGGACCAAAACCTAAACTGGATTCACCACTCTACTGTCATGGAAGCCACCTGTCTTCATTGGTCCCCAGATTTTACAGCTGATTACATTCCCAAAGTTTCTCCATTTTTGGTGCCACATACCTCGATGTTTGTCTCTCAGAGAAGCACAGTAATTCCCTTCGCCAGTGCCTTGAGATGCAGCAGTCCTACCTGAGGCAACAGTTAGTGTCAAATAGGTAATGCACAGGAATATAAATATTCATAGATGTCATTTTTGAGGCAATAATGAACAATTTTGCCATTTTCCCCCTTGCCCTGAGAAAGTCATCAAAAACTGTACAGTTTTCAAAAATATTTTCAGTATAGGACTTATTCTGGGCACATACACACATACACACACCGAGTTTTTGCATAGAAAATAGCATTTTTACACACTTGTTTTTGCACAGAAAATACAATTTTCTGTGCAAAAACAAGCCCTAAGTTGCTAAGACTGCTGCCTATCTAGGATTCTGCTTGTTAGGGTTTCTTGATACTCAAGAAACTCATTTTTCAACCATTTTTTGAATATTTACAAATATTCTTTCCATTCTTAGTTATATGCCTATTTAACTACAGAACAGACAAGACCTTTCTGAAGTCTAACTCTGGGAACACATTAACTAGGGCAGTATATTAATTAGATGGAAATTATTTCAATATGAAGGAAATATTAGTTGCTTTTTTAATATTTGCAGCCCTTTTGGTACCTTGGAATAATTTTTAAAAATCAACAAATAATACCTGCATCAGGACTAATTTAAAGGTAGTAAAAAGCCAGGAGGCCTCCTAAGACTGGATCAAGTTGAATGCTGTGTTATAAGGTGTTCTTGTTAGCTATGAATTTGATTTTCGGGAAGTTTGTCCTGTAAGAAACCTGGAAGGAAGGGAGGAAAATGTAAAGAGAGCAAAAGAAAAAAAATGGTTGTATAATATGAGATCTGCCAGAAGACTGACTTATCAGTTAAGTGTACAGTGAGAAATATTGGCATTTTTCTTGTCTGGAGGTCATAGCAGTTTCAGAACTCGGGAATGATAGAATGGTTCAACTATTGTGGAATGTTTCTGAGTACCACTGAAATCTATTCAGCAGTTTCAGATAATTGCTACTAAAAGTTTGGAATATAGCAGAGTTCTAGGTGGAATGTTTAGTCAACAGAAATGGACACATTTAGCCTGAATCGTTTCTCTCTGGAGCAGACTTTCCCAAATTTAAGTCCCCAGATGTTGTATACCACTTCCAACACCTTATACCAATGGCTGTGCTGTTTGTGAAGTGATGCTAGTTACAGTTCAACATCATCTGGGGACCAGAGACTGGGAAAGACTGATTTGGTGTCACCAGATCTGAAACCTGAGTGGACTCCTATGCCACCTGAGTTATAGAAAAGGAAACTGCCTTCTGAATAGCTATTAAAGCTGCATAGAGACCATCTCAGAGACCAGTAGTGGTACTCTGCATTGCAGATCCCACACTGAACAGTGGGTAGGCCTGAGTGACACCAAGATTCTTTCCAGTTTTTTTAGCTAGAATCCCACTTGCATCTTATGCATGTATAAATTTCCCCATGGAAGTGGCTGGACATTTTTGTCCAATATAGAACATCCTCATTCACTTCAAGGCTGCAGAAGAGGCATTGTACATGTGGCATCATTTGTATATGTAGATAGAGGACTGCGGTGCACAAAGCTGTGATGCACACAGATGCACTTGTGCATTTGAGTGTGTATTAAGCTATGTAATGTTGCTGTTTAAAAAGTGGTTGTGTCATACAATCAATGAATAACTCTATATGAAGATATGTGCGCTATATAACCCTATGATTTTAGATCTGATGACCCTAAGAATTAATTTAAAAAAGCATTTGTGTCTGGTTAGCAGACATCTTATCTAGATCTCTTTTATCTTTTAAGCCATTGTGAGCAATTATGACCCTTCAGGTGTTAGATGGCAGCTCCTAGCAGCCCTAACTAATATTGCAAATGGTATGAAATGCTGGGAGCTGCACTGTAGAACCACTGCTACCTACCTTTGTTCTCAGTATTAAGAGAAACTATCTCTGCATTGTTGTCCATGCCCTTCATTGTGACTAAACAGCTAAAAACACCTTTTTTTTTAAAAAAAAAAAACTTTTTTAGCTTGCCAGTGTTCCCAGCTGCTAAACACTATGTTCAATGCTGGGAGCATAACACACGTGTAAGATCTCCTGTAAGTGCTCCACATTAGACCACCTGCTTTGTGTTCAGAACAACCCAGATTCAACATTTCCAGTTATTACAAAAGGGTCCGGAAGCAGATGGTGGAAAGGAGCTCTGATTCTGCTCCTCAAAGTAGACAGTGTCTATTCTGCCTTACTGTATTTCTACTCACTGTATTTCACTACCTGGGCAAATAGACCAACCCCCTGATTTCCTTATATCCTAATAGAATGAAAGATATGAAAATGAAAGCAATTATTGTTTGCCACAATGAGCCCTTTGCTTTCAGGGCCCTTCCATACTACACAATTACAGCACTGTTATTCCTCTTTAACAGCCACAGCTGCCCTGTATGGAGCCCTGAGGCTTGTATTTTGGGGAGGCACTAGTGTTCTCAGGCTGAGAATTCAAGATACCTCTTCCTTAACTGCAAATCCCAGGATTCCTTACGAAATTGCTATGGCAAATAAAGCGCTATAACTGTGTAGTGTGAAAGCACTGCTGTTTATTTTAACTGTTATTGTTACTGCTGTTAAGATTGATACCCCACTGTACAAGTGAGAAGGATTTTTGGTTTGTATATCAGAACCAACAAGACAGCACTTCTATGCATGTGTGTGTGCTTTCAATTTGCCTGTCACCTCACAGCAATTCCACAAATTTCCTAAGGTTTTCTTAAGCAAGGAATATTCAGAAGTGGTTTACCATTGTCTCCCTCTAAAATATAGCTTAGAGCATCAGGTATTCCTTGGCAGTCCCCCATTCAGATACTAACCAGGCCTGACCCTGCTTGGATTTCAAGATCAGATGGGATATGGTGTCTTCAGGGTATTTAGGCCTCACAACAGCCCTTGTTCAGGTGTATAACCTACGAAGGCATGTGAAAAATGGAAAGTGGGGAGGAGGGGGAAAAGGAAACATGGTTCTTGCCTCCCTGGTGGAGAATGGGGGAAGAGGCCACGGAGGTGCCAACGAGAGCAGAGCTGGGCACATCTCTGCTCTCGCCACTCACTCCCTGCCAGGGAATGACTGCAGCTAAAAGTTTGAGGTTGATAGGTAAGGAAAGACAGAGTTTTATGGTACTTTGTCTTACCTGTGAATTTACTCAGCCTTAAAGTTACAAGAGCCCCTGTCCTGTACCCAACCTGGCAACCTTCCTTGTGGAATGGCTGCTGCGTGACAGTTGCAAAGAAACAAGGCTGGTTTCTCAAGTAGGTCTAGTGGGTCTGTTTTCCTTCCTTGCCATTGGAGGGGTTGATTATTTTAAGTCTTAACATGAAAACAGTTTTAAAAAACAGTGTAAAACAGCCTGAATTTTCCCAGCAGTGCATGAAGCTTTCTAGATTATTTATAAACCTAGTCCTGTGTGGCCATTATATTTAAATTTTCTGCTTTCAAAGGAGGATGCAGTCCTAGACCCTGTGTTAAATACTAGCGTCTGCTCATGTTGTAAATCAAGTCATAGAAAGAGGACCTCAGTTCTCAGGGATGTGTCCTCTGCTACCTCCAATGTTTATTTTCATGTCTGCCTCCCACACTTCCTCTCGTGATATCGGATTAAGTTTGACCTTCAACCTCCCACTCATAGCTTTTAGTTTCACCATCATTCTTCCAGTTGCACGAATGAATCCCATTTGACTGGTAAACTGCTTCCCCTCTCCCTAGTTCACTACCATGGCAAAAATAAACAATCCTTATATGTAAACATCCTTTTTCTTGGCAAATAAGAGGAAGCTCAATCTATCCTGTTACCAGGATCTCCTTTAAGGATTCTCAAGGGCTTTTACACTCAGTAGACTTCATGATTACTTTTCATGGAATATCATGCTGCTTCCTTTTCCATGTTTGTGCTTTGACTCTTTTTCTCACACAGCTGCCTTTTCCATTAGGAAGAATGAGGAGACCACCTCAGGCAGCAGATTTGTGGTATCATTAAAGAACAGCAGGTGTTTACTCATTTGTATTACTGCATTTTTAAAGAGAAGGAGATGTGTTTGTGGGAACTTCCTCCTCATGCGCAGAACAACGTGGCTGGCTTTGGGTGCTTTGCAGCTTTGAATGTCTTGGATAGGGAGAGCCATCTGGCGTTCTTTCTCAGGCAACAAAATATATTGGGCTTCCCCCTCTACACACACACACACTTGCACTATCACAATCTACTTTGGTACATTCCCAGGAGATTTGTTTAACTGAAAAAGAAAGAACGAAAGAAACAGCTCGGAATGGAGCTTGGAGGGCATAGTGTGGCTGTCTAGTTTATTGTAATGAAAACTCCTGATTCTCAATCCATTTTCCCTCAGGGTAAAGTCATCAGACTCAGACCAACAATTCCGGAGGATCTTCTGCAAACTTGTAGTGTACGCATTTGGGTAAATTCATTTTAGAGGGACATAAACTAGATAATCTAACATTAATTGACATTTGTTCCTATAAATGGATAGCTTTAAACTGTTAATTTTTAGCTCTGGCAAACTCCTCTGGCCAATACTTTATAGACAGATCTGCTGCTATGTAGAAGAAGCAAATCATAATCCCTAAATATTTACAAACAAGTGTGCATTTGGGAGAGAATCCATTCACCTGCCAAAACAATTGCATTATTATTCACTTCTGTACTTCCAAGGAAAAGTGAGGAACACACATTGAAATCAACTGCAAGTGTGCTAAGAAAGGCAGTAAACCTGCCTCTACCCCCAATATCTTCCTCAAGTAAGAATTTTCTTATTTTTTAGGCAGAAGTTCCCTTCTTCAAAGCAGCATGCAGGTTACATTCAGCCTAGATAGAGGATAAACAGGAGTCTTCAGTACCAAAGAAATGGGGGCCAGGGTAGCTATCTCTTGCTGTAAAAATAATAAGAAGTCTTGTGCCACCTTAAAGAACAAGAAGCGAAACCATCAACATTTATTTTCATTTTTTCCCCCTAATTCCCCTAATGCTTTTCAGTACACTAGGAGGCACTGTGTCTGTGCAGCACAGGACACAGAAGCTGCTTTTCTGATTCCCTTGGATGCAGCTGTTCTGAAGATAAATAACCCACCAATTCTTTCCCTCCATAATCCCTAAATATAACACCTAAAGAAGGTTTCTGTTTTGGGCTTTTCTTACTAGGGGGGAGGAGTTTACAAATGATGTTAGTCCTGTTGACTTGTTGCTTTTTCTAGACATCCCAATAATATAATATAAACTTATAATATAACATAACATAATGTAATATAATACTCTATAATATAATTTGCTGTCCTGCTCAAAATCTGCTGCCTCAGTACTTCATTCCTTCCTATGGCAAACCAGTCCTGTGTGACAGACTGGAATAGTTAAAAGGATCAAACTAAATATATCAGAAAATTATCAGATTTTTTGACTGACTTTTATTAAAGGCAGTACAGAGAAGAGGCTGGATCAGGCTTGTGGCATAGTGTGTATAAGTGTGTGGGGAGGCGTATTTTACCTTCTCACCTCCTCTGATGCTAATAGTCATCACAATGAGGCAATTTAACCAGGGAAATGGGGGAGGGGACAGGATTAATCCCTCTCCCTTTATACTGTGGCCAAAATTCTTTTCAAGCCTCAGCTGTATATGCTTTTAGTGAATCGTAGGCCATTTCTGCACTAGACTGTTAAAAGCACTATGATTCCACTTTCAACATCCTATGGAATCCTGGAATTTGTAGTTTCGGGAGGGGCCAGCCGACCCCTCCTGAAACTGCAAACCCCAGAATTCCATAGGATGTTGAAAGTGGAATCAAAGCGCTATTAACAGTCTAGTGTGGAAATGGCCATAGACTCATGGAGCTGGAAGAGACCACAAGGGCCATTGAAGCCAACACCCTGCCATGCAAGAATAAAATGAAAGTGAAATGAAAGACATGGTAAAATATACTTACAGATAATCCATATCACATGGTGTTTGACCCTAGGGCCATGATAGTTCACAAAGCCAGGAAAACTTGTTATCTAACATTTCACAAAAGAGGGAGCCACATTTTTAAATGCTGTCAGCTCTTGGGCGCTTGTCCCACTGCATTAAAATATCCACCCCGCTCTCTGGCACTCACACATTTTATATTCAGTTCTTTGAATACTGTTTCTTGTCTACCATGCCCTCAGAGTCTTATCTTAAATCTGTGGTTACCCATTGAATATGGGCTGAACATGGCTTATTCCTGAAGAAACAGGTCTCCTTATACTGGCCTGCCTATAGAAAATAAGAATAACACATTCACTTGGTAGCAAGAAAGAAGGAGAATTATACATCACATTTGATAGACCAGTGGATTGGTTTTTGAGAGAGTTTATTTTATTTTATTTTTGAAGTGGTTCAAGAAAATGAACCTGTTCCATGATTAGTTGTGGAAATATTATCTAGTCTATTATGGTTTGGGATGTACTCCTCCTTTAAATAATACATTTGAAACTTGGAAGTGCTGGTAGATCCAGCTTTGTTTATGGATACCCCAACAGATTCAGTTGTTCAGAGCACCTTTTGCCATATTTGTTGGTATTCCAGCTGCAGCACCTCTGGAGTATTGCTGCTTTCTATACCTTAACTTCTGGATTAAACCATAGTCATATGCATATGGGTGCCAGTGAAACATCAGGCACTTTAACCAGTTCAGGACAAGGCCACCCATACTGGCTTCCAGTGTATTTTCTGTGCCAGTTTGAAACACTAGCTTCAACTTTCAAAGCAGAGATGGCCAATTTTTGTGAGTCCAGGAGACCAATGAGCAGCAGCCAGATCCCACTATAGAGAGTACCCTGTCATATACTCATACTGCTGAAATTTTGACTATTCAAGTTTTACAAAATTGCCTGTCCCACAGAGACACATGGAGAATATATGCCTTGTGTGAGAGGATGACTATGTTTCTTCTTTGGAGATCTTTAAACAGAGGTTGGATGTTGTAGTTGTATATTCCCACCAGGTGGGAAGTTGCACTAGATGACCCTTAGGGCCCCTTCTGACTCCTCTTCTTCTTTGCTTTCAAGTTGTTTCCAACTTATGGTGACCCTAAGGTGAACTCATCATGGGGGCTTCCTGGCAAGACTTGTTCAGAGGGGGTTTGCCTTTACCTTCCTCTGAGGCTTAGAGAGTATGAATTGCCCAAAGTTACCCACTGGGTTTTTATGGCCAAGTGGGGATTTGAATTCTGGTCTCCAGAGTCATAGTCCAACACCCAAACCTCGACATTATGCTGGCTCTGTTGTTCCAACTCTATTATTCTTTTATTCTATAGTTCTATGATATTAGAGTTTTCTGGATGCAGGACCCTCCTTTAAAAAATGGCGCATGACCCTCACATATCTTGTTTTATTGCAGAAACATGTTTTATTTTGCTACCACACTAGAGGATCTTGAAAAAATGAGTGGCAATGTTTTGGACATCACTACTCTGTTTTTGACCATGTTATCAATTGCACAAACTGAGTACAAGGCAGACGCAATGAATGAGCCTCAAATCACAAATCCAATCCTTTGATGCCATAATTTTGTATGTTTTCCTTCCTGGTTTGTTTGTCCTGCAGTCTCTAATATTGCAGATAACATTTAAAATGCCAGGCAAAATTTCCTCTCGCTTTTTTGTCTGAATCAGTTTGTCACAATCATTAGCCTTCTAATCACAACACCACCTCAGCTCATCTTTTTGCAATAATCTATCTCTTCACAGTTTGCATTGTTGTGGCTGCTGCTATTGTTCCTGTTGTTTCTTCTGCTGCTGACATATGAAAATATGAAATTCTTTTTGCATGGTGTCACATCCATCCATACGGCTGAGGTTGTGTGATAAATTATATCCCTTGTTGATTATCTCAATTTGCAAACATTGGTGGAAACTTTCTATGTAGAAATCCAGTTCTGTGTTCTGACCCTTAGGAGGGATCCATATAAAGTTCATCCTTCTGTAACACTGAGGGGGCCTTTGCTATCTGTTGATATCATGTCCATTGTCATGCTGTGAAGAGTGAGGTGACGTGTATGGTACTTCCCAAGTTGGTGCCATGGTTTTTAAAATATTACTTGAGTGACAGATGCTGCAAAAAAAGCTACCAGATTTGCTAAGGTTTATGTTGAGAAAAAAATGGTTAGTTTTATGGCACTAGACTCATTGTTCCTTCTCTCCTTTTATAATGAAATTAATCAATCCATCACTTTTTTTTATATCCCACTTTTTCCCCAGACTGGGATTAACTGAGGCCATTTCCGCATTAGTATTTTAATATGGTGCAGAGCGACCTCCAACGGAGGTCTTCTGCATCATAGAGTGGACTGGGATGGACTACTTTTTGTAGTTCCACACCTCAATCCACACAGGAGCGACCAGAACTGGTTGCGCAGCGTGTTTTTTAAAAACCTCTTTTTAGAGGTTTTTAAAAAGCACAGAGCATGCAACCCCATGCCACTCCGTCACCCGGCTCCGAAGCAGATTTGCAGGCGCACGCAAGTGTGTGCCTGCAGATCTGCCGGGGGTGGGCTTCACCAACCAGAAGCCGCCATTTGGGATGCTGGCGGACTGCGGAGCAGCGAACTCACGCTGTTCCTTGTGGCGACGGACTCGCCTGGTCGCTGGTAAGCTCCGTTTTCGGGCGTTTTGGGGTGTTTCCCCACACACACATGCGGAAAGGGCCTGAGAAATAGACTAACTTGGCTATCTCTTTGAAAAATGAATGCAATGGTATGGCCCTTTCAGGTTTAGTAGAAAGGTGAAAAAACTTACAGCAAAGTTTGATATATTCCAAAATGAAGCTGCAATGTACAGAAGCTTTTATTTTAAAAAGCCCTGGGAAAGTGTTTTCATGGTGCCAAAATGACATGAATGTAAATTCCAGGTGAGCCTTTCTAGGGAGAGTGTTTCATAGCCAGAGTGCTCCACTGTTTGTGGCACAGCAATTTGTTAATCCAGGCCAGGTTTTCAAAATGTACTGAACAAAGCATGGATAGTCTACTTTAAGCAAACGAGGAATTGTAAAATGCAGTCAGCCGTCCATATCCACAGATTCTGTATCCACAGATTCAATCAACCATAGCTTAAAAAATATTTTAAAAAAGCAAAAAGTCCAAAGACCAAACTTTCATTTTGCCATTTTATATAAGGAACACCATTTTACTACACCATTGTACATGACAGGATATTAGCATCCATGAATTTCAGTATCTGGGGTGGTGGTAGTCCTGGAACCAAACCCTAGCAGATACCGAGGGCCCAACTGTACATTCTACCTCTTTTAGAAAGTACTAGCATATATACCCGGCATTGCCCAGAATTTTATTTTCTCATAGGTAATACTTGTTAGAAAGATTTGAGATCCTGTGTCTCTAATTCCTCAAACTGTCCTGTCCAGTACCTGTAACTTTTGCCCATTTTCCCCAATCCAATCTGTGGCCCTTTTCGCATGTTACCCGTTTGCGCGGCTGGGGAGGCATCTTGTGCGAAAAACCTCAGCAGGAACGCTGCCGCTTCCCTGCTCTTTTGTCCCGCAGCTCGCTTCCTGGTCATGCAACTGTTGCGCTAGTGCCCCGCCCCTTCCTTCCGCAGCACAGCCTGGGAGCTGTAGGCTGCGCTGGGGGAGGAAGCGCGACCGGCCTGGCTCTTCTGACGCACCGCATGGCAGGTAAGTGTGTGAGGGCCCTGGGAGCATTGCGTGACCGCACAGTATTTTCAGCTCCCAGCCGAAAATAAAAAAATTCATGCGCAGCCCGCTTTAGGCTCATGAGCGTCGTGTGAATGGGAGTGCATTGTACGGACTGACGCTCCCATTCACGCGATGCTCAAGGGGCCCTCTCGCAACAGAAACTGCGTGCGAAAAGGGCCTGTATTATTAACATACAGAGGTTGGGTTCCTGAGGGAATACACTGTCTTCCTCTTCCTTGCTGCTAGGCCTCATCTCCATAGCAGCCAGCCAGGCCCAAGAGCTCTCTGGCTGAGAATTCTGAAGGCCTCTCCCTAAACTGCAAACCCCAGGATTCCATAGAATCTTCTTAGGCAGCCAATCGTGTAAGATCTTCACCTGACACAGCCAATCGTATGAGGTCTTCATCTGACACAGACAAACGTTGACTTTTATATATTAGATGAATCCAGATTCTGATTTCCAAAAGTCAGAGGACCCTACATACAAGCCTCTTTCTGAATACAGAGGAAGTGAACGTATCTTTGTCATTGTTTGCACCTATACTTTTGAGTCCTATATACTAGTACTACAAAGTACCACCAATCAGTGCTATTCAGATGGCAGAAGTACCCCAAAGCAATAGTTTCTGAGGGGCATAAAGGGGGCCTGTCCAGGCCCTTCTGGAAAAGGTTCTATATTACAGAATTACAACAGTTCATGCTACTGAAACCAGCATGGATGCATTCTAAGGAATCCTGAGACTTTTATTTGGTGAGGGGCCTAGAATTCTCTGCTAAAAAAAAGGGAGTGGGGAGGGACTCTTCACTGCTCTGATGACAATTACCAGGTTTCCCTGAGTGCCTGTTTATACCACCAAACTAAACTGAAATCTTCAATCCCTCTCTTGTCAGTGTATCTTGGTACCTTCCAAGTACCTCATCAAAGTAGAACTCTTAGGATTCTTTAGATAGACCCATGACACTTAAAGTAATATGAAACTGGTATAATGATATAGTGCAGATAGACCTTAAAACTGGTTTTCAGGTGAGTACATTATTGATCACTAATTAGATTATTGTCACTAGCCTCATACTGCCTCTTCTATAAGGGAAGGAACTGTATTTTTATTCTCATTATTATGTTTAAAATGCTTTTAAATTGTTTTAAATTCGTGCTGTTCTCAACAGGATAACTTATTTAATGGTTTAAAAATCTTTTTATTATAATGATTTTTAGACTATATACTTTTTAATCTGTGTAGTGAGCCATCTTGGATCTCATATCTGAAAAAAATGAGATATAAATTAAATAAGAAGAAATAATTACTTTGCCATTTTGAAACAAAATGTGAATCCATAAGTTAAGGGAAGAGCTGTAGTTTTAAAGTAATTCATTTTAATAGTCTGAGTTCAACAAAACAGCAAGCAAAGTGCCATAGATATGTTTGTTCTTCCCCCAAGAATAGCTCAATCTCTGAGCAGACCCTTGCTGCTTCTTATTCTTCGGTGCAATTATATATATATTTATAATGGTTGTAGTCATTTTCTATTTTTGTACTGAAGAACCTTTGGCTTTCCTGGCTAGATCTTATTGACATTTCACCAACCTTGGCAGCTGAAGAGGTTCATCATGATTCAATGAGGAAAACTTCTCTCCCGTGGCGACGGAATGCTTTGTCAGGCATTCAGAATAAGGATTTGTTCCATAGCATAGAGCCTCACAACACCTAACCAGGGAGCCTTATAAGGCCATTGGATGGTAGAGAATGGCATCTAGGAACTCTACAGAGCATGCTGGAACAGGAAAGAACAGAACAGCCGTGACAGTTTGATATTTGCTTGCTTGTTTGTCTTATTTTTTTTTTGGTGGGCAGAAAAGTCTCTTCTGAGAACTAACAATCTTATTTATCTTAGGGACTGCAGGATGATATATATTACGGATTTTCCTTAGAAGCAGAGCTTGGAAACATAGGGTTTTTTTTAGCTATAAATCCTAGAATTCCCCCATGCACTTGGTGCCTTCACTCAACCATTAACTTCTGAGCTTTGCTCAGAAATGAAGCTGACAGCCAAGGGACACCTTGTGGTTGGTAGACAACTAATTCATATAGTCTATGTCAAGGATCGTTTAAAAGACAGAACCTCTTCCAGGTCTCCCAGCAATTTTAAATTTAGCAAATAGATACTGGCATAGTAAATCTTTTTCCTGGAATCTCTTCCAGTTTTTTGCATTGCCTGTCTATATTTACCGGAAACAGTTCCAGCTTTCAAATAGCTCTTCCTTCTGCTAATCATCACTTCTGTTTCTGCCTTTCCAGGATATGTTGTTAGAGTTTCTTAGCATGAATTGTTAGAGTTGCCCTCTAACAACTGGGTGACAAATTCAACTCCCTCCCCACAGTTTCAAGAACTTAAATCTCAGAATAGTGGTGATGATGAAATCTTGAACCTACCAACAAATGTAGGGGTTAGAGTTTGGTCTAGAATGAAGGAGTCGTTTTTGTTGTGTGCCAGCAGGTTGGCATTGAGAATGGTCAACCTCCAAGAGACCTTGTTATTATTAACCTTGCTCAGGTCTTGCAAACTTGGGACCTTGGCTTCTTTGAGTCAATGCATTTCTAATGTGGTCTAATCTTTTCATATTGCGTTCAATTTTGCTAAACCTTTTAATCTTTTCCACTATCTCATCTTATTTCATAATATGTCCAAAGCACAATAGACTCAATTTAGTTATTTTGGCTTCTTGGGAGAATTCAGACCACAAGGCTCAAAGACAGACAGTAGATCTGTCACAGGGGTGGTGAGTCCACCTTCAGTTTTGGAGCTGCTCCACCTACAGCTGCACTGGGATCTATGAGAATTAGCAAGGTGTTAGACTACTCCTGCAAGAGACATGGCACTGGGAGAGTTCCTGTACAATCCTGACCAGCTGGAGGAAGAGCAGCTAGGAAACAGAGTGGATTCACACCCCTACAGCAGAAAATCCACTAACTATCTCTGGGGCCAGGCATTCCCATTCCCTTTCTCTCTCTCTCTCTCTCTCCCCCCCACCTCCCTCTGTCAGTGTCTAACCTACCACACAGGGTTCTTGTGAAGATAAAGGAGAAGGACCATGTAAACTGCTCTGAGCTCATTTTAGGAAAAGTGGGATATAAATGTAATAAATAAAAGCAAGCACTTCAATTCCATGAAGAGCCCAGCTTGGTACTTCATTCAAGTATTCATAATTTGTTGCAGTGACATATTTGTGACTTTTAAAAATATTTATTTATTTATTTATTTATTTATTTATTTATTTATTTATTTATAAATAAAAAGGTGTTCTTCACATGATCTCTCAAAATTTTCTGGAGCATGTGTCAGCAGGTATTTGTGGATTTTTCAAGGTGGAGGAGAAATTTCCAGGTTCTTAGCAGTAGTTTTAGCAATTAATAATGGCAATACAGATAACTGGTCTCCAGAGGCAGATGGACTTCTCAGGAAAAAGCGGGGTTGCATGCCATAAAACATTAGCATGACCCACAGGCTGGGCTTAAAAGCAGAGTAAAAAACCTTGGAAGTCCCATAAAGCTGCCAGTAAATGAGGCCACGCAGCAGAGTCTAATTTACTACTCAGTTTATTGTAGGCAAAAGCATAAATACCGTACATGTTAGCTTCAAAAATGCTAAGTGAAGTCCATGTCTCCAGCATGTCTTTTAAAATGAAATAATAACCATAATAACACTACAAATCAGGATTGTAACCCAGAATTTGTTTTTCGCTAATGCATCATGCTGGTTTCAGAAAAATGGCTTTGGAGTATCTTGTGTTTGGTTGACACACCAAAGAAATCATTCTGATTTTTTTACCTGGTTGACCTAACTAGCTGAAGGAAATGAATGGACTCTGGTAGAAGTATGCAACTCATTTATAGTAATCCAGGATTCTCCAGAATTGTAGCTTACTGTTTTGTGGAGTGCAGCCACTATGTAGGTTTCTGGTTAATCTAGCTCTTTTTGTGTGTGTGTGCGAAGAAAGAATGAGGCTTTGAGGTTTTCTTAGTTCAGAATATGCAAAGTTTAAACAGTTATGCATTGCACTGAAGAAATGGACATTCACTGGAAGAGCTTTCGTACTCATTACTCAATGAAAGAGAGTAAAACAAAGATGCACACAACAGAGTAATACTTCATTTATAAATCTGCTGACAGGTAGGTAGGTAGGTAGATAGATAGATAGATAGATAGATAGATAGATAGATAGATAGATAGACAGATAGATAGATGCTGTGCCAGCCTAGATGGAATTAAACCAATTCATAGCTAGTTAAATGTACCCTTCATATTCACAAACAATACTCATCTGAATATCTGTTGTGGTGGGGGAGATGATCACTTGTTGCCTTTATGTCTTTTCTGAAAACATTTGTCTACAAAACAGTTGTACCTGCCAGTCTTTTGTCAAGTCAATTGGCTACCCTGAAATACTGCACATTATCAAGAAACAGCTCAAAATACTACATTGTATTGCAGTGAGGAAAGCAGCAAGGAAGACTTAAAGATAAAAGGGAAACCTAATGTGAGGTGGCAGGCCCTTGCCAATCAAAAAGTCCCAGTGCTTTGACACTGAAGCCCTGGCTTCATTACAACACTGACAGAATAGCTTCATCAAGAGGTACTATAGTTAAGCCTGCCATCAGAGGAGAAGGCTTAGGCGGATTCTTCCTGGAACACAGAAAACCAGCACCTCTGGCTTGGTTGAGAATATATTTAGTCTGTACAGTCACAATGTGAGCACCCCAAACTGAAATACTATTTCTGTTATTTGCTCCAGGGTTCACTGGTTTTATAATACCTCTGGTCACATGAAAGAAGCTAGTATGGATTGATTTTCAGTCTGTAAAGTTTAAGTGTACCTTTACGTGCAGCTCTGTTCAAACTGCAAGCTAATTGAATAAACATGAAAGACCATTTCAAATCAGGCTCTTTTGCCTGCGGGGAGTATAAGTCATGCTGAACAGGGTGCAAGTAAAAGTATCAGCCCTATAAATTTTCTAGATCGGGGGAGAGGAAGCAAATAGTAACAATTACATGAGTCACGCAGCATCTTATCTTCATCCGCTGAAGCAACACAACTAAATCTGCTTGGCTGTCAAGCCACTTTCCCCACTTTTTACTCTTAGGCCAATTCATACATACTCATGACTTCACCATGGCTTCTTACAGGACGAAAACATGTGACTAAGCTGAGTAGATAAATATTAGTACAAAAGGAAACCACATCTTTGGGTTTGCACATGTCCGCATGGTGAACTTATTCCTGAAGCAGTATGGGAAGAAGTCTAAGAAAATGAATTCCCACTGTATGTATCAGTAGACACCAACAATGCCTTAATGGTGGCCAGGAGAATGGGCTGAACTCTCTCTTCAGCTTAGCCTACAAAAATGCATGGAAAGATTCACAAATCAGCCATTAAGCAGAGTGAGGGTTAAATGAGACATTAAGAGGAATACAGATTTCCTGTGATGTACCCATTTCCAACAGGAGCTTCTCAGAGTCTTGTGTCTCTTCAATCAGATTAGCAAATTGAGCCCATGTTTGCCTTCTAATCACCCCCACAAAGGAGGCTAAATGCGTGATATATGGATGAGGCAAATCATGCACTATGATACACAGATATTTTCCAATACCTGGCAGGGGTACATCTGTAAAAAGTATTGTCCAGTTTACACTGAGACAGCACCTTTTGCATAGTCATGAAATGGTCAAAAATGATTGGCTATTTAATTTGTTATTGTATTTTTTACTTGTAGAGATAAAGGGAGATGCTTGAAGGATTGTTTGAGGCTTCCTGTGCCAAAGAAACTTGGGCGAATTTGGGTATTACCCACTTTACTATGTGGGGAGGCAGGTATCTTCATACTCCCAACTGTCCCAGTCTGGCAGGGACAGTCCCTATTAATGCAGCGTTGTCCCACTTTTTCAGCTCTTTTCAAAATGTCCTAGTTTCTTTCTCCTCCTCCAACCTTCCTCCTTTGTCTTCAGTTTGTGTCAATTGCTGCAAAGTAGTCTGCACTCAGTTAACACAGCACAAGGGAGAAGAGAAGAGGAAGAAAAATCTTGCCCTTTCCTGCAGACTGAGGCAAAAGCAACTATTGTGGTCTGTCTTACTTTGTGTGGCTGTCCTCACTAATAACTTTTGGTGTTTTGGCCACACTCTGATGTTGTTTGGCTACACATGTTTCAGTTTTCAACTGTGAACTGTTGAAGCATGTGGTGTCATTCACTACTCCATATCAGGCAGGAAAATGTTTTGGGACAGCCCTGTCGGATATTGCATTACACCTGTCAGTGGTCGGATATTGCATTACACCTGTCAGTGGTCGGATATTGCATTACACCTCAACAGTGCCCAAGGCAAGGGGGCGGGGTGAGAGGCAGTGGGGGCAGAGTGAATGGCGGTTGGAACGGGGTGAGCAGGGACAGAGGCAGGACGAGCAGGGGAGAGGTGAAAGGCAGGTGGGGGAGTGGTGAGCGGTGATGGGTGGAGGAGGGGTGAATGGTGGCAGGTGGGCAGGGCAAGTGGTGGGTGGGAGAGGGGCTAGCAGCAGGCAGGGGTGAGGGAAGTGATGGCAGGCAGGGAGGGGCGAGCGGTGGTGGGTGGGGGCGGGACAAGCGGCAACAGGCAGGGAGGAGTAGGCAGCGGGTGGGGGAAGGGTGAGCAGCAGCAGGGGAAGGCAGGGGGTTCCTCTTTTTTGCAAACCCCTGAAATTGGCACCCTGGGCATGTGCCCCAATTGCCCCACCCTCAATCCACCCCGATACCTGCTGTGTCCCAGATAATATTTATCGTAGGCACTCAGTCTTAGCAGGATTAGATCCAATATCAGGATAAAGTCACTAGTGGGCTAGTGATGGAGCAGTAAATTATAATATATGTGATCAGACACTGAGAATTCAGCTCTATACATTGTGATCTTAAGTTTTGAGAAACTGTATATGACTTTTATTATTTTCAGCAACACCAGTGCTATATTAGGTGTATGGCAAACCAAGAGTGTTTTGAAAGTTAATGTAGATGGAACATTGATGCTAAGCAGCTGGAGATGGGGAACATGGATTTTCCTCGTTTGCATAAAAAAATCAGCAAAGCACAATGTGCATTGATGGTGCTGTCTAAATGATAACTGTAATAACGATACTATCAAAAAGCATCAGTTTTAATTTTTGAACAAGTTTTAAAATAGTTGTTTTAAAAATATTATAGAAGTATGATATTCTGAATACAAAGGCAAAAAGAGAGAAAGAGGGATTGAAATCTAAGAATAAGAAAAATATATCATGGGTAAAGGCAAATCTGATTTTTGACAGAACATGTGCATTCAACACATTTTCCCCTTTATTTGCAGGTGATAATACAAGTGAAATCTGTTGGCAGTTCCACTCAGTTCTTTAACATAATATTTTTATGCTTAATCACTTCTCCATAATCTCAGGAAGTGGCTTGATAAATATTGTGGCACATGTTTCTTTGATAAATATTGTAGCATACGATTAGTATATAAAATAAATAATCATGCTGCCATCTTGTATAACAATCAAGAATCTAGTTTTAATTTAAAGCTATTTCCACACATCAGGGCTAAACCACTTTGGGGCCACAATGGCAGCAGTTGGCAGGTAGCACTTCTGCATAACTTCATTGCTGGCCTGTTGTCATTTCATTCCCGAGCATTGCTCTGGTGCAATTTTTGCAAAACGAAAAAAATCCATTTTGTGCCTGCAATCATCCAGTGCTCCTGTTGCTTCTGGCTGTGTGGAAGAGCATTGGCAACACTTCCTTCCGTAGCGGAGCAATGGAATATGCCCGGATGCACTGAGAAAAGAAGAGGTGGCACCACTGCCCTCTCTTCTGCATGGACCAAGCAGGTGTGGAGGGCAGCATTGCTGACATGCTCCCTTCTGGACCCAGGATTGCAGCGTGATGACATGGAAGAGCATTGTTGTGTGAAAAGGGCCCAAGTTGATGCATCTTTTTTTTCTGCATTATGAATCCCCTCTTAGGTGAGCTAAAGGGGGATCAGAAGCAGCAATAAATCAGTCTTTAATAAAACCTGATAAACATACAAACAAACCCACATGGGACCAGTTTTGTTGGCTGTGGGTGGAGATTTTTAGGAGATGAACTTAACTTTAACAAAGATCTATCAAATGTATACTAAATTCTTTTTATGTGTATATCTGTTAATATATATTCGCTTCTAAAAGTGCTCCTTTTATTCTTTTCAGATGAAACAGAAGCAGAGAAAGCACCTCCTCCAGGTCAGTTAAGTCATTGTGTCCCTTTGGTTCATATAGTATGGTTTTATGAGGCATCATATGAAAATTAAAGATTTTATTGTTATTGGACTAAAATTTGCTATATTTGTTCATAGGTTCCCATTTCATTGAACTGTGACTTTCTGGGGTTTGGGGAATACATAGGTGTCATTGGAAGAAATTTCATGTGGAAATATTTGAGGAAATTGAGGAGAAGCAGCATTTTACCCAGTACTGATTGACATAAGGAGAAATATTTCCATATTTGGCCTATTTTTTTAAAGAAAAACTTCTACTTCTTATTCAATACATGAATTCATAGCAGCATTCCATATTTCAATAACATTTAGGAGCTGACGCAAGTGCATGTAATACATAATGAGCATGGATTCTGTCTAAATGCAGGCTGTTATATGCAGAGCTTGAAAAGTTACTTTTTGGACTATAACCCACCCCAATCCCCCAGGTTTGGAAGTTACAATTTGAAAAGTAATTTCCCCAAGTTCTGCACGTGTCCTTATTCAATGAACTGTGCAAATTTCCATGCAGATTTCCTATTGTTAGAATGCATGTGTAACATGCATGTTACAGCAATAAACAGTAATATTAACAATAATGGTTACAATAATGTGTATCCCTATCTGGAATCATGTTTGTCCTCAATATGCTATGGAGTTCCCTTCCTGTTGATCCACCCCTAGCCCTTATGTACAAATTTTTAGGTGGCCAATAAAACTTTCCATACAAAGTTGTTTTCAGCAGAATTTATAACTGGCTTGTGTGTTTAAAGCAGAATCACAAAGGATTCTGTACACTTGCAACCGTAGCTCTTACAGCTACTACTTCTTTCTTACACACTGTTTTGTGAGCTGATAGAAAGTTGCTAGATTTTTTTTTAAAAAAAAGAAATATAAAAAATTAACCCAGTGGGACTTAATTCCAAGTAAATCTAAAAAGCCTTAGCTGGTGCCATTTTAGTACTTGTTGTAATGTAGAGTTCCATTCTTTACATTTTGATGTTTCTTAAAATGTTTAGCATATAACCTGCCAAATGGTTGTAATTATTCTGCTCTGAGAAAAAAAACTATGTGATATAATAAGATCTTTTTTCTTTACTCCAGGGTAAATATGTTTAGCCCCAATCCAGACTAGGGCCCTTTCTGCACCTTACCTTCTTCCAGTGCTGGGATACAGGGATTGCGCGAGCAGCCTCTGGCTAGAGGCTCTTGCATCTGGGGTCCTTCGGCTCTGCATGAGCTGCCTGCTCGTGCGAGAGCCCCGCTTTTCTTTCTGCAGTGCAGCCTGGGAGTTTCCCAGGCTGTGCTGGGAAAGGAAGTGCAACCGGCGCGGCTTCGGAGGCTCCGCATGCCAGGTAAGTGTGTGTGGAGCCTGGGAGCAATGCACGATCATGCACCATTTTCGGCATCTGGCCGAAAATGAAAAGGTGAGCGATCTGCGCCTGCCAGCCCCTGGAGCATCGTGCAATTGTGAGTGTGTCATATGGATTGCTCCTCACAATCATGTGACGCTCCAGGCGCCCTTTTGCATGGAAAATGCCGTGTGAAAAGGGCCTAGGTTCAGTGTAGGCAGTGACATTCAAACTCCCCATCTTCTATTTTTTATCTATAGATTCTCACATTAACATGTGTAGAGGTTCAAGTAGATGAGTGATCACCACTGCCAGTTAAGATTCCTATTTTTAAACCCTTGTGTAGTGGTGAGGGCTAAATAACAGATGGGAGATTTAAACTACCACCCTGACACATGCTGGTCCTGCTCTGGATTAGGGCCTCACACACTGGCTCAGGAGCAAAAGTAAAAAGGCTACATAGCTTCATGCTTTGTGTTTAACATAACCTAAGTTTCCTTTGATCTGAGGACTTGATACCTGCTAAGTTCTGGGAATAGCATAACAGAGGTTTAAGTAGCGCCAGCTCCAATGTATGAGTGGGCCCCAGCAAAATCCCTCCCCTCGCCATAGCAATCTGGATCAATGCTGTGTTTCAGCAGCCACTTGCCATTTAAATTGCTCACCATGGTTCTGAGCAAAACTTCATTGTAGCCTGTGGTAGGGGTTATAGGAAATAACAAATTGCATGTGACTTTCCAGGCTGTGGTGTTACCATCAGATAAGCCCATGGCTGCTAGGACCAAAGCGACAGAAGTTACTCAGAAAGTACTATTTACAAACAATTTGGAAATAACTAGTTACAAACCACTAGTTATACTGGTTAGAGGTGGGCCTGGGAGTTGTTGTCCAAAAAGGGCAAATTTCTGAGCTCTCTGTTGTATCTGTGCCTTACTAATTACCACACTTCCTGGTATGGGTGTATGACCTGACTAAATGGCAGAGGAGAAATGTGCTGTCTTGTGTTGCTGCCTCATGTTTTCTTGTGGGTGTTGAGACTGAGGCCATTTCTGCACTAGACTGTTATAGTGCTATTATTCCACTTTCAACATCCTATGGAATCCTGGGAGCCCTGGTGGCGCAGTGGTTAAATGCCAGTACTGCAAGCCGCAAGGTTGTGAGTTCGATCCTGCTGGGCTCCAAGGTTGACTCAGCCTTCCATCCTTCTGCAGGTCGGTAAAATGAGTACCCAGCTTGTTGGGGGCATGTATAGAAATACATGCTATTTGTAAGTTGTTCGCCGCCTCAATCCATATGGAGAGGCAGGATACAAATAAATAATAAAAAAAATTGCAGTTTAGGGAGGAGCCTCAAAGGCCCCTCCCTAAACTGCAAATCCCAGGATTCCATAGAATGTTGAAAGTGGAATAATAGCACTATAGTGCGGAAACGGCCTAAGACAAGGTAGATGAAGGGGAAGAACATATTTTGTAACACAGATCAGTAGCCTGCAGCATTCAGGCGTCATTGTTTGTAAATCAACTTTAGAATATCTGTTTTAGTTACTTTTGAGAAACAGGAAAGTAAAGTGTCATTTTCTAAAAAATAAACCCTACCATTTCAATAGTAATAAACTAGCTTGGGGGCCTTCAAACTTTCGTGGGATCTAATTACTTTTAAAAAGACTTTCCAAACTGTAATGTCAGTACTGTCAGCATTCTTGAGATGTCACAGTTGCTTGTAGATTCTGGATGCTGCTGATGGGCCTCATCTACAGGTAGGGAACTGGGAAGTAGCCAACAAATTGCTTGAAAAAATCCAGAGTAAAACATGGATCATAGTGGGAATCATGGTGTCCAGATGCTGTTGGATTTCACCTCCCAGCATCCATCACTACTTGCTACACTGACTGCTATGCATTGTTAAGGGATCTTGTAGCACCTTTGAGACTAAGGATTATATCACATCAGCCTGTTGTCTTACAGCAATTATCACGTTTAAGTAAATGGAAACATACCAGTATGGAAACAATCCTTTTCACATCTTCACAGCAAAAGCACTGGAGTGTTACTTCTGTGATCCATGTTCCTGCAATCAGGCTTCTGCACTGCCTCACTAACTCTGCCTTCCTGTGTCTGGCCTAGTTGTACGTGCACATTGTTATTTTTTCCCCTGCAATTGCACAGTTGCTTGATTTCATTCCTTCTTGGAACAGCAGCAGAATGAAACATTCACACCAGAAGCAATAATTGAACAACAGTGCCGTTAACAGGTTTTCCCTGTTAATGAAAAGATCTGATCCAAGAATGACGGAGATGCAATATAACAATGGGAGATTCCCAATGTCATGTGATAAGGAAAGATCAAACACAGAACTAAGCCAGTGCAATCATGCAACAAACCTATTGTATGATAAAACTCTTAAGTGAGAGGAAGAAATTGCTATGCATCCGATGAAGTGGACTTAGTCTACAAAAGCTTATGCTATTAACTTCTTTCGCTCAGTCTCAAAGGTACTATAAGATTCAGACTAACACAGGTATGACTTTGAATGCTGTACACTGCAGTCCAATAGCACCTGTAGGACTGTATTTTTCCCAACCTAACATAGATAGAAAGGTGCATTTCAGAAGCAAAATGCTGGTGCATTACAACAAACTCTTAGCTTGGCTTCAGAACTAATTCTTCTATGACCTTAAGATAGTGAAGCAGAAAGTGGCAGCTGTATGGAAGCAGTATGTAAGAGTAACTTGAATCACCTTTTCTAAAGCTGCTGGAACTTACTCATAGTGGTGTGAAGCATTTTGCCATAAAGAAAAAACTACCACTGAAAAATAGTCAGACAGGCAATTTCCTTGCTGAATACAAAAGAAACAGTTGCTGGCATTTCAACCACAGAGAACTTTCAAAGGGATTCACTGCAGGAAAGGACATACTGGTCACAACAGGAAGCTTCGGCTAGCTAAAACCAAGCAGAACTCCAATTAGCATAGCAGCTAATACACCCTTGGATACCACTTAAGTCTTGGTTGGGTTCTCCAAGCAGATGGGAAATGATGCAATAAGAATAGTGATCTATGAATTTGATCTTCTTTTTCTTGGACTATTAAGTTCTAGAATCTTCCTATAACTATGATCATTTGAGGTCCCTCCCTAAACTGCAAACCCCAGGATTCCATAGGATGTCAAAAGTGGAATGAGAGCACTATAACAGGCTAGTGCAGAAATGGCTATGTAGTGAAACCCACATACAGTATGCTGCCACATGTGGTGATCTGTTCTGCTTACAGGATTAGTGGTACATAGTGAAGCCTGCCTGGGGTAGCAGTATTTGCTGTCTTGTCTCCCTTTCCTTTATGTAGCTACAGGTTGCTAACCACTGATTGGTCTATATGTGTCTGTGCCTTCAAGTTGCTTGTTCACTTATTGCAGTCTCATGGATTTCATAGGGTTTTCTTAGGCAAGGAATACTCAGAGGTCATTTTGCCAGCTTCTTCCTCTGAAATATAACCTACAACATCTGGTATTCATTGGAGGCCTCCCATCAAAGTACTAACCGGTTCTGACCCTGCCTAGCTTCCAAGATCCACCAGGATCTCATGCCTTCAGGGAATCTGTTCTCTGTTAATGTGTCAGACAAAACACGGAACTGCTAAGAAATCACTGAATTCACCAGAACACAGTTTAAAAACTGGTAGGAGCACAGGCTGTTACCTTATACCACGGCATTTGCCCATCTCGTACAATTGGTCCTCCTCTTTGGCAGAATGAAACAGCAGTTTGCAGGAAGACATACTGAGACATGGAGCGTTGTAGCATGGTGTTGGAAGATAAAGCTGTATGCAAAATGACCAAAGCTTGGCAAAGTTACTTTTTTGTTCTACAACTCCAGACTTCTCTCCATCTAAGAAGACCCTAGGAGCAATAGATAAAAAGATAACTTTCCCAAGCTATAGTCATACACCTTGTTACAAAAAAGCTTGCTTTCATCAAGTGTGGTAGAGGACAGTGGCCTATCTCTTGCACTGGAGTATGATTCAACTACCAGTCCAGTCAGCTTCAGAGTAAGAAATAAAGAGAGGCATCTTGTCCATTATCTTGTCTTGGGACAAAGATCTCAAGTTACTTGAGGGGAGGAGTATTTCACACTACACAGTTATAGCAATGTGATTCTACTTTAACTGCCATGGTTCCATCATATGGCATCCTGGGATTTGCAGTTGAGGAAAGGATATTTAGAATTCTGTGCCAGTGAGCTATAGTGAATTACCAAACTACATTTCCCAGGTTTCCATAGGATGCAGCCATGACTATTAAAGTGGAAACAGTGGCATAATTGTGTTGTGTGAAAGGGCCCTGCGTCACTGGGTACACTTCTTGTTACCAGGCAGAGGTCTTTTTCATCAGTTGTAGCAAACAGCACTTTAACTACAGGCTGAACCTTCCACCATCTGTATGCAAAGCATGTTTTCTACCACAGAGATAAGAATTTATCCCCTAAGAATCACTCTAATCTACTCTACATGTTAAGAGGGTCTAAGGAATTCTTGTATAATTGAAAAAAGATATTATATATGTTCATTTTAAATTATTAGTCTAAGGCCATTTCCGCACTAAACTGTTATAGTGCTCTTATTCCACTTTCAACCTCCTGCGGAATTCTGGGGTTTGTATTTTCCTGAGGCCAAAGAGCTCTTTGGCTGGAAATTCCAAATGCCCCTCCCTAAACTGCAAACCCCAGGATTCCATAGGATGTCGAAAGTGGAATAATAGCACTATAATAGTGTAGTGCAGAAATGGCCTAACTCTTACAACCATTGGCAATTAATGTTCTGAAACATATCCAATTGTGATGCTTCTGCAGTTTCTAAAAATGATGATGTATGTTATGTGAATAGGAGGTAGGTCTGCAAGAAGAAATGTTTGTGTTCTCTCAAAATGTGTTTCTGCTTCACAGAACAAAATGCAGAACAAAAAATAGAACAAAACGCAGAACAAAAAACAGAAGAAAAGAAACCCCAGGAAGATGGAACCACTCCAGGAAAAGGTGAGTGCAAATGCTCCATTTGCATTTCTCCAAAATGCTTGAAATGGATGAAACACATAATTTTCAAGTTATCCAGATGACAAAGTCACATAACCCTCCTGTACTTTCTCACTGCTTTTTCCTCTTTTTTTTTTCTTACCACCATAAAATTGATGAAGTAGGTAAATTTGGAATAACTGGACAAAGTCTGGAAGCTGTCTGCCTTAGAAGTGTCTAATTCTCCCATGGCCCTGCACAGTGCATTGCAAACAAGCAAGCAAACCCTCCACTGGACATACACTTGCTATAGGGAATATGCTTAGGAGAACTATTTTTTTCTCACTACCAAAAATTTCAATCCGTGTTTTCATTTGTAATTATGGAATGGTGGCGTTCTTAACACTGTGCAATCGTATTCATATCTACTCAGAATTAAGCTCCACTGAAGTCAATTAGACTTATTCCCAGGAAAATGTGCACAGGATTGCAGGCATACTTATCTACCCAATACTTAATTTACAGAATAACTGAATCAGTAGGAGCAGTCTTGGCAAAATCATCATGTCATTCTTCCTCTAGGTATCCATTCCACCTATCTGTTTTGCCCAGAATCATCTTGTTTAACTACCATTGTTTTCTCTTGTGTTACATTCCATAACATGCTCTTCTTCATCAACATTTTTGTGTAGAAAATATAGCTGCTAAAGTATGCTTCTCTCCTGAAATAACTATGTAAAATTAATGTGCTCATTTTTTCTCTTTAGGTTCCATACGGGCAACCCTCTAATAAACTGTCTGCATGCTTCATTTTAACATCCTTTCTCTAGGTTCTATCCTGTCATGTTACAGCCTCTGCATGTTTCATCTTTGATTGATGTTTCCACATAATCTCTGTATAAAATCTCAGCTGTCTTTTTAGGGCATGTAGATTATTAGCTTTAAAGTTCAGGAGCCAGCTATGAAAGATTTGGGGTGTGGGCATATATAACATTTCATTAGGATTGGTGGAGGTCCAAGCCACACAGCCCATAAATACTGAACAATTTGTCCCCACCCCTCTTTCATAGTGTACTGCTTATATAAGCATCTCAAATGCAACCATCAATCAAAGAGGTGGATCATAGATGTTTGGGGAAATGTAGGAATCCCATACTGACTCTATCCACTTTGTCTGTCTGGCTCTCTGTTTGTTACAGTTTTGTTCCACCTTTCCATGTATGTCATCCAAGGCAGACCCTGTATTTCACTGCAACATATTAACGACAAGTGCGTTATAGACAGTACCAGAAGTGTTAAGATAAAGGAGGTGAACAATTTTCAGTTTTCCAGATGTTTTGGAGATGTAACTCCCATTGCACCTGGCCAACATAACAAAGGATATGGGGATTGTGATGCAACAACATCTGGAGGGCCAAATCACTGAAGCAAAGTTTTTTTAAAAAAATGTAAATCAGTAATTTCTAAAATTTGAAATATGTCAGGGATCATGTCTATTTTTCCAAGATTAAAATTATTATTGCTTGAATGCTATTGCCCAAACCCAAAATGAAAGGAATTTGGAATCAAATCAACAAATTTCCTTCAGAAATGTCCATCCACTGAAAAACGTGTGCCCTAATTTGTTTTTTATGGAGGTTGTCAGAAGAGTCCAAAACATCTTTGTACTGAAATGGATGGCTATTGATAAGCAACATTCTTTGGCAGACAACATCCATTTTTCCACATTTTTATTTGTTTAAATATTCATTTTAAACAGAACAATTGAACTAACAAATGAGAAGTAAATCTCTGCTGTTGAGAGTAGTGCAGCTTGTCTTCTTCACCCTTGATATTATAATCAGTGTTTAGTTATATTCCCATTCACTTTGAAAGCCTTTTGTATAAATAGGGGAACATTTATTTATTTAGCTGCAAGAAAAGGGCTAAAAAAGAGTCTGGAGTGAATCTGAGTCATTCTTTGGAACACCTCACGATCAAGCAATCTATTCAGCCTTTGGTCATTTTAGGCTTCTTGTTAGTAAACTCTTAGCAAGACCCAGTATATTTGCTCAAGGGATGAGTAGGAGCTGTCATAAAGCACATTATAGTATTCCGGATCATATATTCTTCCAACCTACATGTTGTTCTCTAGCCATTGAATACGAGCAAGATCCCATTGGTCCTTTTATTAGATAGATTCAATTACAGAAGGATGGTGTGATATCATAATCCATCATTTTACAATAAGGGGATTCTTCTGGATAGGAGATCCACTCCAGTTATGAGAGTATTGCTGATGACTACAGCTATGCTGGTCTTGGTCTGTGGAAAAGCTCCACTTTTTTGGTCAGGATGAAAGAACAAAAACAGATTGACCTATGCTCCAAATGAGACCAGTTTTCCTAATTCACTGGGGGTTAAAACTGTGGTTGTACTCAGTCACCTAATCTACTGATATACTTTTTGTTTATCATAAGCAAAATCTATTTTTACCAGAATGTTATCATCCTGTCTACAAGTTTCACTGTTAAAGATATTTATTCCATTCCTACTTGCAGAAGAAAAGGAGAGTGAAATAATGATCGTAATTCTACCATCAGGTCTGATATTCTTTTGGGTCTTTGTTATCTTTTGAAGAGATGACATTGCTAACATAGTTTAGATTGTCATTTTCTAATTTTAAGTGGATCACCATGGCTGAATCATTCCTCCGTTTTGATGAAGCAGTCAGTCCATACACTGCTATTCACTAAAGATTTAGGAAAGATGGATTGTTACAATTTTTCACCTATCCCATCTTTCAAAGGATCTCCATTGCCATTTGTAACCCTGACATCCATAGAAGTTACACATCATTTTTTAATATTGTGGAAATGAACAGAGTGGTTGGTATTAACTTTTTCTGCTTGGAAAAAAAATAGGTTGCACTGGTTGGCGAACCTGCAATTGTCACTTTGCACACCAAATAACTGCTTTTTGTTCTAGTTTCTCAAGTCTTTCAACAAGATAGCAGCAAACTAGATTACTCTTTTATGTGACCATCATCTTCTATTTGGATAACAAGCATGACATTGCATATACTGTGCTGACTGAGCTAATCAAATTATTTAATTCCTTCATGTATTTACCAAACGTAAGAAGTGCACTATTGCAAAGAAGGCAAGACAGGGATGGACAGCTCTCAAGATCTCCTCCAGTCCCTACCAGTGGCCCACAGAATGGCAGATCGTACCCCTGGAAACAGTTTTTAGGATCACTTCTGATGTCTAAAAACATTTTTGTCTAAATCGTGGGTGGAGGGGGCAGAATTAGTTTTAAATGACAAATTGGCTCCCTGAGAGGATTTAGGGTACATGATTTGCCATTGTGGGTTTGATCTGTGGGGAGAGCAAGGAAGTGTGCCAAGGTTCAGGAGAAGGCAAAAATGCCACCCTCCCATCAGAGTTGCCAACCCATGGGATAGTAGGATGTAAATCTAGGCAGCTGTAATTAATTGGCAGTCTTTGGAGCCAATTGTTACCTTCTGATCAGTGAGCACAATATTCATATAATTCAAGCTTTTGGCTATCATTTTTCATGATCATAGCTCTAAATATCATCATCCTCACTACATCTTGCAGTTCATGGAATTTGCCAGTGTTCTGAACTTGTCAGGATTTGTTCATTCTGAAGTATTTATTAGTATACAAAATCATCTAGGTTTCTGTCAGTGATCGTTTCGTATGAATCAATGTCTATAAGAAGGTGAAAGAATTTATTGCTAACATCTATTCCAACAGGGATTTTCATCATAAAGAACTCTATTTGTGAAATGCAGCAGCTCAGTACTGGTTTTCAGTCTTCTTATCAGTGTTTACATTACTACTTTCAGAGTAACAGAATGCACTAGTATTTATTTATTATTGTGCAAAGATCATATTATGAAGAGAGGAAAGAGGAATTTTTTTTTTAAAGGTGAAACCAAACTTATTAGAAAGATTAAACCAACAGAAAGTAAGCTGGGGGGGGGAATGAGAAACTGTTTATACACAAACTACTTCAAAAGAGAAACTTTTTAAGAAGTATGTATCCTTGTGAACTTGAGCAATGTTGAAATGCTGAAATGATTATGAAGTCCTCCGTCAATTGCATAATAGACAGTAGGAATTTCTCGTTTCAGTGTTGCCTGATAAGTCTCCTAACCACTGAAAGGATGTGGAGAATCCATTTGTACCGGCCAAATGTTAGCTTCCTAGATATGGAAAAGTAATTGTGCAGCACTTGGAGTGGACAGCTATATTTATAAGAGGGGAAAAGAATTAACAGCACTCCAAATCAGAGATTAGGGTTTCTTTGAATTCAGATTTATGTTTGAAAAGACAAAATAACACACGATGTTTCTGATTAGTGAGATTTGGAATCATTTAGCCCAGATCTAATGAGATGAAATTTGTGATTAATGGACTCCCCATTTTTTTCTTAACTGAAATACAGTTTGCTTATACCCCTGGTACTCAGACAGAGTCTATTTAACTAGTCCATGGTGCCCTTTCTCCAGTTCCTGTTTACCAGACTGGAGGAAAATTCTGTACTTTCTCTTATAGTCCAAACAGAAACTGGGGATGGGACAGACTAGATTTAAAATAGAAAAAGCAGGGAGGATTAAATATGACTTTTCTCACTGGTGTTGTTGGTGCTAATTGGCAGCTCCCCCTGTCTCCAGCATTACATCCCCTGCTTTTCGATGGTCCACTTTTTAACAATCTACTCTCTTGGCCCCTTTTCAGTTATAACAAAAACCCATATGTTCAATGCGTGGTCTTCTCTTTCAACCTATTTCATCATGTTTCCATGATCTTCCATGCACTTCTGTGACCATGCGCTGCTTTTTCCCCCCTCAATTCATACTTATGAAAAAATCATTAAAAAGACTGGATTCTGCATTTTGATTTCTGCTTTCAATAGTGCTCTGGTCCCTAACCTGTTGAATAAGTGGAGGATGCCTGTATTTCAGTGCAAATTAAAAGTAAGAATCAGGAAATCAACCACAGATTTCTGACCTAACACATGATTTGGCCTGATAGGAATAGAAAAACCCAGATGGCTGAAGCAAGTATCTATTTGCTACTCAAAGAACTATTTTAAAATGCACTTATCCAATATATAATTATCTTCAATTCAAAACCCTTCTATTATAAAAGGAAGATAATTTTACACGTTCTTGATTAAAATAAGGCTTTGTTTTATGGACACCATTCACACTTCCATGTTTGTAGGGTTGGAGCCCCTCTCTGGCCTAAAGACTTTAAGAGTAGAAGTACCCATGTGATTTAATTCTGACTTCCAAGTAATTAAACAGAAACCAACTTACTGATGTTTAAGAGGGTCAATACGCAGTTATTTCAAATGATTTCAGTTGAAAATATTTAAATATTTTTTGTTACACAGATAAATGGGTATAAATAGACTGAAAGTACTTCATTTGCTCCTTCTTCATTTCTGCTTTTTCTTAGTGTGACTTGATTTCTTCCGATTTTTTTTACCTTTCTAAATTAATTTAATGTACCTCAGGGATGATAACCTTCCACAATGAATTTATGTTTATGAAATGTAATCATAGGGGGTCACAGATTGTCTAACTTTCTGAAATGTGGTAAAAGTAGTTCAAAAATTGTTTTATAAACTACAACACTAAACTACAAATCCCTGGATTCTATAGGATGACACCATGATAGCTGAAATGGTATTATTGTAACTAAGGCCCTTTCCACACGGGGTTAAAAAAACGGTGTAGAGCGACCTCTGACGGAGGTCGTCTATACCGTAACGTGGATTGGGGCAGACTACTTTTGTGTAGTTCCACACCCCAATCCGTGCAGGGGCGACCGGAAGTGGCGGCACCGCGTGCTTTTTGAAAACCACTTCTCTTGTGGTTTTTAAAAAGCATGGGGCGTGCAGCCCCGTGCAGCCCCGTTGCAGCGCCCGGTGTGGATCTGCAGGCGCACGCAAGTGTGTGCCTGCAGACCGGCCGGGGGGTGGGCTTCTGGCTGGCGAGCTTCTCCGGTTGGTGGAGAGCCTCCGCCAGCCGGAAGCCGCCATTTTCGACGCCGCGGGACGCTGCAGGATGCCAACGCGTGTGGAGCGGCAAACTCACGCTGCTCCACGTGGCGATGGACTTACCCGGCTGCAGGAAAGCTCCGTTTCAGCGTGTTTCTGGGCGTTGCTTCCTCCGCGTGTGGAAAGGGCCTAAGTAGCATGAAGGAGATCATAATGCTTCCAGTGACCTTTTAGGCTGTTCATTTCATTTACCATCTGAATTTTAAACAAAGTCATTAGCTAGCTGAAATAGTGGACTATTTTGGGATGCACATTTTTTTCTTGGAACTAAGGCTATATATTAATTGTTTCTAGCTGAGAATGTTCAAGAGAAATACCTTAATCATTTTCTAGACACTGTTGATTTGCTAAGCATTTCATAAAGTGTCAGCAGATTTATTAATTCATGATAGAATTTCCATTTATTTAAATTGGACTTTGAAGGGCCCTATCATACTACACCATTATAGTGTTATTATTCAACTTTTAACTGTCATGACAATATCTCATGTAATCATGAGATTTGCAGTTTAAGAAGAGGCATTCTCAGCCAGAGAGCTACAGTGCCTCACCAAACTAAAAACTTCAGAATTCCACAAAATGATGTCATGGCAGTTAAAATGGAATAATAGTGCTATAACAGTGTAGTGTGATAGGGACTAAAGATTTTTCTATGAGCTATTGCTCTAAAAGGAACAAGATCTTAAAGAGTTTTGATATTGACAAGATTGAGACGATGAATGTTCACGTAAATGGTATTAGTTCTTATTTAGACATCTTACCTAAATTTGAAAGAAGAAGAAAAATGGTTTGATCCCATCACACTGGATCTATCATCTACCCCTGTTACAGAGTGCTCAAGCTTTTTTCTTTCCTTATTATAGTGCTATTTTTGTCTCTTTAAAAACCAAAGCATTGTGATGAATGTATATATGGTACACATTTACTTGCAGATGAGAACATCAGTGAAACGACATCCTCTTCAGAAGGTCAGGTCTATGGTTGACCTTAATTTTCATTGTGGCATACTTTTTTTTTCTTTTGGTTTTGTACTCCATTTCCCTTCCTCAGTTTTTGTATTTTGTGGATGACATTTCTAACAAGCACACCCACTTCAAAAACTCTCATTCAAACCCATGTTTTAATCATAGATCACACTTCATGTCCCATTTTTGTACTTGAGTGAAATGTTAAAATTGACCATTTCAGCTGCTTGATCATCATAAAGCTTTATTCATCAGTTTGCAGTTCTCATTCCCAGTTTTCCAGCTGCCGTGGTTCCTCCCATCCCTCCTCCTTCTATTGCAGGTTTCTTGTTTTCATTTATTTGTACTAAAAACATGGACAGTCAACATTACTCCTTTTCCTTACATGCTTTATTTTATTGTTGTATATTTCTTTTTACAGATGAAGACGACACTTCGACTGCAGGTTAGGAGGACTATTCCATTTTACATTTAATTTTGCTCGTACGTTGAGGGAAAAAAGTCCCAGCAAGAGCTGCCTTCATAGGCAATTTTCTATGTGATTTCAATTAGACTTTTTTATTAAGAATTGTGCTTAGAAATACTTTATTTTATGTTTTGGAGATGACCCTAAAAGAATATTGATGCTTGTGATTTTGTGCTTAGGAATGGAAACTTTATTTAAAGAGCTTACCACTCTTAGGCCACTTCTGCACTATACTGTTACAGTGCTTATTCCACTTTCAACATCCTATGGAATCCTGGGGTTTGCAGTTTGGGGAGGGGCATTTAGAATTCTCAGCCAGAGAGCTCTTTGGCCTCAGTAAACTACAAACCCCAGAACTCCACAGGATGTTGAAAGTGGAATAACAGCACCATAACAGTGTAGTGCAGAAATGGCCTTAGTGAAGAAATGTTTTACTGTTCATTTTAATGTAAGCTTCAGGAGGCCTTGCTGAAGAAGATTTTTTTAGACATGTGTGGTTTAATCTGCAAAGAAAGAAATGATGTTTATTTGATTATATGTTCTCATAATTATATCTGGGGTTTTTTTTAACCATGATTGACCTCAAGGCAGTACATAAAAATAGTATGAACAGAAGAAGCCTCGTTTAGATGTCTTGCTTCCCACCATGTTCTCAGAACATGGAAGTTCTACTTCATAGTCCCCATGACTATTAACCACTGACAGACCTGTGTACCACTAATAATAGATTTTTAAGTTGCACTGATACATAAATAATACATTGTAGGTTACAATTCTATGTTCTCAGGCTCTGCATCCCAGGGACCATAGGATATCTTGGGACAATGCAAGGACCAAAGCTCATACAATTCATTTCTGTTTTGTTAGAATCAATGGAAGGGAAATTGATTAATGGGGAAAAAAGCAGATTTGGAAATAAAGAAAAGAAAATGCAACTTTTCCTTCCTTTTAGCTCTTTTTGCTCTACCATGGCTCTGGATTTTTCTGGCCGTCTGCCTTCAGAATTCCTTTTGCACCAGGCAGGATGGCTTCCCCCATTACCTGGTCTGGGCAGAGATCAGATCTAGACTTGTTTAGTTTGCAGAGTGTGGCTACAACCATGTGCCTTCAGATACCAAGGGAAAATTTCAGCTTGGAGCTACAGTTTCCCCTCTGACATAGGATGAGGACAAACCATCCTGCATGATCAATAAAATAATCAAAGTCTAACTTTTGAATGATTGTCATCTAATTTACTCTTACTTTTCAGATAGGAGAAATAAGTCTGGAGAGAGAAAGGACTCAGGTGAGATCTTCTAAAACAGAGTGGAAGAAAGGAAAAATCAAAACATTCCAATTTTTCCCACAACGTGCCAGCTATTAACAACTGATTTCTTTTAGCTTATTTTTCTTCACTTTCAATTGCTCTGATTTCTAATTTTATATCTGTGTCATGCTAACCTTTTCTTTTTGTTTTTATATTTACTTCTGATTCAGACTGTGATTCTATTTCAAACATTTCACAGGTTCCAGTGTGCAAACTGAGCTTCTTATGAGCAAACTTTTTCTCATTCACTTCACTAGAGAAAATAGATGCTTCTGTTTACATAAAGCTCTGATGCATAAAACCATACATTAGTGCCTTAGGTCAGAGTGTTACTATAGAAGATAGATTTAGAAAATCAAGCTACAGAACTCTCTAATGACATATTGCAACTAACTTTTTCGATGGGAATACTAAACCAAACAAAGGCCATTTCTATACTACACTGTTATATTGCTATTGCTATAACTTTCAACATTCTATGGAATCCTGGGATTTGCATTTTAGGAAGGGGCATTTAGAATTCTCAACCAGAGAGCTCTTTGGCCTCAGTAAACTACAAAGCCCAGAATTCCACAGGATGTTGAAAGGGGAATAATAGCACCAGTGTGGAAATGGCTAATGTATATCCCATTTTAAAAGTTTCACACTTGGGCAACTTTCTGTCTTCTCTTAACAAAACATGCAGTCTATAAATATGAGATGAATAAATTATATAGTTGAAGAACAAAAAGAAAAAAAACCCCACTTAATTATTTATATCTATAAGGTGTTGGACTGGCATGAGGCACATGTCCAGAAATCTGAACACCTACCTGTTATCCAATGTACGCAAGTCCCTAGCCTGCTGGTCATAGGCAACCACAGAATAGCAGCTGTGGAATCCACATGCATATCTGTGGGGTTTCCTGTCACCTGGGAGTGAGGCAAGTCCAACAGCTCCTAGGCTGAGCTGTACCTCCACAGTCTCCTAAAGGAACCCCCAACAAGAGGATGAAGGGATTCTGTTTCCTCCAACACTGGGTCCAGCCCCATGCAATACCTCTAAAGTTTTGATTTGTAGAGAAAGACATAAATCAAAACTACATAATACAAAGCAGTAACTTGAGAGTGGAAAGGCAGCCAAAACCCAAATGTTGAAAGATGGCTGAGGTAAGTGTATTTATCTTCCCTAGGTGGACCACTGTGAAGCCTGCAGTGTCCACCTAGGGACGGTCCTGCCCTTCTCAGTTGCCAGCCAGCTTCCTAATTGGAGCTGAAGGCCAAAAAAAAAGTTATATGGGCCTTGGAAAGAAGATTGGTATGAGGAGGAGCAAGAGAAGGAGGTAAGTCTGAGACTCAGTCTTGTAGATCCAGTAGTAAGCAACTAGCACAGGCTGGGGAAGCCTACACACACATGCACACACACACATGATATGCCAGGAATACAAAAGGATTATGTCTGTTATGCATTACTGTGTGTTAATTCAGCTTGAGCAATGTGAAAGGAACATAGGTCACTACTGCATACTGCAGCTGAAAAGGATTACTTTGTACAGCAGACCCTCTACTTTTGCAGGGGCAAGGGGAGCAAGATCTCCATGAAAGTGAAAAAACTGTAAATATAACTAAAAATTGTGAACATTTTTTTTAACCTGAGAGAACACTTCCCTAGGAATCTCTAGATCTTCCAGCATGATTCTAACAGCACTGCAAGACTAGAAATTCCTAGAAAATTCTTATTTCTTGGAATATTTAGGTCTTCCAGCAAGTTTCCATGGTCAACTACTGGCAGATATTGATAGAATCATGCTGAAGGACCCAGAGATTCCTAGAGAGACCATATTAATCAGACCTGCCAATCATCAAATCTGCAAAAGGGAAATAAGCAAATGTGGAGGGCTGATTGTAATATCTTACATTTTTCTCAGAAAGTCTAAGATGCAATATCTGATGGCAATTGACCATCTAGGGGAACCAGAGAACATTTTTCCCTGTATTTTCCAATGACACAATAGGAATAGTAACCATAACTTGTTACTAATAAGTAACTCATTAAGTTACTTTTCTGGGCTGCAGTAACAATTACAAGTAGTGAATTGTTGGATGATCAAAATAATGAGTAAAATAAATAGTTCTTTTTAAAATGTAGGACTGCAAACTCTGCATAAGATTTTCTAATTAACTGTGGAGCAAAGGACATATCAGAGCTAACATCAAGAATTTTGCTTTGAACTTTTTCAAAAATGATATCCACCGTTTCTTAATATTAGTCTGGTCTACAGGAGAAGGTGCCCCAGAAGAAGCAGAGAAGCAAGACAATTCGCAGAAATCCGTTTTATTTATTGAAAAACCAAAGAGTGGTTCAATTAGTGTTGGTAAGTTGTCAAAAAAAAGTTCCACAAATTCTTTTTAATCTAATGTTTTATCTGATTGTTTTTTACTGTTGATGTTTTGGAATGTTACTATATTTATAATTAGGTTTATTTGCTGTTAGCTGCTCTGAGAGCTGTTTAAGCACTAGAAGGGCAGGACATACATTCCCTTCTAGAAACATAAATCAGTTAAGTATATAAGAACAGTTAAATTTTGTACTATTTACTTGGGAGTAAGCCCTATTGCATCTGGTAGGACTTCCAGGAGAGCAAAGATGTATAGGGGTGGCAGCATACATATGCATATAAAATTGACAGCATTATAGTGTGCTGAGGTTGTGTATTCAAACTGTGAATGCACAATCCCAGCACATTAAAAATTTATCAACTTTATATGGCACACATATGCTGCCCTCTCCTATACATCTTTGCTCTCCAGAAAGCCCCACTAGGGGCTTTCCAGTCCACAGGAAACTAATTTAATGATTGAAATTGACTTTGAAGAAGCGTGTTATTCTTGTGTGTTCTAATTGTAAAATTTTAAAATTCTGTGTTAGGATTATAAAGTTTTGACTGGCTTTAGCTGTTTGGTATGCTTGCACTTTTTAAAAATCTTGTTCTGTGCTGGGCCCAAGTCCTAGAAAATATGAACCTAATAAACAACTAAATAAATAAATAATGGGGGATCAAATTCAACCCTTTCACGACTCTTTCTGAATAGTCATGCAAACATCTCAGTTTCTGGATCTAGACAGGAAGCTGCATTCACAAAACCTACTGTACTTGTTATAATCATCATCATTCTATGAAAAGTGGATCAAGGAGAAAATATTTGCTCTGCTAACACAAAAACAGGGCAGCATTGGATCTGTTGAGTGAACTGGAATAGAGTTCAGCATCTCCCCCCCGCAATACATGCACTTCCAGCTTCACTACTTCTTTGATAGACAGCAACACCTTCTTCAGAACTTTCATATATGTTCCTCAAGCGTGTTGTATTGATTATTACATACATGACTGGTGCCCAAGTGTTTACTGATTTTTTTTTTTAGGGCAAAATATCACATTTATAGCCAAGGTAGAAGCCCAGGATCTTCTCCGAAAGCCAACGGTTAAGTGGTTTAAAGGGAAATGGATGGACCTAGCAAGCAAAGCTGGAAAACATCTTCAGCTAAAGGAGACATTTGAACGACAGACAAGGGTACATATATGATGATGATGTGTGTGTGTGTGTGTGTGTGTCAACATTTTTATCACTTTTTGTAGTTTACTGTCTCTCAGAAATGGTAATTAAAACCTGAGACTGGAAGTTAATTCTTATCTGTTATTTCTTGAGAAAGAAAACACAAGATGAGCAGAACAGTTTAGAAATCATTGTCCAACAAAGTGAATCCCTTTAGATATTTTAGTGTACAACTTCTATAACCACATGCCAGCATGACCAATAGTCAGGGACAATGGGAGATGTGGTAAAAATATTTGGGTGATACCATGTTGAGGAACATTGCTATAGATACATTCAGAAGTGATATGTTTGTGGGGTGGGGCACCTTTTCCCCCCAATATCCATGCTGGCTAGGAAAATTTGGGAGGTATTATTCTAAAAAAGTAACTTCTCCAGGCTCTGATATATAAACTTGGTCTCAGTGTATTGTTTCCTTTTATTATTAGTTCAGTTATGTAAAGAATTTATATAGAATGGACTTTTGTGTCTGTGGGGGTTCCATTCCAGGAACCCCAACCAATAATAATATGGAATGACAATGCTGTCATCCCATATTATTAAATTGTGGCAACATGCACACAAATGCTTCAGTGCATCTGTGTTCATGTTGCCACCATTTTAAGTAGAGAATGTGATGTGACACCCTGCATTAACTGGGAGTCACAGCTGCAAAGGTCACCAATACAGAGGTCCATTGTATTTCCTTTGAACATGATAACTCTCTTCAAAGCATGCTGATTTGTCTAGTGACTGAGGATACACTAGGGGAAGAACCTGGAGGCTGGCTGTAATTCTGTGTGTTTGAATGCAAAGAAGCTATGTTTTCGAGCACTGGAGGGACTATATCTTAGTGACGGAGCCCGTTTTGAGGATGCAAAAACTTCAGAGCCTGGCAACTCCAGATAGGACTGAAGGAAGCTTTGTTGAGCATCAGTAAATGTGCAAGAAGCAGAGACTATGGCTGAATCCTCGCTGAGGCATCTCATTCCCTTTGGATATGACTGCACATCCTAACAGATGTCTGAGGAATTCAGTCTTTGCAAATTCCTATCCAATAAATTCACAATCCTAAACAAATTTGAACATTTAAACCTAGATATTCATTTGGTTTCACATTTCTCTGAGACCCAGCTCTCAAGCGTTTAAACATATCAAAATATTAAATGTGTGCTTGAAAAGAACGGCCTAAATCCTGTGGGTTAACCCTGAATAGAGTAGACTCAGTCAATGAATGGGTTTTATCTGCAGGTTGACTCTCCATTTAACAATTGATTGAATAGGTCGATGCTGGTTGGGATTAACCAACAGGATATATGTATTTAAATAAATATTTTCGGGGAATTTTTTTTGTTAAAGTTGCAGATTAATATGGAAATACACAGAAGTACACCTAAAAACATATCAAATAAACTGGAAGCAGGCAAATTCACCTGTCCTTAATCATAGCAAAAAGGGTTTTGCACGCACGTTTTTTTGCATGTATGTGCATGAATGTTATGTTTAACTACTGAATATTCTCTTAAATTTAACAATTTCATTGTGTTTTTGGATTTCAGATTTATACGTTTGAGATGCAAATCATTAAAGCCAAGGAAAACTATGCAGGGAATTATAGATGTGAAGTGACATATAAAGATAAGGTTGATAGTTGCTCTTTTGATCTGGAAGTCCATGGTAAGAATCAAGTTTGTTCTCTTTGTTTCCTATATATATATATATATATATATATATATATTTAAAAACTGAAGTAAAATTGCTTTATCTGAGTCCTCATGCCCATTTCTATTCCTATATCTAAATACTGTATTTGCTGGCATATAAGACTCACTTTTTTCTCAAAAAATACTGTTTGAAAATGGGATGCATCCTGTACATCCTGTATTTGCTGCTGTATAAATGGGGTGCATCTAATATGCTGGCAAATATGGTATGTTTTATACACCCACCAAGATGTGTATATTGGTTTAAAATTCCCCTTTAAACCTCTCCATTCAAAGATGCAATTTTTATTTCTGTTGCGAACATTTGAAAACCAATGAGATATTCTTGGAGCCTGTTTAGAAAAGAGATGTGGAAGCCTGGATTTACTAGTGGGAGGCAGTAGCAGCTGATGGCTTCCGTGTCAGTGGAGTGATGGATCTGTTCTGGGTTTTACTCTGAACCTTAAAGGAGCTATCCAAGGTGCTGAACCTATTTCAGGGATAGGGTTCATTCAACGCTTGGATGTCTCAGAGGAAACTGGAGTGGGTTCACCATTTCATTGACATAGGAGCCATCAAGGAGCCCCATGTATATAGGAGTATGTTATCAGTCTGTTCCTCACACCAGCTTTGGTTAGGCAGTGCTTAAGATGAGCTGGGGCTCAAGCCTACCAAAAGAAAAAGTCTCTGACGAGTGACTCAGGTCTAATCCTGCATGAGGAGGAAGGCTGAGGTGACAGATGAGGCTGGATGGGGGACAACTGTGGGATATTCCCCAGCAATCTGTCCTCAGCCCTTTCAAGCTTTTCTTTCCCGTGGTGTCAGAGCTACACCCACCTTATGACTTGTTCTCTGCTCTATGAACAAACTTTTTGCCCTCAGGTATGGTGGAAAACCCTAAATTGTCAGTGTTAAAGTGAGATTCAACTGGAAGCCCATTGGACTTCTGAACGTAAAATGGAGGAACCATCTTGTCCTTTAAAGGAGAAAAATGTCTCAGGCTGGCCTGGCTGGGAACCCTTTTTTCTATGAAACTGTAATGGAACTGAGAAAACTGAGTTCAGAAGGAATAAATGTTAGGCTCTAAGGGTATAAGCAGAAGCACAAACAGCAGTGTGTGGGGGCTATAGAGGAGAGATGAGGAGGAGCCTCTGGACCAAACTTTTGGGTCCAATTTTCAGCATACTTTTTTGGGAATTTTTGTCCCCAAACTGCATAGAATGTCCACCGAATGCATGTAAACACATGAAAATAGCCCCAACCCACCCACAATTTTCTCTGCCATCCCTCTCAAAATGATGCAAAGTCAGAAGTGATGGAACTTCACGATGGTCACCATTTGAAGAGGGACTGGAAAGGAAAGTGGAGATTATTTGGGCATTTTGTGTATGGAGGTGGAGCCTCCAGGAAGGTCTAAGGGGAACTGAGCCCTAGTCCCCATGCAGTTCCCCACACCTCGCATAGGCCATATCTATACGTTCTTGTTCATGTTTGACTACAAGGCATTATACAATAGATAAGGGGAAACCACATTGCCTTTGTGACAATACCGTTAGGAAAGGAGACAGAATTAAAGAAAAGGAGGAAAAGGTTAAAAGTGCTGGAGAAGAAATGTACCTTTATTGATTTAGCTGTCATGGCTAGTCTCTTGGAAATCCTGGGAACTATTGTGGACAAGAGGCCTCTGAGGGAGAATTCTCAGCTGAAGAGTATAAGAATCCTGCTTAATTTGATCAAAACATCCTGTTTCCCACAGTGACAAACCATATGCCTCCAAGAAGTCCACAAGAAAGGTATAAAGGCAATAGTCCTCTCTTCCTGCTGCTTTTGGCCCTTAGCAGCTGTCCTTTAGTAACACACTGCCTTTGAATGTGTAGGGTTCATATAGCAAAATGGCTAATACCACTGGATAGAGTCTATCTGATAAACCTACCCTCTGTGGATTTATGTAATCCCTCTTTAAAGCAACATGGCTATTTTCACACAGCTCCAATATGCTGGAAATGACTCAGAACATAACTCTGAGTCGGTAAAATCATATTAAATTCTTCAAGCAATTATTTGAGAAGCTTGCTGAAGCCTGCAGTTTATATTTGGAATAAAGTCTATACTAGATGACAGTGCTGACAGCTCTAGACTCTACAAATTTATCCATGATTGGAGGTCAAAGAAATGGCTCCCTTTTTGGCTCATCTCAGGTCCAGCAAGGAATTTGTTTGTTACAAATCCATCATTGCAACACCCCAGGAGAGAGAACATATTACGTTCTTGATATATTAGTGCCATGCATTTCCCTGGTAGCCAAGTTCTTACATCTTTTCAGACAAAAATGGGGGAAAGATAATCCTATTAGGCACTTTAAACATATTTGGTATAGCTATAGATTTGCTTTTAAGCAGGAAACGCCTTTATGATGAATTGAGAGCCAGTGCGGTATAGTGGTTTGAGCAGTAGACTACAAGCCTGGAGACCAGAGTTTGATTTTCCACTCAGTCACGGAGATCCACTGGGGGCCCTTGCATGCAACACGCACTCTCAGCAAACAGAAAACCACATGATAGATTCACCTTAGGGTCACCATAAGTTAGAAATGACATAGACATAGACAACAATGACATAGAACTTGGGCTTTTAGAATAGAACCACTGAAGTGAGGAAAGGCCTTATCTTAGCATATCCCACACTGCATTTCTCCACGCAGGATTGGCCCTGCTATTTAAGCAGCTGCTTTACTGGTAGGATGTTGGAATAGTGACAATATATTTTTGTAGGGTAAAACTATGTGTCATGTTAACCTGCTTTACCTCCTAAGCTAGGCTATTGCCCTTAAATGCGATGGAGGACTCTGTCTTATCACTCTTATTTTTAAAAGATTGAACAATCAGCCTACTTGGCTTCTGAACACTAAACAGATGGCAGCCATTTTGTCCTTCACCTCACTTCATTGTTTCTGACAAACCCCAGTCAGGGTACGCCCTATAAGAGGGTATGTTCTAAAAGCAGCGGAGTGTTGTGGTGCTGATGTTGGTGAATGAGCTCTGGACTTTACTCTGAACTTTAAAGGCACTATCCAATGTTCAAGATCTTGGAAAGCTCTATTGAAGTCCAGATTAAAAGACGGAGGAGATTCACCGCATGGCTGAAAGTGGAGCTACTCCAGTCCACTGTCAGGAAGTGATAGGCCCAGATAGACTCACTGTTAGTGGTAGATGAGGGGGTACAAGCAGGAGCTTCACACTGAAATCAGTGCCAACATTTAGTGACACTTTAAGCTGTGGTGAAGGCATTCCTTTCTCTGAGGAGCTCTTTAAAATACAAAGTTTCCTATCTGGAAAATAAATGGCCATTGTCATTGTAAAAGCAAGGCCTAAGACATGTGAAGAATTTTTAGACTTGATAATAATTTCATGAGAATTGCTTTATGGTCCTTTTTATTTATTTATTTATGGACTTGCACTGGAGTGGGGGTTGGGGAGAGAGACTGTCCATAAGGAAAGGATCTTGTCTCCTGTTGGGTCCTAAAGCCTAGTCACCTGGCCCTGTGGCTTCAGATACCAGACAAATCTAAAGCAAGCTTTCTAAATACCTTAGCCTTACAGCAGTCTGGCAGCCAACCCACTATATGTTCATCCTAGCAAAACAAGCCTACCAAATTACCAAGGTCAGAGTGCTCATTAATCAGCCAGGGAGGCAGGACACAATTAACGGAATGTCCAGCAGCTGACTGCCAATTAACCAGACAAGCCTCAAAGTCTGCCCACATTCAGGAGCATGCAGGCAAGGAGCCAGCCTGTCTGCGTGCATAAACTTTCTATAGGAGTGAATTGTTTTATCTGATTACATGGCTAATTTACACTGGGTGAAATTCAATTCCAGATTCAGATCTCTTGCGGGCTTGGACCACAAGTTGAATTTTCAGTGGCTACGAGGTGAACTTGTGCTTAGAAGTGCTAGTTATTTGCAGAGATTGGCAAAGTTACTTTTTTTGAAGTATAATGCTCAGATTTCCTCAGCTGGTTGCTAGGGCATTCTGGGAGCTATAGTCCAAAAAGTAACTTTTCCAGTGGTTTGATTATATAGGGCTCTTCCCAACTTGCCTAAAACCTCAAGATGTGGTGGGTGTTGTACTTACCAGGATTTTTAAGAATATTTATGCAACACATCTCAGACTGTTTTTCCTGAATTTATGGGGCTAGCTGTGACTTTTTAAACCCAGGGCAGAGGCTGGTTTTTTTTTGTCTGTCATGGGAGTTTTTGATACAGGAGAGGGTAGATGTCCACATCTGTACTTATTGTCTCGGTTCCTGCTATATTTGTGGGTAGTCCCATTGATGACAATTTGAATGGGATTGTGGCCTTTGCCACAGAAAGTTTCCTCAGAACTTCCTTCACTCATTATGCTTCCAGTTACTAGACTGAAGGTTTCTTCTCCCTGCTCTTTCTTTTGCTGTCACAGCACTAAAGTGGTATAAGTACCTTGCCATTTTCATGTTAACTTTTTTTTAAAAAAAAGTGTGGCTGAATATGGACACTGGGTGATGAGTATGTGAGGGAAGGTGTTGAGTTCATGGAAGGAATGATGGAGAGGGGAGGAAACCCTGCCCACTGTAGTGGATACTGGGGGTTCACTGTATTGCGGAGATGACTAAATGTCAGAGTAAGATACACACACACACACACACACACACACACACAGTCTTTTCCCCAATCTGGAGCACAAGATGGCTTACAAAAGTAAAAACAGAAACAGCTAAGAAATTTACATGGTACAACAACTGTTAAAAAAGCGTGAAATGCAGAAATACAATAGCTCAGCATCTATTGGAACTATTGACCCACTTGTAGGAGCCCTTACTTAGTCCCCGCCCCATCATTACCATCTTGTTTCTTCCTTATTCCATTGCATTATTTAGCTTGGTAAAGTGGGAAAGGTCAGTTCCAAGTGAAATCACCTAATGAGTATATGAGATTTGTCTTTGGCTGCATTAGATTTGACACTAAAATGATTGAATTACACATCTTCACAAGATTCAAAACCACAGGTAAAGGAGACATTTCCTACAACTTCCATGTGGTTGTTGTGTGTCTTCAAGTCATTTCTGATTTGTGGTGACCCAGCCATGGAGTTTTCTGGGGCTGAGAGTATATGATAGCATCTAAGGTCACTCAGTAGATCTCCATGACCAAGTGAGGAATCAGGTCCTGGTCTGTAAGGTTGTAGTCCAATGCTGATACACTACACCATGCTGGCTATATTCCTCCAAAAAGGGTTACACAAGAATAGTCTTCACTTTTGATGGTGCAGATGATGCCTCCTGCCCAAGCCATGCTGTTCTGCTCACCTAGGCCCTTTCCGCACAAGGCGAGGGAATCACTCCGTGCCGTTACCTACCGCTTCTTCTGGGGTCTGAAGCAACGTGTACTGTCTCTGAAGCCCTTCCGCAGGCTTCCTCCTTGGTCCAGGGCGAATCGGAGCAGTGTGCAGTCTGTAAATCCACACTGCTCTGGCTTCCAAAATGGCAGCTTCCAGCTTCCAAAATGGCAGCTCCGGCTTCTAAAATGGCGGCTTCTAGCTTCCAAAATGGCAGCTTCCGGCTTTCAAAATGGCAGCTTCCAACTTCCAAAATGGCGGCTTCCGGTTGGTCGTGGGTCCTGACCAACTGCTGAAGCTCGCCACGCCTAAAGCCCGCCATCCACAGATCGCAGGCTCACATTGGTGCGAGCTTGCGAATCTGCACAAGGGAGCAGGAATGCAATGGCGTGTTCCAGGAAAATAAAGACCTTTTTTTCCCGGTCTTTCAAAAACACACTGGAGGACCACTTGGAGTCATTTTGGAGCAGACTGAGGTGCGGATCTCCGGTAAGTAATTCGCTCCTAGTCTGCTCCAAGTGTAGACGACCTCTGTGAGAGGACACACTGCCCCGTTCTAATTGCCTGGTGCGGAAAGGGCCCTAGCGCATAAGTAGTAGACAGAGTGGCGGCTCAGGATTAAACTCAAGAGTCTTATGTGCAGGGTTTAAAGAAGGAGTGGAAAACTTGAGGCTCTCCTTATGTTGCTGGACTGCATCTCGAATCAGCCCTAGCCACTACCAGTAATGGTGAGGAATGCTGGGAACTGCTGATCAGTAACATCTGGAGCCAGGATGCTGTAATGACTTGAGCATTGGACTACAGCTCCAGAGACCAGGGACTGAATTCTCACTCAGCCTTGGAAACCTACTGAGTGACCTTAAGCAAGTCATCCACTCTCAGTCCCAGAGGAAGGCAAAGGCAATCCCTCTCTGAACAAATCCTGCCAAGAAAACCCTCTGCTAGTGTTGCCTTCAGGTTGTCATAAATCAGAAACCTCTTGAAGGCACACAACAACATTGGGACGACCACATGATTGCTACACTTGCTTTAAAGAAAGTGAAAGATGCAATAGACAGCAACAGACATAAAGAATCTTTATTTTAGCTTTTTCTAAAAAAAAGTGTGTGTGTGGTGTGTGTGTGTATGAACATCATCCAGAGCTTTGAAAAATTCTTTTGATTACAGTTCCCAGAATCTCCCAGCCAGCACGTAGTTCAAAGAAATCATATTTCTAATTTCTGCAAATAATTTGTTGTTGTTGTTGTGTAACTTCAAGTCATTTCTGACTTATGGCAACTATAAAGCAAACCTATCATGGTTGAGAGTGTGCAACTTGCCCAAGGTCATTCAGTGGGTTTCCATTGCTGAGGGGGAAATCGAACTCTAGTCTCCAGGGCCACAGTCCAATGCTCAAACTACTACACCATGCTGGCTCTCTTTCAAATCATTCATCCAAATATTAAGATAGAACTTTATAAAGGGTTGGTTGTACGGACATTCTGTAAACCAGGGGTAGTGAACTTTTGGCTGTCCAGACATTGGTGAACTACTCTTACCAACATGCCTCAGCATTCACCAGAATGGTGAGGGATGAATGGAATTCATGTCCTGCATCTGAAGGGCCACAGGTTCCTCAGCCCTGAAATAATCCAAAGACTTTACAGCAGTGAAAATATAATGCAGACATTTCCATTCATTCACACAATAGGGCATTGTTGGCAGACAAGTTCTTACTAGCTAGAGATTTTTGTTTTAGTCTCTGTGGGTGTGGGGATTTATGAAAGGAAACAGCTGCAGGAGAGGTATAAGCTTTCTCAGCTCATGTACAGTTGTCCTGATTTGGATTGGGGTCCAATTTCTTTGAAGCATAGGAAGAGGAGCTGCAGCCTGTGAACTACATGCAGCCCCAATGGTGTTTTGTGGCCTTCAGAGCTGCCAAAGATCCTTGAATTTTGAAAACCACCCAAAATTGGTAAATTGCTTCTTTTGGATGTCTCCAGAAATGGCAGATCACTGGAATGCACCCCTAACATCACACCTCAGCCTAAAATGAACAGAAACAGGGCAGAGGGGAAACACTGGATGTTATTTCTGGTTTCACTTTCATGGGGAGGTGCTTGTTTTTGGGGTATAGGGTGAAGATTGTTTATCTCTGCTATAAAGTAAAATGGGTTCCATGCTCAGCTGCCTACTGCATATTTAACATATTCTGTAGTAAAGGTATTACATATTTATTCCAGAAAGTTTTGAAACAGAAAGTTTATAAAGAATGGGCTGAGGCTACTATACTGTTATAGCTGGAACTGTTTTAATTGATTTTTTTAACCTTTTAATTATATTTTATCTTTTTAACTGTAGTTTTAAATCATTTTAATGCTGTCAATAGTTTAGCCCTTTTTTAATGTTCATTTTTTGGTATGTTTTTAGCTGTATTTTTTTAAAAATCATGAGATACCTTGATTTTGGGAGAAAGATGGAAATAATAATTATTATTATTTTCGTTGATGGCTATGAGTATATTGTGGACCCACAGTAATATATATATATACACACACACACACACACACACACACTTTCATTGTGCAACTGGTGTATTGATTTATCTTTCTCTATTACCTTTGGTATTTATCATGCCACCTAAAGATTATATAGATGACATTCACTTATATAGTGAATTTTGCTACAAAGAATCTTGTCGCATTTACTGTGGGGGACTTACTCCTTCCTAGTGGAACTCTCTCCACCTTATATGAAGGATGAATTGGGCTGGTAAAATCAAAGCATGACAGAGTTAACACCATGCTGGTCACGTTACATCCTTCTATCACATGGGACAATGGTTCTCAGACTGTGGCTCTCCATTAACTCCCAGAAACCCCAACCAGCTTGGCCAACAGTTAGAAATTCTGGGAGGTGAAGTCCAAAACATCTGGAGGACCAAAGTTTTAGAACCACTGATGAAGGACATGGACATCCATAAATCTTAAATACTCTCTACCCAGAGCTTTACATTTCACAAATTATACAGATCATTTATTTTTATTTTTATTGTAGAAAGTTCATCTACACCATCAATAGATATCCGGTCTGCATTCAAAAGAAGGTAAATTCACATAGTGATTTTCGAAAGTACTTCAGTAATGGGTGTTGAAAGTATCTCTACCTCTGAAAGCAAAGCAAAAGGATTGAAAAGACTGTGACAGACTTTCTGAAAATGCACAGTGAAATGAGAGTGGAAATGCCAGTTTACAGAATGTGTTTTTAAAAATGTCTTTTTCCTACTGAAAGTGAAGATTCCCACTCCATTTTCTGTAATGTGTGGCTGAGAATGCCAGCTGGTGTCTCCTGAGTCAGCAGGATAGTGAATCCAGACTTTAAGGTAACTGCTTGGGCACCTTGGACAGCTCCCTTAGATTTCAGGCCAAAACACAGAGCAAATTCACTGCCACAGTGCCCTGAAAGCTATTAGTTGCCCCAATGGCTGATATGCATGTTAAGGGGCTATAAGTTTGATTCTATAAGTAGTAATGGGACTTTCTTCCTCTCCCCGCCCCCAACTTCCTCCCTTCTGTGGCATTGAAAATATGTTCTGGAGGGTTTCCTAACTGGTTTTAAAGCTAAATGGTTGAGACAAGAACTTCAGGAGGGAGTGGAGTTTGCCCATGTCCTGTCTCTAATAACAGAAACAGCTTTTATCTGCAGAAATGTGCAGTTTGATTGATTATCCATGTTTGCCATGTGGTGGTTGTTATTAACCACTCCATACAGAGGCTCTTTCAAAAAAATGAGCTCAGTTGTTTATGTACACTAGCAGCTTGTGGATTTTCAGTAGTTCCACCACAAGTGAGTACTAAGTAAAGTAGTAACAGGTAAAGGGGAGGAAAATGCCCCACAGATCATATGAATTGCTATATACAAATGGCTCACAAATGTGTTAATGGTTGTGGCACAAAAATGTACAGCACTGTTTGTATAATAGTCACACTATAGCCTGAATTCTAGAGCAGACCTATTGAATCAGTTGGTGAATGGTGAGTCAACATATAGGTAAATCTCCTTGGTTCAATGAGATTGTTCTAGTTGGCACCAGTCAATAGGGTAACCAACAGCTGGGACCAGCCAATATTTGTTACAGTGAGTAATGACATAATGAGACATAATTATCTGAATGTTAACAGTTAACATGAGAGTGGAAGAAAGCCCCGTAAACTCTTCACTTGTGTGTATGGTACATGGTTGAGAGAATCCCTTAAGATATATGTGCAAAGTTAGCCTAAATTTGATACTGAGGAGTATTTTGCAATCCCAAACATCTATGTATGCATTATTATTGATTGATCTAACCTGTATATTTAGGAAGGTAGTGAATTCCAGTGAATCATGGACCATTTGTTATACAGATCTTCTAACCAAAGACCTTTTGTGTTGACATCCCACTAGTCATGCCCACTACTCTCCCCACATTTCATCATGGTGCATTTCCCCCTACCACTTCAACCATTTGGCATGACCTCACTTTTCTATTCCTCCCTTTCACCCTCACCATTCTTATGCCTATAAGTGGCACAAATGCATACTATAGGTGAAATGAATTCAAAGTATCTACGTCTGCCACTACATTCTGGAAGTACTTCCAGATATTTTTAGGAAGTCCACCTCTACAGATTTGGGGGATGATCCTTTTAGAACCTATGGGGATCTGTTCTACATTGAAGCCCTGTTTGAGAACTATACCTCCCAGAATCCTCCAGCCCTCATGTCCAGTGATCATATTGGTTATCGGATTCTAGGAGCTGCAATCCAAAATATAACCTTTCTGAGCACTGATCCAGCTACAGAAGGGCTCTGCAAAGCCTTCTCTCCTCTATTGGAGCTCATTAGATTTCACTAAGTTTGTTTCATCATAGATCAGTAAGATCATCAATTATCGTCCATCACTTTGACCACCAAGGCAGCAAAAAGAGCCCAGTATTCTTGTCTTCCAGTTTCTGGTGATGAAAGTTAGAGTCCCTTTTTCTGCTTGATGGAGTGAGGTAGCTACCTCAGGTGACAGTTGCTGAAGGTGGCAGGATCCAGTTGTATGTGTGATGCCATCCTACCTGTATCTGTTAATTTGGCCTGCTGCTCTTAAGTATAGGGAACAATGCTTCCTGATTACCAATGCTGAAGTAAGATTCAACTGCTAGTCAATTTTTGTATGTGGAATGAGGGGCAGGGACATGGCACCTGGTCCTTCTTTTTATAATATATCCTGGGCCAGAACTGATGGAATTGGCAACAATTGATCTTGCACTAAGCCTGACAATACCAACATGGGCATATGACATTGACAGCTCACATTATCATGCCAGACAAGAGCAGATGTTTCCCAGACTTGAGATGAGGTGATGTCTCAATGAGAAAGAATGTTTCTTTTGTATGTGGAAAGTCCTAGGTCCCACCCCTAACATCCATGCTTCAGGAACAGGTTTTGAGGGCATCTTTGACCTGAACTGCTGATGATGATGAAAGAAGACAAGACTAGTATATAAGTAGAAGAGTTCTGCTCTTGGACTATTCTTCCCAGAATCCCCTAGGTGGCTTAGCAAGTGGGCCAGGGGATTTTGGAAGTGGTTGTCAAAAATCACGCTGTTTCCATGCCTTGGCTAGATGTACGAGTGGTTTTACAACCTTTACAAATGGTAAAACTCCTAAGAATTTTGTAGTGTATTAAAAACTAGCAGGTTCATTATGGATTATCTTTCACAAATTGGGGACCATCATATCAGATGCACCAGTTACAAGCAAGGATTGAAAATCAAGCTGTCCTATCTGTTTAAAATAATTCAGACTCATCAATTCCATTCACTAGGATATTCAGTTGACAGCATATTACTCCCTACTGCAAAATGAACAAATTAAAGCTAATGACACTTGAGTGTATTGATGTAATAATGTTTTTGTTTTTAAAGATCCCCTATGTCCCACTGTACTAATAAATTAATAATGCAGCATTATTCCCCTGTGACTAAAGAAAGGCATTTGAGCATCTGAACTCTCTGGGGTCACCACTGCCTCCCTAGATGGTCCAGCCAGTGTCCATCAGATGATCTTGCCTGTCCTATCCATGTTCACACAACTTGTCCCATCCATTTTCAGCCAGCTATTTGGTTCTACAAGAAAATGAAGCAAAAACAGCTTCCCTAGCTCCCCCTACCCCATCCATGTTCCAGATGATCTTTACTTAGGAAACATATTTTACTCAAAAGAATGCTGTTTTTTCCATAGCTGATGGAAACAGAAGGGCGTATTCTGAAAGGCCATAAAAAGCTCTGCCCTTTGGGAGAAAGCAATGTTTAATGGATCCATCATCACCAAGTTAACTTCCATAACGTGTTAGTTTTATAAACAGGGCTTTCTTCAGAATAAGTGAGATAAGTAATTTAATATAATTTGTTCTCCTAAGATCACTTATGGGTAACTACAATAATGTTTTTTTGAAGCCACATTGAAATGGAGGAAACAGAGGTGAGAGCCAATTACCTAATGGTATTCAAGAAAAAGAAAAACTTATCCCGAAAAATCTGTGAGACAGGGAAGGAAAACTGGTCAGGCACTGTTGGCCCACCCTCTGATCAGGGAATACCTTTCCAAATTATCTTCTTCTTTTCTTCATTACACACTTGCTACATTTTTCAGCTTATTGTTTTTCAGCAATCAGGAAAACATGAATACCAAGAAGAATCTTCTTCATATTCTATGCAATCAACTTCCAATCTTCCCTAAGGTTGGATTTTCATCCAGATGAAACCTCAATGCCTGGGGAATTCTTGCTTATGCAAAATGTACTAAGCCCTGCTTATAAATAATTACAATGACACTGTTATGGTTCAACATATTCTGTAAATGATTTCACTTCTTTTTAACCCATCCACCACCCCACAATGACTGTCTGTATGTCTCTTTCTCATCTTTAAAACCATGCAAGACATTATTCATGTGCAAGGAAAAGACAATTTCCAAAGTCACCCCCACTGACAAGTTTAAAAGAAACTTAAGTTTACTATTTGATAATTTATATGGCTGTGCATTGTTTTTGCAGCATAAACAACAATGCAATATTTGTTTTATCTTTGTAACTGAGATCAGCACAAACCCTTTGTTGTTGTTTTGAAAGCGGGCATATTGGCAGACATAAAAAACAAAGCCCTTTGTGCTGACTCGAGTCTCCTTGAAGGACATTTGTGTTACAGGAATGTCTAACACAAATTTAGGCAAATTTATTTATATTTAGAAGAATTTGCCTGAACAAGTGTAACTTGGAGCAACACAAACCTTTGTGTTCATTTTTCACAATCGCTTGTTAGTGGAAGTTAGTGGAAATCCTGTGAAAAAGAATACAAGTTTGTGTTGACATAATATTCTTTCCTGTGTGTCTACAATGTAAGTAATGTTGCATTTGCAGGACATCTAGAGTGTATGCAATGTGTGTTGTCCAACTCTCTGAGTATTAAACAAAGACTTGATGTTTTTTTCTTATTAATAACAGCGGTGAAGGACAAGACGATGCAGGAGAACTTGACTTTAGTGGTCTCCTGAAACGTAGGTGAGAACCAAGCAATGAAGTAAGCAGGTGTGAACTGGAAGTTGGTTAGGCTCTCACACAGAAAGTGTCAGGTGTAGAATTAATACCTTCAGAAATAGTACCACCACTTACCTTTTAGTGTTACAAACTTTTAATTCTTAAGGGACCAAATGTGCTGACGATTTAAGTCAACTCTGTCAGCAGAAACCATAAAAATCCTATGATATCATGCCCTTTTAGAGCTGTTACCCATATTATAACTTAACAGCATGGGAATGTTTCAGATAAGCATTCCTGTGACACTAAATTATAACATGGGGAAGAAGTCTTATTGGGGCTTGCCAGTACTATATTAGTGTTTGTTTTGTGCTTGCATGCCTTCTTTTTTTTGCCCTCCTACAGGGGATGAGAAATTCAGAATGTTGATCCTGGTAAGGAATTTTTAAAAAAAACCAAACATTTGTTTTCAAAGCATGTGAACGACAACCAAACAGCTTTTTGTTGTTGTCTTGTGTTTGCCCTCCATCTGCTACACAATTCTATGAAATGTCTTACTGAGGTCCAATATACATAGATTCACTGTGTAAGTAAAAACATATAATCCACAGAATGTGGAAAGGGTAAGCAACTAAAGTTAGACAACTCTTCTGGAATCTGATGGTGCATTATAAAACTGGAAATATTTTAATTATTGGGAGAATTTTGTGTTATTCTTCTTGCTTTTGAAATGCCAAGTAATCCAAGAATTGGTTATCTGCATTTCAAATCCCCAGATATGAATAACAATACAAACTACACACAAATCATTGGAGTTTAGACAGAGAAAAAAAATCTTTGTTTGGACAGAAGCACAGTGAGGAAGCATCCAGTGTGAAGTTGTCGCACTCTTGATATGGATAAAAGTTCACCAAAGACGACTTAGCAGTTTCTTAGATATTCAACCAAACTGGATGCTGGAAGTTTATTTTTCATGTATTTCCTGCCTTGCTTCCATGTTGATTAGAACATCCAAGATTGCTTAAATTCAGCAAGGTTGCTCCCTTTATACCTCTCTAAAGCACACAGTGGGAAGCTGATCCAACAAAATACTTAGAGCTTTATCACACAAGGCAAGTAAATTGCAATTACAACAGGATAATAGCATCTTTGGCTGGGACTTAGCACATTACTTGATTCCTCTTCTGCTGTTCTCCTGGTAGGGCACCATTTGGAAAGGTTTTTTTTTTCTTTAACAAAGGAGGTTGTTAACTGTTTTCTTGTGTTAACAAAAGAAACACTTTTCAAACATAATGTGATAAGCCAAAGATGCTGTTATCCTGCTGCAATTGCGATTTACCTGTCTTGTGTGATAAAGTCCTTAGACATTACAGAAACAATGATGTTAAAAAAAAAAAAAGAACTCTCATACACCTTTGGTCCATGTCATTCCTACCAGGTCTTCATTTTCTCCTCCCTAATTAGGATTTTCACTTTGTGTTCATGAAATGTTAATGTTGATGCTAATATATAGATGGATATGGATTTGCTTGGCTTGATTTTCTGCTGTTGTTTTCTAGTAATATATAATTTGCATGGAAATTTTTTTTGGTGATTTTTTTGTGATAGTCTAGAATTATGGCTATGAATGCTACATTAATTTGTTGTATATGAACATATATATATATATGTATGCATAAAGATCTATAGAAATGTAATTCTTGTGTGGATAAATGGGCAGATCAGACTTCCAAGTCAATCTGATCACCATATTTTATTGTTGAATACCAGCAGTTTATCACTCAAATAAGAATACTGGAAATCAATATGAGTATTAGAATAGTTTTTAATCCCCTGGCTTAAGACAGTTGATTGCTTTACTTAACAACTAAGAGCTTTGAGAAAGCTTCAGCTATTCCTAGGTTTCTAGTTATAGCAAATATAATGTTATAGTTTTAAATCTGTATTTCATTGGATTATTGAAGACATCACATTTTTTTCACTACTATTCACTTCAGAGCATTCTACACATTCTGGCTGGTGATTTAAATCAGTAAAAATGGTAAAATCAGAAAACCATTTAAGCATGTTCAGTGCCATTGATTTAATGGAACTGAAGCGAATTCACAGCCAATGAATAGATGGATAGATTTACTTTGCAACTTATGTCAAGATGCAGCAGCCAAAAGGTTAGAAGAACATGTTACTGCATTCTTGAAGGCTGAGAGTTTGTCTTGCATCTAATGACCAGATCTAATTAATCTCTAAACTATCAATGGGAACCTAATCCATTGAGTCATGAAGGCAGCTGGCTATAAGCCTATCTCCACCAATTTCTGAACAGCAGTTTCTGGAAAGTAGCTGAATTCAGCTACTTAGATATAATTAACTTAATGGTTAGCTTCAGGACTTTAGTGTCTGCTTGAGCAGCTTTTAGGTCAGTTTGGAACAATTTAATTATCTATTTCTGCAAAAGATAAACAAATATGAGATTCCAAAAAAGCAACAAAACGAAGCAAGTATTTAACTGATTTCTTTTAAAAACAAAAGAAAATGTCCAGAACTTTGAATAAGATATTCTCTGGTATGGGATGAAGAACCTACTTCCTCGGGTATAGATGTGTCTGAAAGAGAGAAGAAGAAAAAAACCCTCAATGCCCATTTTCCATGCAGGAAAATCATTTCATCTTAAGGACGAAGTTTTGTTTGCTTAAGGATTTGTTCTTCAGTTAAACAAGGTAAATGAAGAGACTGGAGCAGTATTTCTTACAATGGGTTGAAAATCAGGACACACCAATCCTCATTCTCAACAACTGCCTAATGATAAGGGGCACATTCTCAGCTTCAGCTTCTGATGCATGTGCATCCCTCTCACTACAAATGAGAGGTGCTGCCACAGCTAGGATGGCCAACGTCTTGAAATGAGAATCCATCCCCTTTACTGTGTGTCAGCTTTTGGATATGTTTTGCATTTTTGACCTGATCTTTGTGTAGGTGGAATCTCACTGACAGAGCAGTCAGTGTTTTGGAGTAAATAAACTTTTGTAAACGGTTACCATGAAAAGTCTAAATAAAATACTATATCATAAAATCACACCCATAAATGCCTCCCATAACCACTAATATATTTTCCCTTAAAATAATGCTGATAGTGAAATAAAGTCCTGTCCCAACATGTGTGATCATATTAAATACCTATACATTAAATCAACAATAAGGCAAAGCAGAAACTTTGGTCTGCAATTATTTGGTGACTCATCTTTTTAAACAAAAAGATGGAAAATTAAAATTAAAAGGTTTCTTTTTAAAATTAAAATAAATAAAAAATTTCAGCTTTTTAATAAAAAAGATACTTTACAAGGATTAAAAACAATAATCCTTTTTCAATATGTCTTGTTATCATTTATATCTAGTGCTCCAGAATGAAATTCAATTTAATTAAAAACATTGAGTCAGGCTCAGCATTTATTTTTATGCAGTAAAGTCACCATAGCCTAAATATCCTAAAAGTACCAGGTCCCACTTGATCTTGGAAACTAAGTAAGGTCAGCCCTGGTTAATACTTGGATGGAAGACCACCAGTGAATACCAGGTGCTTTAGACTATATTTCAGAAGAAGGAACTGGCAAAACCACCTCTGAGTATTCCTTGCCTAAGAAAACTCTATGAAATTCATGAAGTTGCCGTAAGTCAACAGGTGACTTGAAGGCACACACACACATCACCATAAGATTACCAACAATTTTTGCATTATTAGTACTAATTCTAAATATACATTCATATCTTGAGATGGCCCATTTATTCGAGAACACTCAGAACATTATCTGGTAAGCAGGTGGCAAGCAAGATTCAAGTTGAATCCAGCCACCTTCCACTTTTACGTTATTATTAAAATACAAGACATACATTGTGCTAGGAAGAAAGCAGTCTCATTGTTGCTCTGTGACAGAGAATTTGACATCTTTAGAATTTCTATAAGTTAACTGAATCCCTTTTAAGAATCTGACTTTAATGATAATTTCTTCCAGATGATACCCCCCACGCCTAGACCCTGACCAAACAGTCAATTTGCAGTTAACTCCAGACCTGTAAAAAATTAACTTTTTCAAAGGACATCTTACCATTTTCTTCCCCTTCATTGGATCCTACACACCAAAAACAAAGAGCAGCTTTGTGCAAAGTTCCAGCTGCTTTAATGTGAAATCTCATAGGTTTGAACTCAAGGCTAACTCAAGATATGTAACATGTTACCAGTGAAGACATAGGGTAAGTATGCCTCCTGCTGCTCCTCTCCCCTTCTGCTGAAAGGATATTTGATTGTTTATGTGACCTGATTAAATCGGACTCATCCTTAAGCCTTTGATATAAAATGTGGCTTAGCTAAAACATTTCAAATTTAACCATCTTTAGATCTAATTTCCCACTTGTCTGATTTACAATGCAAAAATATTTCATTAACGTGGGCTGCACCCCTTCTTCTTCTTCTTCTTCTTCCTTTTCTTCTTTCAATTTCTTTTCCCCACACCTCGATCTGCATAATTAGGGAAATTAAACAAGAGCCTGAAGAACCTGAAATAGATGTGTGGGAGCTTCTGAAGAATGCAAATCCCAATGACTATGAGAAAATTGCCTTTCAGTATGGAATCACTGATCTGAGGGGCATGCTGAAACGTTTGAAGCGCACTCGCAGGGAAGAAAAGAAGAGCGCAGGTATGATATGCAAGGAAAAGATACTTTGTTGTGATATGTAACCTTTCTTACATAGATAAGAGTGGCCTTCTCTAGTACCTGAACTGGGGAGATATTTTTCAGAGACGAGACTGATGTACACTAGGAAAACAATGGTGTTTTATTTGGCAACTGTCTCCCTGCACAAAACAAGGATGCTTTCTCTAGCTCTCTTCTTCCAGGCAGAATTCTTCCGCTCACACACAGGCAGGCCTTTTTTCCTCTTCCAAACTGTCCCTAACCTTCAGAGTCTGCTAATTCATACGCTATTGAGATTGCCATGCCCTCCAGCTGTCCCAGTTTGGCAAGAACAGTCCTCAATAATCCTCTCCTGGCCCACTTTCTCAGCTGCTTTTAAAATACCCCCATTTCTCTCTCCGCCTCCCACTTTTCTCTGTGTCCTCAGCTTCCTTCAATTGCTGCAAACTGAGTTCAAGGTGCAAAAGTAGTTTGCATTCAGTTTAACTTAGCAGGGGACGAGAGGAGAGGAGGGGCAGAATCTTGCCCTTCCCGGATATGAAATGATCATGGCAGGGCTGAGACTTCCCGCAAGAGTCTCAGCACTAATATCATTTCATGTCTGGCTATGTGGATATAACCAGACGCTTTTGCAAACCTGCCTGTTTACCATGAAGCACAGAATAGCTATGCAGGGAAGCTTAAGAGACTATTCAGTAAGTTGGGGGGGGCGCTATGGTTAGTGTGGGGAGAGAAAGACAACACCAAACCCCACAGCACCCACAAAAGGACACGTGCATGTGTAAGGGAAACTTAGCATAGATATGTCCATAACAGGAGGTCAGCCACTTTGTGTCTTCTTAACATTACATTAGTGTTTCCTGGATATTTCCTTCAGCACTATTCACTTTTACCGAAGACAGTCGCATAGGAATGGGGGAGCGGCGGGCGGTGTTTCATCCCAGGCAGCAAAGTTTGGGGGGAGTCCCAGTGCATGGCCACACCCCCATGTGTCCTGGCCATGCCACACATACTGTGGCCACACCCCTATGCCCATGGCCACGCCCCACACGCCCTGCTCCCGCCGGCCCCCCTCTCCACACACTCCAAGCTCTGCCACTGATAGAAGGCTCCCACACAGGCACAACTAGGGTTTTAGTTGTCAAAAAAGGTGAAAGAAGTGGGGGGAAACCCTCACATTTTAGCAGCAGTTGCTAGAAAAAAGAATGAGAGACATGTGAATAATGTGCTATAGTATTTGCTTGTTATAAGTAATGATGAGCAATGTCAATGGTAAGACATTGGGGTTTCTTAGAGAAATGACTGATGCAAACACTTCAGTTGTTACCAGTAATATTTCCAAGCTCAAGTGTCGTTCTTTCTCAAAGAGGTCTACTGCCTTTTACATTGCTGGTCTGCATGGAAGACTTTATACTAAGTATGACTTCTTTTATCATTAAGTCCTAGGGGAAAAAACAGTTCCTGGATATCCTCTTGATACATATTATATCTGTTAGTGTAAAGCTACCACCAAAGCTATGTTCTTGAGGGAGAGCAGGGCACATAAATCAGAACCTGTTTCTTGAGTGGGGAAAATGGCTCTATGAGCTTTCCTTTACAAGTTGGCCTCAGATATTTAGGATGCCCAGTGCTCATGAGCTATAAGAAATGACCATGCTGTGTCAACTGAGATCTGGAATCCAAAACACCTGGAGTGCACTTTATCATGGAAAGCTGATTTATACTTTGAGCTTAAGGAAACCACTTCAGTGACAATTCATGATGTTCATCTGTGACATCCATGGCAATCTATCTACTGTCTAGTAGGAATCTCCTTTGTTGCATTTTTCCATTACTGTGACCATATTCTCTGACTCCTTATAAATATGAAGGCCTATTCAGATTATGGGGTGCAGTCACACAATTAGACACTAGCACTGTTTTCTGTGATTTCCACTGAGTCTTTTAAGGCAAAATAAACAGATTGCATTCTATGACACAGTTGAGAAGGTCAAAACCTATTTCGCCAGATATTGGAATCATTAGAAGTGTGTGCATAGGAACTTTTAGCTCTTATTATCTCCTCTAAGTGAGTGGCTGCCATTAATTTTTAAAGTCAAAGGCTAAACTGAGGGCAACATAAGGTGCAGAGAAAGTCATGTTCCTAAGTGGCCAAGCCGCTCCTCACAGAGACCACATGAGCGGAGAGCAATATCTCTTCTCAGTCTTCTGAAAGGATTTCCAGTGAAAGCATTTCCAGTGAAAGCATCTCTACTATGGTTACAGAAAAGGATACACTACATTTCTGAGGCTTCCTTGCTCAGTCTTGGCTTTGGAAGGAGAGGTGAAGATTTCCTTATCTCCTTCTCAGTTCCTGATTGCCAGAGTCCCTTCCAGGGTACAAATGGGAAAAGACAAAATTGGAAAAGTAAGCCTGGTCCTGCTTCTTGTTCCACCCATTGCAATGGCATCAGTTCCACCCATTGCAATGGCATCAGTGAAGAATGGAAAATAGTAATGGAGTATTGGGGTAGTCAGAATGGGAAATGTACAAAGATTTAGGAGATGAATTGGGATTATTTTGTTTTCTGCATCAAACTGAAGTGGCCTTAAACTAATTATTTTTAATGTCTTTGTGAACAACTCAGACTCCTTACCTCTAATGCTGTTCCTTGGACCTACCCATTAATTATCTATTAAAAGTAATTCCTTCTTTATCTTCCTTTTTATTATTTATATTTAATTTTCCTTGATATTTGGCTTTACATAAATAGCAATATAACTTTTAAAACTTCTTAAACCTGCTGCTAAAGCCACTGATTATTCCATTTTAAAAATCATTGTGAAGTTTCACAACTGTGCCTTTGTTTTTAAATGTTTTCTAACTCACTTTCTCTGCCCCCGAACCTCTTCACCCTACAGCTTTCGCTAAGATTCTGGATCCTGCATATCAAGTGGACAAAGGAGGTAAAGTAAGGTTTGCGGTGGAGCTGGCTGATCCAACAGTTGAGCTCAAGTGGTATAAAAATGGCCAAGAAATACGACCAAGTGGAAAGTAAGTAATTTGGTGTGTGTGTGTTTATGTGTTTATGTATGTGTGCATGCTTCTTTTAGTCCAAGTGTCAAATTCTGTTTCAGAAAATCTCTCAGGAGCTGGTAGGTAGAGCCAAAGGAAAATGATTAGAACCAAAGATATAGGCATATTAAAGATCTTTCTGCAATGCAACTAAGAGCTTTAGCACATGAGTCATGTAAATTACACTTATGGCAGGATAATAGCATCTTTGGGACATTACCTCATTCCTCTTCTGTTGTTCTTCTGGTGGGAGACCATTTAGAAAATGGTTCTTTTAAAAGGAAATCATTAACGACTATTATCCTGCTGTAAGTGCAATTTACTTGCCTTGTGTGATACAGCACTAAGCTTTAGTTAACCTTGCAGAATTTGGGTAGGGAAGAGGGCATATAAAATCTGAGGAACTGCCAAATGGTATCATGGGAAGAAGCTGTGGTCATCTGTGGAGACACAGGAAGCTGGATTTGGCTGCAGACTTGAGGTTACCTACACCTGTCAAAATGTAAGGACTGATTTTTATTCTTTTTTTTATATTTCTAATTAATTCAGGGGCAATAGTTCAGACAAGTGTTATCAGTCATGGCATCAGAACCAAACCGTTGTATTTAGACACCTTTATTGGTTGAATTTTTTTAGATTAATGTCCTGTGTTTCCTTCTGTGAATTCAAGGTGGCATACATTCATCTATTGCTCCACATAGCCACACTGTGAGATAGATCAGACTGAGAGAGCTTGTGACTAGCCCATGTTGACTCACAGTTCAGAGCTGGATAGAATCTGTTGTTTTTGGTTCTGCAGGTTAACCACTACACCATCACACTGCCTTTCTGGCATCTCTGGTATCCATATAGTCATACCTTTGACTGTTTGAATTTGGCAGTGACATTCCCAGTTAATCCTCTGCCATCCCACTTTTTCAGGTGCTCTTAAAAGGTCCCAGTTTCTCTCTCTTCCTCCCACACTCTCCCTTTGTCCTTAGCTTATTTCAATTGCTGCAAACTGAGTTAGAAATGCAAAACTAATTTGTACTCAGCAGTAGGGAGGGGAAAAAAGAGAGCAGAATCTTGACCTTGCCAGTAGTCTCAGGCAAAGAAACTGCTTTAGCTTCTCCTAGTTTGTACATTATTCATCATTAATAATTTTTACCATCTTGATGACACTCAGATGTTGCTTGGCCACACATGTCCCAGTTTTCCTTGATGAAATGTTGGAGGTTATAAAAGCAGTTAACAATAACAATGTATGCTAGTGAGAAAAAACATTATGTGTGTCCTGTATACACACAAATAATAATAATAATAATAATAATAATAATAATAATAATAATAATAATAATAATAATAATAAAAAGTAGTAATATCCCACCTCTCCCAGTGAATAACCCTCTACTGAGGGCATCAGATTCTGTTTGACCTTGGAAGTTAAGCAGAGTCAGCCCCATTAGTACATGGATGAGGAAATGCCAAGGAATACCAGAGTTGTAGGCTATATGTCAGAGGAAAGCAATCACAAAACCACCTCTGAGTAGTCCTTGCCTATGAAATTCATGGGGTTGCCATAAGTCAAGACACACACATTCATACACTGGCTCTGATAGTTGAGGACAGATGATATTCTAGGAGCCTTATCAGGAATATGGCTTGGGTCTGTGACCACTGGCTCCTTTACCAAGCCTCATGTATGTATGTATGTATGTATGTATGTATGTGTATATATATATATATATATTCTCTCAAGAACCCAGCTGAATTGAATGCACCACCTTGTGTCTTTCAGGCTGTTGAGCAGCTGTTAGATGCTAATGAGCTTTGGTCATTACTGACCTGAAACAAATGTGAACCAGTGACCTCAAGGTGAAAGGCACCATATCCCATTACCTATCCCTTGAGCCAACTGGCCTACCAGTAATGTTGGCTCCTTTACCCCAGCTATTATTGTACTTTTAAAAAAATGTCAAGAGTGCTGGAATGAAACCTAGGCTCTCGTTACAAGTTATTTCTATCTTCACTGATCTAGAGTTTCAGAGTTTGTTCTATTCAGATCTCCTGAAGTTTACATTTGCAATGCATGTGCCCCCTACCACGCAAAGAAATGATGTATTCTGGCAGTTTTAAGGCATTTAATGTCATGTCCAGTTTGCTATTAAAATTGCCAGAATATATTATTTAGGAGGAGAGGAAAAGTTTAAATTTCCACTGCCTACCTCTCCAATCCTACATCTACTAGTATTTGCATTTTTAAAAAAATCTGCTGTTAAATGCAAGAGCATAGTTAGTGTTTTTAAGACTTCTTGCTACATAGAATGTTTCTTTGCAGTATACTGGCTATTCATGTGCTTGTAATCTCAGTTTATTAACTTGTCATTTTCCAACAGATACATTTTTGAGCACAAAGGCAATGAAAGAATCTTATTTATCAACAACTGCATGCTGACAGATGATGCCCGTTATCATGTCACTGCTGGGAATGAGAAATGTTCTACAGAACTATTTGTAAGAGGTAAACAATATTGGTGTTTTGATTTCAGTGCTTCCATTGGTTTCTCTGTTAACGTTGTATGAATTTGGTGATAACCATTATGTAATATTTAATTACTGTAGGGCCTTTCTTGAGAGCCAGCCTGGTATGTCATTTTGAGCATTTGACTACAATACTGGAGACCAGAATTCAATTCCCTGCTCAGCCATCGAAATCTACTGGGTGACCTTGGATAAGTTGCACAGGGTTTTCTTGGCAAGATTGATTTCAGTGGGGAGGCATACTTGCCATTGTCTTCCTCTGAGGCTAAGAAAGTATGACTTGCCCAACGTCACCAGTGGTTTTCTATGATCCAGCAAGATTTGAGCTGTGGTCTCCCGGGGTCCTAGTCCAACATGCAAACTACCGTATATATTGTGTGTAAGTTGACCTTATGTATAACTCAAGGGCAGGTTTGGGGGCCAAAATTATGGATTTGGATAAGTTGAGGGTCATTCCACAGAGAAAAGAAAGTGCCACCACCGACTCAGGGGGCTAGGCACCCTGGCTGGTACCACAGTTTTCCTGCGCAGGCATTCAAAAAGGACTTTTGCCACTCTAGTCAGAGAAGGGGATATTTCCTTTATATATATATATATATATATATATATATATATATATATAAGTTACAGTGCAGTATTAACTCTTACCAAAAAAAGGAGCCATCCCCTTCTCTTAGTAGAGTGGCAAAAGGCAAGAGCTTAGTCCATTCCAGAAGAACCTAGAAAAAGCACTTACTCTACTGTCTTAGTGCTGCTTTGACAGGAAGTGCCATTTTCCCACCCAGGCTTCCAGAAAGTGCCACATCATTGAGAGCAGACTTGAGAGTATTGTTGCTTCTTTTAGGTTCTCCCCAGATGGACTAAGCTCTTGCCTTTCACCACTTTACTTAGGCCATTTCCGCACTACACTCTGATAGTGTGATTATTCCACTTCCAACATCCTATGGAATCCTAGGGTTTGCAGACCCCTCCCGAAACTGCAAACCCTAGGATTCCATAGGATGTTGAAAGTGGAATAGTCACACTATCAGAGTGTAGTGCGGAAATGGCCTTAGAGAAGAGGAGGGTTCTCTTTTTTAAAATAGGAAGAAGAGGAAGAAGAAGAAGAAGAGTTAGAATACTTAATGCTGACCCATGGATAAGTCGACCCAGGTTTTGGGGATCAATATTTTTGCATAAATTTTTTAGACTTATACATGAGTATATACAGTTATACATCATGCTGGCTCCTAGGTGCTACTGTAAGGAAAAAAATGAAAGAATTTGGGGGAAAGATGGAGAGGTGGTATCAGTCATTTTGTTGCGTTTTCAGGTGTTTTTGGACTCCCTCAATTTATTTATTTTTTTTAGAAATGTAATGCCATTTCTTCAGCCTAATCAAGTCTTTCATTTAAACAGGAAGTGACCAGGGAATAAAATGGGATCACTTCCTAATATGAACAAACAAACAAAAAAGTCCTCTAGAGGCCTAAGAATGGTGAGGATGTGGATGGAAAAAAACATTAAAACATGGCAAGATGCCTGCTATTAACTGTCCCCCAGGATGCTGTTGACTATTCAATTTTTAAAAAACAACAAACAAGAACACCTAATTCCTCCTTCAGGTCCTAGGTCTAATTCAACTCCCCAACTCTGGCAGTTTCCACTTTATGGCAACTTGTTCTTAATAACTATTGTGACTTCTCTCCTTAGAGCCTCCAGTAATGGTAACAAAAGGTCTGGAAGATACCAATGGTTATATTGGTGACAGAATTGAATTAAGCGTTGAAGTTTCTGAAGATGATGCAAATGTGAAATGGTATGTCCTTATTTTTGTACCCAGCCCAAAGAAGTTTCACACTCCCTTTAGGTACTTATGCACTAAAAGCAGCAGATCCCGTCTGATCTTGCTCAGCCCTGGTCAATGCTTATGTGGGAGACTGCCACCAAGGACCAGATGCTGTAGACTATATTTCAGAGGAAGGAACTGGCACAACCACCTCTGAATATTTCTTGCCTAAGAAAGCCCTATTAAAGTCATGAGGTCACCATAAGTCAACAGGCAACTTAAAGGTAAAACTAACATTTCCCAGTTCTGCTGAGTGATAGTGGTATAATCTTGGGCAGTGTTTAGGCAGCTACAAACCAGCCTTTAAGCAACAGCAAGCAGAGTAACTGTGAATATTTCAGAATGTTGTAGACCTGTCACAAAAGGATAAGAGCAACCTAATTCTAGCATAGTTTCAGGCCAGATGGGATTAAGTAGTTCAAGATATTCTAAAAGGTATATATGGCAATTGAACCATTTTTTACATAACTAGATGTGAACAGTAGTGCTAACATTCATATCAAATTCTGGAAGCAATCTCTGGCATTAAAGAAATCAGTGTTCCCTTATTCAACAAGGGCTGTAAAATGGGATGCACACAATTTGTGACCATGCTCACGTTGTACACTTAAATATATTTGGAAAAATCGTATTAACGGTTCATGAAGAAAATGTTTAAGAAGTACTACCTTAATACCAGTCATGACTTGAGTATTCAGTTACAACATTGTAATATGACCACTATGTTATGATTTCTCTGTGATTATCCCAAATGTTTGGAAAGTGACTACTGCCTTACTTATCAGTTAGCTAAATACTAGTTTGCTGCCTGGCTAGGGCTGGAAAGTAAATAGTTTGGTTTGTATTTCCCTATGAAAATATATATTTCACATTTCTAAAGACTGGCTAAGGGATAAATTGCATCTTGCCTCAGAAATCCACGCATTTCTGAAGCTGTGATGCGTTTTGGTGAAGAAAAATATGCAGAAATACACATTTTTTTCCAAATGTGCACAAGTAAAACATGTATATTTGAAACACACAAGCACATTTTAGTCAATTGAAAAATGTATATATGTTGCTGCATACCTTTAGGTTGTTTCTGACCTACAGCAACCCTAATGTTGAACCTATCGTTGGGTTTTCTTTTCAAGATTTGTTCAGAGGGGGCTAGCCAGATATGTACACAGATAAAATACACACATATAAAATGTATACATTAGGGGGAAATATGCAGACATTTCAGTGGATATTGAAGGAAGTTGGGTAAAGTTTCACAATCCAAAACAGAACTTTAATGGGATCAGAATGCTGCTGGGATTCTGGGAAATTTAACAAAAATGAGACTGACAGATTTTCACATTCCTGGCTTGACTACCAGATGAACATTGAATAAAAACATTTGTGGGTAGTTGAATGTAGTCAGATGTCTCATAGGATATTTCAACCCAAAGTGAAGATAGAAAGTAAGTACACATATATACAGTAAGGGAGAGGGAGAGAGAGAAGAAGAAGGAAAGAGAGAGAGAGAGAGAGAGATCATTGAAGAAGTAGGCAAAATGGACAATGCAGCTTTATAAAAGGGCTATTATTTACCCAAGGCCCACAAAATAGGGAAGTTTCCCCCCCCACGACATACATACAAATATACCAATATAGGTTTCATGAAATAATGTATCCATGTTGATTTTTGAATGATTAGTTGTTCATTAAGGAGTCAATTTCCCCAGAGATGACTATTATTACTTTTGTTTAATAGGCTAGCGCTGAAAAAGACAAGCTGTGTGGCGGGCATTGGGAGTGATACTGGTTCTTTAAACATTACTAATTCTAGGAAAATACAAAATGGATGCAAATACTATGTAGCCTGGTGTTTATGGCAGAGCTATCACAACTATTGCTACTTTTTAAAAATAAAAAAATCTTTAACCAGGTTTAAAAATGGTGTTGAACTGCCCCTTGATGGGAAATCTCGATACAAAGTGAAGGTTGAAGGTAAAAAACACACTCTGATCATTGAAGAAGCAACCAAAGCCGACAATGCCACTTATTCTGTGATGACAACTGGGGGACAATCAGCTGCCAAATTAAACGTTGACTGTGAGTAAATAATGGCTTTCAAATTGCAGTAGAAACTGCTCATATGATGACTTCTGTAAAGCTTCCAGGATTGTTCATTACACAGATATAGAAAAACAAATGACTTTACCTTCTCACCAGCTGGGAGATATGAATTATATAGTAATTACATTCTAGATGTTAGCCTACATAACCAATATGTTTGCATGACTGTAGTTACTTGATAACTCAGTTGTGGACTGCATTAATAATAGATGCTGGCCACGTTCAAATGTGGTCTGATGGAAGTGCAGAACTTCCATGTACCCCTATTCTCAGCTGGTTTGAGACGGTTTCTCAGCCCTCCACAGCAGGTTTTGAGAATATGCAGAGTACTGGAGAGAACATTACATTCTCCTAGTTTCTTTTTTCCAAAGGAGCAGTTCCTTTAGCAGGATTAGCCAATTGGACCTGGCCTATATATACTCTCTAACTGCATTCATACAATTCATACAGTCATCCTCAGGTAGGGTGAGTAGTTTTCTTAGATGAATCTTAGAACTTCCAGATCTGTGCAATGCCACCTGTAGCCCATATTTATTGCAGCTATGGGGACTGCATGGAACTCTCCCAAAGACTTCTATGCCTGCAAAAGCTGCAGCATCGATATATACAGTAGTTTCTTGTACTCCTGTATATGCCCCAATCCTTCAGGGATGTGCTTCCATTCTTCAGCATGACTGAAATGAGCAACTCATGATAAACCAATGCTATAATTTATCTCATTCCTGAAGTGAGACCGCTGAAGATATTGCATCCATTGGAAGACCAGACTGTGAGACTTGGCAAAGAGCTGTCTTTGAAATGTGAGATCTCTGAGAATGTAGAAGGGAAGTGGTACAAAAATGGGCAGCTGCTACAGCCCAGTGACCGCGTCAAGATTTATCACAAAGGAAGGTAAGCCTGTTGCTTAGGGTGGGGAGAAACAGCGGTTTGATAGAAAATCCATGTAACTGACCAAGAATTCAAGGTTTTATGAAACAGCCCTCCTCCAACACTCATTCTCTACATCATCTTCAGTGCCTCTCCTTAGTAAATGAGTTGGAAATAATTTCCATTATGTCTAGTGGTATCAAATTCTGATTAGACACAATGAACTGCGCTGGAAATTTGTGATATCCACATCCCACACAATGCCAAGGCATTCATTTTAATCTTTTGGCTCCACTTGTGAATAAAGTACATTTAGGTTTTTTGCTATGAAGTGCTTTCCTAAAAAGCAAGGAGGTCAACTGTAAAAAAAAGAAAAAAAAGAACTAAAATAATTGTGCATGGATAGCACAATGTGATTTTATATTTTTAACAAGTCCATTTCAGTTGCTGCTCTTACTTTTGAAAGGGAAGGGAATTCATGATAGATAAAATAAACTGGTAGAGGAACAATCTGCCCACTCTGTGAAATCATGTTTTTCTGTAGATATCTAACTGCATTTCACCATAGTTGGCCCTCCACATTTGTGGGTCTAACATTTCTGGATTTGGTTATTCTCAGATTATTTGCCACCACCTGCCACACCATTTTTAACAGGGACTTACGAGTCTTGCCTTGCACTCGCAATCTCTCTGCAAGCCTTTCAAGACTGAGAGAAACTGAGAAAGGCTGTGAACATGATCTGAGGCTTGTAAGTCCCAAGGGCATCAGCAAAGGCAGCAGCAAGTCTCACCAGCTTCCCACTTTTGCCTTGCAAAGGAGCCTCGCCACCTCCAAGGCAAAACCAGGTGGCTAGTAGGCCCCACCATGGATTCAAATGCATTGTGTACTGTTCATTTGAATCCATGTTGGGTTGAATCAGCAGATCGTACCTTTTTGTGTGTTAAATATGGTTTGGGGGGACTATAGATATTCATAGTTTTGCCACTTTCATGGGGTCCTGTACCCCAACCCCTGTGAATGTGAAGGGGCAGCTGAATTATAATGTTCTCTAGCTAGCACTGAGGAATCTACTTTTAAAAAGTCAAACAGCAGCCACATTTAATTTCCCAAAAGTCAACATGCATATCAAAACAGAGATTTCTGGGGAAAGCATAATGGCTGCTGTTTCAGTTTTTGTACCCCCAAAAGGCAGCTGAAGTGAAATTTCTAATTCCCAGATGCATGAAACATCTAAGAAATGGTCATTGTCGATCCAATATGGCCATAATTGCAGCACACTAATCTTGAGTCATTGTTTGACCTTTTTCTCCAAAAAATGATTGCTTCCCTTGCTGAAAAGTTATTGTGTTTGCATCACTTGGCAAATCTTTTCATTACTAGTTGCTTTCTTATACAAGTAGTTGCTCTTAGCAAACACACTCCTGTCTCATTTGGTTACACCTTCTAAGGTTACCTTCTAAGAGTCTTTTAGAATATGAAGTGAATTGATAGTTAGGAAGACAGTAACTTATAGAAGTAAATGTTTTGCCTACTCCTTGTTTCTCAGTATCAGATCCTTGGAATAAAGGTGAAATCAATTTACCTCAGGTCTTCATAATATAGCTAAGTTTAAAATTAGTTGAAACTGAACAGCACTCTAGAAGTGTTATTTGTAATTGTTTGACCAACTGAACCCAAAGGGTGCTCACCAATGGCTCCTCTTCATGTTGGAAAAAAGTGACAGGTAGGGTGCCACAGGATTCTATCCTGGGCCCAGTGCTATGCAACATCTTTATCAATGATTCACAGAGGGAATAGAGGGCATTCTTATCAGATTTGCAGATGACACCAAATTAGGAGGGGTAGCTAACATCCCAGAGAACAGGATCAGAATTCAAAATGATCTGAACAGATTACGCTGGAATACGCTGCCCGGGAGTGTGATGGAGTCTCCTTCTTTGGAGGTTTTTAAATAGAGGCTAGATGTCCATCTGTTGGTAGTGCTTTGATGCATGGCAGGGGGTTGGACGTGATGGCCCTTGTGGTCTCTTCCAACTCTGTGATTCTATGATTCTAAGTAATAAATGCTGAGTAATGCTCTGAAAAATAATACAGGTAAGCCAGTTTAATATCAGTGCTGTTTGACTCTCCAGGTGCTTTGAACAACAACTCCTGCTGTCTCTTACTGTTGGCATGCTATCAGAGGCTGATGGTAAATGTAGGTTGAATAATCTGAAAGGACAAACATTTCCCAACTCTGTTTTATATATAAAATATCCAAGCTCCCATATTGCCATGTAACAGAAATGTGTTGTCTCCTACCTGTATGTTATGTCTCTGCACAATATTTTTTTTAAATTTCTCCTGTCTTAATTTCCCACAGAATCCATCGGCTAATTATTGATAGCTCACTGGTTGATGATGATGGCGAATACATGTTTGTTCCAGATGCCTATAATGTCAATATCCCCTGCAAAGTGCATATTATAGGTAAATTCCTTGTGCCTGTTTCATTTAACTTGTGGCATGTATTGTTTACTATTCAGAAGGTGGCTTGCATGGATTGCATATATTCTTGTGTGGGAATTGTGTCCATCAGATAAACTAGCAGTGGGACTAGTGCTTTTTTGCATTCCAGTATTGTAGGATTCCAGGAAAGTGGTCAAGTTAAACATAACTGCCTGGGACTCATTATGGTGAGAGGCATTAAAGAGGAATATACACATTAATAAGAGTCAGCATGGTGTAGAGGTTTGAGCATTGGGCTCTGACTTTGGGGACCAGAGTTCTATTCTCTGCTCAGTCATGGAAACCTACTGGGTGACCTTGGGTTGGTCACACACTCTCAGCCCAGAAAACCGTGTGATAGGTTTGCCTTAGGGTTACCATAATATGGAAATGAAGGCACACAACAACAACAATAAATACATATTAATGTCTGGATCTTCTAGTACCTTAAAGACTAGCAATCATTTTTTCACCACAAAAATTATTTGTAGTTTTCACTTAAATTCTTTCTCCCTACGGTTCCATTAGACCCTTTGTTGTTTCCAAAAAGATGTGTCATCATCCACACAATTAGCAATAGCATAAATCTTTGCTTAAGTAAATATCAGCCACATCTCCCCTACAAACCCTTTCCTTCTGCTACATTTCCACTTCAGTGAGGGCTAACATAGAGACTGTTAACTTTTATAGTTTACTAGCATATTTACCCAGCAGCATTGCCTGAGATTTTATTTTCTCATAGGTAATACTTGTTAGAAATATCTTAGGAATCCTGTGTCTCTAATTCCCCAAACTGTCTTGTCCACTGTGTGTAACTTTTCTCCATATTCCCCAATCCAATCTGTTTCCAGAGTTATTAACATACAAAGATTGGTTTCCTGAAGGAATACATTGTCCTTCTCCTTCTTGCTGCTGGGTCTTGTCTTCATAGCAACCGGCCTTTTCTCCGGCTGAGAATTCTAAAGGCCCCTCCCTAAACTGCCAACCCCAGGATTCCATAGAATCTTCACAGGCAGTCAATCCTATGAAGTCTTCTCACCTGACGCAGCCAATCATATGAGGTCTTCACCTGCCTGGCACAGACAAACTCACAAACTTTGACTTATATATTAGATTGGCTACTCTTCTGTACATGGGACTAGCGAATTTAACTGGAGAATTGATACTGTTTTATCATTCTTTTATTGTTTTCTGTGGTTTTAATTCCGTCCACTACTTTGGGAAGGCTTCCCATAAAAGAAAGCTTTAGATACGTCAGTTAGCATGTTTATTGAAATGTTGTTTTTATCATGGAAATTCCTTAGATCCTCCTAAAATCCATCTTGATGGGCTTGGTGAAGGCAACACAGTGACAGTAGTTGCAGGAACCAAGTTACGACTTGAAATCCCTGTCTCTGGCGAGCCTGCTCCAAAGATTATGTGGAGCAAAGGGGACAAGGTACAGCTGTAATTTATACTTGTTATCTCTACTCTGATGTTAGATCTTTAAAAATTAGAGAGATTTTGTTGTTGTTGTTGTTGTTATCTTGTATAATAAAATATGCACATCTGTGATAGAACACAGAGAGATTTGTACTGATTTTGAAGAATGGCTCACCTCCAGGACTTTAAGACTTACAGAAGATACAGGATACCTGGAAATTTGACAGGCATTCTTTCACTTCATCCAAATAATATAAAAATATGTAGAACAGTATAGCACCAAGGACAGAGCCTGTGGCACTCCCTTCAAGACTGCCTTTTGGCTAATGCCTTATTGAGTCCTCATGGAATACTATGCTTGCCTAACCAGCAGTGAATCCATCTAGGAGTATTTGTATTTGTATACTGTATTTGCTGGTGTATAAGGCTCACTTTTCCCCCAAAAAAATACTGTTTGAAAATGGGGTGCATCTTATGTGCCAGCAGATAATATTTACCAGTGTATAAATGGGGTGCTTCTTATACACGGATGTGTCTTATGCTCCAGCAAAGACAGTAATATCACTCAGTCCCAATTCTTGTCAATAAGGATATAATGGAAGACTTTGTCAAATGTTTTGCTGGCATTATGCTTTGGCATTTCCATGCTCTAGTAGCCTGATATTTTAGACAAATCCATGCTGTTTCCTATTCCCAGTAATCAATACAGTGTTTCTGGATGTTCATGGATAAGTGCTGAGTAATTATAGAACTAGGCATTGTGTAGTTTCATTGTTAAATGTTCTGTTGTGTTGTTTAGATTTCATCTAATCTTGTTGTAGCTAACTGTGTAGGTTTTTTTTTTTTAAATTATATGTCCTACTTTGATTTCTTATCTGCCAGTCTCTTGGTGGATTTCAACCCTCTTAATCTTAATAATGATTTCTCCTTCCCTGATTTCATCTTAAAAAAAATTATTGCTAGTGGATCATGGATTCTGCAAGCAGAATACGGGCAGAGACTTATCCAGACAGCAGTTGTTTGGTGATTGACGCAGCTGAAAGAGATGACTCTGGAGTCTACAGGATAATGCTAAAGAATGAGGCTGGGGAAGACACAGCTCATATCAACATCAAAGTGGTTGGTAAGTCATTCTAGTACAAGACATTGCACAATCTGTTATGCTTAGTCTTTCTTCCTTTTTAAATCATTTCTACTGGTCTTTTCAATACATGAAGTACTTCATATTTTTTGCAAAGACCTTGAGTTACCTTAAGGAGTTGAGAGAAGGTGACTTGAGAGACAGCAGTTGAGAAACAGCCCATCAGATGAACTTCATGTAGATTTTCAACCTAATTCTGATATATAAAAATTTAGTTTTAATTCATTGTAGTAGTACCTCATAGCCTGTCTGTTCTATAAGAATGTCAGTGCAACAAATACAGAAATCTAAACAAATATTACTACTTTTTTATTGTAACAGATATTCCTGACCCTCCAGAAGCGCCCAATGTAGTTGATGTAGGAGAAGACTGGTGCATAATGAACTGGGAACCTCCAGCCTATGATGGTGGATCCCCTATTTTAGGTAAGTAGAGCAACCATCCACATCGCTACTTTGATATTTGGTAGAATTCCCACCAAGATTAACAGGGCATCTATTTATTTAGGATACTACATTGAGAGGAAAAAGAAGCAAAGTTCCAGGTGGATGAGGCTAAACTTTGATCTTATTAAAGAAACAACATTTGAGCCCAAAAAGATGATTGAAGGAGTTGCCTACGAAGTCCGTGTGTTTGCTGTTAATGCTATTGGCACTTCCAAACCAAGCATGCCCTCAAAGCCTTTTGTGCCACTGGGTGAGTAGATACATACATATTTTAAAGTAAGCAAACCATTTATTATTTTTTAAAATTTGCAATAGAATATTATAGTATACTGGCTGTTTGTTGCAGGAGATGTTCAAAGATACAAAGTTCAAGAAGAACAGCTATTTTCCAAACTAACATCAAACAACAGAAAGAGATGGGAATAATTACATCTTTCACCTTAGAGATGTAATGTATCCTCTTACACTCTGCAAGTTCCTTATATTCATAAATTTGACTGATTTCAAAATCATCTCTTTCTTCAGCACAATTATACTGATGATATTATATAGACTATTTTTTTTATTTAATATTTATCCCACCTTTTTGAAAAACATGGGCAACAAGTATTATGGAAGTTGTTTAATGAACTAATGTTTAGGGTGGGGAGTTGGTATATTATGTATGCAAACCCAAATGCCATAGACTGCCACATCCCAAGTCCTGTCCAATACCACTTAGATTCAGAATAAAAATGCAAAGAAATTGTTAGTGTGTTAAATGTGTGCTGGCCTTCATGCAATGTCCTTTATATTTGTTAGGACAAAAGTCTTCTCAGTATCTCTTATTCCATTGATATTGCCGTTCCTTCTCCAAAAATTTATTGCCTGGTTATAATTAACTTTTTAGCATTTAATTTGTATTTGTTGGTCTTTTAATTATTTTTTAAAAGACAAAAATACTTTAACGTTCATTAAACTGAATTGCAAAATTACAAATTGGCAATTCATAATTGACATAGCAGAATAATGGTGCAGAAAGATGCAATATTCCTGAGTCAAAGCATCATAAAGCAGCATCAGCATGGGCATTAGTTCATTCTGTATACTCTTTATTGGACAAATATCCTAGAAGATCCCACCAGAAGTTAGCATGTGCACCCCCAGAGAGTATATGCCATTTTCTTTGCAGTTAGCATAAATAATAAATGAGTATCACTGGTCATAAAAATGACCTTCCATAACTCCTATCTGTTAGTTTTTTATCTCTTTGTTAATTTCTCCATGTTAATTTGTCTATTCAGCCATTTGTTGATTGACATTGTTTGAGTGGGCTTCTGAGCTGCCAGCACTTGACCCAAATCTGCTCACCAACAAAAGCAGAGTAAATCTGGATGGTCTTACCTCATGTGTGGAGATAGTAAGCCAGTCCTGGCAGCATTCTTTTGTTGCTGTTGGTTTGTAACTTTACATGCTACCTGGAAGATTCTTTATGTAAATTCCAGAGTGGTGTTAGCAGAATAACTGAATAGGTAAACATGTGTCCATACACGCACATTCTCACCAACAAATCACTTCGAGATCCCAGCTAATAAGCTGTCTGTAAATATTTTAATTAAATAATATAATATAATCCTTATTAAGCACTGATATTTTTAATTATAGCATTTTTTAAAGAAATCAGATTTTTAACATGTCCATTCTCAGGGTTTTCCAAGACAAGAATTGAGTAGGCAAGACTGAGTCTCACCTAGCCAATTGAGCTACCTTGGATTATGTGTTCTTCAGTCTGAGAATACTTGTCAATCTATCAGCAGAAAGGAATAGGTGTGTACAATAGGAATACAGAGTTGTACTTGAAGGTCTGTGAGGCCTCTTCCAACTCTATGATTCTATATCATCAGCTGCCATTGGTGGACGGTATGAAACCTTTGGAGTGGACAGAGGATGGTTGCTGGGAACTTAGATGTCTACTTATGCCTATTCAGCAGAGCAATGCTTTTTGCTACCTGCATTCCACCTGCCAGCTTTGATCTGGAAAGGCTGCGTTCCAGAATGCACTGCCTCTATCTGTTCAAACTTTTTCTGTAAATGATATTTTATGATGTGCATGTTTCTAGCCTTCAACAAGCCATAGGGATTATCAAGGTCAGCCACAGCTTGCTGATTTAGTTGGAGAGGGAGTCTCCCCAAAATTAAGGGGGAGAGGAGGTACCGCCAGCTCAGTCCATCAGATGCCTACTGTCAAAGTCAGTTCCTCTCCCTGCATCTGTTACATATATACCACAACTATTTGTAATGGGCGTGTGCCAAAGGAGCTGTTCATAATCCTATGAGTGGAAGGTATTTGTGTGTATAAAACAATTGTACAAAGAGCAGAAACACAGCAATAGCTTGTAGAAGATTTAAAAGGACTTCAACAAATACACCTGTATTGCTAACACAAATCCTTCCTTTCCTTGTTTTTAGCTGTCACCAGTCCACCCACTTGCCTAGCAGTTGACACCGTAACAGATACTACAGTAACCATGAAGTGGCGGCCACCAGACCAAATTGGAGCTGCAGGTTTAGATGGCTATGTTATAGAGTATTGCTTTGAAGGAAGTAAGTGGCCATGATTTTTTGCTGCTTCAACTTAGGTGAGACACATCCTACTTTTTCTATCTGAGATAGAGGCAAATATGTAATAAATTAGGGCTCTCGAAAGTAAAATTATGAGATTCTGTGCTACTTGACCTCTAAAATGCTGGTCACACTGTTTATAAAAATTCTGGTTTCAGATGGCATTGTAAAGCAAGAGCTCATAATCCTGAAACCTCGAGGAATGCATATTACATTGATACAGAAATATTATGTATAGTTTTAGTGGCAACACTTGTCTTCAGTAATTATCAAAGAAGAAACTAGGATTACTTATCCTATTAATTAATTATGCATTTATGTGAAGCCCGATGTATTAAGTGTTATTATTCATATATTAATTCCTTATGTGGTGAAGTCAACACAACTTCCAGAGTGAACATTTTAGTACCGATGAATCAAACTGGTCTTACGAATATTTCATACTCAGTCAACAGCTTGCCTTGGTACTTCTTCAGCAATTATGGTCTGTACAAACAATGAAGCATTTGCAAGGCCAGTTTAACATCTCAGAAACTTTTGAAAACATTTTTGATCTGTTAAAATTGTTTGAGTGGTAATTATGTGATAAAAACCAGTATAAAGTAAAGTTGAAAATATTTATCTGGTGTAGGGTTAGTGAGAGTTCATCAGAATTTATGTATAGTTCTTAAGGCCAGGAGCCTATAGGTGACCCACACTGGTACCCTCTTGTTACACCAGTCTGTGCACTTCTCTAGTTGTTGCAGAAGGGGGAAGTCAGAAGGAGGTTGCAGAAGGAAGTAGGTAGACACACACTCCAGTCTGCAGCTTCCGCTTCACTACTGCTGGCTAGATTTGGCAGCCATAAAAAAGGAACAGCCATTACTCTCTGTGACTGCAGTAGCAGTTTTTTCCTGGCTGTTCAACTGTAGCTTACAGGTGCCCAGAAACCTGTTCCCTGCCTAGCCACTCAGGTGGTTGCCCCGTCACCACCATGCATTGTGCAGCTGGTGTCAGCAAAAGCCCAGAAAAAAATCTATGCTCTCTCACAGTAATGCTGTTAGATCTCAACTTCTGATTACAATCCTGCAAACACATATCTGGAAGTCATTCTCGCTGAACGCTGTGTGACTTACTACTGAGTACATATGCATAGAATCATTCCGCATGCATCTACAAAGTCTTTCCTTGTTCATATGAGGGCTTCTCTAGCAGATAAAACATTGGAATGATCCTTCAGCAAGTTAATTGCCCTCCCAGCCTTCAGTACATTGTATGATTTAAGGTGAGTGAAATTTCTCCTCAGTTCAGTTTTTCATTCTGTCAGGCAAGCCAAACTGTTGGCAGAGCCAAACTATATCTGCTTTCCTGCATAGCCAGGCTGTGTGTGAACTAGCACACTTCTTTAGCTGTGTATGAACTGGGCCACCTTTCTGCTCAAAACCAACCATATATTATAACAAATTTTCAGTTTCAGGCAAGAAGATCAGGTTCCAGAACCTCAGTTGCCCCCATGCACCTTCTTGCAACTAGAAATATCCACTGATCTGAGGCAAAGAACAGTGGATGTTGGTGTCACATAGGACTGGTGAGAAAATCAGACATTGAGTGGAGTACAAAATCCAGTTCACATGAGGAAAGGATATTTTCTCTATTTTGTAATATCTAAAGAAGTACCTTAAAAAATCTTCAAAAATAGAAGGGCAATGTTGTGTGCCATAAGTTTAATCTTGCCTGCGTTACTGGAATAGTACACATAGTTCACATTTCCTGAAGAACTGGCAGGTGGTTTGAGAAGTACAGTGGTCCCTCTACTTTCACAAGGGTTTACAAGAACCCCTGTGAAATTTTTTTAAAAAACCCCACACAAATAACTCCCTCCACCTGAGTGAGAAGTCCTCCTCCAGTTCTCTTCCAGGGCTCCTCTGTCCAATGCCCTTGCCTTTTGCCTGGGCACATGTGCCTTCCTTTTCCATGTCTGGGCAAAAGGCAAGCAAATGGGAGGGGGGGCTGTGCTCAGAGAAAGTGTACATGTGCCTTCCACCCATTCTCCCCCTCCCATTCCCTTGCCTTTGTCTAGATGTGCTGCCTTTCTTCTCTGCACCTGGCAAAAGGCAAGGGAAGGGCAGAGGGAGAATGGGGGAAGGCAAGCAAGCACCTTGTGAATAATCAAATTCAGAAAGGTCAAACCTATGAATGTGGAGGGAGGACTGTATCTCTATTCCAGAGGAAGTTAGTGGAACACACTATGGGCTACAAAGGGATGGCAGGCACAGCTGGGGGAAGGTTTATGATCACCTGTTTCTGCTTTCCTTCCCCTCATCAATGATCCCATCTTTTCATTTTTCAAACAGCAGCACATATGAACCTGCTATGGATAAGATTTTACTTTATCTACTGGGCTTTAAACTCCAATTACCAGTCATGTGGGACAATTCCAAGTTTTATTTTCCTTGTTGGATAACAAAGAAATATTCCTTTTTTAAAAAATAAACAAGTGGGCAGATTAAATTTTCAGCAGGCTGACTAGATGTTTCCAGAAATAGGAAAGAGCAGGAAAGGTCATATAGGAAAAAATGAGGAACAAAACATCCATGGGGTGCCAGAAAAAATGTATGTATTCTTGAAGTTCACCCAATGCATTTTGAACACTTTGCTTTTTGTGTGTTCCTGGATAGTTGGCTCATACTGCAATGAGGGAAATGCACAAATAAATCAGTTATTTGTGGAAGGGTTTCAGCTTGCTGGAAAAGTGAACAGGCTCAGCTCTACTATGTAGGGTGGCTTTGAGCCACAATGATCAAAGGTATACTTGAAAGACAAGGTTTTTCTTTTGGTAAATCAATTCGGATTTATAGGGAGTGGACGTGGGTAGGAATAAATCCTGATATTTTGGTTGAGGTCCTTCATCAAAAGCTGAATTTGGGCATAGTAAATTAATATTGTAAAACTCCTGAAGTTTGTTAATGTTATGGTTCATAGCATCCATTAGAAATGTAGGTCATGAAAGGCAGTCATCGGTCATCATCTCAAGATGTATAAGGAGGAGTATTCATAGGATTATTTCCACACTACTGAAAAGAAAAAGACAGTTTGCAGTAATACCAACACATCCACCAGGGCCAAGAACCATTTTATTTCATTCACTGATGTTGACAGCAGATCTAGGAGGAGACAGTTCTTCACCACCACCCACAGCCCCCTACACACACCTTCAGTATTTGTTCTATATGGTTTGAAAACCCTCCAAAGCAGAATTTTGGGTGGTGTAGAAGGCTGGGGAGGGGCATATAGGAAAAAGAGAATATTTCATTACAGCACAGGCAAGCAATGCCTGAGTATAGAAATCATCTCTTTCCAGATCTCCTGAACGAGTCCGTGCCTCAGCAGATATACCACGTTGGATTCTGGCCCATAAAAAGATAGTCAGGATTTTGTGAATTAGTTGCCAGTTAATTATCAAGGAACAACTCCAGTAAAAATGCTATGTAACTAAGGAGAATGATGAATGCATGGTACATGGTAAATCTAGCATTGACTGGGAGAAAAGTCTTTCAAGAAACACTTCAGGGTTTATCAGGTCTAACTTCTTGTGTACTTGTTGAACAGAGCAAATCCTTTACTTTTTTCTTTCAGATAGGCTTAAAAGCATTAAGAAGATATGTCAAAATGACAGCTGTGTCTGCCATTTTGGTATTACCCACCTCAGATAAAATACAATAGCGATGTATTTTATAAACAATATTGTGTGCTCTCTGTGTATTCTACTTATGCTTTGCATATCTAGATATATACCTATATGTATGTATATATGCAATTATTGTGATTCATGTGTATTGTAACTCTTTGGGACATTTCTAGAAAATACCAAAAAAAAAAAAAACCCACAAAAAAAACCTTGGTGCTTACTGCTGTATCTCTTGCTGTGCCTTATCTCTTTTCTTTATTCTTTCAACTCCTGAATTTCTCTGTTCTTCATCTTTTTTTCCAGTATTTTTCCTTCAACTAATTTTTCTACAAAGTTTAATGTTTCACCTGGATCTCCAGGTATCCTTTCTTTGACTGTCAATCTTTCGGCTGTCACTCTTTTAGCTCTACCTTTCTACTCTTCTGCCTACTTATTCTATCAGTCGTTCTCTCTTTCTCTATTATATCTGTCATTTGTCTATTGCCCTTGAATTGGGTATTAGTAGGGCTGCTTTATTCATAGTCAATTTTCTACACACACACACAAAAATCTACAAAGTAACAATGGGGGAAAGGACAAATACCATGGCTCCTTAAAGTTAATAAAAGAGATCCTCAGTGGTCAGTTGGATCAATATTACTTTCCTATAGACATACCTGTTTAAAGCTTCACCTTAGCAAGAAAATCAGATATTTTGATCTCTTATCTCTTTCAGTTCCTGATTCATTCGCAATCAAGAACTGAAAACAAAGGAATAAGCACCTAAATAATTCATAGCTCCCTATTTTCCTGTGCTAGAATAAGAACCATTAGCCTGAACCCAGCATCATGCTAGAACCTGGTGACCAGCACAAAGGAACTCTCTTCCCCTGCCTTCCAAACCACCCAAAATCTGGATCCCCTAATCCTCTGAAGCAAGATTTGGAGCTGCATAAGAAGGCTGCAGTGAAGAGGGAAGACTCACTCCAGTTCTGCTAAGGAAAGCAGTTCCCATAGTGTGTCTATCTTGTTGGCTCTTGGTCCATCTAAATACAAAATAAATAAGGTTCTCTCTCCTCCCCACCCTCCACATGCATGCACCCTCATGCACACACATACCTATTTCTGTAAGGTGTGAATGTGTATATTACACAAGTCTTCAGCTAGCAAAAAAGGGCCATAGTAATAAATAAATCCTGTTACCTGTTTTGTATTTCTTTTTTCTCTGAGACTAACATGACAAAAACATTCTCAATAGTTATGGTGACTCAAATTTTGATCCAAAGCAGTAAGCAAAGGTGAGCCAGCAAGTTGTAGTGGTCTGAATGCCAGACTAGTCTCTGAAAGACCAATGTTCTCATTCCTACTGGGCCATAGAAACCCACTGGGTGACCTTGAACAAGTCACACTCTCTCCACCTCAGAGGAAGACAAAGGTAAATCTCCTCTGAGCACACCTTGCCAAGAAAACCCTTTGATAGGTTTACCTTTAGGTTGCCATATGACAGAAATGATTTGAAGGCTGACAACAAGAAGTAGGAAAAGGCAGAAGAAATAAAATATGGTTTTCTCCCATCAGCAAGATCTAAAAAAAGTTAAAGTGCCTTCAACCAACCTTAGGTTTGTACTTTAAGCCCTTTGTCATTATCAGTATGAATTCTGATTGCAGACCTATGTATTAGTCAGAGGAGATTCAATATCAGTGTTTCAATGGAAGCTGTAGCAGCATAAGACTAACAGCTTCTGAACATGAACTGTACTGATATCATTGCAGCAATATTGCCATTGTCTCAGTACCCCAAGTTCTAATTATCTGTCTCATTGTATGGTCTAGGGCTTTGTTAGTAGCTATCAATAGCCATGCCAGTAGTCTCCAAAACACTTTAGAGCAGTGTAGATCTGTCCACAAACAGTGATTCTTTTTCTTCATCTTTCAATTTTTCCTTTCTTATTCTGGACTTCAATCTTTTCTTCCTTTGAAATCTTCTCTCTTTCTCAATGGGTATCTTTTACCTATCTCCTCTTTTCAAACTCAGTTTCTCTTTCTCTCTCCCTTTCTGGATACTCATATATAACAGTCGAAAAGGCCCTTCTGCCTATGACTGTAAATCCCCATGTGTGCTTTCCAAATTATTTAGGTTCCCAGGCAGCCACTACAGAGGGCAAGGGAAACAGTGGTTCAGAGCAAATTAATAGTGAGGAGGCAGACGGGGGCCAGACGCAGACTGAAGAGAAGACACCCAAACCCTGTGAGTGTTCAGTGCCATCTTTTTCTTTTCTTTCCCCCCTTTTTGTTTTGGTGGTTTCCCTTGTTCTGTGGTTGGATCCTCAATCTAATGGAAACAAAAGAGAAAACCAAGTGAACGATGGTTTATCATTTGTAGGACTCATGCACATGCGTATGTTTGGTATAATTATCTTTCCAATTCCTTCATCTTCCCAAAGCTCCTCTTCAAGGTGCAGTACATATCTCTGTTGTAGTTATACTTACTAATAGGGATTACTAACTACTGACTCATTTATCACCTGTGTGAAAGTGGGTGTCTCTGAATTAATTGTAATGATGGACTCTCATAAGGTATACCGGCAGAACTATTTGATGGTGAATTTCTGGAGGCAACCTATGACTTCGAAGGTAAAGTATGCAATGAAGATATTTGAACATTCTTACCAAGCTAGAGTTTTTTTCCCCCAACTGTTTTTTGGAAGAGCAGTGTCTACTGTATATTCCAGCAAGGATACAAAATAATTTGATTGTCTTGTGAAGAGTTCAGAAAATTAAATCCATATCATTTGTTATGCAGTATATTATTATGTATATAATATGGAAAAAATTATTTGTTAAGTTCTTTAGAGCTATTGCTTTGTTTATTTTTTATAACAACCTTCTGAAGCAGGTTATCATCATTTCACAAACTGGAAACCAGCACTAGGAAAGAGTTGCTTCTTTTTGGCTGAATAAAGTTTTAACTGAGGTTGTGTATGTACTCAGATTCAGTGCTCCACCTAGAGAAGCAAATAAGCACTCTGTTTCATGAATAACCAGTATTAAGACAGAGATGTGGCTATTTTCATTTGCTAACCATTCAGTATTCACACAGCGTATACAATTATGCATTGTTCTGTCTGTAAAAATACATTTTTGTCACATCAAGACATTTTTGTCACATCAAGACAAGTTCATTACTGTGAGATGTTTTAGTACCCCAGCTATGGCTTTGTTGCTGTTTTTGTGGGGGGAAAAACGTTTTAATATGTGTAAAACAGTATGTGCAAACAAAATTTTCATTAAAAGCACAAAAAGCAAATTTTAAAAGTGGACTCTCATGACCTTGTCCAGTTGCAGAAAACTTTTCAAGTATTTTATTCTTAAGATCAAAAAGGAAATATGCAGATTTACATCCCTAGTAGTCAGTGATTTACATTTGAACCTGTTTGATATTTCTGTATTTGTTTTTAGAGAATATGTATGATTAAAAGTTAGGTATTTTTCTCCAACCATTTGGCAGAAATACATGCTATATTAAATACATTCCATACAGATAAAGATCACCCTTTATAAAATAAGTGTGGCTAGCCCTAATCCAGATCTGTAGCAGCACACTCAGGTTGGGAAGGTTTAAAGCTTCCTCTCTGTCTGCTTTTTGTCAGAAAAGAAAAGAAAAAAATGGTGTGGGGTAGAGAACCATATAGTTTGTTTATAGTTTATTTATTTAAATATTTATATCTCAAACTTTAGCATGGAATTTCAGTGTAGTATACAGGGGGGAAATAAACTATTTAAAACAATTCCTGATTAAAATAATAAAACAGCTTAAACAGGAATAAAAACATTTTAAACATGACAGCAAATTAAAAGGAAAGTGTTAAAGGAAATAAGAAATGAGAATATTCCTACAAACCAGTCCTCAGACAGAAAAGATAAAAATAAGAAATACAGACTGATCTTTGAAATTTCACTATGGTATTATGACTTGTTCAGAATAAAGTTACAAAAGAAAAATAACAGAAAACAAGGGAGAAGAAAATAAAGAGTACAATCCATTCAATTTCATTAGTACCATTCAGTTCTAATATGCATAATAATTAAAAAAAACCATGTGCCCAGTGACAAGAGGACCTTATTTGATATCAAAATATCAAACTATGGATAGTAGAACTTTCTGTCTATAGCCCATGGACTTTTCCTTGGTTGTGGTACTTTACCATCTTTTCTGATATTAAAACTACCCGGTTCTCAGACCGTTCTTGCTTGTGAGGCTTAGAATATATATACACACACAGTTACAGCAGTTTCATACCATTTTGATTCTCTTAATTCCATTCTATAGAATCCTGGGATCTGTAGTTTAGTGAGGTTCACTAAAGTGCTCAAGGCTCCCTGGTGTTTTTTCTGTTAAGGGTTTTCATGCTTGTAACTCCAATGTACTTTAGTTAGAGAGAGTAAGAGAGACTGCATGACATTTACATGATTTTTAAGTGGAAACTATTGTTATATTATTGTTTTACCATTTATATTCTTGGGAGGTTTGGCACCAGACGTTAACAGCAAATAGCTATAAATAAGCCATCTTGCTTGCAGAAATCAGTACTATTCTTTCATTATGCACAGAACCAAATTAAAAATAATGTGGTGAGAAAGATCAAACTCTGTGCTCCATCAGTTATGTAAATAGACAGGTTATGCAAATGATTAGCATAAATCAATTGGATGCACATGATATCTTCAGATTTTAGTTTATATGTGAGTTTAGGATAGTACAATCTGCTTTGTTTTATGGAGCAGAAAAGGATTTCTCAGTGGGATGGTCCATGTACCATCCATGCATAGGTTTTATAAGAATTTGCACTTGGATTAGATTAGATCAGATCAGATTACCAACTGATTAGAATTTGCTTAGCAATTTTCAAAGGTTGAATATTGTTTGGTGAATTGTGCTGTGGCAGTGAGATATGGATTTATGTTGGGACATGGAAAATGAGAGCCAAAGTGGCATAGTGGTTTAAGCATTGGAGTACGACTCTGGAGACCAGCCGTGGGTGACCTCGGACAAATCATATACTCCCAGCCTCAGAGGAAGGTAAAAGCAAACCCCTTCCAAACAAGAAAACCTCATGATAAGGTCACCTATCACAGGGTTGGAAATGATTTGAAGGCACACAACCACAACAACACAACAGCAAATAGGGAATGTATATGTGAACATGACTGAAGTTCTTAAAAACTGGGCAGAGATCCCATGCAAGATGTAGCAGCATTGGTACCTGAACAGCAGAGCTGTTTGTGTGAGGGTTTGTGAGACAGAGTGGGAGAAGGGAGTGCGTGCACATTCCTTGAACATTATGCAACCATAAAAAGCTATATACCAGATATCAGATTCCATCTAGAATTCCATTACTGCAACAGATAATTCTTGTGTTGTTTACATGATAGTCTTCCCTTTAAAGATTACACAGGGTTATAATTCTAATTACTTTTCCCTGCTGTATGAGGTTTTATTTTTTAAAATAACAGTATATATTAGTGTTCTTCAGATGTTTACAATGAGTGTTTTAATATTTATTTTTATTTAATTTTAGAAAAATTAATACAAAAGTACAGTAAATACAGAAAATGACACCTAAAGTCAATACATCTTAAATCAGTTGCAAGTTAGGTGGAATAATACGCATGACTTGTTTATCAGTAATGTTTAGGTACCATAGAGGGGAACAGTAACACAACTTTTTCCAGAATTTAAGATGTTTATTTTGGTGAAGTGGGGGAGAGATTTCTCTGCTGATATGTACAATATATGTGTGCCAGCTTTCTACAAAAAGGGTAACTTTTTTCCCCAAAACTGAAGAACTTCGACACCATGGGTTAACTTCGTTGCCAGGGCAAGCTCCTACAATTTGTTTACCCATTTCTGTAATGATCAATATGAAGCAAGCTTCCAGCTAGTGGCTATTTCTCAGCCTGGCAGTGAAGGCAGTAAAATTACGAGGTTTTTCTTGTTCAAATGTTTATAATTACCTTTAAAAAGAAATAGTAGAGACAGCATTCTAAGAATCTGTTTCGTTATCAGAGGGATTGTTAAGAAAGACGATGAACTCTCCGAATATTGCTACACCGGCAACTGGAGCCACATATAGCTATGAAAGGGATATAGCTATGAAAGGGATGAGGGTAATGCTCCCAATAACAGTTAAGCTTCCTTTCCATGAAATTTTTCTTCAATCTCTAAATCTCTAGCATTGTAGTAACTTAGAACTTCAGCTGAGCACTTAGAAATATAGTTTAGGAGTCCAAAGAAAAGAGGCGGGAAGAATGACCAAGGAACTGCAAATACAGAAAATATAAGAGTTCTAGGTGTTAATGATTATCAAAATCTCACTCTCTAGATTGCTAGAAATTTGAGAACTGAAGGAAAATTTCATTAGGGTGCAGAATTTTTATTTGGAGGGCAATGCCCTCAATTCACCCCCACCCCCACTCATAGCTACACTTCTATATATGTGTATAGCAGAATCCTTTTGCTCCAAAGTTCATCCAAAATGAGGGGGGAGGAATGGGTCTTTAAGCTGAGTGCACTTTTTGTCCTTGGAAATTGACTAACATTTGCATCTTGCAAGCTATGAACTAGTAATTTGACTGTAAAGCTGGGAAAATACCTTAAAGGAAAGAAATCCATTCCACTTGCTACCCTTTTAAAAAGTGGTTTTCTTATATGAAACTGCATTTCATATCAAATGCATAATTCTTGATGTTTGCCCTTTTCCCCTTTTGCTTTTATTTCACTGAAGCGGAAGAATGGATTGTGGCCAATCCAGAGCTCACAGACAAAACCAAGTTCACCATCACTGGTCTGCCAACTGGAGCAAAAATCTTTGTCCAGTAAAAGCTGTGAATGCTGCTGGTCCCAGTGAACCTCGGTTGCATCCACAGCCCATTTTAGTCAAGGAAGTAATTGGTAAGAAAGACTCACCATTTATACCTTTGACTTCTGTGAGCATGCACAGAATTTACCATACCTGATATTTCTTTCACTACTACATACATTTTGTAGACTATGTGTGATTTCTTTTCTTATATATGCATGTCCAGGGATTCCTTCTCACCATTTTAAACAGTCCAGTGTACAGATAGAAAGAATATTTGAAAATATTCCCCCCCTGAAAAGGTAAAAAAGACCAGTTTCTTGAGTGTCAGGAATCCCTGACAAAGAGAATCCTGGACTGATGAGAGTCTTCGCACTTCTGGAATTATTCTGCACAAAATTTGCAGGTACTTTTTCTGTTCAAAATACAGTGTTTTCCACACAAAAAGTAGTATTTCTGTATAGAAATATTTTCAGTGTGAAAATACCATTTTCTGTGTAAGCACAAACACATGTACACACAAATGCAAACCTTGCACTGAATAAATCCAGAACTGCAAATAGTCTTTGAAAACTGTGCAGCTTTCAAAGAGCTTCTCAGAGCAGGAAGGAAATTGCTAAAATTACTCATTGCTTCCTTCAAGAACAAAAGTAGTGAAGAGTTACAACCCTAGTTCACTGAAAGTGTCTTTGCTCCCTGTCTAGTTAATGATTTGTAGCTTGGAGGAGATGATTGCAACTCTGCAGACAATCATTTGATATGTTTGTAATGTGGAGAAGACTTTAAAAAGAAAAGCAAGCATTGAGAACACTTTGCCTTCTAGGTGGTTTCAGCGTTAGGTCCCTGAAGCCCCAGAGAGCATAGACAATGATAATGAGTCATGGGAGTTGTAGTCAGAAATATGGAATGTCAGGGGTTCTTAATTTCTGTTTTAAAGAAATGTTTGCTTTGGGCAAGGAATCTGTCTACACAAGCTGGTGGAAGGAGAAACTCAGTGCCAGTTTTACCCTCTGACCTCCTAATTTGGTCATAGGATAAGACATGGCAGTGAAACAGTTGTGGTATCACCCCATGAGGAGGGTAGAACTGTGGACCCTGGTTTTTGTATACATGTAGGTATCAGAATGAAATGAAAATATGCACAGTTTTGAATTTTTCAGATTTAGAATTCAGTACTTCAAACATTTAGAGTTTTTGAACTTCAACTTTGAATATACTTAGAAATTTTAAAGGGCCAGTTCAGACAAAACAATTTCAGTGTAACAGATTTTGATTTATTAAGCCGAGAATGAGCACTTGGCCTGTGCCCATGGATGCCCAGCTTCCTTGGGTTTCAGCTTCAACACTTCAATGGCAATTTGTTACAACTACCATTATCCTTAAAGACAGATTAGGAAATAATGGTTATATGTCAGTTTATTGACCAACATATGAAACCAGGATCTAGTCTTGTTAATCAGAGGTAAAAACAATGAATTCTTTTTTCATTTTTGATTAAGAACCTCCAAAGATTCGTCTCCCAAGACATTTAAAGCAAACCTACGTTCGAAGGGTCGGAGAAGCTGTGAATCTTGTTATTCCCTTCCAGGTAGAGAAAAACACATATCTTATAGTATGTAAGAGTAATACTAACTGAAAGAAATGTAAAGATAGCATGATATTCTCTAAACCATGATATTTCTAAATTATAGCAAATACTATGGGATTTTTCTGGAATGTGGCTGTGTTAAATATGGGGATTGTCACACTAGTCTACGAGGACAGGCATGCTAGGCGTTCCAAGAATTAGTGACCCAGTAACCTTGATCCTAAGCAAATTAGTCAGATAGGACCTCATTGAAATCAAAGGGGTTTACATGAGTAATAATTAATGTTTACATTGATTTGAGCAGGGACTAAATATAACCACAGCTGTAATCCTTACTCTACTTGCTTTGGAGTAAGGCTCATTATACCCTGTCCAATAAGTCAGGCTGAGAGTTAGTCATTTTAACTGCACAGAAGAGTTGCAATATGTTTGAATTTGTTCCATTTGCATCCAGTAATTTAGGAAAACAGCTCATTCACTTCAATCTGCAGTTCTTGCCTCTGCTACTTTGCTTATCTTTAAAGTTCATCTTAAAATTCAAGATAATGATTTCTCCATGGGCGTGTTTTCTTTTTCCCTACAGGGTAGACCAAGACCTAAGGTATCTTGGAAGAAAAATGGTGCCCATGTGGACAAGAACCAAATTAACATCCGCAACAGTGAAAATGACACCATCATCTTTATCCGAAAAGCAGAGAGAATCCACTCTGGGAAATACGACCTGAAAGTCAAAGTAGACAACTTGGTGGACAGAGCTACAATAGAAATTCAGATAGTTGGTATGTCTAAAAAATCAAGAATATAACCTGTTAGCTGTGAAGTTGTGGCAGTTCTTTAGCATGCACAAATGTCCCTAAAACACAGATTTCATGAAGCTAGGAGTAAGGAACCAGAAGAAGGATACTGTGTTTCAGAATTGCTCTGTGATCTGTTTTTGGAGTTCCTCCAACTGCCTACTATTTGCAGTAACCCATAAATGGCTCGTGCTTAGTAGTGGTAGTAGTACTAGTATTTTGTTGATAATATGTGTGATAATACTATGGCATATTTTTTGATATTGTAATAACACTATTCCATCTTCCAAGATCATGGACCACTGAGAAACGCTCAGAGAAATCAAACTAGTTCTGTATTAGCATTCTGTAGTATGTAATTGTGTCTAATGCTTCATACCCTACAACTGTTACAGTTTGTCAGGGAGAGTCCTAATTAATACTCTGTTGTCCTACTTTTTCAATTGTTTAGAAACTGTGCTATTTTCTCTCTTTCTCCCACTTTCCCTCTTTGTTCTCAGATCACTTCAGTTGCTGCAAACTGAGTTCAAAGTACAAATGCAAAGGGACTAATTCAGCAGGGAAAGAGGAGAAGAGAAGGTGGATTACCCATAGATCCAGGCAAAAGCAAACTGCTGTAGCCTCTGCTCATTTGCATGTTCTTCCTCATTAATTTTTGCCATCTTGACTACTTTCAGATACTGCTTGGTCACACTTGCAGCCTGATTTTCATCTATGACATGTTGGAGGGCATGATGTTTTCAACTTTTACATTATCAGTGCCATTATTAGTCTTCCTGCTGTGGTGCTGCAGCAGCTGACTTAGTTCCTTTGTGAATCTTGAAGATTTCCATTATTACAGTGAAGCTAGTGTCTCACAAATATGTCAGTAACCAATTTTAAGAGATTTAGGAGCTGGCTATGTGCTGATATTTCTGAGTTCTAGTCATTCTACAAGAAATATTTGGAGGATTATAGTTTTTCCTTCTTTGCTAAAGATGTTTTAACTCTTGGACTATTTGAAGTGGTATTATCCCTCTTAGGTTTTCTTTTTTATAATAATCTTGAAATATTAAGTTTTCCCGATGCCTTTCTTTTAATTCTCAATGGTTCCATTCTGGCTCTATTTCTGTCTTCTTTCGCAACTTGTGAGTAAAGAGAAGGGACCAACAGATGTATTAATAAATTGGCATAGTAGCCATTTCCAGTTATCAGCACCTACTGTGCATTCGTCATCTCTAGAACCCATGACCACATGGTTTGAGAATATGCTGTCATTGCTTTCTTTGCCAGTGGTCTCTTCTTTCAATGTGGGGAAATGTCCCCATAATTCAACTAGATTCCCCATGTGATCCTTGCAGTATGGATGTTGCCATAGCAGTATGGGATCGATGCTACAGCAATAACAGGTCAGCTTGTTCAGTTCAGAAGAACTAGTGACACAGTTGTGTTTCTGCAACAGGAAATAGCAGGCTGGTCTTCTACATGTTTACATAAAAGTCCTGCTGAGTTCGCCTCCTGGCAGCACACTTCCCAAAGAGCAGGGCTATTTCCCCTGTGATTGCTGCAAATGCCATAAAACAGTGGCAGACACACCAGAGAACTATAAGGAGATTTTAATATCCACCCAGCTTCTCTCTCAGCTGTCCAACTGTTAAATAGCAGGCCAGAAGCCACACATTTAATCTGATTGATGGAGAAGCTTCGCATTAAAAATCAATATTGCCTGGAATTGTACTTCAGCTGGTAGGGGGATGGGAGAAGACTAAATTTGCAGCAGGCTGCTTAACAACAGTTGTGGCAGGAGGAGCAAGGAAGAGCCATCCACAGTCTCACAGTTTTCACTTGCCCTCTTGTTGTGGTTGCTGTTACTGTGTCCTTCCAGTCAGCTCTGACTTACAGAAACCCTATCATGGGTTTTGTTGGCAGGATTTATTTAGAGTAGACTTGTCATTGCTTTCCCCTTTGGCTGAGATGGGATGACATGGCCACCCAGTGGGGCATAGGGATATGAATCCTCATTTCTGAGTCCTGATCCAACACTCAGACCACTATACCATACTGACTCCAAGAAGCCACCAAGAAACAAAATAATTACTTTATTCTGCATTTTTTATTCTTATCTGCAGTGAGCAAGCTGCATTGGAAAGATTTAATCTCATAAATAGATAAAATACATAAACAGCAATTTATTTACATTATACCTGTATGTTGTCATCAAAGAGGCTACTGTAGCATATGATTTAAAGATTGCTTGAGGAATATTCAACAACATGGGTGGAAGTTACAGTGCTGGAAATAATGAATTATAGAAACTGAGCAAAAGCACATGTAAGCATAAAATATAAATATCAATAACAACAACAACAACAACAACAACGATGATGATGATGATGGTACCATTTTATTGTCACAGATCGCCCAGGCCCACCCCAAGTTGTAAACATAGTAGATGTCTGGGGAGAGAATGTTGCTTTGGAATGGAAGCCACCCAAGGATGATGGGAATGCAAACATTACCGGCTATACCATTCAAAAAGCTGACAAAAAGAGTATGGTAGGTAGACTCTGTATGGTTATGATGTTTTTTCTACATTCTAAGTGCATGTAGGTCAAGGCCTGGAGTTTTGAATTAGTTCCTTCCTAATTGATATGATTCAGTTAAAGAACATTTGTGAAACATTTCTATAATAGCCAGGAGTAGTCATCCTAGTTATTATCTAAATATTATCTAAATATTTTGCTATGACTTCATTCTCTATTATATTGTTTGTTGGTACTTTACCCACAATTCAACTTCAGTAATTCAGCAGCCTTACTGATTTGTTAGGACTTGCCAAATGGACAGCCTGCCTCTCTGTCATTTACAGAACAGGAGCCCAACTGGATTTTTTGGTTTCTTATATTAACTTCAGTGTGTATGTTATGTATTTTAATATATATTAGTGGTTAATATTCCTGTGTGTTTATCCTTCATGGTTGGAAATATTGTGAATATTTTGTATACAGTCAGCCCTCCATATCCAGGGTTTCTGCATCCATGAATTCAACCAAACATGGCTCAATAATATTGGGGGGGGGAGTTCTGGATATGGTAGAGATAGAAAAGTTAACTTTTTTACTTAAAAATAAACCAATCCAGAACTTTGAAAGAGAATGGCAAAAAGTTTTGAATTGGATAAAAGAATAAGAAAAGGAAGGAATAAAGAAAGATTGTTGGTAATGTTGGTAATGTAAACTAATGATGTTATAGATCAAGCATAAGTTGTAATGTAACAATGTTAAATGTAATAGTGTAAGATTATTTGTTAAACAGAAATAATGTATGTATGGAATGTAAACACAGACTCAGTTGGAAAAAAGATGCTTGGAAGTGGGGAAGGGTTTCTTTTATTTTCTTTTATTCAAAAATATTATAAAACACACACACACACACACACACACACATATATATATATAAAATATTTGGGGGGGGGAATCCAAATAGCAAACCTTGGTTTTGCTCTGCAGCAAACTCTACAATGATGTGTGGAGATACCTTGCTGTAGCTTCCCACTATTTCACAGATCCTCAAGCTCTCTCTGGCACGTGTTGGACTTGTTCACCATTTTATATAAAGGACACCATTTTACTACACCATTATATAATGGGACTTGAGCATTCATGGATTTTGAGGGGAATCAAACACCAGAAGATACTGAGGGCCCACTGTATATCAAATGTCTTCATTTTTTGAATACCTTCCTGGTTGATTATCCCTAATCTAAAGTGCTTAGGACTACAAATGTTTTGGATTTCAGATTTTTTTTTTCAGATTTTGGAATACTTGCATATATACCATGAAATTATATACCATTTTTTCAATACAGGATCCACTCTTTCATCACTTCTCTTCTAGCCTTCTTTCTGTGGAGGGAGGGACACAAGGAGATTACAGAGGCTCAGTTGGGATAGTACTCTGCTTATAAAGTCTCCTGGGTGGCTTGGCTACCTGCCCCCAGCTTGCTTTGAGCTGTTTACGCATGTGAACACTGCTTGCAAAGCAAGCTGAGCACGGCTGCTTTATCCATTAGGCACTTTAGGTACAGTGCCTAGCACCTATGAAAAAATTAGGGCTTACGATAACAGGATTTTAGGGCCTGTGAAAACATTCCTAGCGATATGTCGAGACAAGGCAGAGTTGAACACATGAGTGGCTAGGGCCTGTGAAAACCTTAATGGAGCCCTGGAGCTGAGACGGAGGGGAAAGGTGTCAAGCCAGCTGAGAGACTCTGCAAACAGCACACGCGCACAGTCCCAAGTGAGCACCCATAATCCCCTGATGTTACCTACAGGAAGAAGACCGGGTTTCATGTTTCAAAGTTTCAGATTTTGGAGTATTTCAGATTTTTGGATAAGAGATACTTAATTTGTAGTTAAAATTTACAGTAATCTCATCACATTTGCTAGAGTTAGGGGCACAGGACCCCCGTGGAGGTGGAAAAAAAACATAAATAACTCTACGCTCTCCCAAACTATATTAACACACAAACATGTATGATTGCCATATTCAACCCACCATGGATTCTTTTGAGGCATCAGGATTCCTTCACAAGGCAGAAGTGGGTGGCTGCTGGGGCTTATGCCACCTCCACTGCTGCCCCAGACCATTTTTAAAAGGGACTTACAAGTCTTGTTCTCAGTCTCATGAAGCTTGCAATCCCTATTAAAAATGGCATAGGGAGGCAGCAGAGGTGACAGCAAATAATCTGTGAGTAATCAAATCCGCAAAAGTGAAACTTGCAAATGAGGTGGAGAAACTATATTTAGAGGGTTGATTTTTATTTTATTTTATTTATTTTTCTCCCTACATATGAACCTTTTCTTCCTTTTTTTGTTTCTTGTGTAAGCCTCCTGATTTCTGGCTGATGTGAGAATTAGCTTCCCTCAGCTACAGTTTTAGAAGACTTATAGGCATTACATTCTACAAAATTTGCTACTGAAATGTATTCCTCTTGGTTAAATATGTTTCTCTTAACAAGTATGTAGACTAAGGGAAATGTTGCAGGCAGTCTGTGTTGACCCAGTAATATTTTCTGAGAGACTTGGGCCCTATGCCAGAAAAAAAAATTGAGAATTCAAATCTGGTGTGACACACATGTATATAGATAGATAAGTTTATATCTTTCATCTTCTGGAGACTTGTTTTTAGGCCAGTTAAACACATTACATCTCAGGTATTCACTTAAAATTATGACATATTGACTGTGTGCAATGCCAGGACTGAAGCTTGTGCAAAATTATTTTCCACATGGCAGAATGTACTAGGGATGGGACAATCCCAGAATTTTCCGAATCTGGATCCGGATCCCTGGAAGGTTCTGAGAATCTGCGAATCTCATGAATCTTGAATCTTTCGAATCCTTTTTTAAAAAAAGGTTTAAAAAGCAAGAGAAAAAAGGATAATCTTGGGCAAGACACACTCTCTCAGCCTTAGCAAAAGCCTAGGCAAAGGCAAACCTCCCTCTGAAGAAATCTGGCCAGGACAATTATCATAGGTTTGCCTCAGGATCTCCTCAGGTTGAAAATGACATGAAGGCCCTTTGCACACAGGTAGGAAAATGTGGATTAATCCCACATTTTCCTGCCTGTGTAAACAGGGCTACATGCTACAGTACAGAGATAATCCAGGTTAAAACTGAATTTTCTTTGCATTGTCCCTTCTGGCATCCTGGGATTTGTAGTTTGATGATGCACCAGCACACTTTGGCAGAGAAGGTTGTGACACCTTGTAAAACTACAAACCCCAGAATTGTGTATGAAAGCGCTTTGCAAGGGACCAATGGAAAGGTATCTTTCGGCTGTCCTTGAAATCTCAAGAAGACTGTACTTTCCAGTCAAGTCTCAAGTCCTGCAACAAGGAAGGCACTTTAAAAAAAAACAAAAAACAGCACCATAAAATTTCTTTAAAAAACAAAAAACACCAAACACCAGCCTCTAGTCCAGTCTCCCTAACCCTAAGTCAAATCTCAAGTCCTGCAACAAGGAAGGTACTTTAAAAAAACAAAAACAAATTCCAGATAGATATACAAGAAATTAGATGTCAGGAGAGATGCCTTAAATTGAGAGGATTACAGGATTCTAATTCTGAAAATTTGTATAGGAAATTGATACCTGTTTTGGCAGAATATATTGAATCACCAGAGGAAAAGATAGATGGGGTAATAGATCAGATATTTAGAACATCATCTAGAACGGTAAGAGAAAGGCAACTACCAAGGGGGGGTGGGGAAGAAAGAAAAAAAACTGATTCAAAGGAATTCTGTAATTGGTGACTCCATTGATCCGTTGTTTTATCTAATTTCCCTTTAATCCTTCCTTAGACAAAAATAGGGTAGATTAATTGTTGATTGGACTACCACTAATCTTAGTTAAAGGTGCTACAATTGCTCCTTTTGTTTCTATATTCAAACATCTTAAGGTACTGTGATGTTTCAAAGAGGCTGAGTAAAAAGGAGGAATAGGAGTGTTGTGGGCAGAAGAACAAAAAGAAGTTTAAAAAAAGGCATGGTAGGGAAGTGTACGAAACATATAGATAAATGCTTTTTCTCCATTGATGGGTAAGAAGTTAATTTAACTATACTGCGTAGGTTATTTCATTTATACCTAGGAAAACTAATCCAAACGATATTAAGTGGAATAGTCAGAAGAGAATATGTTCAATACAGAGTGGAAGACATAATGAATTCAGATTACGTTATAACACTTGTTTATGTTATTCATAGTTTGTGCTTAATATATTGTGTTACATTGTAACTGTTAAAAAACAACAACAACACCAGCCTCTAGTCCAGTCTCAGCTCTGCACCCTACAGTCTGAAGTCCAGTCTCAAGTCCTGCAACAAGGCACTTTAAAAAAAACCCAGCCTTTAGTCCAGTCTCAATTCTCTACCCTGATGTCCAGTCTCAAGTCCTGCAAGGGACTTTCAAGTCAAGTCTCTACTCCAGTCCCAATCCCTACCCTCCAGTCTCAAGTCAAAAGAATAGAGAAGAATAATTATTACCTTGCAGAGGTAGGCAGCCGTGGGCACAGGCATTCAGCCCTAGCAGGCAAGCTCAAGCAGCCCAAGTGGTTGAGCACAAAGCCTGAGCGAGCACAGGCAGCTTCCGGCACATGCATGTGGCTTTATGCCGCGATCTTCGTGTGCCTAGGGGCCCACTGACCAATCAGGCTTTGGGCAGGCCCCAGAGGCACCAGTTTTGCAAAGCAACAAACAAACTTCGTTGGTGGATTCAAAAGATTTTATTCTCCATTGTGGCACTGGGATTCAGATTCCTGAATCTCAAATCCTTGCTCAGGATTTGAGGATTCGGTTGGTCCATCCCTGGTATGTACACACACACACACACACAAACAGTGAGCAAAGCTGGGATACCCTCCGAAATCCCTAGCAAGAATGAAATTCTTAGTTCAAAAAGTAACTTTTTCAAGCTCTGTCTCCCAGTTCAGTTGACAAAACTGGGAAAGGAATTGTTTTTTCATAAATAACCTATGGGCAGCACAAGATGAAACAATCACTTTCCAGTTTTCCTGCTCTATCTTGGTTCCTTGAATGACTACAGTGAATTCTATTTTTTTTTTTTTGCCCTGCCTGTGTTGATCAGCTGATCAGAGGACTTCCAAAGTGTGCTTTGGACTTCACAAACTGCATTCCATAATTTATTGATTTTGAGAAACCACTGGAATTTAATCTAACTTCTGTATGCAGCATGATTAATCTAACCTGGCTAACTAGGTAACTTGAGTGCAGAGCTTTCTGAGAATCAGATGCTTGGGAAGGGTTTTGTGTTCCCCCTCTCCCATCTGTGGCTTTCTTATCTACCCTTTAGCAATCATCAACAAGGTGATCTTTGGCCTCTTCCCCACTGCTGACTTCTCAAAACCCATATTTCATCATAATGCTGTTCCTAGAATAATTCCTCTGGGCAAGTGATGGGAATGTGCCAAGTTACTAAAAGTCTCACTCTCTAGCCAGATTTTACTGCCAAGCAGTTAAACTTTTCAGAGTTATTAACCTTTTAGAACCTGTGGGCAAATTATCAAATGGTGCTGCAATTCTTAAAACATGTAGGCTGGCATTCTGCTCAGTAATTAGAATGTTGTGGGCCCAACATAAGATATTGCAATTGCACTAATTCACTTTAATGGTCATTGCACCATCACAAAACCCTACCTTTTAAGCCAACAGCCAACACAGGAATTTCCAAGGTGCTGGAGAACAGGACAGTGAGTGATAATGTGTCTAGTCTTTTCCTGCTAATAGGGCATGTTACAATGGGCAACTACACCAGGATCCTACAGGATTGCCTGCTGCTATCTGTTTCAGCTTTCCCGGCTACTGGAAAAAGGCTGGGTCTGTCCAAGCTGCAGCACCTCAGGAATTTCTCTGTTTGTGGGGCTGAATGACTTGGGATGGGAGGGATGTAGCTATGGGACATAGCTATGATTCCTGTTGCAGATGCCATAGTTTACCCAAGAATGATTTACTATAATTGAATGCTTCTGAAACTTATCCTGTAACACTGTTGATTTTCTTATATCACTAACCTCTGTTGAAAACTGAATGAATGCATCAAGAAATATACATTCAAAACCTCACCAGGTATGCAGAACTGGTTATGCAGTTTATTTGAATCCTGCCCATTGCTCATAGTTGTTTTCTTATGACTTTGTATTCATTTTACAAAACAAAAGGTGGATGGCTTAAGTCTGCCTAGATGTTAGCCTCATCACCCTGCAAGTCCTAACATATATGGAAGCCAAATGCTTAATACATTCAGCACAAACACTAATTTATGAAACTCTTTCTGTAGGTCGATTCATTTGTTGCCTAATTCTGAATACAGAAAACAGTACTACGTACATGTAGAACTTTGTGGGAACACAAAGAGACTTATAAATTAAGTGAATAGTCCCAGGATTGTCCTGGCCTCTGAGGAGGTGTTGCTACAAGCCCTCAATGGCACCTCCTAACTTCTGTCCAGACTTGTAAAATATTCCCTTCTATTCAGTCCACAAGGCCTCCTTAGAGGCTTGCCTCTTACTTTGCTTTGGGCGGGGGTGAATTCCGTGCGAGGCAAAGACCTTTTTATTCATCTTGTCACATAATTGCTTTTTCTTATGAGTTTTATTCACTGTTTATTCACTGTTTTAATGTTATTGTTTGAGCTTCCTTGAACATATTCATACTGAAGAGCAGTGTACACATTTACTCTATAAGTAGCCATGTTTTAAAGTTATTGTTTTGCATGTTTGAGTCTAAACTTACTGATAAACTTTCTTATTGCTGGTATCATATTGTACCCACCCTAAGGTGAATTCATTGAATCAATGGTACATAAGTTTTCACCTACCAAGTTCCCATTGATTCAGTGGGTCTGCTCTAACAATATGATTCAGTGAGAAAAATGCAGCCTTCCAGATGCTGGGAAGCATTATTCATTATTGATCATGCTAGCTAGGAGTGAATAGAAATGCAAGCCAACAACTGGAGAGCTGCATTTTGCCCAGCCTTGATAACAAGTCCTTGCTCATATGCACTTTTCTAGGAATGAGTCTCATTAAGTCCAGTGGGCTTTTGTTTTTCTGAGTAGATGCTGTCTCCACATTGAGTTAATTAACATGGTCTTGCAACTTGTAGGAATGGTTCACTGTTATTGAACACTACCACCGAACCAGTGCTACCATTACTGAACTTGTCATTGGCAATGAATATTACTTCCGAATCTTTTCTGAAAACATGTGTGGCCTCAGTGAGGATGCAACAAGGACAACAGAGAGTGCTGTGATTGCCAAAGATGGTGAGCTAACCTAACTCTAAAATTCTGATACTGAAATATGCAAAAGGAGGAAAGGTAAAGAAAAGAAAAATTAGAGTTCTTTGGGTAGTGACATTAGGGAAGTAGGAGAAATCCATTCAGTTTATATTGTAGTATGAACCTACATAATTCACACTTCCTGAGCAATTACATGATTGAAGCATAGTTCTCATTAGCTATTTGTACTTTTCTGAATTTTGTGATGCAGTACTCTAGTAAAAAAAGAAAAATGCATATATTAGTGAGAATAACCCAGTGAGAATAATATTATATTAGGAGAAACTGCTTGCAAAAATCTCTTTACTGGGGGAAATGTGTATACTAGGAGAAATCCATATGGAAATATGTACAAATTTTTGTACATAATTAAACCAGAGAAATCACAGATTGGTACAGAAGCAGAACATAATGGAAATAAGACTGGAAATATTAAATATTACAGGAAACCAAAATTGACAAATTTGTCAAATTTATAGCTAACTGACAAATTTGTCAAATTTACAGCTACCCAATCATATCAGTAATAAAGGAGTACTGAAATTATTTGATTGTGCATGCACAAGTTTTGGGAACATAGGAAAGAATATAAGACACTCGGTTCTTTTTTGAAGGGTAATATAAATATACTTGTCTTTGCTTGAGTAGGAAACCCATGCATCTATTAAAGCTGTTTGGATGCTGCTGTATAGCTCAACTCCTATAATTTATGGGAATTGCCTTCAGGATAATGTTGAAATAAAATTTCACCTAGCTCACATGTGTCATGAACTGACTGTGCAGATCTCTACAGTTAGTCATCACCGGTGTGCCCATTATGTGCTGTTTGATTTGCCACAAATTTCACTGTAGGCTTGCTGATAGTTGTGCTCAAAATTAGTTCACCCAAATGGTCCACAACAATTGTATTCAGTTTAGGCAAACTTTTCTTTTAAAAATTCCATCTTTATTTGTGGTCCTATGGCTCAGCTTTGACATCTCCTGCAAGGAGGAAGATGGTTAGAGAAGTGGCTAAAACATTTCCTGTCACTGCATATTATGGCAAAGCCAACTTGTCTACAAAGCCCATAAACTACTTAGCATCCTATTTTGAGAGCTTATAGGATATTTAAGCCAGGCATGAGGGAGATTTTCTTCCAATGTAAGCATTCAGACAGCTAGGACAGTTTTAGCCAATATATCTGTTGGTACTTTTGATACAGAATCTATTGTCTGCAACAGGGGTGTACCTATGGTGGGCAGAGGCAAAATGAAAAATTGTATCCCAATTAAGAATTCTACCTCATCTCATGAAATTTTTCTTGAATCCTCAAATTTCTAGTGTTGTAGTAATTTAAAACTTGAGTTGGGCATTCAGAAATAAAGTTTAGGACTCTAACGAAAACAGGCAAGCAAAGTGACCAGGGGAACGCACTTTTACAACAAATGTAAAAGCTCTAAGTACTTATGATTGCCAATGCCTTATTTTCTGCAATACTTGAAATTTAGGAACTGTAGGAAAATTTCATGAGGGGGGAGACAGAGTTCTTATTTGGGGAGCAATATTCTCATCTCTGCACACCCCCACACACACCATAGCTGTACCCTTGGCCTGCAATCATGTCTCCATACTTTTTATGAAAGTTATTCTGTATGCAGCAAAATAAAGATTGTGAATAATAATTCCAGCAGATTGAGCAAGCTGGAGTGACACTTAAGAAATGCAAATATTAGCCCATCAGAATATTAAGACTAGCTGGCTCATAAACAGTTCCTTCCTGACCCACTGTCAATGGTACAAAGTGGCACTTTCTCACTCTCTCTTTTTTTAACCTCCCTCACTTCTCCATCAGTGGTCAGAAAGAAGAAAAACATGATGGTAGTGTAGAAAGGAGGAATTTTATAATGGACCTAAGAGTGACTGTGTAAGAGTCCTTACCAACATTATTGTATCAGAGGGCAAAGTCTTTTCACAATTCTTCTCAAGGGGCTGCACAAAAGTCCTTTGGATTGTGTTGGGGTTTTACATAAATGTTACAAATTCATTTTTAAAATAAATAAATAAAAGAAATCTGTCAAGTTTTATGGAAGTGAGCATTATGAAAATATTGGCACTTACTACACTCTGCAGAATTAAGATGGTCTAGGACAGCCTGTTTATTTTCCCCAGCTTTGTATCCTCCAGATGTTTTGGACTACAAATTCCAAGATTCATGACTGTTGACCGTGTTGGCTGGGGCTGATGGGAGCTGAAGTGGAGTTTAAAGCATGTGTGAGGCACAAAGTTAGATAAGACTGTTCTAGAACAAAGAGCAACTATTTTTTAAAAGTGTGTGGGAAAGGTGGATTGTCCTCTAAAATAAGAATGATCTTTAGTTTCAGCAAAGAAAGTCTGAGAGTTTCACACCACAGGTACTTAGTGAAAACTGACATCTTTAAGGTTGTAGACAAGATAAGATATGGGATATATGATAGTCATCCCAACATGATCTACTGGTACTACCTAACCTGTTAAAAAAGAAAAACCACAACTGGGAGGACTGAAACTTAACAAAATGCTGTTTTCTAGCAGTTTCTACTTATGCTTTGCAGGTAAAGTCTACAAAAACCCAGTTTATGAGGATTTCAATTTCACCGAGCCGCCACTGTTTACTCAGCCTTTAGTTAACACATATGCTGTTTCGGGTTACAATGCAACTTTGAACTGCAGCGTCAGAGGAAATCCTAAGGTAAAATGGTCATCTGGTTATAATCATGTATAACAGTGCAAGAGCATTTGAACAAACCTGGCCTTTCTCAAATGGGGTAATCTTTGCTTGCAATTGAGGGAAAGAGGACATTTTTTAAAAAAAAGTAGGCTGACTTCTAAGGGAACAGCAATGAATGCTACTCCACTTGCAAAAATGGCAGGAGCCTTGCAGGGCTTACAAAATACCAGTTCATGGAGCTCTTCTTCTCCATATGCCTGCTCTTGCCAGTCAGGCATGGTTGAAACTGCCAAACATGTGCGTCTCTACTACCAGTAGTACAAGAACATCTGCCCTTTATGTAGTACTCAATTTTAGCAGATTTTCCAAGTAAAGCTGATCATTTTTACTCTTCCCCTTTTCTTTTAGACTTTACTGATGAATTAATTTTTAAGGTTCCAAAATTTTGTTTTTTCACATGCTGTACAAGCAGTTAGCAGGTCAAACTTTCCTAGTAATCTTATCAATACTACTAGGCTCCAATAAGAGCCAGCATCATGTGGTGATTTGAATGCTGGACTAGGACTATGGTAGACTAGCTTTTGAATCCCCACTCAGCCATGGAAACCTACTGGGTAACTTTGGGCTAGTCACACTCTTTCAGCCTCAGTGGAAGGCAACGGCAAACCCCTTCTGAACAAATCTTGCCCTAAGACATGCCATGGCAAGTTTGCCTTTGGGTTGCTATAAGTTAGAAATTGACTTGAAGGCACACAAAAACAACAAGGCTCTAACAGATACCTTGCATGTGCCTTCAAGTCACCTGACCACTCATGGCAACCTCACAAATTTCATAGGGTTTTTTAGGAAAAGAATACTTAAGAAGTGGTTTTGTCAGTTCCTTCCTCTGAAATATAGCCTACAGCACCTGGTATTTGTTGTTGGTATCCCATCCAAGTACTAACCAGGTCTTATCCTGCTTAGCTTCCAAGATCAGACAGAATCTGGTGCTTTTAGGAATGTAGGCCCTAAATAACAGATATGTCAGTGAAGAGTTATGTCTCTGGTATCTGTGGGAACATACCTTTGAATTCTCTTACACTTGTAATTTGTGTTGTCCTATTTTATGTTTATTTTGTAATTGTAGAGCCCAGCTTAAGATTGAAATAGATTTTACATATGTAAGAAATATCAAAGATCCAACTTAGCCCTAGGTTGCCTACATTTTGTTTCATACATGTGTGTGTGTGTGTGTGTGTGTGTATTTGTGTTTTTAACCACAGCCCAAGATAACATGGATGAAGAACAAAATAATAATAACGAATGACCCACGGTACAGAATGTTTAGTAATCAGGGTGTTTGTACCTTGGAGATCCGCAAACCCAGCCCTTATGATGGCGGCACGTACACTTGCAGGGCTGTCAACAGTCTTGGTGAGGCAGAAGTTGAATGCAAATTGGAAGTTAAAGGTAAGGTTTTCTCTCCTAGATGAAATAGTTTTGAGGAGAAAAAGAGAGAGAGGAAGATTGGGGGAAGAAGTCTGCTTTGCTTATTTCCTTGGTGTTTGTGAACACAGAGCTATGTTTGGGAGTAGGGTGGAGTGGAGCAGCTGAATAGTAATTGAGTATTATTTAGAGAAAGGATGGTTTATAGCTTGCATGGAAAAAAAGTAGTAAACTGTTTATGAAATATTTATGCTTAACTGAGGTCTATGGAAGATTATATTTCTGAATGCCAAGAATACAGTGCTACAGATATATGGGTTGTATCAAAGCTAAGCTACCTGATATATAGAAGATCTGAGTTAGGATCTCTCTGTGTTTCTATTTTTAACATAGAGGCAATCTGGACAAAGACTGATTTACTTTTAAAGAACAAACAAAGCACTTTCTGCAGCCTACTGATGAGAGAAAGAAGTACATTTAGTGATGTATATTATGAGAATAATTTATAGTATAAAAAGTCAAATACATCATTCATTGTTTGTATAACAAATTCAACTTATCCAGTGTGTGACTAGTATAGTGAATGTACACTTGCTTTGGGACTCTGTGTGTAATATTTCATTTATCTTGTGCAGCCACTTATGCAAATAGAAACGCATCAGGATGAAAAAATATGCATGCACAGATATCGTGCATAAGGCACTTACATTTCCTCCTTGACTTTTCTTGTTATCCATTTCTCTACCCAGAAGAGATGCTGTCATTCCGATCAAATTCAATTTTCCACAGCACATAAGAAATGATTACCTGTTTTTTTTTAAAAAAAGCCCATTTTTGTTCAAGTTTTTAATGTTCAAGTTAGACTAATCAGTCATAGAAGCTGTCAGTCTTACATTGCTTCAAAAATTCAATCTGTCATAGTGTTGTTGACAACCCCAACTAAACTAAAAAATGCCACCATAGAAAACACAACGTTTACACTGACTCATCCTTAAAGATAAAGAATGCTCTAAAAATCTATGTATGTTTAGCTTTTTCATCCTTGTTTAGTCCTTCTTGCACCTTTTTGCATCTCAGTCCACATCATCTAAGAAAGCTAGGAATCTTTGTGTTGAAAACATGAATTTAATTTTTCATCACAGCTGTAAGACAAATTGTTTATCTCTATCCCATGGCAAAGTTATGTCCTCTGATTTCCACTGCCTCTTCCTTTCTTCTCCCCCATCTTGGTATTTCCTACTATTGTGTTTTATAAACTCAAGTTACATGCATCTTACTTAATTTGCTAAATGATGACACATCCTTGAGGAAGTTCAGCAATCTTCCTTCATCCTGAATTGGGTATTTTGGGGTAAGGACAAAAAGGTTTCCCTCAATGAAGACTGAAATCCTATACCCATTTAGTTGGGATAAAGCCCCACTAAACTCAGACTTACTTCTGAGTGGATCCGTATTGGAGGAATATGTTATCAGTCACCTTTCCTAAGAACATCCAGATTTTTACTGAGCTGAAACCAACTGGTTTCACATACACCTTGCAACAAATGGAATGCCCATTTCTGGATATCAATTTATTTGCATTTCAATTGGGCAAATTATTGGATAGGCTCTTGCTCTGCCAACTGAAATTAATCAAAGTAGACCCTGTTAGGAAGCATTGGAGTTTAGGGCCTAGTTTTTCATAAGGTGGAAAAGATTAAGGCCTATGCCATCCTCAGTGCTGTAATCCCAGTCTATATCTTCGTTGCCTCCAAGGTACCATCAACACTTAGGAACATACAAGCCATGAGAATGTATGTATGGATCTGTGGCTTCATATCTACTTTGGCCCCAGAACTAAGAAGTTCAAGTCATGTCCTTTGAAATCAATAGGAACTTAGTAATTGGCTTCCATAGGTTTAAAAAAAATTAAGTTTTGACAAAAAAAAAAAAGAGTCCATTGTCCTTTTTGTCCTGAACTTTCTTTTTATTAGTGAAAATCCAGAGATATTTCAAAGTAACAATCATATGTTGAGTATTAACATAAGAAGAAAATACAAAGAAATATCTGAAAAACATATTTTACCTTTCCTTCTTCCTTCTTATATCACCATGTTTTCTATGTTTTTCAGATCTATGATCCTTAATCTATGTTCCTCTTCTTGTTATTCAATTTCTTTTACTAATTTGATTTCCTAACTATAAATAAAATATTGTATTGAATTTGAATAAATTTAATTCCCTTATATCCTCAATGGAGAAGAAAATGATATTTGTCTCCTTGTACTTACACTTCCCTATAATACCTCTGCTCACTTAGTTCTGCATTTAACAAAGCTATTCCTCCCTTTTTTTTTCTTGCTCCTTTGGATATATTGAAACTTCAGAGTAGCTTGATATCTTAGAAAGTAAAGACCAGAGGAGCAATTGGATTCCTTTAACTAAAGTTAGCGCTGGTAATGAAGTTTGATCAACAATTTAAACAGCAGTTGTTTAATCAACAATTAATCTTCCCCATTTTTGTTGAAGGAATTCTGTAACAGGCAACCATTAATCAGTTATTTTCTCTAGTTTCCTCTTAATCCTACAAGTTAAGAGGTCTTTGTCTTTCATCTCAATGGTTTTTATCAGCCATTGCTCAATCGTGAGAATTTCTGGATCTTTCCAAAGTTTTGCTAGGAGTAGTCTAGCTGCGGTGACTAAGTAAAGGAAAACTCTCCAGTATTTTTTTTGATTAATGATGATTCTAGGTCTTGGAGCATATTTATCAAAAATATTTCTAGTGTGAATGAGATCTGTGTTTTAAAGATTTCTGTTAGTGTTTTATGTATCTGCTCCCAAAATTTTCTAATCTTCTGACAGCTCCACCGCATATGATAAAATGTTCCTATGTTCTCACAACACTTCCAACATTTATTTTGGTGGGTTTTGTACATTTTATCTAATTTTACGGTTGTCATATACCATTTATGAAACATCTTCAAGTAATTCTCTTTGAGATCTTGACCTAAAGTAAATTTATTGGTCATTCTCCGCGATGTTTCCCAGTGGTCCAGCTGGGATTCCCAATGGTCCAGCTGAGTCCATCATCTTTTAAAAGGGGTAGCTAACTGATTATTTTTTCTTACCCCAGCCCTGTTTTCTTGTCAGTGCAGGGCCTTTTGCACCTATATCAGAAGAATGACCATATCACTGCCTTTCTACTATTTTTAATGCTACTGAGTGTATGTATTTTTAATTTCCAGTTCCAGATTTGTTGTACTCCCTATCTGCAAACCATGCATTGGACTAGCATGAGAAATTTTCCTGCTATAAGCAGGGGATGTGTCATCATTCTTCTCATCCATCGTTTGGCCTTGAAGTACATAAGGGATCAAGGGGCAGGCAACTTTTTGAAAAATGATCAAGGCAGTTAAGTGCCTTTAAGTTAAGGCTAGGCCCTCCAAAACTTGTTGGAGTGCAATTTCCATTACCTCTATATTATTATTATTAATTAAAATCCATCTATTTACATTTTTACAATCTTTATGTCTTATTCATTTTTCAATTATATAAAATGCACATAACAATTTACTTATATTCAATCTTACATTTTGCATACATTCCAACACATTATATATCATCTAGGATCTGTTAGATATTTCTGCTCAGCACAGATACCTTTACCGTTTCCAGAATTTCCATTACCTCTAGCTAATATCCAATAGTAAGGAATTCTGGGAGTTGCAGTCAACATCTGGAGAGCTGCATGATTCCTACACCTGTCTTAGGCATAAGAATTCATTAGTTAGAATACCTTGAGAATATTCCGTTGACCAAGGAGTTTTGTATAATTTCCAGAACTTCAGACTTATAAAACCACTTATTCTCAAGGAGTGCTTCAGTCAGCAGAACTATTCCAGATTAAACAACTTGAGAACTGTGACCTAAGACATGTTCCCATCATACTGCTATTGTGTTGTTACTAGTGCCATTCAATTTGCTGAGACCAGAATGTGTTATCTTTCATCAGTAGAAACCTACTAAGTAAATTATAACTGATGTTATGAACTGAAAAGAAAAGTGGGGAAAAGCTCTAACAGTGTTAAACAATTATGCAAAAGAATTTCAAGCAGGAATAAATATTGGTACAAATATTCTAATTCTGCAGTGATATATCATGGAGTAATGACCCCAGGAGAGCCAATCTTCTTGACGGGGCAGAAAAAGGTTTCTAAATTCATATTCCACTGGGCATTACTTTCCATCTCATTCCTTTTATCTTATATAAATTGTGTTTGCATGAAAAGTGTGTATTTCCTATTTATTCTTACATTGTATGTTTGCTCCATGGCATACCTGCTATGGCATGAGCAAAGAAGGCCAAATTAATCAAGAATCTGAGAACAAATGTCTCGATTGTGGAAACATTAATTTAGAGCTTCCACTTCAACTTGAGTTAACACCTTATGGTGATATAATTTTGTCATTTACGAATGTTAGCAGCATCCGACCAACATAAAAAAAAATGTGTCTAGATAGTTTATTTTAATTTGACAGAAGTAGAGGTTAATGAATAATTTATATTGGTTTTTAAGCAGAACTCAGTTACTGAAATGTTAATTATTAGAATGACCACACACAAGTATCCTAACAATGTACTCTTAACCAAGGGAGTAAGTTCTATCAAACTATTGAATATATAGGGGGTTGTGCTATTTATCTAATAAGGTAAATAACTACCTGTAATATATACTAACCAGCCTAGCTAGATTAGATATTTCTTTTTAAGGTCTCCACTATTCTAACCACCCTAAAACATACAGTTAGCAAGGCTCATGCAGATTTTTTTTTAATACAGTATCAGCATTGTTCATAAAGATATATAATAAGAAGTGAATTGTGTTAATTTTATACTGTGCTGTTAATACTTGATAATTTTGCCTGTTACAATTTTGACACGCATATATATATATATCTATAGTTCACTGCTATGTGTGTGGCTTTTCCTTCTACTGAGAAACATCCTAGAGATATATATATATAGATATATATATTAATATATATTAGTTAAGTTAGTTGTTTTGATCCTAGGTTAGTGGCGTAATCTGATTGGCTCGACTGTTCTCTAGATTAGCTGCCAGGACCGATCGTTTGTGTTTGTGCATAATTAATAAAGTTTAATGCATTAATGGTAGTATTGAAGTAGTGCTGGATCCCGCCTATTTTGACTTTCCATTGCTTCTCTTTCTTTCTCTTACCTCTTTTACATGACTAAGGATTAAATCACCATCTTCTCATAGTTGTGAACATAATTTCACTCAACAAGTTCTGTAGTTTTGTGTTTAGAAATTAAGTGCTTACCACTTCTCTTTCTCTCTCTTCCTTAGTTGCACAGTAAGGATTTTTGAATGTATAGTGTCATCTAAGGTAAGCTTTCATATGGTCCTTGCATATGAAGCTTATGTCTGTTGTCATGTCATACAAAGCCTAATGATGTATGACATAATTTTCATTATGTCATTTAATGAAAATGGGGTAATAGACTGATTTTTTATAATATTGTGCTCTTAATAAACAACTGTCACTGAATCTGCCCATAAATGCTAGTGACAGCATGTCTCTGCAGTGATGCAACCATTTACTAACAGCATATGTAAATAACATCTCAGGACGATAGGAAAAAGCATGAACCAGTTAACAGCTTACTATACATCAACAAGCAAGTCAAGTATCACAGAATTCCAGCATCTTAAGCTAGGTTGTTTTTTTTTGCCTCAAGGTCAAGATGCCTAAAAAAACAATGCTAATGATATCCAATTATTACCTAATTTTACTTGAACATTTTACACTAGAGCGACCTTAAAGAATGCTTGAAAAGCATGCCTTTTTTTTGGGTCTATTTTCGGCATTCACAGAAGATTAAGAAAATATAACCGAAAGGAGTGATTTAGAGAAAGAAAAAAAATCTTCAGTGACATGCCTCTCATTACTTTTTAGTCAAAATCATACAGTGTGGTTCCAGCTGGATGTGGTAGGCTGCAAAGAAATGCTCCTTATGTTTTCATTGGGTGGAGTATGCAAAAAATCTGTCTCCCTAAGGGTCAGTGGTAAAACATGGCTTGGTAGAGAACTTACCGGAGACATTTGATTAAATACATCTTCAAACGGTCCTTGGGTTTCTGATTCCAAGAACAAATCAGAAACACATCAGAAGGTAAGTTTTTTGTTGTAGAGGTTGTGCTTGCTCTGCGTCCAGACCTATTGCAAGAAATGGTGACAGTTCTAAGGTGCCTTATTCCTTACAGCATGTACTATTATTCCCTCCCCAACAGTGAGCCTCAGCAGGCTGATGAACTACTTTCGAAGTCTATTGTATTCCCTGTATTTATCATCCCCAGGAAAACCCTTAGGAAATAAAAAAAACTGTGAATTGTCATGACCAATAGTATTCATAATCAGCTCAAGAGAAAGGGGATGAACTCTCTCCACATTAAATTGATGTGTTGGCATTGTAGGCCCATTCTTACATCATAGAGTCATGGGTTTAATGGTTCCACATTGTGCCATGTCATGTTGTTTTTTGGCAATACCTGCATACAGCAAACTGTGTAAATGGCCTCAACATCACTTTTCTTAGGAACAAGAAGAGTTGGCACAGGAATTAATTGCATGACTTATACCTTCCCACATGTTTTCTGGAATCCAGATATTGCAGAAATAACATGGAATGGAAGTATGTGGAAGCAAAAACTGTGCCAAGAAAGAGCAGATCCACCTTTCTCTTGATCTAATTATGCTGTTCCCTAAGAGATCAGGGGAAAGAAAGCATGTGTTGCTTTTAAGTTACAGTTGCTCTTCTGTATGGCAGCTAAACTTACAAAGGTTTCCTTATAGTATCTGAGAGACCTGAACAAAAAAGTGGCCATCAAAACATGTTTGTATAGTTTGCAGCCATGAACACTGAAGTTACCTGCGATCAGTTTTCAGTTTGCATGGCTACAATCTTAGGAAAAAAGAGTTCAGTTAGATCAAGGCTGGAATTTGGAAAATACCTTTAAAGAGAAACTGTAATAAAACTGACATGGCATCTTTGTGCATGAGTACTAAACAGATTTTTTAGAGAGTAAGTCCTTCCTATTAGTTTTAATGTAACCTAGAAGCAAGTCAAGTGTGCTTTTTACGTGGGGTTTAAGCATGCAAAGTGCTTCACAATGTTTATCTCCCTTCTCTTCAGAACAACTTGATACAGACTACCTTTTCTTTGCCACTACAAAACTGCTGAAAATGGGCTGAGTCATAATGCTGTCGGTCTGACTTGAAAATTGTCACATTGCCATCTCACCATGAGTGCACTCGCAAAGAGTTAGGTCTCAAGGGCTGAACTAGATACAGGCTGCAATCCAATGTCTCTTGAGCATAGCATAAATAATCACATGTGGATCTACATACTAAGTTGAGCCATTCCTCCAACACCAGAGGTGCCCTGCATAGCCATTCTATGCTTTGTAGCAAGCAGGCAAGATCCCCATAGCCAAGTGCAAAGTGATTACAGGGTGATCCCTGGAGGACCCTGACAGGTCCCTGTGGTAATGCCATCATTTTTCATCTGGCTACGGGGAGATGCTTCTGTAGTCCTGTCTGCTCTCCACGAAGCACAGAATGGCCATGCAGAGAAGCTTTAGGGGCTTTTCAATAAGTTGGGGTGGCTTTGAGCACTGCAGAGAGAGGAAGGCAATACCAACCCCTGCAACACCCCAAAAAGCACAGCTACATGCATATGGGAAACTTGTACATGCCAATGTACAGGAGGCCAGGAGTAATCTTAAATGCTTGTTTGATCCATGACTCATGATGTTGCCCAAGTACAGATTATGTTACATTATATTATAGTATTAAGCACTGCTCCACTTACCCATCACCATTTCACTGTCTGGGAAGTGTCGGCCATTGCAATGAACGCAGTGACATCATACTGCAGTTCATAGGAGTTGTAAGGGAGAGCCTTGTGCAAATGCAGGTGGCCACACTCTTAATGAATTATTTCTCATGTTCATATCATTTGATCAAGACACAGCTCAGTGGCAGAGCATCTGCTTTGCATGTGCTCTGCATGCAAAAAGTCCTTGATTCAGTCCCCAGGCTCTTCTACTATAAATAGATCAAGGAAAATATTCTGGAGGAACATTGCTACTCAATATTGATTTTCTGTGCCAAGGGGGCAGCGAATCTGGGTTTTACTCAGTTTTAAATGAACTACGCAAGATACAGAACCTTAGGTTCAGTACCTTGGATAGTTCTGAGGTACTGAAACCTGGGACAGATTCACCACCCCACTGACATGAAAGCCACTAGCTGGCACTGAATCTCACCAACAAAATCAGAATTGAGAGGAAGGTGGGTTGCCATTGGTAATTTGATTTTTGCCTTCTCTTGGCAACTGTAACATGTGGCCTGGTTTAATCTTAAAACCTAGATAAGTGGTGTCTCCTTGTGCTTTGCACTGCTTACCAGTATTGTGTAAGTCAGCAACAATCACACTGAAGGCCTCCTCACTTTGTTCTGCTGGGAGAGGGTACGTAGACTACCAGCACATTGGAACCATCTCACTTGATGAGTACATGTAAACTGAATCAGCTAAAAAAGGAACTCATCAGAAGGAGGCCATTCCTGTAAACTATCCGCGATTTAACTATATCTTGAGTCCCAGAGTGAGGGAAAAGGTGGGATATAAATATATACCCCACCCCGCTCCACAGAAACTGTAATGTGTAACTTGGGTTCTCAGTTGGCCTTATGTTTCCATCCGTAAGAGTAAGTGGAATACAGAGTTCTTTGGATCTCTTACCTAGGAATTAATCTCATTCTACACAAAGGGGGGAAAGGCAGCAATCAGAATGTAAGGCTATGGATTCTAAAGCTGTTTATACTGAAACGAGTTGTACTGAATCATTGCACCGCTTTCTACACCCCCATTAGTGAAGGCACATAGGATCAGGTTGCTCATAGCTGGAACTGAGCTTTTAAAACAAACAAACAAATAAATACAACACCTGTTCTCTTAGTTGCTTTAACTGTTGCCTTATTCCTTGTTCATAGGTGGGGTCTCATTCTTCAGACTACTAATGCAAGGGGTGCCCCCACATATCATTGATTCCTATATGCAAGAAATACAAGCAAGCAACCCTGATCAAAAGTAGAGCCTCATCACAATGCTTCTCCGCCACTGCATTGGAAACTGGTAGCCAGCATTGAAGCGTTTTAACTCCTGTCATGGCACTCCTACAGCATGGTCTGATAATATCACCTCTTTCTTCTCCTTCCTCCTCTTCTTCCTTCTCTTTCTCTTGCTGTTGATGGAAAGAAAATTCACGCATGGATTGCTTTTTTGGGGTTGAAATGAAATAAGTTGAAGCTTACCCACATTTTTTTAAATGTTCCACATTGTTGTGTGTTTCTGTTTTCTCTCTTTCTCTCTCTCTCTTTTTTAATGCCAAAATAAGAAAAAGCTATGCAAAATTGCATGGGAATTAATCTTTTAGTTTGTACCTTATATGGCAAGATATATTCTTTTTGTGAGAAGCAGATACTGCTAAACCCAGTGGCAATGCAGTCAGGCCTGGAAACACATACCTCTTTTGATAAATAATGGATATAACACTTTTCATAGGCTGCTAAAAAAAAAAAAGACTGCTATATGTGACTTGCAGCATTTAACAGTTATTTCAGTTGAATGTATCTTCCATTAGAAGGGGTTTCTTTCCTCCATTCATTTGTGAATCCCATTTCCCCCTGCAACTTGCGTCATGTACAATAAAGCTGAAGTGTTTAAGACGTAGTCAAATGTTTGAGATGTTTGTTTTTCTTTCACCATTCTTTATTTGTTATATCTCTGTTATTACCTAGACTGCATAGCTGGGATGCAAAGGTTCAAATTCAGAAGTTCAGCACACAACTAGGGAAAGTACCTGGTCCTACAGTAACAGGCCCAGACAAATCAAGCACTAGAAGCAGTATTAATATTCAGTTGTAAAAAGAGCAAGAACTGGAACCACTAGACTCCAGGCCTAATCTGGCCTGCCAAGGGTCCAGGTTACCCTGTCTTCTCCCAGCTATCCTGCTCCCAGCTATCACTGATAGGAAGTGGTAGGACTCCCTTTCCTGCCTGAAATTATCATTTCTAGAAATCTCATCTGAGAGAAGAGATGCGGATCAAAGTCTGCTTCCTAGTTGAAACACTAGATGGAAAAGTTTCACCCAGCTTGTTGGTCAGGAATCCAGTGATGTCTGGGGCTGCATCACACTCCCAATATCATCTGGTCCGCAGAGGGTAAAGGAATCCAGTTCCTTTCCCCACATGGCGTAGTGGTTTGAGCATTAGATTACAACCCTGGAGACCAGGGTTCAATTCTCCACTTGGCCATGAAAACCCACTGAGTGACTAGAGGCATGTCACACACTCTCAGTCCCGTAGAAAGCTTCATGCTAGGTTTGCCAAAGGCTGTTGCCTTAGGCAACAAAGCCAAAGGACCAGCTAAGGATGCAGCCCTAAGCATAGGTTGTTGTGGGTTTTCTGGTTTTTGAGGCCATGTTCTATTAGTATTTTCTCCTGACGTTTCGCCTGCATCTGTGGCTGGCCATCTTCAGAGGATTCCTCTGAAGCTGTCAGCCACAGATGCAGGCGAAATGTCAGGAGAAAATACTAATAGAACACAGCCTCAAAACCTGGGAATCCCACAACAACCTATGGATTCTGGCTGTGAAAACCTTCAACTTTACATCAGCCCTAAGCAACTCAGAAGTTCTGTTGAGTTCGAGGGGGCTTATTCTCTAGTCTGTTCAAGATTGAAGTCAGAAGTACCATTTTATACTGTATTACATAGCCATACACCTTACTATATAAGAATTTGAACTGTGCATGCATACCCCCCAACATCAGTGAACATGAAGCCAGACATGAAAGCTTAACACCACCACCTCAGTCCTAATCCCTGTATTTGGACAGAAGTCACCACAGTTTCACTGGAATTTACTCCTATCAAGTAGGCACAAATTAGAGAAAGTTGGACATGCTCAAAGATTAGATCACACGGCCAGTTTTGTTTCCAACCAACCTCAGAGATGCATTTATATGGGAAATACTAGATGACTTACAATCTACATGGATTCTTCAAAGCATTGGAATCTTGCTTTTAAATATGTAATGCAAATTCCATTCCAATGTAGTTACTTCAGCTAAGAAATCTGCAATTGGAATATGTTACTCCAATATGATCCAAGAATAAACCTTGTGACTTTCAAAACTGAGCTATCTGAATATCAGAGGGTGCAGTGATGGCCAATATCTTAAAAAGTAGAATGCGGTTAAAACAAATGCATAGGTAATGGCTGGATTCTTTTCAATGATTTAGAAAGGTGTAAGTCCAACTTACACCTCTGTAACTCACTTTTTTCATTGCAGAGATCAAAGTTCTCTCCCAGCCACACAACAACCAAATTTCCCAGCTCCAAAACCACCTTTTATAGTGCTGCAGCTCCCCTGTACAACATGGCCACTTAGTGGCCAGTGGAAGATGATGGAGAACTATCCAACAATGATATCATGGGACTACCAGAGAAGCTCTATGAGGTCCTGGGGGATTCCTGATGCTTTAGTACCCAGCAAAAGGACGATAGCTGGATGCTGCTGTGCCTTACCCCATTCTCCCCAAGCCCATAAATGGTTATGGCAGCAGTACTGCAGCTCAAAGAGTGGGGTTTGGGCATAGTGAGGGGAGACATGTCACAGTTTCACCTGTGCAGAACTTAACCACACATCTCCTAATCAATGACCTTGACCAGTGTACTTAGGTCAGCACCTAATAGGTATGAAACTAAAACAGAATATTCATGACTAGAGACAGTATACTGCTGAATACCATTTCTTATCAAGTTAATGTGAAAGAATAAAATTGGATTGAAATCTTGCTGCAGATACTGAGAAAGCCACTAGATCTGCTTGTCTATTCAGGTGTCTTACTAATGAGGCAAGCATATCTTGCGCACAAATCAAAACTCTGAAAGTTTTACAGATTAAACAGGTTTTCAATTTTATTCATTGTGTTACCCACAAAAAAGGATTTTTTTAATTAATTCAATATTTCCTGCCTTTACCCCCAGCACTGGTATTCAATAAAAATTATCTATGTGCTTTCAAGTCACCTGTCGACTTATGGCAATCTCATAAATTTTCCAGGGTTTTCTTAGGCAAAGTATACTCAGAGATGGTTTTACCAGTTCCTTCCTCTGAAATATAGTCTAAAGCATCTGGTATTCATTGGTGGTCTCCCACCCAAGATTACAAAAATTAAAAGCAGATGCAGAGAAAAAGTACACTTTACCAAACACATACAAAAATGTAGGTTATAATTAAACAGTAGAATTAAAAGCAATTTAAAACACCTCCCTTAAAAAAAAATTAAAACAATACAGCACACTAATAAAGACCTTGCCTCCTAAACAGTCACTTTCAAAACTCTGTCAAAACATAGGGCCTTTCTGCCCTACATTGTTATAGTGCTATTGTTCCACCTTCAACATTCTGTGGAATCCTGGGGTTTGCAGTTTAGGGAGCGCCATTTAGAATTCTCAACCAGAGAGCTCTTTGGCCTCAGTAAACTATAAGCCCAAGAATTTCCACAGGCTGTTGAACGCAGAATAATAGCAGTAGAACAGAATAGTGTGAAAACGGCCAAAGTTTTCACTGGCTGATGGAAAGGACACCAAGGAGGTAGCTAGTCTGCACTCTCTAGGACAGTGGTTCTCAACCTTCCTAATGCCGCGACCCCTTAATACAGTTCCTCATGTTGTGGTGACCCCCAACCATAAAATTAATTTCGTTATTTATTTATTTATTATTAATTATTTAGTTAGTTATTTCCAACATCGAATAGATTGGAAACACTGCCCTAAATCACTGCTCTGGATAGACTTGTAATGCCTAAAAACTGGCAACCCTCCAGTATATGTATTTTCCAATGGTCTTAGGCGACCCCTGTGAAAGGGTCGTTCGACCCCCAAAGGGGTCGCGACCCACAGGTTGAGAACCACTGCTCTAGGAAGTTAGTTCCGGAGTGTGGGAACAGTCACAGAAAAGGCTCTCTCCTATGTCCTCACCAGATATAATGTGAGGGCTATGGAAACAAGAGAAGGGCCTTGTCTTTAGACACGTATGAAAGAATATGGTTCTTCCAACAATTTGGGCCCAGACTGATTATACAAAGAAAAGCTCTCCTAAAGTTTGTGGCTACTGAATGGGCTTCCACGCAACAGCATTGTCTAGATGTAAAATTTCTATGTAGCACATCATTGATGAATGACATGTATCTGTGTGTCATCCTAGAACGTAACATGGCAGCTTACAAGAGGAACAGTGAAACTTCCAGCAATATATTACAGAAATATTTGCTATTATTTGCCATTTAAACACAGACACAGACATGCAGTTGGCAAACCCTGCTTAAGTCAAAACCTGAAAGATGCTGACTGAATGTCTGCTTGCCACGCAAGTTCCTCTAATTTTAGAAACTAAGAGGAACTGGACCTTGTCAGTATAACTCTCACCAGCCCTGATCAGTATAGCTAATGGGGAGTGATTAAGAGAGTTGCAGGAAGACCACCAAGAAATAACAGGGTCTCTGGACTATATTCAAGAACTGGTAAAAGTCATGTCTGAGTATTGCTTGCTTAAGAAAACCCTATGAAATTCATGAGGCTGCCATAAATTAACAGGCGATTTCAAGGCACATACACACAACAACAACAACATCTGGATGGCCACAAGTTGCATTATTATTATTATTATTCTTAATGATCTTCATTTCTACCCCACTTTTCCCTGACATGAATTCGAAGTGGCTTACAATGATTAAAAAAAATATAGAATACAAGATCACAGAATACAAGGCACAAATTAACAATCAACTATGAATTAAAACAAAGTTAATTAAAACTCGACTTTTGTAAATGCTGCACACTTAGCAACAGCCAGCACCTTTTATCAGAGAGGCCATAATCACACATTGAACTCCTGTGCGAATGAAAATGTCTTTGCTTCACAGGGGAAAGAAAGTAAGGAGAGGGCCAGGTTGACTCCTCTGGGGAGTTCCAGAGCCCCGGAGCAGCAGCTGACATTTATGTCTTGAACGAGCTTCTAACCACCCACCAACCCAAGCTCTTTGGGAGACGAAGAAGCTGTTAGAAACCCCCCTTTCCTGTGCTGCAGAGCCAAGAGCTCCCTTAAGTGACTTTTAGAGTCCAGACTCCATGTTCTCACAACAACAGGGCCGCCTATTTGGGCAGCGAAGCGGGTTCCTTTCACTTACTTCAGCTTCCTCACAGCTGGGGAAGGCGGCGCCGAGCTTTTTCGGGGGAGGCCTCCTTCGTCCTTCGCCTCCTTTTAAAGAGGCCGCTGCTTCTGAGGAGCCCTCCTTGTCCGCCCCCTCCCGCCCCAATTTCAGCCCCTCCGGGGGCCACCGCTTCAGAAGCCCCGCTTGGTTTGCCTTCACTTAGGCCGTTTCCGCACTAGCCTCTTATAGCGCGATGATCCCACTTTCAACATCCTATGGAATCCTGGGGTTTGCCGTTTAGGGAGGGGCCTTTGAGGAACCCCGGGGTTCCATAGGATGTTGAAAGTGGGATCATCGCACTATAAGAAGCTAGTGCAGAAATGGCCCTAGGCAACGGTGTCCGCTACCCTCCCGACCACTTCCCCTCCTCCGCCCGAGGCCGGAATATTTACATCCCACGGGGAGGGGACGCTGAGCTCCAGTAAAGAGACCCCGCCGCCACGTCCAGACCACACGTGCGCCCAGCTGGCTCTTCTCAGGTCGCAGCGCAAAAAAGGCGGCTAAGGGGCCCGTTCCAGGGCAGCCGGTTTTCCCTCGGCCACCGTCTCCCCGCCCGCCTCCCGAGCGCAGAGGCGCGGCGGCCAAACCAGCCTCCCCCTCCCTCCTTCCCGCCCCGCCGAGAGGAGGCGGCCCGGCTCCTCCCGCCGCCGCCGCCGCCGCTTGCTGCGTTTGCGAGCTGGGACTCCCGGGCGAGGAGCCGCGATGGCGCTGCCGGAGCCGCTGAGCGCGGCGCAGCTGAGGCGCCTGGAGCAGCACCGCTACAGCGCGTCCGGGCGCTCGCTGCTGGAGCCGCCGATGCAGCGCTACTGGGCCTGGCTGCTGGAGCGGACGCCGGCCTGGCTGGCCCCCAACGCCATCACCCTGGGCGGCCTCGTCCTCAACCTCCTCCCCACCCTCCTGCTCGTCGCCTACTGCCCCAGCGCCACGGAAGAGGTAAGGGCCGCTCCCCGCCCGCCCCGCGCGTCACGCCGCCTTGGGGGTTCCCTCGGTCTCCCTCAGGCAGCCGCTCGCCAGAGGCAAGCGGGGGGGGGTGGGCTAGCGAGCCCCGAGGAGGGGCTGGTCGGCCCTCGGGGGAAAGGGGCGTAGACCGCCCCGGCCCCTCTCTCGCGCCCCGCCGGCCCCTTCTCCTGAGGGCGGCGCGCGCTTCCGCGTCTGGCGGTCCTCCGAACGCTGTGCGTCAACGCGCGTCACATGGGAACCGTGTTGACTCGGGAGGCAGGCGCTGTGGAGGTCGGTGGGGCAGAGGCGGTTGGAGCCTTCTTATGAGGCGGCGGAGAGCTCGCTGCCCCCCCCCCGGCGTTTATGCCACGGTAGCCCTGTTCATCTTCCAGGCACAGGGACCAGCGTTGTTGTCTGAGAGAGAGATAGAGAGAGACAAGGCCATTTCCGCACTAGCCTGTTATAGCGCGTTGATTCCACTTGCAACCTCCTCTGGAATCCTGGGGTTTGCAGTTTCGGGAGGGGCCGTCCGGCCCCTCCCGAAACTGCAAACCCCAGGATTCCAGAGGAGGTTGCAAGTGGAATCATCGCGCTATAACAGGCTAGTGCGGAAATGGCCCTGGCCTCCAAGGCCCCTCTCTAAACTCTAAACATCCATAGGATGTTCAAAGTGCAATAAGAGCGCCGTAACAGGCTAGTGCGGAAAGGGCCAGAGAGCCATCCCCTTTCCGCAGTGTAGACACTGGTGTTGTGTTGCACAGTTGCTTCTAGTCCAACAGGTTTGGTGGTGGTTGTTGTTTTAAGTAAACTAAATTCCCAGACATTACACACACTTTCAAGATCTGTTAAATGGGAAGTGAAAGTGAGAGGACTGGTTTGTTGTTGCTGTGGGGCTTCAAGTCCTTTCTGACTTGTGGCCCATATACACAACTGCTTTCTCTTTCAGTTCCTTGGGGGCTGGGCTTGGGGACCAGGACTGTCGCCTGTCTCCAGATGTTCAAAGCAGGTTTCCTCTTCCTGTCCTGTAGGATACGTTGCCACCTAACCGTGCCTAGGATAGCAGTCGGGGTTTGAATGAGCACTTGAAAGTTAAGAGGGATTTTTTGGGGGGGTTACCCCAAAGGTGGGGAATGTAGCCCTCCAGTAATTGCTGGACTTCAGCTCCCATCATTCCTGGCCGGCACGGCCAGCGGTCTGGGTTTTGAGGAATTGGAATCCAGCACCAGCTGGAGGGCAAGGTGGTCTCAAGCACCTGGTTTAGATATATATATATATATATTAACAGCATGTGGAGGGGATGCATGAATACAGAGGAAATGTTGCTCTCTTGATGGATATCCTCAAGAGTGTTCCCCTGAAGGAACATGCTGTATGTTCTCAGCATTTTCAGCAATTGCTTTGTCTTTGAGATGATCCAGTTTTGAGTAGTTCCTTGCATGATCAAACAGAACTGTACTGAGTGATCAAATACAAAAAAGATTAAGAGAGCTGTAGTAGTTGAGAAATAACTAAGGCAGAATGCAGTCTAGCACGCTTACTTAGGGGTAAGGTCCACTGGACATGTGGAGAGACTTCTCTAAGTAGACACTGTAGTCATAAGGGCCTTTCCGCACTACACTGCTGTAGTGTTATTATTCCACTTTCAGCATCCTGTGGAATCTTGGGGTTTGCAGTTTAGGGAGGGGCATTTAGATTTCTCAGCCAGAGAACTCTTGGGCCTCAGTAAACTACAAACCCCAGAATTCCACAGGATGTTGAAACTGGAATAATAGCACTATGACAGTGTAGGGAGGAAAGGCCCATAAGTCTCATAGTCTGCACTGTCTAATGATGATGGAGTAGGAGAAGTAATTTGGTTTTCCCTGACTGTTTTCAGATAATATAGTGATAACTATTCTGATGGCCTGTCTCAGCTCTCAGTGGTCCTGGGAAACGTCTGTACTCTTTTTAAAGTTGTTTCACCAAAGCCAGGATAGGGTTTCTTCATGAAGTAAGAGGACAATATAGAAGACATGCAACAGCTATTTTGACTCTGTCAGGGTGGGGAAAGTAAAGTTTGCAGGCCATGTGTGGCATTTGAACTCCCTTTCTACAGGGCTTACGGTATTTCCAAATTCCCACAAAGACCCTGGATTTAAATTGGAAGGAAGTGCTGTCCAAACAGAACCCAAAATGCCTCAAAGCCATCTCAGAATATGATGGTTTACTGTTGTCTGTACACCAAAACCATTCACACTGGGGGGAAAAAAGGGTAAAAATTTTTTAAAAAAACCTTTCTATGAAAGCTGAGTCACATTTTGGCCACAAAAAATCATCCCTGTTATAGTTGCCCACCTTGCTCGATATATTTGAGAGAAACTGAAAAGTTATAACATGCCAACTTAAGTTGTCCTTAAGTGGTGTTCTTTTTCTCCCTGTAATTCTTCTTTATACTCTATTCTACATATGCTGTCAATACTTTGGGAGAATGTCTCAGATTTGAGTGACCTTGCTTTGCTTGTTGAAGGCAGAAGACTAAATTTGTGTATAAGTATCTTTTTCTTTAGTCTCACTGAAATTTAAAATGCTTTTTTTGTTTTTGACTGTGTGATCAACATGGAAATAGTCCTTAATTGGAATACTTTCCTGATGGCACAAGTAAAAGAGAACCAAAGTGTGATCTTGTTAATAGTTAGGATGTGGAGGACTTTTCCCCAAAAGGAAAGCAAAATCCATCTCTTGCTAGTTTTTGCCTATAACAGGGAGTGACCCTCACTTTCCCCATAACTATTATTCTGCATGAACTATATTTTTACCAAAATTCCGTTAGTTTTAAGGTGTCTTTTTTTAAAAAAAAAATCCCCAAGTTCTTTTAGATTCTTCAGCTTTTGTGTTGATTTAAGATCAGAGAACATTGCTGGGATTAGATCAAGGACCTAATTCAATATTCTGTTTACATACTGGCCAACCAGTTATCTGTAGGAAGCCCATTGTTAGGAAATGTTTACAGCTGTACATTCTGTCTTGCATTCCCCAACAATTGGTATACTTAGAATTCAAAGATATAGCCATATTACTCTGGATCAGTATGCAAAGGGATCTTGTAGCACCTTGGAGATGGAGAGAAAGATAGTAGTAGCATAAGCTTTCATGGATTTAAGTCTGATTCACTGGATGCATCTGATGAAATAGACTTAACTTTATGAAAGCTTATACTACCAACTCCTTTTTCTCAGTTAGACTCAAAGGAGAATTATAAAAAGTATATTTTTTCTTATCCTGAAGGTGATATAAATCAACCAGTAGGCACTGGTGACTTTGTTGTTGTACTTCAGCTCAATTCCAACTTATGGCAAACCCTATCAGGAAGTTCTTTTGGCAAGATTTATTCAGAAGGTTCAATTACACCCTGGATATTGTACAATGACAGTATAATATTGGCAGTTTTATTTCTGATTACTCTTCTCATTGTGCCTAGCAAGGAATTTACCTTTTTCACAGTTGCTGTACACAGGGTCAGTATTTTCACTGAACTGTCAGCTTACAACCACAAGATTTCTTTCTTAGGTGGTCATTGCCAGGTGACATCTGACTATTATAGAGGTGAATTTGGGCTTCTTTTTTTTTGCACATGTCTATGCTGAAAATTAATAAGCCATTTCAATATATGTTATTCCACTTTGAAAAGATAATGTTGGAGCTTTTTATAATCCATTTTTATTCATACAACATTAAATAATTCAGTGTCATCTGCAAACTCCTCGCCCTAATTCTAGGTCTTGCATTGCGACTCATAGAATCATAGAGTTGGAAGAGACCACAACGGCCATCGAGTTCAACCTTCTGCCATGAAGGAACACATAAAGCACCCCTACCAAATCGCCATCTAGTCTCTGTTTAAAAACCACCAAAGAAGGTGACTCTACCACACTCCAAGGCAGCATATTCCACTGATAAATGGCTTTGACCATCAGGAAGTTCTTCCTGATGTTTAGGTGGAGCTTCTTTTCCTGCAGTTTGAATCCATTGCTCAATGTCCTGATCTCTGGAGCAGCAGAAAACAAACTTGTTCCATCTTCAACATGATATTCCTTCAAATATTTAAACACAATGACCATGTCACTTCTTGACCTTTTTGTCAGGCTAAACATACCTAGCTCCCTAAGCCGCTTCTCATAGGGCAAGATTTCCAGACCCTTCACTGTTTTGGTTGCCCTCCTCTGGACACGTTCCAGAGATTCTCCACACCTCAAACTTGATAAGTATACTTGCATTGCATTTCCTTTTAAGAGTATTTTGTCTGTAGTCCTTCACAGCCAAATAGATCTCACAACTTATGATCATAAAGTGGTATACTGGAAAAGAGTATGCGTTAGGACAGTGCTAGTCTGCAGGCCATAAGCTTCTGGTCTGTGGCAAATTTCCTGGAAATTGTGTAAACACAATAACATAACACAAATTTGGCATAATTCCCTAGTACACAGGAAAAGTTGGGAGTAAACCATATGAGATAGATTGTTTGAGATGTACTATGTTAAGTGACATTATAGCCATCTTTACATTCAGTAGGGTCATATGTATTTTCCCCTTTGCTTGATACCATGATATTAGGCTTTGATCAATTTTTTAATATGTCATGTATTGCTTTGTTATTGCCTTCATGGTAGTTAACAGCTATTACTACTACCACTACTAGTTATTATTTGCCAATGTTCTACACTGTCTACTTAGTTACAAATCTGTAACAACATAATGTCTCCTGACCCAGTACTCTAATCCCACCTTAACAGCCAGCAGCTTCACTGAGTGACAGAGATCTGTTCAGCCAATGATGGAGGCACAAGGAGAAGATATTTCCACCTCTTCCTACCAATGAGCAAGGCTGCAACAAGGAATTGCAATGAGGGTCCTGCTCTTGATTATTGCAGTCTCACTCGCTGGTGGGAGAAAGCTGGAAACATCACCCTGCTACACCCTAATTTCCAACTGAACAGACCTCCATCACTTGGTGCAACTGCTGGCTGTTAAGGTAAGTTGAGAGGGCATTTATGATTATGGGAGTGGTGCCATGGTCATGAATATGTAGTCTTATTGAATATGGAGCAGTTACAGGTGCATAAGTGCTGGTTATGAATCTGGAACTACAATACAGGATGCTAATATCAATTGTTTTGTAAGAACCTGCTAGGATGGATTTGCCAGTCTTGAGCTCCACTTCCAGATTAAAAACAGTTCTGGGGTTCTTGCTGCATGCTTTGCCTAAGTTCTCCTCCTCTGTGTAAAGAGCTCCTGTGACAATTTTAGGTGCAAGTCTTAGAACTCCTTGTTCTCTTTTCTGTACCACTTTGAGGTGTTATTTCCTTGAAAAAAACCCTTCCTGGATTTCCTACCACAGTAATAGAGTGGTTATCCAGAGGCTAATTTCTCCTTCTCTCCCCCTATTACTCTAGGAAGTTTCGCTCATTTCATTGCTGCTCCTTAGGGGGTTGTTTAGCTCCACTCCATGAAAAGGAACGATCATGTCCTCTGCTCCGATCATGTCCACTGCTCTGGTCATTTTTCTGTTCCAGAGATCAACCAAGGCTTCAACAAGATTGCCTGCCAAGACAGCCAGAAACTCTCCAAGAGCCATTAGGAATCCATCTGGAGTGGGCAATATTAACAAGTCACCCACGCCTGCAGAGGCTCTGAGTCCCAGCAAGTCTAAACCTCACCAAGAAGTGATCTGTCCATGATAATAGTAGAAAGTTCCTTCATTCCAGATTGATCACCATCAAGCTATCCCATGGAGAAAACAAGATTTAGAATGTGTCCAACAGTGTGAATGGGATCCAGTGCCACTTGGGATAGACTCATAGTTGTCATGGAGGACATGAAGTCCTGAGCAACTCCTAGGGTATCCTCAGCATGGATGTTGAAGTCCAACAACATTACAAGTCACAGAAACACCACCCTGAGACCACCCTGACTAGCTCAGGAAGGGAGACTGATGAGAAACACGATGGGTTGTATGCCAACAGAATCAGTTGTCCATCCTTGTCACCCACCTTCAAATAAACAGCCATAGGGTGCCTGGTGAGGGAGATGTACCACTGTAGCATTACCTCCTTTTCCTGCAAGTCTTGTCTGCTCCACAGAGTATTCTGATGGACAAAGCAAAGAGAGGGTAATCCTGCCCCCAGCCTTATCCAACCAGGTATCTGTAATACCCACTTTCCTACACCATCTCTTTTGCTATGCAGCCTAATTAAAAAAGAACTTTCCAAATTGCATGTCTGTTTTTTTAAAAAGGTTATGCAAATCTAATCACTGAATCTGTAGAGTACAGAAGATTGCACTGCAGGTGGTATTATCAAAGCTTACATAAAATTAGTACTGCATGCAAAAGTGGAATTGTTTGGAATAATTTAGAATACCCCCTTAATCAGACAGATCTGTTTCAGTTGTAACTTTAAGAAACACAAGATTATGCCTGAAACAGCAGTCTTACAGCACTTTAAAAGACTTGTAGATTTATCATGGCAGAAGCTTCCATTGTAGGCTCTAGTCCATGAAAGCTTAGGCTTCTGTTAGTCTTCTCCTCTTCTGGAAGTGTTAAGTAATTAAAACAAAGCACTTTGGGAGAAATTAGAAACAAAGAATTGGAAAAGAATTTACAAACCATTTAAAAAAAATTAACTGAATCAAAAAACTCATTTTTACAGCAACCCAGTTTAAGTGTCCAAGGCCTGCCTGAATAAAAGGGCCTTTGCTTGCCAGTTTAATACCAAGCATCTTTGTGCTCTAACTTTGACACTGATCTAGGCCACCAAACTGTGGATTTTGATTCTGATTGACCAAGATGCTATGGAAGTGGGCAAGAATGCTTTGTTCTTCCTCTTGTGCAGTTTAAGAGGTTGCAGTGCCATAGTACTCAACAGTGGTGGCATTTTGTTGATGGAACTAGAAAGGGATGATCTCTCCTTTCTGGATCTCTCTAGCTACCTGAAAACTTGCTCCAAAGAACTGTGATGACACTCCAGAGCCGGTTTTCAAAGAGTTGGAGGGTAAATTTCACACAAGTGGATGTCTGTTGCCATTGTACATGTAGAGTGTAATTCTAAGCACATCTCCTCAGAAGCAAGCAGGCTGTTGCTGCTGTTTGCCGTCAAGCTGACTTCTACTTCCAGTGACCCAGTGAATAAGAGGCATCCAGGAGCCCTGGTCATCAGCTACCCTGCTCAGGTCTTGCAAACTCAGGGTTGCAGCATCCTCAACTGAAACAATCTGTCTGTGATCTTTCTTTTTTGACTGTCTTAAACATAACTAAGCACCATCATCTTTTCAAATGAGTGTCATCTCATAATATGTCCAAAATATGACAGCCCCAGTTTAGTCATCTTTGCTGCTAGTGAGAGCTCAAGTCTGATTTGCTCTAAGACCCATTCTTTTGTTTGGTATCTGTACAAGTCTTCTCCAGCTCTACATTTCAAATGCATTGATTTTCTTCCTCTCAGCTTTCTTCACTCTCCAGCTTTTACAACCATACATAGAAACTGGAAGCAAGTCATATTAAGTTGAAATGAAATTTGAAATATATGTTGTTGCCTTTAGCTTAGAAGCAAGATTTACTTCCAGATAATACAAAGGCATGCAACATTTTCAATTGATGTTAAATGACAGAATATTAAGCTTGGGCTTAATTAAAAGGCCTTCATATTGGCTGGGCTATGATTTAAGATTTAAATTTATGTGACTGGGGAATTCTTCCACATTTACTCGCACTGTCTGCAGTTCTAAGCAAATACTGCAAGTCATTTAGGGAAGTGACAATTTGCTGCCACATACATTTGCATTGTGACTTCATGCTCTTACAGTTGGGCTGGCCAACTCTTTTAAGTTATTTGTGTCTTTTTCCTCTGCTGTTTCTGCAATTTGTAAGCATGTTCTGTGAAGCAATGCCAGCCCAACCCTCTTTCCCCCTGTGGCTTATACTGGTTTCTTTTCATGGTCTCATTGCATTCATTCCACTAATAGCTCCAGGCCTGTTTTTGACATCTTGCAGGTTTCTAGAAAGATTGTCATTTTCTGCTGTTCCAAAAAAAATACTCTTTGCCAAAGTAAATGTGTATGTGAATTTGTGAATTTTCAGAACCCACTTGTATTTGTTTGAAATATTTAAATACTTTTAAGTATCATATCCTCACAGTTCAGGGAAATAGATGGATTCATAATATAAAAACAATGCAAGTTTTAAAACAATAAAACAATCCTAGAGCTACAGTTGATTAGCACTATTTCCAGTTCTTGTTTTTTGTAATCAAAAGCATCCTTCAGTCCAGTAAGAACAGTAAAATCAAATAAATAATGATACAGTAGTGCCATATATATAGCAACTGAATCAATTCCTTATTTAAAAGACAGCTGCTGTAAACAGATAGTTCTGCTTGGAACATCTGCAGTGGGGATCCATTAGATATTTCAACTGGAGAAGTGTTTCACAGGTCTGTACCACAGCTAAAAAAGCTCTATCTGTTGTGTCCATCTGTCTGACTTTTACAAGTGTGAACACAAGCTGGGCTAATCTCTTGATGAATGCAGACTGATACTGGTGACCGATGACTGGTCCCTAACCACTAAAGGCTTTCAGTGCATCTGGTACAATTTAAGTGTCCCACATTCTGATTGTTTGGCCCCCACCAGTATTCAGGCAGCTGCATTTTGTACCAGTTGAAGACTCCAAATCATCTTTAAAGGCCTAATTATCTAATATATAAAAGTCATAGTTTGTTTGTCTGTGTCAGGTAAAGACCTCATATGATTGGCTGCCTAAGAAGATTCTGTGGAGTCCTGGGGTTTGCAGTTTAGGGAGGGGCCTTTAGAATTCTCAGCCAGAGTGCTCTTGGGCCTCAGTCAGCTGTGTCTGTTTTGAATAGGCCAGTTGCTATGGAAATGAGGCCTAGCAGCAAGGAGAAGGGCAGTATATTCTCTCAGGAACCCAGCCTCTATATGTTAATAACTCAGAATACAGATTGGATGGGGGGATATGGGGAAAAGTTACAGGTACTGGACAAGACAGTTTGGGGAATTAGAGACACAGGATCTCAAATCTTTCTAAACAAGTATCATCTATGAGAAAATAAAATCCTGCGCAGTGCCGGATATACACGCTACTTTATTATGATTTGGTACATTTTTATCCTGTTTGCCCCACTCACTCCCCAGTAGAAATATGAGAACTGAAACAGTCTCTGTCCACAGGCTTGTGATATAAAATACATGCCACAGAAGGTAACATGGTTGTGAGCAGGAGGGGGAAAAACAACGTCAGCATCTCAGAGATGGGTTTAAGGGCAGTGGAAGAGATGGCACACCCTCTGATAGCCTCAGCAGTAACAGTTGAAGAAGTGCATTGCAGTTATACAACCTGGATGTCACAAGGGCATGGAGAGTTGGTTACCCTACCCACAGTACCTTGTCTTGTCTGGATTAAGTTGTAAGGAAGCTTGGTTACTGGCATGTCTGCTTGCTTTATGCACACTGATGTTCGGCAGTTGAAATTCTTTTAACAGTAGCAGTGCTTGAGATCTTTCCAACAATGTTTCCTTCTGTTCTCCTTCCTGCCATCTGGCAGTCACCTCCCATATCCAAAGAAGTGATCACTGATGGTGACATATGGGTGTGTCTGTGCAAACAGCATGTTTGCAAGAGGTGCTTACTCCTGGAGTGGCCTGCTTAGAGCTTAAGAAGCTTAAGCCAATAAGAACTGCACAGCAAATATTTAGCTGTCATCCTGCTTTAGCTGACCCAGTGTTCAGTAGTCCTGAACCAGAGGGAAAAATCTTGTTGCCATTTGTCCTCATCTGCCCTATTTCTTCTGTTTCCGCCCTTAATCTGACATGGGATGGAGTCAGTGTGTGCAGATCAGTTGTTCATGTCCTGTTGGTAATTAGACAATAAATACTCAGGGCCATAGCTCAGTGAAAATAGTAGTAATTTTTTTAATGCTTAGACCATAAGCTGTTTCCATACATACTAAATAAAAAGCAATAAATACGGTAGCAAAATGCAACAATATAAAAAAATAACATAAAATAAATACCATATACATCTTACATATTATAAAAAAGAGACATCCAATACAATTAAAAGGCATTAAATATGAACAGCGATTCTAAAATTAGAGAAGAGCATTCCCAGAGCAATCAACTGCGATATCAGTAATAAATCTTGCCCTAATTTTCTTTGCTGCCAGGACAAAAGGAAAAACCTTGTGGGTTAACATAAGCCATTTCCGCACTAGACTGTTATAGTGCTATTATTCCACTTTCAGCATCCTGTGGAATCCTGGGGTTTGCAGTTTAGGGAAGGGCCTCAAAAGCCCTTCCCCAAACTGCAAATCCCAGGATGCCACAGGATGTTGAAAGTGGAATAATAGCACTGTAACAGTCTAGTGTGGAAATGGCTATAGAGTCAATGTCAGACAGGAGATAGAAAATCTTTTCTGAAACTAGTTCAGTAAAATAATACCTGTTTTGCACACTGAAAACCCTGGGTTCAGTCCCTGGCATAAACCTGAGATTTCTATGTGCAATCCTGTTAGGGGTGCTATCAATATGATGGCACTGAGTTGGATGGAGCAAAGGTCTGATGACATAGAGCAGCTTCTGATTGAAATGCAGGCTTTGGCTCAATGGGACTTCATCTGAAGAGGTGTCAGTTGGCCCCCCCATATTTGTTTCACTTTCATGGATTTGATTATTTGCAAGTTTCTTCAACTCCTTCCTCCACATCAGGCACTTCTTTTCCAGGGGAACCTTTCCTCTTAGTGGCTCCGATCAGGCCACGCAGCCCTTTCAGCAGACTGCAGGCACCCTCCACAGCCTGAAGAGGCAAGTGGGTGCATTAGATGAACTGGTTAGCAGCACTTCAACAGATTCACTGTTTCTGTCCTTAAACTCCTCAGGGTTAACGGACTCTTTGCATGAAGAGCTGAACCTTACAAAGAGCCAGTTTACAAAATCACCTTCTAAGACAGCAGCTGGTATTTCATCACAGACTCAAGTTACCTATCAATACAACACATAATCCACCAAAACAGAAAAACAGTGCCATACCCAACTAACATTTGTGGGGCCAGTGTGAATAATATGGGTTCAAAAATATCTGAAGATTACTACCTCGTTTGCTTATAAGTCCCAGTCAACAGTCCTTGAGACATTTCAACTGTGATCTCAGGATTTATTCTCTACGTGTATGTAGTTGGATGTTCCATTTTTGTGAACTGTGACATTTGCACTGGTGTATACAACCTATCTGAAGCACTGGAAAATACAGCTCTGAGCATCTGAGTATGTTTTGAGAGAGATGCATGGATTTATTTATATGCGGGTAAATTTATTGAAGCTTTTTACCAATGTTAAGGAAGATTTTTTTCTATTGGATAAAATATTTTTTAATAAAATATGACAAAAAAAAACATTAAAAAACTGCTCTGGTCCTCCTCCTTTCCCACCAGCTGCTGCCCGGCCAGCTAAGGACGGATTGTAGCCTGATTTCTCAGCACCTCCAACCCTTTCCTGATGCCCTCACACACCAAGGATGGAGATGGGCATGAGAAATATAGGGCCAGTGTGCCAACCCACACCCTTTCCTTCTCCTTTCCCTGACCTGGTTTGGATCCTGGGTACCTGCTCTCCCTACCATGCCTGGGCCCCCTTTCCATAGACATACATTTTGATGTTTGCATTTTTCCCCACTTTTGCAAGGTCCTGTGCTCCTAACCCTAGTGAATGTGGAGGGTCAACTGATATTACATTGCACATTATGTATTTATTGAATTTATACCCCACTTGTCTCCTGAAATGGGACCAAGGCAGCTTAATAGGCTCAGTTATTTGGGGATAATGAGGCATTAAAAAGATGCAGAGAGAGGAGTGTCATCAAAGGACTGTGAAAGTGGAGAGGGCTATAACTAGTGAGGCTTTTAGGTTTGAAGCAGATATGGAAAAGTTGCTTCTGGGGACTGTAATAACCAGAATCCCCCCTCCCCTAGCCAGCATGATCTGTGGCTCAGGGAAAATGTTTTCAAGATCTGGTTGAGAGCTATGCAGAGATAGCTTTAGAAGATCATAGTGGCGGGTGGAATTCAAGCAACAGTGTTGCAGTGCCTATCCCAAGGCAGAATAACATTTTCCTGTCTGGAAAAACTGGCACCTGGATTCTCTTCCTCATTGTGAAACCCTCTGATTTCTGGTTGAGTCCTTCTTAATTACAGTGTGTTGGTTTTAACTCCTTGTTAAAGATATGTCCAAGATTTGCAGGTAGTGAGCCAAGAGCTTGTAGGAACCTTTGATTAGATTTTTATAAACTTATCATAAAAGTGTCATCCAGGTAGCAAATGTTTCCCACAAAAATATACTACCTTCCTACCCTTCCTTGGTATACTTGCTCCGCTACTCTGTTTTCAGTATGGACTCTCTTTCTGGGAGGAGTGATATTGTCACTGCAAAGATTAGGAGAATGAACAGCCCCGCCTTCTTTCAAGGCTGGGTTGCTTTTCTGTACTCATGTGTCAAGACCCAGCATAGTGTGATGGTTTCAGGGATAGACTAGGGTGCTGGGAAGCCAGGGTTTGAATTGCCACTCACCTCTGGAAGCTCACTGGGGGGGGGATCTGTGGCAGATAGCAATCTTTGCATGTTCTATGCTCACTGGTAGTTAGGTTGCATGTCACTCTGGAAGTTCAGACACAATAAGTTTATGGCTGTTTCCTGCTTGTTCACACCTACTCTCTTCCTATAGCATGTAAACATCCTTTGCTCTCTGGAGTCTCTGCTCTCCCCTCTTCCTGCCTGCATCCATTAAGCATGTGGCTTCCAGGAGCTCTCTGGATAAGAAGTTCCAGCTTTTACTGAAACGATGTAATTGTTTTTTCTTTTCCTGTTTTCTTCAAGAACATGTGTTTATTATGCATAAGAATCATAAATTACTTTTAAATACCTTTATGGAGATGATTGAGTTTGATTTCTTTTTCTGCTAGATCTTTTGCAGGGGGGAAGAATGGGCTGGTGGACTGTTCAAACTTCTGCCTAGTGCACCAATTGCTCTGCTAGAGAGAGCCATTTATTTTCCCAATAGGTCCTTGGGATCATATCCTTTCAGCCTTAGAGGAAGGCAATGACAAGCTTCCCCAGAATTAATCTTGCATGATAGGGTTGCCATAAGTAAAAGTGATCTTGAAGACATCTAACAGCAATCCATGTGAATCACACTGTCTCGGCCTCAGAGGAAGGCGAGGGTAAACTCCCTCTGAACAAATCTTTCCAAGAAAACTGGATTATAGCAACCTTAAAGCAGCCCAAAGTCAAAAATGACTTGAAGGCACACAACAACAGTAGAAGCTTTACACTAAAATAAACTGATGGTTTTAGTCCTGCCCCCCCCGCAACATTCATGTCTCCTTACGAAAAAAAACTTAATTCAGCCTTTAGTCTGACAGAGTTCGCCCATCCTTGAAATACAGAATGAGAGTGTAAAACTGTTAGAGTCTGTCTTTCTTTCAGGAGCTCTGCAAGATTTATTTAAATTGATATAGTTATATTAAATTCTCAACTATTTCCTGTGAATTTCTCTCCCCTACTTTACAAAATTGAAGTATAGTTAATTCAACAGATCCACAAAACAAATAATGAAATAAAAATATCAAGCAAAATGAAAAATATCATCAGAAAATCACAAATACCTGAAAAAGCTACGGTAACTATAGAAGGCTAAACATGGACTAATCAAATTAAGGTAATAAATTTCAGCTTTGAAATAAAGCATAGATATGTCTTATTAAAATGCTACAAGGTGTGGGTAGACAACAAAGCTCTGTGTCTGAAGCTGAAAAGATATCACTGTAGGCACCCAGGTGTAGGTTGAGTAGTCCACAACCAATAGAAGAAGTCTTCTCTGTACTTCAGACTGAAGGTTGCTGCTTCCAGGTAAAGTGAAGTCAAATATGGAGAGCTGCCCCTTGAGCCTTGGAAGATGTGAACATTCCACTTACAATATTGCATGAAGATTGTGTTTTACTTTTTCTAACAGGATAAAGACTTACTTTTTAGGTAGTTCTGTATCCATATTTGTACTTGTATATCTAAGACTAGAGCTAGAGAGGCTTGCTGGTGTGAGTGTTGGACTGTGACCCTGGAAACCAGGGTTCAGTTCCCTGCTCGGTCATGGAAACCCACTGGGTGACCTTGGGCACATCACACACTCTCAGCCCCAGAAAACCCCATGATAGGTTCACCTTAAGGTCTCCATAAATCGAAAATGACTTGATGGCACACAACAACAGCAACAACAGTAACACAGAGTATAACAATTATTTTTCAGAAACTCCCCAAATTAGGAATGAGTGTTTGTATGCTAGTTAAATGCAAAAAGGTAGAGAGAGGAAGGAAACCTCTGAGTGAAGTCCAAATGGACACTTCTGGATTGAAGTTCATTTAAAACTACAGATGTTTTGCAATCAAGCTGGGAAAGTCAAGAGAGTTCAGCTGTTACGTGGCTCTGGATGTGTTGGTTTGTGCAGTGTTTTTCTGTTCACCTTCCTGGTCTGCCTGAACCATCAATCATATGTGACATACAAAGTGCAAGACTAGCAAATAAGGTTGTGTAAACTGAGGGGGAGGGTGTCCCTGAAATAACAGTGTTATGGGCTCTTTGAGAATGGGGAGATGAATTATACTGTGAGTGCTGGAGTCACCAAATACAGTGGGACAATTCAGGATAGCAGACCTCCCAGGAAGCTGTGACATAACCCATATGTGACCATAATTGGTTAATGTTGCCAGAATGGATTCTTTTTGTATATTTGTTTCAGGCTCCTTCTTGGGTGTTCCTCTCATGTGCATTAGGACTCTTTATTTACCAGTCCCTGGATGCTATTGATGGGAAGCAAGCGAGAAGAACTAACAGCAGCTCTCCTTTGGGAGAACTCTTTGACCATGGCTGTGATTCTATTTCCACAGGTAACATCTTTTCTTTTTAATCACTTTTTTTTTTGCATGCATGCATGCGTACTAAAGACTGGGAAGCAGATGTTTTTGCACAGACAGTGCCTTGCAAATGGTATTGCTGCACAATGGAATGATATCTCTGAAATTGCATTCAGGAATGCTTGTTAGCTAAGCTTGGGATGCTGTTTATCAACTATATTGATGTAGGTGGTGGTGGTGTCAGAGGAAAAAAAGATTGTGGTCACAGCAGCCATAAATGAGGGAAAGATATTGGCCAAGATTTTAAATCAATACAGTGTAGTATAAATCAGTGCCACTCAAAGTGGTGGTTTTGTGGACTGATGCTAGTCCTTGAACCCTCTTGGCTGGCAATCCCTGGCAAGTTTCTAGGAAAGAAACAGTTGTGAGCACAAATATGGAGGCTGTCCTTGGCACGTTGGGGGAAAAAATTGCTGGCCCCCTCCTCCACTGATATAAATAGCTGTCAGTGGAATTATATTCTGCTTGCTTTACACAATTCCTAAACTACTCTCATATGCTACTGCAGCACAATGTATGCGAATCATTGCTAAATGTGCATGGCTGGCACACTGTTGTGCAACTGCAATGCACAATGTAGTGCACATCAGTACATGTTTCACATTGGACCTCTGTGTACTCTGCAACGAAGAGGGCCCCTGTGGATCACATACAAACTCCTTCTGATGTTCATCAATGCTTATTCAGCATGCACTTAGCTATTAGATATGTGATCTAGTGAGAATTGCCAGATTTTAAAGCTTACTTACCTACTCTGTAAACAGCTTGTTGGATCCTTTGAGCAAAATAATTAAAAGAGGCTCAGAGAAGGGGCCTGGGAAAACTGAATAACTGGTATTATTAGGTCTTTCTTTTCCCATTGATAGTACAGTGGGCCCTCCACTTTTGTGGATTTAGCACTCATGGATTTGATTGTTTGCAGGTTGTTTTATTTATTTTATTATTTTTTAAAAAAAATCTTACTCTATTTGCCCTGCTACAGAAATAATGTGTTCTCTCTAGGAATCTGTAGATCTGGACGTGGGTCATAGAGTTGCATTGGAAGACCTAGAGATTGCTAGAGAGAACATATCTCTAGGCATTGGTATGTCTCCAGAGTGACTCTGTGGCTCCCTTCTGCCAGAAGTTGACCATGCAATTGTACTGGAGAACCTAGAGGTTTCCAGAGAAGTGTTACCAGGTTTTTTAAAAATAGCATTCATGGTCTTTATTTTTATTTGCATTTTTTCCACTTTCACAGGAGTCTTGCACCTTGAACCCCCTTGAAAGTGGGGGGCTCACTGTAATCACAGTGAAAGAATACATATAAGATAGATTCCACTTCAAAGCATGCAAAAGATCAACAGTAAAACAGAATTAAACTGCTTGCAATATTGAAATGATGATAAAATTTTAAGTGTTTTTTTAAAAAGACAAAATGTAGTTTAAAACAAACGATATAGCACCTTCTTAAAAACCCTGGCTGGAATTCAATATGGGGCTTACTTCAACATAAGTGGACTTACCTCTGTGGAAAATAGAATTGAGCAGTTTTGAGATGTTCATGTTCAATAATGGGCTGCCATGATGTTACTACCTAGGGGAGCCAGCAAAGTGACCACTGATCATTGGTTTCTATGTGCATTGGGCACTCCCAGTGGACATGAGACAGATGTGCATGAGAAGACTCTTTCCAGTGCCCTATGCAGAGGAATCTTGTAGCACCTTTGGGACTGACTGAGAAAAAGAGGTTGGTAGCATACGTTTTCATAGGTTGAGTCTCCTTCCTCAGATGGTATCTGATGAAGCAGATTTAGTCTACAAACGTTTATGCTAGAAATTTCCTTCTCTCAGTCTCAAAAGTGTACAAGATCCCTTTGCATACTGATCTGGACTAACACAACTGTGGCTTTGAATTTTGCTGGTGCCCTGGTATGTACCTTTGAAGTTCACTAGGATGGTTTCGTAGTGTTTCTGCTACATAGCTAAGTATACATAAAGTTACACAACATAGACCATGATGGACTATCACATCCTCTTTCCTTAAAGATCTTCAGTTCTAAAAATGTGTTGGAGTAAAAAAAAATTATTTGTCTTACAAAAATAATATTTTCTCATCTCTTTTTAAAAATGAATGCTAGAAGCTATTCTCTTCCCATTTACCTTGTTGCCTCAACACCTGCAGCCTAGCATGAGATAACAATACAAGGAACCATGTGAGATTCCTTCTCCACCTTTTAATGAACCACACTGTCATAACTACAAAGTTAATTACATGGTGAAATGATTGAAACTGTCTCATGTTACCATCATAATAGAATGTCATTATGCCTCTGCTATTAGGAAATGAGATTAATTAAAAGTAACCAGATGTTTAAAAAAATAACAACAATGCATAACACTAAATTTAAGTTCCATAGAAACATTCTTAAATGAAACTAAAGTAATAACATCCAAATAATTGTCTTTCTGATTGCCAAATCTAACATGAAGTTACAATTTTTAAAAATCTGGAAGAATAAGTAATTAAAACCACTTTTAATTTTTTTTTAAGTGAAATGCCTTAAGATTTAGATGTGGTCTGGAACTTTTGTCAGCTGACAATAAAAATTACTAAGATAGTGGAGCTCTCTGATTATGTTGCCCTGCATTCAGTTTGTATGTCAAGCATTGTATTGCACTGCTGTTATCAGAATGGCTGTGACCATTAACTGGTTGGACTTTTCAGTTTTCGTTGGTATCGGAGCCTGCCTAGCAGTTCGGCTTGGAACAAATCCAGACTGGCTGTTTTTCTGTTCCTTTGTTGGGATGTTCCTGTTTTATTGTGCTCATTGGCAAACCTATGTATCAGGCATGCTAAAGTTTGGCAAGTAAGTGCATTTGTGCTTAATTTGCTTTGTGGCTGATATTTAAGATGCATCTTCTTTGACTTTATTGATAAGCTATTATTGTTGCTTTCTACCAGATGATACTGAAAGGGATTGAAGGTGGCCATATATCCTACTTTACAGAGGATAATCTGCTTGCTGAAGGCCTCTCAGAGAGTTCTCTGATTGAAAGTATTCTCTGCTTATTCAACCAGGCTAGCATGACTCCATTTTGTAAACCAGGGATTTGAGCTAGAGTATATTTGTACTTTTGTATGCTATATATTTACTCAAGCTGCAGCTTCAAAATCTAAGTACTAGTTAATCTATTTTTCATTCATACAGAAGGATTTACTTATATCTTTCAAAGGTCAGAAATACTAAACTTCTGTGATGATAGATGAACTGAGATCTTGTTCCAGTGAAAAAAGTACTACATACCACCTTTTGGTTGGCTTGATCCTTTATCATTAGGTCCTTGAAAACAGCAAGATTTATCTTAAAATGGCATTTCCCATCAATTATGGCTTACATCTGTTTTTTTAGCCCCAACTGAAGCAGACTGATTGAATCAGTGGAATTTACACACATGTTGATTTTGGATTTTGGATTGTTTCTGCCAGTTTTGTACATTTTAGATATGGATATGTAATCAACAAAAACATATAGCAGAATTTCCCAGAAACTGGACTTCTATATTATCAATTACTATATTAGATTACATTATAATATCTTACTATAACTTAAATGTTTCTGTCTTGTGCTTTGCAAATCCCCATGTTAGATCACGAAGTCACCAAACTTGGAATGAATAATAATAAGGTTTTGGACCCAGTACATTAACTAATTTGGATACCTTCTAAATTAAAAAAAAAAGAGTTTGCTCTAAAATGCATTTAGAAAAAAAATTGCTAAACAATATTTATGATGAGGTCACCATCCCAAACAAGTTCAAGATTAATAAGGAAACTTTACCTTTTTCTAGAAGATTGCTGCTATTGGTCCATTTTGTCTGGAATATGATATGAAATAAATTTTATGGACTGCAGGCACAATCACTCGTACTTTGATTTTATTCACATCATAACTGAAACCATAAAATCAACCTTAGCAATGCTGCATAATTTTTTTTTTAATCTAATACACTATGTCACTAACATAAGTCGTTTCAGTGCTGAATTTTTTATCAGTATCTCAGGTTACATGCTTGAGTCGAATATTCTGTAAATTCTGTCCATTAAAACTAGTAAGTCATTGATATGAGCCAATCTTATTTTTCCTTCCTTCTAGAGTCGATGTTACTGAAGTACAGATAGCCATAATGATACTCTATTTATTATCCGCATTTGGTGGAACAACAATGTGGGATGCAAAGGTAAATGGATGTAGCTGTCATACTTGAATGATTATAAATATATATCAGTCCTGTGTAGGTGTACTGCTGACCAGTGGGTCCTTCTAATGCTTTGTATTTCCCCCCATACTCCATTTTGTTAAACATTTTTTAAACTTACCACTTAAAAATAAGACTTAGTTCTCTATTATATATTTAGTGTAGGATGCTTTTTTTAGCCCATAGTTCCAGTATTCTGTGTCCTCAGTGTTGTGACGTGACAACCTATGCATGAGTTTAGAGCTACACAGAGGAAAAAAGACCCCATCTGCCATAAGTGTTCTTTGTATTAAATCACTCAAATCAGTTAGAATAATTGATATTCTGCCTAGAGAATTTAATTTCACAATTTTCCCAGTTCTGTAGTATTTATTGTATAACTGTTAATTCATCTGGAAAGATCCTCTTTCTTAACAGATCTATACCCACTAGTACTGTACTGAATTTATCACTATACACCTTTGGAATGCAAAATTTCTGAGCAAATTATATTTCTAAGCAAAAACTGTACACCTTGTGTCCTGAAAAGTCCAGAAGCTGACAAGAACTAGAATGCGCATAGTACTATCTTTAAAATCATAATCCATGTAAACTGTGTGGAGAAATGGTTTTCTGTTGCTTCACTCAATATAGTTACTAGCATTGCTATGTGGTATCAGATGCATTGAGATCCAAGAAATTAGATCAATAGTAGATATAGATATATATATTTATATGCCAATTGTATGTTCTAGTTTTCTTCCAATAAGCTCAAGGCAGCATGGCTTTCTTCCCCATTTATTCTAACAACAATCCTGGGAAGTAGGTCAGGCTGAGAGATTGGTCTAAGGTCAGCCAGTGAAGACTTGAACCTAAATCTCTCAAGTGCCTAGTCCAAAACTCTCAGTTAGTACATTACAATGTATGTTGCATTGTGAGGGGATATAAAAATCAGTTCTAGGTATCATTCTGTAAGCTTTTAGGTAGCTGTTGTGTAGCTCCCACTTGTCTGAAGGCACACTTAAAGCTAAATTGAAGTATCCTGGCATGCTAGAATAGTTAAATAATCTGTTAAGAACTCCATTACTGGTGTATTGCTAAACCACTCAAAATGCATGTGTTCTGAAATTAGTTGAAACACTGAATTTTTTTTAAGAAGACATCTTCATTGTGAAAGTCATTTTGTTTTGCATGAACTGCTAGATTGTTTGAGAGATAGTCCCAATAACATCCTTGGGCAAGTTTGTCTTCTAAAATGTAGGAAATTCATTTTTTTATTTACTTTTCTTTTTAATCCGCTGCTGCCTCTTGGAAGTTTCCTTGCAACTACAATTGAATAAGAAAGGTAAATACTTCTGCTAAAGATCTCTGTTAGCTGGAGAATATGAATTACACAGTTTCATAATAGCATGATATGAATGAAACAAAACAGGCAGATGGCGTTTGCATTTCCTGTGGTGCTGCTACTGTTTTGACCAGTGTGTTTGGAGGAACTATCCACTTTTCAGAAAACAGCTAGAACTTGATACATGTTGTTTAAAAATTTTCATTTCCCTCTGAATTTAAGTATAACTTTGGGGGTCCTAACAGAATTAAATTGCTGTGCTCTGTGTTGGATCTTAATGGCATGAGTATGACCTGTATTTGATGTCAGCAAAGAAAAATGGATAGTTCAAATAAATACATTTTAATGTACTGGGAAAGTATTCTAAACATATTATAAATGTTGTGCTTCTTCTCTGCAAGATTCCTGTGTTAGATCTAAGGCTGAAGATGATACCTGTGGCTGGCATAGTGTTTGGCGCAATATTTTCCAGTTACAATTATTTCAGAGTTATCTTTGGAGGAGGAGTGGGGAAGAATGGATCTACGATAGCAGTAAGTATTCTTAAAAATGTCAATTGATGCATAATTTTAGCAGCACAATCCTATGCTGTCAACTCAGAAGTAACTCCCATGGAGTTCATTGGGTTTTACTCCCAGGTGAGCATGTATAGAGTTGCAGCCTTATTTCTCTTAATGTGACATTGATGTATGCAAACAGATGGATTATTTTGTCAGTTTGATTGAATCTTGTCCTATACCCAAGCTTCACCATGAATTGTAATGTAAAAAATTACTCTGTACCTTGCACTCTTCAAGAGGTTCTACTGTGTAACATTTCAAGGAATAAATGAGAAGGAAATGATAGAGGAGCTATGTTGTGTTTCTGGACCAAATTATTTTCCAGTGATACTAAGGACTTCTGGAATTTTCTGCACATTCTTGCTAATAAATGGCATAATATTAGTTCATTGGTACACCAGCTATTACCTTGTCTGACAAAGTCTGATTTTGCCATGCTTAGCTGCCTCGGACGACTGTAATGTGTTACATGTGGAGCTGTCCTTGAAAAGCATTTGACCACTTCAGGTTGACAAAATGCTGCTAGAGGGATGTTGACTGGGTTTAGGTCTGCAGAACATAATCACTCCCACCTGAATCAATTAGCATGGATGACCTATTTATTTTGGGGCTCAGGTCTGTATCAGTAGTTTAGGCCCTGCCCTCTTCCATATGTTTATTTCAGTGTGTGCCATTCAACATCTGAGGCCTTACTCTAGGTACACCTGCCAAATGAGGCATGACAGGCAGATACTAGGAGCAAGGTAGACAGAATGGCATCCCAAGTGAGGTTTACCAGGGCACAAGACTTTATTTTAGGCAGAGGTGGACAAAAATGAAGCTTTCCGAAAGCATTGAGAGAGCTGCGCAATTCCTACCCATTTTAGGTATTTGACCAAATCAGAGAACAACCCTTAGATGGTTGGTGTGGTGTGCGTAGGTTGTGGTGTTTTTTATGCTGTTACCTCCATGATTGAATTTGTCTTGTTGGTGACCTTTTGGAAATAGCATTGGATTTCTTTTTATGTATTTATGATATACTTGAGTTTGCTTTGTGAAAAAGGTTATTGAACATTTCACAAAACATATTTCTCTTTCAGGGAACAAGTGTTTTGTCACCAGGACTCCATATAGGATTAATTATCACTTTGGCAATAATGATCTATAAAAAGTCCACAACTCACCTCTTTGAAAAGCATCCTTGCCTTTATGCCTTAACATTTGGATTTGTGAGTGCCAAGATCACACAGAAATTGGTGGTAAGGAAGTTTTTCTTTATTTTTGCTATGTATTTATTAAAGTGATATAGAACTATCACGATGCTGTGGGAATCACTATGAACATTTTAAGGGTTTTTTTAAAAAGAAGTGGGAATTTGACATTGCACAAAGCAATCTTATAGATATCATCTCAAAAGATAGTGCTATTGATTCTAATAAGACTTATTTGAGTAGATGTGTATAGCTGCTGTGGGCAACTCTATGGGTTGGGAGCCACTTTCACTCCCCAGCCCCCAAAGGCCATTCAGCTTGATGTTGTCCAGTCACACCTTGTTGTTTTGGCTAGGAAGCAGATAAAAATGGAGGAATAAAGGTTTGGGAGGGATAGAAGTTTTGGTGTGCTTTTCAGGGGGAAATCACACTGAAAAATGGAAGGGCATCAGAGATCTTTACCAGACTGACAGGGAGCTTCAGCCACTGGAGAAGTGAGGTCTGGAGGTGGCATGCAGCCTGCAAGTCACATTTTCCCCACTCTAATACATAGAATTATAGTGTAAAGTAGGCATTGTGAAAGCTAATATGTTAAAATCAGTTTGAAGATCTCTTGAGATGACAGAGCAGTGTTTTATTACACTGTGATTTAAGGATTAACACTTGTTTCCAGATTATATATTAATAAAGGCAAACAGTAAATGCTTTCACAGTATTCTTTTGATTACACCATGAAGTAGCCAAAAAAAAAATCAGTAGTAGCCAACTTCAGATACTAAGCCTATAGTACAACATATGTTTATTTAGGAGGACGTCCTCAAGACAGAAGAATTTACTACAAAGTAAATCTAGACAGAATGGTGGCGCCAGTTTTATTTTTGTAAACAAAAACCTTCCTTAAGTGAATATTGTACATGACAGCTAAGATTCTGTCTTGCACTTTTCCAGCAACTATTTGTAATTTAAGAAAGAAAGAAAAAAGCAGTAAGTATACTGGTAAAAACATACAAATCTGTTAAAACCTTCTTGTCATTTTACTGCTTTTAATTTTTTTTAAAAAAGTATCTTGAGTAGAAATTCTAAAACTTCAATTTCCATTGACTAAATATCTTATGATTTGGATGGATCCTTATAATAATTCTTAGAATAGTTAGATTGCAAAGAATTAAACTGGTATTGAAAGATTTTAACTTGATAGTTAATTCTAATGTGTATTTGTTTTTAGATAGCACATATGACAAAAAGCGAAATCTTCTTACAAGATACTGCATTTATTGGGCCAGGCCTCTTATTTTTAGATCAGTACTTCAATGGTTTTATTGATGAATATATCATTCTGTGGATAGCACTGGTAAGCAATTTCCCATTATGTTGGAAGTTATATTAAAGTTTAATAAATTACTGAAAATGGATTTTCATGATCAAGTTTGTGTGTGTGCGCGTGCATGCAGCTGTGTATTCAGCTGTTCTCTCCAGTTTAGTGCTCCTAATTAGATTAAAGGCACAGTCCAGGTGGACCTGGCTTTGTTGCACATACTAAATGTCTAATTGGTGAAAGTTGTTGTCTAACAGCTAAGAGATGGAGGTATAGATCATGTGGTCACTAGTTTACAAGTCTACAAGTTGATATCAGCAAAGGAATTCCACTGTGCCTTCTGACCTTCTTCCCAATCTGCAGCATAGATACTGCCTGATCTTTAAGGTACTTAACAAGATAATGCATGTAAAATGCTTTCAAAAGTTTAGTACAGATGCAGATGTTTATTTATTAACAATGGCTGAATTGCACTGCATTCATTGGTTTGGGTCCAGATACAGGCCTTGCAATCAGAGTGCAGGAAACAGAATTTCCTGCTTCCTCCCATAATAGCTCCTCCATCCTCCCACAATTGCAGCACAGACTGGGGACTCTGCTGTAGGGGGAGGGGGGATCTCAAATCAGGCAATGGCAACTAGACTTAGAGAGCTGGGTATGTTTAGTCTGCAGAAGAGGAGGTTAAGAGGGGACATGATAGCCATGTTTAAATATTTGAAGGGATGCCACATAGAGGAAGGAGAGGGCTTGTTTTCTGCTGCTCCAGAGACCAGGACAAGGAGCAACGGATTCAAACTGCAGGAAAGGAGATTCCACCTGAACCTCAGGAAGAACTTCCTGACAGTCAGGGCTGTCCGGCAGTGGAATCTGCTGCCTCGGAGTGTAGTGGAGTCTCCTTCCTTGGAGGTTTTTAAGCAGAGGCTTGATGGCCATCTGTCGGGAGTGCTTTGAGGGTGTTCCTGCATGGCAGGGGGTTGGACTGGATGGCCCCTGGGGTCTCTTCCAACTCTACATTTCTATGATTCTATGATTCTATGAATGGAGTGCTGAATGGAATATCTGGGAAGAACCATGACTGCCTTGTCTCCCAGTTAAGTAGCTGATCTTTAAGGCAGAATTAAAGAGCTGGAATTATAGAGCTCTGTGTCTCCAGCTAGAGCTGTGAAAGGGATTATACTGCTAGAGGTAGTACAATCTCTGAAGTGCAATACTAATTGAATTTGAATTTTTAAATAATGGAGCTAAGGTATAAACTCCTAAATTATAATTATACATGTGAAGAACAGAATAATTCATTTGTACAGAACAGATACTAATTGCTGAACTGTTTTTCCTCCCTCTTTAGTTCATATCCTTGGTTGATTTGCTGAGATACTCCATTGGAGTATGCAAACAGATTGCTGCTCACCTTCATATACAAGTCTTCAAAATTTCATCTCATCAACCTCCCGAACAGGTTCAAAACCATAATGAGTGACTTATAGCTAAAGGCGAAGAGGAGAAGGAGTTGGGGGGAATTGTGGCATTATGGAAAATAACGGTTTTTAAGGAATACAGATGTGGAAGCTTGTAAAGAAACCCAGGTGCATGAGAGAGCTCTTCACATTTGCTCTCAGTCAAGGAGACTAATTACGTAATGCAAAGTTCATATAGGTTCTACTGGGACTTGGTTACTTCGGTCAGGAATGAAGTGTTTGAGGATGTGCTTTGCTACAAGGTAGCTAATTTTTATTTACAAGACTTTTTCTGGTCTTTGCAGACAGAAATGCTTGAAAATTTAATGTACTTGGCAGCTAACAGAACTCAAAGATATTGGTCAGTTTTTAGGCAAACTTGAATAACTAGAATAATTTGACATTGGTTCATTATAGGTACAATAACTGCAGTTAAGATTATCCGTTATGCAGTTTATTAATTTTGGTGAAAATATGGTCAATGAATTCCAGAGCCTTAACCAAAGATTTTTGAATTTAAAAACTAAAATTACTGAGCTGTCAATCATAGCCCTAGGAATGGCTTTTTCCCTGCACCTTATAGGCAGTGACTGAAGGATTTTAGTTGAAGGAAATTAGTTGTACTAGTGGTATGGCATAATTCTTCAAACTAATAGTAATGTTTATTCTGTTAGAGTCAAACTACAGATAGTGCAAATTTTTCCCTAGACAATTGCTTTTTTATTAAATGTACCTACAGAAGAAGCCAGAGCGGAGAGAAGTTTTCCAGCCCTTTCCCTCTTCTAGCAATATTTCTAGCAGGCCCCCTACACATATTTAGAAATGCTACTGTTCCACACATATGACAGGCACAGTAGTACTAACTTCTCCCCCTCACCCCCCCAAAAAAAAACACAGAAGGGAAAGAATTCCCTGTGTAGCACCATGGTAATATTACCAACTGTAGCCTCTATGGTGGGAAAATAAGCAAACTGAGTCCTAGTCACAAGTAGGAAGTGAAGGAACATAATTGTAAGATTTTCTTCTAACACTTTACCTAAAAATGAGGCTTGCAAACTAAAATATGAAGTCATAAAATACAAAAAGGTCTTCCACATTTCAAGCAGCAGAAAGATCGATGTTCATTTAATAAATGTGTTAGTGTTGTATAGGGACTATAAAGCTGATCTCTCTCTCTCTCTCTCTTGGTACTTCAGTCTTTCTGCTAATGAAATCTTTATTTAGCAAGCAAATTGCATAAAGATTGACATGGCTGAACGATGAGTGCATTCTTCTCTCTCTCTCTCTTTCTTTTTCTCTTGTGCAAGGAACTTTTAGCTCCCCAAGTCTTGGATTGTAACTTACATCTCTTGGTTATGCAGTTTTATGGCTAATGAAAGTTGAGTCAAAGAATCTCTGGAGAACCACACATCCCCACTCTGCTTTATAGAACCACAACCCAGCAAAACTGCATTATTAGTTGATTCAGTCACATGTTTCTTCTTTGCATGTGGTAAAGAGGCAACTGCAAATTAATTTATGTCTTCCACTGCTATTTTTAGTTTATGCAAAGCACATGAATTATCAAAAAGTTTTAAGCACTTTAGTAGCATGAGTGGGTAGATGTAATGGCTGAAATTATTTCATTCTACAAGAAACAGACTTGATTTTAATAACCATACTTTTTAAAAGTTCAGTTTGGTTTACATTGTTGTGAAGGATCTGAAGGATGGTGTATACTAATGAAGTCATTTATACGTACTGCCATCTGCTAAACTGCTTTGAGTACTTAGGAGAGACTCTGCTTTCTTTTTCAATGTTTAGAGTTAGCTTACATATTTCCACTATGAAAGTCATCCCAAATGGCTACATGGTCATGTAAACAAAAAAATGAAACTGATCGTGGATGTTGCAGCACTTTCCTAGGTTGTGATGGTTCAGAAAGTGCTGCCACAATCTTGGCAATTCCGTTGAACAGCCCTGATGGCTGTTTAATATATGTCTTAAAGTCTCGAGATATGACAGAATGCCAAAGATTAAACTGATCATTATGTGAACTGGCCCTATAGATATGAAACTGATCCCTGTCCTGACTTACTCCTCCTACTCCATGAACCTGTAACCACCAGAGATTTGTAGGGTTTAGAAACATGCCACACTGGCATAAAGGCCCAAGCACAAAAATAATGCTAAATCTACTACTGTTGTAGTAGTTTCATTTTCTTTGAGCTCTAGTTAACTCTTAACTCAAAGGTGACTTCAGAAGCTCAGTTTAAGGAACTGGCCAGTCGTCTCAGTTAAACAGAACACTGATCAATTTGTTGTCTCACTTTTAAATGGGCGCTGAAGAGCTTTTCTAAGCAAATGAAAACTGGTCTTTAGTTAGACAATAGTGCAACAAGAAATACCCATGATGAAGATTTCGGAAGCCAGTTTTGTAAGTGTCAAAATATCAATTTTCATCCTACAATCAAATTAGGTTAAATGCTGATTAACAGTGAAGTCTAGATACATAAATTGTATGGAGTGGATTTAAGATAGTAAACCTTGCCATTTAAATAAAACCGTACATTTCAAGGAAATTAGTAGAGAAACCTGGTTGGGGAGGTGCACAAAGCCTTTTTCTCTTTGGTCTGCTGTTGTCATAATTTTTAGGAGGATATAGTGATTGTCCTAAGGCATTTTTTTTAGCAGTATCAGATATAAAACCCAATGGACTTTTGTTAAAATTCATCACTAAAATATATCAGTGATTCCAAGTCGCTGTGACTAAAATACAGTGTTCTGTAGTCATGAGAATGTTGTTACTTTTGTAGTGTTTAAATTACTTGCATGTTACAAGACAAAAATGTACAAAGTTTTTTAATTATTATTTTAAAACAACCGAATATATATCACTGAAGTAAGCTTTTGCTGTTTGGAGAAGTGCATTTCAGTTCAGGATAGGTGCTGTCTTAACATAGGTGGTTTTCCTCAATGATTACTGCAGATGGCATTTTAGTTTGAGGCTTGTAATTCAGTTTCATGAACTGTTATAATTTTTCATGACATTTCTTGTTTAATATTGCCAGTAAACTCTGATTTATCATCTGTTAGCTCTCTTCTGCTGTTAAAAAGTAGAATATATTACTTACAGAAAGACTATCAATTGGAAAATTATTACAGCAGCTTACAGTTAAGGAAATCCTAAATAAACAAAATAAGCATTGTAATTTAAGGCAATATGAACGTTCTTGTGCGTAGCCATTGAGCTTTCAAGTTTAGGTATGCTATCCTGGCAGGTGTGCAAGAGAAAAAATTTCCTTGCTTCTAATACCTTGAAACTTATAAAAGTGCTTCCTACAACCAAACACTTCTTTCAAAATGATCCAAACTCCTGTGTTCTTCTAATGACTTGTATGACTTACTAATACAATATGCCACTTCAGATCATTTGCTAATTATGGACATTTAATTGGTCAACAGAACCAGGGGGTTTGAACTTTCAAACTGGCATCTTAACTTCAGTATCTAGATTGATAACTTAAGTGGTGAAGGAAGGTTGGTGCAGATATGTTAACATTAAAGAATCATAGCAGTAATTGAGAAAACAAGTTACAGTTTAGTAATTTCTTCTATTGATATTCAGAATGGCTGGTGGATTTCTTTTCAAACACTATATGTCATTTTTAACATGGAATGCAAATCATGGACTCTTTTTCTTTTTGGCTAATGTATACATTGTATCATGTTACTTAGGTACAAGTTCTTTCTCCACTGAGCCATCAGAATAACATGGACTGAAGAGATTTGCGAACAGTTGCCATCTCTTGCTGTTGCTGTTATAAGAAAAAAGAAAAATACTGATCAGTTGTAACATTTTGTACCATAGTGTTCTGACTCAAATTATAAATGCTGAATGTTTAATTTTTCTATTTAAATGCTCTATTTTAAAATGTTACTGAAGTTTTCATAAATCAGTATTAACACTTACAGTGTCCATCATTATTTTTTTCTGCAGCATAGCCATTTCTTTCCGAAGTTCACTTTGTGCTCCTGCTAAAAGACTTTCATGACTCTTCTCCATGTCTTCCATAGTCTAAAACAGTAGTTTGATTTCATGAAAATCAGCTGGAGGTTCATATCAAGAAATCTGCTAAGTGTCAAGTGATAAGTGAATTAACCTAATGGTTAAGAAGCGGGAAACTAACAACCTGAACGTATATTGATATTTTGAGATGTGTTATCATCAAGGCATGGGAAGTAATGTTAAATTTAGTTCTGATAAAACTCCACCCAAAGCAGTATTCAGTTTTCGGTGATTGTATACAGCAGTGGTTCTTAACATTTTCTTTACCCGGGGACCTTCTATAAATATAATTTGTTCCTCGGGAACCCTAGCAACAGTTAAGACCCCCAAGACTTAATTGAATATTTAAATTTGTTTGTTTATTTATTTATTTTATTTATTGCTTGCTTGCTTGCTTGCTTTGGGAGAGTAGGAGTCAAATCCCTGCTCAGATACTGGGTGACCTTGGGCAAGTCACATTTTCTGAGCCTCAGAGGAAGTCAAAGGCAAACCCCTTTTGAACAAATCTTGGGGGAAAAAACCTTTGATAGATTGCCGCTAGGGTTGTTGTAAGTCAGAAATGACTTGAAGGCTCACAACAATAAAGCACCACCAACGGGGAGTTTCTTTCTAGCCATCATGTCTGTCCTCTTTGAAAAAAGACTTATGGTGATCCTAAGACGAATCTATCATGGGAGTTTTCTTGGCAAGATTTGTTGCCTTTGACTTTCTCTAAAGCTGAAAGAATGTAGCTTGCCAGAGGACAACACCCAGTCCATTTCCATGGCTGAGTGGGGATTCAAACCCAGGTCTCCAGAATCATAGTTTGGGCACAAGACACACCTTCTGTCATGTTCCTTTCGTCAGTGATGCATAGCGGGGGGAGGATGCAAGTGCTGAAACTGTTCCCTCTGCACCCACAACACTCCTGCAGCTCCATCCTTGTTGCTGCCGCTGCTATTGATTTTCAGCAGCAGGGCTTTGAAGACCCCTGTGCGGGCTCTGTGGACTCCCAGGGGTCCCTAGACCCCAGATTAAGAACCACTGCTATACAGAATAGGTTATTGTAAAGGTGCTCGACAAGAACAGCCACAAAGATGACAAATGGTCTACAAAGCAGCAGTGTAGCTAACATATGTAACATCTTCCTATATAAAAGCCAGAATTTTACTTTAAAAAGCATATACTTGACCTTTAAAAACTGTTCATACAGCTGTTTAATTGTCTTCAGTCTCTGACTTTGAACTAATCTTGCTTGTTGAAAAACCTTTTGTTGTTGCCGAAACATGTTCTAAAACACAAAGAAGCTAAAATAAATGTACAATTAATAGAGTATTATAATAACTCAGTTATATTGGGCCAGATCCAGATATATTCATGCACAGAAGGGCTTTCTGCCTGCCCCCCCCCAGCAGACCCTGTGTCCCTTCTATACAGAGGCTCTGGTCACCCTGCTGAATGTGGAGGGATTCACCCAAATTAGGTAGTGACATCTTCCATAGGAACAGCTCCACTGTTTGATTCTTAAAGCTCCAAAAACTATAGCTACAGTTGCATTCTATGACACTATTTAGCACTTTATGGGGAGATACTGCCATGAGGAAAGAGAGGCAAGAAAGTCTGCTTCTGCTAATCCATGTGAATGCAGCCAAATCTATATCCAACCTATTGTTAATAGCATGAAAAATGTACGCTATTTTTTACGTGACTTCACTGATTTATAAGTCTTTGCTGTATATTCAGATAAGGGCTCATGGGGATATACAGACAATGAATGAACAGTAATTCTAAGAAAATAGTGTACAGTTTTCAGAACTTTTTTTTCTGATACAGAGGCTTACCTCATTTCTCCTTGGTATTATTTAATATCAGGATACTTCTACTGAAATTTGTGCTTATCTAAACATCCTTGAACATTACTAACACTACAAACTTTTTCATGTGTTATCAGTGTGAGGAACAGATGATCGCAGTATAAGCATATTGGCACTGTGCCAACAACAGCATAGCAGAATCTGTTTACTTTCTCCTTAATTCCAGAGAGGGTGGTATGGAATTTAGTTCATGTGCAGATTATGACTTAAACATCACTAATTTTACTTAAATCTTCTCCACCTCAGTAAATATGCCATTATAAAGCTAGGAATTAGTAAACACTACCTCTCCCACCTCTGATAAGTGATAATTTTCCATGTTCTGCTATAATAAAATCTGAGGTGTTGCTGTTAAATATCAGCATTTGGTGTTTAACACACTTAAAAATAAATCTAAGAAAAACAAACCGTTAGTTTTTCTTCCTGTTCTTCTGCTTTCTGTAGATCAGCATCCCATTGTTGAAAAACATGCATGAACTGCTGGGAATATTCTTGGTTGACCTTCTGCCTAAAAATATACGTAACTAATTACAGTATGCATTATAAAGTAAATGCACAGGTATTCATAATGGACAAAGATTGTAATACACACAGTATAAAAATCACTCAAAACTTAATGAAGTTTTTGTACATTTTGGGATCACAAGGCCTACCCCTTTTCTATCTAATTGGAAGAAATATGAGGATGATAGATTAGATTTAGGGATCAAAATCATGACATTTCTTTAAAAGATAGTTTTCAGTTAATGTCAATGCATGTTTACTCAAATGTAAACATATTTATTTATCTTGTGCCAGCCATGAAGCTTTGGAAAAAGCCACTTCTGGTAATTCCACATAGGTCTTAAGTTCATTTATGGACCATCAAGAAAAAAACCTGTTACTAAATAGACAATTATTCCCCTGTAAAATGTATAATAGAGTTAAAAAAATGTTTACCTCTGGTCTTGTTGCGCTTTCCAGACAAGTTCTATCTTCTGGTTGCTTGTTTTGAGAGAAGCCTTTGTGTACATTTCTAATCTTTTCCGTTTAGCCAAAAGAGCTTTATTAATATCCGCTATAGTAAGACAAAAAGTTATTAGGCAGTGTATTTTTAGAAAATACTTTAAAACTTAAAAATTTTAAATACATGCAAAGAAAAAGTGACTCATGGCAAACCTAAGGCAAAATGGCTACACTTCTTCATGGCTAGGCATAGCATAATACTTTGCACAAGGAACTGCACTACACTAAGCTATTTACCAGTCCCTTGACCTACTGTGGAATTGCTAAAACCTCCCACCTACAGTCATTCCTACCTGGAGAAAAGTGAGGAGTGTCACAAAATCATCGCCAAACCCAAAGTGATTAGATCAGTTGCTAGGATCCTCTGCAGGTTTCAACAGCTGATTTAACAGCTTTGTATCTGAGTCCAGCAACTTAACCAATCCACCCTCCTGCTCTCCTCCAGGCACATGGTGGGGGGAGGCTTTAGTGTTTCTATGGTATGTTGTGGAAGGTTTTGTTGTTGCTGAGGGAGGACGGGATACTAACCCCACAATCAAAGACGTGTAGGCATAGAGTTAACTTACACCTTCATATACCATTAACTTGTTGCTAACAGATTCAACTGTTTTCCTTCAGAAGTGAACAAAGAGGTTCAACTTCTCAAATTCTTCCAAGGCAATGCAGAAACATCTGCATCCTTTGCCTGTTGGAGCTCTGATGTTATATTCAAAAAGAAGTACTCCCTGGGCAATGAGAAAATAATCAAGGGGAGGCCTGCATTTTGTTGAATCACCATGGAAATGTAATGTAAGCCCTGGAGCTACCCACACCTGCACTCAAGTATGGCTTAGCATAACATGTAAATATAGGTTATATCAACTAGACCCATGCTAATCAAAATGCTGCTCTGTAAGCCATTAGGTGCAGCTCCACTGTATCTTTCCAGGAAACTATACTAATAGAAAAATAAAATGGCACAAAGATGATTCAAGTTCCTGATCCACTGGAAAATAAAACTCCTGGTCTGTTATATTGGATAGTTTGAAAAGAACTGAATCAGACACATATCTAGTCCGTACCTATATAGATGTAAGTGCTTAATGCAAGTGTTCACATATTGATAACTCAAGCCTAACATATCCCAGAAGGAGCTCTTTTAAGATAATGTTTCCTTTAATTGCAATTTTAGCTTCAACACCTTTGTTAAATTAGGTAGCCAATATTGTAAAACAAACTGGAAAACAAGAAATATTGTTAAGCTGGAATGTTAGCTGGTAGTAGAAAAACATTTTAATAAGCATACCTCCAAATCGTTCCAGCATATTCTGTACTTCTCCCCTGTAAAATGTTTAATATTTTAAGAATGACTATGTTTGCACATTAGAAGAACTATAGTTTTTATCATCATATTTATAATAGCAACAAAAAGGAAGTTGAAGATCTTTAAAACTACTGTAAAGAGGCCAGTTCAAATTGGCATACAGTTCAGGAGCAGAATTTGAGCATACTACATGCTGACATGCTCAAGATTATGAAGGGGTGTGATTTTAAGGTCACTGTTCAGCATGGGAAGAATTTATTGTTGTTGGGTGCCTTCAAGTCATTTTGAACTTATGATAATTCTAAGACAAATCTATCACAGGGTTTTCTTGGCCAGAATTGCTCAGAGGAGGGTTATCTTTGCCCTATTCAGCGTCTTTATAAATGACTGTGATAATGGAATAGAAAGTATTCTTATCAGATTTGCAGAGGACACCAAATTATGATGGGTAGCTAATACTGCAGATGTCAGGATCAGAATTCAAAATGACCTTAACAGATTAGAGAGGTGGGCCAAAACTAACAAAATGAATTTCAACAAGGAGAAACAGAAAGTACTACACTTGGGCCAAAAAAATAAATAAAAATGAAATGCACAAATATATGATGGGTAACACTTGGCTTGTCCTCAGTCTGTGTGAAAGAGATCTAGGCGTGTTAACATGAACATGAGTCAACAGTGTGATGCAACAGCTATAAAAGTAAGGTGCATCAACAGGAGCATATTGTCTTAAGTCAAGGAAAGTAATAGTACCACTCTATTCTGCTTTGGTCAGATCTTGCCTTGAATACTGTGTTCAGTTCTGGGCAAGAAGGATATTGAAAATCTGGAACATGTCAGGAGGAGGGCAATGAAAATGGTAATAGGCCTGGAAACCATGGCCTATGAGAAGTGGCTTAGGGAGCTGGGTATGTTTAATCTAGAGAAGATAAGGTTAAAACCTGACATGATAGCCATATTTAAATATTTGTAGGGATGAAGAATGGAGCAAGATTATTTTCGGCTGCTACAAAGACTAGGACAGATAGCAGTGGCTTCAAACTATAGAAAAAGTAGATAACTCTATCTAGACATTAGGAAAAACTTCCTGGCAGTAAGAGCTGTTCAACAGTGGAATATGCTGCCTTGAAGTGTGGTAGAGTCTCCTTCTTTGGAAGTTGTTAAACAGAGGCTGGACAGCTATCTGTCAGGAGCAGTTTGAGTGTATTCTTGCATGGCATGGGGTTGGACTGAATGGCTCTTGTGGTCTCTTCCAGCTCTATGATCCCTACGTTTCTATAAGATATTCTATAAGATATTCTATAAGATCCTGTAAGTGATTTAAATCAGGATCATAACAAGGGGAAGAGGGGGATTAACCCTTGATTAACCCATAGCAGATCTCCTTATGGCTGTTAAGTAATTTATCTTGGGAGGAAAGCTTCCATTAGAACTGCAATTTTCCTTCCTGAGTAAACAGAATTGACAAAGCAGAAAGAACCAAACTGGGATTATTACAAAGGAAAAAATTAGAGACAGTTTTGAAAGAGCAGTATTCACTGAATTAAGAAGGACTGGTTTCATACGCAAGGCCTGACTGCAAAAAAGAGTCAAGAATCTGCCTTCCCACCTATAAGTGTTGTTAATACTCCATAGGATATTAGCTGTGCACTGCACCCATTAAAAAAATTAAATGTTAAACAATTTACCCAACGTCTTCTTCAACTACAGCATGAGGAGTCACTGAAGGCCGTTTTTTCCCGTGTTTGTCCATCACTGGAGTTTCATCTTTAAAGAGGACAAAAAAAACCCCACAATAATATCATTGTAGGATGACTGAGAATAAAAAGCAGACCACCTTCCAACAGTCTTACCTTGCGCTTTAAAATAATTGAAGCTAGGACTTCTTGCATACAAAACACTTTCTTTACCCTTTTATGGGGTTATGTCCCATTACCACATATGGAATAGAACTGCTGCATATAGTTAAATTGTTATTGTGGGCCTTCAAGCCATTTGCAATTTATGATGACCCTAAGCCAAACCTATCATGAGGTTTTCTTGGCAGATTTATTCAGAGGGCATTGGCCTTTGCCTTCCTCTAAGGCTGAGAGAGTGTAACTTGCCCAGGTTCACACAGTGAGGTATTCATGGCCAAGCAGGGATTCAAACCCTGGTCTCCACAGTTGTAGCGCAATGCTCAAATCATTTTTCCATGGCTCCTTATACTGTTATTACTGTATTTGAAAGATGAGACCATTATGAATATAAAACTGTTCATAATCATGAATATACTGTACCACAAAGCCAGGTTCATGGTGAAAAATAATATACGTGCACTAGTTGAACTAAATGAAAAACGGACAAGCTTAAAAACTAGCAGATTTAGCACAGAATAATCTTCGACATATGAGAGCCTACTTTATTTAGGTAACAAAAACTAATAACTCTCAGTCTAATAAATCTGTTAGTGCTTTAAGGTTTCCTATTTGTTTTGCTGTAACAACTGACACATACATGTTATTGGAAAATGACACATAAGATACATAGGCTCTCTCTAGCATACACAGAATTCTCTAACAGAGACAGTGAAAAAAACCCATAGCCCTTCAAATCCATAAAATGAAGAATAGAAGAGGAGCCTTGCTAAATGACAACAGAAATCTATCTAGTGCAGCATTATTTCCCATAATGGTCAAACAGACAGTGGAAACACCCCTGTCTGTTTGAGTATGATAGCTCTCCACCAAATCTACACTGTATTGTGCACTTTTGGGATTCTTTTCTCTAAAACAGTTTAGAACGTTAGGTTCTCCTACGTTTCATTCCTAATGTAGAAATCTACCGTAGTTGCAAAACTGAGCTTCAGCCGACTGGATTTCACAAAGAGCCATGCTAGTGAGTTACAATATTTTTTAAAAAAGGAAAGAAAATGGGATTTCATATATCTGCTTAATTGTCTTCAATCTCAACTCAGCTAAGCAACTTGTGAGACTTATTTATTTTGGTATGAGTTTTCATGGATTTCAATCCACTTATTCAGATGTGTTAATGGAGTACAGTAATAAGCTGTAGGTATTTAAGACATAGTTGTAGGGAGTGGGATCAGAATGTGATCGGATACAGCAAGGTGCAAACTAAGACCCTGGTATTAAACCTTTCGATTACTATGTAACAGGATACAAGTCTGTCACCTCTTGAACCTGTTAGGCTTGAGATGTGAAAGTAATTAATTATGCTTACCCAACTGTCATTTCCCTTGTAGTGGAAAAGTTTTCCAGAGAGATCTCTATTGTTATGTGTGCATTTTTCTGTATCTCTTTTTCCTGTCCCTCTTCCCTTTTCAGCCTGCTTTTGAGGAAGCAACAAGCTTCATTCTTTCTAAATCTGTTTCCAAGCAGACAAACTTTTTGTGTTTAAATACTACATTAACTGACCCAGCTTGGGAGCAAACATGAGAAAGCTAACACCACCTTTTTGAACAAACATAAAAGTGCTGCTGCCGAGACAACTCCAACAAAATGTCAGATTACTTGGAATTCCTAAATATTTCATATTTGATGAAAAATTTGACACCTGCCCCCACTTTTGGCCTGGTATTACTGTGAAAAATGGAATGAGTACTTTGTCTTTACTCCAAATGAAAAGAAACAATACTTGATTAACATTTTTTTTACTGATCACTGCACCTTCTCCAATATCCTCTTCAGATCCACTCAGATGTTTTTTTGGATTTTCATCAAAATTGTAGGTGTGTGCAACTGGATCATCCTGTGCTGGTTTAGCAGCTTTTCCGCCAGATTTTCTTCCTACTGGTGCCATATTCTAAATGTGATAGAATATATTAAATATATTGATAAAATATATTGAAAATATATTGAATATATTGAGGGGGAAAACTCATGAAAAATGTTGTCCAAGCAAGTATGAATCAATATAATGTCTGTTTTTGTGGTGAAATAAGATGTGTCTCTTAATCTAGCACTTCCTTTTTTTTTAATTTACAGTTTAAGGTTCTGTATGAGAGGTACTCCTTAGCTTATGATTATCCAAAGTGGCTGGTTTTTTTTAAAACAAACTGTTTCACCATTTCAGTGTGTAAAGATGAAATGTCTAAATAATTCTTATACACCGTTCAAGAACTATTCTATTGTAACACAAATATTATTGCAAGTTAATTGGCATCCAAGTTTGTTTCCAGGTACAATTCAAAGTGCTAGCTTTGACTTTTAAAGCACTAAATGGCTTAAGACATGAAACAGACATGATTGCCTTCTTCCACTTGAATCTGCTGACACACTTTAGTATTCAAAAAAAGCCACCTGAGCCATGTTACTGATAGACACATATGATGATGGCATCCAGAGTCTAGAACTCTGCCTCAGAAAATTTGACTGGCTTCTGCTCTTTCAGTTATCAATCTAAGCAAGACACACACTTCAGTTAGAGCTTTCGAAGAATTTGGTATCTGACTGTGATTTATTACTGTTTTTTTTTTGGGGGGGGTGTTGTTTTATTAACTGTTGTTTTAATGGTGGCTGTTACCAATCTTGAAGGTCTGGATAAGCATTATATAACAAATTAAATGCTTACACAGAGAGATGGAAAGAACACAGACAAGAACAAAAAGGGAAAACAGCCAATTGTAACAATCTATATTTAGAGTTCAAGGGGTTACTATCTACCATACTCTTTATATTTCTTAATAAATTTTAATTTCTGTAAGGTCTCCTAGCCTACATTGAAATCATGAGTTGGGATGGACTAAGGAAATAATAATCTACCCATTGTTAAACATAAGCAGTGTCAACTGAATGGATTAAACACCCTATTATTTTGCGTTATGTACTTCATCATTTTTCCCGCCTACCCCATGTTGTCTGCGTTACTATTGCCTCATAGGTTTATCTCTAGTTCCTACACGTTTAGGGGTAACGTACGGAATTGTCTTGAGCGTCCAGGTCTCCGTTACCCCCAAAATATCATCCTCGCTCTTGACTTCACACCACACGTTAAGAGTTCTCCCTCTGTCCTGTTCAAACGCAGCTTCCACTGTTCGCTGCATAACCTGATCCAGTTTCTTTAACCCCGCACATTTCCCGCCTAAATTACCTCAGGCAGGTCTTTAGCTTTTAGGACTTTCTCTTACTCAAATCTTTATTCAGCCCTTTCCTTACAGCACTTCAGGCTTTTGTTGTGTGCCTTCCAGTCGTTTCCGACTTATGGCGACCCTAAGACGAACCTATCTCCAGGTTTTCTGGGGCTTAAGAGTGTATGAGCAGCCTGAGGTCCACCCAGTGGGTTTCCAGGGCCGAGCGGGCTCGCAGCCATCGTTCAAACTACCACACCACGCTGGCTCTCTCAGGCTACCATCCGGTTTCTCTCGTCACTAACTCTCACCCTCAGGCCATTTCCGCACTAAACTCATATAGTGCTATTATTCCACTTTCAACATCCTATGGAATCCTGGGATTAGCAGTTGGGGGGGGGCTTTGAGGCCTCTCCCTAAACTATAAACCCCAGGAGTGCACAGGATGTTGAAAGTGGAATAATAGCACTATAACAGTCTAGTGCGGAAATGGCCTCAAAATTCCTTGTCTGCCCAATTCTCTTTCCAGACGCCCTATTGATAAAAATAGGAGAGGAAGGTTGAAAACGTGAGGCGAGCAACCTTTCTCGCTTCACCTCGTTCCCTCTTCGCTCCTCCGTGAGATCTAAGCGAGCAACAAAAGTACAAGGTAAAAAGCTATGGTGGACTGTGCCATTCCAGAGGGCGGGAAGCAAATCACTTCTGAATGCTCCTCTCCTGCGGCACATTAGAGCAACGCACATAAACGAAAACTAGCGAAAAACCAAGAGAGGTTTAAGTGCAGTCCTTTGACCACTTTGGGGGTTTTGTCTTTTTTTTTTTTTAAATAGGGAACATTTTCAAAAAGGTAAGTTAAAGCGAAATGGTACAATCCATTCGTTCACCTCGAGCGGCTTGGTGCCTCAAGATTTTGCGTTTTGTAAAGCTTCAGCCTTGTGTAACTTACGTTTGCCTCCGCCTTCAGCTTTTCTAAATGCTGCGACTTTATCTACACATCAGCACACGCGAGTGTTAACATTTACTTTGACCCGAAGACGTGTAATATTTCTCTCCTAAATTACCTCAGGGTTTACTGCCACCTCACTTTTTTGCTTCCGAAGAGCCCTGCTTTCCTTCCCCTGTTCCATAGTCAGCCTTTCCTGTTTTCTTTGCAATGACACTAATACAACACTCTCGCTTCCTTTCCCAAGTCCCTTGTGTGCGAGGAAGAAGAAGGAGGGATGCAAAGACTGGAGTGCCCAAACATTTTACAAAGTCCTGACATGCAGGCAGAACCATTTCAGATTGCACAGAGAGCCTTTAAAACCCAAGCACCCTCCATTGCTGCAGGTAAAACATTATCAAGTACAAAATCTAGCAGTCTTGTTTCCTGCTGGAGTAATTTTTTTAAAGGGATTATTTAAAGAATGCAGCGTTTCCCATCTTCACTGTGAAATAGTATCTTCCATTCAGTCACCTGAGAACTGAAACACTATTATCCACTCAGCTGATAATTCTCATTGAGTTGGAGGTGTACATCAGCAAAGGTTTCAAATCCTTTCTCCAATGGTTTTTCTAAACATCTGAACAGACAGGTTATACAGGCTAGCCAGGCTCCCAGCTTTATGCATTCTGACTTGAAAGTTGTCTTATAGGACACAATTCTTTAATTTTTGTACCTTCGTGACAAAACTTCTGAAAACTTATTTCTTCTTTGTAACATTTTAGTTCTCCTAATAAAATGTATTACACAACTCTTTGAGTTTTGTTTTTGCTTATCAACCACACTGTTCCTTTTTATTGCAGGGCAGCAACACAATTCTATACTGCACAGTCACTGTGTATGTATGTGTGTATACACATATGCAAATACACATGATATAGTGATACTTGACAACTTGGACAATCTGAAAAAGGGATTGGTTGAATTCATGAATGTTAAGGCTGTCAATGACTATATATCCAATATCAGAGATGAAATATGCCCCTGTATATCAGTTGTTTAGAATATGAGGGTAAAGTTCTGTTGGCAAGATTCACACAGCCAACTGCTTGATCTCAGTGTAAGCAGTATGTTGGACTAAATTAGGCTAGTGGCCTGATCTGGAATGATACTTAGTATTTTCCTACTTTATATGTGATAAAATGGGGCTCAGTCTTCAATCCTAACTGCTTGCTGTAATTACTCTAGCTCCAAAAAAGCATATATATAAGAAAGAAGGTGGGAGACAGAAGATGGAATGGAAAAGACAATAAAACACATTCTTGAGAAATGGATCTGACAAATATAATTGTACTTGACTTAGCTGAGCTTTCTTACCTGTCTTTGCATATTTTCAATCACTCCCACTTAAGGCCCATTTTACACCCCCGCCCCCAGATGCATGCAACATTTTGTTTGGCTTTTCTTGTAGGTGAACTTTGTGTCAGGTACAAAACTGCCTACCTATTACACCACAGAGCTGCTTCATCTGACAATTTTCTTTGCTGCATTTGTTTCTGATTTAATTTTGAAAAGCAGCTGGTTATCTTATCCAACCTGGAAATCACCACAAACTAGGATGTGGAAGAGACACATATGAGCATGAAAAAGAGCATGGAGCTCCTCAGCAAGATCTTGACAGCTGCAACATAGTTCAATATCTGAATAAAGTCATACTTAGTAACCAGATGCAGCTTTAATGTTTACTAAAACACCAGCTTAAAAGAAAAACTAAACAAGCATTGTTGTTTTTTAAAGAGGTTGAACTTGATTTATTTCATTTATAATCAGATATATGCACTGGATAAAGAATAAGATGCCTTTTCTATTTAAAAATATTTTAATAGATTCAAAAGCATTAAACAGTTGTTATTTTTCTTTTTTGACACTCACAGTAGTATAACATTCTTAAGTCAATTATATTATATTCCAATAACATTCATGAAAAGAAAGCATATATTTTACAGCACATGTGCACTGGAAATCTCATATCTTCATTTTAAAATAATTTTTGATATCTAAAATCTTCTTAAGTTTGTTAATGTCATGATTTCTTCCAAAAACATTTCCTTGAAAAGTGTTTATTTTCCTTTTACTGCTTTGCAACATATCTTGATAAAATTGAAGAGATCACCAGACCTCATCCCAGTTTTTGAAATGAAATGTTTGATATGAGAAATTACTCTATACCATGCTAACACACCTATGCCATTAAAACAATACAATGTATTGACAACTCTTCTGGCGAGGCACTTTTGCTGCTCCATATACAATACTTGTATAAATAATAATTACACCCAACCCCTTTTACTTGCTTATAGCCCTATGTTTTAAATTACCGGTAGGCATATAATTACTAGACTGTTATTTACATATTGATCAACAAAAGGCATTACATTGGCATCAGAGATTAGAATGAAATTGCTTTATGCACCACTATCTGTTACGTAGTAGCAGAACAATATAGCAAAAGGGTGTTATTATTTGAATCCTTCATTCAGAAAATATTCTATAGCTGATTCTATACTATATTTAAACTATAGATACTAGAGATCTAGCTGGTACCTAAATGGCCACAATCCTGCTACTTTGTGCTTAACAAGCAGAATCCACAGCACTGCACATTAGAGCTATCATGCTTGCTCCATGAAGCTGCTACTATTCCCAATGCTGTCAGGCAATTCATGTCAACAGTAAGGCTACTCATATTTTCCCAGAAGTACCTCGAAACTGACTCTTCCCCAGCTCTTCCCCATCCCTTGTGACTTCCATGAACTGACTGGTTGCAATGGAGAACAAATGGTACAGCAACTGACAAGCCTCAACTAATGGAGGGGTAATTTACAGTGCAGTGCTATGGGAGCTGGTTCATATCCATGTGCTCAGGATGAAGGATTACAGTCCAAACAGATGTGTTTACTGTTCAAAGAACAGGGTAAAAGGATTACGCTACTGACTAAATGATCAATAGCTAACCAAACACCTTGGGATGCAGAGACACAGCTAACAGAATAACTTCTCAAATTATATTTAGCTGGCAATGGCTACTGCAATAAAAGCAGCTATGTTTCATTCAGTAACCCTTTTTATAAAAAGGATAACTCACTCAGGAGATAATGCTTATGAGTTACAACCTTTACCCTTTTCCAAGTTCAGAATTATGGTCATAACACAGAATTACAAGGGCTACAATGGATGAGGGCACTTCTGTTCGTGCCCTGGACACAACTATCAAGACACTTCTGAAACAAAAGATTCCACATGCTCATAACATGTTGAGGTAGACTGATTTCCAGACAAAATTCTTCTACACCTTCATTCGCTCATGACAAACTTCTTTTTGGATCCTCCTCCTTGGAAAAATCTTTCGTTTGAGAGATATTAGCTGAAAAATTAAAGAACAAATTATCTTGATTTCCCAACTGTTTCTTCATGCAAACAAGCACACTGCTCCATTCTGCCTGATTTCCTCTCAGGAAGCCTACGCCCATTACAGCTGCTACTGTGGTGAATAATTTCTCCCCCAGAAAAGATTTCCTAGCTCCTGAATTCAGTAATACATATATCCAAGATCAGGGTTCTATAAATATGTATATCCCCAATAACGCAATGAGGTGAACTGTTCACAGCATCAGACTGTCAGTCGTGGTCAGCCCTACTGTTAGGCTAGCTGTCTTAGGATGCTGAGGAAAGCAGAACCGTGTGTGCCATGTGACTCTCTCAGAGCCCTTCCCAAGCTAGTCTGCTGCCCTCTCATGCAGTGGAGGATCCTGTCCATCACGAATGTTGAAGATCATTAGTGTCTTCACTACTCCCTGTTTTTTGACCAATGACGGGTATTATTAACAATATGAAGCACATCCTGCTTCCTGGACTCCAGCTTTTTGGACACAGAAAACAGACAGACCATATACATACATATGAAGATGTGTGCTGGAGGCATGGCTGTAGCTGCACTGAAGCTTTACAGTCTGAGTCCAATGATACAGATGTAAGGAACTGCATGCAATTACAGCTCTTCTCACCAAATTTTAAGGGCTTTTTAGGACTTTTGCCCTCCAAATGGTTTACCCAACTCTTACAATCCCTTACTTTTGGCCATATTCATTATGCTTTCTAGAAGCTGAAGTCTGAAACATCTGGAGGACCAACTCCCCACGCTTATTTTAGGCCATTAAGTCCAACTGTCTGCTCTCAAAACAGATCATCTTTGTACCCATTGCTTCTTCAGTACTTTTCCTGAGCTCATTTCAATAACTTGATATTCTAGTAACCGCATATCCAGGACATGCAAAGACACTAAGAAAACTAATCTTGGCTTAATATAATTGTATTTTCTCCAGTGTCTTTACTAGAACGTGCCATGCTATACTTTAACTTCTCAATGACAGCTTAAGAAATGATTTACATATGTGTACAGTTACAGCTTTTACCTGCTCAGCAAAAAACGAAGTAATGGTGAACACGATCAATGTCACTAATACACAGTGTGTCCAAAACTTCAGCTTGTCTCTGTAGGCCCTCCTAAGCATGGTAGGATAGAAACACATAACAATTTTGAAATAAATATCAGCTCGTATACAGCAGCACTGAACTCTTTCTCTAATCTTTCTCTAATTCAAAACAGTAGAAGACAAAGCTATCAGCAGGCTTGGGAAAAACTCAAGGTTTCCGAAAGTAAAAAATATTTCTTGCAGAAAACAAAAGCCAAATATCAGGTGAGGAAACCTGAAACAACTCAATGAGGAATGAATATGCTTTGATGGACACAGAAGATTGAATGTTGTGAGAGATGGGCAGAGGGATGGAATGGAGCATTTTAGAAAAAGGCACTTCTGGCTGGCTGAAATAGAACAGGAATACTTCCATAACTTGTTGTAAGATGAAGTGAGAAAGTGCAGAAGTAGGGGAATGATGGAGAACTGGAAATCAGAATGAAAGGAAAATAGCAGTGCCACGGTGTCTTTCCTCAAATTTTCTCTCAGTGTACATTTTCTCCAGCAAGACTGGCTATTTGCAATTCTGTTAAGAAAAAAACTTAAATGACTAGTCCCCTGAGAGCAAGGGTGCAAAACTGCTTGGGTGCCAGTTCCCCAACCCTGCAGGCTGCACCCTTGGACAGCATGCTAAAATACCTCCACTTCTGTCTTTGTCAATGGGAATCAGAAATGATGTGGTTTCACTGCCAGACACCAACATGGGAAGGACAAGAGATGAAAATAGAGAGGATGAGGAAGTGGGGTAGTTCTTGGGGGGTGCTGTGTGCAGGTGTGTTTTTGCACATTTTCATGTTGGGGGGGTTGTGCAGTATTCAGAAAAAAACAGCCCAAAGATTGTACCAATTTGGAAAAAAAAATTGGAGCATAGAGGAGGCAGCTTCACAGAACACAAAAGCAAGGTCCAGGACTGCACTTTCTTCACCCCAACTTAAAAGATAATTTTATCTCAAAAATAGCGTCACAAGTTTTAATTAAGACATAACAGAAGACTGAATCTAAATGGAGATCATTATTATTCCCAAATTTTTGCTATTTCCAGCCAGTGGGTTAATTTCACAATTCTGCCCACTTATCTATAAAAACAAGTAACTTTAGCAAGCTTGTTTTAAGTTTTAAAACTAAAATATTTTGTGAGGAAAGAAAAGCTCCTTTCTGTTCTGCTCAGGACGTTTTACTCCAGATGCTCATACAACAGAACTTAAGACTGATTCCACAGCCCTGAAACGCTTACCATTCCTGAAGCTCCTGCGTGTGAAGAAAACGATTCCGATACTCCCTTGGCAGTTCAAACTGAGATGGGATGGGAAACATGGATTCATAAAAATCCCTAAGCACTGCTTTTACTGTCTGAGCATCCTTGTGATTGTGATTGATGTTGTCATTAAGACAAACAAACTTTCTGGAAAAAAAGTAAAAAAATAATTGAGAGGACAAGCATTATGATTGTTTAGGGAAAATGTAATATTATTAAGAAGATGGTATTATTAGATTTATAGGTATTTTAGGTGAGGTAATAGTTGCATTTTCACTGAATAGTAAGCCAGAACTACTGGGACTTACTACTAATGCTGTCACTGCTCTCATTGCAGTTTATCAATATCTAAAGGGCCATACAATTCCCATTGGTGTCTTATAACATAGAGAATAAATCTAGTGTTGCAATCAATAGCTGATACCCTCTTGGTAACTCTTAACTAGATTAGACCCAGTCTACAGAGTAGACTCCTGTTAAACGGGAGTCAACATCTGGCTAAACGCTACTGATTCACTGGATCTAATCTAATCAAGACTAAAACAGGGTTAAGGTCTATTTGTGATTTCCCATGTTAACTTTCTGGAACTATATGTGATTTCCCATGTCAACTTTCTGGGTAGAGGGTTCATTCAGAACACATTACTCAGCCTTATTTATTTATTGTTTAATTTCTAGCTGTACCACATAATATTTATTTCATTTTTCATTTCACATATTTTATTGTGATTCCCAATATTAATGTATGGCTTGTGATAATGATTGGAATTCATTATGAAAGGGAAAATTGCAGGAGAATTCTGTCTTTTCACACTATCACATTCTTCTCTGAATTCAACGAACAGCGGTGAATTTGAAGATCCAGGCATAAGATTTCACACAAGGACTGATACCTCTCGCTTATCTTCCTGACTGTAGATATCGACTGTTTTTTTTCTTCCTAAAAGCTTCTTCTAAAGATCATCAGTGGTATCATCTGCTACTCATAAAAGCACTTTGCACATACAAAGCATTGCACTGTCCATAAATAAAAACATGTTAACATGTTTTTAACATGAAGCAGCACCCAAAGCAGTACACGGAGTACATCCAGAAATAAACATATTTGATGTGTTCTTGCAGGCAGTACGATTAGATAAAACATGTCAAGCACTTTGGATACTTGGAAGTGCTTCACATATGTTAAGTATCATCATCATCATCATCATCATCATCATCATCATCATTTTAAAAAAGCAATTGTTGGTTAGCTCTAACTTGCATTAATTCAATATATTCTTTCAATGTACTATGTAAGATTCTTTTACTATAGAATCTCTTTATAATTCTGTATGGAATTACTTTTTTCTTTTCTTCCATAGAGTAACATCTGAGGTAATCTCCAAACTGAATGAATATCATTAGTACATACCTGGGATTTTTCCGTATGTCATCAAGCTGTCCAACTACATGAGAAACATTGGTACGGATCATTTTGAAGGCAACTTCCTCCTCTCCCATAATTTCAAACCTTGATGTCAGAAGAAAGGACAAGACCAAGCAACAACACAGATAGCATGAAAGAGGACTTGACAACAACCGAGTCACATGCACTAACATGAATTTGTACTATAAATCTATGAACCTGTACTAGAAATTTGTACTATGTCTATTTATTTATTCAAAAAAATACAGCCTTTTAACCACATTGTTGTTGTTGTTGTACAACTTCAAGTTGTTTTCAACTTATGGCATCTCTAAAGCAAACCTATCACAGGTTTTCTTGGTAAGATTGGTTCAGAAGGGACTTGCTGCTGCCTTCCTCTGAGGCTGAGAGAGTGACTCAGAGGCTGAGAGAGAGAAGCCATGCCCTATGAGGAGTGGTTTAGGGAGCTGGGTATGTTTAGTCTGGAGAAAAGAAGGTTAAGAGGGGACATGATAGCCATGTTTAAATATTTGAAGGGATGTCATGTTGAGGATGGAGCAAACTTGTTTTCTGCTGCTCCAGAGACTAGGACAAGGAGCAATGGATTCAAGCTGCAGGAAAGGAGATTCCACCTGATCCTCAGGAAGAACTTCCAGATGGTCAGAGCTGTCCAGCAGTGGAATACACTGCCTTGGAGTGTGGTGGAATCTCCTTCTTTGGAGGTTTTTAAGCAGAGGCTGGATGGCCATCTGTTGGGAGTGCTTTGAATGTGTGTTCCTGCATGGCAGGGGGTTGGGCTAGATGGCCCTTGTGGTCTCTTCCAACTCTATGATTCCATGACTTGCGCTAGGTCACCTGGTGAGTTCCCATGCCCACATGGGGATTCCAACCCAGGTCTCCAGAGTTGTAGTCCAACACTCAAACCATTATACCACGCTGGCTCCCTTATGACTATGAGCCTTCTATAAAAAAATATCTGTTTCACTTTAATAATACTGTCGTTTGCATTCACAGATGGAAAGCTGAGGCTGAAAAATACATTGGAAAAATACTTCCTAGTGCCAAATGGTGCAGTCTCCAGCTTCTTCTTGCCACCCTACTCAACACACAAGCATGCAGAATACAGATCATTATAGAAAATGGGGAAGGCCTTGCCTGTCTCCCATTCCAGACCCTACTCATTTATGTGACAAAATTTACTCAAGCTATGAAACTGACGGAGTAGACGAGATCGCAGAATGCAGGCAAAGACCTCCCCATTCCCCATAATGCCCCAGTGTGTGCTATTTTCCTCTATACTGAGCACAGGAGGAAGAAATAAAGCTTTTATGAGCCTTACAGGGATTCAGTGAGTGCATATGAAGTGCACTGCTGCTAAGAAAAAAATGTTTCCTTTCTTGCACACAGAGGGACACAAATCTAGAATCCTCTTAAAATAGTCAAAACCATGTTGGGAGGTATAGCTCCTCCACATAAAAATATATTGAACAACAATAAATTTTGTGATTAAAGTCCCAAATAAAATTGACCTAACAGAGACAACTAATTAAGGAATTCCTTATTAAAATCTAATTGTATTCTTATTGACCTTGTACTGCCCCTGCAACTTGTGTAACCTCCTTTCTTGTTAGCTCCATGAAACTAAAAATAAGCTTCTTGGACATGCTGCATGACTCTAGCCCAGTCTTACAGGGTAATTTCAACACTGAATGCCACCAGAGATGCAGAGTTATTGTAAAGAGGATAGCAAGCATGATTCTCAATATTGAATATTGTATAGAAAATTATTTAACTATCATATTTTGAACAGAAATATTTTTTTACTTCTGTCAGTGTCATCCTTAAATTACTATATAGTCTGCAAATATTTTGTAACACAGTTATTCAATAGTGTTGTCTAGTGTGTGTCTAGTTATTTTTGTTCAAGCACTAAATAAAAGAATGGATACCTGTACTTGTTTTTGTCCTTATATGTTTTACGAATCCTATCAGTCACAAGCTTACAGTTGGTCAGCAGATTTTTAGTCACTGGAGGCTGAAAATGGTACAAACAATAATTGAAGTTATGAATTTTTAATGGATATGGCCTTTCAATATTTTAAATGGAAATATTCTACAGAGAGCTCCCCCACTATTTTCTTGCTTTCTCCCAAAGAACTGATATTTATTGCTAGTGAGCTGCTACAAACCTTCTTTAATGCAATACTGATATTACAAAAAACAAAATATCTTTTGTAAATATTTTTAGTAAGTTCTAAACTGTGAATGTAACAAGACATGTAATTCAGTTTTCAACAGCAGAGCACAAATGCTTTGGGACAAGCCAATCAATACCAAGCAGAAAAATATGGCAAGCAAGTTCTGAACAGCTGGTACAGATTAGCATTATTATTCCTAACTTAACCTAACCCTACAGGCAAAATCCACAAACAGTTCTAGGAAATAAAATGCCCTTATTCTCTTGGGAAATCTTTTATACGTAGGCGTAGGCTCATTCCTGGAAATCTAGCAACTGACATAGTTCAAAAATAAATGCAGGCATGATGATAGAAATGAAACTTATTGTGGTGCCAATTTAAGCAGACTCTTACTTAAAGAAATAATATAGTAGCTTAAAGAAAAATTCAGATACACTTTTTCAGAGGGTAAAATATCCAAGGGAGATTCTGAAAACAGAATTAGCCTAGCTAACAAGAAAGGCTTGCACATCTTAGCGTAATTGAGCCTTCACATGTCTTAAATCCATGCCCTAAAACTAGTATATTCAAAATCTGTGGGACAATAACTTCCATCAACCCCAGCTTTCATAGCAATTGGTAAGCTGGCTGGGGCTAATGGAAACTGTTGTCCAACATACTGGAAAAGCTTAGCTCATGGAAAACTGATGTATAATTTTCTCATTTTCTGTTTTCATCCCCTTGTTTTTTTGTCTGTTACATTTTAGACTGAAAGTCCCTTGGAGAAAGGCCCTGTCCTTGTCTTCTTTGTAGCTGCATGTACACAGATGACATCTGAGATCTAGAAAACTGGAAAGAAAATGTAAGAGCTCATTTCGCCTGGTGTGATGTAAGAATCAATCATCATCAAGAAAACTTCAGAGAATAATTTAGTAGCTATAGTTCTAAATGTTCCTGGAAGAGGGTGAGCTTGTGGTTTTTAAATTACAGCTACTCTATACTAAATGGCTGATTATTTTTGAATTTGATAGGCCATTCAAAGGTCATATTTGGTATACTAAGAGTAAGATCTGCTCTTGAACAAATGAATGAATAAATAAATAAAACCAGTGACTATGTTCAAGGGTGACTGAAGTTGGGATTTCTTCATAAATGAAATTAAATGTATCTTCCTTTACACAAGGTTTCTGTTGGCAAGACATTCATGAACATAGTGAACACAAGACTATTTTTTTTTTAAAAAAATATCTCTTTAACAATATGAAGCATTAATAGATTGTTATTTTTGAAATGCCACCACATATAAGGAAGATTAAAGGACACAGTTCCTTACCAGATTCGGATCATAGTATGCTTCCTGAGTTGGTGGTATAATATTAATCTGAGTGATATTGACAGGAAGAGATTTAGAACAATTTATTAACATTTGCTCCAGGCCTGTCAAATCCTAGCCAGGGAAAAGAAAAAGAACGCATTCTATATTATCTTCTATAGTGCACACCCAAAATTAGCAATCTTTAAACATTAAATAAGTATTACATTCTCAGCACCTTTGTTTCTAAAAGTTCTTTTTCCCCCCACTATGTTGGAATTCTGTTGGCAGAATTCAGAACATCAGAATTCCTTCTGATGTTACGCATACTCCAACCATTCTTGACTTCAGTAAGATGCTGAAGATGAGGCAGGACCTCAGCATATTGGTCAGGGACAGAGGATCAGTACACATAGCCCCTGGAAGCCATTTTCAAGGCCTCCAGGGGACCTGTGGAGTGAATTGTTTTGTCATTTTATGGTCAAAGAAGATGTTTTTTTAAAACAGAAAGTAGAAACAACGTTGACTTCTTTAAAAAAAAAAAAGGCCTCTCCTATGCCTAAAATGGGGAGGGGGGAGATGGAGTGGGCATTTATTTGGAAAAAAACGTTTAAAAATTCAGGTGTAGCAGGGGTGACATGGCCCTCCAAGTCTGCATGCAGGCCCAGTGGGATCTCCACAATCCCTAATAGTTGATATGCTCCTGATGTGTTATTGTTCTATCAAAGGGATGAGAACATTCAGCTCTCTAGATGTTGATAAACTATTATTCCCATCATATTTCACTGCCAGCCAGAATGGCTGGGGTTGGTGGAAAAATGGACCTAAATAATATCTGAAGGGGCCACATCTAGAAGTTTGAGGTTCCTGTGCTCTACTTGATGGTCAAAACAGGTGGTTTGATGTGCTTCTTACTATCAAAATACTTGCATTACAGCTCTGGAAGAACAAGTCCCCATTGCCAATCACCCAATGGATAAAAGACGTCAACTTCTATCTGCATAGTAATCAACTAATCTTGTAATCTCGCATGAATCATGAGATGGTCACTCATTTTGACTATTTTTTTAGATTTGTAAACCTAGCATTTTCTCTTTTATATCAATATGTATCTTACAAATTACAAAATAAACTATCATTCATACTCTCCTTTCCTTCTAACTTATAGCCCCTTCTCTTTCTTTTTCCTACTGTTCCCTATCTTACCATTTGTGCTATATAATGTTAAATGAGATAACAAACCAAATAAAAACAACAAATGAAAAAAGAACATTAACTGACTGCTTTTCTTCAAAAAATATAAAAAGTATGGAAGTATCTCCAGACAGAAATGCAAGTATTTATATACCACTGAACATGCAACCTCCTTAATGTCTTTTTTTAAAGTTTACCTGCAAACTTAAAGGGAGTTCATGAATTCTTGTGGCCAGTGTGCGGATCTCTCGGTCAGATAAAATTCCAGATTGATCTGTATCAACTTCATCAAAAACCTGGGAGATATTCAGTGGCTGAACTGCACTCATGAGATAGTAGAAATATGAAAAGGCAAACTGCATATCTTCCGAGTGGCGAACTTTGTGAAAAGAGGTCTTGTCAAATTCCTCAGGAAATCTATTCAGAAAGAATGGAAGTCCCTTTATCTCATTTTACATACAGGTTGAAGAATTTTGTCCAGACAGGTCAAAGGGATGGGTAACTGCTGGGGACCGGGAGGCTCCAACCTTCCCTGGCACCCTGGAGTGCTGTGCCCATTTTCACCCCCGCTGAACTTCTGTGCATCAGGAATTTCAGGGGTGGGGAGTACTGACCATTTTGTTGCAAGTGGAAGCATTTTAAACTCTCATAAACATTTTTTGGCCCCACATTGGTCTCTTTTCAAACAGGAAGTGAGCATCTGATCACTCTGTTTTGAAAAAACAGGCCATAAGGAGTCCAAAAATGTGAAGGCCTCCTTCACCTGTGGAGTCCTCCTACATGTAAATGCTCCAAACTACAGCAAAATGGCTATCAAAGCCCCCTGGAGACTTGGTGGAGTTTGCCACTGCCCTCCAATAGTGTTTGACTTGCCCAAGGTCATCCAACAGGCCTCCATGGCTGAGTGGGGATTTGAACCTAGGTCTCTTAAAAGTCCTAGCCTGATACTCAAACCACTATGGCACACTGACTCCTTTTAATACATATATTATGCAAAATTGCTGTCAAAAATTGTATATTAGAAGAAAAGAGCTCAAAAAGGCATACAACTGGTACAGGAATAGGACAGAACTAACCTAAAACTAAAAGAAAAGTGACAGATTCATCAATTTCCTACTCCATATGTGCTGTTTGTGATGCAAACTTCCTCTATATTCTAAATTACACTTCTGATAAACACATGGGTCCTAGGAACCAAGAAGCCGATGCATTCATATTTCAAGCAAAAGGTTGGTGTCTTAATCAAAATTTGACTCACAGATCTTGTAATTCTTGCATGACTTTTCTATCAATCATGTGAGGCATATGAGCAGGGACTTTCCGAGATGTGAATCCAAATTTGCTGTTCAAAAGCTTGTTTACATATCTGAGAGAATCAGCAAATGTGTCTTTCAGCTGCCTCCCAATCTGTTTACTATCTGTAAAGTAAGTCATCTCTTTCTTTAACGCTTCTTCTTCCTGGAAAACAAGAACATGTGTATACCTCATGTCAACATGAGTAAGCAAATAATAAAATTCATTAAAACAATTAACTTGTACACTCATATATAGTCTTGATGAAATGTCAGTACCAGCCTTGCAAAAATAGTTTCATAATTTGCAAATCAAATAACAGTAATAATAAGAAATCATATACAGTCAGCCTGCCATCTCTGCAGGTTTAACATTCATGGATTTGATTATTTGCAAGTTTCTCCAACCCTTGCCCTTCTCCAACCTTAGGCACTTTTTTCCAGGGAACTCTCCCTCACAGCAGCTCTGATCAGGCAACACAGCCCTTTTAAAAACCTGCCTCTGGTCCTCCTCCTCCTCTATCACCTGCTATCTGGCCAGCTAAGGACAGCTCATAGCCCAACTTCTAAGCATCACAAACCCTCTCCTGATGTACCTGCACACCCAAAGAAGGAGACGAGTGCAAGAGAGGAAGTATAGGCCCACCATGACTCACTCCCTTCCCCTCTCCTTTGCCTGACCTGGTTAGGACCCTGGATGCCTGTTCCTCACCCCCTTCCCCCTTGACACACACATTTCAATATTTGAAATTTTACCACTTTTGTGGGGGTCCTGTACCCCTAACCCTAGCAAATGTGGAAGGCCAACTGTAAATGTCTTATAATATCATATAATAACATCATAATCATCAACATCAAGTAATCAAATGAGATCAAATTATTATTTCTTTCAAGGCTACTGGAGGCCTACCTTTTTGCCTAGCTAGAACTGACACTTCAGTTTCAACTTTAAAAAGCTAGACTAGCCACAACAGTTCCTGATTGTTATCTCATTTCTTAGCCTGTAATCCTAGATACACTCATCTGGAATATTATGGAAAAGTAATCTAATTAAACCTACTGCAATTTACTTCTGAGTATATGGATACAGAACTAAACTACTGGCCACTATGTTACACTAGCTTTTGAAAAATCCTTTTCAATGTTATTATATTTGTAAGCCACCATATTAAAAATATTCTCACAGCAGAAAACATTAATATATAAAAAAATACAACCACATAAGAACAAGAATCAACAAGTAAAAACCCAGCACAAAACCCTCATTTCTTGACACTTGCAGTTACCTTGGATACACACCTCAAGAAGATCTTGAAAATATTTGTGTTTCTCCCATGGTAAAAAACCTTGATAATTTCCACTGTAATACTGCAACTTCCTTCTTGGTAAGACTTGACTTTCTGCTACATCTTCCTTGGCAAGTGCTGGATTGACATTAGTGGCTTCTTCCTTTTTTCCTGCAGTTCTCCCTTTCCTAATTTCTTTGGACTTCTCACCCTCTTTCTGTATGAGGGTATTCAAAGTTTTCTCTGGATATTTGGGCTTTGCACCCACATCCTGGACTAGAGGAGCAGATTTTACTGTGGAATTGTGTCTTAGTGGGAAATGGCTGTTCACTTTCATTGCTACAACAGTATTAACTACAGGTGCAAACTGTGGTGGAAACTTTCTGTGCACTTTTTCTTTCGTTTCTGGTTGCCCATTCTTGTCATTATGCCCAACTGCAGACTTATTCCCATTTATAAAGCCATCATATATTTCCTTTTCCTGTATGGTCAGAGAATTGCTTCTTGCTTCCTTTGTTGCTGCAAGCAACACCTGGAAGGGCCTCAGGAGAGCAGCCTTAGACCGATTGTACCCTTTCTGGGTAATATCACCAACTATTAGCTGCAACTCCAGATCCTGCAGAGCTAGCTTCACATGCTCTGGAAGTGCAGACATATTAACCAGTTGAGTTATCACATCTCCATCCAGGCTCTCCAATGTGCCATTTGGATGTTTTTTAATTCTTGGAAAACGATCTTCTTCAGGAACATCCTCAAATATCATCTCAACCTCTGGCACTGAAGTTGTAGCTTTCACATCAGCCTCAGGTTTCTGGGTGGAAGTTGTATTTGTTTTTGGTTCTTCTCTTGTATCAACCTCTAGGCTTATCTGCATCTTAAACTCTTCTTCATCTTTATTTTGAAACGTAAGGTTGAAATAGATCACAGTTGCATTCATTCCACTATGCATTATCAGGTGGATTGTCTTCCACTTGTTTGCAATGGAAGCATGGCGGATTATTGGGTTATCACTATATGAACCTTCCAATCCTTTCTTGGCTATTTCAGCAAAACTGAAATAAGGCAGATATTCACCTTTGGGAATAACGTAATGGGTCTGATTCTTCTGAAGAGTCACTTTGTAAAGCTCATCAAAGTGATCTGAAATCATAATTTTTAAAAAATTATCATTGTTATAATTTGTTTATTTGATTTATATCCACTTTTCTCCCAAATAGGACTCAAAGTGGCTTTCAAACGTGACCCCTATCAGTAAGGGTGGAAAAAGTGTGGACCAGTCCACAGGTAGTCCCTAATCTCATTTTGCACCAGCTCCTAAAATGTTTAATGTATTTTCTATACAGTTTTTTTCCAGGAACACTTCAAAATAGCCTCCATGCCCTACTGCCAAAATCCCCAACCCTTCCTCAAAATTAGTTGTTGCAGGCTTTTTGCCACAGTGCTCCTTCACCCTATATGGCCTCCATATAAAACTCTTTTAAAACTCTAAAAACTTTTAAAACCCTAAAAACTCTTTTAAAACCAGCCAATAGTGAAATTGGAAGTGATGTGACTTAGTTTTCACTTGCTGAAAGTGCACAAATACTGGCTGCTGCAAGTACATGGGGCAAAGCAAAAATGACCCTGACCCCTGCCACTGGATGATGCACATGGTTATCAATTCCTGCCCTGTCTTTACAGACCATCTTGTAAAGTTGGTTAGCTTAAACATATGTGACTGGCTGCCAGTCCCCCAATGAGTTTTACAGTTAACCGTACCCTTGTCTTTACAGTTCTGTTCTAACTAAACAGGCAGTTTTTAGGGCATGTTGCTTCTTTGGTTTTGTATCTTTTTATTTTAAAACTTCTTGCACAGCAATTGCCTGACATGATTTTGTAGCTTCAGATACCCAAATACAATAAAATAAGAGCATAGGAAGAGCCATACTGGATCATGATGACTAAAGGACTACCTGTTTTTATAACAGTCTTTCAGTTGCCTCTGAGAAACACACAAGCAGCAAGTAAGGGCAACAGCATCCTCTCGCAGCTGCTCCCCAACAAGTGGCATTCAGAGGCATACTGCCCAATACTGGGGGTAAAATATAGCTATCATGACTACTGATGCAGAGAGGCCAAAGGAATTACTTTTAAAGGAGGTTAGACCTTCCTCTTGTCTTTCTACCAGCTGTCAGAAAGATTTTTACTCATTGCTTCCACTGAGTGATTATATTACGGCCTCTTTAAGAAAAGCCGAACAGAACTTGGGGGAAAAAAGAGATAAAAAATCTCAGGACAATTGTGTTGGGTGTCTGTGAACCTATGGTTGCCCTGTTAGGTCTTTGCTGAGCTGAATATGTTTTCATCAATAAAGCTGAATTTATTGAGCATTTCTGGACTGGAGTGTAACACATACTGTTGAGAGTTTTTTTTCCCTTGTCCGGAATGCTTTTAGTTTGTTAAAAACTGAATCGTGTTTTAATACTATATCTAATTGTGTTTTACTATTTTTTGTTTTTATTTCTGTATTTTTAGTTAATCTTCTTGTGAGTTCCAGTTTAGAGAGAAAAGTGAGTTAATACAGTGAGATAAATACGTAAAATACAGCCCAGTCCTCCAAGAGCTAGCATTCCACATGAGGTGCCTAGAATGAAGTTTTTGTATATCCCACCCTATCCTACTGGTTCAGGTTGGTTATAGAATTTTGGAACAGGGAATGAAAGAACTGTTCCCCTGCCAAAAGTGTTCATATAAAAAAGAAAACCCAAGCCTTGAGATATGATGTGATGAAACAGAAAACAGGGGAAAGCAGAGGGGAGAAACCTGTTTGATTTTCCATATCAACAAATTTGGCAGATTATTTTCTTGCATTCTTAAAATTGCATACTAAATGTATAGTGCTACATGACCAATTTCTAGCAAAATGAAGACCAGACAAAATAAAGGCTGAAATATGAAAGTGTCTTCCAAACACAGGGTCCACGCCTTTTGCTGTCAATACAATCCCAGTTATGGCTAGAAATGAGGAGGAGTGGGCTTAGAGGAACTAGTTTATACATATACACAAATACTGTGCTTTTCCAACCAGTTTCCACATCTTTTCCACTGTTGGCCCATCTTTTATTGGATTAATCTGCATGTGAAATCTTAAATTTAACACAAGGCAATGAGGTCAGAGTACAGGTGAAGCAAGCATGCTGCATTAATGAACCCAGATGAATAACAGCACTAGATACACATCAAATGGTACTAAATAATTCCAAGACCAATTCTGATTATGTAGCATTAACATACCTTGTCCACAGTCACCAGCATCAAATCCACAAGAAAGTACATTGCATGCCTGGTCACAGAATTTATCAGCCAGCCATGAATTAGCACAGCCTTGGTTACAGTAAGAAACACCACTTATTCCTGCACCAAACTGCCAAGGTGGAACATTCCCAACACCTACTCCAGCTCCACCACCAGCACCGTAACGGCTCCCCACATTACTACCTAAAAAAGAAAAAAGAAAACGATGTCACAAAATGCTTACTGCTACTTTTTGAATTTCAGAAGAGCAGACGGGGGAAAAAAGTTGGTCAGCAAACTATAAAATCACTTTCTTAAGATTTAGCATATTTCTTATCCCTTGATTAAATGTTCTGATTTTTGGAAAGTTTATAATCAGAACAGTCCACACCCACAAAGAATGCCACAATAAACCCATACAAGAAGAAATAAGCACTGGTCATCCAACTGTAACAATATAGATCCTTCACAAATGAGAGCGCCCATTTTTCTTGCCTACATCATTCCACCCAGAAAAAAAGTGCCAACAGATCTGAAAAACTCCTTTTCCTAGGGACAGATTTACACACACAACATCTGCAGTCACATATTGTTGCTCACAATTGCCAGAAGTGCCTTGTGAAAGCAACACGGTCCTTTAAAGGGTGCACAAAAATCCACTGCATTTGCACCTATAGCAACCCAAGAGTCCAGCAAGAATGCTTTCTAAAAATGCAACATTATTCATATCCACAAAATAATCCAGCATCATCCTCAAATGTCCAGAACTCAACATGGATGCCATCTTACCAGTGCAATCGCCTCCATCCCAATCACAAGCAGAATTGTTACAGGCTTTATCACAGTAGCCATCTTTAATCCATGAACCGGGACAGCCTTCAGCACAGTTTGGCACAGGCCAGGTCAAATAAACCTGATCACCAAGAATGAGGAGAGAGAAATAATTTCATTCTCAGATTATTCATGCATTTTTAATATGAATATTTAAGTTATACTCTTAAAAAAGCAAAGTTGCAATTGCAAAACATTCCATGCTAACCCAGTTCTTGTAGGCCAAAATACTGACCTTTCAAAGCAATTTCAGCACTTGGAAATGTTACTTTTTTTAACTACCACTCTAAGAAACCTCCAGCCAGTATTGCCACTGTTCCCAAGCTCTGTTTACTCCATATCCTTCCTTAACTGTTGCCCAGGAATGTGAGTTATCAAACAAGTAAACAGAGCTAGCATGTAAAATGACCTGCTTAACTCTTATCTGACCATCTACATTAGTAAAGGTTTTAACTGGCCCTATCAAAACAATGATATTCCATCTTCTTCTTATTTCAGATTATGTAATATTAGCACTAACAGCAGAACAGGCAACATGCTTTTTTATGCAAATAAACACTTCAATGTTCCTACAATTCATTTCAACCTTTGGCTCCAAAATGAATATAAAATACATACGCATGAACACACACAGAACTCAGGGTTATCATTCCAAACATTTGCAAAGGACAATATAGAAATGAATGAACTCTACTTGCAAATATCTCAAACGTTGGCCCTTGGAAAATAGATTCCAAGTAGAAAATTAAAAATTGACCTGAGTTAAAATGGTTATTTCTTAATCTTTTTACCCTTTAACATCAACCTATAATGAGGGTTATCAGCATGAATGTCTTTAAAGGGGGAATGGCATATGTGGTAAATTTGTGGAAGGTCACTGTTAATGGCTACTAGTCACAATGGATGTACCCATATCAAAGGCAACAAGTCTCTGAACACCAGTGAGAGGGAACATGAGCAGGAAGGTACTATTCCCCTCATGTCCTATATGTGGGCTTCCCACAGATATTTGACTGGCTGCTGTGGGAAACAAGATCATAGAATCATAGAGCTGGAAGAGACCACAAAGGCCATCCAGTCCAACCCCTGCCATGCACAAGCACACACTCAAACCACCCCCAGCAAATGGCCATCCACCCAGCTAGATGTTGTCCTAGAAAGGCCTTTGATGCAATCCAGCAAGACTCTCTTTACATTTTTACAAGCTTTAAGTTGTAATACCTATGCCGTGATCAGGTATGTAGAATCCTTGTTAAAAGATGCACATTTCCCCACCCTGTACAACCTAAGTTAGCACTTTAAATATTCTGGCTCCTAGGATTCAATTACCCTTGGAATGCTACTGATTGTTAGGCTCAGTTTTCACACTACTCACTCCTATTATTGATAGCCTGACTGAAAAGGACTGTTTCCCTTGCACTCTATTTGACTACTGTAGGGAACTCCTAAATAAGATGACTGTAGGGAACTCCTAAATGAAAAGAGTATTTGGCCTCTCAAATTCTATCCATCTTCTTTGGCAGCTTACCTTTTGACCTTTGGAGTGACTATAGAAATCATCAGGCCAAACATCCTTTCCAAACATCACATCATCATTTAAATAAATGAACTTCTGAGACAGACCTGCAATGCGGTGAATGTGGCTTTCAATGGCAGGAGAACTAAAGGTGGGCAGGTGACTCAAATTCAGAAATATCTCCTAAAATTTTAAAATAAAACCATTACCACAAGTTACAAACCATTTCAAAACTCTTTCCATACGTGTTGCAAACATTACCTCTAAATTATCTCAGTTGTTCAAAATACTACATGTACAATAATAAGGATGCAATAATTTAAGCATGCTTATCAACAAAATAATCTAGGAGAACAAGTAAGAGAGTTTGATTTTTTTTCTTAACAAAATGGAAGAAGTACACAAGTTCTTCTAACACAAGAGTGGAAATCATCTGACCTGCAGCCCTCATGGCCATGGAGGAATGAGGTGTCCAGTGTGATGCTTGGGATCTCACCAACTCCCAAACCTCCAAAAATACTGCAAAAATGTTGGCCAAAACCCCTCACCCAGCTTCAGAAAGCTTCAAAATGCTGCTCGGGGGTGTTCCAACCACAAACAACTAGATACTCTCTAAAAAGGGCCCAAAAGGCAACTAAGAGTGATGTGGCATCACTTCCACTTGTCTAGGGCTCTTTTTGCATGCCAGTCCTATTGTGAAATGGCCTTAGGAACATTACACAATTGCGAGGACCGTTCCACATGACGTCCTCGCAACTGCGCAATGCTCCCAAGGCCATTAGATGGCAATCACGCATTATCTCATTTTCAGCTCATTGCCAAAAATGATGCATGATTGCGTGTCCCTCTCATGCTCTACATGCATTTACCTTGTGCACGGAGACTCCAGACGCATGGCCATCATGCTTTCTCCCCCAGTGCAGCCTGGGAAAGCACTCGGCTGCGCTGCAGAAGGAGGGGGCTGAGAGCTCACGCTTCCTTCTGGCCAGCACAAAGCTGGTGTGGAGGGGAAGCAGAGGGGACGTGAGTGCCTCCTGGACGAGGCTTTTCACACCATCCCTGTGCAATGCCAGCGGCACCAGTTAAGGTGCGAAAAGGGCCTAAAATGGGAGCCATGACTTCATGTTGAGGTCCTCCAGCGCTCTGGGAATTGGTTAGTGTGGCCCGCTGTGTTCCAGAGCATGACCATCTCTGCTCTAGGGAATGGTCAGCCCCCTAAATGGCATACTTCAAATAAGCAGAAGGCATACTGAAGTGAGTTTCCTATTCTGATGTAGAAGGCAAGTGCTAACTGTGCAGTGCATCAGTTTAGATGACAACATTAACTATGGGTTAACAAATACCTATTTCACACAACAATTGTGGGAGCTGGCTTGTTTTTTAAATGGAACATAATTAATGTTAACCACAGTTCATTGGTCCAGCTGACATGCTAAACCAGCAAAAGCAAGTGAATGCTTCCAGACTTTTCCAGGAGGAGGGGAAAGAAAGCTGAGCTTATAGTGGCTCAATTCTGCTGGTTCATTTCACACTAACTTATGTCTTAGTACAATTTACAAATACCTCCAGTGTCTTCTTTAATCAAATCTGGTATTAAACATTAGAAATATTTTAAATGTATTTTGCCCAAGGATGGAATGGATATTTTAGATATTTTTTTTTTACCTGATGTGTTACTATAGTTAATCGTGGGTTATCCAAATTAAGCCAGGAAGGTATCTGTCCATTAGTGACTATAAAGATATGACGAACCCATGGTGCATGCTTCTCTATCGACCGTAATGAATATCGCAGCTCCTCATTATCTTCAAAACGGCTGGCTGAAACGTCTTCATCCTGTTTTGACTATTTAGGAGATGATGATAGTTGTCATACTTAAATATCACTGGGAAAACAGAGGCGGACACAATAAAATTATCCTATTATGAAACCCAAGACTGGTTTGCTCTTTTTCCATCTGGAGTGTTTTGAGATACAAAAAAGTGCATACAAACTTGTCAAATGACAATGTAATTTTTGTAAGGCTGGTTAATAATCCAGAAGTATATTTGGTACTCCTAAGAGTACTCATAAGAGTACCAAATTTGATTTCTACAAAGAAAAAAAAAGAGTTGGAAAGAAGCATTGTGATTAAGTTTGGATAGATATAAGCAAGACAATGTCAATCAATCCTATCTTTCTTTTTGAAGTTACTGGGTGTTAGGGATGAAAGGGATTACTTAAGCCATTATTTCTACAATCCACTCTCTTCATACATTTAATTGAGCTAGTGCATCTTTGGGGAGGTCACAGGGACATTTCCAGGAACAGAAATTCTTCAAAAACAGAATGACCCTTCCTAGGAATCATATTTTCCTGCTTCTAAGAATTGTCATGGAAAATGATGCATTTTGGAAATGGGAATCCAAAGAATATATCAATAGCTGCTGTTTGCTCAAAGTTCAGTTCAGAAGTGATGTGCTACTTAATTCTTTGAAACTAGATGAGCCAGAAAAAAGATTTAGCTCATAGGTTTTCCACTGACAGAAATAAAGCAAATTCAGCGAGGCCATACAAAATTAATGTCTAAAGATGTGCGTGTGCTTGTGTGCGTGTGTGTGCATGTTATGTATGGCAGGGTTTGCACACAACAAGACATATTGTGCATTGTTGAATACCAGTTGCAGAAACTCATTTCCAGAGACAAACCATGGTTTGTTGACCAAACAGAGTTACGATAAAGTTGGCCTGCAAACTGATCTAAATAGAACTACTAGTCTCAGTTACAACAGGCCGATGAATGAAATGGTGAAAAGTAAGTTAACAATTGCAGAAATCACACTTATTCAAGAGATCTACTCTATTTGGGATTACCAATTGGATTTAGGCCAAATGCTGGCCTATTGTCACTTCATCCCATTCCAGAACTGTGGCTTATCCCTGGCTTGTTTTCAAAACTGCCCATTCAAAAACAGGAGTTGGGAAAAGGTCTGAGAAAGAAAGACCAGAAATGGGAGGAATAAAATGAGGTTTCTATAGTAACCTGCAGGATAATTCATGTGTTAAGCAATATACCATGGCTAACATGGCTAATAATCTGACTCAAAAATGGGTTCTATATACAGGCTACATTTACATGCTGTGTTAAACCCATAACACGTAGCCTGTATATGGAACCCATTTTTGAGCCAGATTATTTTTACTCTGCATGACATACTGTTTTCAAATTGTGCCAGTTACCTATGTCACACAATAAAATGCACTCCTCATCAAATAATTATTTAAATCTCACAGAGATGTTACCACCAATGCTTTCTTCATTACATATGAGAATAGTGCCTACCTGACTGATGGAACTGAGATCCCATAATAAATAAGCAGGATTAAGTGTCAGTTCTTTCCCTTCTATAGTCATGTTCTTCTTAGCTTGCTGGTTCAATTCCTGGAAACCCTTCGGGTTATTCAGTTGCAAGAGAGCTACGCCAGCTTCCGAATAAAGCTGTAACTACATCAAGAAACACACTTTCAAAACTGGCATGTCAGAGCAATTGAAACATTCTTCCACACCTCCCTAAATGACCAATCAGCTTTGCAACTTCCTGCCATTATAATTAGAAGGGTCAAGTGGCAGGACTGAAAGGCAGAAAAAAAACATTAAAACTGTTTTTGAGAAGTAAAGCATTAACAATATCAATAAAGAGCATACCAAAGACCGCATGTGGTCTAGTGAGCTACAAAGCTGAGACTAGAACTGAGGAGGTCTGGCCACAAAATTGACCTTGAGCTGGCCAGCCAACCTACCAGACAGGGCCCCTGTGAGGATAAAATGGTTGAGGTAGAATTTACACCATCTGAAATGCTTGGACAAAAGGTGGAATATAAATGTAACCAATAGATGAGACGCATGCTGGACATTCCTCAGAGGAACACCAATTAATGAACATCAAATCATAACTTTCACCGCACAATCCAGAAGATTCAACATTATTATTGTTAGTCATCACTACAATTACATTTGGATCCTACTCTTTCTCCAAGGAGTTCTGGGTAGTTAATGTGAGGCATACCAATGTAATCCTTACTATATTTCTGCGAAGCAGGTTAGGCTGAGAAACACACACATGGTAATCCAGGTATAACTGAACTGGATTTCAAACCAAGCCTTCCCAAGTCAAACGTGCAATGCATTTTGTCATGCTGGCTCCCTTTCTTAAAAATGGCAGTTCCCTACATTCTTACAGAGAAATTCCTCTTTGGCAGCCCTAAATTTTCTGTATGGAAACAGATAAAACTAATCAAAAAGAATATATTTCACATCCTCTAATTTTGGCCAGAAAGAGACTGCATTTAGGCATAACTTTCAGCTGTACAGTCAGCTATCCACATTTGTGAGTTTCATTTTTGTGGATTTGACTATTCACAGATATTTGCTGTCACCTCTGGTGCCTCCCTCTGCCTTTTTTAATAGGCACTCTAAGCCTTGTGAGAGTGAAAAAATGCAAATGAGCCTATTAAAAATGGTGTGGGGCAGCAGTGGAGGTGGCAGTAAGCCCCACCAGCCACCCACTTCTGCCTTGTGAAGGAATCCTGATGCCTCAAAGGAATCCATGGTGAGCTGAATATGGTGATCATACTTTTTTGTGTGTTAAGTATGGTCTGGGAGGGCCTAGAGTTATTCACATTTTTTCCACTTTCATGGGGGTCCTGTGGCCCTAAACCCCAGTGAATGTGGAGGGATGACTGTAGTTTGGTAAGGCCGTATTTAGGTTTACAATCATAGTTCGGAAGATTTGTTCAAACCATATTTTTTTAATTCAGATGTAATGACAAATATGGTTTGATCGTACCAGGAAGTTATCCAATATGCCACAAAAGAGGAAAAGAAAGAAGAGAAGGGAGGAAGAATTCTGAACAGACGGAAAAAGGATTTGTTTCTGATTTTCCTGAAAATGCTTTTGAAGATCAAGAATGCTATGCCTAACTACAGCTAGCTTCCTGGAAATTCTTTACACTATAATTTATATAATTCAAGTATTGTGAAGGTGAATGTATTATTTATTTCCTCTTTTTTTTAATATTTTTTTTTAACAAATAGCTTCATGATCCTATTAGCATTCCAAAACAAGAACAGCCTTTCCAAGAATGTCATTTTAATATACTACACTATATCCTGAAATGAAATTTCAAAACATTTATTTGTTTAGTTACGCATTCACCAATATATATTTTCAAGATAGCTTAACGGACTGAGAAATTTGAGATACCTAAAGGCTCCAGAACTAATCCATTTGTGGGTCTTCTCCACATCCTCAGCCAAGATTTACAATCCACTGCTAAGGTCATTTGTTACTGGGGAACTGTTTGATCTGCTTGCTATTTTTATCACTTGCCACCAATTATTCTAGGTTTCAGCTTTCATAATAGGCAAGAAGAAAAGAGGTTTATGCTAGGCATTACATCCAACAGTAAACATGGCTTGGAAAGAGCAAGAAGGATCATATATAGGAATATTAACCTCAAAATGAATGCCAAATTCTTTATTTCTAGCCTAAATACAGCACTCTCAAGAGCATATGAAATTCCCTCTGGAAAAAGCCATCGCTACCCGAAGTACCTTCTACAGTTTTGCTCACAGCTGTTTCTATTGTCCCCAGGTGTCATTTTCTCATCTAGTTCTACTTTGTGATATCATTCGGCCAGTCAGGGATTTCCCAGTGAGTGTAAGGATATCATGACACCAGGTTACCAATCAAAATAGGGTATTTGAGGATGTTAATGAAAGCTAATGAAAGCCCAACACTACTCTCATTCAGAATAGTACTTGTGGAATTGGGGAGAAAGGGGAGTATTTCCTAACTGCTAGGGTACCTGGGCAAAAGTACACTATGTTAATGACTTTGCTGTCTACGGCCACAACAACACAAAGGGGCACCTGTGTTGTTGTTGCCTCAGTAACGGAGATACATATCACTTGTCTCTCCCATACAACTGGGGCATCACTTCTGCTCACTCCCAAGCCACACTTCTGCTGCAGCCTTCAGAATATCCCTAGATAGGGAGCTTTTCAGATCTCTTTCACACTACACAATTATTGTACTATATACCACTTTAGCTGCCATGAAAACACCTTACACAGTCAAGAGATTTGTGGTTTGGTGAAGAACTAAAGTTCTCTGGCTGAGAATTCTAAATACCTGATGAAATGACAAATCCAAGGCTTCTATAGAATGGAGCCATGGAATTCAAAATGCCAAAACTGTGTGGTGTGAAAGAAAACAGAAAACAAAATGATTTAAAGTGGTAGTCTGGCACATTTTGGCTCCAGTCATACTAAAATCATTTAATGCTTCCTCATCAGTGTACTGAATCCCAAGAACCCCAATGTAAAAGCAGATTCAAGTCAAACTCTATTACTTTTAGGACTGACCTTTCCCATTCTCCTTTCAGATGTTTGTCCAGTTTCCTCAACATGTCCCATAGCGGACATAAACCCAGCTGTCACACTTGTGACATTTTAAGGTTGTTAATAGTTTGAATTCATGAGCTACCCGATAGCTCTAAATTTGACTCAACAGGTCTGTCATTAGAAAAATCTGGCAAACCTCAGCCCTTCCAGAACATCTTCTAGACACGCAGATGAAAGAGTAGCCTCCATAGTTGTTAAGGCTGAGGTAGAGTTATGGAGAGCAGCAAGCACTCTCCAAAAATAATGCTGTAGAAATGCTGCAGATTGCAGAGCTGCCATCGGCAGACTTGTGTTTATTTAAGAGTACAACAAAGTCACGCTGTCCCTTCCACTCTGTCCATCATCTAATATATATTTATGCACCAAACGTCAGAAGTTTCCATTCTGCCAAGGAAAAAAAGTATTAAAGACTTAGGATTTCCACCTGTCTCATCTTCTCCACCCACTACTACAGAAACCCAAAGTACATGGCACTTTTCCAAATGGGACTAAAGTCAGCTTTTGCCCAGGGACTAAGGGCCAAAGAGCTCTCTGGTTGAGAATTCTGAATGCCCCTCCCTAAACTGCAAATCAAAGGATTCCAGAGGATGTTGAAAGTGGAATAATAGCACTATAACAGTGTACTGCAGAAATGGCCTAATTCTAAGTATGTCTACAGTGGGATTCTCATGAAAAAGCAAATCTGAGAATCCTGACGTTTGCCCACTCCTGGCCTAGGCAGTTTGATTCATGGTTTGTGCATGGAATAAACAATGTGCATTTCAGGCACTTGCATTTAAACCCTAACCAACATAAGGACTTCCAAGAGCCTTAATGCAAGAGAGGCAGGAGATCTAAATCCCGTTTCCAAGTGAGCAAGGCTCTATAGACTGAAAGCCCCGGCTGTAAAAATCTGTGGTACAGAAATCTGGAAACAAATTATGTATATGAATATTGTAACATAGCTACAGACTAAGAATGTGCATACCCATGACAACAGAGATCCCTCAATATATATATTGTACAGCTTTTCTTTCAACAAAACAATCCCACAATGGACATACAGTGTAACTTGTATCCTGAATATTTTCTTAGCCATATAGAGAATGCCTTTTACTGATTTTAACACATCTTGAACAATATCCTAATGCACTACATATTTAATTTTTCAAAAACGATGTAATGTCAGTGTTGCGTATAAATGACATTATCAACACAAGCTTCAGGTCTAGTACTTAAAATTCGGTCAAATATAGCCATGCTACAAAGGTTGTTATCCTCCATAACATGGGGTAGTTATTCCTCATAACAGGGGGGACATGGTCAAATATAGCCATGCTACATAGGTTGTTATCCTCTATAACATGGGGTAGTTATTCCTCATAACACAGGGGACATGGTCAAATATAGCCATGCTACAAAGGTTATTATCCTCCATAATATGGGGTAGTTATTCCTCATATCATGGCGGACATGGTCAGTTCCAGTCTCTTGCCACAGATTTATTCTATCAGCATTTTAAATTTAAAAGCCAGATCCACCTGTGTAACATTGTATACTTAATAAACTGTGATTTTTAAACAAGCCACAAAAGAGGAGGTTTTTTTTTTAATGGCAACATGTGACATTCAGAGTAACAGGTGGAATTATGCAAGTTTTGAATCACCATCATGGCTTGAACAAACACTAGTTTCCAAAAAAAAATATTTAAAAAAGAAATAAACTCCTTCAAGTTCTACACAAAATTTAGAGAATGTTCGTCAGCGTATAAACAAGCCTATGCAAATATAATGTAAATGTTAATGTCTGCCATAAAACAAGGATTTAAAATCCAGGCTTGAAGCTTTCTGGCCCAAGAAAGGCATATGTTCAGAATATTTATTTATAGGTCACCTTTGCAAAACCTTCCACTGAAGTATTTCCTTAGATTTGATTAGACTGACACCTAGTGGCTACATGCTAATTTCCATAGAAAGTTACTACCGGTACTTCAGAGTTGAGCATGAAGTTTACTTAGTACCAAACAGCTCAACGGCACACAACAGTATCAGCTTACTTTATCCACAGAAGGGCAACAGACTAACAGGCCAACACATCTCTATATCCTCAATTTTTTTTTTTAAAGGAACAACATTCTTTCAGGACTACTCTTTTATGTTTTAGCTATCTATTTATCTATATAGTCATCCCTCCACATTCGCTAAGGTTAGGGGTGGAGGACCTCCATGAAAGTGGAAAAACTGTGAATAATTCTAGGCCCTCCCAAACCATATTTAACACACACAAAAAAGTATGATCACACCATATTCAACCTACCATGGATTCCTTTGAGGCATCAGGGTTCCCACACAAGGCAGAAGTGAGTCGCCGGTGGGGCTGACTGCTACCTCCACTGCTGCCCCACAGCATTTTTAACAGAGACTTACAAGCCTTTTCGTAGTTTCTCCATCTCACAAGGCTTGCTGTCTCTATTAAAAATGGCATAGGGAGGCAGCAGAGGTGACAGCAAATAATCCGTGAATAATCAAACCCGCAAAAGTGAAACCCACAAATGTGGAGGAATGATTGTATATAACTATATATATTTGGAATAAGATTAAAACTCCCATAAGCAATCATGTATTTTATTAAATTAAGCAAAAGCCCCACCTAAAGTAATTACAAGGTTCAACAGTGTAACAGTGGAAAGGAGAATAGGTGGACTTCGCATACTGTTGGACTGCAACACTCATCATCCTTCAACCTTGACTATGCTAGCCAGGGCTAATGGGAACTGCAATCCAAAATGCCTAGAGCAGGCATATGAATCATGTGCTACTCCAGATGCTCCTGGACTGCAACTCCCATGTGCCCAAATCAGTGAGCAAATGGTGCAGAGTGCTGGGAGTTGTTACTTAACAACATCTGGAGGGGCACAGGATTCCCATCCTGATGTAAGAAATGCCCCAGTTTCCAAGTATCAGGATGCATTCTACTAAATATCACCTGTATCAATTTTCAGAGCACAAACAAATTTTATTTTGAGTTTAAATAAAGGAAAAAGAGATTGTAAGAATAGTGGTCCTTGCAGTAAGGTTTTGATGAACATGTCTCAACAACAACAAAAGCTGTGTTGCAAAGAGACACAGATCCAGTTCTGCATGCCTAACATGGCAATCTTATGGGGAGGTCAGAGTGCCTTGACACTGTGTGAGTTCTGCTGAACTCCTCCTGATAAGGAAAGAAAGGAAACCTCTGCTACTCCTTTTCTCCTGTTTTCTTTCCCCCTCCCCCGCCCCCCAAATCCAAACAATTTCCCCTCTATTGTGAACAATGGAAAGGAAACATTATGGTCTCAGTCTGGCATTATTCCTCCCCCGCTTTTTGAGGCATGGCAGAGGGCTGGGAGGAATCTGGATTCTGCATATCCAAAGTTTCTCCTGTGTCGCTCATGCCACATCCCTGATCTGCCTATTTTTCCCAATCTCTGATGTTAAAGAGAAAAGGACCAAGGAAAGACCCAGGGGGACATGGAGGAGCAGTTTCAATCTGTTCTTTGGCCTCTGCAACAGAAGACTAACAGAACCATGCAACGCAGTATATGGCATATGAATGGAACCAGCGTGCTGTAGTGGTTTGAGTAACTAAGAGACTAGGGTTCAAATCCCTGTCTGCCACTGAAACCCACTGGATGACCTTCAGCAAGTTATACTTTCTCAGCCTCGGAAGAAGGCAATGGCAAACCTCCTCTGAATATATATCGCCAAGAAAGTCCTGTGATAGGATCTCCATAAAGTCAGAGTTGACTTGAAGGTACCTAACAATTATATGTGGTATACAAACCTGATTAAAAGAGGAAAAGATAAATAGGCATGCCCAGGCTCTTGGCTCTTTGTCTTGCACACCCTCACATAAGATCCATGGGATAACCATACAGGCCTTATCTAAAAGTTACATTCAGCAGCCTACCATGCAGTGGTGGTGAGATGTTCTATATAAAGCACACAGACTATACAGAATTAGATTCAAGCGCAAGCTAACTTTGCGCATTGGCTGAAATAATAAAGGAGATGAGCAACTTGTGGCTGCTCAAGTGTTGTAGAGCTGCAGTTCCCACCAGCTCCAGCTTGCACAAACAGTGTGAATTGTTGGGAGTTGCAGTCCAACAACATCTGTGGAAGAGAATTCAACAGTCCTCCCTTTTGTAGGATCACTCTTAGCCTACTAAGCAGAAGGGAATGAAAGAAAGCAAGTCAGTATTTATTTACTGGGCTAATGCAAAGCTGGATGGATTTTACTTTGCAAGACTACAAGTTATACTTTTCACTGAATCATGAGCAAATTTGCCTGGCATCATAACAGACTAAGACATCTCCTCTTTGAAGCCTGGGCAATGTTTTTAAATAGGATTTACCATTGTTTTATTACATACTAGCATATATACCCAGCACTGCCCAGGATTTTATTTTCTCAGATAATATTTGTTAAAAAGATTTGAGATCCTGTGTCTCTAAATTCCCCAAACTGTCCTGTCTAGTATCTGTGATTTTTCCCCATATTCTCCTATCCAATCTGCATTCAGAGTTATTAACATACAGAGGTTGGGTTCCTGAGGGAATACACTGCCCTCCTCCTTGCTGCTAGACCTTGTCTCCATAGCAACCGGCTTATTCAAGACAGACACAGTTGACTGAGGCCCAAGAGCTCTCTGGCTGAGAATTCTAAAGGCCCCTCCCTAAACTGCAAACCCCAGGACTCCACAGAATCTTCTTAGGCAGCCAATCATATGAGGTCTTTTCCAGACACAGACAAACAACCTTAGACTTTTATATATTAGATAGAAAGATTAATATGATGTAACTGGGTAGCATAAAATCAGCTTCATATGGGTTCCAGTCAGACTTTGATTCATGGAGTTAAACTCTAAAAAGCAACTGCTCTAAGGTCTAGACTGAGGAGAAAAATAGAAAAAATAAACAGTAATTTTTAATAGAATATATGTTCAGTCTTTTGTGATTCCCTGTTTGTTTTTGCCACTGGTACAATCTATTCATCTTGTTGCCCAGGCCACATGATAAATACCTGTTTTATTTTGGAAGCAAGGTTTTCTGGTAGTTTTGTTCTCAGCTGATTTGTCTCTTTGAATGTAAGCGGAAATCCTTTGAGGAAAACCAAGTCTGGCATTAACACTAAACCAGGAACTTCTTTGTCTGTGGTCTGTAAGAAAGAAAATGTCTCAACACAGACAACATGCTCTCTCAACACAACTTGACTAATACAGATTTCTCATTCTGTCCCTGAATCTAAAATATTCTGGTGCTAAATACAGATATAATATGGTAATTAATCAAACTGGAAAGTTAAGAGTAATATATGGTATGTGTGTATGTGTGAAAACAAGGAGCTTGGATACTAGCTAGCTTCTGAAAAGCTTATATCCTAATTTTCCACTGAAAATGCTGACATTTAAAAGGTACATACCAAATAACCCCTCCATATTGCCTGCTTCTTGTTCTCCTTTAGCATCTGAGAATGGACGTCTTCAACTGGAAGAGTGAGAAATTCAAATCATAGGTCACCTTCCCACATTCCATACTTAGTGTCTAAGCTGAGGAAATGTTTGCACCTAAGAACCCCACTACTTGACTCCAGGTTCTCTTTTACACACAACTGTATCACTTTGATGCCACTTTTAATTGCTATAGCTTCGTTGTAGGGAATTCCTGGAATATTTACTTTAGTGAGAAATTTAGAATTCTCCACTAGAGAAATCTAATGCCTCACCAAGCTACAAATCCAAGGACTCCATAGGATGCAACCTGGGCAGTTAAATGGCTGGATAGCAGTACGTGTGAAAGGGATCTAGGAGTCTTAATAAACCACAAGCTGAACATGAGTCAGCAGTGTGATGCGGCAGCCAAGAAAGCCAATGCAATTCTCAGCTGCATCAATAGGAGTATGGTGTCTAGATCAAGGGAGGTACTGGTGCCGCTCTACTCTGCTTTGGTTAGACCTCATCTTGAATACTGTGTCCAGTTCTGGGCACCCCAATTAAGAAGGACATGGTCAAGCTGGAGCAAGTCCAGAGGAGGGCAACCAAAATGGTGAGAGGCCTGGAAGCCATGCCCTATGAGGATAGACTTAGAGAGCTGGGTATGTTTAGTCTGCAGAAGAGAAGGTTCAGAGGGGACATGATAGCCATGTTTAAATATTTGAAGGAATGTCATGTCAAGGAGGGGGTGGGCTTGTTTTCCGCTGCTCCAGAGACCAGGATAAGGAGCAATGGATTCAAGCTGCAGGAAAGGAGATTCCACCTGAACCTCAGGAAGAACTTCCTGATGGTCAGGGCTGTCCGGCAGTGGAATATGCTGCCTTGGAGTGTAGTGGAGTCTCCTTCTTTGGAGGTTTTTAAGCAGAGGCTTGATGGCCATCTGTCGGGAGTGCTTTGAGGGTGTTCCTGCATGGCAGAGAGTTGGATTGGATGGCCCGTCTGGTCTCTTCCAATTCTACATTTCTATGATTCTATGAAAGTGGTATCAAAGTGCTATAATAAAGCAACCCAAGAATGGGCAACATCTGGCTCTGTGGATGATGTTGGATTGCAATTCTCATCAGCCCTAACTAGCACAGAAGGATCATGGGAACTGTAATCCAGCAATATCTAGAGAGCCACATATTTCCTAACCCCAGAAAACAAGCTAGTTCTTGACTACATCAAGGGAATGAGACCCAAGGTTCTGATTTATCTATTAATACATAGTGCTTGTGTTTCCATAAACACGCATGCACGTTTGTACCTGTATTTCTATAAACGGGTGTACACATCCTTTAATCACCACAACAAGAAGAAGAAAAAAACAAAATCCACTACAGAAGAGTCTGAAAAAGTAGGAGCCTGCAGGAAACCCCAAACCTCAAGTTTTCTAAGAATAGGAAGAAACTACAACAAATCCTTACCTTCTTTAGAACTGTCAAAAACAACTACAGTAACGTTTGTGGAAGGGTTTTTTGGCTTTGCAACAGAGAAGAGACTGTTGGCAGATCGCAACAGGGGATAGACAGATGGCAGGTCTTTGAGAGTGATGTTGCTCAGTAAGCCAGGATCCAACACAAGCATTGGCACTTTGATGCAGTGTGTCAGCAAACACTCCAGCTGCTTCTCACTGGGATCAAGATAGCAATCAACAGCATATTTACTACTCTCAGGTTCAATACTATAAGTGTCTACTTACCTAAGTCTAATGTTTGATTAAAAATCACCCCTCAAATAAGACACCACTGCTTCTTCCTTTATTTAGAATCTTAGTTAGTCTTCTCCAGACAGGTACAATGAAGTTTTCACTTTGAAAAGGCATTATACTACATGTCATACTATATGTCATATAAAGCATGTCTGTTTCAACCAAACACAAAGTCTACAAGTAAATGCATTAAGAAGCAGACTGCATTCTCTATTCTATGAACATCATTTAGATCAATACATAAGAAGTCAAATATGCATGCTACGTTTGGACAAAAAGCAGTAATGCAATATTCTCCATTTTAAAAAGTTTATTTTTTTACTTTAAAGCAAGACAGGTGATCCAAAAAAACTCAAATATGTCAATTATTATCATTATCTTACCTTTTCTTAGTTGGTTCAGTTACATTCTTTCCAAGAATTTCCCTAAAGAAAAAGTAAACAAGAGCACACATCCCTATTGGTTACTGTTACAAAGACCATTCACTACAAATTTGAAACTGTTTCCAAACAAAAGAAGGCTGGAGCAATTTTATTTCCACCTTTTCCTGGGCTTTCAGAAGAGATACTACTCAGTTAAAACAATCTGTGTAGCAAGCAGCTTACAAACACTGTGGTCCTTGTGCAGAACTGCAGCCATGTCAAAGAGGTTTTTTCCAGGCTAGAAGGTTAACATCTGATTTGGTCAGAAGGGGATTTATTTATTTATTTAATTTATATCCTGACTTTCTCCCAGTATGGGACTCAAGAAGGCTTACAACAGATTAAAAGGAAGTATAACCAAGATCTGTTTGACACAAAAGTTTTTAAAACTCTTAAATAAATAGTTCTGTTAATAACACTAAACTAAAACAGTTTCAAAAATATTAAAACACAGTAGAAAGGATAAAAGCACAACATATGCCATTAAAAAATCTTTCTGCCACAGAAAGTTAAAAGCCAAATCCCTCCCTAAATTATTTTTTTCCTAAAAGTCTGCTGATTGAAAGAAAGCAGACAGGAAGCCAAGCAAGTCTCCACTGGGAGGGAATTCCACAACCAGGGAGCAGCTACCAAGAGGATTCTCTCCCTTGTTCCCCACAAATGCACATGTGAAGGTAGTGGGATGGAGATCCTTTCCTAGAAGATCTCAAATACTGGCCAGGCTCATGGTGATATGGTATGCTCTCTACCTCTTTAAGTCTTAAGTCTCGCAAGGAGACTTAAGTCTCGCAAGGAGGATTAAGAGGTCTTTAAACTAAGTTCCACTGGGGAGGGAGACAATATTATTCAGGGCAAGGACTCGGTGAGCGCAGGGGGAAAAGGCCCAAATGATATTGGACAAGTAGTACAAGCGGCCAATGGCGGGAGGAGTAGAAACTATAGTACAGGACTTGCAGGAAGGGCCCGGGGACTTAAGTGTCTCTACACTAATGCACGGAGTATGGGAAACAAGCAAGATGAACTTGAACTCCTAGTACAACAAAATAAATATGATTTGATAGACATCACTGAGACCTGGTGGGATGGGTCTCATGATTGGAATATAGGGGTATAGTCTATTTTGTAAAAATAGACCAAACAAGAAAGGAGGAGGATTAGCCTTGTATGTCAAGGATGTTTTCACCTGTGAAGAGATCCAGGACTTAAACCCAGAAAGCCAGGTCGAGAGCATCTGGGTAAGAATTAAGGGAGCGAGAAAGAATAGGGATATTCTGGTGGGGGTTTACTACAGACCTCCAACCCAGACTGAGGACTTTGATGACGCCTTCCTCAACCAAATGACTGCACATTCAAAAAGGAGAGATACAGTAATAATAGGAGATTTCAATTACCCGGATATACGCTGGCAGTCAAACTTTGCCAAGACAGCAAGGTCCAGCAAGTTTCTTGCTTGTCTTGCAGACCATTTCATGGTCCAGAAGGTGGAAGAGGCCACAAGGGGACCAAATATTCTAGATCTGATCCTGACCAGCAGGGATGACCTTGTGAATGAGGTAGAAGTGGTTGGATCCTTAGGGGGGAGTGACCATGCCCTGTTGGAATTTAGCATTCAGTGGGAAGGAGAAGATAAGGGTAGCCAGACACTCATCTTAGATTTTAAAAAAGCAGACTTCTGTAAACTTAGGGAGCTGCTGGCTGGAATTCCGTGGTCAGGAATAGTGAAAGGGAAAGGAGTTCAGGAGGCATGGGAGTTCCTTAAAGGGGAGATACTGAAGCCACAGTCTAAAACTGTGCCAATAAGGAGTAAAAATGGAAGGCATCTGAAGAAACCAGAATGGTTGACTAAAGAACTCTCAGCTGAGTTAAGTGTTAAGAGAAACATGTACAGGAAATGGAAGAAGGGGGAAACCACCAAAGAAGAATTTAAGCAAGTAGCCAGGAGATGTAGGGAGGAGGTCAGAAAGGCTAAAGCACAGAACGAACTTAGGCTGGCCAGAGACAATAAAAAGGGCTTTTTTAAATATGTCCACAGCAAAAGAAAAAAGAAGGAGATGATAGGGTCGCTGCACAGAGAAGATGGCGAATTACTAACAGGGGGAAGAGAAAAGGCAGAACTACTTAACACCTTCTTCGCCTCAGATTTTTTCCAGAAGGATACAAGCACTCAACCTGGCGGTTGGCAAGAACTGGCATAGGTTATTTTGGAACCGCTTGCTATAATCTTTGAGAAATCTTGGAGGACAGGAGAAGTTCCAGCAAACTGGAAGAGGGCAAATGTTGTCCCCATCTTCAAGAAGGACCCAAATAACTATTGCCCAATCAGCCTGACATCAGTACCCGGAAAGATTCTGGAGCAGATCATTAAGCAGTCAGTTTCTAATCACTTAGAAAGCAACACGGTAATCACGAGAAGTCAACATGGATTTCTCAAAAATAAGTCATGCCAAACTAATCTTATCTCTTTTTATGATAGTTACTAGCTTGATAGATGAAAGGAATGCTGTGGATGTAGCATACCTCAATTTCAGTAAGGCCTTTGACAAAGTTCCCCACGACATTCTTGCAAAGAAGCTAGTAAAATGCGGGTTGGACAGGGCTACTGTTAGTTGGATTTGTAATTGGTTGACCGACCCAACACAAAGGGTGATCACGAATGGCTGCTTTTCATCCTGGAGAGAAGTGACTAGTGGGTGTCACTGGGTTCTGTCCTGGGCCCAGTGCTGTTCAATATTTTTATCAACGACTTGAATGAAGGAATAGAGGGCATGCTGATCAAATTTGCAGATGACACCAAATTGGGAGGGGTTGCTAATACGCCAGAGGACAGGATCAAAATTCAAAATGACCTGGATAGATTGGAGAGCTGGGCCAAAGCTAACAAAATGAAATTCAACAGAGAGAAATGTAAGGTCCTACACTTAGGTAGAAAAAATGGAATACAGAAATATAGGATTGGGGACACGTGGCTGGATAGCAGTACGTGTGAAAGGGATCTAGGAGTCTTAATAGACCACAAGCTGAACATGAGTCAGCAGTGTGATGCGGCAGCCAAGAAAGCCAGTGCAATTTTCAGCTGCATCAATAGGAGTATGGTGTCTAGATCGAGGGAGGTACTGGTACCACTCTACTCTGCTTTGGTTAGACCTCATCTTGAATACTGTGTCCAATTCTGGGCACTCCAATTCAAGAAGGACATGGTCAAGCTGGAGCAAGTCCAGAGGAGGGTGACCAAAATGGTGAGAGGCCTGGAAGCCATGCCCTATGAGGATAGACTTAGAGAGCTGGGTATGTTTAGTCTGCAGAAGAGAAGGTTCAGAGGGGACATGATAGCCATGTTTAAATATTTGAAGGGATGCCATGTAGAGGAAGGAGAGGGCTTGTTTTCTGCTGCTCCAGAGACCAGGACAAGGAGAAATGGATTCAAGCTGCAGGAAAGGAGATTCCACCTGAACCTCAGGAAGAACTTTCTGGCGGTCAGGGCTGTACGGCAGTGGAATATGCTGCCTCAGAGTGTAGTGGAGTCTCCTTCTTTGGAGGTTTTTAAGCAGAGGCTGGATGGCCATCTGTCGGGAGTGCTTTGAGGGTGCTCCTGCATGGTAGGGGGTTGGACTGGATGGCCCATGTGGTCTCTTCCAACTATACATTTCTATGATTCTTTTTTATAATAACATATTCTGTACTTCAGCTGCACATTTTTATTGCAGATACTGTGGACTCCCCCCATATCTGTTCCAGGAACCCCAGTGGAATAAAAAAAAATGCTAATGTTTTTATATCATAATATTAAATGATGGCAGATGCTTCAGCACATCCATGTGCACATTACAGCCATTTTAGGTACAGAATGCAATGCAGTCATGGTTGCTCAAATTTGCACATTCAGAAACGGCAGGTAAGGAGGACCCACTGTATGCAGCATGAAAACATTTGCACTTTAGAATAATTCAGGGGGAAGATATCAACAGCAACTGAGGAGAGAGCTCTTTCACACTACACAATTCAAGTACTATGATTCTACTTTTAGTTTCCATAGTTCTGTCCTACAGAAATTTAGGATTGGCAATTTAGAGAAGAGCATTTAGAATTCTTAGTCAAAGAGCTTTAATTACACTGACATACAGCAAACTCTAGTATTCCATAGGATGTCACCATGCCAACTGAAGTGGAATGATTGTGCTATAAATGAGTAACATGAAAGGGCCCAGGGTCACAGGAGCTCACAAGTAGACAGAATGGTAGCAGGTCACAGTGCTGAGTGTACAAGGCAAGAAACCAAGAGAACATCTCTACTACATAGTTATAGTTGTTCAATACTACTTTAACTCTCAGGGCTCTATCCAATGGAATTCTAGGATTTGTAATTTGGTAAGGCACTGAGAATTCTCTACAAGAGAGCAAATGTGCACTCTGCTGAACTGCATCACTAGATGCATCACTAGCAAAGAATTCTAAGTACTTCATCAAATTACAAATCCCAGGCTTCCATAGGATGAAGCCATGACAATTAAAGTGGTATCAAACTCCACCTTTCTAACAGCTCTATCTCTCCAACTGACGCCAGGGATAGTATTGTGGTAGTACTGAATTGTCTGGAGGCAGTAAAGGACCCAATGTCAGTGAGGCTTAATACAGATAAGATGGAAGTGCTGTTGGTCAGCAGGAAACCCAACCTAAGATTGGAACTGCAGCTTGTTCTGGATGGGGCTGTACTCCCTTTGAAAGATCAGGTTTGTAGCTTGGGGAATGGTCTTGGATCTACTGCCATTCCTGGAAAGCCAGGTTGTGCTGAGGTTACCAGAAGTGCCTTTACCCAGCTTCAGCTGGTGCACCAGCTGTGCTCTTTCTTGGGGAAGGCAGACCTGGCCATAGCGATTCGTGTCTTAGTCCTGATTAGACTACTGTAACGTGCTCAACATGGGGCTGCCCTTTAAAAGTGTTCAGAAGCTGCAGCTAGTGCAAAATGCAGCAAACAAACTGGTGGCATTTTAGAGACCATGAAACACCAGTCGTGCAAGAACTGCACTGGGTTCTAACTTGCTTCCAAGATCAATTCAAGGTGCTGGTGTTGATTTACAAAGCTCTAAACAACTTGGTACTGGGATATCTAAAAAACACCTCCTCCCATATGAGCCTGTCAAAAATTTAAGATCTTCAAAGGAGGTCCTGTCCCAACACCTTCTGAGGTTAGATTGGTGAGTACATGTAACAGAGTTTTCTCTGTAGTCATTCCTCCACTATCGAATTCCCTACGCAAGGAGGTTAGGCTGTCCCCATCTTTTTGAAGCTTCTGGTGAGCAGCAAAAACATTGCTGTTCTGCATGGCATTCAGTGTTTGAAACTGCTGTTTTTAACTGTTAAAAACAGGATTCTAGGATTGTTTTTAGATTGCTTTCAGAAGTTTTTAAAGAGTATTATAATGTGCTTTTAAACTGTTTTTCTTTGTGTTGTTTTAATTGGTTTTTATTTATTCATTGCCTTGGGACCCCTTGTGGTCTAGGAGGCAATACAGAAATACTTTAAATAAATAAACAAACAATACTGCTGTAACTTGTAGTATAGATACACTCTAGGTGTCTTTTATAATACAGAATATATTAACTAGTTTGCTAGTTAATATAACCAAAAATGCTAGTTGTTAAAGAGTGTATAAGATACAATCTGAGATATAGTCATATCAAAAGTAACACTTGAGGATATATGAGGCTCTCACGCTTTATTTGGAATCTTTGGCAGAAAACATCTGAGATCAAAACTCAGATAATTATTTCAACTGTATGAATTGTATGTCAGTATTTTTAGGACGCAATGTTCTTGCCATCTGATCTCAAATTCATACCATAATGCACATAAGATAAAAGTAACTGAAGAACAAATGAAGCAAGATCCCTATCCTGTTCCTATCTTCTTACAATTTTTAATATGTCTAGTCATTTTATTTTGTATTTGAAAATGTGATTAGCAGAGTACCACTATCAAAAGCAAAGCAAAGTTCATTTCAGGTTAGAATAAGAAACAAACCCTGGAAAACCAGACCAAAGCAATATAATTAGTAATTTAATTTTTAATTTCTAGTTTTGTATAAAAACTGGCAATAAGCAGGAGAGAAAGTTGAACAGAAGACACAGTTTTTTTAGCAGAAGAGAAGGTTAAGAGGGGACATGATAGCCATGTTTAAATATTTGAAGGGAGGCCATGTAGAGGAAGGAGTGGGCTTGTTTTCTGCTGCTCCAGAGACCAGGACAAGGAGCAATGGATTCAAGCTGCAGGAAAGGAGATTCCACCTGAACCTCAGGAAGAACTTCCTGACAGTCAGGGCTGTCCGGCAGTGGAATCTGCTGCCTCGCAGAGCAGTGGAGTCTCCTTCCTTGGAGGTTTTTAAGCAGAGGCTTGATGGCCATCTGTTGGGAGTGCTTTGAAGGTGTTCCTGCATGGCAGGGGGTTGGACTGGATGTCCCCTGTGGTCTCTTCCATCTCTACATTTCTATGATTCTATGATTCTAACATTTCCTCAGAATAGTGCTGCTTTCTTCCTGGTCACAAAATGATCTGGTTCTAAATGAGCTAGCAAGACTTTCTGCCCAACAAGCATGAATGAACGTGATCTCGTAACATTTCTTCAGCACACACAACATAGCAGGTACAAAATAAAATGAAGGGGGGGGGAAACGGTCTCACAGGAATGCGGGACTGCTTTCCTCCGGGTCTTATAAACTACTTTTAGTCCCAATATTCTCTTACAAATCATAGTAGTTGGAATTGTGGGAACTGTAGTCCAAGAATCTGGAGGGCAACAGGTTGCCTAATGCTGCATTGAACTGTAACTTAGCATTATGGGAATCAGCTGGTTGGCCCTACTGTTCCCCTCTCTTGTACCGCTAACACAAAGAAGGCAGGCAAAATACAGTCTGCAGGCTATATTTGACCCCTGGGCCCTACTCCTATAGCCTCTTAAACCTCCTGCTTGCCAGTAACTCCTGCCCCAGTCAATTTAAAAAACGTGGGTGCAATTTGTGCCTGAAAAGTGTGCAGAAAGCCCCTTCAATGCACAAGAACACACATACACACATGGGAATGACAATACCCACAACCTTTTTCTTTTCAGAGTACCTCTCAAATGTGATATTACTTCCAATCCCCAATGTGAGGGGGACTCCAAAGAAAAGAGAAGGCATTAGTGCACACTGGTGTGGGGATAAACATAGGTGTGGTGGGGAGGAAATGGCACTTGGGCCCTCTGCAGTCATTAGATCAAATATGGGCAACCACAGCTGTGGCCAGGCCACTTTTTAGTCTGGCCAAATATTCAGTGGGTGTACTTTTTGTTGTGTTTGAATGATTTGTTTTTAAGTTTAAAATATCAAAAAAAGCAAAATATAGGTAAACAGATCAAAAAGCCAAAATTTGGAAAATAGTTCTTCACTAAATATTAATTTCATTGTAATTCCCCCAGTCACTGACAAACAAAATCCCTTCACTCACACTTATTATCATATTTATAGCTACCCACTAAAGAGCCTTAAATAGTTAAATTGATTTTAATGCAATGTTGACTAGGATACTGACTACTGATGCTGAACTGTACTGCCTACTAACTATAGGGCCTTTAATTTTTTTTCCCCATTGACTACTGTCCATTTAAGTGGTATCAATTCAAAAAATCTGTTAGACATGGAAGGGACTGTAGAAAAATCTTAAGAAGCGCAGCACACAGTCCACATTTTGACCACCTTTGCACTGGTGTGCTAAACTAAAGGCAACTTTAACTATATTTGATGGTAACAAGCCAGCCTTGTAAACCAGTTTCAATTTGGCTTGAAACCCAGTTAACCTAGTTAACCCCATAGTTAGCAACTCATAGTTAAGACACATTGTTAACCATTATCTGTTTGATTCAGATGATGCAAGAAATTGCAGAAAAACTAAAATGGAACTCCTCCTCACAGCTGTGCCAAGTGGAAAAAAGAGGTGGAGTGTTTTGAGTTCAGTGCCCAGTGCAACTTCTTGTAATGCTGGTTACATCTGACCCAGCCCACAGCCTCTATAGAGCACAGTGTGGTGGAAGGCAAGCCCCACCACCCCCAGGATCTTCACACTTAGTGTGTACCTGGAGCCTATTGTAAAGACTTTTACAGTCACACACCAGATCTCAGCTATCAGGATACACACCCTGTATATCTAGATTGTTAGTATCAAGAGCAGGGCCGGCCCTACCATTAGGGAGAGTGAGATGTATGCTTCAGACAGCAGATGTGGGGTGGTATCACAGAGCAGCAAATGATTAGTTACTGCCAAGGATGAAAACAGGTGCTTATGGGATTTTCTGCTTCATGTGCCACAATAGCTTGAGCTTTTAGTATGAAACACCCTGGATTCAGTAACTGGGGGTGTCACTGGGTAATTTGCCTCAGGCAATAAAATGTCATGCCTCTGCTTTGATCAAGAGCATTTAACACTCACTCCCTGTCTGCAAAAGCATGTTTTTCACATTTTCACCCACATGCAAGAAAAAAGGAAGCAACCATCTATGGAAAAAATGGTTTCAGATTACTTAAAAAGTAACACGTGTGCAACAGATATAAAGGCTACAGCTGTGATCAGCTTTCTAACCAAGTCCTCTTTTCAAATTCTGCACAAGGGCAGGAAGTGCAATTCTTGTGCAATTCCTTCAGAAACAGCACAGAAAATCCTCAAAAATCAATGTGTCTGGACAATCTCTTCCAATGGGCATTGAACCAGCAAGACAGGAACAAGCAAGACTAGGGACTGACAAATTAAGAAAGCAGAGGAGTTTAAGTGGCTGGGACAAGACAGAAGCCTAAATTATGCACTTTCAGGTTCATACACACATCTGCAAAAACCCAGGACATCTTAGGGAGGCTTATTCCTTTCTGAGAAATAAACGTTTTTGTTTTATTGCCACAAGCAGGGACAGCTTGTCATATCATGCTCCCAGAGAGAGATCCTTACCTCATTATTCTCTGTTCTTCCTCCATCTGTTTCCTCACTTGTTGCAGCTCCCTGATCAGCTCAACATCTGTGCCGTTCACCCAAGTGTACACCACATCAATGGGCATGGGCAAGCAAAGCCTAAAGAAATCAAAGAGAGACGCCTGCTTAGCCCATCCATTTCAAACTGAGAAACACTTCCCAACAGCACAAATTAAGTCCTACCACAAGCAGTCAAGTAAAACCAACGGAATATGCATGTGAAAGACGTTTGGCATATCAAAATCATTCACTTAAGCCTCCTGGTTCTTCACCAGTTCCTGATCTTAATCCATGTGTTTCTGAAGCACCATGATACAGATCACCCTTCTTCTTGGCATCTGTCTCACTCCTCCTCAGCCTACAGCTAAAAAGCTTCTTAATCCTCATCCAGGCAGACTTTTGTTTCATTTTGTTTTTCAAAAGCAACTCTTGTACTGAATGACTTAATCATGAGTATTTCCTGACCCAATGAGAATTCCAATGTATTGCAAGGTATAAAAATACCCCATGTCCACAGAAGGGTTTGTGGGTGCAGAATGAATGGTATTCCACCATACTCAAAGACTCACAGACAGAAAAGACATGTTCACATGAAGTTGAAGGCCTATTTGGAGCAAGATGTCAGCCCTCCTTATGGCGAGGTGGGGGGAACACCCTGTAACCAGTGCAACTTCTGTATATTTAATTACATGATTTTTCCAAAATTTACCAACCTTCTAACGATAACCTGAAGAAGAAGGAAAAAGGTGTTTCTGCTTCAGAGTTATCCTAGAGGCAAATTAAGAACAAGTCTACACTGCACAAATAAAGGAGATTGTATGACTGGGGTTGCTATTTAGGGATGGAACCACAGCTTTTCAGACAACATGACTAAACCTCCTGATTGTATCTCACAACACTCATGACTATATGTCAAACACATACTTCTGCTCACCCAACTAACTACTTCCGTATTTTAAGTTGTTACTGAGTAACAGTGCACTCTGGGACACACAGTCACCACAGATTTTTTTTTTAATAGAAAAGCAAATTTCATACTTTGTTGTCCACAGTTCTTCTTATTCCTTCTATTTTTAGGCCCTGATTAGTCCTAGACTGGGTAGATAAAGGAGAAAACTCCTTATTCTCTCAATGCCACTTCCTCTTTATTTTAATTGCCAGGCAATGTTTCATGTGATACTGTGCACCAGGGACAAGCCTCAGTCTGTACAATGAAGAACCTCCCTTTAGAACATGATGAAATAATGGTGTAAATAACTGCGAACAATACACCTGACAGTGATCTTGCTGGAAGACCTAAAACAAGTATCAGACATCTCCAAATGGATTTAATCAACACAGCAAAAAACAGGAAAAACACCTTATCACAGTCTTTCCCTAGAAGCCTTTTAGATGTACTAGCCCACAAAGCCCTCAGTCCTCAGACACAGTTGTCATTTATCATGAAGTATAAAGATAAATCATTGAGCACCAAAGTTAGGATTGCTCATGACATTGTATTTCCAATCCATGCATGGATGTGAAAGCTGGACAGTGAAGAAAGCTTATAGGAAGAAAATCAACTCACTGGAAATGTGGTGCTGGAGAAGAGTTCTATAGAAACTATGGATTGCTAAAAAGACAAATGAATGGGTCCAAGAGCAAATCAAGCCTGAATTCTCCCTAGAGGCCAAGATGACCAAACTGAGACTGTCATGCTTTGGACATATCATGAGAAGACATGACTCACTAGAAAAGACAATAATGCTTGGTAAGATAGAAGGAAAAGAGGAAGTATGCATTACAGATGGATAAACTGAATCAAGGAAGACACTTCCTTGAATCTGCAAGACCTAAGTAGGGTGGTTGATGACAGGGTGACTCGATGATAGGGTGATGTTCATAGGGTCAACTACAGGATGAAGTTGATTTGACAGGAGTTAACAACAACAATTGTACAATCTTATAGGAAGTGGTTCTAAGATCGGGCAATAGGTACATGCAAACTGCTTGCCTATTAGGCAAATCAGTATAAATGTATGTGACCATGGAATCCAGATTTTTCTCTCAAATCTGACACAAAATCCTTCTCCTGCAAAGCATGTTCCTCCTCTACAGTGCTCTGTGATTATTTGTGTAGGTAAGGAGGAATCCATATGAATCATACACAAAAATTATGTGAACAGAAGCTGACAGAAATCAAACATCCTGCTTACAAGACATGAATTAAAAAGTTCCAGATGGGCTTTCAAAGATGCAACATTTTCTTCAACCCATACTTCCATAAAAACCCTGCTTTAAAAAGAAAAACCTAAATTTAAAATTAAAAACCTTTGTGGAGTAAAACAATATGTCACAATTATCCATTCATATTTTATTTCAAAAAGTAACTATCTGTATTTTTTAAAATAAAAAAGCCAAAGGTACATCCTGTCCCACACTGTTCTATTGTTTTTTTTAAAAAAACTACTTGCCTACTGTTAGCTTTCATAGCATCATAAAGTTGGAAGAAACCACAAGGGCTATTCAGTCCAACCCCCTGCAGGTTTGCTGCTGGCTTAGCTCTACAGTGCACAAAGTCAGTTCAAGATAAAAATCTAAGAAGCTATCAAGAAGCTGAAAAAGTTACTTTTTTGACCTACAGCCATCCTGGCTGGGAGATTCTAGGAACTACAGTTCAAAAAGTACCCCTTCCAAGTTCTGGGTGTGCATATACCTCAAAGATCAGAATGAGAGCCATTGGTCGGCACACCTATCCTTCTTGTGCTTTACACAAACCAGGACCACACTCTGACCATGAATACACGATAGGTTTTCCATTTTCTCTCTGGGTGAGTCACAGTGAAGCTGCTGTGTGGTTTCTGGAAAAAAAATGCTAGGAAGGCTTAAAGCTCAGCTCTGGCAATGAATTTCAGGTTCCTGGACTGAGTATGTGCTGAGAGGTAGCTTTCACTCTTGTTTAATGTTCAATGGAAGTCTGACTCATTGAGCTACTACGCAAACACTTGGCTCCTGTTGATGGATATCAAGGATCTAATAAAAACAACACATCCAAGTAAAATCCACAAACATGAAATCTGCTCAAATATGATCTATACAGTAAGGAAAGCAGGATGTATGCACAACACTGTGCATTTTCTTGATAACACCTTCTTTGCCTCCGTTTTTTCCCAGAAGGATACAAGCACTCAACCTGGCGGTTGGGGAGCAGGGGAGGAAGCAGAGGAAATGAGGCACATAATAAGGAGAGAGGTGGTACAGGAATACCCGGCCACATTGGATGAATTCAAGTCTCCAGGGCCAGATGAATTGCATCCTAGGATATTAAAAGAGCTGGCAGAGGTCATTTCGGAACCGCTTGCTATAATTTTTGAGAAATCTTGGAGGACAGGAGAAGTTCCAGCAGACTGGAAGAGAGCAAATGTTATCCCCATCTTCAAGAAGGGAAAAAAAGAGGACCCAAATAATTATCGCCCAGTCAGCCTGACATCAGTACCCGGAAAGATCCTGGAGCAGATCATTAAGCAGTCAGTTTCTAATCATTTAGAAAGCAACGAGGTAATCACGAGAAGTCAACATGGATTTCTCAAAAATAAGTCATGCCAGACTAATCTTATCTCTTTTTATGATAGAGTTACTAGCTTGATAGATGAAGGGAATGCTGTGGATGTAGCATACCTTGATTTCAGTAAGGCCTTCGACAAAGTTCCCCATGACATTCTTGCAAAGAAGCTAGTAAAATGTGGGCTGGACAGGGCTACTGTTATTTGGATTTGTAATTGGTTGACCGACCGAATCCAAAGGGTGATCACGAATGGCTGCTTTTCATCCTGGAGAGAAGTGACTAGTGGGGTGCCACAGGGTTCTGTCCTAGGCCCAGTGCTGTTCAATATTTTTATCAATGACTTGGATGAAGGAATAGAGGGCATGCTCATCAAATTTGCAGATGACAACAAATTGGGAGGGGTTGCTAATACGCCAGAGGACAGGATCAAAATTCAAAATAACCTGGATAGATTGGAGAGCTGGGCCAGGGCGAACAAAATGAAATTCAACAGAGAGAAATGTAAGGTCCTACACTTAGGTAGAAAAAATGGAATACAGAAATATAGGATGGGGGACACGTGGCTGGACAGCAGTACGTGTGAAAGGGATCTAGGAGTCTTCATAGACCACAAGCTGAACATGAGTCAGCAGTGTGATGCGGCAGCCAAGAAAGCCAATGCAATTCTTGGCTGCATCAATAGGAGTATGGTGTCTAGATCGAGGGAGGTACTGGTACCACTCTACTCTGCTTTGGTTAGACCCCATCTTGAATACTGTGTCCAGTTCTGGGCACCCCAATTCAAGAAGGATATTGACAAGCTGGAGCAAGTCCAGAGGAGGGCGACCAAAATGGTGAGAGGCCTGGAAGACATGCCCTATGAGGACAGACTTAGAGAGCTGGGTATGTTTAGTCTGCAGAAGAGGAGGTTAAGAGGCGACATGATAGCCATGTTTAAATATTTGAAGGGATGCCACGTAGAGGAAGGAGAGGGCTTGTTTTCTGCTGCTCCAGAGACCAGGACAAGGAGCAATGGATTCAAGCTGCAGGAAAGGAGATTCCACCTGAACCTCAGGAAGAACTTCCTGACAGTCAGGGCTGTCCGGCAATGGAATCTGCTGCCTCGGAGTGTAGTGGAGTCTCCTTCCTTGGAGGTTTTTAAGCAGAGGCTTGATGGCCATCTGTCGGGATTGATTTGAGGGTGTTCCTGCATGGCAGGGGGTTGGACTGGATGGCCTGTGTGGTCTCTTCCAACTCTACATTTCTATGATTCTATGATTCTATGAGTTCTGAATTGAAAATGTCCTTCTAAAGCCTTCTAGATTTACAAATCAGCTGAAATTCAGTTTAGTACATCTAGATTATATGCATTCTTTGTCTTAATGCTGCGCTCCTTCCTGTGCATAAATAAGGATTGTATGTAAACTTGTGATGGGACAGACAGACAAGACATTTAATAGATATACCTCATAAACATAACCATCTAAGAAAATATTAATTACCAATTCAAAACTACACGAAATCTGGGTGGTTTTGTTCTATTCAAATTTCAAAATTCACAATCAGGCAATGCGTTTGTCAGAATCAACTATAGAGGCAGTTCATTTTTTAGACATGGGACACTCTCTGTCTAAAATAAATTCTGTTCCATTTAGAACAAGAATGGAGAACATATGACCATCTGAGGATGCTGGGATGCAATTTGCACCATCTGTCATTGGATGGACCACTAGATTCACTAGCTAGAACTGATGGAAACTGCAGTCCAACAGGATCTGGAGAGATGCTTGGTCCCAATCCCAGACCTAGAATAACATGTGCACCCAGAACTCTATGTGATTTAGCACAGATTTTTAGGTGGATCTCTTACTTACTGTCACTGCAATTACTGGTCTACAACAGAGGTTTAATTTTTCCCAAGGCCCTCACCTTATTTGGCTGCTACAGTAGAATACAAAATCAGTGCTTTTTGATCCTACAAAAGTATACATTGTTTAGTCATCCTGCTGCTCAAAATTCTTAACACCCCAGAACAGTAATCTCTTTTAATTATTGCACAACAGATATTGTTATATAATCAAATTATACAGCTGTATAAACTAAAAGCTCACTTTGACCAAACAACAACAGATTTTTTTTCAAATGCTGCTCCAGACTCGAAAACGGCTCAAGTTAAATTTGACATTCCTAGATAATTTAATTTTAGTTAAGGGAAATTAAATGTTTATTGTGTCTGTCCAATCTTTGAAATGCTGGCAAGCGCATCTAAATGGTTTAAGCATCCAAATAAATTGCACATATTTTATTTTTAATCCAACTGGCTTACACAAAGAGACTAGCAGAGATGTAAAACATGATGCCCTCCGTGACAAAGAAAACAAATGCAAATTCCTTTCACTCTGTCAGCAGAGTTAAATACTGTTAGAACTCATGAGGAGACAATGGGATATATGTATGGAAGAAAAGCTCTTAAGTAGTTCCAGGCCTCCCTCTTTTGGAGAAGAGCTTTGGTAACTTGCTCTGGGCCTCTCAGTACTGGTTGGTGGAACAGGCTTCACAACTTAATACAACTATGTATTCTGCATGCAAAAGGCACAGATTCAGTTCCCGCCTTCTCACTGGTGAATTGTGCATAGGGAAGCTAGGGACATAAACCTTTCTAAATTTCATTCTCACAAGCAAGAATGAGTACGTTTACTATTTTTGCCTCACTGCAAGAAAGTCATTGAAAATTGTATAGTTTTCAAACTCTGTCTGCCATTCAGGACTTACTCTGTGCAAAAACAACACAAGTGGGCTTTTATTCTGTTTTGCATGGAAAACAGAATTTTCTATCCAGAAAACAGAACTTTCTATACAGAAGCAACACTCTTCTCCACTCTGGTACTTGTTTTTTGCACGGAAATGTTATGTGCTTTTCTTTGCAGAAAAATGCTATTTTCTGCACAGGAAGCCTGCCTTCTATACAAAATCACATGTGCATTTTTCAAGAAAAATACATCCAAAACTTCAAATATTCTCACTCATCAAGAATGTTCCTTGTCAGGGTTTCCTGACAGTTGTGAAACCCTTTTTTGTCATTTTTTGAAGTCTCAAACATTCTTTTCCACTCTCTAGGGAAGAATTCTTCTATCTCAAACTCATCTCCTTGGATGAATGGTGGGATATAAATGTCTGCAGGGACACAGGCAGCTACCTTATACTGAATCAGACCACTATTTATCTAGACCAGGACTGTCAACTGTGATAGGCTACAATGATTCTCCACTGTTTCAGACAGGATTTCTAGTCTGACTTAGTGCTCTCCCATCCATGTAGCATCCAGACCTGACCCTGTTTAGCTTCTGCAATCAAACAAAATTGGTTATATGGTGCTCTTGGTTATATGGGAGTACAATTATTACACAGACAATGCCATTGAAAAATATTAACACTGCCTCCTTGTTTTCTCTTTGTAAAGCTACTGACCTCACAACCAACCAACCAACTTATTTTCTCAACTGTCCTCCACTCAACCAACGAACCAAACAGGTTTGAACCACCTCAAGCATAGCCAAAGGCCTTGTTACACCATGGGCTGAAGAATGTTCCAACTGGATTTTACCATTTACTAGGATACCCTAGCAAGCTCACACTGGGTAACAACACTGAAATAGGCTCTATACATGCAACACGTCTGAGGTGCTAAGGTGGGACAACAGGTAGTCCTGTAGAGGCACCACCATGATGGCAGGATGGGTGAGAGCAGGACAGATCAAATGACTGCTGTTTGCCCTGTTCTAAAAATACAGAACTAGCAAAAACATGTACATTAACGGAGATCCAAGGACAAGCACACACACTCTACACAGAGGGAGTGGAGCCATCCCCACAGGTTTGATGGTATTTGTTCAAAACATCTGATGGGGACCAAGCTGGGGAAGACTGCAAGTCTATGTTAACTAGCTCCCTTCCAGATGCTTTGAAACCCTACATTCATCTGTCCCAAACAGTCCTGATGGCAAGAAATGATGTGTGGTGCAAGATACCTGGATGGCACAGAACCAGGGAAGGCTGGTCTATAGCATGGTGAATCATTGCTTCTCCAGACATTCTGGCCTACAAACCCCACCAACCCCATCCACAACGTCCAAATTGTAAGGAATTACAGGAGCAGCAGTTCAAAAATCTGAAACACAAGAGGTTCTTCATCCACAATATGGGCAAAGCAAGCCCAGTGAACTAGTATTTGCAGTTGCCATCTGTCTAAGAGAAGGAGAGGAAAAGCTAGTCTGGCAGCTCCTTGCTGCTCAGGCTTGCCAAGTATTTCCAATACATGTACTAAGTGAGGGGTATAGAAACTCCAATGGCTCATCCTCACCCCAACAATAAATAAAAGAAAAAATATATAAAAAATAAAAAGTTCTATATTGTCTTTTTTAAAAAATACAGACTTATAGCATCCAACAGGCTATGTAACCCAAAAAACGGTACACCACTGTGGTCTTCTGAAACCAGTTTATCAGATTGCAACAACCACTTCCTGATTCAGCTACAGACTACTAAGAAAATATCCCATTCATCTTCTTTCAACAATGAAGAAAATATTTCAAGTGATAAACAGGAGAAGGATGCACTATGTACCCCTGCATGCCAGGAGCAACTGGGGGTTAAAAAGATCAACAGTGGCAAAGAAAAGATGTTCACAAATCATTATAATTCTTAAAGAACCACCTTTGTGAGAACTAATAAGAATTAATAAGAATTGATAACATCTTTAAAAAAGATAATATTCAATTTCTAGACAACTTTCTCAGTGGATTTACAGAATTTTAGGCTTTAATTCCAATACCTTTTTGACCAATTATGTCAAATGGAGAATCTATAGGGGGGAAAAGATATTAACAGGACGTATTTTGGCAAAGTCCTACATGGGCATACAGTCAGTCATCCCCATTTAGTAGGGTCAGGGGTGCAGAAACTGAAAAAAATCACAAATATCAAAATGTGTGAGTGTATCTCTGGGGAGGGGGGCAAGGCATGCAGGGAAAAAAGGTACCCAGAGTATAAACCAGGTCAGGGAAATGAGAAGGAAAGGAGCTGAGTCGGCATGGTGACCCCTTCTCTTGACCATCTCCTTCCTTGGATGTGTGAGGGCCACTGAAAGAAGGTTTGTAGTGCTGTGAAATCAGGCTGTGAGCTGTCCTTAGTTGGTCAAGTAGCAGCTGGTGGAGGAGGACGAGGACCAAACTCATGCTTTTGAAGGGCTGTATGGCCTGACTGAAGCTGCTGAGAATAAAACTGAGGCTGAGAAGTATGTGTTTTTGCAGAAGAAGAGTTCCCTCCACAGCCTACTGCCTTTCCTGTCCCTTTGATATATACAAAGTTAAAACTAGACATCAGAGCATCCACAGGTTTTTGTCTTACAAATGTGAATAAATGTAACACAAACAACTGCAGCTAATAATTATAATAATGTTTACCCATAATACTCTTTTCACTAAAGGGTGGAACAATCAAATACAATCACAGACAAGGACAATAAGGCATAACACTATAGCTACACATAAAATGAAGTTCCCAAACACTTCACCAGTCACCACTGAAAGTGGGAACATTTGTTGTTTTTCAACATTTGTAACATGTATTTGCCAAAACACAACAAAGAAGCACTGTTGCACTAGCTCATCTGACACTTACCTGTTCTGAAAGGATTTTCCAGCAACATTGTCTCTGTAAGAGTCGAACAAAACATGGTACTGGTCCTGACTCCACTCTAGAACGACCTACAATGAAGGAATATTTGAGATGATATACTAAAATGTAGGGGCACCGGGGTGACATTTAAAACCTTCTCCTGTACTGACCACCCCAGCCTTTGTGCTCTGAGGAGTCTCTGCTTACCATAAAGTGGTCCAGTGAGGTTCATTTGGTGGTGGTGGTTGCCTTGACATGAGGAATGATTCCTCATTGTGATTAAGTGGACTCTCAGGGGTGGGTGTTTCTGCTGTCATGTAGTTTGTTTGCCCAAGTAGTTTCCTGATTATTTCTCTGAGGATTAAACATGGTCTATCACCCCTGGCTTTTAATGACTTTTTTAATGAATCAGTTCATTGACTTTAGTGCTTTATCATTTTAAAATAATTTTTACGAATTGGTTTTATTGCATTTGAGGGTTCTGCAAACTGCTTTGAGGTCAGAGTTTTTAATTAAAAGTGTATAAAAATGTTAATAAAAACATTAACCTTATGACATTGATCATCAGCTGCAAGCATACAGAAAGAAAAGGAGAGTGTGTTTGTTAGTACCCTCCTACTGTAGAAATTTTAGCTTTTATATACAGAATAATGGTTTGAATAGGTTTTTCTTGAAAAGGAAGTATTTTATGCATACAGATGACAGCCTGGAAAAGTTACCCTATTAGACTACAACTTCCAGAATCCTCCAGCCTATAATGTCATAATAACTAGGGGCTCATAGAAGTCATAGTCCAAGGCAGTAACTTCAATGAGTTCTAATACAGATAAGCAAAGCTCTGTCTTGTTCACCCCTTCCTATCTCAGTTTGTCCTAAGCTGATAAAGTTGCTCAAAATTTCCCCATGCATATGTCTGTTGTCCCTCCCAGAAACATCAAAAGTCATTAGAACTTTGTATGTCAATCTCAAGGATTTATTTCAAAACCAAACCAAACCACGTAGCTGTATCACCTATGCATACATCCACTCTCCACACCGGTGAAACAGCTCAGATGCCTCAATTCCAGGAACAATTTCACCACAGAATAAAGACAGCTTTATTCTATGTTCTTTCTGGGCAGATTTTACTGCTAACTACAGTTCAAAGGATTATTATTAGATTTTTTGACACAACCTAAGCACATCAATTCACCTTAAAGACTATACTGGGGACCCAGTGAGGCAAAAATTGATATGGAAAGATGAGTGAAAAAATTGTCAGATGATTTGTACTCATGGTATGATCAACAGATAACAGCTGTCATATAGCTCATGTGATTTTTAGCTGATCTGCTCAAATAACCACAGTCTCAACTCCCAGTGACTCTAGATCAAAAAAATCTGACAGCAGCATCCTGAAATCATGACAATAATAGCATTTTCAAAACCCTTTAGAGCACACTTCCCTAACTGGTGCCCTCCAGCTGTGTTGAATTCTCATCATCCCTAGCCAGCCCCACTGGCCATGTTGGTTGAGAACGGTACAAGCTGCAATCCAACATGAGAGAGGCACCTTGGAAATGAGTTCAAAATGCTGCGCTTACACACATACCCTTACAGCAACCCTTAAGACCTGATCAATGTTACAATTGGCCCTCTACCTTCACTGGGGTTCACTGTGGAAAAACAACAAAAAGCAAAATATGTGTTTCTGTGGGAAGGGGACCAAAGCATACTGGGGAGAACATGCACCCAAGGTCCAAACCAGATCAGGGAAAGGAGAAGGAAAGGGGGTGAGTCAGTATGGTGGCTTTATACTTCCTCTCTCTCATGCCCATCTCTATCTCTGGGAGTGTGTGGGGGGAATCAGGAGAGAGTTTGTAGGCAAGGCGGGTGGTGAGGGCAGGCACCAGGTGGGTGAGGAAGGGCGCAGGCCCCTGCTCGATGGCGCGGAAGAGCAAAGGTGGCTGCTTGCATTTGTAGAAATCAGGGTGCGAGCCATCCTTAGTTGGCCGGGCAGTGGCTGGTGGAGGAGGATGACAACTTGAGGTGGGTTTTTAAAGGGCTGCATAGCCTCACTGGAGCTGACGAGATGGAACAGTTCCACAGGAAAGAAGGGCTTGAAGTATGGGGGCAAAGGTTGGAGAAACTTGCAAATAATCTGTGAAAATCAAATGTGTGTGTGTGGGGGGGCGCTGACTGTATACTCATATAGGAAACTCTCTGAACAAATATACATTCTAGACAGAGTTGTGAACTCTGTGTTTTGGGAAAAAAGTGGGGGTGGGGGACTGACGTAATTTATAGAAAGGGCTTTATAATGTAAACAATCAACATTAAAGCCATTAAAAACAAAAACTGTGGTTCAAAATACATGACTCAGCCAGCTCTGAGAAAGCTTGCTACACATGGTTTTATATTTTAAGGATGATCAACAAAATCCCATATGAATCTGCTTCACTAAGATCATCAACAGAACCTTTCTCCTCACCCCCAGGCCCCTGAGACAAGTGAGGTCCTGAAAAAAAATGCAAAGCCTTCTCTGCTGCGGGCAGCCCAACATGTTAGATCCATTAGGCTTCTGTTTGTATTGTATGGGTATGCTGTCTGCTGTTCTGCTAAAATGGATGGTTTTACAGCTTATGTCAATGGTTCTTGGGTCTTCCAGACATTTTTGAACTTTAGCTACCAGAATTCTTGACTATTGGTCAACCTGACTAGGGCTTCTGGGAACTGAAGTCTAAAGCATGTGGAGGATCAACATCTGGAAACCAGTGGTCTATGTATTAAAAAAATATGTCTTGGTAGTCACAGGAAGAATTATTTTTGAAGAGAAGAGCAAGACTATCAAATGCTGTATTAACAAACAAAGCCACATAATGCATGTCAGGGGTCCCACTTGGCGACACAAGAGATATTCAGAGAAACAGCCAAGCTAGTCCACTTCAGTATAAAAAGAAAAAGAAAAAGGACTCTCATGGCAAATCTAAGAGTAATCAGTATACTTCAGCATGAGGTTTTGTGAAAGAAGGAAGCTCAAGCTTAAGATAAAATAACCGGCTAATAATAAAGGTGTTATGAGACTTCTTTTTCCTTCCCTTCTCACAGAGGGAACGGGAAGTGGGGTAATTTTTAGGGAAGTAGTGACTGTACAGGCAGAGTAAGAATACTGAGAAAACTGGGAAACCAAATAAAAGAAACACAGTGGGCCTTGGTATCCGCTATCCCATGGATACCAAAATTTGTGGATGCTCAAATCCCATTAAATACAATGGCGTAGTAAAATGGCACCCCTTTTATAAAATGGCAAAATCAAAGTTTACTTTTTTAAATGCTTTCAGACTGCAGTTGGTTGACTCTGTGGATACAAAATCTGCAGACATGGAGAGCCGATTCTAGCACCATGTGCTGTAGGCTGTATTTCAGAGGGAGGAACTGGCAAAACCATCCCTTGAGTACTCCTTGCCTAAGAAAACCCTATGAAATTCATGAGGTCACTATAAATCTACAGGTGACTTGAAGGCACATACACACAAACACATAGGACAAAGGCAATGTGACCGCACAGGAGGAGGAGGGTGCCGGTACAGAGAAGGCCAAGGAGCCTGAAAGGGGAAGGGGGTGCTGCACAGTCCAGGAAAATGGCCATTATAGAGGAATGGAAATTTTAGAAAGAAGAGAAGAGGTCCCATCTGGGGACACCAGAGATAAATATTCAGAGGGTACAAGCAAGACGATGGGCAAGACGGGGGGTGCACAACGAACAAACTTTCTGATAAGATCTCCGCACCTCCAACAACAAAAGAATGACAGGCAGAAACCTAACAGGTGAAGCTTCCCTTCTCCCCTTCTTTTACCACAGTCATACAGAGATACAAGGAAGGAGCAAAATCCCTCTCTGCTTTTTAGGCAGCTTAGAGGCCCTGCCAGAAGGAAATAAACAGGGGACACTGGGAAAAACTGGAGAGACGAAAGTCACTTCCACACTAGCTTGTCATAGACCATTTCTGCACTGGACTGCTACAGTGCAATTATTCCACTTTCAATATCCTATGGAATCCTGGGGTTTGCAGGCCCCTCCTTAAACTGCAAACCCCAGGATTCCATAGGATGTTGAAAGCGGAATAATTGCACTATAACAGGCTAGCACGCAGAAAGAGAAATCTCCCAGGAAGAGCTTCCAAGACTATTTCTGCACTAGCCTGTTATAGCGCTGTGATTCCACTTTCAATATCCCATGGAATCCTGGGGTTTGCAGGCCCCCCCTTAAACTGCAAACCCCAGGATTCCATAGGATGTTGAAAGCGGAATAATTGCACTATAAGAGGCTAGCACGCAGAAAGAGAAATCTCCCAGGAAGAGCTTCCAAGACCATTTCTGCACTGGACTGCTACAGTGCAATTATTCCACTTTCAATATCCTATGGAATCCTGGGGTTTGCAGGCCCCCCCTTAAACTGCAAACCCCAGGATTCCATAGGATGTTGAAAGCGGAATAATTGCACTATAACAGGCTAGCACGCAGAAAGAGAAATCTCCCAGGAAGAGCTTCCAAGACTATTTCTGCACTAGCCTGTTATAGCGCTGTGATTCCACTTTCAATATCCCATGGAATCCTGGGGTTTGCAGGCCCCCCCTTAAACTGCAAACCCCAGGATTCCATAGGATGTTGAAAGCGGAATAATTGCACTATAAGAGGCTAGCACGCAGAAAGAGAAATCTCCCAGGAAGAGCTTCCAAGACCATTTCTGCACTGGACTGCTACAGTGCAATTATTCCACTTTCAATATCCTATGGAATCCTGGGGTTTGCAGGCCCCCCTTAAACTGCAAACCCCAGGATTCCATAGGATGTTGAAAGCGGAATAATTGCACTATAACAGGCTAGCACGCAGAAAGAGAAATCTCCCAGGAAGAGCTTCCAAGACTATTTCTGCACTAGCCTGTTATAGCGCTGTGATTCCACTTTCAATATCCCATGGAATCCTGGGGTTTGCAGGCCCCCCCTTAAACTGCAAACCCCAGGATTCCATAGGATGTTGAAAGCGGAATAATTGCACTATAAGAGGCTAGCACGCAGAAAGAGAAATCTCCCAGGAAGAGCTTCCAAGACTATTTCTGCACTAGCCTGTTATAGCGCTATGATTCCACTTGCAACCTCCTATGGAATCCTGGGGTTTGCAGTTTCGGGAGGGAAACTGCAAACCCCAGGATTCCATAGGATGTTGCAAGTGGAATCACAGCGCTGTAACAGGCTAGTGCGGAAATGTCCCAAGACAACACAAAGTCCGCAAGCCGGGCATGCATGCAAAGCGAGCGCCCGCGCCCGGGTGGCAGCTGGCGGCGGCTTCTCCTCCTGCTGCTGCTGCTGCCGGGGGGCCCCGGGGCGCTGCCGCGTGCTCACCTCTCCGAACTGCAGGGCGGAGACGATCATGAGGACGATGCCTCCGAGGCAGAGGCAGGGCCCATACCTGTGCGAGAGGCAGGTATAGGTCTGTCTCTGCAGGAGCTTCAGCAGCATGGCCCGCCGGCCACCATCACCCCGAGGCCCGCCGGTGCTGGTGCTGCTGCTGTTCCTGCCGCTGCCGCTGCCGCCGCCGCCGCCGCCGCCCTCCTGCTCCTGGCGAGCGGCCGCCGGCCAATCCCCGCAGTCGCCGCCCAACGCGACGCCCGGCCGCCCAGTCCAAGCCGCGGCCGGGGCTCCTTCCGGGAGGAGGCTGGACGGCGCCACACGGCGGGGCCTTGGCGCCACCTACCGGCCGCTCGCGTCCAAGCCCGCCTCCTGTTCGGGTTGACCGCAGTCATGCGTTTGTCACGCTTCTCCGCGGTCCCGTGACTCGGGTGGCTGGGAAAAAAAGGGCGCCTTCCGGGACGGAGAGGGCGAGAACAAAAACAGTGGCCCTTTCCGCACTAGCCTGTGATAGCGCGATGATTCCACTTTCAACCTCCTCTGGAATCCTGGGGATTCCAGGATGGCCCCTCCCGAAACTGCAAACCCCAGGATTCCAGAGGAGGTTGAAAGTGGAATCATCGCGCTATCACAGGCTAGTGCGGAAAGGGCCATTAGCTGAGAGTTTATCAGCGCTGCACAATATTTAAAGCGGCTTGATTCCCTCCCTTTAATGACCATGGCGTTTTGCTTGGGATATGCGGTTCGATGCCGCACTTTAGCGCCCTGCAAAGATTGGGAGCCCTTTGCTACCAAACTGGGTTGTTTATTTATTATTACGATCGGATAAAAACAAATTAAAACAAACAGTTAAAATAGCATCAAAAATTGCATGCAAGTAATGTTAATAGTTGCAAATCATGGTGTCCTTGCAGAAACAGAAATTTAAAATGTTGTCATTATCTAATTGCATAAGAACATTTTAACCGTTTAAAACGGTACTGAGTTAACATTTCAACTACCAAACTGGAAACCCCAGGATTCCTCAGGATGCAACCGTGACAGTTAGGCCATATTACTGCTACAGTGCTATTATTCCACTTTCAACATCCTATGGCATCCTAAGCCATTTCCGCACTAGTCTGTTATAGCGCGATGATTCCACTTTCAACATCCTCTGGAATCCTGGGGTTCGCAGTTCCGGGAGGGGCCGGCCGGCCCCTCCCGGAACTGCGAACCCAGGATTCCAGAGGATGTTGAAAGTGGAATCACCGCGCTATAACAGCCTAGTGCGGAAATGGCCCTAGGATTTGCAGGTTAGGGAGGGGTATTTAGAATTCATAGCCAGAGAGCTCTTCAGACCAAACTACAAACTCTCAGTAAACTACAACCCCAGAATTCCACAGCATGTTGAAAGTGGAATAATAGCACTGTAACAGTGCAGTGTGGAAATGCCCTTAAAGAGATAGCAAAGCACTGTAACTGTGTAGTGTGGACACATCCTAAAGCTGCTTTGGTCTTTCTCTGTCTCAGAGAAAAATATATTAGGAAATAGACAGCAATATGGATTTAGAGACTGTTGTTATTTCGAGGAGGAGCTGCAACTATGGTAGCTCAGAGGGTCACACAAAGATACAAAACAAATGAAAAGCTCAAAACCCTCTTAAAACTATCACAAAGCAATACCAAGGAATAACCTGTATTCTCCAAGACTACAGAATCTTTCCTGGCATTGTTTTGGGTTTCATGCCTCATTGTTTTTGTTTGTTTGTTTTGTTTTCTTGGTAGAAACACCAGTGATTTTTTTAATGTATTTTTAAGAGAATTTATAAACATGCTTCATTCTGGAAAATGGATCTCAGGGCAACATTTAAAAATGAAATGTACAGGTTTTTCCATTTACATCAAGGTACAAGACAAGGCTGCCCTCTTTTGGCATTATTATTTGTGACAGGTACAAAACTAGTAACAACCAAGTTAGAATAAGATATAGCATGGGTACAACAGGCTCAGAGATTAAGATAAGTATATCGACAGATGATGCAATGTTTACTGCAGTGTTTACTGATGGATCCTCATTTTTCCAGCAATTTTTTAACGTGAAGAATATGTAAAAGATTTAAAAGTAAATTTAATCAAAAGATATGGGTGTAAGCCTATATAGGCATATATATAATTATAAGCATGTTATGTGATACAATGGACTTTTTAAGGAAAAGTATAGAATTGACAAAAATTCAAGCAGCAAAATATTTAGGAATTTATTTATCAAAAGTAATGAGGTTAGCAAAATATGTTTGTTTATATTATTGTGGATACCACACCTAAAATAAGAGTATTTTTAAAAATCTGTGATCAAACTTAAATAAACCTTAACTTTTAAAACCTAATGTAATAGGTCACTGTTGTAAAAATAGCATGAACATTTACATTTGTTTGTAATTATTGTACAGATAAGATGCATGTCTTTATAATTACAGGCACATTTTCATAGAATCATAGAATCATAGAAATTCAGAGTTGGAAGAGACCACACAGGCCATCCAGTCCAACCCCCTGCCATGCAGGAACACCCTCAAATCAATCCCGACAGATAGCCATCAAGCCTCTGCTTAAAAACCTCCAAGGAAGGAGACTCCACTACTCTCCGAGGCAGCAGATTCCACTGCCGGACAGCCCTGACTGTCAGGAAGTTCTTCCTGAGGTTCAGGTGGAATCTCCTTTCCTGCAGCTTGAATCCATTGCTCCTTGTCCTGGTCTCTGGAGCAGCAGAAAACAAGTCCCCTCCTTCCTCTACGTGGCATCCCTTCAAATATTTAAACATGGCTATCATGTCCCCTCTTAACCTCCTCTTCTGCAGACTAAACATACCCAGCTCTCTAAGTCTATCCTCATAGGGCATGGCTTCCAGGCCTCTCACCATTTTGGTCGCCCTCCTCTGGACTTGCTCCAGCTTGTCAATATCCTTCTTGAATTGGGGTGCCCAGAACTGGACACAGTATTCAAGATGGGGTCTAACCAAAGCAGAGTAGAGTGGTACCAGTACCTCCCTCGATCTAGACACCATACTCCTATTGATGCAGCCAAGAATTGCATTGGCTTTCTTGGCTGCCGCATCACACTGCTGACTCATGTTCAGCTTGTGGTCTATGAAGACTCCTAGATCCCTTTCACACGTACTGCTATCCAGCCACGTGTCCCCCATCCTATATTTCTGTATTCCATTATTTCTGCCTAAGTGTAGGACCTTACATTTCTCTCTGTTGAATTTCATTTTGTTCGCCCTGGCCCAGCTCTCCAATCTATCCAGGTCATTTTGAATTTTGATCCTGTCCTCTGGCGTATTAGCAACCCCTCCCAATTTGTTGTCATCTGCAAATTTGATGAGCATGCCCTCTATTCCTTCATCCAAGTCATTGATAAAAATATTGAACAGCACTGGGCCTAGGACAGAACCCTGTGGCACCCCACTAGTCACTTCTCTCCAGGATGAAAAGCAGCCATTCGTGATCACCCTTTGTGTTGGGTCGGTCAACCAATTACAAATCCAACTAACGGTAGCCCTGTCCAGCCCACATTTTACTAGCTTCGTTGCAAGAATGTCATGGGGAACTTTGTCGAAGGCCTTACTGAAATCGAGATATGCTACATCCACAGCATTCCCTTCATCTATCAAGCTAGTAACTCTATCATAAAAAGAGATAAGATTAGTCTGGCATGACTTATTTTTGAGAAATCCATGTTGACTTCTCGTGATTACCGCGTTGCTTTCTAAATGATTAGAAACTGACTGCTTAATGATCTGCTCCAGGATCTTTCCGGGTACTGATGTCAGGCTGACTGGGCGATAATTATTTGGGTCCTCTTTTTTTCCCTTCTTGAAGATGGGGATAACATTTGCTCTCCTCCAATCTGCTGGAACTTCTCCTGTCCTCCAAGATTTCTCAAAAATTATAGCAAGCGGTTCCGAAATGACCTCTGCCAGCTCTTTTAATATCCTAGGATGCAATTCATCTGGCCCTGGAGACTTGAATCCATCCAATGCGACCAGGTATTCCTGTACCACCTCTCTACCTATTATGTGCCTCATTCCCTCTGCTTCCTCCCCTGCTCCCCAACCGCCAGGTTGAGTGCTTGTATCCTTCTGGGAAAATACGCAGGCAAAGAAGGTGTTAAGTAGCTCTGCCTTTTCTCTCCCCCCTGTGAGTAATTCGCCATCTTCTCTGCGCAGCGACCCTACTGTCTCCTTCTTTTTCCTTTTGCTGCGGACATATTTTAAAAAAACCTTTTTATTGTTTTTAATGTCTCTGGCCAGCCTAAGCTCGTTCTGTGCTTTAGCCTTTCTGACTTCCTCCCTACATCTCCTAGCTACTTGCTTAAATTCTTCTTTGGTGGTTTCCCCCTTCTTCCATTTCCTATACATGTTTCTCTTAACACTTAGCTCAGCTGAGAGTTCTTTAGTCAACCATTCTGGTTTCTTCAGATGCCTTCCATTTTTCCTCCTTAATGGCACTGTTTTAGACTGTGCCTTCAGTATCTCCTTTTTAAGGAACTCCCATGCCTCCTGAACTCCTTTCCCTTTCACTATTCCTGACCACGGAATTCCAGCCAGCAGCTCCCTAAGTTTACAGAAGTCCGCTTTTTTAAAATCTAAGATGAGTGTCTGGCTACCCTTATCTTCTCCTTCCCACTGAATGCTAAATTCCAACAGGGCATGGTCACTCCCCCTAAAGATCCAACCACTTCTACCTCATTCACAAGGTCATCCCTGTTGGTCAAGACCAGATCTAGAATATTTGATCCCCTTGTGGCCTCTTCCACCTTCTGGACCATGAAGTTGTCTGCAAGACAAGCAAGAAACTTGCTGGACCTTGCTGTCTTGGCAGAGTTTGACTGCCAGCATATATCCGGGTAATTGAAATCTCCTATTATTACTGTATCCCTCCTCTTTGAATGTGCAGTCATTTGGTTGAGGAAGGCGTCATCCAAGTCCTCAGCCTGGGTTGGAGGTCTGTAGTAAACCCCCACCAGAATATCCCTATTGTTTCTCGCTGCCTTAATTCTTACCCAAATGCTCTCGACCTGGCTTTCTGGGTTTAAGTCCTGGATCTCTTCACAGGTGAAAACATCCTTGACATACAAGGCTACTCCTCCTCCTTTCTTGTTTGGTCTATTTTTACAAAACAGGCTATACCCCTCTATTCCTGTATTCCAATCATGAGACTCATCCCACCAGGTCTCAGTGATGCCTATCAAATCGTATTTATTTTCTTGTACTAGGAGTACAAGCTCATCCTGCTTGTTTCCCATACTCCTTGCATTAGTGTAGAGACACTTAAGTCCCTGGGCCCTTCCTGCAAGTCCTGTACTATTGATTCTACTCCTCCCGCCATTGGCCACTTGTACTACTTGTCCAATATCATTTGGGCCTTTTACCCCTGTGTTCTCTGAGTCCTTGCCCTGAATAATATTGTCCCCCTCCCCAGTGGAACTTAGTTTAAAGACCTCTTAATCTTCCTTGCAAGACTGTTAGCAAAAACATTCCTGCCAAGTTTTGTGAGGTGTAGCCCATCCCTCGCCAGAAGCCCATGTTCATGGAAATTCAGGCCATGTTCCAAAAACCCAAACTGTTGTTGGCGGCACCATGTGCGGAGCCAGTTGTTGACCTCTACTATTGCCCTTTCCCTACGTGCGCCGTATCCTTGAACAGGGAGGAGAGACGAAATGACCACTTGCACACCAAGGTCCTTAAGCTTTGTCCCCATACGTTCGTAGTCCTTTGCAATGTGGTTTAAGCTGCTCCTCGCAGTGTCATTGGTTCCGACATGAACCAAAATGAGGGGCTTATAGTCAGTGGGTTTGACTAGCCTGGTTAGCCTCTCCGTTATGTGGTTGATCCTGGCCCCAGGAAGACAACAGACCTCTCGATTGAGCTTGTCCGTTTTGCAGATTGCTGTTTCAGTTCCTCTTAGCAAAGAGTCCCCAACAACCAGAACTCGCCTCTTCTGAGGCTTCCCCTGGGCTCCTCGATAAGCAGGTTTTACCAGGACTGCCTGAGCATTCTGTTGAGGCTGGGAGCGTTGATCTAGTTCCTGTTACCGATGTTGGATTCTTTCTTGTTGACATTCTGTTCCCTCTGCGTAGTGCTCCTCTTTGTCTGCGTAGTGCTCCTCTTTTTATACTCTGCCAGTTGAAACATCCATTTGATACGAGATATTTTTCTATTGTCTCTTATGTGCTGCTTTTGTGGAACTTTAATAATAAAAAATATGAAAGAAAAATAATGTATGAACACACCTGCTTTTGTCAGGTTTCAGAAACTAAGCAGAGATGAAACTAGGACAAGATGACACCAAGGAATATCAAGGATCTCCAGGCAGAGTTAGGAAATTATTTGGCCTAGAACTTTGAGATGCTGCTGGCAGTCAGCACTGACAGTGCTTGGCTAGACAGAGTTGTGGTCTGATCCAGAATGACAGCTTTCTATATCCCTAGGAAAGGAACCTATTATAACATTTTTAGAAACATCGTTAAGCATTAAAGCAATAAAAATGAGAGACATAACTAGTCGCATGATTGAAAGCATCATTTGCCAATATCCTGCATTGCTAGCTCAACCCCACCCTCCAAAAAATCTGCCTTAACAGCCAGCAACTGCAACAAGCTGGCAATTGGGGTGCAGTGGGATGACATTTCCAGCTCCCTCCCACCAGCAAATGAGGCTGTAACAAACAATGCAAAGCAAGGCTGCTCAGTTTTCGTCACAGCTTTGCTCACTGGCAGAAGTAATATATTGTGGTAGGTTGAGGGCATTTACAATTGTGTAGTATTCCTGAATGTGGAGCAGTTACGGATTCATAACTCTAGGTTACAAATCCATAACTGCAATACAGGATGCCAGCCATTGTTTTTAAAACCCTGGCAAATAAGTTCTTACCCAGCACAACAAATAATACAAGGTAATGCTAGTATCCTTGGAAAGGTATCTTTCAACTCTGATTTACAGAGTTGAAAGATACATTTACTCCTCTACTCTACTCCTTTTCCCAGCTCTCTTATTACTTGGTTGAGTGAGTATATCAAGAGATTGGGGTTGGAAACCAATTCACACAGAATCATACAATTGGAAGAGATCACACAGGCCATCCAGTCCTACCCCCTTCTGCCATGCAAGATTAAACAATCCAAGCTCTCCCAACAGATGGCTATCCAGCTTCTGTTTAAAAACCTCCAAAGAAGAAGACTCTGCCACACTCCCAGGCAGCACATTCTACCATCAGACTGTTCTTACCATCAAGAAGTTCTTCTTCATCTTTAGGGGGAATTTCTTCTCCTGTAGCCTGAAACCATTGCTGTGTGTCCTAGTCTCTGGAGCAGCAGAAAGCAACCTTGTTCCATCTTTCATATGACACCCATTTGAATATTTAAACATGGCTATTATGGTACCTCTTAACCTTCTCTTCTCCAAGCTAAACATACTCAGCTCCCTAAGCTGCTTCTCATAGGGCATGGTTTCCAGGCCTTCTGCCATTCTGATCCTCCTCCTCTGGACATGTTCCCACTTGTCAACATCTGCTTGATAAGAGCTACTCATAAGTGCAGCTTTTCCTTTGATGTACCATTGATGAAACCAGGTCCTCTTTAGGGTTCCCTACTGTGCCTTCTCAGGCCAGTGGTTCTTTCTTTTTATCCAAAGTCTTCAGGGCAGAGGTGAACAATTGTAACCTTCCAAATATTTTTGAATGCTTGTTCTCATCCCTCACAATTGGCTGTGCTGGCTAAGCCTGATGGGAGTTCTCTCAGGGAATTTGATGAAGTAGGAATAGTTTACAGTAAAGATCTGGAGGGAGTAAGGTAGGATTAGGACCAAGGATATTAGACATCAAGAGGGGAATACAGGCCCTTTCACACTACCTAATTATAGCATTATGATTCTACTTTAACTGCCATGGCTGCTTCCTATGGAATCCTGAGATTTGTATTTTAGGGAGGAATATTGAGAACTCCTAGCCAGACAGCTCTAATGACCTCATCAAACTACAAATGCCAGGCAGCTGTAATACTGTGAATGTCATGAAATCTCCTACCCGCCATATCTGAATGGGTTGGACACGGAGCTGGGACGAACTCTGAAACCAGGTAGGAAATGAAGTAGCAATGCAGAATGCAAAGTATACAATACAATAAAACACACAAAATATATTTTTTTGGCCAAAATATCCCACTGATAATCCAAACTGAATTCAGTACAACCTACTAGCAGCAGTGATCCAGAAAGATAACTTTATTCTTCAAGCTTCATATTTTTATACTATTTTTCTTGATTAGGAAAATATATATAAAACATATATCAGCAAGTTTAGTATTTTGCTCAAGACTGACTACTTGTTATTTCTTATCTATCTTCTGTCTGCTGTCTGGATGACTGGACCAGTGTGTAACTATCATAATGTACACAAACAAGCTTATCACTGATGTCATAAATGTACTCCTGATTTCAGTAATAATAGTTTGATACAGGAGTTAACAAAAATAGAGGTTAGTCATATGTCAGCAGAAGCATTTAATCAATATTTTTGTTAATCATACTAATGAGAGGGCAGTTGAGAATCTTCTTGCATCCCTCATGTATATTTTAAGCCAACAATACTTCACCAAAGTATAAATGCCAGCATTCCGCTGGATGTAGCCATGGTAGTTATACCAATCCTCTTTATGTAAGTCCAGTGCATGTACTAGTCACTGTGCTATGCAAATGACTGGAACTCTACCATTGCAGTTCTCTTGTATATTTTCCCTTTGTGGCATAGTGAAAAAACATCTGCTTCCCTTTCGGAGAACATTCCAGGTTCAATCACCAGCATTCCCAGATAAAGCTGGAAAAAAATCCTGTCTAAAACTCTGGAAAGCTGCTGCTTGTCAATGACTGAGACGCTAAATGGATCTATGGCCCGATACCAGTATAAAGTATATAAATCAGTATATATACCAGTATATATCCTATGTTTCTATTCCAGAAAGCTAATCTTGAAGGATATCAGATCTGATAATAATAAACATTGCCAAAAGATCAAAGGGAATTATTAGGACTGCCCTCTTGAGCAGCCAAATCTGTGTCAGTGGCAAAATCAAAATCATTCACCCAAGCAGAAGATAGAAGCCATTTCTGCACTAAGCTCTTATAGTGCTATTATTCCACTTTCTACATTCTTTGGAATTCTGGTTTATTGAGGCCAAAGAGCTCTCTGGTTGACAATTCTAAATGCTACTCCCTAAACTGCAAACCCCAGGATTCCACAGGATGTTGAAAGTGGAATAATAGCTCTCTAACAGTGCAGTGCAGAAATGGCCAGAGTCTTACCAGTAGTAAGAATAATCTTCAGGATCTAATGCATATTTTTCAGCACTCTATAACAAGTGATTTCTACCAGAATCTCTATTATCGATGCTGGGGTGAAGTGGGTTTAAAGAGACTTTGGACTGTGTCTTGAACTGAGTGGTTGCTGGGCCCATCTTCATGCAACAGTGGGAGACCTGTGTTTCAAAGAGGGATGGGAATCATGTGGCACTCTTGTTGGATTGTAACTTTCAACATACATGATGATTGACTAAGCTGACTAGAGTTGATCATAGTTGCAGTCCAAAAACATCTGGAGGGCTGCATGATTCTCACCCCTGGCTGAAATCTAGACCTCCTTAATGCACATAGAAATGGAGAGACCTGATTTTGCAGAGCTTGGGAAAGCTACTTTTTTGGGGACTACAACCTCCAGAATCACCTACTCAGCAATGTCCAGCAGCCATGTGGGAATTCTAGGAATTGTAATTTTTAAAAAATAAGTTTTCCAAGCTCTGTGGAGGGTACACAAAGGGGAAGATTTTTCTCTTTTGTTGTTGTTAATTGCCATCATGTCAGCTTCAACTTATGGTGACCCCATAAAAAATAAGTATCCTGATCATCCACAGCCCTGCTGAGGTCCTACAAAACCAGGGCTGTGGCTTTCTTGATTGAGCCAATCCACCTGTAATGCGGATTTCTTCTTCTTGTCCTACTGCCTTCCACTTTACCAAGCATTATTGTGTTTTCTAATAAGTCATGTCATCTCATTTTATGACCAAAATACAATAGCCTCAATTTGGTCATTTGGGCTTCTCACAAGAGTTCAGGTACGATTTATTCTCAGACTCCCTCCTTTTTTTGTCTTTTTTAAAATATATTTTCATTAAAATGAAAACAATTTTTCTTACAGAAGTAAATAAAAACATATATTGGATATATCTCCATTTTCTTCCATGTATAATGGTTATACATACAATGGTTATAATATTAATAGATATATCTACAAACTCCTAAATTTAATCAATGATTTTCCATTTCCATTATCAATGTAATTTTACCATTATACCTGAATGTTCTTTTAATTTCTCCTTCCTTCTTACCCTTATGTGGAGTTGTTAGTCACACAATAATTATCTATTACCTATTATTGTTTTTCTTTCCCTGTTACTCTGTTGACACTGCCTCTTATTCATCTTCCTCTTCTCACTTGTCCATGAACAGGTTAATCTAAAAAATATAATCATTTCAAAAATTGTAATTAATTTAATTACATAAAATGATTTAATAAATTTAATTCATATTGATTAAATTATCACATTCTGACATTTCTGTTTGAAGAAGTTGACGGTATCCATTCTTCCAATATCTTATTGGTCTTCCTGTTAATATGCTGAAAAAATATATCTTTTTTTTTGGTCTTTTTAAATTTATGTAAATCATCTATTGTCATTGTTTTTTCTTTATTTGTGATGCTATTAGCAACAGGCCCATGCTTGGACACCTTTAGACAAACGCAGGCACTGGTTACAAATTGGGCACACCCTGATGTAAACTTCAGCATGGTGTTTTTTATCTAGTCATAATGTTGTTATTCTCAATGGTGAAAAACAGGGCATCTAGGCTATCTACCTCCCTTCCTCACCATGGAGTCTATATGCTTCATTTCTGCACTGAAGTACATGCAAAGGACTAGAAAGAAGAATGTCAGTAGACATGCAACAACACTATGCCTATTTACTGATGGATGAGTTATAACACAATTGGTATTATAAAGGAAGATGTAAGACTATCTTGCATCAGCTGTAAGAGAGGACCAGAAGAGTGTTTGTGTGTGTGTGTCTGTGTGTGTGTGTGTATCTATCTATCTATCTATCTATCTATCTATCTATGTGTGTGTGTCCCTTACCAAAAAAAAAAAGAGTGCTCCACATTCCTATCCGGTTTGTATTTTATAATTGTCACCACTAGATGGTGGCCAAGAACTTCAGCATTGTTGGTCATTTCTCATTTAGGATAGGAATAGAAAAGTATGATAATTCAGCTTAAGGTTGTTGTTGTTGTTGTTGTTAACAGAAATTACCAAAATGTAAAAATTTTGAAAGGCAGAGAAAGTTAATCACATATTTGTCTGTACCTAGGCAGAGATTCTGAACCTTTTTCAGGGTAGATGTAGACACTGTTTCAGCATTTCAGCACTATTTCAGATGTGTTTGCTGAGATAATAGGAACATAAGGCTGAGGGAGTAATTATTTAGGGTAATTAGCCCAGATTATAAAAAGGGATTCCCACCAATAGGCTTTATGTCATTATCACAATATCATCCACATAAGCTCTCAGCATTTACTGTTCTTTTTTTAAATGATCACCTCATAGATTCTGTCAATTTTCTCTAATACTTGAAAAAAAATACTTTCAAGAAATATTATCAAATGCTTTTTCTACATCTAAAAAAATCAAAACATCCTTCTTGTCATTATGATGTTGCAAAAATTCAATAATATTAAGAACAGTTCTTACATTATTCCTTAATGTTCTTTCTGGCAGAAAATCACTCTGATGCTCACTGATATTCTGAGAAATATCAATGAAGATCAGTCTCAATCTGTTTGCCAAGATGGTAATAAGTGTCTTACAATCATTATTTAGTAGTGAGATAAGTTTGTAATTCTTTGTTAATGTCTCAACTGTATTTTCTTTATGAATCACTGTAACACGAGAATTTCTCCAAGAATCTGGCATCTTCTCTTTTTCTAAAAACTCATCACACACAATTTTCAATAGCTGAAGTAGCTCATCTTCAAATTCTTGTAATATGCTGCATGTAGTCCACCTGGGCCTGGTGCTTTTCCATATTTAATTTAATCATTTCAATAAATTCTGTAGTTGCCACAGGCCCATCCAAACCTTGATTTTGTTCCAAGCAGAATTGGTCCAATTGGAGTTAATACAACAGTGACAACATTGGAGTAAAAGATTTTGTTGAGTCTATCAAATTTTTTCTTGTCTTTTTCCTCCAAATTCTGTATTTCCTCCCTCAATTCCCTGTTTTTAGATTCTCTCTCTCTCTCTCTTTTTTTCAGTCTGGAACCATATGTTATAAATTATCCTTTGTGCTTTGCTTACATCGCAAACTATTGTAGGCTTTGTTTCTTTATTTAGGTTCAGCTCAAAAAAATCCCTCAATTCTTGTTTACTTTGTTATACTTCCAGCTGCAGAAACAGATATTCATTAACTCTCCATTTATATTGTGTTTGTTCACCACTTTGTTCACAACTCACAACTTTAGTCATGACACAAAGAACAATGGAAAGATTTCTAGGGAAATAGAAGTGTAAAGAAGTGGAACTCAATATATGGCAGAGAGACTCCATGGAAAGAACCATAGAACTTGAAAGAGTTCCACAAAGAAATAAACATTAGCATTTGTACTTATAGCAGCCAATGTTAACAACTGAAGTGGTTTTCTCTGAGGACTAGCCACACCACACTGCTGCTTGGCTGAAATTATGAAGTGCCACTTTAAAAAAAAAAGCTGAAATAAGGCAATCAATATTTATTTCAATACCTGATGGAACAGAAATAAGAATCAGAATACAAATAAGTAATAGAATTTAGAAACAAAGTGAAGATAAGACTCCACTGTGTACCAGAGATACATTGCCTGAAACAGAATTACAGTATATTAAATTGTATTTTCAAGTGTGAAATTGTAAATTGTGAACTGTATGAAACAGTTCTCTCCATTTGGATAACGTATATGAACAAATATATTAATCCTTGTTTTAGCAATCAATATTGAAAACATTGAAAATATCAAGCAGCTTGATACTTCTGAATTCTGAAATTTCTAATACTTAAGATTAACATTACTTGCCTACTTGGACTATTGATGCTGACGTGACCTCAAAGGCAGGTCAAAAAGACCTCTGAGCATACACTAGCGAACAGGCTTAAGAGAAGTATCTTTAGTCCTCTATTCAGAAGCAGGGTGAGGGCATCATACAGTACAGCAATTGTGTTTGCTTCATAAAGTGTCCATAGGTGAGCTAAAGCTCAAATACATTTCTTCCATGTGTCTCATGCACTAGCCTCTGGAACATTAAAAGAATCATACAAATTAACCATTCATACAAACATACAAACACTTTTTAAAAAAGGCAATTCCACTACTGAGACTGACATATAATGATTTAGCCTGGAGTGAGAATCATGAGAGTATTCAGATGTTATTGGACCTGAACTCTCAGCACTCCTTGCTATTGGCTAGTCTGGCTAGAGCTGCTGGGAGTGGCAACCTAAAATCTGGAGGGCCACATTATTCCCACCCCACAAGCCAGGAGATAATTGCTCAGTCTTCGCTTCATTCAAAATCCTAAAATCCTTCTTTGACGGAACATTTACAAGGTAAAAGAATGTGTTGACTATAGCTAGTCTGTAACAGAACCAACTAACTCTCCTGCAACTCTGCCTGTTTATACACACTCCCAAGAAAGCTAGCATGTTGAGTGGTGGACCAGGATCCAAGGAGAGAAGGATTCGAATCCCTGTTCAGCCATGGAAACCTGCTGGGTAGCCCTCAGCAAGTCATAGGCCATTTCCGCAGGAGACAGTTATAGCGCTATTATTCCACTTTCAACATCCTACGGAATCCTGGGGTTTGCAGTTTCGGGAGGGGCCAGCCAGCCCCTCCCGAAACTGCAAACCCCAGGATTCCATAGGATGTTGAAAGTGGAATAATAGCGCTATAACTGTCTGCTGCGGAAATGGGCCATACTCTCTGATCCTTAGAGGGAGGAATGGCAAATCCACTCTGAACAAATCTTGCCAGAACAGTTTCACCTTAGGGTCACTGTAGGTCAGAAACAACTTGAAGGCACACAATAACATCTGTTTTATGTTTTTAACTGGTCTCTTTTTATGCACTGTATTATTAGCCATCATGAGTCCCATTTCTTCAGAAAAAGGTGGATAAATTTAATACATAAATACATGGTGAAACAACTCATAACTTTTAGAAACTTATATTGAAATCTGTTTTGTTTGAGTTGGTAGTAATTTTTGTGTGTGCAGATCTTTCCAAAAATAATGGAACGTCTTTTAAGAAATACAAATGCTGATTAAAATCCATAAAACATATGCAACTCAGGAACGGGATGTACATTCAAGTCTGTATCTAGTCTTCCTATACAACAGACAGCAGAAGGGGAATGTGTTGCCAGGCTCTGTGTACAACCATTTTTTGATTTAGTTTAATATGATTTAGTTTACATTTGATATAAACAACAATATAGCCAAAAATAAACTCACCCCTCCCTTAAACAATAGTTACCATAATCATATTTGCATTGTTTTTTTTCTTTTGCTTTGAACAGATAAGCAAAGTACAAAGTCCTGTCTCATGACCATTATGTTATAGGTAATAGCACTCCATAAAAAAATCTCACTGAGCGGTTTAGCTATTAAAGGACAACTGATATTGTTCTTTCAGTGCTGATATTTGTTTTTTCAGTTCAGTGCTCATTGTGAGATAGGATAAAAACAACCAATTGTAGGCTCCAGGACTATGTGAATACATGGTCTGTAAACTGGAAGCTTAACTGCAGTCCTGTATGTTTCTCCACAGATATGTTCTATGAGCCTTACTTTACTTGTTCTGAGCACAGGATTGCAGCCTCAGCCTACTGTTTGAATGCCCTACGAAAAGCAGACGGTGTTTATACACTGTGCTATATAAAAGTAAATAATACCAGTGAACACCAACCAAACAAGCAAAACTGTATGCACATTTGTCTTCTGATTTAGGTCATGTGTGCATGAATATCTACACAAAGTACCTTTCTATATCACCATAATGGATTGCTTCCATTTTTAATTACGGTGCATGATTTTAAAGCAAAGGGTTTTTAAAAAGTTTATGAACCTGTTGAATTGTTATTTTGACTCCTGTACAATAACCAGATGGGAAGAGCTGGTAGATTGACTAATCTCAGAATAGTTAATTTTGATTATGCATCACTCCTACTGCAACAGTTCTGAACTGCATAGGAATTATCCTGTTGCTGAAGGCTATTTCCTTAACAGGTTTGGCACAAAAGTGGATTCACTGCCCAAAGGCAGCAGATCCACTACCTGCTGCTGACAGCAACTTTATTTATTTGTTACATTTTTATCCTACCTTTCCATTAAAACATAGCACTAATAACAAATGGAATAGCACTGATGTAGCTAACTGCCATCAAGTTAGTTTTGCAAAAGCTATGTTCCTCATTAAGGGGAAGCATTCCATATATATGAGAAACCTACAGTCACCTGTTATCAACAGCACTGACTGAATCAATTACCTGTAATGGAGGCTTCCTCTTTTCTTACCTTTTTCACACTTTACCAAGCACTACTGTCCTTTCCAATGACTTATATCATCTCATGATGTGGCCAAAGCATTAGGCCATTTCGGCCCTACCCTCTTATAGAGCTATTATTCCACTTTCAACATCCTGTGGAATTCTGAGGTTTGTAGTTCACTGAGGCCAAAGAGCTCTCTGGCTGAGAATTCTAAATGCCCCTCCCTGAACTGCAAACCCCAGGATTCCATAGGATACTGAAAGTGGAATAATAGCACTGTAACAGTGCAGGATGGAAATGCCCTTAGTTTGATCATTTTGGCTTCTAGAGAAAGTTCAGGCCTGATTTGCTCCTGGACTCATTTATTGGTCATTTTGGCATTCTAAGGTATCCATAGAATTCTCCTTCAGCATAAATGAGCTGATTCTCATCCTGCCATCTTTCTTTACTGCCCAGCTTTCATTACCATACATAGTAATTAGAAATACTTTAGCATAACATGAAGTATAATGTTAGGTACTGGTAATTTTAGTGCAGATGTTAAGATATGCTTCCCCTTTATGAGATACACAGCTTTTGCATTTCCAAACTGATACCTACCTAGCTTGCTTCAGTAGTAGAGCCTGGGTCTTCACTAATGAGTCACAAATACATGTTTCAACACAGAAACAAGTCCATTCTATGACATCCACTTCCCATGATAGTATAGAAGTAATGTGTGCTAGAGCCAATTAATATACAGGCAGGAGAATCATAGTTAAGTTTTCTTGGACTGGGTTGCTCTGAGGCTGCAGAGGGATTGTATGTTTGAACGATACCACAGACACACAAAAAGTCAGACAAACCTATTTGCATTTAGGAAAACAGAATTACTGGGATGCTTCTCGATGGACAGCTCATCTGGACATTGCGCAACTACTTTGTATTTCCATCCTTAAATAAATTTTCTGCAGTAGGAATAAAAGTAGCAGGGGGAAAGCACTTTATGGCCATAAACAGAAGATGACATCATCTTGCAAATTTGGTAAAATAAGCAGGGTAATTGCATAACAAAAGCATTATCTGAAGGTATCCTCTGTCAGGGACACCCCTACAGCTTGGAGTGACAGAATAAAATTAAATCTTAGTTTGCAATGGAGAAGCCCAGTGTTGCAAGAAGTACTTGCTACACTGGGAGTGTTAACAGTGGTATCTGTAGGATTTATTCTGTTTGTAATATTGTAGAATGCTGGGCTGGCCCTACCATTAAGCAGAATGAGGCAACTGCCTTCAGCAGTAAATGCTGAAGAGTGCAAAATTGATATTCTGCAGGTGCCACAAGACCTGCTATATGCCTCCTACTTATCCTTGCTGCCTTCAGATGTAGTGGGGGGACACCAATATTGAAATGAAATTCAACCGTTAGCTGGGTCAGCTTTTGTACATGGTATTGGGGGAGGGGAGAGAGAGGGAAAGCCACCACCTTGTCCTTTCTGTAAGGTAGCAAAATGTTTTTCACCAACTCAGACACAATGAGTGTTCTTTATGGCTCAGCTCAGACACAGCGGGTGTTCTCTGGTACCTAGAATTTGTGGTTCTTGGTTATTCTTCATCTCCTACAAATTCTATAAAAAAAATTGTGATGCTATGAACGTCTACATAAAACTTGCCTGTTTTCAGTGGGGCTTAGTCACGGGTACAGGATTGCAGCCATTGTTTTTGTTTGGCTTCAAGTCATTTCCAACTTATAGTGACTCTAAGGCACTTATCATAGGGTTTTGTTGGCAAGATTTGTTCAGAGTTTTTTTTTTTTTTCCTTCTTCATCTTTCTCTAAGACTGAGGAACTGTGACTTGCCCAAGGTCCCAGTAGGTTTCCATGGCTGAGCAGGGATTCAAAGCCTGGTAACCAGAGCTTCAGTCCGGTGCTCAGACCACTACAACATGCTGGCTTTGCTTTATTTTATATATCATTTAAAATGGAGAAGACTAACAACAAACAATTGGAACTGCCTGAAGGGCTAACACAGAACTACAGGATGTTTCTTAAGGGCTGCTAGGAAAATAAGAAATAACTTTGTCCTAAGTAGAGAAGAAAAAGACCTGGAATATTCAATTGCTTCTTCAATTGGGCTGTCCAGCATTCCTCCATTTAAAGCATTTGGCAATGTTTAGAATATGTCTGCAATGCCTGTATATGTGTGAACAGACGGAATCATATGAAAAATTCAATTAAATGAAGAAGCTATGCAAATTCTAACTGGCTTTGTAACTGGACACCAAATTTAGCTTCTCTAACAAAAGTTACCCTTCTTCCAGATAGTAACCCATCCTCAAGTCACAGAACTCCATTCACTGTCTGTTGATAACACACTGAACTTTCTTCACCACCATCTTCTGAGAGGAATGTGGTGACTCATGTTAGGAGTCTCTCATGTGCTAGCTAGCCGAATTTTTTTTTCTTGTTTTCTTTCTTTCAGTTAAAGGAAATGGGGAGGAGGGACGGGGGGGTCGTTCAACGAAGAAACGAAAGTGAAAGGAAAGCCTGCTTCCGCAACGGAATAGGGAAGAATGTTTTTTCGGTAGGCCCCTCGAGTGATGGGTTTGAAGATGGAGGGTGTGTTCGCACAAGTTCGTGGGCTGCGGCTGCTGGCAGGGTTTTCCAGAATTTCCCAATACCGGGGAGTAAACTCCGCCGAGGATGGCGGGGGGAATCATTTCGTCAGGTTGCTGAAGTTGTGAACCTGCAAAAGTTCCGCTTTGTGGAGGAGCGTTGCCCAGGCGCGCAGTTCCGCCCGATTGGCTCTGGGCGCCTGGGGCCTTTGGCGAGGAGAAAGTTGCTGCCTTTCACCCTGAGCCGCCTCACCTATCTGTGAGGAAAAGAGAGAAGCGCCCAGATTTTGGAAGGCGGGAAACAGCGCGGGAAGGGCGAGTGTTTTTCCTGAACGGTGTGACCCATCCCTTTCGTTTCTTTTGTCCTGCTCTGAAAGTTTCCTTCAGGAAAGTCTGAGGGAGACTCTGTGAAAATGGGTGGGGTGGAACGGCGCTGAGCAGGGGCGCAAATAAGCCCGCAGGCGAAGAGGGTAGTGGTGCTGGTGGTGCTGGTGGGGATTCTGGGGCTGAAATTCGGACACCGAGCCTGAAAGCGGGTCAGACTCCCGTTGTGTTTTGTGTGCGGACTGGCGTGAGGGGACTTTGTGCAGGTGTGCGGGTGTGGGAGGAAGGAAGCGACACCCCTGCGGCCTTCTTTCCAGACAGACGACCGAACGGTGAGGAGAACCTGCGGAGGCGCGCCCGTGTCCCGGTTCGTTGGCAAGAGAGTTTGGAGCTGACGGGGGACCACCCAAAGCTCCCGGTACCGCTCCCTCATCGCCGCAACCCCTTTCAAAGTTTTGTGACTTCAAACGCTTTGTGACTTCACGTGCTTGGCGGTGGATCAGGGCCCCTCTGTGACCCGCGCGGGCCCCCTCCGCCTCCATGCCTGGCGCTGGGGAGAGGCAGGCGCTGATCCCCAAAGAGAGGAGGCGCGGGTGGCTCAGGATGCCCGGCTTCTCGCGCGGCGCGGCTTTCATCCCCATGCTGCTGGTCTCCTGGTCTTCGTCTGCCTTCATAATCTCCTACGTGATCGCCGTCCTCGGGGGGCACGTGGAGCCTCTCTTCCCCTACATAAGGTGAGGCTGGAAGGAAGGACTGGGCCACGAGCGGGAAGACTGGGGCAGCACCGGTTCTGGCCCTAGCACTACACATCAGTTTCATACAGCTTTGATTGCCAGGGTTCCATTCAGAGGAATCATGGGATTTGTAGTTTACTGAGGTATTTAGACAATAGTAAGCCCCTCCAACTGTTGGGGATTAAATCAACTTCATTTTGTAGGATACGCAGCTTATTAGGGGAGCTTGGGAATTGTAGTTTAGGGGAGTGGACTAGACTAGTGATATTCAAAGTGATGAGTGGAACCGGAATGCAAGCCATTGGTTAGAGGTTCGTGGCGAGTTTCCAGGAAACTATGGCCATTTCCGCACTAGCCTGTTATAGCGCAATGATTCCACTTTCAACATCCTCTGGAATCCTGGGGTTTGCAGTTTCGGGAGGGGCCGCTCCCGAAACTGCAAACCCCAGGATTCCAGAGGATGTTGAAAGTGGAATCATCGCGCTATAACAGGCTAGTGCGGAAATGGCCTATGCAAATAGAATAACAATATGGAGCAAAAATGGAGCAGGTCACTCACAGGTTGGGAAGGGGAAAAATATCAGTCTGTTACATCATGTAGCATGAGAAGCACTGAACTGGATGGGGCTTCCTGGCAGAGAATTCTGTGTATCACATTAAACTTTTAATCCCAAGATCCCTTAGGATGGGGCCACCAAACTGAAAACAGTATGAAGTGGTCTAGTGTTGATACTGTAACAGCAGGAACCCGCTGTGTTGCATCAGCAGCATCAAGTGGTAGAGCTTTCCCTGCTGTCAGTGAAGGATGTCATTTTGGAACTATCCCATTGGAATGGAAGTGGGGATGCAACTCCAGAAAATAGATAACTAGTAAATTCAGGATGGAGCTAAGTAGAACCCAAGTAGGAAAGTAGCACATGTGAAAGGCTGGGCTAGAATCTTTCTCCTTGGAGTTTTCAATGGAATTTATACTGTCCACCATGTAGGTTGAGGGTTGCATCTGAAATCACTGGAATGGCCAATCACTGTCAGTGGCTTACTCTATACAAGAAGGGTGAATAACTTTTTTTCCTCCCAACATTTTGGCCCACAGTTCCTATCCGCAAGGTTGTTGGTAGGAAAGAACTGAAATTGTTACAGATTCCCCATTCCTGCAATACAAGTTTACTTAGAACAGAGGCTGCAGTCCCATATATTGGGAATTGGAATTGCAGCCCTCCAGATGTTGGACTGCAACTTCTGCTATTCCTTACTGTTGCCTGTACTGCCTAAGGCAGTTGGAAATTATAGTCTAGCAGTACCCAAAGAGCCACAGGATTCCCACCTTTGATATGTAGACAAGTATAGGATTGTACTGTATATCTTAGCACACAGATGAAATTAGGAAAGCAAAACAGGAAATAGACCTCAGTCACTTTGGTGATTTTTCAGCCAAAAATCAGTCAGTATAGCCAGCCCCACATTTGTGAGGAGAGAAATTCCCTCCCCCTTCTTGCCTACTTCTGTTTGTTTGGTTCTTAGGTGGGCTGGGTTATTCTTTCCCTCTCCAGATTTCTTTACAAAACAACATGAGTATGGTGATTTGGAGATCTAGCATGGTGCAGTAGTTTGAGTGTTGGACTTTAACTCTGGAGACCAGGGTTTGAATCCCCACTCAGACCTTAAGTCACAGTCTCTCAGCCTCAGAGGGAGGCAAAGGCACCCCCCTTCCCAAACAAATCATGCTGAGAACATCCTGCAATAGGTTCACCTTAGGGTCACCTTAAGTCAGAAATGACTTGAAGACGACGACGACAACAACAACAACGAATTGGTACAGTAGGGATCTGAATCTTAAAACAACTTTTGCCATTTTCCCAACTAAAGACAATTTATATAATCTTCCTGGGAGAAGGGAAAACATTGTTTACTACTGAAGTTTACTAATGCAGTTAGTTGTCATTCTGCTGTTAGGAAATCTGGCCTTGCCATAAGACAAGTGTGTCTTCAGCGCAAGAAAGACTCTGTTGTAGGATTTCCCTGGACATCAGGGTTAGTGTTCTGTGTATGTCAACTGGGGATAACAGTTAAGGAGTGGCAAAAGGAATAGTTTGCTCCTGGACCCAGCTCCAGGTATCCCATGTTAGTCTTGATTTTTTAATAAATGTGCAACACTGATTTATTTAGAAAACAATTTTGAATGTTCTTTGGAAATCTTTGCCTCCAGGAGTTGAGAATGCCTTTTTCTACAGCTTTTTTACATGTGGCTTGGGGAATTTTTGTGCTTTATAGTACATCCATAGAGATGAGGAGATGGGGATTGTCAAGAACGTCAAAGCTTAGAAATGTTACTTTTTCTGCTCTACAGATCCCTGAATGCCATAGTCAGCATGGCTTCTAGTTAGGATGATTGTGGGATTTGGGTTGGAGATATTGTCCAAAACCAGTAACTGTTCTAAATTTGGCCACTCGATGAGCAGGTTGGATTTTTCGTCTGTGGCATGGCCTCTGAGCAACAGGTCCCAGACCCAGAATCCATGTTTCCAGATGTGCAGGTTATGTCATCAGCTATGTGTTCATATAATTTTTCAGGAGATTTTGTACAGTCTCCCTATCTTCTTTCTCCCCATGATCACATTGATTGAGTAAGCCCACAAACATCTGCTGAGACTTGATCAGCTCTAATGAGCTGTTTTATGGATGGTGTGCATGGGCATCCTCCCACGTCTTGAATGTTAATGAAGGCACAAAAAGTCATTGCCTACTAAATTAACCTCAGAAGATTTACTTGATCTGCATTAAGAAGGAGAACAGGTCATGAGAAAAAGATGGAGAATGCCTTCTTTTTGGAGCTGAATAGATTGATTGAGCAGTGTTTTGGCCCATTATGAATCTGTAACCTAAGCTGAATAGGTTTCGGAGTTCCTGACCTCTCCTCCACCCATAGACATGTTTGGAAATTTGAGAAACTGTTGTGAGCACCTCCTGTCAGTGGCCTCCATGGTAAGAGTCACAAAATAGTTGCTGTAGAGGTGTTCACAGTAAACTGAGCACAAGGCAGAGGTGGGAGTCTGTGTCCCCAAGCATTCATTTGATCCTACAGTTTTCTGTTCTTACAGAACACTCATTTTCCAGAACCAAGGCAAAAAAATTTTCTCACTTACCTCTGAATTCCTCTAAACTTGATTTATTAATATGAAAATCACTCCATACAGATATCCCCAAACTAATTCTTAAGCAATTAATTTTCGGACCACAAATTTTATTATGGCTGGTCACCCCACCACCTCTTTTCTTACCTTCAGCCCCCTTGTCACCCATGATTGGTCCAGTTTGGTAACTGACATTTTGCTACTTTTATTCAGTCTCTCGCCCACAGAGCAACACCCAGACACACGTGCAGACTCCTTCTGGATCGCTCACCCACATCCATTCACTCCATGAATCATCTATCCCTTTTCTCTCAAGAAATGCATACATCCCTGTCACACCTTTCCCTTCCTTCTTCCTTAATACAACTCTCTTGGCTTAACTATCCTAGCCTCCAAGTCCAACCCCACCCCCCGTGATGCACTGTTTAGTCTCCTCGGTCCACTGTTCTCAGTAGAGCTGAAAGGGGAAAGGCAGGAGACCTCCATAACTTGGAAAAACTACGTTTTTGGATCTGTAGCCCTTAGAATCCATCAGCCAAGATGGGTCAATGATCATATAGGCTGGGGGATCCTGAGGAAAAAGGACTCTTTGAAAGCTCTGCCTAAAGAGCACTGTGTGACTTACTGTGCAATGAGTTTGCTGTTTTGGGGTGGAGCGGCTTACTGGATCCTTCTTTCCAGAGCTTTGCAGCTTGGTGTAGCCTTTGGGGAGGCTGGAGCCATCATTGGCTGGTGTGCCCAGCCAGCGTGACCTGGAAATAGGCTGCTTTCCAGTTGAGCACGGGGGTTTATTTTCTCTGCTTCTTTGCATTTTCAGGCAGTCATGCTTGAAGCATCATCCCATCCACTCACCCACCCTCTACTTAGGTTGTTTGATGCTTGTAACTTATGTTTCATAACGCAGGTGCTACTGTCTAAGGGCCTTTCTGCACTACAATGTTATAGTGCTATTATTCCATTTTCAATATCCTGTGGAATTCTGCAGTCTGTAGTTTCTACCAAGTGAAACCCCAGGTTGTTACAGAGATGGAATATCTGTCTCTGCTTACAGTTACAGGGACAATTCCGTGCCAAAGAGGCAAGAATATGCTTCTCTGTGAAGCAATACAAGCACATTCTAGTTAGTAGATGTACCATCAAGAAGACATTGCCAAGAATTCCACAGAGCTCTCAACCATGTGCATCTCACTTCATGAAAACCTGGGATGCAAATATGGGAGGCTGAAGAAAATTATCCTTTAAAACACTGTTCTAAAGTAAAAACGACTAAGGCCATTTCTGCACTACACTGTTATTGTGCTATTATTCCACTTTCAACATTCCATGGAATTCTGAGCTTTGTAGTTTACTGAGGCCAAAGAGTTCTCTGGCCAAGAATTCTAAATGCCCCTCCCTAAACTGCAAACTCCAAGATTCCACAAGATGTTGAAAGTGGAATACTAGCACTATAACAATGTAGGGTGGAAATGGCTGTACAGTATTATGCGATGCTAAAGGCTCTTCTAGGCCTTCAATATTTTGCATTCATCTAGGTTAGTGCTACTAAAAAATGGTCCATGAGCCACTGGCTACCAGTCCCTTGTGAGTTTCCAGGAATGAAAGAAAGAATTGTATCCAGTCTGTACCATGGCACAATGGGGTTAGAAAAAAATGCCAGTCTTTACCTATCAGATAGTTTGGAATGCATTCATCTAGGTAACATAGGAAGCACTTGATGCTTCTAATTATTTTCTTCACAAACTGGTTTTCATTGTCAGCCCTATCTGGAGAATCTGGAGACTAAGCAAGGGAGGCACCAGTTCCTTAAGCAGATGAATCAACCAGACAGAAGATGGGAGAAATGTGAACATCACTGTCAACACACTAATTGTGGTTTTAAAAAGCATGCATCTCCAAAAATCTCCCCTACAAGGCAGAACAGGAGCAATATAGATTAGGGACTATCCCTGATAAAAACAGCAAGTTGAAGTGCAGCAATTTGCTTAACAAAGCTGTTGTCAGGGCCTATGCAGCAGAAGGATCAAAGTAATTCCAAAACAGAATGTGTAATTATAAACTATTATGCACATTTAAAAATGCAGAGATGAGAAAGGCAAGCAACTGAGAATGAAAAGAGGCCAGAATATGATTATAGCTCTTTTTTATGTTAGACCGTAATAAGGATAAATAAAACAATAAAGATGAAAGTGGCCCTTAGATTGCTCAGTTGGCCATTTCAAAATAGTGAATTTAATTATTCCAATATTCTTCCCTTCTGAAATATGTGTTTTTTCTTTCCTATCATGATCTTTAGTGATTCTCCAAATTTATCATGTTCAAAATGACATTGTACAGAAATGTTGTGTTTCAATTGAACTTTACACTCCTAAATCAGCAGCCACAAATAAATAAATAAATAAATAAATGGAATTAAATTTTAAGGAAAATTATTTGAAAAATACTTCCTTAAATATTTAGGAGTTGCTGAAAGTTGCTATGTCCTTAATGAAAAAACAAGCATTATCTATCAGTGTACTTCCTCAAAATCTGCTATAATATTCTATGGCTCAAAACCATGTTTTTGTTATTTGCTGGATAGATTACTTTAATTTTATCAATCTAATAAGTTAAATGTGTGATTCTACAGTACAACATTTTTGTGTTAGTTTACAATTTTTACAACTTTCTCATAATTCATAAAGGATTTCCAGTACGTGGTTTTGTATCACTTCTGTACTATGTTATGAAAAATGGTTTTAAATAATCGTCCAGTAAAACCTACTTCTCTCTTTGTCAAAAAACAGTAAAACCACAGTGCTGCTCAGAATCAACTTCCATTTGGTACTACCGCCAACCCAAACTTCCCCCTTTACAAAGGTTAACTTTAGGACATCTTGTGACAGTCAGAAAAACACATGCTTAAAATAAAGATTAAAACTAAAACACTGAAAACAAATACCACAGCCTATTTTCCTTTTGTTCATCTATTTCTTGTTCAGGGGCGAGTCCGGCTCTGCTTGAAATAACACATAAACCTGTGTGGGTGAATGGATGAAGTCGTTCACAACATTCATTGGTTTCAGCTGCTGATAGTCTTGGCCCATGCATGGATCCAGATCCAGTCAATGACCAACTCATCTGTTGAACAATGAGCCCAAACATCTGGATGAATGCTGGAACCATTGTGGTGACAGCTGTGGGATCTACTGAGTGATCATCTTGGTGTGGTCTCCTGCCAAAGGGGGATGCAGGAAAGGCAACCACCCCTGTGCATGGCCATTTCCACACCATACTACTCTAATTCCATACTGATGCTTGTGTGCAACCAGTAATTGATGTTCTGGAACTAAGAACCATGCCAACCACCCACAAAAGTTGTGACAAGATAATAACACAAAAGAATTAGGGCCTTTCCACATTACACAGTTATAATGCCTATTATTCCACTTTCAACATCTTATGGAGTCCTGGGGCTTGCAGTTTAGGGAGGGGCGTTTAGAACTCTCAGCCAGAGAGCTCTTTGGCCTCAGTAAACTACAAAGCCCAGAATTCCATGGAATGTTGAAAGTGGAATAATAGCACAATAACAGTGTAGTGCAGAAATGGCCTTAGTCGTTTTTACTTTAGAACAGTGTTTTAAAGGATAATTTTCTTCAGCCTCCCATATTTGCATCCCAGGTTTTCATGAAGTGAGATGCACATGGTTGAGAGCTCTGTGGAATTCTTGGCAATGTTTTCTTGATGGTACATCTACTAACTAGAATGTGCTTGTATTGCCTCACAGAGAAGCATATTCTTGCCTTTTTGGCATGGAATTGTCCCTGTAACTCTAAGCAGAGACAGATATTCCATCTCTGTAACAACCTGGGATTTCCCTTAGTAGAAATCTTGTGACTTGAGCAACGTTATGTGACTTCCTTTCAAAATTGTGCAAGTTAAAAGTGAAAGATTTATATGATCTGAAGAGAAACCAAAGTATTAGACCTGAATTATTCATCTTGAATATGATAGATATGAGTGATTAATCAGAAAGATGACATAGAATATGAATAAGTTACATGATAACAGCCACTAGAATAGTATATGCAAAATACTGGAAAAAATATTGGGATACCTAAAATGGAAGAATGAATGTGAAAATTGATGGATGTGGCAGAACTGGATAAAAGAAAACTCAGTAGAATCTTATGTAAGCATTTGGAAACCTTTTACAGACCAAGTAAGGATTCGAAATGTAGACGTAGTAACACTAGGTTTGGGTGTGTAAAATTAAAAATAAAGTCCGAAATAATCTTTTTAGTACAAGGAGAAATAGATGAAAAGATAGGAATCTAGTTAGAGAGGAAAGGATGAGGTTTAAAATAGAACTTACAGTCTGAGAGAAATTGTGAGAAATCTTTTTCTTTGTCCCATTGTTTTGTATTTTGTTGATATGTGTTCTTTTGTGTATGCTTTTGTTCTTTTTTGTCTTCTTTATTATTCTTAATGTTTAGATTACAGACTATATATGCTGTGTATTGTAAAGATATTTTAATAGCCAATGCAAGAATTTTATAATATTATACATGTAGGTCTTGATTTACATCAGGGCTGCATTCTTGGACCCACTATGTACCCTATTTGCTGGTGTATAAGATTCACTTTTTTACCTGAAAAGTACTGTTTGATAATGGGATGCATCTTATATGCCAGTGTGTCTTATACTCTGGTGAATAGTATTTGCTGGTGTATAAATGGGGTGCGTCTTATACACTGATGTGTCTTGTACGCTGACAAATATGGTAAATTGAGACTAACAGAAATGGAGAGAGTCATTCCATTCCATGGAGAATCACTGGAGACCAGAGGGACCTGTTGTAACTGAGCTGAAATAGCCACAGTTCTAAAGAGACTGAAGGTATAAAACGTCAGAACTTACCTTTTCCAGAGACCTCTTTCTTCCAGATGATAAAGAATCTGATTGCTGACCTCATACCTAATCAAGCAGAGGAAATCCCTTTCAGCCACACCAAAACTCCAAGGCTATTTTCGCATTAGACTGTTATAGTGCTATTGTTCCACTTTCAACTTCGCATGTAATCCTGGGGCTTGCAGTTTACAATCACAAATTGCGATTCACCTTATTTTATAGTCTTTTCTTTGGTAATTAGTGGCTGCTGGTGGCTTCCATGTTCAGTGGTCAGTGAATTTATTCTAAATTGTAGTCCAAACTTTAAATCCAACTTATTTTGGAGATATGCTTCAACATCTTAGATAGATCCTTTAAAACCTGGACTAAAATTCAGAGTGGACTTGCTGTCCTACTGTGACTGTCGGCACTAATGTAAAACAAAGAACAGAATCTAGCCACAAATAAGTACACTGAAGACCCTTTGATTCAAAACATGAGTGCTAAGTATATGTTTAGTCATTCTTTCATAAAATCAGTGGGACTTAAATACCCTTTATTATTTCTCTTTAAAAAAAAAATTGCAAGCACATACATTTACTATCCTGCCTAATACATCTGTATTAGGCAATTTCTGCACTATGTGTATAGTGCTATTATTCCACTTTCAACATCCTGTGGAATCCTGGGATTTGCAGTTTAGGGAGGGGCCTTTAAAACTGTGAGCCAGAGAGCTCTGTGGCCTCAGTAATCTACAAACCCTAGAATTCCACAGGATGTTGAAAATGGAATAATAGCACTATAACAGTGTAGTGCAGAAATGGGCTTAGTCAGCTGTAGCCTGAAAAAAAGAAAAAGAACCATAGCATACCTCACTGGTTACCTGGATAGAGTTTCTATTTGTCAGAAGTCACCAGACCAGTGGCTGTTTAGGGAAGCCCACACAGCTATATATAAACAGTTACAAAGTACAGGCTTCTCCCACTTTTCTGACAGGTTAGGGACTGGAGTGCTATCAGAAAACTGAATTGGTTGAAAAGGAGAACCCATGTACTGTCCTGTAGGGAGCATAAAAGACTTATGGAGTCTCACTTGGGACTGACCATGCTCATGCTTCTTGCAGATGGTCTCAGCCAGGTTAATGCCTCTTCCCCACCAGCTTGCTGTGGAAGCAGCACATGTGTCCAAGCAGTCTCAGGCGAGCCTCTGTAGGAAAGAAGAACTGATGAAAGAGTGGAATCCTCATTGAACTAATGGAACTTGTCCTTAATTTGGAAGCAGCAAAAGAGCGAGTCATCAGATAACAGAGTGTTAACTTCCTGGACCTTTATGTTTTTGTTTTCTGCAAAAGTGTAGTTATGACAGGAAGGAAGTATTGCCCCCACGAGAAGAATTCTGCCTCTCCTAATGAAATTTCCCTTCTGTTTCTAAATTTCTAGCATAGTAGTAATATATAACTTCATTTAATCGTTTAGAAATACACTTCAGGTATCCAAAGAGAAGGAGCAGACAAAGTTACCAAGGGAATGTGAACATGGCAAACATGAGAGAAAATGTGATCATTTTCAGAGTCTTTCTGCAATGTGAGAAATTTGGGGACTGTAGGAAAATTTAACTGGGGGAGCAGAATTCTTATTTGGAGATAATGCCCTCATTTTGTCCCCCTATAGCTACACCCCTGTTCTTCATTATTATTTTTCATACATTGACAGTTTAACAGTATTATTAAAATGTAGTCATGTTGTAGTAGAGTTTATTCCTTGCTGTTGTCATTGTTAACTTTATTTATACTCTGCTTTTTCCCAGAAAAAACTGCTGTGGCTTACAAATTAAAATTATTACAGTATAGTTAAAAATAAATAAATGGTCAATATTAGAATAGGATTAAACTATTAATAACAGTTAATGTTTCTTCCAAGGTAATTTAACTCGTACATAAAACCTGATTTCGAAGGGTTTAAACAAGAATGAATGATATTCCATGCAATTTTAATCATTTGGAATGCTCTTAAAACATTAAGTGTTCCTAGAAAAAGTTCAACTTGTGCATGAGTCACATATACAGACACTGTTCTCATCTTACCTAGTGTTCTCCAAATGATTTGAAGTGATCACAGCTGAGTATAGTATTTAGGTAGCACGGGCCGGTTTCTAATTGCAGAAGTACTTCAGATTTGTCCTAAGTGGCTCACTTGGGACATGCGTTTTACACTGTCTGTAAATTTACTCTGAGTTTATTTCTAACAAAATTGTGAATGTAGGATATTTTTAAAAAATAAACATAAGCATGCTTCTGAAAGAGGACTAAAAGAAATTAATAATTTGGATTTAACCCAGTTTTGATACTGATTGTTTTTTTCACTCAGGGCCGAACTACCAGGGCTTAGATATGTTGGCCAGTATTCTGCTACTTAGTTAAGCATATTCAGGATACCTAACTAAGGAATCTCACCTGGCCCAGTGCTCCCAAACCTGATAGAAACATCATTCACCTGTGCACCAGCCAGTGACGGAATAGGCCTTCTTCTCTCCTGGCACCTAATGCGTGGTGGAATAGGTTGTGGGAGGGAATTACAATCATGTTAATCGTATCACAATTGTTACTAAGTAGCAGTTGTGAATATGGAATAGTTACAGATGAGTAAGCGTAGGTAACTGTTCCATATTCATGATCACTACTTAGTCATGATTGTGACACTATTGCCACCATTGTAACTCACTGCACAACCAACTTTACTGATCATCAGCTGCATGGGGAGAAGGAGATCCATTCTGCTGGCAACTGAAGCATAGGTGAATATTGTTTCTATCAGGTTTAGATTCTTTCACTAAATAGCTGAGATAGACTCCTGGCTATTACCCTTTTTGGCAGTAGGGGGAGAGAACCTCTTGAATTTGCCTCAATTAGCATGGTCTTTGGCTATGCTAGCTCAAATAGTCTTGGCACTGCAGTCCAAAAAAATAAATATTTCCAACCCCCT